>CM022402.1:4638510-6112709 GCA_011833715.1 Carcinoscorpius rotundicauda
ATATGATGTCTGGGTAAGAAAGTCGAAGAAAGTTATACATTCTAAATGTTCTTTACAGAGCACTCCGTCTATTTAATATATACACACGTGCGTATGACGATAGAGTTATAGGGGTAGTTAAGGAACACGAGGTTGTGACAGTTGTGTCCGGTATTAACTGATGATAGTAAAGTGTACAAATTAGAAAACATAAAATATAATAATATAATACATAGAGTCTATTAAATATAATAATATAATATCAAACATTTTGTCTGTTTAATATAATGATATAATACATGTAGTCTAGTTAATATAATAATATAATGCATATAATCTAGTTAATATAATAATATAATGCACATACTCTAGTTAATATAATAATATAATGCACATAGTTTAGTTAATATAATAATATAATGCATATAGTCTAGTTAATATAATAATATAATGCACACAGTCTAGTTAATATAATAATATAATGCACATACTCTAGTTAATATAATAATATAATGCACATACTCTAGTTAATATAATAATATAATGCACATACTCTAGTTAATATAATAATATAATACATATAGTCCAGTTAATATAATAATATAATACATATAATCTAGTTAATATAATAATATAATGTATATAGTCTAGTTAATATAATAATATAATACATATAATCTAGTTAATATAATAATATAATGCATATAGTCTAGTTAATATAATAATATAATGCACATAGTTTAGTTAATATAATAATATAATACATATAGTCCAGTTAATATAATAATATAATACATATAGTCTAGTTAATATAATAATATAATACATATAGTCCAGTTAATATAATAATATAATACATATAATCTAGTTAATATAATAATATAATACATATAATCTAGTTAATATAATAATATAATACATATAATCTAGTTAATATAATAATATAATGCACATACTCTAGTTAATATAATAATATAATGCACATAGTTTAGTTAATATAATAATATAATGCATATAGTCTAGTTAATATAATAATATAATGCACACAGTCTAGTTAATATAATAATATAATGCACATACTCTAGTTAATATAATAATATAATGCACATACTCTAGTTAATATAATAATATAATACATATAGTCCAGTTAATATAATAATATAATACATATAATCTAGTTAATATAATAATATAATGCATATAGTCTAGTTAATATAATAATATAATACATATAATCTAGTTAATATAATAATATAATGCATATAGTCTAGTTAATATAATAATATAATGCATATAGTCCAGTTAATATAATAATATAATACATATAGTCTAGTTAATATAATAATATAATACATATAGTCTAGTTAATATAATAATATAATGCATATAGTCTAGTTAATATAATAATATAATGCATATAATCTAGTTAATATAATAATATAATGCATATAGTCTAGTTAATATAATAATATAATACATATAATCTAGTTAATATAATAATATAATGCATATAGTCTAGTTAATATAATAATATAATACATATAGTCTAGTTAATATAATAATATAATACATATAGTCTAGTTAATATAATAATATAATACATATAATCTAGTTAATATAATAATATAATGCATATAGTCTAGTTAATATAATAATATAATATATATAATCTAGTTAATATAATAATATAATGCATATAGTCTAGTTAATATAATAATATAATGCATATAGTTTAGTTAATATAATAATATAATACATATAGTCCAGTTAATATAATAATATAATACATATAGTCTAGTTAATATAATAATATAATACATATAGTCTAGTTAATATAATAATATAATGCATATAGTCCAGTTAATATAATAATATAATACATATAGTCTAGTTAATATAATAATATAATACATATAATCTAGTTAATATAATAATATAATGCATATAGTCTAGTTAATATAATAATATAATATATATAATCTAGTTAATATAATAATATAATACATATAGTCCAGTTAATATAATAATATAATACATATAATCTAGTTAATATAATAGTATCATACATATAGTCTAGTTAACATAATAACATAATACACATTGTCTTAGTTAATATAATATAATAATATAATGCACACAGTCTAGTTAATATAATAATGTAATGCACACAGTCTAGTTAATATAATAATGTAATACACATTTGTTTGTTTGTTTTGAATTTCGCACAAAGCAACTCGAGGCCTTTCTGTGCTAGCCGTCCCTAATATAGCAGTGTAAGACTAGAGGGAAGGCAGCTTGTCATCACCACCTACCGCCAACTCTTGGGCTACTCTCTTTACCAACGAATTATGGGATTGACCGTCACATTATAACGCCCCCACGGCTGAAAGGGCGAGCATATTTGGTGCGACGGGGATACGAACCCGCGAGCCTCAGATTACGAGTCGCACGCCTTAACACGCTTGGCCATGTCGGTCCTTCCACATATGTCTTTCATCACTTTGTCAGATGGCCTTACATATTCACAAAACCTTCCTACAAATTTTGCTCGTCCCTTTAGGGCAAGTAATGGTAAAAGTAATAAAATGTTCCCATAAGTTGATTAAATACGATGTCATATATTGACATAAAGAAACATATGTGTAAAAAGCTGAATTTTGAAAAACAACACGTCTCAGCTGAGATGATAAACATAACAGTCCATAATTATCTATTTCTGGTGTTACACTTACTAAAATAATTCATTATTTATTATATAGAAAAACATGTTGTATAATATGTTTTAAATCCCAGAAACCGGTAAGAAGAGGTGGAAATCCCAGAAGGGCCTAGCTTGTAAAAGAGCGTGGAAATCCAAGAAGGACCACAAGTTGTAAAAGGAGGTCAAAACCCCAGAAAGCTCCCAACTGGTATGAAGAGGTGGAAATCCCGGAATGCCCCAACTTGTAAGAGAGCGTGGAAATCCAACAAGAACCCCAAGTTGTAAAAGGACGTCAAAACCCCAGAAAGCTCCTAACTGGTATGAAGAGGTGGAAATCCCGGAATGCCCCAACTTGTAAGAGAGCGTAGAAATCCCGGAATGCCCCAACTTGTAAGAGAGCGTGGAAATCCAAGAAGAACCCCAAGTTGTAAAAGGACGTCAAAACCCCAGAAAGCTCCTAACGTCTTGGAGGAGGTGGATTTTTTCAGGTTATTCTAAGTGAAACTAAAGTTTCAGAATATACAACACACAATAAAATATACAATATACAATAAAATATACACTATACAATAAAATATACAATATACAATAAAATATACAACACACAATAAAATATACAATATACAATAAAATATACAACACACAATAAAATATACAACACACAATAAAATATACAATATACAATAAAATATACACTATACAATAAAATATACAATATACAATAAAATATACAACACACAATAAAATATACAATATACAATAAAATATACAACACACAATAAAATATACAATATACAATAAAATATACAACACACAATAAAATATACAATATACAATAAAATATACAATATACAATAAAATATACACTATACAATAAAATATACAATATACAATAAAATATACAACACACAATAAAATATACAACACACAATAAACTATACACTATACAATAAAAATGATGAAATGTTTCTTGTTGTCGTTGTTTTTATTTCTTTTCACAAACGTTTTCTTTCCAAAGTTCGATCGAATAATAAACCTTACTTTATAAAATGATTGTATTCTAACTGATTCAAGGACTTCGTGATTTATGGAAGAAAATATTAATCATAAATGTCACTGACCACGTGCGCTGGAAACCTTTTTAACTGTCTTCATGTTGGAACTACGGTGCATAAGTTAGCCTTCAAGTTTGGCTTCATTAACTGTATCACTTCTGTATTAATGTTGTTGATACGTTCTGGGACTTGACGTGTCGGGCTGCATGCCGGAGGTTCCAAGATTTGAGCCTGCGAAATTTCGTTCAGTACGCTCCGCACTTTCTGCTGTTTATGTGTTATAAAAGTGGCAGCCATTCCCGGTATTCAGTTATTAATACCGTCAAGATAAAGCTCATTGTTAAGGTGACCAAATCCCTTTCTTCTGATCAACAGCTGCACATTATGGACGGTTATGCCTTAACCTTTAGGTCTTTGACCTTTTACGATATGTTGTTAGAAATTGTTACATCATCTATATGAACCTTTATTAACGTAAATGAGTGTACTCTATTATATATATATGTGTGTGTGTGTGTGTGTGTGTGTATGCACTCTCAGATAGTACATATATATATATATATATCCCGAAATTGGTCTGTTTACCACATAAATGAAGTAGCCCCCCACAAATTGCATAGCGGAAAATTTACAGACTTATAACACTAGAAACTGGTCTTCAATACCCTTACTGAGCAGAGCACAGATAGCCCGTTGTGTAGCTTTGTTCTTAATTACAAAGAAATATAAATGTTTCTTAGTATTAAAAAATATCCAACGTCCATTTATTTTGTTCATATTTTATTTCAGGCTTTTGTTGGTAAATATGAAGCAGTTGGATTTAGTTTCAAGGGTAAATTACATTTGTCTAGTGGGTTACTGTCACCCACGTGAATTACAGACACTTCAAGTAGACGTAGACACTCTAAGACTCGTGGTTTCTTTTAGTTTTGTGTTGCTCGCATTCTAAACGACTGTGGTCCAAACACGATTCAAATTGTATTTAAATCTTAATAAGTTGTAAAGTGGTTTTGGTCTGAAGAACCGTAACTTAATGCTGCTGACTTGGTTCTAGCCTAAGGTATTGTTCCCATAATTGGAATCGGTATATAACAAATGGCACAGAAAAGAAATGGTATGGATGTGATATAATCAGGACAAGAACACTTCCTAACCACAGAGGATCATCCGGGCATGGATGTGATAGAATCAGGACAAGAACACTTCCTAACCATAGAGGATCATCCGGGCATGGATGTGATAGAATCAGGACAAGAACACTTCCTAACCATAGAGGATCATCCGGGCATGGATGTGATAGAATCAGGACAAGAACACTTCTAACCACAGAGGATCATCCGGGCACGGATGTGATAGAATCAGGACAAGAACACTTCTAACCACAGAGGATCATCCGGGCACGGATGTGATAGAATCAGGACAAGAACACTTCTAACCACAGAGGATCATCCGGGCATGGATGTGATAGAATCAGGACAAGAACACTTCTAACCACAGAGGATCATCCGGGCATGGATGTGATAGAATCAGGACAAGAACACTTCTAACCATAGCGGATCACCCAGGCATAGATGTGATAGAATCAGGACAAGAACACTTGTAACCACAGAGGATCATCCGGGTACGGATGTGATAGAATCAAGACAAGAATATTTCCTGTCCACAGAGGGTCACCCGGATCTTTTCCGTGTAAATAATCTCTCAAATGATCTTCACCTGAAATTCCTGTGTCAACCAACACTGTCAATGAAAGATGAGGAACCTGGTTTATTGTCAAGGAAAGCATTTGTAAAAATGCACAGAGATGTTGAGATGACATTGGACTCACAGCCACCTGGTTTGAAATATTTGTGGTTGTACGACGGTAAGTTTCTTTGAGAGTTCTTAACTTCTTCTGATTTTGCAAACCTTTATATTAAAACCTTGAGGCAACCTCGGGGATGTTGTGAAAACGCTAATATAACTGTACACTATCATTAGGATGGTGTGTCTACCATTGTCCAGAGCAACATCAACCTCGTTGTTAGAACCCACATTTCAAATGGCTGGTTGTTTATGTCTTCGACAGCATCAACTTTATTAGCAAAACTAGCATTTCTACTACCAAGAGTACTGATGTAAAGTTTCATACATATGTATAACTTCTCATCCCTGTGGTTCGTCCTTATGGATGACAGTATTTTCGTCGTCGTATTTGGTTCGTGGAGAAAGTCCTCCAGATGAAGAATACTGTCCATTTTACCTCCAAATCCAGTCGAATATATCTTTAACTCCCTCCATCATTACAGTTTATCCCACTCTGCTTATTCAGTGATTCTCCACGAGCTGGAAAATGGAACACCCGGAAATAATGCCAAATAGTGATCAGTACCTTTGCAGGACACAATAGACATTGATAAAGTTTTTATAAGTATATATTTTCTCATCAATTGAAAAGAACTATCTATGTTTACAATGTTCCATTTGTGAACAATCCATGTTCTATTATCTTCAAACATCAACAAATCTGGTGCATGTTGTGTTTGTGTTTACAAACGTCTTAAGGATAAAAAATAACCAAAAAGCAGTTGGATTCCAGTCATCTATTATTAACTATGTTCAATGTTTAGTATTTTATTTAGCATTGGCACACAAAAAAGATTTAATAATCCTCAGAATAAATAAATGAAGTTTCAGTATTCTTACGCAGATCTGTCGACGTCAGTCTTACATACTTGTATTCTATCAGCTGCCTCTCAGAGAGAAATTAGGAGTGTGGCTCCACCTGTATTCTATCAGCTGCCTCTCAGAGAGAAATTAGGAGTGTGGCTCCACCTGTATTGGTGCATCTGTTGACATATTTTATTTTCGATACATGGAAAAACTGGAGACGATCGACAAATTAATATGCTCACTCCTGTTTGTTCCTCAAATCCAGAATTTCCTAAATATAAAGATGTAAACAAACTAATGTTACCAAATGAAAAAAGCTAATAAATGCTGTTACAATATTCTTGTCTATGAATTGTCTCATTTTCAGTTTATTCTAACTACAAGTATATAATTGTTCAGTTCTTTCTTTCATTGTTATTTTCTTTTACCATAATATCTAACCGTACAATGGGCTACTTGTGATGTGAGCTCTGTATAGTTTGAACGTTTTATGTTCATAGAATCAAAGGTCAATCAAAAGGATTATGTTTCATAAATATGTTTGTTTTTAACAAAAATATTTTCGGTTTACTCTCAATGTTTGTTGTTGTTTTTGATCTTGTTATTCATTTTTATATTAACACTGTAACAAACTTTCTTTGTTGTATTGTTTCACAACGTGTTTTATATTAACACTGTAACAAACTTTCTTTGTTGGATTGTTTCACAACGTGTTTTATATTAACACTGTAACAAACTTTCTTTGTTGGATTGTTTCACAACGTGTTTTATATTAACACTGTAACAAACTTTCTTTGTTGTATTGTTTCACAACGTGTTTTATATTAACACTGTAACAAACTTTCTTTGTTGTATTGTTTCACAACGTGTTTTATATTAAGACTGTAACAAACTTTCTTTGTTGGATTGTTTCACAACGTGTTTTATATCAGCACTGTAACAAACTTTCTTTGTTGTTTTGTTTCACAACGTGTTTTATATTAACACTGTAACAAACTTTCTTTGTTGTATTGTTTCACAACGTGTTTTATATCAGCACTGTAACAAACTTTCTTTGTTGGATTGTTTCACAACGTGTTTTATATCAGCACTGTAACAAACTTTCTTTGTTGGATTGTTTCACAACGTGTTTTATATGAACACTGTAACAAACTTTCTTTGTTGTATTGTTTCACAACGTGTTTTATATTAACACTGTAACAAACTTTCTTTGTTGTTTTGTTTCACAACGTGTTTTATATTAACACTGTAACAAACTTTCTTTGTT
The DNA here is from genome assembly GCA_011833715.1 of Carcinoscorpius rotundicauda. Classification (NCBI taxonomy): domain Eukaryota; kingdom Metazoa; phylum Arthropoda; class Merostomata; order Xiphosura; family Limulidae; genus Carcinoscorpius; species Carcinoscorpius rotundicauda. The sequence goes on from CM022402.1 coordinate 4,646,165, forward strand.
GTATTGTTTCACAACGTGTTTTATATCAGCACTGTAACAAACTTTCTTTGTTGGATTGTTTCACAACGTGTTTTATATTAACACTGTAACAAACTTTCTTTGTTGTTTTGTTTCACAACGTGTTTTATATTAACACTGTAACAAACTTTCTTTGTTGTATTGTTTCACAACGTGTTTTATATCAGCACTGTAACAAACTTTCTTTGTTGTATTGTTTCACAACGTGTTTTATATTAACACTGTAACAAACTTTCTTTGTTGTATTGTTTCACAACGTGTTTTATATCAGCACTGTAACAAACTTTCTTTGTTGTATTGTTTCACAACGTGTTTTATATCAGCACTGTAACAAACTTTCTTTGTTGGATTGTTTCACTACGTGTTTTATATTAACACTGTAACAAACTTTCTTTGTTGTTTTGTTTCACAACGTGTTTTATATTAACACTGTAACAAACTTTCTTTGTTGTAGTGTTTCACAACGTGTTTTATATCAGCACTGTAACAAACTTTCTTTGTTGTTTTGTTTCACAACGTGTTTTATATTAACACTGTAACAAACTTTCTTTGTTGGATTGTTTCACAACGTGTTTTATATCAGCACTGTAACAAACTTTCTTTGTTGGATTGTTTCACAACGTGTTTTATATCAGCACTGTAACATAACTTTCTTTGTTGTATTGTTTCACAACGTGTTTTATATCAGCACTGTAACAAACTTTCTTTGTTGGATTGTTTCACAACGTGTTTTATATTAACACTGTAACAAACTTTCTTTGTTGTTTTGTTTCACAACGTGTTTTATATTAACACTGTAACAAACTTTCTTTGTTGTATTGTTTCACAACGTGTTTTATATCAGCACTGTAACAAACTTTCTTTGTTGTTTTGTTTCACAACGTGTTTTATATTCACACTGTAACAAACTTTCTTTGTTGTATTGTTTCACAACGTGTTTTATATTAACACTGTAACAAACTTTCTTTGTTGTATTGTTTCACAACGTGTTTTATATTAACACTGTAACAAACTTTCTTTGTTGGATTGTTTCACAACGTGTTTTATATTAACACTGTAACAAACTTTCTTTGTTGTATTGTTTCACAACGTGTTTTATATTAACACTGTAACAAACTTTCTTTGTTGTATTGTTTCACAACGTGTTTTATATTAACACTGTAACAAACTTTCTTTGTTGTATTGTTTCACAACGTGTTTTATATTAACACTGTAACAAACTTTCTTTGTTGTATTGTTTCACAACGTGTTTTATATTAACACTGTAACAAACTTTCTTTGTTGTATTGTTTCACAACGTGTTTTATATTAACACTGTAACAAACTTTCTTTGTTGTATTGTTTCACAACGTGTTTTATATTAACACTGTAACAAACTTTCTTTGTTGGATTGTTTCACAACGTGTTTTATATTAACACTGTAACAAACTTTCTTTGTTGTTTTGTTTCACAACGTGTTTTATATTAACACTGTAACAAACTTTCTTTGTTGTATTGTTTCACAACGTGTTTTATATCAGCACTGTAACAAACTTTCTTTGTTGTTTTGTTTCACAACGTGTTTTATATTAACACTGTAACAAACTTTCTTTGTTGTATTGTTTCACAACGTGTTTTATATCAGCACTGTAACAAACTTTCTTTGTTGTATTGTTTCACAACGTGTTTTATATCAGCACTGTAACAAACTTTCTTTGTTGGATTGTTTCACAACGTGTTTTATATTAACACTGTAACAAACTTTCTTTGTTGTTTTGTTTCACAACGTGTTTTATATTAACACTGTAACAAACTTTCTTTGTTGTATTGTTTCACAACGTGTTTTATATCAGCACTGTAACAAACTTTCTTTGTTGGATTGTTTCACAACGTGTTTTATATTAACACTGTAACAAACTTTCTTTGTTGTTTTGTTTCACAACGTGTTTTATATCAGCACTGTAACAAACTTTCTTTGTTGTTTTGTTTCACAACGTGTTTTATATTAACACTGTAACAAACTTTCTTTGTTGTATTGTTTCACAACGTGTTTTATATCAGCACTGTAACAAACTTTCTTTGTTGTATTGTTTCACAACGTGTTTTATATCAGCACTGTAACAAACTTTCTTTGTTGGATTGTTTCACAACGTGTTTTATATTAACACTGTAACAAACTTTCTTTGTTGTTTTGTTTCACAACGTGTTTTATATTAACACTGTAACAAACTTTCTTTGTTGTATTGTTTCACAACGTGTTTTATATCAGCACTGTAACAAACTTTCTTTGTTGTTTTGTTTCACAACGTGTTTTATATTAACACTGTAACAAACTTTCTTTGTTGTATTGTTTCACAACGTGTTTTATATCAGCACTGTAACAAACTTTCTTTGTTGGATTGTTTCACAACGTGTTTTATATCAGCACTGTAACATAACTTTCTTTGTTGTATTGTTTCACAACGTGTTTTATATCAGCACTGTAACAAACTTTCTTTGTTGGATTGTTTCACAACGTGTTTTATATTAACACTGTAACAAACTTTCTTTGTTGTTTTGTTTCACAACGTGTTTTATATTAACACTGTAACAAACTTTCTTTGTTGTATTGTTTCACAACGTGTTTTATATCAGCACTGTAACAAACTTTCTTTGTTGTTTTGTTTCACAACGTGTTTTATATTAACACTGTAACAAACTTTCTTTGTTGGATTGTTTCACAACGTGTTTTATATTAACACTGTAACAAACTTTCTTTGTTGTATTGTTTCACAACGTGTTTTATATTAACACTGTAACAAACTTTCTTTGTTGGATTGTTTCACAAAGGTGTTTTATATTAACACTGTAACAAACTTTCTTTGTTGTATTGTTTCACAACGTGTTTTATATTAACACTGTAACAAACTTTCTTTGTTGTATTGTTTCACAACGTGTTTTATATTAACACTGTAACAAACTTTCTTTGTTGTATTGTTTCACAACGTGTTTTATATTAACACTGTAACAAACTTTCTTTGTTGTATTGTTTCACAACGTGTTTTATATTAACACTGTAACAAACTTTCTTTGTTGTATTGTTTCACAACGTGTTTTATATTAACACTGTAACAAACTTTCTTTGTTGTATTGTTTCACAACGTGTTTTATATTAACACTGTAACAAACTTTCTTTGTTGGATTGTTTCACAACGTGTTTTATATTAACACTGTAACAAACTTTCTTTGTTGTTTTGTTTCACAACGTGTTTTATATTAACACTGTAACAAACTTTCTTTGTTGTATTGTTTCACAACGTGTTTTATATCAGCACTGTAACAAACTTTCTTTGTTGTTTTGTTTCACAACGTGTTTTATATTAATACTGTAACAAACTTTCTTTGTTGTATTGTTTCACAACGTGTTTTATATCAGCACTGTAACAAACTTTCTTTGTTGTATTGTTTCACAACGTGTTTTATATCAGCACTGTAACAAACTTTCTTTGTTGGATTGTTTCACAACGTGTTTTATATTAACACTGTAACAAACTTTCTTTGTTGTTTTGTTTCACAACGTGTTTTATATTAACACTGTAACAAACTTTCTTTGTTGTATTGTTTCACAACGTGTTTTATATCAGCACTGTAACAAACTTTCTTTGTTGTTTTGTTTCACAACGTGTTTTATATTAACACTGTAACAAACTTTCTTTGTTGGATTGTTTCACAACAAGTTTTATATCAGCACTGTAACAAACTTTCTTTGTTGGATTGTTTCACAACGTGTTTTATATTAACACTGTAACAAACTTTCTTTGTTGGATTGTTTCACAACGTGTTTTATATTAACACTGTAACAAACTTTCTTTGTTGTATTGTTTCACAACGTGTTTTATATTAACACTGTAACAAACTTTCTTTGTTGTATTGTTTCACAACGTGTTTTATATTAACACTGAAACAAACTTTCTTGTTGGATTGTTTCACAACGTGTTTTATATTAACACTGTAACAAACTTTCTTTGTTGGATTGTTTCACAACGTGTTTTATATTAACACTGTAACAAACTTTCTTTGTTGTATTGTTTCACAACGTGTTTTATATCAGCACTGTAACAAACTTTAATTGTTGTATTGTTTCACAATATGTTTTATATCAGCACTGCAACAAACTTTCTTTGTTGTATTGTTTCACAACGTGTTTTATATCAGCACTGTAACAAACTTTCTTTGTTGTATTGTTTCACAACGTGTTTTATATTAACACTGTAACAAACTTTCTTTGTTGTATTGTTTCACTACGTGTTTTATATCAGCACTGTAACAAACTTTCTTTGTTGTTTTGTTTCACAACGTGTTTTATATCAGCACTGTAACAAACTTTCTTTGTTGGATTGTTTCACAACGTGTTTTATATGAACACTGTAACAAACTTTCTTTGTTGTATTGTTTCACAACGTGTTTTATATTAACACTGTAACAAACTTTCTTTTTTGTATTGTTTCACAACGTGTTTTATATCAGCACTGTAACAAACTTTCTTTGTTGGATTGTTTCACAACGTGTTTTATATTAACACTGTAACAAACTTTCTTTGTTGGATTGTTTCACAACGTGTTTTATATTAACACCGTAACAAACTTTCTTTTTTGTATTGTTTCACAACGTGTTTTTATTAACACTGTAACAAACTTTCTTTGTTGTATTGTTTGACAACGTGTTTTATGTTAACACTGTAACAAACTTTCTTTGTTGGATTGTTTCACAACGTGTTTTATATTAACACTGTAACAAACTTTCTTTGTTGTATTGTTTCACAACGTGTTTTATATTAACACTGTAACAAACTTTCTTTGTTGTATTGTTTCACAACGTGTTTTATATTAACACTGTAACAAACTTTCTTTTTTGTATTGTTTCACAACGTGTTTTATATTAACACTGTAACAAACTTTCTTTGTTGTATTGTTTCACAACGTGTTTTATATTAACACTGTAACAAACTTTCTTTGTTGTATTGTTTCACAACGTGTTTTATATTAACACTGTAACAAACTTTCTTTGTTGTATTGTTTCACAACGTGTTTTATATCAGCACTGTAACAAACTTTCTTTGTTGTATTGTTTCACAACGTGTTTTATATCAGCACTGTAACAAACTTTCTTTGTTGGATTGTTTCACAACGTGTTTTATATTAACACTGTAACAAACTTTCTTTGTTGGATTGTTTCACAACGTGTTTTATATTAACACTGTAACAAACTTTCTTTGTTGTATTGTTTCACAACGTGTTTTATATCAGCACTGTAACAAACTTTCTTTGTTGTTTTGTTTCACAACGTGTTTTATATTAACACTGTAACAAACTTTCTTTGTTGGATTGTTTCACAACGTGTTTTATATCAGCACTGTAACAAACTTTCTTTGTTGGATTGTTTCACAACGTGTTTTATATTAACACTGTAACAAACTTTCTTTGTTGGATTGTTTCACAACGTGTTTTATATTAACACTGTAACAAACTTTCTTTGTTGTATTGTTTCACAACGTGTTTTATATTAACACTGAAACAAACTTTCTTGTTGGATTGTTTCACAACGTGTTTTATATTAACACTGTAACAAACTTTCTTTGTTGGATTGTTTCACAACGTGTTTTATATTAACACTGTAACAAACTTTCTTTGTTGTATTGTTTCACAACGTGTTTTATATCAGCACTGTAACAAACTTTAATTGTTGTATTTTTTCACAATATGTTTTATATCAGCACTGCAACAAACTTTCTTTGTTGTATTGTTTCACAACGTGTTTTATATCAGCACTGTAACAAACTTTCTTTGTTGTATTGTTTCACAACGTGTTTTATATTAACACTGTAACAAACTTTCTTTGTTGTATTGTTTCACTACGTGTTTTATATCAGCACTGTAACAAACTTTCTTTGTTGTTTTGTTTCACAACGTGTTTTATATCAGCACTGTAACAAACTTTCTTTGTTGGATTGTTTCACAACGTGTTTTATATGAGCACTGTAACAAACTTTCTTTGTTGTATTGTTTCACAACGTGTTTTATATTAACACTGTAACAAACTTTCTTTTTTGTATTGTTTCACAACGTGTTTTATATCAGCACTGTAACAAACTTTCTTTGTTGGATTGTTTCACAACGTGTTTTATATTAACACTGTAACAAACTTTCTTTGTTGGATTGTTTCACAACGTGTTTTATATTAACACCGTAACAAACTTTCTTTTTTGTATTGTTTCACAACGTGTTTTTATTAACACTGTAACAAACTTTCTTTGTTGTATTGTTTGACAACGTGTTTTATGTTAACACTGTAACAAACTTTCTTTGTTGGATTGTTTCACAACGTGTTTTATATTAACACTGTAACAAACTTTCTTTGTTGTATTGTTTCACAACGTGTTTTATATTAACACTGTAACAAACTTTCTTTGTTGTATTGTTTCACAACGTGTTTTATATTAACACTGTAACAAACTTTCTTTTTTGTATTGTTTCACAACGTGTTTTATATTAACACTGTAACAAACTTTCTTTGTTGTATTGTTTCACAACGTGTTTTATATTAACACTGTAACAAACTTTCTTTGTTGTATTGTTTCACAACGTGTTTTATATTAACACTGTAACAAACTTTCTTTGTTGTATTGTTTCACAACGTCTTTTATATCAGCACTGTAACAAACTTTCTTTGTTGGATTGTTTCACAACGTGTTTTATATTAACACTGTAACAAACTTTCTTTGTTGGATTGTTTCACAACGTGTTTTATATTAACACTGTAACAAACTTTCTTTGTTGGATTGTTTCACAACGTGTTTTATATTAACACTGTAACAAACTTTCTTTTTTGTATTGTTTCACAACGTGTTTTATATTAACACTGTAACAAACATTCTTTGTTGTATTGTTTCACAACGTGTTTTATATCAGCACTGTAACAAACTTTCTTTGTTGTATTGTTTCACAACGTGTTTTATATCAGCACTGTAACAAACTTTCTTTGTTGTATTGTTTCACAACGTGTTTTATATTAACACTGTAACAAACTTTCTTTTTTGTATTGTTGCACAACGTGTTTTATATTAACACTGTAACAAACTTTCTTTGTTGTATTGTTTCACAACGTGTTTTATATTAACACTGTAACAAACTTTCTTTTTTGTATTGTTGCACAACGTGTTTTATATTAACACTGTAACAAACTTTCTTTGTTGTATTGTTTCACGTGTTTTATATTAACACTGTAACAAACTTTCTTTGTTGTATTGTTTCACAACGTGTTTTATATTAACACTGTAACAAACTTTCTTTGTTGTATTGTTTCACAACGTGTTTTATATCAGCACTGTAACAAACTTTCTTTGTTGGATTGTTTCACAACGTGTTTTATATTAACACTGTAACAAACTTTCTTTGTTGGATTGTTTCACAACGTGTTTTATATTAACACTGTAACAAACTTTCTTTGTTGTATTGTTTCACAACGTGTTTTATATCAGCACTGTAACAAACTTTCTTTGTTGGATTGTTTCACAACGTGTTTTATATTAACACTGTAACAAACTTTCTTTGTTGTATTGTTTCACAACGTGTTTTATATTAACACTGTAACAAACTTTCTTTGTTGTATTGTTTCACAACGTGTTTTATATCAGCACTGTAACAAACTTTCTTTGTTGTATTGTTTCACAACGTGTTTTATATTAACACTGTAACAAACTTTCTTTTTTGTATTGTTTCACAACGTGTTTTATATTAACACTGTAACAAACTTTCTTTTTTGTATTGTTTCACAACGTGTTTTATATTAACACTGTAACAAACTTTCTTTGTTGTATTGTTTCACAACGTGTTTTATATCAGCACTGTAACAAACTTTCTTTGTTGGATTGTTTCACAACGTGTTTTATATTAACACTGTAACAAACTTTCTTTGTTGTATTGTTTCACAACGTGTTTTATATCAGCACTGTAACAAACTTTCTTTGTTTGTATTGTTTCACAACGTGTTTTATATTAACACTGTAACAAACTTTCTTTGTTGGATTGTTTCACAACGTGTTTTATATTAACACTGTAACAAACTTTGTTGTATTGTTTCACAACGTGTTTTATATTAACACTGTAACAAACTTTCTTTGTTGTATTGTTTCACAACGTGTTTTATATCAGCACTGTAACAAACTTTCTTTTTTCTATTGTTTCACAACGTGTTTTATATCAGCACTGTAACAAACTTTCTTTGTTGTATTGTTTCACTACGTGTTTTATATTAACACTGTAACAAACTTTCTTTGTTGTATTGTTTCACAACGTGTTTTATATCAGCACTGTAACAAACTTTCTTTGTTGTATTGTTTCACAACGTGTTTTATATCAGCACTGTAACAAACTTTCTTTGTTGTATTGTTTCACAACGTGTTTTATATCAGCACTGTAACAAACTTTCTTTGTTGGATTGTTTCACAACGTGTTTTATATTAACACTGTAACAAACTTTCTTTGTTGTATTGTTTCACAACGTGTTTTATATTAACACTGTAACAAACTTTCTTTGTTGTATTGTTTCACAACGTGTTTTATATCAGCACTGTAACAAACTTTCTTTGTTGGATTGTTTCACAACGTGTTTTATATTAACACTGTAACAAACTTTCTTTGTTGTATTGTTTCACAACGTGTTTTATATTAACACTGTAACAAACTTTCTTTGTTGTATTGTTTCACAACGTGTTTTATATTAACACTGTAACAAACTTTCTTTGTTGTATTGTTTCACAACGTGTTTTATATCAGCACTGTAACAAACTTTCTTTGTTGTATTGTTTCACAACGTGTTTTATATTAACACTGTAACAAACTTTCTTTGTTGTATTGTTTCACAACGTGTTTTATATTAACACTGTAACAAACTTTCTTTGTTGTATTGTTTCACAACGTGTTTTATATTAACACTGTAACAAACTTTCTTTGTTGTATTGTTTCACAACGTGTTTTATATCAGCACTGTAACAAACTTTCTTTGTTGTATTGTTTCACAACGTGTTTTATATTAACACTGTAACAAACTTTCTTTGTTGGATTGTTTCACAACGTGTTTTATATTAACACTGTAACAAACTTTCTTTGTTGTTTTGTTTCACAACGTGTTTTATATCAGCACTGTAACAAACTTTCTTTGTTGGATTGTTTCACAACGTGTTTTATATCAGCACTGTAACGAACTTTCTTTGTTATACTGTTCCAAAACGGTTTTTAATATACATTTTCAGAGTATTTTTCTTTGTGGCTGTTTTCTTTTCGTATTGATTTATTTTAGTCCAAAGCGACACAATTGGCTGTCACACTCTGTCTGTCGATAGGACAAAACACTTGAATGTCAGTGTCATGACCTTGCCCTCGAATGAACGGGTTGTTATTGTGTAGACATTTTGATGACGGCTCGAAAAGCAAAATTTTGAGCTATCGAATTATTTTGCCAGTTTGTCCGAAGCTGTAGGTCGATTGAAATTACAAACGTAACACTCCAGTTAATATATGTGTTGTTGTAAAACAACGATTAAAACAGAAACTAATTTTGGACGATAGTTTCTAACATGCAGGTAACACAGTCGTTCTTGGTTTACGTGGGTTTATATAATGACTTTTTTATTCATTTTCAAACTGTTATTAGAATAGCTGTTCGTCATCGATTTCTTGAATAAGTGGTTTTATCAGATGAGGGCTGTGGGTGTTACCGCTGCTAACGGTTCTCTCTATTTCCATAGGTGGCGTTCTTCACTCTTTAAAAAACCTGGCCAATGCTGTGCACGAGTTATGACGATATATGCTTTCCTCAAGTGAGGACATAAAATGAAAGACAAGTTCACTTGAGTTGCTTCTCTCGTACCAAAGAAAGCAATAGTAGAGGTAAGACTCTTCTACCTGTTTTCTACAGTTGCCAACAGGTGGCAGGATATCAGTACTTAAACTCGTGATTACGTTTAGGTCACTCACAGTCTCTAAAGATGAAAATTCTATTTCGAACATCAAGTGACTGAATAATTTTGACAAAGTTATGTACAATTTAAGACTTAGAAGCATCACAGCATATGCAAAATAATTTTATGTCAAAAATAACTTGTTAATTAAAGATGTTAAGAATGTTAACAACTTTGCATTTATATATTGTTGTTTAACCTTACAATACCTTGTTCAACGCCTTTGTTTGTTATCAGTAATTCAAGTCTTTTCTTATATTGTTATTTAACCTTACAATATCTTATTCAACGCCCCTGTTTGTTATCAGTAATTCAAGTTGTTTCTTATATTGTTGTTTAACATTACAATACCTTGTTCAACGCCCATGTTATTATCAGTAATTTAAGTTGTTTCTTATACTGTTATTTAACTTCACAATATCTTATTCAACGCCTCTGTTTGTTATCAGTAATTCAAGTTGTTTCTTATATTGTTGTTTAACATTACAATACCTTGTTCAACGCCCATGTTATTATCAGTAATTTAAGTTGTTTCTTATACTGTTATTTAACTTCACAATATCTTATTCAACGCCTTTGTTTGTTATCAGTAATTCAAGTCTTTTCTTATATTGTTATTTAACCTTACAATATCTTATTCAACGCCCCTGTTTGTTATCAGTAATTCAAGTTGTTTCTTATATTGTTGTTTAACATTACAATACCTTGTTCAACGCCCATGTTATTATCAGTAATTTAAGTTGTTTCTTATACTGTTATTTAACTTCACAATATCTTATTCAACGACCCTGTTTGTTATCAGTAATTCAAGTCGTTTCTTATATTGTTATTTAACCTTACAATATCTTATTCAACGCCTCTGTTTGTTATCAGTAATTCAAGTTGTTTCTTATATTGTTGTTTAACATTACAATACCTTGTTCAACGCCCATGTTATTATCAGTAATTTAAGTTGTTTCTTATACTGTTATTTAACTTCACAATATCTTATTCAACGACCCTGTTTGTTATCAGTAATTCAAGTCGTTTCTTATATTGTTGTTTATTGTCAAAATATTATATTTAGAAGTCTCGATCTAGAAAGATTCTTTAAGTTCAAGAACATGTTATCACATGAATAGAGTGTCTCACCATAGGGTGAAATATCTTAGAACTTATTGTTATTTTGGTATTAATGTACTTAATCAGTGCCAAAACATTAAATGTAAGAAATTTCTTTATAATTCTTTCGTGTTTTTATGTTTTAACACGTAATGTTTTTAAGCCCCCTATTGGCTCAGCGGTATGTCTGCGGACTTACAACGCTAAAAACCGGGTTTTGATACCCGTGGGGTTAGGCAGAGTACAAATAACCCATTGTGTAGCTTTGTGCTGCCCCCCAGTGGCTCAGCGGTATGCCTGCGGACTTACAACGCTAAAAACCGAGTTTCGATACCCGTGGCGGGCAGAGCACAGATAGCCCATTGTGTAGCTTTGTGCTTAATTCAAAACAACAACAACAAAAGCTTTGTGCTTAATTCTAATGTTTTTCAGAAAATTAAATTGGAAGATAATATTTTTTGTTGTGATGAACGTTATTTCCTAGTATATTTGTTTTGAAAATTTTGTTTTCCAAGCTAATATTCTAGTGTCCCTGTCGTGGTCATGTGTTGTCGGGCTCGGACACTGAATCTGATGTTTGGCTGTCGGCGGCTCATTGCTGGATGAAAACACTTGTCATCTGGACACTTCAGGTGTCTCACAACAAAGCTCTAAAAATCCCCTATTCGATAACAGTCCAACAGTTGGCGACTCGTGTATGTGACTATTTGCTTTCCCGATAGTTTTTTCAGTAAAAATGAAGGACAGTAATGCGATGAAGGATAACCTGTGTTTAACTCTGTGTAGGAGCCCGTCATGGCCAAGCGTGTTAAGGCGTGCAACTCGTAATCTGAGGGTCGCGGGTTCGCCATCCAAGTCGCGACGAACATGCTCGCCGTTTCAGCCGTGAGGGCGTTATAAAATTACGGTCAATACCCCTAAAATGTTCGGTGAAGAAGATTCGAACCTGTGAACCTCAGATTGCGAGGTGAAGCGACCTGACCACCAAGCTGTGTCAGAGCTTGAAATATAAACATGTATTTAAAGTGCTCTGCATAACGGCTCGAATGACTTTTTGCGTGTAACTGGTTCCGTTAGATGCTCTATATTGCTTTTTGTTAAGATTTTCTCTAGGCCAGCGGAAGTAACTCCTAATATTATACAATTCTGTATTTCCACTGATTTTAGGACACCAACGCAGAGTTTGTTTGTTTTTGTTTTTGAATTTCGCACAAAGCTACTCGAGGGCTATCCCTGATAGCCGTCCCTAATTTAGCAGCGTAAGACGCGAGGGAAGGCAGGTAGTCATTACCACCCACCGCCAACTCTTGAGCTACTCCTTTACCAACGAACAGTTGGATTGACCGTCACATTATAACGCTCCCACGGATGAAAGGATGAACATGTTTTGTGTAACAGGGATTCGAACCCACGACCCTCGAATTACGAGTCGAGGACCTTAACCACCTGGCCATGCCGGGCTCCTTTGGTTTTGCGAATACTTATTATTTTTATATAATTGTTTTGAACATTCAAATATTCTAGTTAAGCATGGTTGTATATTCGAAGTTGCTACAGATGGGGTGCGGGCGTTCTTCCAAAATGACACGGTCAATGAATTCTAAGTAGAAGTCTGTGTTTGGGACATAGACGATTAAAATTATGGAACAAACTGTCCAATCCTAAGGAACAAATGTTCTTACTGTTTTTTTTATCAGAAAGTTGTACAGCTTGTTAGAGTTCGCTGAAGTTACAATGATTTAATCGTCCAGACTTGAAACTGTCGCGCCATCCAGTGTCGAAAATATTTTTTATATCGAGAAGACAGACGATCTTTTTTGTTTTTTGAATTTCGAGCAAAGCTACTTGAGGGCTATATGCCCTAACCGTCCCTAATTTAGCAGTGTAAGACTAGAGAGAAGGCAGCTAGTCATCATCACTCATCGCCAACTCTTGGGCTACTCTTTTACCAACAAATAGTGGGATTGGCCTTTACATTATAACGTCCCCACGGCTGAAAGAGCGAGTATGTTTGGTGCGACAGCGATACGAACCCGCGACCCTTGGATTACGAATCGCACGACTTAACCCTCCTGGCTATGCCTAAAGCAGACGACAATACACTAATTTTTTATCGTCTACTATTGTTTTCTTAATTTAATTTTTGTTGTTCATATACATTTTTTTCTGAATCTACTTTACTTTTCTGTAAATTAACCTGCTCAGTGCCGTAGACGAGATAACACGTCCAAGCCGATGGGTAACACAGTGCCACGGACGAGTTAATTTGTTCTCAGTTATACCTAACTTCAACGCTAGATGTCAGCACCATACATGCATTTAACCTACTTACAAATTGTTTCACTTTCGATCCAAAACGGCCTCACGGGTAAAGTTACAAAATGAAGAAGCATTAGAGTTGTATTGTAGCAGCTGAAATACTTGGCAGTCAACAGGTTAATAGGTGACCTCCAGAAAGGTGCATAATCTACCGCGATTTAATTATACGTTCCAGGATTTTGCCCATACAGCTGACGAGGTTGATTGGGTGGTTGCCGTCCTGTTCATTCACTAGCTATGAAACGTTAAAATATTAGACTGCTTTGAATAAACGGTTGAATAATACTTTGGCTTTGTTGGTTTAGTTTTTATTCATGTATCGTTTGTATGAGGTAAAAAAAATAGATTACAATCAGCAGATGGCGTTGTGCAATTTTAATGGATAATTGTTAATATTAATGTAACAGTTGAAACATACAAATATTTAATAACATAGGTAATGGGATAAGACTCTTCATATCTTGAGCCCGAGAAGTCACTAATCTAACTTTATTTATTTTACAAAAGTCACTAAAATGATATGTTTAAGTTTTCAGTTTTTATTTATTAGAAATATTTCATTATTACGTTTTTTAGTTACGTTTTTAGATGAGTGTTATCAAAGTCTTTAAATGCGTTTACAGCTTACTTTCTGTGCATCAAATTCTTTAAATAACGAAACGGCCTACAGTTTCGGTAATTTTGACTCTGAATTCATTATTTCGATCTCAAAAAAATTTCAATGTACTCTGGAAAATATATCGATGACTAGAAAGAACCATACTGGATAACTAGAATTATAATTAATACAATGTATATATTCAAATAGAGGGATAAAACAGGAAAAAAATCTGAATGATTGTGATTGGACAAAAATTATGAAACGTCAGTGACACGATGGTGGTCTTCCTGACGGGCCGCGTTCGACGATATGATAAGTAGATAAGACTGTCTGTTCTTAAATTTTCATTTTTTTGCGTTATTGGTTTCCTGTTTTTTTATTTCTGTTTAAATATGTCATCCATATGTATATAAATATGGTATCCAGTTAGACAAATAATCCACTTTAGAGTTTCTACTAATTAAACTGTTAACCTGAAATAATTTATTCGCCCTCCAGAAGCACAGTGGCATATCTGCAGACATATACCACTAGAAACCGGGTTTCGATGCCTGTGGCGGGCAGAGCACAGATAACCATTTCTTAACTATGTATTTAATAATAAACAACAATAATTAGTTCAGTGTATTTAGAATCTGTTGGGTCAGCTGCACGTTTGTTGAATCACAGCACTGATACACGAGGTTCGTTGTCCCGCGGTGGGCAACACATGGCCCGATGTGGCTTTGCGCTGAAACAAACAAATCAGTGTATTTGGCTTCTTGGCGGCTCAGAAGTAAGTCTTATAACTCTAGAAATCAAGTTTCGATACGCGCAGTGGACAGAACATTGATATCCCACTGTGAAACTCTGCCCTAAACGTCAAATATATCAATAAACACCCTCTAAATGCTTAACACGGGGGGGGGGGAACCGTGAAGGTATTTGCATTATAAATGATTTTATTTTCTGACATGCTCTACGTATAGAGGATTAAATATATACTTATAGCCTGTTTTTGCACGCTGAGTGATACGGTTAAAACGTATGGAATTTTGCTAATCTGTATGCTGCCAGTAATGGAAATTTCTTGTCAGTGTTAGATTAACGTAGATCAATAATAGTAAGATATGTAACATTAAGTATATGATACTCAAAACAACACAACTTTACTGAGACACATTTGTTTCGGTCTTCAGTTATTTATTTTTTAGCTCTGAAAACACAGCATTGGAATGTTTTTTTTTTCCCGCATCTCCAATAATGTCTGTTTTTCCTTCATACCTAACAAAGAAATCTCAAATGGAGTTTTGCTGAGTTGCAGAATATCACTTGAATAATTCGTGAAATGCCTTATTTGTGATTGTGTTGAGTGTAAGATTTTAGTTAAATACGTTAATGCTGGTTTGTGTATAAGCAAAACACTAATTAAATGTGTTAATTATGGTTCTGTTTAAAGCTGGCTTAGCTCCTGGCAACATGTTCTATTTTAGAAGTCCCACGTGATAAACGCGCATGCAAACTCGAAGTTAAAGTGACGTCACATTTTAAAGCTACAGTTTAATTTTAAAACGTGCTTAAGCCTATAAATACGGTAGTTTGTATGAGATATAGAGCTTTAGTGATTTTTGTTTCTTAATTCAATTTCGCACAAATTTATAGAAGACTCTCCCGTGTGCTGTCCCTAACTCATAAAAGAAAGCAGCGAGTAAACATCACCCACCGCCAACTCTTGGGCTACTCTTTTACAAACGGATAGTCACGTCATTATTTCTCCAGAACTAAAAGGGTGAGGATGTTTGGTGACTAGATTTAATCCCACGGTGCAAGTTTCCTTAACAACAAGACCATACGGGTCCCAATTTGCGTAAAATTATATAAATACTGTTTGTTTGTTTGCCTGCTTTCAATTTCGCGCAAAGCTACACGAGGGCTATCTGCGTTAGTCGTCCGTAATTTAGCAGTGTAAGACAGGCAGCTAGTTATCACCACCCACCGCCAACTCTTGGGCTACTCTTTTACCAACGAATAGTGGGATTGACCTTCACTTTATAACTCCCCCACGGCTGAAAAGGCGAGCATGTTTGGTGCAAAGGGGATACGAACGCCTGTATATACAAATGTGTATAACACATGAGCTGTTTTCATCTTTAATTAATTTTAAGTTTTGATGTGTAATTTTGACAATATAAGAAAAGAAACACTAACATTAAAACAGTTTAATCTCATTAAACATGTTATTGAAGTAAAACCATCAACAATTTGTATTAATATTACGAAGTTGTGAGGGTATTTATATCCATGATCTCTAAAATAAGAGGGTTTTCTACGCATAAAATCTGTTGGTAGCATGTTCCTTCCACGTATTTTTATATAAAATCTGTTGGTAGCATGTTCCTTCCACGTATTTTTATATAAAATCTGTTGGTAGCATGTTCCTTTCACGTATTTCTATATAAAATTCTGTTGGTAGCATGTTCCTTCCACGTATTTCTATATAAAATCTGTTGGTAGCATTTTCCTTCCACGTATTTCTATATAAAATCTGTTGGTAGCATGTTCCTTCCACGTATTTCTATATAAAATCTGTTGGTAGCATGTTTCTTCCACGTATTTCTATATAAAATCTGTTGGTAGCATGTTCCTTCCACGTATTTCTATATAAAATCTGTTGGTAGCATGTTCTTTCCACGTATTTCTATATAAAGTTCTGTTGATAGCATGTTCCTTCCACGTATTTCTATATAAAGTTCTGTTGATAGCACGTTCCTTCCACGTATTTCTATATAAAATCTGTTGGTAGCATGTTCCTTCCACGTATTTCTATATAAAATCTGTTGGTAGCATGTTCCTTCCACGTATTTCTATATAAAATCTGTTGGTAGCATTTTCCTTCCACGTATTTCTATATAAAATCTGTTGGTAGCATGTTCCTTCCACGTATTTCTATATAAAATCTGTTGGTAGCATGTTCCTTCCACGTATTTCTATATAAAATCTGTTGGTAGCATGTTTCTTCCACGTATTTCTATATAAAATCTGTTGGTAGCATGTTCCTTCCACGTATTTCTATATAAAATCTGTTGGTAGCATGTTCCTTCCACGTATTTCTATATAAAATCTGTTGGTAGCATGTTCCTATTAACTTCATCTTTTTTTCAGGGTTAAAAATTTCATTAACATTTGAATCCGAAGAAACTATCAGACCTATAAAACATGCATTTCATTAATTATATATAATTTTTTTAGCGAAACCTTTTAGCGAAAGGGAAGTAAGACGTTTGTGAATAAAGTTATTATACTGTTTATGTTATATTTATTAGAAAAGAACAAAAATAGACATTCAAAATGTACATAAGTTCACAAAATGTTAAATTTATTTGAAGAAAGTGTCCAGTTTTAACTGTTTCGTTGTTTCAATGGACTTTCTCATGTGGTTAAAAGAGAACACCAAATCTCGGCCTTTTCAGGAAGTTCATTTTCCTCCCTTCATTTTTCTATACAATTTGATAACGTTAATATAACTTAACACTTGTGATAAAGTAGGAACTTATATTTCCTCACTATCTTATCCAGTTTGTTCATCTTCTGAATCTCTCACACTGTTACCATCTTGAGATTCTATTGTAGATTTTAAATCAGTTTCTGTTAGAAGATTCCTTTCAACGTTCACAGAATCGTCTGCATCAATCAGAGTTTGGATTTTACTAGAATCGTCATAACAAACAACTTCAAAAACATGAGGGCATTAAGTACATTATCCCTAAATTTTAGGGAAGATAGCAATTTATTTTTCTCGTGAGAATTATTTAAAGAGTAGAATTTTTCACTTAAAAGGCAAATATATTCCAACAAATCATGAATATAATTTAACTGTAAAAATAATGATGGTAGAAAAAACAACAGACTATATTTAACCAATACTCACTGTAACAAAATGTCCGAGAATTTATTCATATTTAAACAAATTATTAATTAAACAAGAAATTATTAATATTTAAACAACTTATATATAATTATTAATTAAACGAGAATTTCTTGATATTTAAACAAATTATTAATTTAACAAAAATTTATTAATATTTAAACAAATTATTAATTAAACAAGAATTTATTATTATTTAAACAAATTTTAATTAAATAAGAAATTGATTTTGATAAAAACATTTTTTCTGTTTTTCTCAAGTTCTAAGCCTATTTGTTGATAGATGAGACAGGTGAAAGATAGGTTTCTGTCTACGTTACGCAGGTTCCACCATATAGAGGGCCTTTCATGAGAAAAATCTTGAGATAATACTGCAAAATTTCGATAATTCCGGCTTCTACAGGTTTTACTGTATTACTTCGTAAGGAAAATAACGTTTCATATTGTATTGAGCTTTTGACAAAAATCTTAGAGAGAGAGGTTACAGAGGAAGTAGATGACCCAATTATAATTGTCCATTTGTTTGTTTGACCGCTGCTATGCAGGTACTGTAAAGTGGACTGTCCTATGTGGTGACTGAAATCATGAATTCTCGGTGGAAGAATCCTTATTTTACGAAGGAAGACGAATGTCTCTTTATTAGACAGAAAGCCCTTGGGGTACTACCAAACAATGACGAAGACGAAGAAAATAGATTTAATCTGTTGAAGGAGATGATGTTGAAAGTCATTCATTTATCCGAATCGGAAATAAACGAATCTGTGGAAGATGAGGACACCGACAGTTCTGAGAGCAGAAAGAGAAAAACAGTTAGGAAAAGAAAACGTGTGAGAAACAGATTAAATGGCGACCGAACGGTACGCTCAACAGTGAGAACTGGTGAGGACATGAGCAAAGGACAAGTGAAATCTTCAAAGAGCAGTCGGTTAAAGTCGTGCTCCAAACCTCCAAAACCGTTCGAATTTAAAATGTCACGTTCGAGACATGTGAAACAGAAAGATGCAGATGAAAACAACACTGAGAGAAAAGAAGGTGCTAAACTGAAGTACAGGAGACGTCTGGTAACGAGGTTAGTGTGCAAAATAAATACTGTGTTCGTTACGATGTTGTAATGGTAACAGACTTTGTGGAGTTTGTTTACGTTTTATTTTTTGAATTTCCCGCAAAGCTTCACGAGCCGTCGCTAATTTAGCAGTGTAAGACCAGAGGGAATGCAGCTAGTCATCACCACCCACCGCCAACTCTTTGGCTACTCTTTTTACCAACGAATGGTAGGATTGACCGTACCGTTATAACGCCTTCACAGTTCAAAGGGCGAGCACGTTTGGTGCGACGGGGATTCGAACTCGCGTCCCTCAGATTACGAATTGAACGCTTTTACCCACCTGGCCATGCCGGGGCCATGACTTTGTGCGGACACCCTGTGTTAACAATAACAAAGATGTATTATTTTCTTATCGTATTCTCATATTTTCCTAAAGAAATACAATGACAGAAAAGAAATGATCCAATAATTTCAACATAAATCGTGTTTAGATTTTGAATAGAGCAATAAGCTCGGGTAACCTTAAAAATGTTTCGTCACTAAATTTATTAACGGAACGAACTTTGCTGTAACAAAGCAAGAGCCCCGCCCATGTCGCGAAGCACGTGCACCAACATAATAACAGATCCCGCAAAAATTCTAAGAATATATCAAAGAGTATTGCTAAAAGTAGCTATTGCGTTATTTTGTTTTACTAGTGACTGAATTTCTATTAAATAATTCTTCCTAAGTTATGAAAAAAAATATTTTCGTTTTATATGTGTTTTTGTCAAACACATCCGTGTTAAAATATGACAAGTTGGTGTTGTATGATTTTTTTCTTCCGTAATATAGTCAAACAAAAGTTTCAATCCCACTAAACTTAATGGTCATTCTGTCTGTCTGCCTCAAAGGCGGAACTTACCAGGGGCAACACCCCACAGCCGACCCGCAGTGGTACAGCGTATGTCTGGGGACTGGCACAGCTAAAAACCGGGGTTTGATACCTGTGGTAAGCAGAGCACAGATAGCCAGTAGGTTTGTACTTAATTCCAAACAAAGTTACAGCAGAACGCATGCCCTCTGGTGGCCTGGTCTGGTCCTGTCTTCTGAGGAAAGACAAAAACAAAAAAAAACGGGTGTCACGTGTTTTTTTTCCACAGTTCCTGAACTGTTTGTTCTGCCACCGGTCTCTCTGTCATCATTTATCTGTTTGTCTGTCTTCATCTATCTATCTATATGTTCTTATTAATATCTATGTTTCTGTTTATCTCTCTATATTTTGAGCTTATATTTTTCTTCCTATTTGTGGTTTTCTATCTGTCTGTTTGTGATAGTTCTTTCTATGTGGGTCTGTACAGGCTTCAGGCGGTTCAATCCCAGGACCTATGAATAATTTTATTCTATGTATAATCACACGAGATGTGAGGCTATCAAAAATTAACACTCCTTGATCCACACTGCTGTCCTAAAATATTTTCTTATAAATGGTCCAAATTATAAAGTAATGTATTTGGTTCGACATATTAGAACATACATAATGACCTAAAATGCGAAGCCGTATAAGAAACCCTGACAAGAAAACGCAAGTGATCCAACATATAAAGCAACATGCGTTATCCAAGACAACTACAATCATTCGTAGTTTAACATGAATACTTAATTTAACAAAAGAACAGGAAAATCTGTGTGTGTGTTTTCCTATAGCAAAGCCACATCGGGTTATCTGCTGAGCCCACGAAGGAGAATCCAACCTCTGGTTTTACCCTTGTAAATCCGTAGACTTACCGCTGTACTGGCGGGGAGGGAAGAGAACGGGAAAATTGCCTGCAGACAGTCTACGAAGTAAATTACGTGACGTCAGAGTGGTCACTGAAAGACTCTATTTTTACTTATACGTAAAAACAAATTCATTCATGTTTTTTTACATCTTTTAACGTAAACAAAATGTGTCCTTCTAATCACTTCCCGACTCTAAACTTTCGTCTACAAAATATTTTAATTACAAGTACAGTTTGACAAAAGAGAAATTATTGTTTCTTAATGTAACACAGAGTTTCGTAACGGATTTATACCCTCCACACCAGGCACTTGTCACTTTGTCACATGTTGCACATTTTGAAATATGGAAGTTTTTTAAGTGAATGATTTATTTCTCATTCATAATATTTTTATTGCGTCATGTCATTTCTACAGAAGTGTTGAATTGGGACAAACCTATTTCAATATATATATATCTATATACTTCGATGAACTAAAGGATCGCGTGACGTATAATAATTCATTATCGAACTGACCTTGACACTCGATAAATAAAGAACCAATAGCCTCAGAGACGCCAGGTGCAAAATTTCCAGATATTTCAACTTATATATGTGTGACTATTCTTTCCTTTACGATAAAATATAAAGGTTAAAATTAAAATAACTTGTCCACATAACATCGGTCAACTAGTAAAAAAATGAGTTGATATTTATTTCTCTATTTTATACAGTTAAACTTTAGCCATAACAAAAAACCCCGATGTTTCTTCTCGACATATCACATACTTTGATCCTTCATATCTTCTTCAGGTTTCTACAACATCTTTTTTCTACAAAAGTATTTTTCCCGAAACTTCTGAATTTAGAAAATTACAAAATTAGAGAAAAAACGAAAAAAATTTCGAGCTTGGCTTTCCTGAAAGATTTTCATTAGAGCTTAAAAATTTTATACTACCGTTCCTAACATCATAACACATAACACTGATGTAGTCACTTCCCTGTTGTTCCTAACATCAGAACATATAACACTGATGTAGTCACTTCCCTGTTGTTCTTAACATCATAACACATGACACTGATGTAGTCACTTCCCTGTTGTTCTTAACATCAGAACATATAACACTGATGTAGTCACTTCCCTGTTGTTCTTAACATCATAACACACGACACTGATGTAGTCACTTCCCTGTTGTTCTTAACATCAAAACACATGACACTGATGTAGTCACTTCCCTGTTGTTCTTAACATCAGAACATATAACACTGCTGTAGTCACTTCCCTGTTGTTCTTAACATCAGAACATATAACACTGATGTAGTCACTTCCCTGTTGTTCTTAACATCAGAACATATAACACTGATGTAGTCACTTTCTTGTTGTTCTTAACATCAGAACATATAACACTGATGTAGTCACTTCCCTGTTGTTCTTAACATCAGAACATATAACACTGATGTAGTCACTTTCTTGTTGTTCTTAACATCAGAACATATAACACAATTGTAGTCACTTTATTGTTGTTCTTAAGATCACAACAAATAACACTGTTGTAGCTACTACCTTGTTGTTCTTAACATCACAACATATAACACTGTTGTAGCCACTTCTTTGTTGTTCTTATCATCACAACATATAACACTGATGTTGTCACTTCCTTTTTGTTCTTGACATCACAACATATAACACAATTGCAGTCACTTCCTTGTTGTTCTTGACATCACAACATATAACACAACTGCAGTCACTTCCTTGTTGTTCTTAACATCACAACAAATAACACTGTTGTTGCCACTTCTTTGTTGTTCTTATCATCACAACATATAACACTGATGTTGTCACTTCCTTGTTGTTCTTGACATCACAACATATAACACAATTGCAGTCACTTCCTTGTTGTTCTTGACATCACAACAGATAACACAACTGCAGTCACTTCCTTGTTGTTCTTAACATCACAACAAATAACACTGTTGTTGCCACTTCCTTGTTGTTCTTAACATCACAACATATAACACTGATGTAGTCACTCCCTTGTTGTTTTTAACATCACAACATATAACATTGTATTAGTCACAACCTTTTTGTTCTTAACAGCACAACATATAACACTGATACACATGTAACTAAATAATTAAAACTGAAAAAAGACTTTTCAAGATCTGTAATGTAATTCTACAAAAATGCATGTTCTAACTGAGGAAAAAAGTTAGGACACCCTACCCTCTTAAAGCTAGGTGTTACCCCTTTGGCTGAAATAACTGCAGTGAGATGCTTTTTGTAGCCATCTACCAGTCTCTGACATTAGTCTGAAAAAAGTTTGCCCCATTTCCCAATGCAGAATTCTATCAGCTGTGAGATGTTTGAAGGGTTTCTTGCATGTACAGCCCGTTTTAAGTCGCCCCACAGCATCTCAATGGGATTAAGATCTGGGCTCTGACTCGGCCATTCCAGGACTCTCCATTTCTTAGTTTTCAGACAGTCCTTGGTGGATTTACTGGTATGTTTTGGGTCAATTTCGTGTTGCAGGGTCCAGTTCCGCTTCAGCTTTAGTTTTTGTACAGATGATCTGACATAATCCTCAAGCACCCTGTGATACACAGTAGAATTCATGGTGGATTCTATGATTGTGAGCTGTCCAGGTCCTGATGCAGCAAAGCAGCCCCAAACCATGACACTTCCACCTCTATGCTTCACAGTTGGTATGAGGTTCTTTTCCTGGAATGCTGTATTTGTTTTTCGTCAAACATGTCCTCTGTTCTTGTGTTCAAATAATTCAATTTTGGACTCACCTGTCCGAAGAACATTATGCCAGAAGTAATGCTCTTTGTCTACATTGTCTCTGGAAAACTTCAGTCTGGCCTTGATGTTTCTCTTAGAGAACAAAGGTTTTCTCCTTGCACGCCTCCCACGCAAGTTAAACTTGTGTAGTCACTTTCTGATTATAGAGACATGCACTTTCACATCAACAGTAGCCAGAGCCTGCTGTAGGTCCCGTGATGACATGTTAGGGTGTTTGGAGACCTCTTTCAGCATCTTGCGGTCGGCTCTCGGTGTGAACTTAGTTGGACAACCAGACCTGGGCATGTTGGCAGTTGTTTTGAAAGTTCTCCACTTGTTGACTATTTTCCGGACAGTGGAATGGCTGATTTCAAAATCTTTTTGGCATCTTTTTAAATCCCTTACCAGACTTATAAGCTGCTACAATTTTCTTTCTGAATGCCTCAGACAGCTCGTTCACTCTCACCATGGTGCTCACTCTCACTTGGACAGTCAGGAGCACACAAAACTAAATGTCTGAGGTTTAAATTGGGCAAGCCTCGTTCAAAATGCTGAGGAACGATCTTCCCATCATGTGCACCTGGTGTGATACACCTGTGTGTGAGTTAAGCCATTTCAAGCTGGAAGAAATGCGTGGGTGTTCCAACTTTTTCTTCAGTTAGAATATTTATTTTTGTAGAATTACATTTACAAAAATCCCAGTATTGTTAAAATTGAGATTAAACATCTATATATCCCAAAATGCTACACATGTACACAGGCTTTCATGGGATGTCCTAACTTTTTCACATGGCTGTACGTGTACGTGTTGTCAAACAACACACTCATTTAAAGACGCATTTCTGCCACGTGTGCCATAAACCTTTAAAATATCTGCAATAATATATGACCTTTACTTTAGCTTTGACCTTTGACCTTTGAAATGCTTCAATTAATGTTTTTTTCCACCATTCCTTTTCAAACTCTGGATAAATCTTTCTTCGCAAACATTCCTCAAATGTCATTTCAAAGATGTGGTCTGTATGTACGTGTACGTGTAAGAGAGACAAACAGACACGACGTTTGATCTCGTTAATGAGTTTATTGAATATTAAAGAAGCTAAACTTCGTTTTCGTCGGGTTTGTTTTTAACAAAAAATTAATTTTTTAGCTACAACGACAGTTGTTAAAAATATTGATTGTTTAATGTGTTTCCTTTTTTTAATGTTGTTGTTAAGAAGTTAAATTTCGTGGTCACTGCTTTTCACACAACAACTTTTCAAATTTCACCGACAGTCGTTGAAAATAATGACTGTTTTAGTTTTACTTTTCTTTGTTATTATTTTGTTTCCACCGTGTTATGAAACTGTTTTATAATTCTCGGCTAATCGGAGTGGCATTCCAATAGTGTTTAACTTACTGTATTACTTAGAACACGTTCAAATCATATGTTCTTCGTGAGTAGGGCTTCAAAATGGTAGAATTTCTATTTCCAGCCCATGTCCTTCAATACAGCTAATTAATGTAAATTGTTAGAGATTCAGGTTCTGGAAAGCCGTGCTTTGAGAAAGTCTGTCTTGTGCCACTTCTGTTCTCTGGGAGTAGTATATATTACTTAGACACGATTTTACGAAACGCGAAAAGTAGAAAACAGACAAGACCACGCTGAATTGGTTAAGTCACGGAACTCGGCTTGGTAAAATTATCGTTTTTGGAATTATTATGCAACTGATATACTCACGTTTTTCTTTTGTATGTCAGGGTTTCATTTCCTTGTCTCGTTTCTAATATTTTGGAAGCGTATTTAATACTACTAACAAATTTCCAATTTTTTACTCACGTCATCACACTGTTTGCACATCGTCACATTGTTCACACATCATCACACTGTTCATACATCAGCACTCTGTCTGAACATCATCACATTGTTCACACATCATTACACTGTTCGCACATCATCACACTGTTCACACATCATTACACTGTTCGCTCATCATCACACTGTTCACACATCATCACACTGTCTGAACGTCACCACACTGTTCACACATCATCACACTGTCTGAACGTCACCACACTGCTCACACATCATCACACTGTCCGTACATCATCACGAAAAGTACGAACATCTTATTCCAAGTATTAGAAAAGTTGCCCTCTCTCAGCCCTAATGCAACACGAGTCATGGTGGACCATGGAGCCACAGTCCGGCACGTTACCCAGAAGGCTAAACATTTTCAATAAAACTTATGATAGATAATCTCCGAAATGACGAATACTGAATATCATTAGTATGGGCGACTTTAAGAAAATGGAGTCAAGTTAGGACCTTTGGCCAAATCTGGGTAATTCCAACTTTCCAAGTGCAGAAACATGAACATTGCCACAGTTCCAAATGTTAAAATGTCATTTTATCACATTAAAAACAGAAGTTATACGTCTGTTTTAGATTAAGAGAAATAAACAGTCGAAGTGGAGAAACATAAAGTAAATAAAACAGGAAGAAAACTAAACAAACTTACACTGGTAGAATTAGAAATGGGGTTTGACAACTGTGTCAGCCGGATTAACATGTTCGTTTTAATTAGACACGGCTACTAGATTTAAAACTGACCTACGGCTAGTGATGACCATTGCGAGGAGCATACGGACGTACTTGTGAGGTCAAAACGTCAGAGGATCTTTGTAAAGGGCGATTTTACTGCAGAAGATGGTTATTGGTCAAGGGGTTATAAGATCACCATACAGCTAAGACACTTTAGAGAAACGACTTTTTAACTTTAGTATTTTGATGGAGATAGAAGTCAGCAGTGGAGACTAGAGTTAACCTAAAATTACATTACACACTTTTCATTCTGGGAGTGAGGTTTTTACACATTACACACTTTTCATTCTGAGAGTGAGGTTTTCACACATTACACACTTTTCATTCTGGGAGTAAGGTTTTCACACATTACACACTTTTCATTCTGGGAGTAAGGTTTTTACACATTACACACTTTTCATTCTGAGAGTGAGTGTTTTACACATTTCTTTTTGAGAATCTGATATCTACTCATTCCTTTTTTAGGGACGGTGACATTTATCTGTTTATTTTGCTGGGGGCGACTATGACGTTTTCCACTTTCTTATTTGATAACTAGATTTTTAGTGACTTCTTATTTGGAGGGTGCGGTGACTTTTATCTCACTGTTTTGGAAGGTGTATCATTTATATATGACCTGATTGGGAAGTGTGGCCTTCACCCACTTCCAATTTTAGGGGATGTGGTATTTAATTATTCTTCTTCGGAGAATGTGACGTTCACTCATTTCTTATTTGGATTTGTGGCATTTAACCATTTCTTACTTGATCAATGGGCCCCGGTATGGCCAGGTGGTTAGTGCGCTAGACTCGTAATTCGAGGGTCGCGAGTTCGCATCCCGGTCGCACCAAACTTGCTCGCCCTTTCAGCCGTGGGAGCGTTATAATGTTACGGTCAATCCCACTATTCGTTGATAAATGAGTAGCCCAAGAGTTGGTGGTGGGTGATGATGACTAGCTGCCTTCCCTCGAGTCTTACACTGATGAATTAGGGACCACTAGCGCAGATAGCTCTCGAGTAGCTTTGCGCGAAATTCAAAACAAACCAGTTTTTTTTGTTGTTTTTTTAATTTCCCACAAAGCTACTCGAGGGCTATCTGCGCTAGCAGTCCCTAATTTAGCAGTGTAAGACTAGAGGGAAGGCAGCTAGTCTCTTGGGCTACTCTTTTACCAACGAATAGTGGGATTGACCGTCACAATATACGACCCCACGGCTGGGAGGGCGAGCATGTTTAGCGCGACTCGGGCGCGAACCCGCGACCCTCGGATTACGAGTCGCACGCCTTACGCGCTTGGCCATGCCAGGCCCAAAACAAACCAATTTTATATGGGGAATGTAATGTTTCCCACATATCGTTTGGTGTAAATACTTGACTTGGGTACAAAGAAAGGTTAATATGAATTCCTTCTTATTTCTTTCTTTTGTTTTTCTCCCGATTCCAGGATTGTAACAGACCTACTGAGACACTTCCTAAAAATATGGAAATAAGTTGTAATTCAAAACGCATAGTCGCTTTCTGGTACATTAACCTGCAGCTCACAGAAAATTCGAATTTAAAATCCTGCGATAAACGACTCACAAGAAGAGATAAGTTTCCTTTTAAAGGTAGCCGCGTGGTTAATCACACCAAATGGTAAAGGTCTGCTGTACATTTCACCTGTCCACGAAATGCACGCATATCTAAAGAGCAACATGCATGGGGCGAATTAATGTGTGTCTCTTATCAAATAAAAAAAAATAAAACAGAAGAATGCATCGACCGAATTTCATAAGTATTGCCTTACTACAATGTTCCAACCTTAACATTTTTTTTCTTATCTTGAAGGGCTGGGCGTGGCCATGCTGTTCATGCCGTTGAAGCATAATTACACTCTGTGGGTGTGTTATAAGCGTGACAGTCAAATCTCACTTTTCAATTAAGCGGGAATAACCCAAGAATGGGAAGTGGTTGCTATTTGCTAGTTGCCTTCCCATAATCCATTAGCTCCATATGAGAAAATACTATAAGCAAATAACCCATCAAATAACTTTCCTCAAAGTTCTGAAACCAGTAAAAAGAGGTATTACCACTGTTAAATGAAAAACTTTCCGTAGGTCTGTTTCCCCTCCCACCCACCAACCCACCAGCATTGTTATATTAGTATTATATGAAAACTTTCCATAGGCCTGTTTCTCCTTCCACCCACCTACCCACCCATCAGCATATTTAATATTTATGAAAATTATAGATGTTTCCCTCCCCCAACCCACCATCAGCATGTTATTTTAATATTATATGAAAAACTTTCCATAGGACCTGTTTCCCCTTCCACCCACCTACACCCATCAGCATTGTTATTTTATATGAAAAATTTCATAGGACGGCCCTCCACCCACCTACCCCTCAAGTGTATTTTAATATTATAGAAACTTTCCAAGCGTTTCTTCCCCCCCTACCCACCATCAGCATGTTATTTAAATAATGAAAAACTTACCAACCGTTTCCCTCCCACTCACCCACAGTATTGTATTTTATTTTGACTTCCATGACTGTTTCCCCTTCCCCACCCACCATATAAATTATCAAATGACGTTTCGGGAAGTAATAACATACTAAAACTGCAACTTTCGTATTGTCTGTTCATCTGGCCGATAAATTATACATACAATGGTCTAACTGCCCAAATCGTAAACCTCTGACCTTGAATTAACCAAAGAGAAGGCAGTCAGCCAAATAGAGACATTAAATGTTTTCGTAAGACACTCGCAGTTGAAAAGGTGAAGCTTATTTCGAAGCACCAAGTCTTGAACATGGGATTCCCCGACCTCCCTGTTTTGATACGTTTATTACTTGAGCATGCTTGGATTCCTTTAACATACTCATTGGTCATCTGATGTTCCATACACAAGAAGGTCAAAGATATTTCAGCCATGTTAAAGAAAAAGGACAAAAACGTAAACTGGTAAACACAAATCTACTTTCCCGTATTAAAAGTAAAGCTTTGATGGTTTCTGTGATTTTGCTTAAAGCTACTTAAAAGCCACTCCTGATATCCATCGTTAATTTAGCTGTGAGTACAGACAACACCGACTTTTGTGAAACTCTTGTCAAAGCCATAATGGAAAATGACCTTCACTCTTATAACGCATCCGCTCCCACGAGGTGCGGAGCGTGTTTATTTGGTACAGCACCACAGTTTATTGGTCCAATTGACCAAAGAATTATTATGATGAAAACATTTGGGTTAGAAACTCGACCAATTTCAAGGTTGCTACAGACACTTACTTCTCTGAAGAGATTAAAAACCTTTTCTATTCCCACATTCTGGCCCGGCATGGCTAGGTGGTTCAAGACTCGACTCGTAATCTGAGAGTCACGGTTTCAAATCTCTGTTGCACCAAACATGCTTGCCCTTTCAGCTGTGGGGCCACTATAGTGTGATGGTCGATCCCACTATTTGTTGGTAAATGAGTAGCCCAAGAGTTGGCGGTGGGTGGTGATGACTAGCTGCCTTTCCTCTAGTCTTACACTGCTAAATTAGGAACTGCCAGTACAGATAGCTCTCGTGTAGCTTTGCTCAAAATCCAAAACAAACCAAACCCACATTCTTGTTTATTAATATACCAAATGTGGGAACGTTCCAGTCTTGTAACCTTACGAAGGTTCAAAATGTCAGGTTGGCAGCATCAAATATATGATAACGTAATTATTTATGACTTTTTTATAAATATATTTCAAACAGAAACGTTATAACTTGCAGAGAGAACTGTTGTGAAAGTCAAACATTGGTTTCTAAAGCAACGGATGTCAAAGGTCAATCAGAAAAAAAAGAACGTTCAGTTTCCTTCAAGTCAACAAGCCTACCTTTACCGAGCTTGCATAGGCTTCCATCACCAAGGCAACTCTGTTCAACTTACGTTACCAAGGCAACAACAAAGAAGCATAATTATGGTAAGAATAACTTTCGATTTTGATTATTAGAAAATATCTGTAGTGTTTGCTATGCAAATGTTAACTCGCACAGCAGTATGCCACTAAAATATTGTTTGTGTTATGAAAATGTTTTGTTTAAAAGTATGTGTTATAAAGACGAAAGTATTAAAATATGTGAATTTTAAAATGAAGTCGGGACCCTGCTACAGAAAGTAATGAAGCAAAAATTGAAGCCACAATTATATATTTTATACATTTATAAAATGTATTTTTTACTTTGGTCTGTAGATAAGTCTATAAAGTTGCCAAAGACATAGTTATGTATTATAAACTTCTGATTTATATTTCATTTTAAATTAATATCTATTATTTATTATTATTATTTATTATTTATATTCTTGTTTCTTTACTTTTATGTTACATCTTTGTAAAGTATATACACTAGATGACCAAAAGTATGTGTAAACCGGACCATCACACCCATATGTATTTGTTGAGCATCTCATTCCAAAACTATGGGAATTAATATGGAGTTGGTCCCCCCTTTGCTTCTACAACAGCCTCTACTCTTCTGGGAAGGCTTTTCACTAGATTTTGGAACATGGCTGCGGGGATTCACTCCTATTCAGCCACAAGAGCATTAGTGAGGTTGGACACTGATGTCAGGAAAGAAGGCCTGGCTCACAGTCGATCTTCCAATTCATCCTTAAGGGGTTCGATGGGGTTGAGGTCAGGGCTCTATGTAGGCCAGTTAAGTTCTTCCACACCAACCTCTGCAAACTATGTCTTTGTGGATCTCGCTTTGTGCACGGGGGCATTGTCATGCTGAAACAAAAAAGGGTCTTCCCCAAACTGTTGCCACAAAGTTGGAAGTATACAATTCTCTAGAATGTCATTGTATGCTGTAGCATTAAGAATTTCCCTCACTGGAACTAAAGATCCTATCTCAAAACATGAAAAACAGCTCCACACCATTATGCCTCCTCCACAAAAAATTACAGTTGGCACTATGCATTCAGGTAGGTGGTGTTCTCCTGGCATCTACCAAATCCAGGTTCAGACTAACACATAGTGAAATGTGATTTATCACTCCAAAAAACGCGTTTCCACTACTCCAGAGTCCAATGGCAGTATCATTCCAACTAACGCTTGACATTGTGCATGGTGATCTTAGACTTGTGTGCGCCTGCTCGATCATGGAAACCATTTTATGAAGCTTCTGATGAATAATTATTGTGCTGACGCTGCTTCCAGAGGCAGTTTGGAACTCGGCAGTAAGCGTTGAACTGTGGACAGACGATTTTTACGCACTACGCGCTTCGGTACTTGTTGGCTCCGTTCTATGTGTTTGTGTGGCCTACCGCTTCGTGGCTGAGCTGTTGCTGCTCCTAGACGTTTCCACCTTGCAATAACGACACTTACAGTTGACGGGGACAGCCCTAAAAGGGCAGAAATTTGATGAAATGACTTGTTAGAAAGGTGGAATCCTGCCACGTTGAAAGTCACTGAGCTCTTCAATACGACCCATTATAATACCAATGTTTGTGGAGACTGCATGGCTGTATGCTTGATTTTATGCATTTGTTAGCAATGGGTGTGGCTGAAATAGCCGAACCCATAAATTCTAAGGGGTGTCCACATACTTTTGGCCATGTAGTGCACCTTCCCTTTAGAAGCTGTCCTGTATCGATTAACGGCATTTATTTCGTTGAATAGATACTGAAGTACGTTTATGACATATTTACCATTTAAATCTCGCCTGTATGTATCTATGGAATTTAGATGGAATGTCAAAAGCTGAAACCCACAGACCAGTCAAGTACACCAAAGTAATCTCAGACCAGTCAAGTACACTAAAGTAATCTCAAAGCAACAGTCCTAGCCACCAAGGCACTAGCTCCACTGACGTGTTAATAAAGTATGTGGTACTACTGACGTGGTAATAAAGTATGTGGTACTGACGTGTTAATAAAGTATGTGGTACTACTGACGTGTTAATAAAGTATGTGGTACTGACGTGTTAATAAAGTATGTGGTACTACTGACGTGTTAATAAAGTATGTGGTACTAACGTGTTAATAAAATAACGTGTGTCGCACAGTGTAAGTTTGCCAAGGTAACGTTTTGTCGTAAAATGTAAGGTACCAAGGTAACGTGTGTCGTACAGTGTAAGTCACCAAGGTAACGTGTGTCGTACAGTGTAAGTCATCAAGGTAACGTGTGTCTTACAGTGTAAGTTTGCCAAGGTAACGTTTGTTGCAAAGTGTAAGTTACGAAGGTAACATGTATCGTGTAGTGTAAGTTACCAAGGTTACACTCTGTTTGTTCTACAGCTCCACACACAACTATAATGTTTGTTACTTTCACTCCCATTTTCTCTCTTCACCTAATGGGAAAGTTTGCAGGGACGTGGGAAGATATAAATTTACAAAGGGAATTTGGGTGTAGGCAAAAACTGTTAAGGGAAACTACTTTAGGAGGAAAGGAAAAAGGAAATAAGAAGTGAAATCATACAAGGGCAACCAGGGGCGTGCCTCATCAGAAACATTTTTTAATTTATTACTGATACTTGCATTTTTTATGGTACTTAAAGTTAATATTATTAACTTTGTTTTATGCATACAAGGTTGGCAACTTACCTCTGAATACTTAACACAGAAGTCTTCCCACAGTTTAATGTCTATTTTATGTGTTTTTGTTTTATTAGGAAACAACAAACGAGCAGGATTGGTTGAATCCAGTGAAACAGCCAGCTCAGTTCTCCGGAAAACCAGGACTGGAACCTTGGTTCCCTGCTTCCGAGAAACAAATACTCGAAACCCAAGAAACAATGTAAGAAGACCTCACGTGAAACTCAGCTGAACGATAATTACCACGATATGTTCTGACGTATTTTCTGTACCGTAAAATACTTAATATTTCTACCTGGATTACGAAACCAACCACTTACATGTGGTGATCATCTAAAAACCAAAGACTACGTAGTAAGAACTGAAAGTTTAGTCCACTTTGACCACATAGTAAGAACTGAAAGTTTAGTCCACTTTGTCCACGTAGTAAGAACTGAAAGTTTAGTCCACTTTGACCACGTAGTAAGAACTGAAAGTTTAGTCCACTTTGACCACGTAGTAAGAACTGAAAGTTTAGTCCACTTTGACCACGTAGTAAGAACTGAAAGTTTAGTCCACTTTGACCACGTAGTAAGAACTAAAAGTTCACCCTTCCCTCGTCACGAATTAAGAAACAGAGGTTTAGTTGTCCTTGGTCATGTAGTGAGAACTGAAGGTTTAGTTGTCTTTGGTCATTTAGTGAGAACTGAAGGTTCAGCTTTCTTTTATTACAAAAGACTGAAGGTTTAGTTGTCATTGGTCAAGTAGTAAAAACTGGAGGTTCAGTCCACTTTGACCACTTAGTAAGAAATGAAAGTTTTGCTCTCTGTGAACTCAAAAAACAACCGAAAGAAACAGGTGAACTGAGGTTGGCTTCTCTTTAGCCATAAAATTAGGCACAAAGAATTAATCAAATACAAAAGTTGTTAGCCTTTTCTGTCACGCAGGTGGTGTAAGATGTCGTACGAATTCCTTCACACAAACAGGTTTGGACAAATAACAACTACATCTGTGTAAGAATTACAACAATGGAAATGGAGATAGACACATCTGAAGCTCTGGTGAGAAAACTGGATAAACATGTATATTCGTTAAGTAATCAAAAATAATCCGGATTTTCGCAATGTTACGTGAATATAGGGGAACATAAATAAATAATCTCTTAAAGACAGAGTTCATACTGAAGGTATTCATTTTTAGTTGAGAACCAGCGTGTCTCCTGAATAATTCAGTAGCATCAGAACCACGAACCTTGTATGAATATAGATTTACTGCAGTGAGTAAGGGATAACCTAAGAACACAATAGATATTAGGTACATTATGCCAGTGTAAAGAATCTAGCCTTATTTGTTTGTTTTATCGAGTATCGCTCAGGTTTGAACTTCACCAAACTTTATCACAATTGGCCACAAGTTGCACGGTAGTAAGAGTTAAATGAGTAACTGGGGAAACAGTCATTTTCCTGGATGCTGTGAACAAGATAACTGACATTCAATGAGGTTTAGCTCTACCAAATCCCCACAGAATCCATCTTTACAACCTTCTCCCAAATGACATAGTTGAACGGAAGACCAAAACTCTAAAACTACGCCAGAGGAATCTGACTTGATGCAGATGGAAGATCAGACATCAGAGTTTGTGGTCGTCCTGCCAGCGAAAAAGCATTTCAAAAATAACACAAAGCACGTCGAAGAAGCTTGATTTGGTTAAAATGAAAGTGCACGAGCACCATGCACTAGCCGTCCCTAATTTAGCAGAGAATACTAGACGGAAGGTAGCTAGTTAGTCATCACCACCCACCGCCAACTCTCGGGCTACGCTTCCACTGAAAAATAGTTGGATTGACCGAAACATTATAACTTTACCACGACTAAGAGGATGACTTGTTTGGTGGGACAGAGATTCGAGTCGAGACTTCCAACTACCTGGTCATAGTATGATGAAGTCTCTCGGTATTCGTGGTGGTCGCAGGTTACACTTATAATGAAAAGTCAAACATCCAAATATCAAAGAAGTGACAAGTTGTTAACCCTGCATGCGACGAAATACCATCTCTGTCTACATTCAATTACAGTATATATTGTGGATCCATCAAAACAAATATTTCAGCTACGTGTCCAAGTCAACATGCCAGGTCCTCCATAAGGTACAACTACAAATTGGAATTCATACCACACATTCGCCGAAGCCCCTGTTAAAGCACCACATGGAACTCCTTCAACCTCTGTACCAATAAGCTGTTCCAATGAACCCTCTTCCACTCTGGGTTGATGAAAGCTGTGATAAAAGTCTGATAATGCTGACCTCAGTGCATTGTGTAGAAGTCCAATAAACAGTGGTTTCTAACCATGACAAACATAATCCGTGGCGGAAGAAGGTGCTATTAGGTTATAAATAGAACCATCGCAATCAATGGAGGAAGAAGGGGTTATTAGGTTATAAACAGAACCATCGCAATCAATGGAGGAAGAATGGGTTATTAGGTTATAAACAAAACCATCAAATCAGTGGAGGAGAAAGGTGCTAATAGGTTATAAACAGAACCATCACAATCAGTGGAAGAAAAATGGGCTATTAGGTTATAAACAGAACCATCATAATCAGTGGAGGAAAAAGGGATTATTAGGTTATAAACAGAACCATCACAATCAATGGAGGAAGAAGGGGTTATTAGGTTATAAACAAAACCATCAAATCAATGGAGGAGAAAGGTGCTAATAGGTTATAAACAGAACCATCACAATCAGTGGAGGAAGAAGGTGCTATTAGGTTATAAACAGAACCATCATAATCAGTGGAGGAAGAAGGGGTTATTAGGTTATAAAAAAAACCATCAAATCAGTGGAGGAGAAAGGTGCTAATAGGTTGTAAACAGAACCATCACAATCAGTGGAAGAAAAATGGGCTATTAGGTTATAAACAGAACCATCATAATCAGTGGAGGAAAAAGGGATTATTAGGTTATAAACAGAACCATCACAATCAGTGGAGGAAGAAGGGATTATTAGGTTATAAACAGAACCATCAATCAGTGAAGGAAAAAGGAGTTATTAGGTTATAAACAGAACCATCTCAATCAGTGGAGGAAGAAGGGATTATTAGGTTATAAACAGAACCATCACAATCAGTAGAGAAAGAAGGGGTTATTAGGTTATAAACAGAACCATCACAATCAGTAGAGAAAGAAGGGGTTATTAGGTTATAAACAGAACCATCCTAATCAGTAGAGAAAGAAGGGGTTATTAGGTTATAAACAGAACCATCACAATCAGTAGAGAAAGAAGGGGTTATTAGGTTATAAACAGAACCACCACAATCAGTGAAAACACTATTAACCCTTGCCACAGATCTTGAACACCTGTGTTTTGTTTATTTCTAGGCTTCAACCAGCACTGGACTGCTAACCTCACCCCAAGAACCCAGACTACGTACTAATCAACTCGTTTATTCATCGTCACCACGTGACATTCGAACTCATAAGAGGTACGTTGTATATCCTCTGATAACAGAGATCGCAAGTCTACTCCAATGGAGTGAAAATCTTCAGAACAAAACAATCGTGTTTAGAAAAACAAATGTTTCATACAATACCATTTCATTACAAATAATTTAAACCAACAACACTCTGATAATAGAATAAAGTATTTCATATATTGTTTTTATAATTATTATTTTTTAGTAATGTATTTAATAGCACCGTTAGATGGCGCTAAAACGATTGATTTCTTTAAAAACACCCGTCACATATTGTTGTCATGCTTTATCACAGATGGGGCCTGGCATGGCCTAACGCGTTAAGGCGTACCCTTCGTAATCTGAGGTTCGCGGGTTCGCGCCCGAGTCGCGCCAGACATGCTCGCCCTCCCAGCCGTGGGGGCGTATAATGTGACGGTCAATCCCAGTATTCGTTGGTAAAAGAGTAGCCCAAGGTTTGGCGGTGGGTGGTGATGACTAGCTGCCTTCCCTCTAGTCTTACTCTGCTAAGTTATGGACGGCTAGCACAGATAGCCTTCGAGTGGCTTTGTGCGAAATTTCAAAACAAACAGATACGAAAAACGACCGGCAGTTTTCTTGTGTCCCGCATTGTGTCGTTAAAATTCAGGGTTAATTTCCACCTTTATGTAGCTTTGCGTTCAAACAATCACAGCGCCACCTTATGTTAACATGATAACACAAACAGGTTATTGGATAAAACTAGAAATGAAATGAAAACATTAAGATACAAGAGATGTCGAACTAGTTTCGACAAATCAAACATTTCACAGACGTTATAATGATAACATTTACAGTTTTTATGTCGTGTTATTTATCCCAGATAAGAAGGATTGTGTATTCAGTGATGGACACCAACAACCTGTAAAATATGTGTTTCCATAGTTCTCTTAAAACATTGGTAAACAAACAAGGAACTGAATAGTAAAGACATTCGTAGCTTCCTAACATTAATAGAATACAGTACCTAAAAAGTATTAGTAGAATACAGGACCAAAGTAGTATTAGTAGAATACAGTACGTAAGTAGTATTAGTAGAATACAGTACCTAAGTAGTATTAGTAGAATACAGGACTCAAGTAGTATTAGAAGAACACAGGACTTAAGTAGTATTAGTAGAATACAGTACGTAAGTAGTATTAATAGAATACAGGACTTAAGTTGTATTAGTAGAATACAGTACATAAGTAATATTAGTAGAATACAGTACCTGAGTAGTATTAGTAGAATACAGCACTAAAGTAGTATTGGTAGAATACAGTACCTAAGTAGTATTAGTAAAATACAGTACCTAAGTAGTATTAGTAGAACACAGGACTTAAGTAGTATTAGTAGAATACAGGACCTAAGTAGTATTAGTAGAATACAGGACCTAAGTAGTATTAGTAAAATACAGGACCTAAGTAGTATTAGTAGAATACAGGACTTAAGTAGTATTAGTAGAATACAGGACCTAAGTAGTATTAGTAGAACACAGGACCTAAGTAGTATTAGTAGAACACAGGACCTAAGTAATATTAGTAGAACACAGGACCTAAGTAGTATTAGTAGAACACAGGACCTAAGTAATATTAGTAGAACACAGGACCTAAGTAGTATTAGTAGAATACAGGACTCAAGTAGTATTAGTAGAATACAGGACTCAAGTAGTATTACTAGAATACAGTACCTAAGTAGTATTAGTAGAATACAGGACTCAAATAGTATTAGTAGAACACAGGAATTAAGTAGTATTGGTAGAATACAGTACCTAAGTAGTATTAGTAGAATACAGGACCTAAGTAGTATTAGTAGAACACAGGACCTAAGTAGTATTAGTAGAATACAGGACTCAAGTAGTATTTGTAGAATACAGTACCTAAGTAGTATTAGTAGAATACAGGACTTAAATAGTATTAGTAGAACACAGGAATTAAGTAGTATTGGTAGAATACAGTACCTAAGTAGTATTAGTAGAATACAGGACCTAAGTAGTATTAGTAGAACACAAAACCTAAGTAGTATTAGTAGAATACAGGACTCAAGTAGTATTAGTAGAATACAGGACTCAAATAGTATTAGTAGAACACAAAACCTAAGTAGTATTAGTAGAATACAGGACTCAAGTAGTATTTGTAGAATACAGTACCTAAGTAGTATTAGTAGAATACAGGACTCAAATAGTATTAGTAGAACACAGGAATTAAGTAGTATTGGTAGAATACAGTACCTAAGTAGTATTAGTAGAATACAGGACCTAAGTAGTATTAGTAGAACACAGGACCTAAGTAGTATTAGTAGAATACAGGACTCAAGTAGTATCAGTAGAACACAGGACTCAAATAGTATTAGTAGAACACAGGAATTAAGTAGTGTTGGTAGAATACAGTACCTAAGTAGTATTAGTAGAATACAGTACGTAAGTAGTATTAGTAGAATACAGTACCTAAGTAGTATTAGTAGAATACAGGACTTAAGTAGTATTGGTAGAATACAGGACCTAAGTAGTATTAGTAGAATACAAAACTTAACTAGTATTAATAGAATACAGTACCTAAGTAGTATCAGTAGAATACAGTGGGTAAGTAGTATTAGTAGAATACAGTACCTAAGTAGTATTAGTAGAATACAGTACCTAAGTAGTATTAGTAGAATACAGTACCTGAGTAGTATTAGTAGAATACAGTACGTAAGTAGTATTAGTAGAATACAGCACTAAAGTAGTATTAGTAGGATACAGGACTCAAGTAGTATTAGTAGAACACAGGACCTAAGTAGTATTAAGAGAATACAGGACCTAAGTAGTATTAATAGAATACAGGACTCAAGTAGTATTAGTAGAACACAGGACTTAAGTAGTATTAGTAGAATACAGTATCTAAGTAGTATTAGTAGAATACAGGACTCAAATAGTATTAGTAGAACACAGGAATTAAGTAGTATTGGTAGAATACAGTACCTAAGTAGTATTAGTAGAATACAGTATGTAAGTAGTATTAGTAGAATACAGTACCTGAGTAGTATTAGTAGAATACAGGACTTAAGTACTATTGGTAGAATACAGTACATAAGTAGTATTCGTAGAACACAGGACCTAAGTAGTATTAGTAGAATACAGGACTCAAGTAGTATTAGTAGAACACAAAACTTAAGTAGTATTAGTAGAATACAGTATCTAAGTAGTATTAGTAGAATACAGGACTTATGTAGTATTAGTAGAATACAGTACCTAAGTAGTATTAGTAGAATACAGTACCTAAGTAGTATTAGTAAAATACAGTACCTAAGTAGTATTAGTAGAATACAGGACTCAAGTAGTATTAGTAGAACACAGGACTTAAGTAGTATTAGTAGAATACAGTACCTAAGTAGTATTAGTAGAATACAGTACCTGAGTAGTATTAGTAGAATACAGTACGTAAGTAGTATTAGTAGAATACAGCACTAAAGTAGTATTAATAAAATACAGTACGTAAGTAGTATTAGTAGAATACAGGACCAAAGTAGTATTAGTAGAATACAGTACGTAAGTAGTATTAGTAGAATACAGGACCAAAGTAGTATTAGTAGAATACAGTACCGGAGTGGTATTAGTAGAATACAGTACGTAAGTAGTATTAGTAGAATACAGCACTAAAGTAGTATTAATAGAATACAGGACTTAAGTAGTATTAGTAGAATACAGTACATAAGTAGTATTAATAGAATACAGTATCTGAGTAGTATTAGTAGAATACAGCACTAAAGTAGTATTAGTAGAATACAGGAATTAAGTAGTATTGGTAGAATACAGTACCTAAGTAGTATTAGTAGAACACAGGATCTAAGTAGTATTAATAGAATACAGGACCTTAGTAGTATTAATAGAATACAGTACCTAAGTAATATTAGTAGAATACAGTACCTAAGTAGTATTAGTAGAATACAGTACCTAAGTAGTATTAGTAGAATACAGGACTTAAGTAGTATTAGTAGAATACAGGACTCAAGTAGTATTAGTAGAATACAGTACCTGAGTAGTATTAATAGAATACAGTACGTAAGTAGTATTAGTAGAATACAGCACTAAAGTAGTATTAGTAGAATACAGTATGTAAGTAATATTAGTAGAATACAGGACCTAAGTAGTATTAGTAGAACACAGGACTTAAGTAGTATTAGTAGAATACAGGACTCAAGTAGTATTAGTAGAATACAGGACTCAAATAGTATTAGTAGAACACAGGACCTAAGTAGTATTAGTAGAATACAGGACTCAAGTAGTATTTGTAGAATACAGTACCTAAGTAGTATTAGTAGAATACAGGACTCAAATAGTATTAGTAGAACACAGGAATTAAGTAGTATTGGTAGAATACAGTACCTAAGTAGTATTAGTAGAATACTGGACCTAAGTAGTATTAGTAGAACACAGGACCTAAGTAGTATTAGTAGAATACAGGACTCAAGTAGTATCAGTAGAACACAGGACTCAAATAGTATTAGTAGAACACAGGAATTAAGTAGTGTTGGTAGAATACAGTACCTAAGTAGTATTAGTAGAATACAGTACCTGAGTAGTATTAGTAGAATACAGTACGTAAGTAGTATTAGTAGAATACAGTACCTGAGTAGTATTAGTAGAATACAGTACGTAAGTAGTATTAGTAGAATACAGCACTAAAGTAGTATTAGTAGGATACAGGACTCAAGTAGTATTAGTAGAACACAGGACCTAAGTAGTATTAAGAGAATACAGGACCTAAGTAGTATTAATAGAATACAGGACTCAAGTAGTATTAGTAGAACACAGGACTTAAGCAGTATTAATAGAATACAGTATCTGAGTAGTATTAGTAGAATACAGCACTAAAGTAGTATTAGTAGAATACAGGACTTAAGTAGTATTAGTAGAACACAGGACCTAAGTAGTATTAATAGAATACAGGACCTAAGTAGTATTAATAGAATACAGGACTCAAGTAGTATTAGTAGAACACAGGACTTAAGTAGTATTAGTAGAATACAGGACCTAAGTAGTATTAGTATAACACAAAACTTAAGTAGTATTAGTAGAATACAGCACTAAAGTAGTATTAATAGAATACAGGACTTAAGTAGTATTAGTAGAATACAGTACATAAGTAGTATTAATAGAATACAGTATCTGAGTAGTATTAGTAGAATACAGCATTAAAGTAGTATTAGTAGAATACAGGAATTAAGTAGTATTGGTAGAATACAGTACCTATGTAGTATTAGTAGAATGCAGTACCTAAGTAGTATTAGTAGAATACAGTACCTGAGTAGTATTAGTAGAATACAGTACGTAAGTAGTATTAGTAGAATACAGCACTAAAGTAGTATTAGTAGAATACAGGACTCAAGTAGTATTAGTAGAACACAGGACTTAAGTAGTATTAGTAGAACACAGGACCTAAGTAGTATTAGTAGAATACAGGACTCAAGTAGTATTAGTAGAACGCAGGAC
Organism: Carcinoscorpius rotundicauda; assembly: GCA_011833715.1. Classification (NCBI taxonomy): domain Eukaryota; kingdom Metazoa; phylum Arthropoda; class Merostomata; order Xiphosura; family Limulidae; genus Carcinoscorpius; species Carcinoscorpius rotundicauda. The sequence continues at coordinate 4,687,677 of CM022402.1, forward strand.
GTAAGTAGTATTAGTAGAACACAGGACCTAAGTAGTATTAATAGAATACAGGACTCAAGTAGCATTAGTAGAATACAGTACATAAGTAGTATTAATAGAATACAGTATCTGAGTAGTATTAGTAGAATACAGCACTAAAGTAGTATTAGTAGAATACAGGAATTAAGTAGTATTGGTAGAATACAGTACGTAAGTAGTATTAGTAGAATACAGCACTAAAGTAGTATTAATAGAATACAGTACCTAAGTAGTATTAGTAGAATACAGGACCTAAGTAGTATTAGTAGAATACAGTACCTGAGTAGTATTAATAGAATACAGGACTCAAGTAGTATTAGTAGAACACAGGACTTAAGTAGTATTAGTAGAATACAGGACCTAAGTAGTATTAGTAGAACACAGGACTTAAGTAGTATTAGTAGAATACAGGACTTAAGTAGTATTAGTATTATACAGGTCCTATGTTTCAGGTAAATACAATTCATACAGATTGAATAAAGCTAAATTGTCACTCAGAACTCATTAATCAAGTTATATTATCCTGTAACACACAAGTCCGTAATGTGTTACCTGTGTATGTTCATGGGATTTAACTGTTATATTTTTTATACCCAAATGATTTCCGTGGATAAAGGAATATCCCTCATGTACGGTCTTCACTTACCTTTAACCCAGACACGCGTGACCTAGTAATTAGCGTGTTGAGCTCGAACTTGTAAGGTCAAAGGTTTGACCTTTCGGCTATTCGGAAAGAGGGTCGTTTTAATTGTGACGGTCAGTTTACAAGCTGTATAATAGGCTGTTGGCGGATGTCCTAACTTTCGGTCAGCATTTCTAAATTAGAGCTGGCTGCATCTAGACATCTGTAACGTGATTTAGTTTGTGTCACGTTGAGAAAATGGCTTCAATTCGTTATCACAATATTTTTTTAAACACTGAACGTGAAATTTTTGTTTGCTCAAGGATATAAATAACTTAAAGATTCATTCCTTTGGATGTGACATCATGAACTACGTAAACAATTCCCAACAGTGAGTTTTAAAATAAATTCCCCAGTTTTTATAGGGGGCGCTTCTTATGACAGAGATCTTTAACAACGAAAAAGAATATGGAGGTACATTTCGTGCCGTATTTGTCAGCATGAATCAGTCAGAAATATAAAAGTTTTACGTTCTAGTTTGGATAGATTGTTTTCGTGATAAGCGAGGCTTAATCTCGAAGTGAAGTAACTTTAAAAGACAATAACCATAAACTTTGAAATATCACACAAGTCTTCTTAAAGATTAAAAACTGCGGTCAAAAAACAATCCAGTTCAATCACAAGATATAAGTCTCTGTTTGGAATGTTCTGTTGTTTGATTTCATTGGCTGGTAAAACTGTTTTTTATGTGTAACGTGATCTACCTCTTTTATGCTGTTCTTGTTTTATTACATTCTGATAGGCTGTTTGTTTTACGTGTCAATAAACTGCTTCTGTATCCAAGACAACGTTTTTCAGTTTCCAGTAAGTATAGCCGGAAAGTATTTTTTTTTTAGTGCACCCGCTCTAACTCATGCAGTTTCCTGTAAAACAATGATTCCGGTTCAGGAACGACACAAATAATGCTTCGTGATGCAAAACATTAATATATTCAGAGTATACTGATGTGTTCACATTTGGGATTTAGAATTTTCAAGATAGGGAGTATCCCTTACACGTGATTGTTATGAAAAATAAAAGAACTGATCAATTTGGGCCACCAGGACCATCCCGACAGAGACCTACAACAAGTCGTGCCAAGTTGTAATAACCAAAGTGTCTTGTAACAGATGAGAAACAACGATCACAGATTTCAGTGTCAAAAGTGTTGTAATAGTCTAAAATGAACGTGCAACCACAATCATGGTTCCGTAACCAAACAGGATTTATTCACCATAACAATTCTTAGAAATAAATTCAATACAGCTAAGAGACAAATGCCTGTCCGAGACTCCACACAAATATTAATAAGAAGTTTATCATAAATCAGTAATAATGAAATCAGGAAAAAAAAACAGAAAGAAGAACTTAATTTCAAAAGGAAACCAAACACAATATTCGAACAATACCTCTTTAGTCGCTTATAATACTGATAACAATATCGAGTGAAAACAGTAACAACTGTGCCCTTCAATAACTATCTCAAGAGGCCCGGGATAATTTGAGGGTCGCGGCTTTGAATCCCCATCTTACCAAACTTGCTCGCCCTTTCAGCCGTGGAGGCGTTATAATGTGACGCCCACTATTCGTTCGTAAAAGAGTAGCCCAAGAGTTGACGGTGGGTGGTGATGACTACCTGCCTTCCCTCTAGTCTTACACTGCTAAATTATAAATTAGGGATGACTAGCGCAGATAGCTCTCGTATAGCTTTGTGTGCAATTCCAAAACAAACAAACAAACTGCCTCGTGATTTTCTCTCTCTTAGTAAAGCTTCTTGAAGGATATTTATTCACAGAGCAGGTCACGGGAGTACATCTCATGTGATCATAGATTTACATATTTTTCTGTTGTATCCATAGTATCTGTACAACCATAATAATAACAATTATAATTTGCCATCTCACAGTGTATATATGTTTGTAACATAAGATCTCTGTCAGGAGAACTGACAAACTTTTTCACATTTACACAAGTCCCTTTCATATCCTTTCAACTGTTGAATACCAAAAGCAGTCGTATAATAAAACAGGTATTCATAATATCTCATAAGCAGACATACCAGTCCAGTAGCCCAACCTGTGCCAGTGGATTTCTGTGCAATCAGGTTGTTGAAACTGGCACTGACAAACTGCCATTGTCATACGCCATCATGTATGGATTATGGAAACTCTGCTGGTAAGAGTCGTGCGTTTTGGACAAGACAGCTTTTTGACAGATAAATGCATTATCGCAGATAGAAGACGGTAATACGTAACGGCATGGAGTGTAACGGGCTGTTGAAGCTATAAATGTGATTTAATACAACGTACTCAACGACAGTATCGTGACGTATCGGCAACAGAACGACGTCATCTTTAAAATATAATACTGTAAGAATACAATAGTTTTGTCTGAACAGACACGTCATAACACAATTAGTCCCCTGATAGAACTCTATTACTATAAAGTTAGGGCTTGGTTTAAATATTAGGTTAAAAAGATATTTTAAGCTGGATCAATTTACGTTTCATTTTGGTTATTTTTGGTTAAGGTTAAGTTTAGCTTGTCTAAATTAGGTTATTGTTAACGTGAATTAAGCGTAAATAACGTAAGGTTAAAAAATAAGGTTTTAGTTTAGTTAAAAACAGATGTAAATACAAACATAAATGTTAGCAAGCCCCACATCAAAGAAATAGTAGCAGTCTATAAACCTAAACATGCTACACAGTCTTAAGTAATAATTTACCCCTAAACAGCGGGAATATTTTAGGTGGCAGCACTGATTGATGATGGAAGCCTTTTTAGGGTTATGAGACAGCGGTAGTTATTGCTTTAAACGCAGAGCGAAACAATGGATAATACGTGATCTGTGCAACGCAAAGAATCAAACTCTGGTGTTTAGCGTTGTAAGTTCGTCACCTCACAGCTCATCCACCAGGGAAAAATAGAATTGAAATCGTAAAACGACGTTTCTACTGATATGATAAAAACACTAATTTCCAAAATAAATATCCCTTACTCTGTTCAGAACTCGATCAATAGGTACCCCATCTACCGATCGTCTTTCTAACTAAAATCTATTTTTTTTTTAATAATTTGTTTTCGAATATGAAATGATCTTGAAAGTAGCAAGTTTCAGAGTTAACTCGATATTTTTTTTTCTAATTCAAATATTTTTTTTATTTAAGTATTTTTGTGTTACTCAACTGGCAACCAAAACCAATAATATTAAGAAAGAAAAACTCGCAGTTTTATGTTTTTATAAATAAGCTAAATGTATGGTCGTTCTTTGTATATATCTTCCAGAACACGAGACCAGTCATCTCTACCAAGTCATGATTCTGTATCTCAACTTACAGGTGAGTTAATGTTGTGACTTGTTACCCAGTCATGATTCTATATCTAAACTTACAGGTGAGTTGATGATGTAACTTGTTATCCAGTCATGATTCTACATTTAAACCTACAGTTCAGTATATGATGTAACTTGTTATCCAGTCATGTTCTACATTTAAACCTACAGGTGAGTTAATGTTGTGACTTGTTACCCAGTCATGATTCTATATCTAAACTTACAGGTGAGTTGATGATGTAACTTGTTATCCAGTCATGATTCTACATTTAAACCTACAGGTGAGTTAATGTTGTGACATTTTACCCAGTCATGATTCTATATCTAAACTTACAAGTGAGTTAATGTTATGACTTGTTACCCTGTCATGATTCTATATCTAGACCTACAGGTGAGTTAATGATGTAACTTGTTACCCAGTCATGATTCTACATTTAAACCTACAGGTGAGTTAATGATGTAACTTGTTACCCAGTCATGATTCTACATCTAAACCTACAAGGTAAATTACTGATTTACTTTGTATAACGAAACAAACAGATAAAGTCAGGATCAGTAGTTAAGCCTCAAGGTGAATTAAACTCTGAGTTTACAAATACTGAGATCTAACGCCATCTGTAGTGTAAAAACGTGTTTGATTCTTAATATAAAGGATTTTTATCCACTTTTAACAGGTGTCGGTCTTGATGTGAGGGGATCTTACAAGGTGAGGAACATCCGGGCTTCCAGCTCCTCTTCAGAAACATCTCAACAAGTGAGTGGCTGCCTCGGATGTCTTACATATACTTATCTGATATTACGTATAGTTAATTGATAAACACCACTCGATTAATATGGCATTTAATATAAGTTATGTGTAAATATTCAAGTAAAAATTTAAACGAAAAATTCCCAAATTTTGATACAATGAAAGTGTAAATAAGGACACTTAATACACACTTCACAGACACACGATCCGGGCGTGGCCTAATGGTTAATGTGTCAGAGTGTGAACCCGATAATCTATGGTTGGAGTCCCGTTGCCAGAAAATAAATGTGTAGTTTGCTATAAGAGTGACAGTCAGATCTGAATGCTTGATTAGAAGGATGAACAGTAATGATAAACAAACAAAACAATTCTGACAACAAAAGAACCGAAGAAAATAGCATCTCACAGTTTGTTTACTCACAGTTTAAACGATAGAGGAAACCCTGTAAAATTTGTGTTGAATTTTTACATCTAATTTCGACTTATAAAGACAATATTATTTCCCACGTAAATTCTCCACAGTTGGAAGATATAAGTATGAAAGTGCACTTTATTTAGGACAAACGGAATTCCTATGGTATGCCCAACACGGGTACCTGAACCCCGTTTTTAGCCTTAAAACTGACAGATGTGCCACAACAAACATTCCCCTTCTTATGGCAAAGTAGCCAAGTCAAAACTTATTTGTTTTCTTCCAGACATTAGAAGATATTTCGCCCAGTTTCGGGTCATCAGAATATGATACGTCATGGATGGCATCAATATCTAGGGTTCACTCATTCACCGATTTTCCTGATGAGATAAATCATGGCTCAGAAGGAAAATACGAAAAAACAGAAAGAGATTATAGTAGCTGTAAAGACAACTCGAAAATTCGTTCTTATATTCCAAAAAACACAGTAGAAAATGAAAACCCAGAAACATCGAACGGAACTGACATCACGTGTGATCCAGAAGAGCCATCCAGTGAAAATGAAGATGCAATGATGACGTTGCTTCTTAATCTGTCACGTCCTGCCAGAGAATGCTGGGAAATTTATCAGAAGCTTCGACAAGAAGGCCTAAAAGTACCCTTCAAAACTTTGAACAGGTAAATGTCTCAAGCGTTTCGTCAACATGTTTCAACCTTGTCAAGATGACCACACTTTGATGTTTATTTCAAGTGTTCTGATATTTAAAAGAAATGAAACACTGACGGCTCAACAGATTTTCGTTAATTTATGTTAATTTATTTACAGGTAACGTATTTCTATTGATGCTTTAATATAATAAATAATTGATGTTAAAATAGATGAATAAAGTTGTGTTACTAACCTTAATTGTGGTTTGTAAACGACTCATTTTACATTTACAGAAATAACTCTCTATCAATTTAATCTTGTTCAAACTATAACAGCTGTAGTTCGTGTAGTTTGGCAATATAAATATCGTCTGGCTAGATGAGGTCTGGTATTGGGTGAAAAGCTTCGTCAAAATATATGACATATATATAGTGTGGTTGGCATATTTTAGTACAGTCTTATTTCATTTCACCAATATGTTCTTGGAAGAGCACAAACCAAACAGTAATCTTTACACCATTATCAACAAAACGTGCTTTCGAGTTTTATTTGTCAGTAAGAGCAGTGTATTTATTTATTCTTATGGCAAAATTAGGCCATCTGCCACCGTCTCTAATTTTGAAGTATTGAACAGAGGAAAGTCAGTATTACTGTCAACCATGCTCAGAGATCGACTGACATTCGTATAATTCACCCACACCTTAAATTGCGAGCAATAGACACTATTAACAAAATAAATATACATTTTTAACACTTAACTTTCCGTTTCGTTTTAGAACTTTAAATTTTCTTAATAAAACCGAAACTAAATATGCATATATGTATATGTTGTCAAATATTGATTGTTGTAACGCTATTGGACAAATAAAGAAAGTGTGCTATTTTTACGATATTTTAATTGGATTTCAGGGCTTTATTGACACCTACAGAGATGCGGGAATTAAACGAATTAAAAGAAGCTCAAGCCACGTGACAAAACGACCTCGTTTTTGATTGGAAGTTATTTCAAGAAAAAGGAGTGGCGAATTTGAAGAACGAAAAGAACATAGAATATATTAAAGTGTTGGTTTGATACATTGTTTGAGTATATCCTGTAATAAGAAGCACTTGTTTATATCATATGTAACAATAAAAGTTTAATTAAAATAAATCATTGTAGTTCACAACAGACCACCAGGTGATTTTTTCTTATAAAATAATCACGACTATCAATTAATTTCTATTTATGTTTTTGTTTTCTTTATTATACACGATGTCCGAAAAGTATGGAACCAAAGGTGGTTTGCAGCTTTTCTTAAGGAAGATACACGTGCTATCCAATGGAACAGCAGTTTCTGTGGACTCACATCGCTTGAGACCGGGTTGCGATACCCGTAGTGGGCAGAGCACAGATAGCCCATTGAGTAGCTTTGTTCTTAATTCAAAATAAACAAACAATCGAGACACACAACATGCAGCAAAAACAGTCCGTTGCTAGATACACTATGTGTCATTAGCGGAAGGTCCGACATGGCCAGGTAGTTAAGGCACTCGGATGGTGGGTTCGAATCTCTGTCACATCAAACATGTCCACCCTTTCAGCCGTGTGGACGTTGTAATGTGACGGTCAATCCCATAGTGATGACTAGCTGCCTTCCTTCTAGTCTTACGCTGCTAAATTAGGGACGGCTAGCACAGATAACCCTCATGTATCTTTGCGCAAAAATTGAAAACAAACAAACAAACATTAACGGAAGTGATAATTATGCAATTTTTTTTTTTACCCTCTGTATCTCAGACTTTTGAAATCGAAACTATCATGTATTTTCAATGGATGTTTTCTCATAACCCCTATTTCGCATACCAAATTTCAGAGCAATATATTAATAATACCTGATGTATGACATCTCCAATTTTGACTCCCTTTCTTTATTTTCTACTTCCTCACGCCAAAAGTTCTGAAACTTTATTTGATAGAAAAACGTTATATGGATTTTTTTTTAATCTGGTACACTGATATATTTTTCCACAACCTTTAAAAATCTCATTTGATACAAATAAAAGCCACACGTCCAAAGTTATTCAACAAAAATCGCTCAAATTTCATGGAAATGTTTGTGCACGCTTATGCAAAAATGTCACATGAGCGTCGAACTAAAATTTTTGTTATTAATTATTCAGTGCCAAATTTTTCGCACATATTTACTAAATTCTGTGAAATTATTCAATTGAAAAGCGCTCAGCGTCACGTGATATTAGCTTAAGCAATTAGCACAAATAATGGTGCTTGATACGGTTGTACCGGTTGCACGGAAAGATGACAAGGAACTGTTAATGTTAATTCCATGGCGTTACTATAAAGGAACCTATTAACGCTGTTTTAGAGAAGAAAAACTATTATCATATATTTTAAAGAATATAGTTGGTTTTGTTAATAATAGGATTGCGATCTTGAAACTAATGTTAATTACAATGGAGTGTCATCTTGTTTGCTGTGGTTTGTTAGGATGTACCGAAAAAAGTCATAATATTTAATAAAAAAAACACCTCAGGTGTGAGAAAAGTGCACCAAAAAAGGGATTGAGTATTTTACTTAGAGAAACGAAATGAAAATTTGTGACCAATCTGGTAGCTACACGTGTGATATTGAATGTTACAACAAATATTAATTAATTAGTTACATAAGCTGTGTATTCTGTTTTGGCCACCGTCATGCTTCAACCTGAACAAGCCCCCTCAGTGGCTCAGCGGTATGTCTGCGTACTTACAACGCTAAAAACCGGGTTTCGATACCTGTGGTGGACAGAGCACAGATAGCCCATTGTGTAGCTTTGTGCTTAATTCCAAATAACAAAACCTGAACAAAAAAAAGAGGCTTAGCTACCTGGTGATTTAATATTTACTGTAAAATTCGTGTACTCCAACTACGTGATTAAGTATAACAATGTAAAAAACATGAGAATGTCAGGTTGATACCATACGCACTTGTTTTGTTCCAAAAAACAATGCATCACAAAATGAAAAACCCAAATATCGAACGGAACTGACGTGATTTGTGGTTCAGAAGACGTCCATACTTTGATACAAGCAATTGTTTTCAAAAGCACGTTATTTTAACCCCTTGTGTAACTGGGAAACTTTAACTCCTTCGTTTCTGCATTATTTTTTTTACATGTTAGCGCTAGCCGTCCCTAATTTAGCAGTGTAAGACTAGAGGGAAAGCAGCTAGTCATCACCACCCACCGCCAACTCTTAGGCTACTCTTTTACCAACGAACAGTGGAATTGACCGTCACATTATAGCGCCCCAACGGCTGATAGGGCGAGCATGTTTGGCGCGGCGGGGATGCGAACCCGCAACCCTCAGATAACGAGTCGAAAGCCTTAACGCGCTTGGCCATGTCGGGCCTTTTACATATTAGACAGAAGAACATGTAATTGAAACTATAAAGGACAGATAAAATCAAGATCTGAAACCCTTCAGGTCACGCAATCGTAAGGTTATTATATATAAAACTCAGCACATAAGAAAGTTGTATAATCTTTAGTAGCATTCTTTATACTAGTTTTAGTAAATGAGTGACCACTTTAATAACCAATGTTTATCTTTTAATGTGCCACAAAAAAATCGTTTTTTGTCTTTTATTTTACTATTTTAAATTTTTTTCTCAGATATTCGTTCATGTTTACTCGAGAGATATTTGTCCAAATTTTGAACACCTTGTGTCACCATGATATGTTTATAAAGTTACAACGCTAGAAACCGGGTTTCGATACTCCCTGGTAGGGGAAAGCACTGATAGCCCATTGTTTAGCTTTGTGCTTAATTTCAAACAGAAACCAAATTTTGAATTTTTAGACCAGAAAAAAAAAACTATTCAAAGACACCTACAGCTGACACTTTGATTACTTTAATGGAATTGATCGACTCTCTTATGATGAACTCGCGGCTCCAAAAAATAGAGTGAAATACAATGGAAACGTGATTCAAAGGAAGAAATCTCGGACTTACAGCCCAGCACGCAAACCATTAGGCCACACCCAATCTATAGGTAGCTTAAACAGTAACTCCAATTATAACATTAAAAGCAATACTTATAATAATAAAATAATAAAAAGTACTGCTGGACTGAAGTGGAAAAACGTGTAATTTTTAACCAGAAGACACAGCCTAAATAAAGGTTAGAAATAAATAAATCTAAAGAAATAAAGAAAAATAATAATATCCAATAAGTTAAAAACAAGAGAAATTTAATTTCTTAAAAGGCTAATCAGTTATTTTTTTTCAATCAACACGCTCGACTAGTAATTTGAAGGTCACGAGCTCGAATACCCGTCGCACCAAACATGATCACCCTTTCAGCCGTGGGAAGCGTTATAATTTTACGGTCAATCCCACTATTCTTTGGTAAAAGAGTAGCCCACGAGTTGGCGGTGGGAGGCGATGACTAGCTGCCTTTCATCAAGTTTTACACTGAAAAATTAGGAACGGCTAGCACAAATAGCCCTCGTGCAGCTTTGCGCAAAATTCACAAACAAACCCACACTGCATCATTTGTTTTTGTAATATAGAAACCGAATTTACAAGTAGTTTTGCTCCTAATTCTATCTAGGAAAGGTCACGGAGTTGCAATAAAAATGTGGTGTAGTGAATTAGGGTTAAGCTGAATGTATTATTTGTGGAATATTTTTTAAAAAAAACATTCATTTAACTTACAAAATAATGTGAAATCTTACATGGAGAGCAGTACCAATCTGATAATTGCACGATCTCCCGATCTAAAATGCTGTAAAAATGTGTCCAGTTTTACAGGTTTATACAAGAGCTTTGAGTTTCGATTGCAACTGAAACTGTAAATTCAGAGCAAATATCTCATATTAAGATAAATTCAAATTCAATTCATAACAATCATTATTCAGTACTAGAGTACATTGTGTTCTCTGTAGTCATCATTTTTAGAAAGTATGTGAGACAAAACAAAAAGACAGATGTCTTTCACTGCTAAAATAAAATCTACCTGTGTGTTCTCCCAAAAATTTCAATGATTTGGTTTCCTATAAATATATTTTATTCACTTGGAAATTATTGGTTAACGTTTTTTTTTCAAAAGTTGTGTTGTCATCAGGCGTCGATGCTGAAATAATTAGGCAGATATTAAATTTCACGCATAAAATATATTATCAGATTAAAAATTTCTTAACTTTGTGCACAATAGAGGGGGTTCATGCTGCGTCGGCGGGAACTTTGTATTCCATGTTCAGTTGGGCCAGATTGCTCTATGGATAAACAAGGAGGATTCTGAAACTCAAGGCGTTTTGTGAAAATTGCTAAAACTTTAAAAATGGTTGGTATTTTGTGTTATATGAAGCTAAAAAAAACGTTGTATTAAAATCATAAACTCAGTTGTATTTTATAACTAGGGTTATTGTTGAAATAAATGTTTCCTGGAATATTACAAATGGTTGTAGTGTCATTTCGGTCTAAATTAAACGTAGGCTTGTTTCACTAACGCTGTTGATAAACCAGTTTTCTGACTCCGTCGGTTCTGCCTGGAAACGGATATTTTAATAATATAATAATAATTATTATTTGATAGTATTTAGTGATACGTCACTGTAGATTAATGTAATAACATAATTAATACAGTTTTTCTTTTTTCGCTCAAGTCCGTTTTGTTAACGCGTTCTTAAAAATATTAGCACATTTTTTATGTAATTTGTAAAAGTTGGGATAATATTAAATTTCGATCATCTTCCCACAAACGCAGACTTTGTTCTTGTGTTATGGTGAAGTGACTTTCTGTAGGACTTTACACATACATCGTAGTAATAGCTTTAAAACTCTAATGGTAATACTAAAACAATAATATTACTGTTCAGTTTTTCAAATTGGTGACATTGATAACGTTAGTTAAGTTACAATCTTTAAGTGCTAAGCCTTTTCAGGCTATTATATATGCAAACTTAGTCTACAGTGGTTAAGTCATTGAATAATTTCTATTAATACTATAAAATCTTGTAAACTGATGTATAAATATATATATCTGTATAATTTGATGTGTAGAATACAACAATCGGTAAAATTTATACTAAATTTGATGAACATTATAATGAGTTTATAACATTGCTAATTATTCTGTTATCAGAATACTAGTCTTGTCTGTAGTCACAGCACCCAAACATACTGGGGATATTCCATCTATTAGACAAGATGCACACACTGAAACCAAAATAAAAAGATACCTCAATTTTTTTTTTTACAAACAAGGCAAAAATAATTTTATAATAGGAATAAACCACCATATATTTCTACACAACTTTTAGCTTCCTTTTTATTCATAATTACAAAGTAATATTAAACAAAGCTAAAATCCCTTACCGTAATAGATCTTAAAACAGTTGCTAGTTACTCATAGTTTAGTGAACAAAAGTAAAACTATCAAATTAAAGTTGTGGTCAATTTTAAGAAAGTTTAATCGTGAAGTTACTTTGATTTATTACATTTCTTTCATTTAACAAAATGTTTATTTTTATTGATAGAGACTTCTGAAAAAAACAAGGAAAGTATTGTTTATAGTTAGTAAAATGTTTCACTTATTAAGTTTCTATCATTTCTTAGTCAGTGGATACAAAAACAGTATCAGGGCCTTGTAGAAATCTCAGTCTGACTCATCTGAAAGAAACTGCTAATTTTAAAGATTTGAAGTGTTACAAAAGTGACTCCAAACTGAAGGATTCGGAGAGAGAACAGTTAGATTACAAGTCCCACGTCTCGTCAAGATGCAGAAATGGAGGTATGGGAAAACAGTACTGTCATTATACCTCTGTGAGAAGTAAAACAAAACCGGTTTGAACATGTTTATTCTCAGTTTAACTGAACCGAACTGGTAGTCACTGGCTAAATTTGTTTGAATGTTTATTATGCTTCTGTTAGCTGTATGTATTAATTGTTTGTTTTAGAATTTTGCACAAAACTACTGGAGGGCTATCTGTGCTAGCCGTCCCAAATTTCGCAGTGTAAGACTAGAGGGAAGTCAGCTAGTCATCACCACCCACCACCAACTCTTGGGCTACTCTTTTACCAACTAATAGTGAGATTGAGCATAACATTATAACGCCTCATGGCTAAAAGGGAGAGCATGTTTGGTGCGACGGGGAATGTATTAATTATTTGATAATAATAAACAGACATGTCAGTACTATAAAAATGTATCTATAATAAATTTGGCACATTAACGGACGTTTAATTTTGTTGTTATTTAGAAGACAACGACGTTGCACACATGTTGAAAAATATTCCTCAAATTGAGAAACTTTTTGCAGTGAAGGAAAAGATTGGTGAAGGTAAGCAGAAGTTACTAGAGTTTTAAACCTTAACAAAATGAGGAGTGGTAAGTTTATTGTGTGTTTTAGAATAACGTGTTTGAGGTTTTAAAGTTAATCGATAAAAATCGTGTCGTCATTTGTTTTACCTTTTCTGTAGTGCAGCGAATCGTTGTTAATAATTGAACTCAGCTTAAAAGTAGTTGAAAACTTCTTTAGAGAATTTTGTAAGTTTGGCAATAATATTCTTTTCAATGCAGGATAGAAATAGCTGTTCACACATTCATGTATTAGGAATTGTGTCACCTTCTTATTTTATTATGTAATGAAACCCTGAATTGTGTCACCTTCTTATTTTATTATGTAATGAAACCCTGAATTGTGTCACCTTCTTATTTTATTATGTAATGAAACCCTGAATTGTGTCACCTTCTTATTTTATTATGTAATGAAACCCTGAATTGTGTCACCTTCTTATTTTATTATGTAGTGAAACCCTGAATTGTGTCACCTTATTTTATTATGTAATGAAACCCTGAATTGTGTCGCCTTCTTATTTTATTATGTAATGAAACCCTGAATTGTGTCGCCTTCTTATTTTATTATGTAATGAAACCCTGAATTGTGTCACCTTCTTATTTTATTATGTGATGAAACCCTGAGATAAGTTCTCAGTTTTGTTGGTATAAAATGTCTGGACTAAAAGATGATAACCTATTTAAAAAGTAGTCATGATGGTTGTCATGTAGTATTTATCACAGTCTGAGGTATTTAACAGACATAGTCATGGTGGCTGACTGAGATATTTAAAGGACAACTCATCGTGGCTGAAAGGTATTTAACAGACATAGTCTAGGTGGCCGGCTGAGGTATTTAACATACATTGCCGTGGTTGTTGTCGTAAGACAGAAGGTTGGATCTCAAGGAACATTAATTTTTCATGAATGAACAAAGTTTCAAGTCGTATGCATGATATGGAAGAGAAATTCTTTGATAATTATCAAAACCATGGTGCTGTAATGAATCGGATAGAGAAGGCACACTAGTATAGCAAGGTCACGTGTGGCAGAAGATATGGGTTAGTTGAAGTAACTAAGAAGGAACATTGAATAGCTCCGTATAAACTCTTCTCCTGTTTCAGTGAAGTTCGACTCTTTGTAAGTTTGAGAAACATTGGAAGTAATTCAGTTTTTACTAGATGGATACAGGGTTATTACAGCTAATACTCTGATGGACAGTTGTACTGAAATGGTTTTTATTAATGATTACAGAGAAATTGAATTGGTAATAAAGTATTAAAACCTAACAGCAACACAAAACGTATGTGGATATCTAACTGATTTTTTAAAGTGTTTGTGATATTTTTTAAGTTTATTTTTCTTATTTGCAGGAACTTTCAGTAAGGTTTTTAGAGCTTCCTTGAAGAGGAAAGAAAACTTTAAAGAAGACTTTGCATTGAAATACTTAATACCAACTAGTCACCCCCAGAGAATTGCAAATGAACTCCGATGCATGAAAGAGGTTGGGTGAGTGGCTAAGCTGGTATTATTAGTGTTTGGAGTTGAATTTACCACGTTTTAGTGTTCTGTTTAAGTCTTTCGTAGCTCTTCTATGGATGTCCTAGAGAATTATCACAAGAAATTAATTTATAAACCATTAAATAATTATGAACTGTAGTTTGGATAGTAGAAAACAGGATCAGAAGGTGTTTGTTTGTTAATCAGTAGATTAAATATTACAACTTGTTTCTGTTTTACCACATAAATTATGTGCATCTGCAACAAATGTGTCCATGTTTCCATCAGTTGGTGTTCACATTTTTGGGGTCCAAGAAAACCCCGAATGACTAATACAGGGTTTAAAAAACACACCAACATGGAATGCTATTGAAACAGAGAAAGCTGACAAACCAGTGGAACCGGTGTGTCTGATATTTGTGTGATGAAAAAAAAAAAGGAAAACTTCAATATAGCATGGTTTATTTTTTATTCTGTTTATTAGGCTTATAACCGTGATTTATTTTAGCCACTGAACTGTGAGATAGTCGCTTTGTGACTGGACGAATTTCATGTAGTCAAATAGCAGTTATTATACCTTAGGTTTAAATATTTTTAAAACAAAATTTATGGTGTGTTGATAGTTTAATATTCGGAGTCACTACTGAAACGTTTTTCTACATTGCTGCATAATCCTCATTATTCATGACATTGTTTTATTGTAGAAATTGTTATACCGAGAAGACGGGTCATTAAGGTTGTTCACCAGTACTGATTTAGTAAACAACGATATTAAAGAACCCAGTAATTGGAAATTTTCATATCTGTGTTTTCTTCAAAGATTTGACCTTTTCTTTGTTTAAG
Source organism: Carcinoscorpius rotundicauda (assembly GCA_011833715.1). Classification (NCBI taxonomy): domain Eukaryota; kingdom Metazoa; phylum Arthropoda; class Merostomata; order Xiphosura; family Limulidae; genus Carcinoscorpius; species Carcinoscorpius rotundicauda. The sequence goes on from CM022402.1 coordinate 4,703,157, forward strand.
TTATATTAATCTCTAATCTACCATTTCATCTGTTTCAGAGGTTCTTGTAATGTGATGAATGTTGAACTTTGTCTCATGGAGAGAGGCCATGTTGTAATTGTTATGCCTTATTTTCCACATATCACATTTTCGGTACGTACTAAACATGTGTACATAAAGTATTCAGTGTGTATTTTGTCTTGAATGTATTTTTTGATAATTAAATTGTTTTTCTCTTAATATGAAACAGATTTAAGGGTTGTCTTTTAGAAATTATAAAGCAGTGTTGGTACTAAGTCATGGTATTCTGTTTTTATGTTCCTGATTAATTATTTGTTTCAGAAAGGTTTTATAAGTTTTATTTTGTAATTATTTCAGACTCTTTTAATTCAAGCTTAATCCCTTTATATTAGCACTGAGAATACTCTGATAATAAATCAGAACTTTTCCTGGAAACAGAATTAAAATTGTCAGAAAGTGAAGAGAAAAACCCCTTAGGTTGTCAGTTTTGGTGTTCTACTTGTTAAAATGTCAGTAAAAGTGTAAGCTACTTCTAATTGTATAGTTATTAGAATCACATTGTTACAAAATAATTTAATTGGTAATTATATTTAAAATATGAATCTAATATTCCTACTTTTAAATTGTGTGTAATGTTTGGCCACCATCTTTCCTTCAGGATTGTGTAAGAAGTCTGACAGAAGATGAGGTGAAAGATTATATGAAAAACCTTTTACGGGCACTGACGAAGATTCACCAGAAAGGAATCATTCATAGAGATGTTAAACCTAGCAATTTCTTGTACAATAAGAAATTAAAACGGTAAATTTTGAAACGGTACACAACCAGTACATTGTTGTCGCTTGTGGTCTTTTATGTCAAGAAATATTCTTCATTCAAAAGTATATTTGTATAATTTATGAACCTCACATTTTTAAACTTCATAACTTATTTTATCTAATCTCATAATGATGTTTAATATCTTAAAATATATCGAACATTTGTTTGTGAAATATCTACATTACTGATTCATGTTCAAAGTTCAAAGTACTTTCTGTCATGTGTTCTTCACTGATGTTTTATTATTTAGACTGATGTGATGAACTGTGTCACTGACCAGTACTACATTCTTACCTTCAGGTATGCTTTAGTTGATTTTGGACTTGCTCAGTTCATGAAAGAGATGAAATCTCAAGAGAAAACTAAAGAGGCTCTGTGTGAAGAACCGAGTGAAAGAAATTCCCACAGAACTCCTGACAAATCCAAAATAAAAAGCAAAGACCACCCAAAAGTGTTTTCCCAACGTACAATGACACCCAGGAAGAGACCAAGAAGTGTCAACCAAGAGAATGAGGTACAAATGAAAAGCAAATTTGACACTCGGTTTAAAACGCTTCACTTTAAAACTAAGTTTAAAACTTAACGAAAGATGAAAGCTTTTCAAGGGTTACTTTTGCAACAAGCAATATTTTCCTGCTCATTTTTTCGACATAGTGAAGAGAATCTTTCTCTAATACACGTATTTTGGAATTTTTTAATGTGTAATCTTGTTATTTTTTAGATTTATTCTAATATTCATCGTAACAAGAAAGGATTTTGTGAGTCGTTTGATGCAATAGGACACCAAGGCTTGCTTGTCTCAAGTCATTCTGCGACACCTTTAAAACGTCTTGATAATTTGGGTCTGGCTTCGAAAGAAACTCATCTACAAGTACCGAGGAAAAATCCCCGCACAGTGACTGAAATACCACCTACGAAAAATGAGCCACGGATGGTAAAGTTTGAAGGCAACCATGTCCGACTTAGTGGTGGTCACATCAGTAGCAACGCACAGAAACAGACCTGTGGTTGCTTCGGAAAGCCACAGGTTTGTAACATCTGTTTAAGTAGGTATGTCAGATTTTCAGCTCAGTTTTGGCTCGAGCGCGTAAGGTTTAAAAACACTGAAGTGCATGGAGGTCCTTGCAGTTTTACTGATGTTTCATGACTTAAACCTTAACCAGGGTCTCTGTGTTGGTGACATTTCTAGTGTTTTATATGGTGAGGGGAGTTGAATGTTAAATATGAAAGTAGGTTGTTATTGAAAATTATGTTTACTCTGTCTAATTCGCAACAAACCCAGAACTGTCTCGAGCTACTTTACAGAGCTTCCCAGCAGTATAATTACACCCCCACCCCCTCTCTAGGTCTTTCAGTTCAAGTTGTATAATGTAAAAAAAAAAAAGTATCCTAAAAATTATGAATTAGAAATATTTCACATGGGAATTAATGTCACAAAAATATATTTTTATGGTGTTACCTCGTGTTTTTGGAGATGCTTGCTGGAGTCGTCTTTGTCTTGTTGCAAGCGAACGTTTGAAACACATTTATGAAGAACTTAACCTTTAAAACATACTCGTCTACAATACCCTGTTTGTTAATACTTTGTGGTATTAAAATTATTCTTAAAGAAATAATTTTCTGTTTACAATTAAACTTAGCGTACACGTGACTTGGGGCAGATACTCTGTGTTCAATGGAACTCACATGTAACTTCTTCAGAGATTGTGTGTAAGGGAACTCTGAGTGATTCATGAATATTTGTAACCATTAAAAAGGAAATACTGTCCTAAGTTGTTTGATAGAAGGTGTGAAAAAGAAGCATATTTGGTCTATAAAACTTCACTGATTATAATACGGCCCACACATAAGAGAGATTTTGGCGAAAAATATCCTGTAATTTGTTATATATATAGGCTTTTATTTTAAACTGTGACAGTAGCAGACTGTTGGGAAACCTGTATTGTGCCAACAAGGTTTTGTAACAATAATTACTAACAGTTCTAGTAAAACCGAATGTCTTCACTAAAATGCTCTACTTGGAAGAATTTGCCATCCATTTTTTAAGCTTGTTTTATTACACTAAGAACCTGCCAACTTGCCTTCTGAAAGGAATATTTAAATATGGACAGTTTTTTGACCAGTCGCACGATTCTCTGGTTATCCTTCTTAAGGATTTTACTTCTGACCTTAAACTTTAATATCTGTCATGGAGATTAAACTGTGGACAAGAAGATTTATGGATTTTGTTACGTTTGTCCAAGACGAGAGCTACGTTGTACCTGTTTTCTCAGAATAAAACTAACTTTGATTTCCAGTTTGTAATTGCCAGAATGCTACTTTATTTATTATTGCATTCATTTATGACAATTGTTATAATAACTTGTCATTTATCATTATACGGTTATGAAGACTGTTTTGTGTCATTAGTTTAGAAGTCCTAGCTAGGACTAACCTAAACCTCCTCAGTTGGCTCAACTTCATGAGATTTAATTGGATTTACCAGGTACCAAATTCCTGAAACTTTGGATTCTTATACAAGTAGAAATGTAAGAAAGGTTTACCGAATTAGTTATACGAATGTCCAAGTTGGTTTATAGTTTTGCTCTAAATACTTAGCTTGTTCTGACCAGAAGTTGTTTAATTTTGTAATAATGTCAGTCTGTCTCACCTGTTTGACTATTAACTTTTTCCTTTTTAACTACTTTCTACATCAAAGTTAGTATTATGACAATTGTGTATATCCTGAATTTCCGAGATTTCTATTATTGTTGTAGCACAATCAGTTTTAAATGTATACTGTGGCTTCAAACGTTTTATGACAATAACTTAACCCAAACTAATCAGGTTTGTTATTTCAGGAAAATACAACTGAAGTTGTACTTGAGGCATGAACCATGGTTTATGTAGTGTACAGGGTAAAAAATCAAGTCTTTGAAATGTTTTTTTTTTCTTTTGATGAAAGCTTAAGGTGTTTTTTTTTAAATTATGCAAGTTTTGTTAATTGTATATGCTGTTGAATGTTACAAGGTCATACCAGTATATCTGTTTTTGTGCATCAGGTCACAAGAGGTTGCCCCAAGAGCTGGCACTCCTGGGTTTAGAGCTCCTGAAGTGTTGCTAAAATATAAAGCACAAACTACAGGTAATTATAAGACTGTTAGTTGTGAACATGTCTATGTTTATACCAAACAGTTGAAACTGAAACATTGTATATCCAAAGACTAAGAAAAATCATAAATCTTTAACTCTATTTGTGAACACAGTGAATCCTTATCAGTTTTTCTGGGTAATTTAACAGACCTAAAAAGGTTACTTGGATAACTATCTGAAATTAATTACAAAGTACCATGACGTTTATTATTAGACAATTGTCCCTAGTTTTCTGTTGGATAAGCCTTACAATCATCTCAGTGCAATTCTTTAATATTTTACAGCCATTGACGTGTGGTCAGCTGGGGTAATTTTTCTATCTCTCTTAAGTGGACGTTACCCCTTTTTTCGAGCCACGGACGATTTAACCTCCCTAGCAGAAATCGCAACAGTTGTTGGAACCACCCGGCTTCAAGAATCAGCTCAAAAGTTAGGTACTGTTGACCCAGTGATATTAAATATCACAAGTTATTTACTGTGTCCAGTAACTGGTTGTTTTTTTTTATCATTTTATTTGTAATTCACTAAAAGAACAACAAAATAGGTACAACATTAAATCATCTGTTGTAGCTACAAGTTTTGTATTCCTCAAAGTAACAGCATATGTATTAGAAGTGAAAGTTTCAAGGTATATAATAACACTTTGCCACGTTAATCTTTTAATTACAGACTAGTTGTCTATTCTTTTCTAGGTAAAAAAGTGACCATGAGTTGTCAAAAGCCATCCTTGAAGCTGAACATTTTATGTAAACAGTTAAGAGGATCTGACAGTTCGGGTAGAGAAACTTTTCCTGAGAGTGCCTACGAACTTTTAGAAGCAATGATGGATCCTGACCCATTCACCAGAATATCTGCTGATGCTGCCCTGGGGCATGCTTACTTTGAAACTCATGCGCCCTCTAGTGTTTAAATTGAGTAAAGTTAGTTTTTAATTTTAAAGTAGTAATCATGGAGTAAGAAAGTGGTTGAAATATTTATTGCATCTAATCTTTTATTCAATCATTCTTCAGGAATTTTGTTTTGGTATCTGTTTTACAGAAAAACTACGGTTTGTACAAAATTCAGTTTTCTTTTTTAACCTTATAACTACCGTAACCTTACAAATATATTCGTATTAATTTGGTGGGAATACACTGAAAATTTTGAAATATCAAAATACAGTATATAAATACTTTGTGTCGAATTCAGACATTGTCACGAAAATAAACTTGGTTATGTTACTTAAATCCATAAATCCAGCTGAATCCATGAAAGGCAGTAATATTAAAGAGTGACCCTGAACTCGAGTACTTATGAGAGGTGGTATCATGAGTATCTTATGATCACACCTGATCAGTGTACAAACTAACTTTTGTGATTATAAATGCACATTGCAAGGTTTGTTTTCTAGACAAGCTTGTTTGGAGCTTATGATAGAACTCCCTCGGAAAGAGGTGTAGGATATTGTAGACAAGTACAACCAACTACACAAATTTTAACAGACGTGCAGACTTTGATTGTAGCATCCAAGATGAAATACTTCAACCCAATCACATTTATTTTTCCAGTGGGTCTTAACTTTGGATATTTTACATGGATCTTTTGAAAACTATAACCATAAAACATGGTTAATATTAGACATAATTTCATTAATTGTTGCATGTTCTGGGATTCCTTTTGTTCTGAAACTCAATTTTATAAATAACTTCGTTTTCACTATTTAACGAGTTTATAGAAACTGAAACCATCTGAGATGTCCACAAATTCTAAGAACAGCAAAAAGTATGTATTTAATTTCTTGGATTTCTTTGGAGACATGGTTTCAAAAAACTTCATGAAGCATTGTGAGCATGTTATAACTGAATTAAAATTCATGCCATTGAGTATTTGTAACAACTGAAGACTTATCCAAAAACGTAAATTTAGCTCGCAGGATTTGTTTTTTCAAACTAACTGCACATGACGTGATTATCAAACCAACGTCTTGTTCGCACGAGGTCATTTTCTATATTGAATGTTATATACAAGTGAACAGAAATACTGAATGTTCTGTTCACACTGATTGTGTTTCATTCCACTTTACAATTTTAATAAATTGACTTGTATTCTTCTATTTAAGGAGATGAGTTTTTACCATGGATGTTGTGTGTGTGTGTATTAAACTGACTTATAAATTTAAATAACCAATTCCCGAAGAAAACTTTATTGCAAAAATTAACATACAGTTCTAATAGCAATAGAAAACGAACTGAACCAATCACAAGTAAAATTAAATTACTGTAATCATTGTTTTATTTAGTAAAATGTAACTTAAAATGGATTACGTCTTTACTCATAATGTTCCTTACTACATATCTTGCATAAAGTTGAAATTGAGCAAATACCAAACTGTACATTTTCTATGTAAGATTACTGAATGTTTAAACACAAGAATGGAATTCTGTGATCAGGAAACAGGTTGTATAAAAACCATACAAACATCTACTACACCTATCTACCAGTTCTTATAATAATTAATACAGAATTATAATAAATATTATTCAAACAAATAATTCAACTTTTGTTTGTCACCACATAAACTTTAAATAAATTACCTATTATAAATACATGGGCTTTTGGAAAGTTATTACATTCATCGAAAGAAACGTTCGGTCTGAAACGTACGATATGAACTAAAACCGTTGACACTTAACTAACAGGTTCAATTTTACAGACCAGTTGATACAGTAACACCACTGATAATGTCCGTAATTTATACATGAACAAAAAAAATCAAATTATACAGAAAACTCATTGGAGTTATGAAAAATATTATGACCTAAATGACGTACAATAACATTTATTTACACTGAATAACTGACAAAACCAATTACACAATTATCTAAGACATTACTAGATTACTACCACATTATTTCACAGATACGTGTAATACTCAGTAAAATTTTACTACAAATATACAATGTGAAAGTAACAATACAAAAATTTAATCCTATTTTAGAGCACCTCAAATATATATTTACTGGAATTCCATTTGGTTTTTCTACAATCTCGCATTTTTTGTTAAATTTAAAACTTTTTTAAAGGTAAACTTATTTGTGCCATCACCTTTGTCACCAGTTGTTTGGGTTAGACAGGTCACTACTTCAAGAATTGTGTAGGTTGCTTCAGAAATGGATGGAATGGTAGATCTTTGTGTTTACCCTGTGACTTATTTCGGCTAAATAGAAGCAAGACCGACTGGAAAAATTATTTGTACTTTGTTCATAGTTAAGAATGAAACTATACAATGATCCCTATGTCTGGTGCCCATCAAAACCCAGCTTCCAACATTACAAGTCTTCAAACATACGTCAGTCACTGGAGGGGTAAGACACGTGACAACTTTTCAGCAAGCAGATGTTTTATCCTTCCAATAACCCCCACAGTGCTTTCAGATGTGACTTATGTACAAACTTTAGTTATCGGCACTAGTGAAAGAAATTGTTACAAACCTATAGAAATAAGACAGTGACACTGACGTGGCATCCCCGTTTGTTTTCGTACATTAAAAACAATATAAACGTTTGCAAAGTTAACATCTTTTACATACGTAGGAATTTACAGACAGTTTATAATAAGATAAATTATTCAGAATAATGGAACTTTATAACGACAATATACAGGGTGGCCCGTAACTCTCTACCCAACGTTATTATAAACAACGTAATAATACGAATGATGAGTTGAAGGTGACTGTGGCATTTGGAACAATAACCCCTGCTATGAAATCGTAAAAGTTGTCACAAATGTTCCATTATTTTTAGTAGTTTAACTGTTGGGAAACAAATTACATGTATCAAAACTCATTTAATGTCTCATAAGACAGTAAAGAAAGAGAAGCCGTCCCATCTGTTTACCTTACTTTCATAAGGTATCTGTTCGTTCCATGCACACACACTGGTTCAGTTTACTTACAACACAAAACGTCCAATCACATAACAGGATCTTTTCAAGTTACTACAACTTTGGTGTCTTGACACCCGATTTTGAAGTTTAGTGGGAGTATCCATGAAGAGAGCACTGAAATGTCCATTTAAAATATCCACACCCAGCTTTTGAGGTGTATTTTGTTCTCTGGTCACATAGCTTACATAACATCGTGATAAGTGCTAAGAACATTTTGTTCTATATATTTATAAGTACTAAGAAGTGTTATGAATGGGTCATATTTCAGTAGCCTACAATGAAAATTTAAATCAATGTTAGGTGCACACACAAAAAAAAACAACGTGTTTTGAAGCCATGGAATTTCTAAAGAAATAAAAAGTTCTCTACAGTGACAAACAGTAATATCTTCAGGAATGTGCAAAACAGTTATCGTCTGTTATATAAGCACGTTTTCTCAAGAAGACTCCACTATAGAAGAACAAGGTTTCAATAACCGTTAAAGCTAAATGTACAGGGTTAATATGACACACAGACAGTATGTATACATCTGAAGATCTCACATGACACAGACAGTATGTATACATCTGAAGATCTCACATGACACACAGACAGTATGTATATATCTAAAGGTCTCACATGACATACTGACAGTATGTGTATATCTAAAGGTCTCACATGACACAGACAGTATGTATATATCTAAAGGTCTCACATGACACAGACAGTTTGTATATATCTAAAGGTCTCACATGACACAGACAGTATGTATATATCTAAAGGTCTCACATGATACACAGACAGTATGTTTATATCTAAAGGTCTCACATGATACACAGACAGTATGTATATATCTAAAGGTCTCACATGACACAGACAGTTTGTATATATCTAAAGGTCTCACACGACACACAGAGAGTATGTACATATCTAAAGGTCTCACCTGACACACAGACAGCACGTATATATCTAAAGGTCTCACATGACACAGACAGTATGTGTATATCTAAAGGTCTCACGTGACACACAGACAGTATGTATATATCTAAAGGTCTCACGTGACACACAGACAGTATGTATATATCTAAAGGTCTCACATGACACAGACAGTATGTATACATCTGAAGATCTCACATGACACACAGACAGTATGTATATATCTAAAGGTCTCACATGACCCACAGACAGCATGTACATATCCAAATGTCTCACCTGACACACAAACAGTATGTACATATCTAAAGATCTTACATGACACAGAGTATGTATATATCTAAAGGTCTCACATGACACAGACAGTATGTATATATCTAAAGGTCTCACATGACCCACAGACAGCATGTACATATCCAAATGTCTCACCTGACACACAGACAGCACATATATATCTAAAGATCTTACATGACACAGAGTATGTATATATCTAAAGGTCTCACATGACCCACAGACAGCATGTACATATCCAAATGTCTCACCTGACACACAGACAGTATGCACATATCTAAATGTCTCACCTGACACACAGACAGTATGCACATATCTAAAGGTCTCACCTGACACACAGACAGTATGCACATATCTAAAGGTCTCACATGACACACAAACAGTATGTACATATCTAAAGTTCTCACCTGACACACAGACATTATGTACATATCTAAAGGTCTCACATGACACAGACAGTATGTACATATCTAAAGTTCTCACCTGACACACAGACAGTATGTACATATCTAAAGTTCTCACCTGACACACAGACAGTATGCACATATCTAAAGGTCTCACATGACACAGACAGTATGTACATATCTAAAGTTCTCACCTGACACACAGACAGTATGTACATATCTAAAGTTCTCACCTGACACACAGACAGTATGCACATATCTAAAGGTCTCACCTGACACAGACAATATGTATATATCTAAATTATTGTTTTTCTGTTGTCAAAACAAACAATATAATCAGAAAACATTTAAAATGCTGCTATGTTTCAAACTTTATCAATTTTATCTGACACAAGTAATCCAACATCATGTAGTGTTCCTACACTCCTTCCATAAAATCTGTGCACTTTAAACCCAAACTTGATTTAATAACACTAAATAAATAAATAAATGTACATCACACATAATGAAAACAATCTCAGAATGAAGCTTAACATACAAAAATAACTTCTACATTTTAAACAAGAATAAGTTATGAAAGAAGTCCACCATTTTCACTTTCCAAGAAACCGAGAGACAGCCTCCAATCTGTCTCATGTACAAAACCAGACTTATTTCTGCACAATACTCTTAACTTAAATAAAAACAACTAAAATGATATGTGTTAACTTATTGTGACTCGAATATTTTCTCACTAAGATCAAACAAATTTTGTTAAAGTAAACAAAGTTATAAAGATACTGAAGATAAACAAATAAAAACTTTATAATGATGATAAATGTCAAATTGTACAAATTGCCAAGTGTGTTTTTATATGTCAGTAATGTTATTATAACAATCAGGTGTATGTGTAGGTATACACTCATAAAAATCTACCACATGAGTTAGGTTAAACAAAAGTTTTACATATGTAATGACTGTGTATATCTGTTGAACTGTATGTACATTTCTACACAGTCACTGTATTTATCTACTGAACTGTATATACATTTCTACACAGTCACTGTATTTATCTACATAACTGTATATACATTTCTACACAGTCACTATATTTATCAACTGAACAGTATATTTGTTTGTGGAGTTACTTCATTTATCAACAGAACTATATATGTTTTGTAGAGAGCCATGGTGCCCATCTACTGAACTGAATTGTCACTGTGTTTATTAATTAAACTGTTTATAGGTCTCTGTGTTTATCTACTGAACTTTATACATGTTTCTAAAGTCACTGTGTTTATCTACTGAACTTTATACATGTTTCTAAAGTCACTGTGTTTATCTACTGAACTTTATACATGTTTCTAGAGTCACTGTGTTTATCTACTGAACTGCATACATGTTTCTAGAGTCAGTGTGTTTATTCACGGAACTGTATACATGTTTCTAGAGTCAATGTATTTATCAACTGAACTGTATACATGTTTCTAGAGTCACTGTGTTTATCTACTGAACTGTATACATGTTTCTAGAGTCATTGTGTTTATCTACTGAACTGCATACATGTTTCTAGAGTCATTGTGTTTATCTACTGAACTTTATACATGTTTCTAAAGTCACTGTGTTTATCTACTGAACTTTATACATATTTTTAGACTCACTGTGTTTATCAACTGAACTGTATACATGTTTCTAGAGTCACTGTGTTTATCAACTGAACTGTATACATGTTTCTAGAGTCACTGTGTTTATCTACACAACTGTATACATGTTTCTAAAGTCATTGTGTTTATCTACAGAACTGTATACATAATTCTAGAATCACTGTATTTATCCACTGAACTGTATACATGTTTGTAGAATCACTGTGTTTAACTATGGAACTGTATACATGTTTCTAGAGACATTGTGTTTATTAACTGAACTACATACATGTTTCTAGAGTCACTGTCTTTATCAACAGAACTGTATACATGTTTCTAGAGTCATTGTGTTTCACTACTGAACTGTATACATGTTTCTAGAGTCGCTGTGTTTATCTAATGAGCTGTATACATGTTTCTAGAGTCATTGTGTTTATCTACTGAACTGTATGCATGTTTCTTGAGTCACTGTGTTTATCTACTAAACTGTATACATGATTCTAGAGTCAGTGTGTTTATTCACTGAACTGTATACATGTTTCTAGAGTCAATGTATTTATCAACTGAACTGTATACATGTTTCTAGAGTCACTGTGTTCATCTACAGAACTGTATACGTTTCTAAAGTAACTGTATTTATCTACGGAACTATATACGTTTCTAGAGTCACTGAACTGTATACATGTTTCTAGAGTCACTGTGTTTCACTACTGAACTGTATACATGTTTCTAGAGTCGCTGTGTTTATCTAATGAGCTGTATACATCTTTCTAGAGTCACTGTATTTATCAACTGAACTGTATACATGTTTCTAGAGACATTGTGTTTATCAACTGAACTACATACATGTTTCTAGAGTCACTGTCTTTATCAACAGAACTGTATACATGTTTCTAGAGTCATTGTGTTTATCTACTAAACTGTATACATATTTTTAGTCACTGTGTTTATCTACTGAACTGTATACATGATTATAGAGTCACTGTGTTTATATACTGAACTGTATACATGTTTCTAGAGTCACTGTGTTTCTCTATTGAACTGTATACATGTTTCTAGAGTCACTGTATTTATCTACTGAACTGTATACATGTTTCTAGAGTCTCTGTGTTTATTCACTGAACTGTATACATATTTCTAGAGTCACTGTGTTTCACTACTGAACTGTATACGTTGATAGAGTCTCTGTGTTTATCTAATGAGCTGTATACATCTTTCTAGAGTCATTGTGTTTATCCACTAAATTGTATACACGTTTCTAGAGTCACTGTGTTTATCTACTGAACTGTATACATGTTTCTAGAGTCACAGTATTTATCAACTGAACTGTATACATGTTTCTAGAGTCACAGTATTTATCTACTGAACTGTATACATGTTTCTCGAGTCACTATTTTTCTACTGAACTGTATATATATATTTGTAGAGTTACTGTGTTTATCTACTCAACTGTGTGTATGTCTGTAGTCATTGTGTTCATCTACTTAACTGTATATATGTTTCTAGAGTCATTGTGTTTCTCTACTGAACTGTATACATGTTTCTAGAGTAACTGTATTTATCTACGGAACTATATACGTTTCTAGAGTCACTGAACTGTATACATGTTTCTAGAGTCACTGTGTTTCACTACTGAACTGTATACATGTTTCTAGAGTCGCTGTGTTTATCTAATGAGCTGTATACATCTTTCTAGAGTCATTGTGTTTATCCACTGAATTGTATACACGTTTCTAGAGTCACTGTGTTTATCTACCGAACTGTACATGTTTCTAGAGTCACTGTGTTTTTCTACTGAACTGTATACATGTTTCTAGAGTCACTGTATTTATCAACTGAACTGTATACATGTTTCTAGAGACATTGTGTTTATCAACTAAACTACATACATGTTTCTAGAGTCACTGTCTTTATCAACAGAACTGTATACATGTTTCTAGAGTCATTGTGTTTATCTACTGAACTGTATACATATTTTTAGTCACTGTGTTTATCTACTGAACTGTATACATGATTCTAGAGTCACTGTGTTTATATACTGAACTGTATACATGTTTCTAGAGTCACTGTGTTTCTCTACTGAACTGTATACATGTTTCTAGAGTCACTGTATTTATCTACTGAACTGTATACATGTTTCTAGAGTCTCTGTGTTTATTCACTGAACTGTATACATATTTCTAGAGTCACTGTGTTTCACTACTGAACTGTATACGTTGATAGAGTCTCTGTGTTTACCTAATGAGCTGTATACATCTTTCTAGAGTCATTGTGTTTATCCACTGAATTGTATACACGTTTCTAGAGTCACTGTGTTTATCTACCGAACTGTACATGTTTCTAGAGTCACTGTGTTTTTCTACTGAACTGTATACATGTTTCTAGAGTCACTGTATTTATCAACTGAACTGTATACATGTTTCTAGAGACATTGTGTTTATCAACTGAACTACATACATGTTTCTAGAGTCACTGTCTTTATCAACAGAACTGTATACATGTTTCTAGAGTCATTGTGTTTATCTACTGAACTGTATACATATTTTTAGTCACTGTGTTTATCTACTGAACTGTATACATGATTCTAGAGTCATTGTGTTTATCCACTAAATTGTATACACGTTTCTAGAGTCACTGTGTTTATCTACTGAACTGTATACATGTTTCTAGAGTCACAGTATTTATCAACTGAACTGTATACATGTTTCTAGAGTCACAGTATTTATCAACTGAACTGTATACATGTTTCTAGAGTCACAGTATTTATCTACTGAACTGTATACATGTTTCTCGAGTCACTATTTTTCTACTGAACTGTATATATATATTTGTAGAGTTACTGTGTTTATCTACTCAACTGTGTGTATGTCTGTAGTCATTGTGTTCATCAACTTAACTGTATATATGTTTCTAGAGTCATTGTGTTTCTCTACTGAACTGTATACATGTTTCTAGAGTCACTGTATTTATCAACTGAACTGTATACATGTTTCTAGAGTCACTGTATTTGTCTACTGAACTGTATACATATTTTTAGAGTCACTGTGTTTATCTACTGAACTGTTTACATGATTCTAGAGTCAGTGTGTTTATTCACTGAACTGTATACATCTTTCTAGAGTCACTGTGTTTATCTACTGAACTGTATACATATTTCTAGAGTCACTGTGTTTATCTACTGAACTGTATACATGTTTCTAGAGTCACTGTGTTTATCTACTGAACTGTATACATGTTTCTAGAGTCACTGTGTTTATCTACTGAACTGTATACATGTTTCTAGAGTCACTGTATTTATCAACTGAACTGTATACATGTTTCTAGAGTCACTGTGTTTATCAACTGAACTGTATACATATTTCTAGAGTCACTGTGTTTATCTACTGAACTGTATATATGTTTCTAGAGTCACTGTGTTTATCTACTGAACTGTATACATGTTTCTAGAGTCACTGTATTTATCAACTGAACTGTATACATGTTTCTAGAGTCACTGTGTTTATCAACTGAACTGTATACGTTTCTAGAGTCACTGTGTTTATCTACTGAACTGTATACATGTTTCTAGAGTCACTGTATTTATCAACTGAACTGTATACATGTTTCTAGAGTCACTGTGTTTATCAACTGAACTGTATACGTTTCTAGAGTCACTGTGTTTATCAACTGAACTGTATATATGTTTCTAGAGTCACTGTGTTTATCTACTGAACTGTATACATGTTTCAAGAGTCACTGTGTTTATCTACTGAACTGTATACATATTTCTAGAGTCACTGTGTTTATCTACAGAACTGTATACATGTTTCTAGAGTCACTGTGTTTATCTACTGAACTGTATATATGTTTGTAGCATCACTATATTTATCTACAAAACTGTATATGTCATTGTTTATCTACTTAACTGCATGTATGTTTGAAGTCACTTTATCTACTGAACTGGACATGCCACTGTGTTTATCTACTGAATTGTATATACGTTTGTAGTGTGACAGTGTTTATCTACTTAACTGTGTTTATCTTTGTAGCATTACTGTGTTTACCTACTTAAGTGTATGTATATGTAAGAAAGATGTACAACACATTCTAGTAAGTTACAGACGAACAGTACAATTTCACCAAATGGTACACTGTTGTCAAGTGTCATGTAATACCTTTTATTGTGTGAAGATTTTTTTAGTGATATATGGACACTGACTTCATTTTAACAATTCAAATGACAATGATTGTTAAGCAATTCCAATAACTAATTTGTGTTTTGTTTTGTGTAACGTCTCGTGGCATCAGTGTTAACACCTGGTAGTAAAAGACAAATTTTAACAATCAGTTAAACTTACCAAAATATTCTTTAGAATAAAAACTATTGCAAAAATATAATAAATGAATTTTTATCAGTTTCAAACACAGAAAATCTATAACGTGATCTTAAGTATCTTTGCAAAACATGGTGTAATGTTTGTACACAGAATCACTTGGTGTTGTAGTAGTAAAGATTACATTTATTTCTCTTACATTAACAATAATAGTTCAAAGATGTCAAAATCACTTATGTACTGAGCCATATATTACATTGTAAATCATGAGTTATACATTCACTAAACCATATTCTACATTGTAAAGCATGAGTTATACATTCACTAAACCATATTCTACATTGTAAAGCATGAGTTATACATTCACTGGACCATATTCTACATTGTAAAGCATGAGTTATACATTCACTAAACCATATTCTACAGTGTAAAGCATGAGTTATACATTCACTAAACCATATTCTACATTGTAAAGCATGAGTTATACATTCACTAAACCATATTCTACATTGTAAAGCATGAGTTATACATTCACTAAACCATATTCTACATTGTAAAGCATGAGTTATACATTCACTGGACCATATTCTACATTGTAAAGCATGAGTTATACATTCACTAAACCATATTCTACATTGTAAAGCATGAGTTGTACATTCACTAAACCATATTCTACATTGTAAAGCATGAGTTATACATTCACTGGACCATATTCTACATTGTAAAGCATGAGTTATACATTCACTGGACCATATTCTACATTGTAAAGCATGAGTTATACATTCACTAAACCATATTCTACATTGTAAAGTATGAGCTATACATTCACTAAACCATATTCTACAGTGTAAAGCATGAGTTATACATTCACTAAACCATATTCTACATTGTAAAGCATGAGTTATACATTCACTAAACCATATTCTACATTGTAAAGCATGAGTTATACATTCACTAAACCATATTCTACATTGTAAAGCATGAGTTATACATTCACTGGACCATATTCTACATTGTAAAGCATGAGTTATACATTCACTAAACCATATTCTACATTGTAAAGCATGAGTTGTACATTCACTAAACCATATTCTACATTGTAAAGCATGAGTTATACATTCACTGGACCATATTCTACATTGTAAAGCATGAGTTATACATTCACTGGACCATATTCTACATTGTAAAGCATGAGTTATACATTCACTAAACCATATTCTACATTGTAAAGTATGAGCTATACATTCACTGGACCATATTCTACATTGTAAAGCATGAGTTATACATTCACTAAACCATATTCTACATTGTAAAGCATGAGTTGTACATTCACTAAACCATATTCTACATTGTAAAGCATGAGTTATACATTCACTGGACCATATTCTACATTGTAAAGCATGAGTTTTTCATTCACTAAACCATATTCTACATTGTAAAGCATGAGTTATACATTCACTAAACCATATTCTACATTGTAAAGCATGAGTTATACATTCACTAAACCATATTCTACATTGTAAAGCATGAGTTATACATTCACTGCACTATATTCTACATTGTAAAGCATGAGTTGTACATTCACTAAACCATATTCTACATTGTAAAGCATGAGTTATACATTCACTAAACCATATTCTACATTGTAAAGCATGAGTTATACATTCACTAAACCATATTCTACAGTGTAAAGCATGAGTTATACATTCACTAAACCATATTCTACATTGTAAAGCATGAGTTATACATTCACTAAACCATATTCTACATTGTAAAGCATGAGTTATACATTCACTAAACCATATTCTACATTGTAAAGCATGAGTTATACATTCACTGGACCATATTCTACATTGTAAAGCATGAGTTATACATTCACTAAACCATATTCTACAGTGTAAAGCATGAGTTATACATTCACTAAACCATATTCTACATTGTAAAGCATAAGTTATACATTCACTAAACCATATTCTACATTGTAAAGCATGAGTTATACATTCACTAAACCATATTCTACATTGTAAAGCATGAGTTATACATTCACTAAACCATATTCTACATTGTAAAGCATGAGTTATACATTCACTAAACCATATTCTACATTGTAAAGCATGAGTTATACATTCACTAAACCATATTCTACATTGTAAAGCATGAGTTGTACATTCACTAAACCATATTCTACATTGTAAAGCATGAGTTATACATTCACTGGACCATATTCTACATTGTAAAGCATGAGTTATACATTCACTGGACCATATTCTACATTGTAAAGCATGAGTTATACATTCACTGGACCATATTCTACATTGTAAAGCATGAGTTATACATTCACTAAACCATATTCTACATTGTAAAGTATGAGCTATACATTCACTGGACCATATTCTACATTGTAAAGCATGAGTTATACATTCACTGGACCATATTCTACATTGTAAAGCATGAGTTATACATTCACTGGACCATATTCTACATTGTAAAGCATGAGTTATACATTCACTGGACCATATTCTACATTGTAAAGCATGAGTTATACATTCACTGGACCATATTCTACATTGTAAAGCATGAGTTATACATTAACTAAACCATATTCTACATTGTAAAGCATGAGTTGTACATTCACTGGACCATATTCTACATCGTAAAGCATGAGTTTTTCATTCACTAAACCATATTCTACATTGTAAAGCATGAGTTATACATTCACTAAACCATATTCTACATTGTAAAGCATGAGTTATACATTCACTAAACCATATTCTACATTGTAAAGCATGAGTTATACATTCACTGCACTATATTCTACATTGTAAAGCATGAGTTATACATTCACTAAACCATATTCTACATTGTAAAGCATGAGTTATACATTCACTAAACCATATTCTACATTGTAAAGCATGAGTTATACATTCACTAAACCATATTCTAGACTGTGAATGATGAGTTATACATTCACTATATCATATTATATATTTTGAAATGAGTTATAAATAAATGAGGTCATATTACACATTCTGGAACATGAGTTGTACATTACTGAGGTGTTTAGAATCAAACACTCCTGTAACTTTCTGCGAAACAGGTTACAACCTCCCAGTGATTATACATTAATAAATAGTCATATGCATACCGGGTCTAATTTGATGCAGACAAAGAAAACAGTCTTTGATGTAATATTATGATTATTAATTCAAATAAATGAACCTTTTGAAAATGAACAATTCTCACAGTCTTACAGTAAAGAGTTTGCTATCATTGTGATCAGATAATATTTTTAACTTAGTAAAAATCCCATTGAATATCGGAAGCAAAGTGAGCATTATTTACCCATTTTATCAAGTCAACTTACGTTCACATTTCCTCAAAATTTACTGTAAAATAACTGAATGTTTTAATTTTCATACTGTGTACATATACACAATTATGTAGAAGAGACAAAGAAAATATAAGCCTGTTCTTCTTTTATATGCAACTTTCAACAACTTTGTGCACTGTGGTCATCACTGGATGTTAACTGTTATCATGCCACAACCATCATATCTGTGAAAAGGGGTTAGTAGGTTATCCAGACTTTTATACCTTACTATGATGTATCCACAACTAAAACACAGTCGGAACTAGTTACAAAATGTCAATCAAAAGTACCTGCATTGTCCGAAGAAATATTAACAATAATATATATAACTAAATTAAATAACTCTAAATCTTATTACCTGAGATGCCTTATTATACAACATTCGTGTAACAAAAACTTGACGAAAAACAGAATACAAAACATATATGGAATGGGTATTACTACATTATGATGAATTGTACACACATTATTTGATTCAAGTACAAGATAGACAATGTTTGATAAATGTGGAATATAAAAGATATTCGAATTATTGTTTAGTCACGTAAAAAATGGAAACTTGAGACTGAAAAAATATGGGTTCTCCCCCCCTAAGTCTAGTGATATGCATTTAGAATGTTAAGTAGAAGATACTGAGCTAGAAAGAAATATGAGTTTTCTGATAACATACATCCATAAAACAAAAATCAAAGAATAATGTATACTCAGGTACACCAAGAGGGCAGCACCTTCTACTGAGCAAAACAATGGGCTACAGTACAGAAGTTACGCACATGCATGCACGGTCATGGGTGCTTGGGAGCTTGGGGTCGAGCTTCCGCTGTGCCCCGACAGGTCATAGCCTGAGTGGTGGTGACGGTGACGAACATCCCTCTGTTGCCGAGCTCGGGTTCTTTGAGATGGATCTACAAAAGACACAAAGCATGAATCCCAAATACCCTTCTTATGGTAGTTTTATATCTGCTGTTGGTCATAGAGTTTATCAACCCCAACTTAACTTCTCATGCACTTGTTTTACTACATTTAATAACAGAAGAAACAGTTTTTGGAATCACAGCTCATTTATCAAAGGCTGGCAAAATACTGGAATCCATTAGGCCTAATATTTGCAATAAAAACCACTTAAGACTTCAGTTGTTATTTTTACTTGATTTGTAATTTATTTCATACTTCAAGCTGGAGGTAACCTAAAAACAGTATTTAAGGTTCATACAAGAAAGATTTTCATTCGATGTTAGAACATCTATTTTTACACACCAAAATAAACATATTAAAAATAATTCGAAAGAAAAAGAAACATTGCGATTTATGTGATTTATGAATCAAAACTTTTAATTTACTATCAATGGCTGAATAAATAACAACCTTAATTCAATTAGATTTGGTTTTTCTGCTAAAAAAATGTAATTATTACACAAGTCTGATAATCAAGTTTAATCATGAACAAAATCTTTCATGTTGTTTTGGTTCAATGGAGCAGCGAGTGGCATTTTCGTCATCATGACCACATTAGACATTCACTAATGTAAATGAAACATTTTGCAGAGTTCAATAGACAACTATTCCTTTGAATGGTATGAATCGATTTTTGTTGATTATACCAAAATATAAGAAATAAAAAAAACATTTACCAGTTTGAGATCAACCTCACTATTTGAAAAACTAGTAAAAAAAGTGACCCATAAGTTATATGCTAAAATTAGCTAACCATGAAGGTCTTATGTCAAGGTTTGGCTAACCATAAAGGTCTTAAACCAAGGTTTGGCTAACCCCAAAGGTCTTAAACCAAGGTTTGGTTAACCCTGAAGATTTTATGGCAAGGTTTAGCTAACCCTGAAGGTTTTATGGTAAATACAAAGATTTTTTTTTTTACTTACTTGTGGATCATATGATTTTTCAGCTTTTTTGTTCAAATCTAAATTTTATGAATTCCTTTCCATCTCTAACTTTTGTTTGAGTTTCATAATTAATTTTATCTTCATATTTCAAAAGCTGAATAAAGTGATACATAGTAGTCTCTGAATGATCCTGGAACGATAATAAGTCATGAGTCTTCGCTCCTACATGTTCAAATCTCAAATTGATGGAGAAAATAAGAATCTGATTAAATCAGTGGCATATTTAGGTACGACTAGAGGGTACTCAACCCCACGGTCTCACAAACTTAAACCTTCCAGAAATAGAAGGTTCTTAACTATGTTAATGAAATGTTAACATTTCAGAGCCTTATTAACGTAATTTCTGGACATTTTCCCTTTTCTTTTCTTTTAAGAGGAACTTAAAACTTCTAATAAGCTTGGTGACTTTACTCAATCTTCCATTTTTAAAAAACCCATTACTAGGCATTTTATTTCAACTGATCAAATTTTCTGCGTCTTGTCATGAAAACGAACTGGTTCCAAACCACTGGTCTACACAAATTTTTATGTGAGCATAATTTATGCAAATTAGAAATAGTTGAAAGTGTTGTTTCATTCTTGTATCTCTGCCAAAATACACAAACCACACAACTTTCACTTTAAAACTTTGAGAAGACATGACAGATCTAACGGTCAGTTAGCTCATTTATACAAAGATTTTGCCAGTCATAGGTGCGAAAAACATTTGAAACCACTGGCTTAGAAGTCAGAGATACCCAAAACCTGTAAATATGACATCACAGAGTGATAATAATGAGAAATGTATTTATTTAGAATCAAACAGTACATTAAATATAATATTAATAGCAATCTTATTAATAAAATAATTAATAGTAGAACCTACAAACAATCTAATTTGTACCTGTATGCAAGTGTATAAACCACAAAACCACCACCAGTCCAGCTCCAATAAGGAAGGAGGCAAAAGCAATTCCTACAATAGCAGCTGTCGACAGTTCCATCATCACGTGGCTTGTACAAGATCCCGCACGTACGTCAGATTTGACCACTGGCGATATCCTATCGAGATTTTTATCCATCACAGGAAGATAGTTAAACAGGAAAGGAGCTGGAGAGGTACACAGAACATCACTTCTCTTCAGCAAAAATGAATCATTTATATTTATAGGTCAAGCATTCTGATGTAATCAAAATGTTTCTACAACGAGTAACATATTTGAGAAAAACAACGAAATCTCATGACTTTAGTTATATGTTTTTGAGTGGTTTATAATTCAAAATAATATTTCATAAGGTCCCTCTCCTCCTGATGGAACTTTGCTTGAAATTGGTTATTCTGCTGTCCAGTTGATTTGGACACTGTAGCATTGTTATTCTGCTGTCCAGTTGATTTGGACACTGTAGCATTGTTATTCTGCTGTCCAGTTGGTTTGGACACTGTAGCATTGTTATTCTGCTGTCCAGTTGGTTTGGACACTGTAGCATTGTTATTCTGCTGTCCAGTTGATTTGGACACTGTAGCATTGTTATTCTGCTGTCCAGTTGATTTGGACACTGTAGCATTGTTATTCTGCTGTCCAGTTGGTTTGGACACTGTAGCAATACTGACCTTTTCATGTCCTTAACAGTAGCATTAAAAGTTGCAACACGAGTTACCTGCTAAAGCAAATTAATCCCTGAAATTTAGCATTTTAAGTCCAAAAACTCACTATTAACCTACCAGAAGACAGAGCAACAGTAGTAAAGGTGTTTGCTGTTATGAAGTTGCTCTTTCAGTCTGATAGAGTCCCTGAAGAGAATTGAAAACTACTTCGAACGAAAAATACAATACAACATTGTAGTGATTGTGGCATTTCCTTACTCCTCAATTTACAGATCCTTTTGTACACTGTTCAGAAACAGTGGGGGTTCACGTAATGCAATACGTTGAATATTTTTTCCCCGTCATAAAACTCCGTGTTAAAGTTGAGAGCAATTATGTTCATTTTCTATTTACGATGTACAAGACTGATTTGTGGAATTAATTGTACTGTTGATTGGTTTGTGTGCAATTCATACATGGAATCCAAGTGCTAATTAGGGTGGATAACAGTAGCTGTTTTTTGTGAATATAAAGTAAATGTTACAAGGTGCCCTATAACCAACAAAATTGTGTAAACAGTTTAAAAAATGTAATAAAAATACCCATGTCTGAGGGTAAATATAAATGGACTCCACTGGTGATTTTAGGGTTAACTATTCATTAATTTTTTATCTGAAAGCCTTTTCTATAAATCTTTAAACAAACAGCTTTACCCACCAGTAGAGTCTTTCCCTTGAGTTTTCCGAGATGGTAGTACATGTATTGGACCTTCAACTTGCACACTGAAGTGTTGCTCCGTCTGACTTTCCGAAACCTGCTTTACATCATATCCCTCACAATAGTCCTTTGGGTCAATGCACTATTAAAATGAATATTTTGTTCCCAATTTCATTTACAATAACTTTAAAATATATCATCTGTGGAAGTTCTGTAAATGAAACATCTTCAAAGGTTTTTGTTTTGTTTGTTATCCAGCAGATAAATGTACACAATGAGCTATATGTGCAGTGCCCACCACGAATGTTAAAACCAACATTACAGCATCATAAGCTTCTGAAATGAAGTCAAGACAATGAAGAAAACGATGTATGTACATGCCAAACAATGTTACAATACCACATATAAACATAATGGATAAAATACTGTTACTACAAGAATAGAGCACTGATGTTTGTTTTGTTGTTAAGTACAAAGATACACCTGTGCTGTGTTCACCATTGAAATCAAAATCCTGTTTTTAGTGTCATAAGCCTTCAGACTTATCATGAAGTTACCGGGGATGAATCAAATATTCGATCATCATTATTATTTGTTTTTATCAAAATTTATATTGTTAATAACTTTAACACTTATACTTTATCTAGTTAATTTATATTTTATTACAAGCTCTTAAAAATATCGGATTAATTTTTTTATGACCTAACTTGACTTTACTTGTGAAATTACTGTTTAAGAAATTCTATCAACTTCGAAATATTTTGCATTCCCATCATAAAACATATACAGTTGTGGCTCTATATTACACCCGATTACTGGAATTAATCTCTCAACTTCCCACATTTCTGAACCTCCATTTTTGAAACGACCTAGTTAAAAAATCAATTTTGTCTAACAAGAAATCAAACACGAGAAATGTGTTTGTAGCACTAAGAGAAAACGTAAAACATAAAAACCTCCCCTTCATATGAACTAAAACATTTACTAAGAGTCTCACCTGTTTCACACCATGGAGTGGACTGTTGGCTTTGTTAGAACAGACAGCAAGACGGCAGTGAAGAAAAACCTTGTGGCCAATCCACCTCTGGGTGATGTGAAAGAAAAACCTCTGTGGGTAACTTAACTCTTCGGGACTGCGCGAGCCATGACGCTCAACACCCAACAGACCAACACTCAAATGTTTGGAGCAACTAAAATCAAGATCAAAATACAATACAGTACATATGAAGATAAAAATACAATAAAGTACACATCAAAGTAAAAATACAATACAGTACACATGAAGATCAAAATACAATAAAGTACACATCAAAGTAAAAATACAATACAGTACGTATCAAGGTAAAAATACAAAACAGTACGTATCAAGATAAAAATACAATACAGTACATATCAAGATAAAAATACAAAACAGTACATATCAAGATAAAAATACAAAACAGTACATATCAAGATAAAAATACAATACAGTACATATCAAGATAAAAATACAATACAGTACATATCAAGATAAAAATACAATACAGTACATATCAAGATAAAAATACAATACAGTACCTATCAAGATAAAAATACAATACAGTACATATCAAGATAAAAATACAATACAGTACATATCAAGATAAAAATACAATACAGTACATATCAAGATAAAAATACAATACAGTACATATCAAAATAAAAATACAATACAGTACATATCAAGATAAAAATACAATACAGTACATATCAAGATAAAAATACAATACAGTACATATAAACGTTTGTTTATCTTCATGTCCACGAAAGATGACTCCCCTTATCACATACATACATAACAGATAAACAATGTCCATGAAAGATGACTCCCCCAATCACATACATACATAACAGATAAACAATGTCCACGAAAGATGACTCCCCTTATCACATACATACATAACAGATAAACAATGTCCACGAAAGATGACTCCCCTTATCACATACATACATAACAGATAAACAATGTCCATGAAAGATGACTCCCCTTATCACATACATACATAACAGATAAACAATGTCCATGAAAGATGACTCCCCTTATCACATACATACATAACAGATAAACAATGTCCACGAAAGATGACTCCCCCAATCACATACATACATAACAGATAAACAATGTCCACGAAAGATGACTCCCCTTATCACATACATACATAACAGATAAACAATGTCCACGAAAGATGACTCCCCTTATCACATACATACATAACAGATAAACAATGTCCATGAAAGATGACTCCCCTTATCACATACATACATAACAGATAAACAATGTCCACGAAAGATGACTCCCCCAATCACATACATACATAACAGATAAACAATGTCCACGAAAGATGACTCCCCCAATCACATACATACATAACAGATAAACAATGTCCACGAAAGATGACTCCCCTTATCACATACATACATAACAGATAAACAATGTCCACGAAAGATGACTCCCCTTATCACATACATACATAACACATAAACAATGTCCATGAAAGATGACTCCCCTTATCACATACATACATAACAGATAAACAATATCCATGAAAGATGACTCCCCCAATCACATACATACATAACAGATAAACAATGTCCACGAAAGATGACTCCCCCAATCACATACATACATAACAGATAAACAATGTCCACGAAAGATGACTCCCCTTATCACATACATACATAACAGATAAACAATGTCCATGAAAGATGACTCCCCTTATCACATACATACATAACAGATAAACAATGTCCATGAAAGATGACTCCCCTTATCACATACATACATAACAGATAAACAATGTCCACAAAAGATACAATACATACACATACATATATTATTTTCCTCAATCAGAATCACTTAATCAGTTAAAAACATTGTATTCAGTATTAAAAACAAAATTCATTAAAGTTGCCACCTTATATTATAAATTGTTTTTACTTTCAACAAATGAAGCACTAACTCTGTTACTCCAGTCGCATGTTTTACTTCAATAGAAAGATCATTCACCCCACCACTCATTTTTCTAGCTCACTTCTCCATATCATTCTAGTCTCCAATCCTCCCCCTCATATTTACCCACTTCTCCATATCATTCTAGTCCCTAATCTTCCCCTAATATTTACCCACTTCTCCATATCATTCAAGTCTCCATTCCTCCCCCTCATTTCTACCCACTTCTCCATATTATTCAGGTCTCCAATCCTCCCCCTCATATTTACTCACTTCTCCATATCATTCAAGTCTCCAATCCTCCCCTCATATTTACCCACTTCTCCATATCATTCAAGTCTCCAATCCTCCCCCTCATATTTACTCACTTCTCCATATCATTCTAGTCTCTAATCCTCCCCCTAATATTAACCCACTTCTCCATATCATTCTAGTCTCCAATCCTCCCCTTCATATTTACCCACTTCTCTATATTATTCTAGTCTCCAATCCTTCCCCTCATATTTACTCACTTCTCCATATCATTATAGTCTCCAATCCTCCCCCTCATATTTACTCACTTCTCCATATCATTCAAGTCTCCAATCCTCCCCCTTATATTTACCCACTTCTCCATATTATTCTAGTCTCCAATCCTCCCCCTCATATTTACTCACTTCTCCATATCATTCTAGTCTCCAATCCTCCCCTCATATATACTCACTTCTCCATATCATTCAAGTCTCTAATCCTCCCCGTAATATTAACCAACTTCTCCATATCATTCTAGTCTCTAATCCTCTTGTAATATTTACCCATTTCTCCATATCATTTCAGTCTCCAATTCTCCCCCTAATATTTACCCACTTCTCCATATCATTCTAGTCTCCAATCCTCCCCCTCATATTTACTCACTTCTCCATATCATTCTAGTCCCTAATCCTCCCCTAATATTTACCCACTTCTCCATATCATTCTAGTCCCTAATCTTCCCCTAATATTTACCCACTTCTCCATATTATTCTAGTCTCCAATCCTCCCCTCATATTTACCCACTTCTCCATATTATTCAGGTCTCCAATCCTCCCCCTCATATTTACTCACTTCTCCATATCATTCTAGTCTCTAATCCTCCCCCTAATATTAACCCACTTCTCCATATCATTCTAGTCTCTAATCCTCTTGTAATATTTACCCATTTCTCCATATCATTTCAGTCTCCAATTCTCCCCCTAATATTTACCCACTTCTCCATATCATTCTAGTCTCTAATCCTCCCCCTCATATTTACTCACTTCTCCATATCATTCAAGTCTCCAATCCTCCCCCTTATATTTACCCACTTCTCCATATTATTCTAGTCTCCAATCCTCCCCCTCATATTTACCCACTTCTCCATATCATTCAAGTCTCCAATCCCCCCCTTATATTTACCCACTTCTCCATATTATTCAAGTCTCCAATCCTCCCCCTCATATTTACTCACTTCTCCATATTATTCTAGTCTCCAATCCTCCCCCTCATATTTACCCAATTCTCCATATCATTCAAGTCTCCAATCCTCCCCCTTATATTTACCCACTTCTCCATATTATTCTAGTCTCCAATCCTCCCCCTCATATTTACTCACTTCTCCATATCATTCTAATCTCCAATCCTCCCCCTCATATTTACTCACTTCTCCATATCATTCAAGTCTCCAATCCTCCCCCTTATATTTACCCACTTCTCCATATTATTCTAGTCTCCAATCCTCCCCTCATATATACTCACTTCTCCATATCATTCAAGTCTCTAATCCTCCCCGTAATATTAACCAACTTCTCCATATCATTCTAGTCTCTAATCCTCTTGTAATATTTACCCATTTCTCCATATCATTTCAGTCTCCAATTCTCCCCCTAATATTTACCCACTTCTCCATATCATTCTAGTCTCCAATCCTCCCCCTCATATTTACTCACTTCTCCATATTATTCTAGTCCCTAATCCTCCCCTAATATTTACCCACTTCTCCATATCATTCTAGTCCCTAATCTTCCCCTAATATTTACCCACTTATCCATATTATTGTAGTCTCCAATCCTCCCCTCATATTTACCCACTTCTCCATATCATTCAAGTCTCCAATCCTCCCCCTCATATTTACCCACTTCTCCATATTATTCTAGTCTCCAATCCTCCCCCTCATATTTACTCACTTCTCCATATCATTCTAGTCCCTAATCCTCCCCTAATATTTACCCACTTCTCCATATCATTCTAGTCCCTAATCTTCCCCTAATATTTACCCACTTCTCCATATTATTCTAGTCTCCAATCCTCCCCTCATATTTACCCACTTCTCCATATTATTCAGGTCTCCAATCCTCCCCCTCATATTTACTCACTTCTCCATATCATTCTAGTCTCTAATCCTCCCCCTAATATTAACCCACTTCTCCATATCATTCTAGTCTCTAATCTTCTTGTAATATTTACCCATTTCTCCATATCATTTCAGTCTCCAATTCTCCCCCTAATATTTACCCACTTCTCCATATCATTCTAGTCTCCAATCCTCCCCTCATATATACTCACTTCTCCATATCATTCAAGTCTCTAATCCTCCCCGTAATATTAACCAACTTCTCCATATCATTCTAGTCTCTAATCCTCTTGTAATATTTACCCATTTCTCCATATCATTTCAGTCTCCAATTCTCCCCCTAATATTTACCCACTTCTCCATATCATTCTAGTCTCCAATCCTCCCCCTCATATTTACTCACTTCTCCATATCATTCTAGTCCCTAATCCTCCCCTAATATTTACCCACTTCTCCATATCATTCTAGTCCCTAATCTTCCCCTAATATTACCCACTTCTCCATATTATTCTAGTCTCCAATCCTCCCCTCATATTTACCCACTTCTCCATATTATTCAGGTCTCCAATCCTCCCCCTCATATTTACTCACTTCTCCATATCATTCTAGTCTCTAATCCTCCCCCTAATATTAACCCACTTCTCCATATCATTCTAGTCTCTAATCCTCTTGTAATATTTACCCATTTCTCCATATCATTTCAGTCTCCAATTCTCCCCCTAATATTTACCCACTTCTCCATATCATTCTAGTCTCTAATCCTCCCCCTCATATTTACTCACTTCTCCATATCATTCAAGTCTCCAATCCTCCCCCTTATATTTACCCACTTCTCCATATTATTCTAGTCTCCAATCCTCCCCCTCATATTTACCCACTTCTCCATATCATTCAAGTCTCCAATCCTCCCCCTTATATTTACCCACTTCTCCATATTATTCAAGTCTCCAATCCTCCCCCTCATATTTACTCACTTCTCCATATTATTCTAGTCTCCAATCCTCCCCCTCATATTTACCCAATTCTCCATATCATTCAAGTCTCCAATCCTCCCCCTTATATTTACCCACTTCTCCATATTATTCTAGTCTCCAATCCTCCCCCTCATATTTACTCACTTCTCCATATCATTCTAATCTCCAATCCTCCCCCTCATATTTACTCACTTCTCCATATCATTCAAGTCTCCCAATCCTCCCCCTTATATTTACCCACTTCTCCATATTATTCTAGTCTCCAATCCTCCCCCTCATATTTACTCACTTCTCCATATCATTCTAGTCTCCAATCCTCCCCTCATATATACTCACTTCTCCATATCATTCTAGTCCCTAATCTTCCCCTAATATTTACCCACTTATCCATATTATTGTAGTCTCCAATCCTCCCCTCATATTTACCCACTTCTCCATATCATTCAAGTCTCCAATCCTCCCCCTCATATTTACCCACTTCTCCATATTATTCTAGTCTCCAATCCTCCCCCTCATATTTACTCACTTCTCCATATCATTCTAGTCCCTAATCCTCCCCTAATATTTACCCACTTCTCCATATCATTCTAGTCCCTAATCTTCCCCTAATATTTACCCACTTCTCCATATTATTCTAGTCTCCAATCCTCCCCTCATATTTACCCACTTCTCCATATTATTCAGGTCTCCAATCCTCCCCCTCATATTTACTCACTTCTCCATATCATTCTAGTCTCTAATCCTCCCCCTAATATTAACCCACTTCTCCATATCATTCTAGTCTCTAATCTTCTTGTAATATTTACCCATTTCTCCATATCATTTCAGTCTCCAATTCTCCCCCTAATATTTACCCACTTCTCCATATCATTCTAGTCTCCAATCCTCCCCCTCATATTTACCCCACTTCTCCATATCATTCAAGTCTCCAATCCCCCCCCTTATATTTACCCACTTCTCCATATTATTCAAGTCTCCAATCCTCCCCCTCATATTTACTCACTTCTCCATATTATTCTAGTCTCCAATCCTCCCCCTCATATTTACCCACTTCTCCATATTATTCAAGTCTCCAATCCTCCCCCTCATATTTACCCACTTCTCCATATTATTCTAGTCTCCAATCCTCCCCCTCATATTTACCCACTTCTCCATATTATTCTAGTCTCCAATCCTCCCCCTCATATTTACTCACTTCTCCATATCATTCTAGTCTCCAATCCTCCCCCCTCATATATACTCACTTCTCCATATCATTCAAGTCTCCAATCCTCCCCTCATATTTACCCACTTTTCCATATTATTCAGGTCTCCAATCCTCCCCCTCATATTTACTCACTTCTCCATATCATTCTAGTCTCTAATCCTCCCCCTAATATTAACCCACTTCTCCATATCATTCTAGTCTCTAATCCTCTTGTAATATTTACCCATTTCTCCATATCATTTCAGTCTCCAATTCTCCCCCTAATATTTACCCACTTCTCCATATCATTCTAGTCTCCAATCCTCCCCCTCATATTTACTCACTTCTCCATATCATTCAAGTCTCCAATCCTCCCCCTTATATTTACCCCACTTCTCCATATTATTGTAGTCTCCAATCCTCCCCCTCATATTTACCCACTTCTCCATATCATTCAAGTCTCCAATCCTCCCCCTTATATTTACCCACTTCTCCATATTATTCAAGTCTCCAATCCTCCCCCTCATATTTACTCACTTCTCCATATTATTCTAGTCTCCAATCCTCCCCCTCATATTTACCCACTTCTCCATATTATTCAGGTCTCCAATCCTCCCCCTTATATTTACCCACTTCTCCATATTATTCTAGTCTCCAATCCTCCCCCTCATATTTACCCACTTCTCCATATATTGTAGTCTCCAATCCTCCCCCCTCATATTTTACTCACTTCTCCATATCATTCTAGTCCCTAATCCCTCCCCTAATATTTACCCACTTCTCCATATCATTCTAGTCCCTAATCTTCCCCTAATATTTACCCACTTCTCCATATTATTCTAGTCTCCAATCCTCCCCTCATATTTACCCACTTCTCGATATCATTCAAGTCTCCAATCCTCCCCCTCATATTTACCCACTTCTCCATATTATTCTAGTCTCCAATCCTCCCCCTCATATTTACTCACTTCTCCATATCATTCTAGTCTCTAATCCTCCCCCTAATATTAACCCACTTCTCCATATCATTCTAGTCTCTAATCCTCTTGTAATATTTACCCATTTCTCCATATCATTTCAGTCTCCAATTCTCCCCCTAATATTTACCCACTTCTCCATATCATTCTAGTCTCCAATCCTCCCCCTCATATTTACTCACTTCTCCATATCATTCAAGTCTCCAATCCTCCCCCTCATATTTACTCACTTCTCCATATTATTCTAGTCTCCAATCCTCCCCCTCATATTTACTCACTTCTCCATATCATTCTAGTCTCCAATCCTCCCCCTAATATTTACCCACTTCTGCATATCATTCAAGTCTCCAATCCTCCCCCTTATATTTACCCACTTCTCCATATTATTCTAGTCTCCTATCCTCCCCCCTCATATTTACTCACTTCTCCATATCATTCTAGTCTCGAATCCTCCCCCCTCATATTTACTCACTTCTCCATATCATTCAAGTCTCCAATCCTCCCCCTTATATTTACCCACTTCTCCATATTATTCTAGTCTCCTATCCTCCCCCTCATATTTACTCACTTCTCCATATCATTCTAGTCTCGAATCCTCCCCCTCATATTTACTCACTTCTCCATATCATTCAAGTCTCCAATCCTCCCCCTTATATTTACCCACTTCTCCATATTATTCTAGTCTCCAATCCTCCCCTTCATATTTACTCACTTCTCCATATTATTCTAGTCTCCAATTCTCCCCCTAATATTTACCCACTTCTGCATATCATTCTAGTCTCCAATTCTCCCCCTAATATTTACCCACTTCTCCATATCATTCAAGTCTCCAATCCTCCCCCTCATATTAACCCACTTCTCCATATCATTCTAGTCTCTAATCCTCTTGTAATATTTACCCATTTCTCCATATCATTCTAGTCTCCAATCCTCCCCTTCATATTTACCCACTTCTCTATATTATTCTAGTCTCCAATCCTTCCCCTCATATTTACTCACTTCTCCATATCATTCTAGTCCCTAATCCTCCCCCTAATATTTACCCACTTCTGCATATCATTCTAGTCTCTAATCCTCTTGTAATATTTACCCATTTCTCCATATCATTTCAGTCTCCAATTCTCCCCCTAATATTTACCCACTTCTGCATATCATTCTAGTCTCCAATTCTCCCCCTAATATTTACCCACTTCTCCATATCATTTCAGTCTCCAATCCTCCCCCTCATATTTACCCACTTCTCCATATTATTCTAGTCTCCAATCCTCCCCCTCATATTTACTCACTTCTCCATATCATTCTAGTCTCCAATCCTCCCCCTCATATATACTCACTTCTCCATATCATTCAAGTCTCCAATCCTCCCCTCATATTTACCCACTTTTCCATATTATTCAGGTCTCCAATCCTCCCCCTCATATTTACTCACTTCTCCATATCATTCTAGTCTCTAATCCTCCCCCTAATATTAACCCACTTCTCCATATCATTCTAGTCTCTAATCCTCTTGTAATATTTACCCATTTCTCCATATCATTTCAGTCTCCAATTCTCCCCCTAATATTTACCCACTTCTCCATATCATTCTAGTCTCCAATCCTCCCCCTTATATTTACCCACTTCTCCATATTATTGTAGTCTCCAATCCTCCCCCTCATATTTACCCACTTCTCCATATCATTCAAGTCTCCAATCCTCCCCCTTATATTTACCCACTTCTCCATATTATTCAAGTCTCCAATCCTCCCCCTCATATTTACTCACTTCTCCATATTATTCTAGTCTCCAATCCTCCCCCTCATATTTACCCACTTCTCCATATTATTCAGGTCTCCAATCCTCCCCCTTATATTTACCCACTTCTCCATATTATTCTAGTCTCCAATCCTCCCCCTCATATTTACCCACTTCTCCATATTATTGTAGTCTCCAATCCTCCCCCTCATATTTACTCACTTCTCCATATCATTCTAGTCCCTAATCCTCCCCTAATATTTACCCACTTCTCCATATCATTCTAGTCCCTAATCTTCCCCTAATATTTACCCACTTCTCCATATTATTCTAGTCTCCAATCCTCCCCTCATATTTACCCACTTCTCGATATCATTCAAGTCTCCAATCCTCCCCCTCATATTTACCCCACTTCTCCATATTATTCTAGTCTCCAATCCTCCCCCCTCATATTTACTCACTTCTCCATATCATTCTAGTCTCTAATCCTCCCCCTAATATTAACCCACTTCTCCATATCATTCTAGTCTCTAATCCTCTTGTAATATTTACCCATTTCTCCATATCATTTCAGTCTCCAATTCTCCCCCTAATATTTACCCACTTCTCCATATCATTCTAGTCTCCAATCCTCCCCCTCATATTTACTCACTTCTCCATATCATTCTAGTCTCCAATCCTCCCCCTCATATTTACTCACTTCTCCATATTATTCTAGTCTCCAATCCTCCCCCTCATATTTACTCACTTCTCCATATTATTCTAGTCTCCAATCCTCCCCCTAATATTTACCCACTTCTGCATATCATTCAAGTCTCCAATCCTCCCCCTTATATTTACCCACTTCTCCATATTATTCTAGTCTCCTATCCTCCCCCTCATATTTACTCACTTCTCCATATTATTCTAGTCTCCAATCCTCCTCCTCATATTTACTCACTTCTCCATATCATTCAAGTCTCCAATCCTCCCCCTTATATTTACCCACTTCTCCATATTATTCTAGTCTCCAATCCTCCCCCTCATATTTACTCACTTCTCCATATCATTCTAGTCTCCAATCCTCCCCCTCATATTTACTCACTTCTCCATATCATTCAAGTCTCCAATCCTCCCCCTTATATTTACCCACTTCTCCATATTATTCTAGTCTCCAATCCTCCCCTTCATATTTACTCACTTCTCCATATTATTCTAGTCTCCAATTCTCCCCCTAATATTTACCCACTTCTGCATATCATTCTAGTCTCCAATTCTCCCCCTAATATTTACCCACTTCTCCATATCATTCTAGTCTCCAATCCTCCCCTAATATTTACCCACTTCTCCATATCATTCTAGTCTCTAATCCTCTTGTAATATTTACCCATTTCTCCATATCATTCTAGTCTCCAATCCTCCCCTTCATATTTACCCACTTCTCTATATTATTCTAGTCTCCAATCCTTCCCCTCATATTTACTCACTTCTCCATATCATTCTAGTCCCTAATCCTCCCCCTAATATTTACCCACTTCTGCATATCATTCTAGTCTCTAATCCTCTTGTAATATTTACCCATTTCTCCATATCATTTCAGTCTCCAATTCTCCCCCTAATATTTACCCACTTCTCCATATCATTCTAGTCTGTAATCCTCCCCCTCATATTTACCCACTTCTCCATATCATTCTAGTCTCCAATCCTCCCCCTCTAAATATGATAATTTATGGGGTTGTTTACCCCTTAGGCCACAACTGAAGTTAAACTAGTATACAAATTAAATACCTCATATAAAAATGAACAAAAAGATTCTCCTGCTGTACCAACTTTACTACTGACCCATAAGAGAAAACTAAAAATTTTAAGAAAGATGAACTTTTAATCAATTTAATTACAGGCTTTTCTATTAACATTCTGCATCTAGTGAAGATCACGTCAAGATGATACAACCAGTTTGGCCTTGAAAATGATGTGTAGTGACATTAGAGTTTATACGACCATTCTGAGACTGTAGCCTCAACTAAATATATTTTTTTTACTTTGTAGCTCAACTTTAAACTTCATTCTGATGACTGATTAACAGAAATGGATCATTGAAACTGATATTCTTTTAACAGTAGAACTGTCAATAAAAACAAAAGGCAGCATTTTATATAAATATATCCATTACACATTTTACATAAATATATCCATTACACACTTTACATAAATATATCCATTACACACTTTTTAAAACTCAAATTTCATGGTTAACATTTACACATCCACTGGACTAAAAACGTAGCAGCTTTGATAAGAAACGAAGGCTAAAAAGATTGCATTTACCAAAATCACTTTCAATTATTGAAAACTCATCTGGACTTGTGTTTATTACTACAATAGTGATTACAGATGACCTCTAAGTTATGAACGTATTTCAACATTTGCTTATAAATCACAAACGACAGTTTTCCTGATAAATATCACTGAATATCTAACAACATTTCACTAAACATTTGATTTTTTACCTGTGTTGAATCAATACTTCTCGGTTTTCAGTAATTACAAATGAATTATTTGTCAGAGATAACCAGCACTCATCAGTTACGACAAACAATTCAGGACCTGAGGATAAATAAATAACAATTTCACACAGCTTGTAAACATTACACAAATATTTGACAATTTCAAAGCCTGTGAACAATGTCTACAAGTAATTGACAATTTCACACGGTCTGTGAACAATGTATGCAAATAATTGACAATTTCACACAACCTGTGAACAATGTCTACATGTAATTGACAATTTCACAAAGTGGGTGAAAAATGTCCATAAATAATTGACAATTTCACACAGCTTGTAAACAATGTATACAAATAATTGACAATTTCACAAAGCCTGTGAAAAATGTATACAAATAATTGAGTTTCACACAGCCTGTAAACAATGTATACAAATAATTGACAATTTTACACAGCCTATGAACAATGTCTATACATAATTAACAATTTCACACAGCCTGTGAACAATGTCTATACATAATTAACAATTTCACACAGCCTGCAAACAATGTCTATACATAATTAACAATTTCACATAGTCTGTGAACAATGTATACAAATAATTGACAATTTCACATAGTCTGTAAACAATGTACACAAATAATTAACAATTTTACACAGTCTGTGAACAATTGACAATTTCACACAGCCAGTGAACAATGTATACAAATAATTGGCAATTTCACACAGCCGTGAGCAATGTATACAAATAATTGACAATTTCACACAGCCTGTGAACAATTTACACAAATGATTGACAATTTCACACAATTTGTGAACAATGTATACATTTTCAATATTATTTGTCAAAATCATTAAATTTCATTGCTACCAATAAATAAATGATAATCAAACGACTACAATGGTTTTATTAAATCAAAACTGCTGTACATCAGACAGTAATTCCTGTATGGAAGTCCAACAATGATGTCCACTTTTCTCCATCAGATTCTTAACAAAACATCAAAGGTACTTTTACAATCAAGAATTATTTTTATTCAAATTAGATCACAATTTGTTGTGCTTAAAATATTGACAACCACTCGCTACAGATTTCTTTAGACCAATTGTGAAATGCATGTCTAACCGATCGTTCCAGAACCCAAATATCGCAACACAAATATCTGTTGTTGTAAATGAAATAACAATTTGATCTGAGAGTTTGTTTGTTTTGAACCTGTAAACGAACTTTACGCAACAGAAAAATATGAATACTATTTTAGAAATTATGCATAACCAAATTTTGAGAAAACCATTATTAGACTAAAATGACTTTTATGAAGTTCAGATTTGCGGGTCTGTGAAACTGATCACAAGTTATAAATAACCAATTCAAAACACACCTGCTTCTATGGCAGTCTTCACGTACACATTGTCTTGAGACAACACTTCTACCGAACCATTCACTCGAAGTAGCTCTTCTTGAAAATTTGAGTCTTTATACAGGTCCATGTGGAACACATGGGGGTGGTTCACCTAGAAATATAAACTATACAACCAACCACATCCATAACCTCCAACATTTAAAGCACAATTATTACACAGTTTGTATCCACTCATTAAAAAGAAACTCTTAACTTTTGTGCATTCTAAAACTGAAGATTACTTTCAAATAACTTGAACTTTGTGGTGAACCAAATTAATATCCCTCACATTACTTTCATCACGTAAGAAGTAACATTTAAGATTTCATTTGTGGGGGGGGGGATGTTAGAAGTTCAGGAAAGTTAAACCTCTGGAATGATTTGGACTTTCTTAGGCCTATAATAATAATAAAAAAAAACAGGTCTATTTTGGGGTTTAGGAGCATTTGCTCCAGTTATTTCCAATATTTTTAAAAGCAATTCAAACAGCACAGAAAGTAAAGTACAATGATTAAAAACATAATGTTGGTATTACATTATTTGGTAAATTTTATACGAGATTTATTTTATATTACATGTTCCTACTTCACTGTTTTAATTTACATATTAAAGATCAAACTTGAAACGTAAGAAAATATTTCTTATGTTATGTGGAACTCAAAAAATATTTAGCATTGTTTGGTGATACGGTTTGCAGGTCCTTCACACCAGGGGTGTAGAGTTTTTACACCCGATGGGGATAGATGATTTTTTCAACCACTTATGTGGACTGTTCAATTTTCAAATTGTTAAT
The DNA here is from genome assembly GCA_011833715.1 of Carcinoscorpius rotundicauda. Classification (NCBI taxonomy): domain Eukaryota; kingdom Metazoa; phylum Arthropoda; class Merostomata; order Xiphosura; family Limulidae; genus Carcinoscorpius; species Carcinoscorpius rotundicauda. The sequence continues at coordinate 4,740,989 of CM022402.1, forward strand.
CTCTGATTACGTGAACCTGAAAGCTGTAAACATGCAGTCACAGAGTAATCTTGTTACCACGATACTTACATGTATACTTAGGCCTACTGACAGATACTTATGAACTATCGCTTAGATCAAAAAGCATAGAAGCACGTCTATATTAAAGATGTACATTTTGGCTATTGAAAAAGCCTACATCTAGGCCTAATTATGTAATTCGATTGGTTAGAACAGGAAAATCACAAGAACAAACACACAATTTGTAGGCCTGTGATGAATAAAACAATTCAACAGACCAAACTGTAGGGGGGATGATGTATCTCCCCATTCCCCCCAGGATCTACACCCCTGTTTCACACTGATTTTTTGTTGGTCTGTTTATATATTTTAATAAAACCTTTACTATTATACTTCGTATTTTCATTTAAACATACTCTTTCACAAACATAAATATCACTATGATTTCTTTTTAAAAAAAACATTCCTAACCTCTTTAGGCCTGCTTCTACCATCAGTCATATTATAAACACACAGGATATTTTGGGTGAAAAGAAGTCTTGACTTAGTGATCCCTTGTTGATTTGCAAGGACTTGTTTAAGGTGGTGCCCCACTCCTGAACCATCGTCTGAACTAATCACATCTTCATCGTCAGCAAAGCTTTCGTCAAATTCACTTCTCAAATCTTTCTGATTACCCAAAATCCCTTTTGGTCTGACAGGTGCCCAAAATAATACCTGTAGAAAATACATGATGTTTTATTTTAAATATATAATCACTGATTTTGCCAATAATTTTCTGTTTGGAAAAAAACACGACCAACTATAAATGTAATGGTGTTATACAAACCATGTCATATCTGGAAAAAGAAAAAGAAATTGAGTCACTAAAAAATCATATTGACAATAGTGCTACAACAAAATTACACTTGCTGAAGAAAAACATAAGGCTGAGGCCTTTTCCTTTTATATACAGTACTGTCTGAGGCCTTTTCCTTTCATATACAGTACTGTCTCCTCTTTATTTTTACTCTCACATTATAATAAATACTGTTAAAAACAACTTTAATTCTGAGACCCCAGAATGGCCAGGTGGGTTGAGGTGTTTGACTCAAAATATGAGGGTTGCAGATTTGAATCCCTATTACACCAAACATGCTCATCCTTTCAGCTGTGGGGGCATTATAATGTAACAGTCAAATCCACTATTTGTTGTTAAAATAGTAGCCAAAGAGTTGGCAGTGGGTGGTGATGACTAGCTGCCTTCCCTCTAGTCTTACACTGCTAAATTAAGAACAACTAGTGCAGATAGCCCTTGCGTAGCTTTGCCCAAAATTCAAAACAAACAAAAACAAATTTGTTCTGAGTCTACTTTCTTTAACCCTACCAACATGGGTCACGACCCAAAGTTCATGTCATCGTGTCTGTCGACTTACATTTAACATGTCACTGAACTCTGTCAATAAGTTTCTTATTAAATCGAAATTATTGTATCATACATTAGTTATATGCTTAACTTAAAAGTAAATTTAAAAAAATAATCTAAATTTAAATTCTAGTGAAGGAGTTAAATCTTATTAAATGACACAACACAACATCCTTATCACCATACCTGGTTCTTGTAATAATACTTCCTTCCATCAGAAACCATGCTGGACCCACAGCTGTTTAGGTTGGTTTCCAGGATATAATGAGTTTTATTACTTCTTGCTTTACATTCTTGGTCCTTTAATGTAACTTCAAGCCAGCCAATGTTGACTCCATTTAGTTTAGCAGCAATTTTCATGCATGAAGATTTGGGAAAGTTTACTTTTATCTCATTCTTTCTGCACTCCAGACTCGTCAAACTGTCCAACTCCAATGTAAGGTTTTCATCGACATTTCCTGTTTCTATAAAATTCAAAACAAGATTCGCTGATAATTATGAAAGTTTCATTATTATTTTCCATACACTATCAAAGACAGACATCTTTACCCTTAAAATCATACATAACTGCTAAACTAGGCTCCTCGTGCCTTGTAAACAAGGTATTAATTAAACCAGCCTGTTACACAACAGGACCATTAATAAACCTAATATTATTTATACCCCTTTAAGATTTTAGAACTTTAAACAGAGATTTTTAACTTACACCCCATAGGGAACTTCTGGCCCACAGAGATGACCAATAGCCATGGCCAGTCAGCTACAGATTACAAAAAAAATATCTAAAATAAATATGAAAAACAAAAAGAGCGACACTACAGATAAATTTGTGTACATGTGACATCACCTCTTTCCTTTACTACCTGCTAAAGTTGTTTAACTACTTACAAAGTAAAGAACTTCTGGTTTCATTATTCCTAATTTTAGTCCAATTAGGATTACGTGGAAGCCAGAGACATGTGTATAGTACAATGTAGAACCCAGAACAAACTTATTAGGAGGCTACAGAGAGGACCTTATATGGACTCTAGTAACTCAAGCCAAAGTATTGTCCCATTCACAGAAACAGTTGAAAATCCCTACCCTGTGATAGACACAAGTTCTAAAGTTTTCCTGATTGAAGAGTTTTTCATTTGTCACAACACAGTAGTAGATGTGGAACAGATATCCATGATATGTAAACTTGCCAAGAGACAGTTCAGAGTCATGTTCATGTTTTAAGACACGCAGGACAAGACTCCTTTCCAAATGCTTTTAAGTTTAACCCTTTCCAGATTAACTGACTATTTTGGGCAGTGGACACTTATAATGACCACAGCATTTTCCTATTAATTCCCTCTAAACGTGATGTTGGTGATTTTTGTTACTAACTAATCAAAATTATGTACATGATGGAATTATATCTTTTTGTTTTTCAAATTCATGTCTCATTAATGAAATTTTCATTCCATCATTAACTACAGCTAGCTCACCATTTCTGTTCCGTATTTTGTGATTCCACGACGTAAAAGGATATGCAGTAGTGTTAAGTTTTTTCTGGTGAGATAGAACAGGCTGGGCTTTATCTTGGCCAACAGAGAATTTATTCCGAGATGACCCACCATCACTCTGTACATTGTAGTGGTTAGAACCTAAAGAAAAGATATATCTGGTCAGCATAACTAACATCTTCCATGGACTTAACACTGATCCTACTAAAAATGCTGATCTAAATAGTTATTTGATGATTAAACCATCATAGGTAAATTAAGTTACTTCCTGTTTCTCAACTCCATATCTTACACTTGTGGTTTACAAAACACTTTATTACTAACAATATCAACAGTTATCAATGACTGACCAAGAATCTCTCCTACAACCATAATGTTGACTCTGTTGACTGTCCAAGATTCTATGACTGTCGAAATATTGCTGTCAGTCACTTCTGATGTCAATTCTTCTAGGGTAAGAGGAAGACTTCGGACTTGAACTTGTAAAAGATGGAAGACAGGCATTGATCCTGGAAACACCTGGTGTTCAGCCTAAAAGTAGAATAATAGAATAATACAAGTCACAAAGTTCTTATTACACACTTAGCTCAGTTAGAATCAGTGTTATTCATGTAAAGACATAGATAAAAAAACAAGGCAATATACATTGAATTAATAATGGAAATATTAGATACCAGAAACTATTTTAACAGATTCACATATATCAGTAACCAATTTAATTAGGAATCACTTATATCAAAGTCACCACACACAACTGCTTCAAATTCATTATCACAGCTTTAACAATATTTATCCCAATACTTTCCCGTCACAATATCTCACAAAATGGATGACAATCACACAATATCTTATCATAGAAAATACATATTCACAGTAATCTCTTATCAAAACTATTTATATCAATAATTTCCACAATGTTACAAATATTTACAGTTGTACTTTACAACGTAAACAATAATTGAAAGAATACCACAGTGGATAACAAAAAAAATAAACATTTGTTACAGAAAACAGAAGTTATAAGAATTATTTTCACATGAGCAGCACACATCTGAATCTTATAACATTGTGTAAAGTATCTATAAGTGTACCTTGTATAGGTGTACAGGTCTCTTACCACAGCTGGTAGTACCTACACAGATCTTACCACAGCTGGTAGTATCTATACAGATCTCTTACCACAGCTGGTAGTACCTACACAGATTTTACCACAGCTGGTAGTACCTAAAAAGATCCCTTACCACAGCTGGTAGTACCTATACAGATCTTACCACAGTTGGTAGTACTCATACAAATCTCTTACCACAGCTGGTAGTACCTACACAGGTCTCTTACCACAGCTAGTAGTACCCACACAAATCTCTTACCACAGCTGGTACTATCTATACAGATCTCTTACCACAGCTGGTAGTACCCACACAAATCTCTTACCACAGGTGGTAGTACCTACACAGGTCTCTTACCACAGCTGGTAGTACCCACACAAATCTCTTACCACAGCTGGTAGTACCCACACAAATCTCTTCCCACAGCTGGTAGTACCTACACAGGTCTCTTACCACAGCTGGTAGTACCCACACAAATCTCTGACCAGAGCTAGTAGTACCTACACAGGTCTCTTACCACAGCTAGTAGTACCCACACAAATCTCTTACCACAGCTGGTAGTACCTACACAGGTCTCTTACCACAGCTAGTAGTACCCACACAAATCTCTTACCACAGCTGGTAGTACCCACACAAATCTCTTAACACAGCTGGTAGTACCTACACAGGTCTCTTACCACAGCTGGTAGTACCCACACAAATCTCTTACCACAGCTGGTAGTACCCACACAAATCTCGTACCACAGCTGGTAGTACCCACACAAATCTCTTACCACAGCTGGTAGTACCCACACAAATCTCGTACCACAGCTGGTAGTACCCACACAAATCTCTTACCACAGCTAGTAGTATCTATATAGATCTCTTACCACAAATGGTAGTACCTATACAGATCTCTTACCACAGCTGGTAGCAACCACACAAATCTCTTACAACAGCTGGTAGTACCTATACAGATCTCTTACAACAGCTGGTAGTACCTATACAGGTCTCTTACCACAGATGGTAGTATCTATACAGGTCTCTTACCAGAGATTTGTGTGGGTACTACCAGCTGTGGTAAGAGACCTGGTAGTATCTATACAGATCTCTTACCACAGCTGGTGATATCTATAGTACCTATACAGGACTCTTACCACAGCTGGTAGTATCTATACAGGTCTCTTACCAGAGATTTGTGTGGGTACTACCAGCTGTGGTAATAGACGTGGTAGTATCTATACAGATCTCTTACCACAGCTGGTAGTATCTATACAGATCTTACGACAGCTGGTAGTACCTATACAGATCTCCTACCACAGCTGGTAGTACCTATACAGATCTCTTACCACAGATGGAAGTACCTATACAAATCTTACCACAGATGGTAGTACCCACACAAATCTCTTACCACAGCTGGTAGTACCCACACAAATCTCTTACCACAGCTGGTAGTATCTATACAGATCTCTTACCACAGCTGGTAGTACCTATACAGATCTCTTGCCACAGCTGGAAGCACCTATACAAATCTTACCACAGCTGGTAGTACCCACACAAATCTCTTACCACAGCTGGTAGTACCTATACAGCTCTCTTACCACTGCTGGTAGTACCTATACAGATTTCTTACCACACCTGGTAGTACCTACACAGATCTTACCACAGCTGGTAGTATCTATACAGGTCTCTTACCAGAGATTTGTGTGGGTACTACCAGCTGTGGTAAGAGACGTGGTAGTATCTATACAGATCTCTTACCACAGCTGGTAGTATCTATAGTACCTATACAGGGGTCTTACCAGAGATTTGTTTGGGTACTACCAGCTGTGGTAAGAGACCTGGTAGTATCTATACAGATCTTACCACAGCTGGTAGTACCTATACTGATCTCATACCATAGCTGGTAGTACCTATACAGATCTTACCACAGCTGGTAGTACCTATACTGATCTCTTACCACAGCTGGTAGTATCTATACAGGTCTCTTACCAGAGATTTGTGTGGGTACTACCAGCTGTGGTAAGAGACGTGGTAGTATCTATACAGATCTCTTACCACAGCTGGTAGTATCTATAGTACCTATACAGGGGTCTTACCAGAGATTTGTTTGGGTACTACCAGCTGTGGTAAGAGACCTGGTAGTATCTATACAGATCTTACCACAGCTGGTAGTACCTATACTGATCTCATACCATAGCTGGTAGTACCTATACAGATCTTACCACAGCTGGTAGTACCTATACTGATCTCTTACCACAGCTGGTAGTATCTATACAGGTCTCTTACCAGAGATTTGTGTGGGTACTACCAGCTGTGGTAAGAGACGTGGTAGTATCTATACAGATCTCTTACCACAGCTGGTAGTATCTATAGTACCTATACAGGGGTCTTACCAGAGATTTGTTTGGGTACTACCAGCTGTGGTAAGAGACCTGGTAGTATCTATACAGATCTTACCACAGCTGGTAGTACCTATACTGATCTCTTACCATAGCTGGTAGTACCTATACAGATCTTACCACAGCTGGTAGTACCTATACTGATCTCTTACCACAGCTGGTAGTACCTATACAGATCTCTTACCACAGATGGAAGTACCTATACAGATCTTACCACAGCTGGTAGTACCCACACAAATCTCTTACCACAGCTGGTAGTACCTATACAGCTCTCTTACCACTGCTGGTAGTACCTATACAGATCTCTTTCCACAGCTAGTAGTACCTATACAGATCTCTTTCCACAGCTAGTAGTACCTATACAGCTCTCTTACCACAGCTGGTAGTACCTATACAGATCTCTTACCACACCTGGTAGTACCTATACAGATCTCTTACCACACCTGGTAGTACCTACACAGATCTCTTACCACAGCTGGTAGTACCTATACAGATCTTACCACAGCTGGTAGTACCTATACAGATCTTACCACAGCTGGTAGTACCTATACAGGTCTCTTACCACAGCTGGTAGTATCCATACAGGTCTCTTACCAGATAATTGTGTGTGTACTACCAGCTGTGGTAAGAGACGTGGTAGTATCTATACAGATCTCTTACCACAGCTGGTAGTATCTATAGTACCTATACAGGGGTCTTACCAGAGATTTGTGTGGGTACTACCAGCTGTGGTAAGAGACCTGGTAGTATCTATACAGACCTTACCACATCTGGTAGTACCTATACTGATCTCTTACCACAGCTGGTAGTACCTATACAGATCTCTTACCACAGCTGGTAGTACCCACACAAATCTCTTACCACAGCTGGTAGTATCTATACAGATCTCTTACCACAGCTGGTAGTACCCACACAAATCTCTTACCACAGCTGGTAGTATCAATACAGATCTCTTACCACATCTGGTAGTATCTATACAGGTCTCTTACCACAGCTGGTAGTATACATACAGATCTCTTACCACAGCTGGTAGTACCGATACAGATCTATTACCACAGCTGGTAGTACCTACACAGATCTCTTACCACAGCTGGTAGTACCTATACAGATCTCTTACCACAGCTGATAATACCTATACAGGTCTCTTACCACTGCTGGTTGTACCTATACAGGTCTCTTACCACAGCTGGTAGTACCTACACAGATCTCTTACCACAGCTAGTATTATCATAACAGATCTTATCACAGCTGGTATTATCTGTAGATATCTTATCACAGCTGGTATTATCCATACAGATCTTATCACAGCTCGTATTATCTGTACATATCTTGTACCACAGCTGGTATTATCTGTACATATCTCGTACCACAGCTAGTATTATCTACACAGATCTTACCATAGCTGGTATTATCTCTTACCACAACATAGACAGTGCCCTTAATTCCCCAGCTACCAATTCTCCACTTGACTGCTGAATCAGACTTCAGGATTAAAACTAAATCCTTAGCAACGACTATCTTGCTAGTCCTCGCCTCGGCTGCCCCTTTGGGATGCAGATGAACAACGATTTCACTGAATTCTTCTGTTGACATTAGTTTCACCACATGAACATCCCTAATTAAAAATTTTGACATTAGTTTCACCACATGAAAATCCCTAATTAATAATACTGACTCTAGTTTTACCACATGAACATCCCTAGTTAATAATACTGACTCTAGTTTCACCACATGAACATCCATAATTAATAATACTGACTCTAGTTTCACCACATAAACATCCCTAATTAACAATACTGACTCTAGTTTCACCACATGAACATCCCTAATTAATAATAATGACTCTAGTTTTACCACATGAACATCCCTAGTTAATAATACTGACTCTAGTTTCACCACATGAACATCCATAATTAATAATACTGACTCTAGTTTCACCACATGAACGTCCTTAGTTAATAATACTGACTCTAGTTTTACCACATGAACATCCCTAGTTAATAATACTGACTCTAGTTTTACCACATGAACATCCATAATTAATAATACTGACTCTAGTTTCACCACATGAACATCCTTAGTTAATAATACTGACTCTAGTTTCACCACATGAACATCCCTAATTAATAATACTGACTCTAGTTTCACCACATGAACATCCCTAGTTAATAATGTTAAATGATTTCATTAAGTGATGATAATGAACAAAAACTGTTCATTTAACATCCATTCGTACAGTATCTACCAAAGATACTGATAAGTTACGAACCTACATGTTCCAGTGATTTCTTGCATGGCACAACAACTTGAAATTCTCAAATTACTAACCTTTTTCATGTTACTACCACAAGGTTAAATAACCATCAATGAATTGTGAGTAGCCTGAAATGCCTCCATTGAAAGTTTTAATATAAGTTTGAATCATTTTAAACGATAAATACTTTGAACTGTCACACATAAGCTTCTGACGTGTCCCAGTAGTATATAAATACAGTTTCTAGTAAATCAAATGTCATACAAATTTACTGATATACACTGAACATCGGAGAGTTAAAATGTCTTATGAAATAATTTCAGCATAGTACTTGAATAACCTCGATGTAAATATGTTCTTAAATACAGGTCCAGTTTACGTACGGAACAAAACCAGATGTGAGAACACTTCATCTGCTGTATACAAAAACAGTTTATAATGTCTCTATACTGACCGTTCACTTCCATGGGCACATACAAACACACGTTCCCTCTCTCGAGCGTTGTCATAAGGGTTCAGAATTTTGTAACTCCGAGAAGAAAGGATGGTCCCTTTCCCTAGGTTTACCAGTTTCGAGTTATGGATGAAGAATGAAAAACACATTATTTTTCGTCTTTTATTGTGTATCTAAAAGTAAACTTGTCACTGGGTGAGCTGTTTTTCTATAAAAGCAACAACAAGAAAGTTAAGAGTGTTTCGGCTAGTAAGACTAACTGTTAGTCAATATAGTTGGGTATAAAATAATGTTTAATTTCTATAGGCCTGACGCGAAGAAAACTTCCCAACGTTAACGAACCTTTTATTAAAATTATCCAAAGATGGCAAATCTCACTTCAGCTTCAAACGAGACGTAGGTGACGAGACTTTAAGCTACAGTCTCCTTTGTCAACAGTTCACGAGAAAGTAGTATATGAGACTATAATGACAAAACTATTTTGACAAAAAAAAAAGTGTCTTTTGAGTTTTAAATCTTATAACTGACAAAAGAGATAAAAATAAATAAGTTTTAAGAAACAGAACTCCGTGACAGAGGAAAGTATTTGGGAACAATAACAATAGATGGCGCTAGTTAGGGAAAGTATTTTTAAATCTTAACGTTTTACTGTGAAAAGTTTACTCTGGCCTCAGTGATTGTTCTTGGAACTGCGCCAACAAGCTAGGGTTGAAGTTGTAACTCCGCCCAGATAAACCTTAAGGAACCTCCTAAAACCTGCGAATACAGAACTTTCTTGAGGAGAAGCACATCTCTTATTTATAATGAATATTTTACGTTACAACTGAAGAACATCGGTGTACTTTCTACAACAACCAGTTTTGCGTCTTCAAATGCTGATACATCTTCCTAGAACTCGATAGTCTCACGATGTTCCGAGAACCCCCACCCACCCACTTCAGATATTTAAATAATTAAACTGACAGCGAAAACAAGCGAGTCGACACTAAACATGTTCGCCCTTTTCAGCCGTGGGAGCGTTATAATGGCACGATAAATTCCAGTATTCATTGGTAAAAGAGAAGATCAAAGTCAGCGAGGGGTGGTGATGACTAGCTGCCTTCCTTCTGATCTAACACTGCTAAATAAGGGACGGCTGGCACAGATAGCCCTCGTGCTCGAAATAGAAAGCACATTACAGCATGCTGGAAATCAATGAGTCGAATAATGGCGTGGTTCCTCTTGATATTAAAATAAAACGAACTCCGAATTTTTTCTGCTGTCGTAAAGTTGTGTTTTTTACCTTTAACAAACTGTTACTGTCACAGAACACGATATAAACAGATTTTTATATTTGGTTTTCTCTTGTAAAAAACAATGTAATCGCTACTGGTATGAATCTTAGGGCAAGTAGCAATGTAACACAATCGACAAGAGCCTACAGTAATGTAACACAATCATTACATCATTACGTGATGGTTAACGCAGGGATATGGAAATTAATGGTTGCCCAACTGTCAGTGCGTTATAAGAACGACAGTCAGCAGCAGCCACTACTGGCGGCAGGTGGTTGTCGTCTCTGTCATTCATTGAGGCTTAGGAACTTAATTGTTTGTTTGTTTAGCCCAGTTGGTTTAAGGAAACCCAACTATGGATATTGGTGCCTATAAATTACGTGAAAATAGAATATTAGAACAAAAAACTGGTTATAGAATCTACCAAACAAACGCGTCTATCATAAAGTAACAATAAGATGGCGTGGTACAACAAAGGACGGTTACAATGATCGGATGGTCCAATAAAGTGTGATTACAATTATGAGGTGGTACAACAAAGGACATGGTTACAATTATGAGCTAGTACAACAAAGGACATGGTTACGATTATCATGTAGTACAACAAAGGACATGGTTATGATTATGAGCTAGTACAACAAAGGACATGGTTACGATTATCATGTAGTACAACAAAGGACATGGTTACGATTATCATGTAGTACAACAAAGGACATGGTTACGATTATCATGTAGTACAACAAAGGACATGGTTATGATTATGATGTAGTACAACAAAGGACATGGTTACAATTATGAGCTAGTACAACAAAGGACAAGGTTACAATTATGATGTAGTACAACAAAGGACATGGTTACAATTATGAGGTGGTACAACAAAGGACATGGTTACAATTATGATGTAGTACAACAAAGGACATGGTTATGATTATGATGTAGTACAACAAAGGACATGGTTACCATTATGATGTAGTACAACAAAGGACATGGTTACAATAATGAGGTGGTACAACAAAGGACATGGTTAGAAAGAAGAGACATCATTAACCAACGGTATACGTACCACTGGGTTAGACAACTGTGTGCAGAAGTTGCGTTGTCATGACAACAGGAATAAAGATTCCACCTTGATAATAATGATTTTTGTTTCCATGACAACATAAGACATTGAGATTTTGCCTTGGTATGATTCAAGTTTTCATGATAATATGAATCACTGAGATGTTTACTTTGATTACCATATAATCTCAGTTTTCTAGATATTCAATTTTATTTTGACACTGTCAAAGTTTAACTTTTTTCTTTATCCAATAAATGTAGCTTTAAAAATGGCAAACAAAAACATTCTTACAACAGACTATACAAATTTAGTGAAACATCAGTTATATGACCTTTTAAAATGGTGAGATCAAAGGTTACATCAATTATCTGTCCTGTGATGTGGTCGATCAAAGGTTACATCAATTATCTGTCCTGTGATGTGGTCAGTCAAAGGTTACATCAATTATCTGTCCTGTGATGTAGTCGGTCAAAGATTACATCAATTATATGTCCTGTGACGTGGTCGGTCAAAGGTTACATCAATTGTCTGTCCTGTGACGTGGTCGATCAGAGGTTACATCAATTGTCTGTCCTGTGACGTGGTCGATCAGAGGTTACATCAATTGTCTGTCCTGTGATGTGGTCGATCAGAGGTTACATCAATTGTCTGTCCTGTGATGTGGTCGATCAAAGGTTATATCAATTGTCTGTCCTGTGATGTGGTCGATCGAAGGTTACATCAATTGTCTGTCCTGTAACATGGTTGATCAAAGATAATATCAGGTGTCTATTTTTTGAAATCGTTGGTATTGATAAAGAAAAACGTTAAACCCGCTTGCGACAGTAACTTGATCTGAATGTTAATTTATTTTAACTTTCGAATAATTAACAACTCCATTATCATCTCAGGTGTACGAGTCGTCCTGCGATAAAGCTTCACAATCAACACGTGCTGCCTAACCCCCACAGTGCAGGTTTCATGTCAACACAGGTACCATATCGCCTTCCTTTCCTCTCTGCTGGGAAGTGAAACTCGTTAGTACCACGTGGTCCTGTTTACATACCAAGCTGACAGTTTGCCACAAAGTACAAGGAACTTGGTTTGGATATATCACAGCTTACCGTTTAAAACGGCTGTGTTTAACTTAGCTCACATCTAGGTGTCAAAATAAACGTACACGTAATTGGACTTAACTGGTTCCAAAACTAGTCGTGTTTATTTAGGTAATAAGAACTAAAGAGTTGATTTTCAAACATTACGCTGAAGCTATAACCTGTTCATATCTGTATTTTGGTCGAGTTTACACAAACTACCACGAAGAGCCGACAGAAATTTATAGACACGACGTTTCGGGTGTGGGAGACACAAAAGATCCCAGTTTATACGAACCTTTTAGTAGGTCCAATGTTTTCTGACACCGTACAGCCTGAAGCAGGTTGCGGCTGTATAAAGGAAGCCTCCACATTGTGAACTGATTTCTCGCTGATATCTTCACAAGTTTCCGAATAATTGGCATCTACAAAAACAGAAAATTAAAATATTAAACAGAAAAACATATGGTTAGGTTTTAGTACTTATATCGTATACTTTGGTTCACTTAGTAACTTACAAAATGTACAAAGAAATAGAAACCCGACACGCGAACATTTACCGAAACTAAAAATAGATTGAATGTACTTTATCTCACTTGCGGATGGATACACAAGTACATTAAGAGATAAACCAGCATACGTGTAACAACAAATAATTATTTATGTGGTAAATGTGGTAACACTGGCTTTGTTAGCTCACAAGCCATTTTTTAATTATATGCTCATATAAATCTGCCATAACTTGAAACAGCCAGTCCTCGTTAATTGGTTACAAATCACATACACGTGCTAACTGAGCTAATCTTACTCATTCAACTAATCCGTACACAAGTAATAGCAGTTTGGTTTGCTTTCTTTTGAAATTCGCGCAAGAGGGCTATCTGTGCTAGGCGTCCCTAACTTATAAGTGTAAGACTAGAGGAAAGGCAGCCAGTCATCACCACCCACCGTCAACTCTTGGGCTACTCTTTTACCAACGAATAGTGGGGGATTGACCGTTACATTATAACGCTCCTACAGCTGAAAAGATGAGCATGTTTGGTGTGATGGGGATTCGAATCCGCGACCCTTGGATTACGAGTCGAATGCCTTAACTACCAGGCCACGCCGGGGCCGTTAATAGTGGAATTTCGAAAGTTTAATTTTCCAGTTTTCCTGATCCCAGAAGCGACCCCTGAAGACATTTACTGGATTCGCGTGTCATGATTTAAATATCACTCCGCATAAGAAGGTAGCTACTTTTTCCTTCTGCTTTATGTTTGAATTGTACAGAAATGTTTGCATCAAAATGTGTTAGAAATATTCAAAATAATTTGCTATTCGACAGACAAAACACGTATGGACCTATGAGAGAGTTACATTACAAAATTACAGGGTATACGCTTATAAAACAAAGAACGCGCTTTTTATTTGCAAGCAGCTACCCGAAGGAAAAATCGATTTCGTAGTCTGAATATTCACAAAGATAAGGTGAAATATCATTAGCCCAAGGGCGCGGGAACTAGGGATGAGACGCAAACCCCTGCCTTGAAGTACAGGGGTGTTGCGCATCCCCTTGTTTTATTATCACGTTCTAACACAAGTACGTAGCTTCCATATGGGTTAATAATTTTGTTACGCTTTCAGCGCCACCTCTGTAAAAATTAAAGACACATTAAACCTACCTATCCCGACCTTCAGAACAATGGTGTTTGCTATTCCGATTATGGACAATGACGTCAGTGCTACAAAGCGGCTTCTTGCCCACTTCACGATCTTGTCGAGGGGCGCTCTCTGTTTCTGTCGAACCAACAACGTTAGAGGAACACTAGGAACCACCTGGGATGCTTCGGTGACCTGCAACATCAAATTATTTATGTGTGTAAACCCAATGAGCGGAGATAACAGATCGCGTGTGTTCGTGTTTGGCATATCAAGTCAATTATAAATAAACATAAAAACACATTTTTTCACACTTATCTGTAGCACAACCGACCACCGTTCTTTAATAGCACACTTGAGTTAAGCAACGACTGCTTTGTTAAAACTACACAAGAACCATCTGTGCTGAGTACGTCGCGGAGAATCAAACTCCGAATTTTAACGTTCTAAATCCGTAAACTTACTGTTGATTCACTGGAAGAATTGATAAGGAGTGCTTATTTGTTGAATTACAGGATGCATCATAGGAGTAACAATCATCGTGTTTATTTGTTGAATTACAGGATGCGTCATAGGAGTAACAATCATCGTGTTTATTTGTTGGATTACAGGATGATTCATAGGAGTAACAATCATCGTGTTTATTTGTTGGATTACAGGATGATTCATAGGAGTAACAATCATCGTGTTTATTTGTTGGATTACAGGATGATTCATAGGAGTAACAATCATCGTGTTTATTTGTTGGATTACAGGATGCGTCATAGGAGTAACAATCATCGTGTTTGTTTGTTGGATTACAGGATGCGTCATAGGAGTAACAATCATCGTGTTTATTTGTTGGATTACAGGATGCGTCATAGGAGTAACAATCATCGTGTTTATTTGTTGGATTACAGGATGATTCATAGGAGTAACAATCATCGTGTTTATTTGTTGGATTACAGGATGCGCCATAGGAGTAACAATCATCGTGTTTGTTGGATTAAAGGATACGTCATAGGAGTAACAATCGTCGTGTTTGTTTGTTGGATTACAGGATGCGTCATAGGAGTAACAATCATCGTGTTTATTTGTTGGATTACAGGATGATTCATAGGAGTAACAATCATCGTGTTTATTTGTTGGGTTACAGGATGATTCATAGGAGTAACAATCATCGTGTTTATTTGTTGGATTACAGGATGCGTCATAGGAGTAACAATCATCGTGTTTGTTGGATTAAAGGATGCGTCATAGGAGTAACAATCATCGTGTTTATTTGTTGGATTACAGGATGCGTCATAGGAGTAACAATCATCGTGTTTATTTGTTGGATTAAAGGATGCGTCATAGGAGTAACAATCGTCGTGTTTGTTTGTTGGATTACAGGATGCGTCATAGGAGTAACAATCATCGTGTTTGTTTGTTGGATTACAGGATGCGTCATAGGAGTAACAATCATCGTGTTTGTTTGTTGGATTACAGGATGCGTCATAGGAGTAACAATCATCGTGTTTATTTGTTGGATTAAAGGATGCGTCATAGGAGTAACAATCGTCGTGTTTGTTTGTTGGATTACAGGATGCGTCATAGGAGTAACAATCATCGTGTTTGTTTGTTGGATTACAGGATGCGTCATAGGAGTAACAATCATCGTGTTTATTTGTTGGATTACAGGATGATTCATAGGAGTAACAATCATCGTGTTTATTTGTTGGATTACAGGATGCGTCATAGGAGTAACAATCATCGTGTTTGTTGGATTAAAGGATGCGTCATAGGAGTAACAATCATCGTGTTTGTTTGTTGGATTACAGGATGCGTCATAGGAGTAACAATCATCGTGTTTGTTTGTTGGATTACAGGATGCGTCATAGGAGTAACAATCATCGTGTTTATTTGTTGGATTACAGGATGATTCATAGGAGTAACAATCATCGTGTTTATTTGTTGGATTACAGGATGATTCATAGGAGTAACAATCATCGTGTTTATTTGTTGGATTACAGGATGCGTCATAGGAGTAACAATCATCGTGTTTGTTGGATTAAAGGATGCGTCATAGGAGTAGCATCTCCTATGATTTATGTCTACAGTTCAAAACAATGCAGAAGCTACGATGAGGTAACTTAGAAACATACACACAGGAATTCAAATCTGACGAAAAATTAAATTATCAATCAAAACTTAATACAGAAAACAACACAACTCACACACTGAAGTACAAATATTACTCACTTTTTGTGTTAATTTGGCTTGCATCTAAAGCTACAGCTATCTGCGTTAGCCGTCCCTAATATAGCAATGATAGATTAAAGGCAAGGCAGAAAGTCAACACCAACATCCGCCAACAGTTGGGCTACTTTTTTTACCGAGTAACAGGGAACCTAAGCGTAAAATTAAAATTACTCCTCACAACTAAATGGTCAAGCATGATGAGTGATGGGGATTCGAATCCCTCACACTGAGATTCGAGTGTCTTAATCGCTATACCATGAAATGCACGTGGGTACTGGATGGTTTCCTGTCACTCTTAATATTTGTTTTTTAGTTTAAGATTTGAAATGACTTAAACCAACTTAGTACGGTAAACAATACACAGACTTAGCACTGAAATATTGTTTGATTCAGTAAACAATACAGAAATTTAATACTGAAATATTGTTTGATTCAGTAAACAATACAGAAATTTAATACTGAAATATTGTTTGATTCAGTAAACAATACACAGACTTAACACTGAAATCTTGTTTGATTCAGTAAATAATACACAGACTTAAGCCTAAAATACTGTTTGATTAATGGCCATTAGTTCAGTAAATTAATACAGAAAACTCAAGAGAAAAGTTAAACAATTGTACAGTGCGTTATAACACATATTTACCTTATTGAACACAGTACTGCCTACTTTATATCTCTACCGTAAGGTTAACAACAGACGATTAGAAATGTTGTTCCACGTCCTGTATCTCCCCCCCCCCGAAAAAAAATCGCTAAGTTGTTTGGTTACTGTTTGAATTTTCCAGTTCCCTTATAAAGTCGTACATAACGGTTGCAAATAGTTCAACGATGTTCTGTTTACTTTCGCTACATACCCGTGATGAGTATCTTGTACCAAGCAGCAGTCAGGGTGCTATCAATTTTACCTTGGTGTCCAACCGCATTCCACTGACTAAGATGAAACGATGGAAGTGGTAATAACGAACATTTACACACACGTGAATTATAAAGTTTACACTGGGGACGAAACGGATACTTTAACATAGCGTTTCGCTTTTATAATAATTTTCATTATTCTGTTTTTTCAATAGAACTTAAATCTATCGCCGCCATATTGCTTTGATTCAACATTACAACATCCCTACTGTTTATTGTAGTGTTTCAAACGAAACCTCTGTTCCACACTGTTTATTGTAGTGTTTCGAACAAAACCTCTATACCACACTGTTTATTGTAGTGTTTCAAACGAAACCTCTGTTCCACACTGTTTATTGTAGTGTTTCGAACAAAACCTCTATACCACACTGTTTATTGTAGTGTTTCAAACGAAACCTCTATTCCACACTGTTTATTGCAGTGGACGAAACCTCTATTCCACACTGTTTATTGTAGTGGACGAAACCTCTATACCACACTGTTTATTGTAGTGTTTCGAACGAAACCTCTGTTCCACACTGTTTATTGTAGTGTTTCGAATGAAACCTCTGTTCCACACTGTTTACTGTAGTGTTTCTAACGAAACCTCTGTTCCACACTGTTTATTGTAGTGGACGAAACCTCTGTTCCATACAGTTTATTGTAGTGGACGAAACCTCTGTTCCACACTGTTTATTGTAGTGGACGAAACCTCTATTCCACACTGTTTATTGTAGTGGACGAAACCTCTGTTCCACACTGTTTATTGTAGTGGACGAAACCTCTGTTCCACACTGTTTATTGTAGTGGACGAAACCTCTATACCACACTGTTTATTGTAGTGGACGAAACCTCTGTTCCACACTGTTTATTGTAGTGGACGAAACCTCTGTTCCACACTGTTTATTGTAGTGGACGAAACCTCTATTCCACACTGTTTATTGTAGTGGACGAAACCTCTGTTCCGCACTGTTTATTGTAGTGGACGAAACCTCTGTTCCACACTGTTTATTGTAGTGGACGAAACCTCTGTTCCACACTGTTTATTGTAGTGGACGAAACCTCTGTTCCACACTGTTTATTGTAGTGGACGAAACCTCTGTTCCACACTGTTTATTGTAGTGGACGAAACCTCTATTCCACACTGTTTATTGTAGTGGACGAAACCTCTGTTCCACACTGTTTATTGTAGTGGACGAAACCTCTGTTCCACACTGTTTATTGTAGTGGACGAAACCTCTATTCCACACTGTTTATTGTAGTGGACGAAACCTCTATACCACACTGTTTATTGCAGTGGACGAAACCTCTGTTCCACACTGTTTATTGTAGTGGACGAAACCTCTATACCACACTGTTTATTGTAGTGGACGAAACCTCTGTTCCACACTGTTTATTGTAGTGGACTAAACCTCTGTTCCACACTGTTTATTGTAGTGGACGAAACCTCTGTTCCACACTGTTTATTGTAGTGGACGAAACCTCTATACCACACTGTTTATTTTATATGCAAAAAACGGCTCTTTTGGGCTCAGAAAACACTTCAAATAGAAGAGCGAACAACGTTTCGACCTTCTTCGGTCATCGTCAGGTTTACAAAGAAGTTTACAAAGTTTATTTGAAGTGTTTTCTGAGCCCAAAAGAGCCGTTTTTTGCATATAAAATTCTCAACAAGTGGGTTTCTCGACATAACTGATTCACATTGTTTATTGTAGTGGACGAAACCTCTGTTCCACACTGTTTATTGTAGTGGACGAAACCTCTGTTCCACACTGTTTATTGTAGTGGACGAAACCTCTGTTCCACACTGTTTATTGTAGTGGACGAAACCTCTATACCACACTGTTTATTGCAGTGGACGAAACCTCTGTTCCACACTGTTTATTGTAGTGGACGAAACCTCTATACCACACTGTTTATTGCAGTGGACGAAACCTCTGTTCCACACTGTTTATTGTAGTGGACGAAACCTCTATACCACACTGTTTATTGTAGTGGACGAAACCTCTGTTCCACACTGTTTATTGTAGTGGACGAAACCTCTATTCCACACTGTTTATTGTAGTGGACGAAACCTCTGTTCCACACTGTTTATTGTAGTGGACGAAACCTCTGTTCCACACTGTTTATTGTAGTGGACGAAACCTCTGTTCCACACTGTTTATTGTAGTGGACGAAACCTCTATTCCACACTGTTTATTGTAGTGGACGAGAACTCGGTTCCGCTGCACACGCTTAGTAAACTGTTAACAAATTTATCCATCCTAGTCAGAAACGGGATATAAACTTATTTAACCTATGACGACATTTAACCATTCGAAACAATGATACTGAAGTTGTATTTTATACCAAAACCAAATCTTCCAATATTACTTCAGAATTTTAAAAGTCTGACATTTCAACTATGTTAACAAAATTAACATTTTGAAATATTATCCACTTCTGAGCTTCGAAACTGTAAATTCTGGATTTTGAAACTAGGACACGCAAACTAATTTATTTTTTTCTCGTTTCCAAAATCTCGCACTTTAAATAAATAAGAAATAACTTTATCACTCAAATCTTTAGATATTGTACGGACCTATAAAATTGAAAGCAAAGAAGCGTTTGTCATTATTTACCACGTACATTACATCTCCAATAATTCAATGCCGAAGAGGACCTTCGCGCAATACCAGAACTCATTAAACCGACTGAGATAGAACACAACACAGAATAGGTCTTACAACTTTACAGACATGTACAGTACCATTTATTTTCATTACTAATTACTTTTACGACGTGAAAGATATTAAACAAGTGGATTGCAGTCTGTCATTTTTTAAATGAGTCATTTATATACCAGACCTTTAGGTTAAATAATAATTAACACAGCATTATATATAATTTATTTATTGGACCAGTGATTTAACTTTTTATAATATATTTATTTTTACTAAGTTTACTTTCGTTTGTTTGTTTTGGAGTTTCGCACAAAGGTAAAAGGTGTTTCATTAAATTAAAGTTACTTTAGTTACGCAATCCGCCGCTAGGTTCTGGAATCACGAACCGTTTTGCAAATCGTGAACACGAAAGTTACACGAATAAACGAAAACATTAAATCACAACAAAAGTTTGTTTCTCTTTAATTAAGCACAAAGCTGAACAATGAGTTGTTTGTGCTCGGTCCATCAGGGGTATCGAAACTCGGTTTCCAGCCCTGTAAGTCCGCAGACATACCGCTGTGTGTGTGTGTGTTTTCATATAGCATAGCCACATCCGGCTATTTCCTGAGTCATACCGCCGTATCACTGGATGAATACAGTAAAATACTGTAAACTAATGTCATATAGAAATACGATCTAACCAAGTGAGGCACGTCAACATATAAATAGAATTATATTCTGGTCAAAGCAATATACACAGTTCATAAAATAAAAAGTTCGGAAGTACCCTAAATATAGAGGTTAGAGTGCGTTGTTTAATTTATCTGGTACACGTGCTGTTACAAGTATATTTGATCAACTATATACAACAGTGTACAGATAACAACATTAACGAAGTGTTTAATACGATGTTACAAACGTATAATGGTGTTTAAATATATTAATAATGTACATGTTACAATTATATAACGTTCAAATACATTGTTACTTACGTATAAACATTTTCGTATACATTTACATATGTAACGTTTGTTTGTTTGGAATTTCGCACAAAGTTACTCGAGGGCTGTCTGTGCTAGCCGTCCCTAATTTAGTAGTGTAAGACTAGAGGGAAGGCAGCTAGTCATCACCACCCACCGCCAACTCTTGGGCTACTCTTTTACCAACTAAAAGTGGGATTGACCGTCACATTTTACGCCCCCACGGCTGGGAGGGCGAGCATGTTTGGCGCAAACCCGCGACCCTCAGATTACGAAGCGCACGCCTTAACGCGCTAGGCCATGCCAGGCCTAGATGTAACGTAAGTTACGTATGAATGTATTTCAGTACAATGTTGACGTTTAAATACAACTATCATAATACACAAACGTACAACGCTTGTACGCCATGTTAGCGATGAAATACAACGTTAAACAGTGTTTTTATAAGTATATAATATGTCAGTGTAATGGATCTTTACTGAAGAACAACCTCTAACAAGTAGGCTTAGATCAAATTTCACAGTAACATCTCGTGAAGTAATAAACAGTAAGTAATCAAAGATATATAAACAAAGGTGTGTGTTTTCTTATAGCAAAGCCACATTGGGCTATCTGCCGAGTCCATCGAGGGGTATCGAACCCTTTATTTTAGCGTTGTAAATCCGTATACTTACCGCTGTACCAGAGGGGGACATAAGCAACGAGGATAAGATATTGTTATTTCATACTCTCTCCTTCCTTCATGGATACACGACGAAAATTCAAGTTCGTTTTGGATCAGTTTAATTTTGTTAAGACCTAAAGATAGATACTCTGACAAGCACGTTTCTGTCGAGAAACTTCGATGTTCGTGTTAAAGAGAGAGAACGCAGAGCCGCCTGGTGGTAATGAAAATTCGTAGAAACAAGTGTTAAGATAATAAATGAACAAGCTCATTACCTGCCCTCGAGTTGATGTACATTAGTTTAGCTGTATTACACACGTGCGTTTCAATAAAGCCGATAGGGTTGTTCATACAATCCGTAACTCTAATCCAGATTTGCACGCGTTTGAAGCGACGCTGGTTAAGTTTTATAACAGAACTGTAATTCTCTTCTCTCAGATACTCTAATAAATTATACCATTCACAGAACGTCAGAGTGTCAAAAAAGAAAACAAAACCAGAAAAATCAAAAGCTTCCCTTCAAAACTCTGCTGTATTCACTTGTTTAATGAATAAAACCAAATAATCTTTGGTTAAACTCTACGAATTGAAGAAGTTGTTACTCTAATGTGGCGTCACACGCATTTAACACATTTGTCGTTAAGAAAAAACGCGACAGTCACTTTGCGTTAAACACAGCCAAATCACATGTCGTGTTAAACGTATCCAAGTCGTGTTTTTTGCCGCGGCAAAACGGCTCATAGAATGGTTATAAGTTTTCCAAGCACAATATTTTAGTTCAAAGCTCCGTCACTTTAGATCGAATTACAGTTCTGGACTCAATTCAGACCCTTTCACTTAATACTTGACTACACTCAAGGCTACATATATTAATTTCCTCTAATCCTGCCTAAAATAACTTCAATTCAATAGTTGGCTGGTAGAGATCCTCAGAGGATAATAAAGTCGAGTCGGGTCCACGCGCACACTACGCTTTATAATGCTAGCTCAAAAAATATGTATTTAAAAACGGCTGATATGGATAGAGAAAGCACTATGATGATCGAAGAAAGTCGAAACGTTGTTCGCTCCTCTACATAGTTCTCTCTCTACCCACACCAGCCGCTCTAAAATACATAATTTCTCTACAGGTGGGTTTTCTCGTCATCACGGATCAGAAAAACATAGTTAATAAAGGGTGAGTAGGGAGGGCTCACGGATTAATTTACCCTAATGCTGTCTAAAAGAAGTTCTGCGACTAATGGGGTTTCCTCTTGTATTAAGAAAATAATGATGGTTTTGCTGTATAAAACACAGCCAAGTGACATTTTATAAAAACAAAAAACATGGCAGACATGAAAATCTAAATACGTCAGAATGAATCTATTGAATATATCACATATATTAAACAAAAAAACACATCTATTGGGGATACCTGCCACATATATTAAACAAAAAACACATCTACTGGGGATACCTGTCACATATATTATACAAAAAACACATCTATTGGGGATACCTGCCACATATATTAAACAAAAAACACATCTATTGGGGATACCTGCCACATATATTAAACAAAAAACACATCTACTGGGGATACATGCCACATACATTAAACAAAAAACACATCTACTGGGGATACCTGCCACATATATCAAACAAAAAAACACATCTACTGGGGATACCTGCCACATATATTAAACAAAAAACACATCTATTGGGGATACCTGCCACATATATTAAACAAAAAACACATCTATTGGGGATACCTGCCACATATATTAAACAAAAAACACATCTATTGGGGATACCTGCCACATATATTAAACAAAAAACACATCTACTGGGGATACCTGCCACATACATTAAACAAAAAACACATCTATTGGGGATACCTGCCACATACATTAAACAAAAAACACATCTATTGGGGATACCTGCCACATATATTAAACAAAAAACACATCTATTGGGGATACCTGCCACATATATTAAACAAAAAACACATCTATTGGGGATACCTGCCACATATATTAAACAAAAAACACATCTACTGGGGATACCTGCCACATACATTAAACAAAAAACACATCTATTGGGGATACCTGCCACATATATTAAACAAAAAACACATCTATTGGGGATACCTGCCACATATATTAAACAAAAAACACATCTACTGGGGATACCTACCACATATATCAAACAACAAACACTTTTACTAGGTATACTACAAATATTAAACAAAAAACACACTCAAAGAACTTAAAAATTTAAAGGGTTTTAAATTTGTTTGTTTTTTTTTCAGAAATAGAGAGTAAAATAAAGAAATCCAAAAAATGTTGATTTTAAATTTCATTCCAATGAACGACTAACTTCTGGTCACACTATTAGTTTGACTACAGTAAAATTGTAATTAAAATTACTCATTGTGAAAGTTAACAGCACTAAACGATTAATCAACACGATCGTAAACATAGAACTGGTGCACATTAACACTATTACAGTAACAGGAAATGAAATCTAATAAAAACAATAACAACTGTTTTCTATCTCAGTACAAACTGCCCAAAATACACTTAAAAACTTACAAAGACGACAAACCGCGAGTTACTGGAAATCCGTTCCACCTCCAATTGCCACATGACTGGAGTCGCAGTGTTGAGAACCAGCACCAGAGGGCCAACGTGAAGACTGTTTTCCATGCGAGGTTTAACTTTTAGAGATACGCGAGGAAGAAAGCCTTGCAATGATGTGGTGTTGAGACCAGCACTTTCCAAGCTCACCACGTGAACTTCCTAAAATTACAAAGAAGTTGCTAACTCAGTAGTTTCTGAGTGCCTTTAGTTTTACTTCCACATATTACTACACACTGTAGTTGTGTATATTACTTAACGTGCATTTAGATCACTTATGTAAAATATTTTACAGAACCCTGTAAGTTAGTTTCAGTTTCGAACAAAGCGTGACCTTTCAACCGTGAGGGCATTATAATGTGACGATCGATTCTCACTGTTCGTTGGTAAGAGTATCCCGAGAGTTGGCGGTGGGCGGTGATGACTAAATGTTATACCTCTAGTCTTTCGCTGCTAAATTAGGAACGGCTAGCGCGGATAGCAGTGAAAGACTGCAGGGAAGACATCACCACCCACCGCCAACTCTCGGGCTACTCTTACCAACGAATAGTGGGAATTGATCGTGACATTATAATGCCCTCACAGTTGAAATGTCATGTTTAGTGAGACTAAGATTCGAACACGTCACCCGCAGATTGCGACTTGAACGCCCCCTAACCACCTGATTAAACATACGCAGTAGCACCATACTAGATACTTTTAAAAATATATAAAAGAGTAAAGTTGAAAACTTATAATAAAATGCTTCAAGAAGGCATAACGCAGAAAAGCTGAAACGTGAAAACTAAAATACTGAAAGCCCCCGCGGTTAGAGCCCCCACGTTTCTTACCTTCATAGTTTGTACCTCTCCCCAACTGTAAAGCGATATCTAACTTGTCATAAGTAAAGTAACATATTACAGCTTTCTTTACTATAATCACACAAAAGTTTTGTTTTGTTTCAATTTACCTTCGAATTCCTGGAGATGTCTTGACTCGTGCACCCTGTCACGTGCGATATCCTCTCCAGCAGTGGAGTAACGTACTGTGATTGGAAATGCTGTTTTACCCTACACGACAGTGGACTGTCAGATACTAAAATAGAAACTGACTGTTTTAGTTATCGGAAACTGCCGCTAGGGTTCTAGAGATATTAATTAACAAGGCAAAAATAAATAAATAAAGTAATAAACTGTGTTCAAACCGTTTGTATTCCTGAAAGAGTAAAACTTTTCCTTAACACAGGTTAAGTAGCTAAAAAGACCCACGTTGGTTTATTGTTAACACTTTATCGAACATAAACTACTGTTTTTAAGTTAACGTTTCGCTCACAAAGATATTTAATTTTTCTTTCATAAACGACATCCAAATAGTATAAACCTTCAAATTGTCTTTCGTGGCCCGAGAGGTAAAAAAAAACCCCATAAACTATGGTAATTGTTAAATAAATTACAACGTAGTTTGTTTAGCGAGCCTCACAGTTCGCTAACATTATCACACCACTAATAATTCTTAGCGAGCACTACGTGTTTTGATGTTGTTGTTGTTTGTCAAGCAGTTGAGGTTGTTGACCGACAATGTTGTTTTGCTCTTAATTACACTAGACACAGTCACCGATATTTAAATCGCGTGCTATAAGGACAAGACGACCGTGATAGCCCCTAACGATTGTTAATGGCCTTTTAAAGCACGGGTGTTAAAACCGTCAGTATCGTATACATTAAGTGTTACAAGTTTAGATATGTAATGAGACGATTGTTGGCGATGGTGTGTGTGTGTGTGTCCGTTTATAACTGACGAACACCTGGACTAATTACCAGCAATCCGGACATGTACCTTTAATCTCCTTAAGGAGTGTCACAGGGAAGTTGCTGTTCGGAACTGACCACCCTAATTCACTTCTCGAGGGCCCCGTGCCTTCTCTGCGAGTTGAACGAGTGTATCAGATAGTAATACGAAAATGGCGGCGTGTGGTACGACTCGCGGTGATAAGACAGGCTGCTGTTGGAAGCCGCACGAGATAGCAGAGTGCATGCACGAGAAACGAAATGAATTATCGTGAGAGCTAAAGAACCACGAGCAATCAGAAAGATTACATAACCGTTTCTCCGCTGCACGTGCTTGCACTGGATCACATTAAATTTCACATTCGAAAACTGAGAAAATCCATCTCAGATCCAGAATGATCAACGATCCAGATCACGTTTTGTTGTATGATGAGGACTCTTGACCTTAATTGTCCATGAAATTTGGTACAGATCTAATCATACTGTACAGGGGTATTAACCCCAAAGCGCCTTATCCCCTCCCCGCCAAAAAGATACAAAATTATCCAGAATCTGGATACAGATCCGTATCAAATTCAGAGAGGATTGTCCCATACTAAATTTCCAACTTGTGTAAAGTTTTCTCATATATTAGTTCATTAGGTTTCGAATCACTTGCGCGGAAACACAATCAGACAGACAGACACACGCACATATAAACGATCTCAATGCAACAGCCTCGCCCCGGATAGCAAAAAATATTCGAGATGCGACTATTTGCAGAAGTCTGAAGATATCGTATTCCGAACACGTAAAAAATACCGAGTTTGTATTGCTATAGTAACCCTTCGGGGGTGGGGAGGGGTACATGCCAGCTTTGATCACACACACGCACAGTCTTTTGTCAAATAATGCTTTATAAAATTAACACGTAAGTTGCGTGGCTGATTTCTACTAAGCTGTCCAAAAAAATCTCTGATAATGCAGAATTCGAATCTGAGCCGGGCACGTACGGAAAGTAAATATAACTCTACAAGCAGTATCTTAACAAATAATACCTCTTATGAAAATGATGGGCGAAGAGTCACTTATATCTTACCTATTAGCAAGCTGAGTAAAATATGTCGGTAGTTTTTTGTCCATAGGGACAAGTGAAACTCTCAAAGCACTCCACAGTTTAACACAAACGAAGCTAAATTTGCCATTTGATTTAATGTAAGTTGTGTAAATGGTTGGTTGGCTGATTTAGTGTTTCACGGCACAAAGCAGCTCAAATTAGTGGGCGGATTTTTATAATCGGAACAAGTGAAAATCAATAAGATACAAGTTTTAATATTCAAGGAAGTATTTATTAACCTCTTTCGCTTTATCTCTCCATCACCAGAGGTAACAGTAACTGGCAAGTTGTTTACATATGGTCAAGTTACGCTCCTCTTGTTTCAAAACTCGGTTCTTCACTGGGGATAACAACGTTTCAGTTACACCAGTTTCCCCTGGATGATGCTTCGCACACTTCAGGATTCACAGTCATCAGTTTATGGATGTCGCAATCTGGGTTCTCGGTTTTTTAACCTCCTCCACTAAAAGCGCCTCGGGATGTACTCTGCCCCACAGTCACTCACCACAGATCCAAAACAGTTTACTAATAGCACTGTTGGTGTCAACATAACAGAAAGTCAACATAACAACTAGTCTTGAGTTTTATACCCTGACGCATCACCCAATTTCTTCTCAGTAGATATTTCTATTTGATTATACTGGACATTAAATGTTCCGTTTGAAAGAAAAACACTCCGAAGACAAAGAGGAAAACAAATTATATGAACAATTGGAAAAAAAGTAATGTAAATGATATGATGACAGACAATCTGTAGTGGACAGAAGGTTTGAGTGATACTGACCTATCTATAGTGGACAGAAGGTTTGAGTGATGCTGACCTTTCTGTGGTGGACAGAAGGTTTGAGTGATACTGACCTATCTATAGTGGACAGAAGGTTTGAGTGATACTGACCTTTCTGTGGTGGACAGAAGGTTTGAGTGATGCTGACCTATCTATAGTGGACAGAAGGTTTGAGTGATACTGACCTTTCTGTGGTGGACAGAAGGTTTGAGTGATGCTGACCTATCTATAGTGGACAGAAGGTTTGAGTGATACTGACCTTTCTATGGTGAACAGAAGGTTTGAGTGATGCTGACCTATCTATAGTGGACAGAAGGTTTGAGTGATACTGACTTATCTATAGTGGACAGAAGGTTTGAGTGATGCTGACCTTTCTGTGGTGGACAGAAGGTTTGAGTGATACTGACCTATCAATAGTGGACATAAGGTTTGATTGATGCTGACCTATCTGTAGTTAACAGAAGGTTTCAGTAATACTGACCTATCTATAGTGGACAGAAGGTTTCAGTGATACTGACCTATCTATAGTTGACAGAATGTTTGAGTTATGCTGACCTATCTGTAGTGGACAGAAGATGCGAGTGATACTGTCCCTCTAGAAACTATCACTGATAGTAATAATAACAACAAAGGAGCTTGTGAGTAAACACAGCTGAGGTTTGACAACCCCACTACATTTGTTTAATAAATCATATTTTAACAACCACATTACGACGTACACTTCAGTTCGCATGTGACTTCAGATACGAACAAAATGCTACGGTTTCAGGGATAATTAAAAAGTTGCCGTCCGCAAATCTTTGAAATATGGGATCACCATTTCTTTCACAGTAACACTTTCATTCTGTAGATTTTTGCCTGTGTTCTCACTACGATTTTAAAAGACAAGACGTAACGAATCACAAACGTTCTAATTAATGCTGCCTTAATACGTTGAGTGTTTTTATTTAGGATTATCGAGCAGAAATAAGATGTTGACCGAAAAAAGTTACGACTTGGGCCATGTGACTTCATTAAAATCGTATCAGACACGCACACGCGCGCACACAACTCAGGTTAAACGCTAGGGAGAAAAAAAAATATACGCCAACATATTTAACGTGCTCGTTAAGTAACATACGACGTGTTTTTTGTTGTTGTTTTTATTCTATCATGTTGAATGTTCTAATTTAGTGACGTAATAAGTTATCAAGTGGTAATACAGTCATCAGTTTCCCCCTCGTTACAGAGATGAAATCGATTAAATCTTTATTCGTAATTTGTGTACTTCACTGTGGAGAGATTTATATCGGATAATTTGCGTGTCTCGTGCTGTGCGACTGGTACGAACAAACAGCTTTAAAATACGTAAGTGATTGGATGTGAAGGCAAAAAATGGGGGATTTTTCTTTGTTTTCTTTTTTATGCTGCACTCTCGATAAAAATTGTGTATAGCGTTTTATATGATACTCTATTCACTACAGTGAATTTAAACACAACTAGGTGGCAGCACTGTCTATGTAGGATTGGGTCGTATTGTTCATCGAAATAATTTTAATATCTCCCCAATAGGTCATCATAACTTTACAATACCATACACTCTTTCCTTTTATAACAATGTCTACGTAATGACTGAGTCATAAGTTCAGGAAATGTCTGTAAATTGTACAGAAAAAAAGGTTGAATTTGTTTTTCTTTCTACATTTTTATTACAGGATAACTGAAAAACAAAAACAACGGTAAGAACAAATTATACTGAGGTGACATAGTCTTAAACTGAATATCCGCTTTTATAAGTATTATAAACACCTTAAGAAATTATAATTCTAGAATAGGTGGTGTTATCAATTCCCCTTGAAGTTAGCTTTCTTACAGAAGTTTGGTGTTCATTTAAAAAGATTAAATACAGGGTGAAATAGATAAGAAATTACCAACCTATAATCGATAAATAATACCAGGATATAACTATATTTAAAACTTGGTTATAAATATAACTTTCCTAAGTCTATTGAAACACTGCATTAAACAAAAAACAAAACAACACGCGTATAGGAAAAGGAACACTGTTCAAAAAACGAAGTCAATGTTGGGCTGACATCTTCTTCACTTGTCTCTACATGTTGGGCTGACATCTTCTTTACTTGTCTCTACATGTTGGGCTGACATCTTCTTTACTTGTCTCTACATGTTGGGCTGACATCTTCTTCACTTGTTTCTACATGTTAGGCTGACATCTTCTTCACTTGTTTCTACATGTTGGGCTGACATCTTCTTTACTTGTCTCTACATGTTAGGCTGACATCTTCTTCACTTGTCTCTACATGATTTATTATTCTAAACTCTCCAACAGACAAGCTAGGGTTTTCTTGAGAAGGAGAGATAACTGACAACGAAAGGAGTTCCTTGAAAAACAACTCACTCACAAGTGGTCACTTCATTCAAACAACTCACTGACAGGTGGTCCCTTCATTCAAACAACTCACTCACAGGTGGTCACTTCATTCAAACAACTCGCTGACAAGTGGTCACTTCATTCAAACAACTCGCTGACAAGTGGTCACTTCATTCAAACAACTCGCTGACAAGTGGTCACTTCATTCAAACAACTCGCTGACAAGTGGTCACTTCATTCAAACAACTCACTCACAGGTGGTCCCTTCATTCAAACAACTCACTCACAGGTGGTCACTTCATTCAAACAACTCACTCACAGGTGGTCACTTCATTCAAACAACTTGCTGACAAGTGGTCACTTCATTCAAACAACTCGCTGACAAGTGGTCACTTCATTCAAATAACTCGCTGACAAGTGGTCACTTCATTCAAACAACTCACTGACAGGTGGTCCCTTCATTCAAACAACTCACTCACAGGTGGTCACTTCATTCAAACAACTCACTCACAGGTGGTCACTTCATTCAAACAACTCGCTGACAAGTGGTCACTTCATTCAAACAACTCGCTGAAAAGTGGTCACTTCATTCAAACAACTCGCTGACAAGTGGTCACTTCATTCAAACAACTCGCTGACAAGTGGTCACTTCATTCAAACAACTCACTCACAGGTGGTCACTTCATTCAAACAACTCGCTGACAAGTGGTCACTTCATTCAAACAACTCGCTGACAAGTGGTCACTTCATTCAAACAACTCACTCACAGGTGGTCCCTTCATTCAAACAACTCACTCACAGGTGGTCACTTTATTCAAACAACTCGCTGACAAGTGGTCACTTCATTCAAACAACTCGCTGACAAGTGGTCACTTCATTGTTACTTCAAGGGTGTAAATAAACATTATTTTTTCATTAACGTTTGATTACTCAGTGACATAAATTAACAGCTATAAATTCGATCAATTTATTAAGGGCTTCCAACGAAATTGGAAAACATCCAATCAGATAAATCGATATCTGAGTATTTTGATAGATACATTCAATTGCCTAGCACTCCTTTACGAGGTTAAAATATTGTGTTCTCTAACGACGTATCTACTGGGTCAGCAACATCCAAACGTAACCTCGTGTGTGTTTCATAAACGTTAAAATATTGTGTTCTATAACGATATATCTACTGGATTAGCACCATCCAAACGTAACCTCATGTCTGTTCTTTAAAGGTTAATGTCTTGCGTGTTCTCTAACGATATATATATAGTGGGTCATAAGTGTCCAAAGATAACCTCTTGTCTGTTC
Source organism: Carcinoscorpius rotundicauda (assembly GCA_011833715.1). NCBI lineage: Eukaryota > Metazoa > Arthropoda > Merostomata > Xiphosura > Limulidae > Carcinoscorpius > Carcinoscorpius rotundicauda. Next base: position 4,772,470 of record CM022402.1, read on the forward strand.
TATGAAACGAAATTTTCTAAATGAATGTTTGGATTCATCACATCCCTAACACAGTCTTGTCTAAAATGATTTCATTTGAGATTCTTTCAGCCACCTGGTGTCCGTGATACATAAAACATTCTTTGTTTACCACTATAATAAGTAGCTTTAGTAAAACAGCTCATTGACATCAAATTTTTGGGTAACAGTCTCAGAAATCATATTATACTTTTCAGCATATCTGCTTTCATTCATTGCTTCAGTAACTGGTCCAGAAAACTTCTTAATATATGGTTGTTCCAAATAAAGCATAGTAAAATACAATATCTAACAGAAAGTTCCCGCCGAATTTAAAAAGTAGAGCAATAATTGGAAGAATGGCCCATCTACTTCCACTATGTGGAACCACTGCGCAGGAACGGTACGTTCTACGAAGGTTATCTTAAACTTCTTCAGAGAGTTTGGTTTTGTTTTGAATTTCACGCAAAGCTACACGAGGGCTATCTGTGCTAGCCGTCCCTAATTTATTAGCGTAGGACGAAAGGGAAGGCAGCTAGTCACCACAACCCATCGCCAATTCTTGGGCTACTCTCTTGCCAGCGAAGAGTGGAATTGACCCTCACTTATAACGCCCCCACTGCTGAAAAGGCTAACATGTTTGGTGGGACGGGAATTTGAACCTGCAACTCTCATAGTTCGAGTTGAACGCCCTAACCACCTGGCCAAGCCGGGGGCTGTTCAGACAGAAAACCAAAAATCTAATGAGCAACAAATACAACTGTCTGAGTATACCGTTTTTATGTTATTTATGATACCCACAACATTAAACTCAATAATGTCTCATGCGAATCGATCGATTTGAGTTAGTCCTAACTCATTTTGATAAAAACGTAGAGAAAAAACGAATTTTAAACTCCTGATAATTTATACAAATAACTTTTTATTTTAATTGTTTCGCCTTTGTGGGTTCTTCAGGATTATGAAATACAACTAATATGAAACGCAGGGTTACTATTAAGTCCATGTACTAAACTGAGAATGAATAAAATCTAACAAATACAAACAGATTATGATATATTCTTACCAAAACCCAACGAAAGGGCATTAAAACTTTACTTACATTTGTATGAAATTAATTCAAACAGATGTGTTGGACATATCTAACGTACACTGTTAATGAAAAACTGTCTTCAGAGAAATAATAAAACTCATCTCCTACTAACAATGATGCTCTGGTTCGTGTATTGTTGCAGGTTTCGTAATCCGTGTACTTTGAACTTCAAGTTAGGCCTGTCCGACAGTTGAATACTTTTTATAACTGCCTCGTTCGATTACGACCGGATATTTTAAACAAATTCTCAACAGTGTCATAGCTAGGGAAGGACAAATTGATGTTACATAATTAGGAAAAGTGTGTAACGAGGGGGCGCGAAAACTGACTTTGTCCCCGGGCGCTGAAACCCTAGCTACGCCCCCGATACTTAACTGTATTTTAAACAATTTCTGGCACTCAAGTTAGTTTCGAATTTCAAATGACTTTTGTTGAATCTGAAATAATTTGTGTGACACGCGCCAATACACCAGTTACATTGTAATAGCACAGTAAACAAAATAATGGTTATAAAGATACGTAACAATAAATAACAAATTACGTAACCAACTTAATTATTACCATAAAATCCAAGTGTCGGTCTATTTCTCCGAATTTCGCTAGTAACACGTGTTCAATTATTCATTTTCCACAACATTTCATCTTTTGATTGCCTGTTCCCATTTTAGTTACATGCAATCATGTTTGTTTATTTGTTTGTATTAATTGTTTGTCGCGGCCTGGCATGGCCGAGCGCGTAAGGCGTGTGACTCGTAATCCGAGGGTCGCGAGTTCGTGCCCGTGTCGCGCTAAACATGCTCGCCCTCTCAGCTGTGGGGGTGTATATTGAGACAGTCAATCCCACTATTCGTTGGTAAAAGAGTAGCCCAAGAGTTGGCGGTGGGTGGTGATGACTAGCTGCCTTCCCTCTAGTCTTACATTGCTAAATTAGGGACGGCTTGCACAGATAGCCCTCGTGTAGCTTTGTGCGAAATTCAAAAACAAACAACTATTGTTGTTGTTGTTGTTTTTGGCAGCTAGTCATCACCACCCACCGCCAACTCTTGGGCTACTCTTTTACCAGCGAATAGTGGGATTGATCGAAACATTATAACGCCCCCACGGCTGAAAGGTCGAGCATGTTTGGCGGGACGGGGATGCGAACCCGCGACCCTCAGATTACGAGTCTCACGCCTTAACACGCTTGGCCGTGCCGGGCCATTACATTCAATCAATAACCTAGGCGTAACTTAGCCCCCAAATTTCGGTATTTTTTCGGCTGTAGAAGGGAGTTTTTATACCAAGGATTCATTTACCACCAAGTGAACTTAATTCGTTGTTCGTTATAAAGAGGAGTTTTTGACGATCAAATGTTCAGAAGAAATGTGGTGTCGATAAAACTTGCAATGACGTGATTAAATGTGGTTTTAAAATAACCCAGAAGGTCCTTTGTTTTTCTTATATCTGTAATGCAGGGTACAAACTTGCAAACGAATACTGGAAGACTACAATTTATAGGCTTTGGTCTCCCGCCATTTTGGATGGCCCTCTATTCTAGTCGTGTGATGCGAAACAATATTATTATTGTTAGTAGTAGTAACATTGGCACAGAGACATCTGTGTTTATCAACATAAGAAACCATTTTACCAAAATTATTAAAATAATCTTAGATGTGTTGCAGAGACGCTGGTTGTTTTTGATTATTAACAGAAAGAGTGGTTAAACACCACCAGGCACATCTGTAATTTCAATGGAATTGCTGTGATAACGGACGTGTTTTTTACTCTTTTGCTGACAATACATTATTAAAATATCGCTTCGTGCATTTTACTTCTTTTTCACTCAATATTTTCAGTGAGCTCGTGACTTCAGCCAGACCTGCGTTCTGACTCGTAGTCTGAGCGTTGCGGGTTCCAATCCCAGTCACACCAAACACGCTCGCCGTGAGGGCGTTAAAATGTTACAGTCAATGTCATTATTCGTTGGTAAAAGAGTAGCCCAGCCCAAGAGTTGCCCGTGGGTGGTGATGACTAGCTGCCTTCCCTCTAGTCTTAGACTTCTAAATTAGAGACGGATAGCGTAGATAGCCTTCGTGTAGCTTTGAGTGAAATTCAAAACAAACCAAACAAACCATACGGATGGAAAGGTAACAGTATTTTGTACATTGATGGCCTCTATATAGAGAGAGATATAATAAGAATAACAGACAGCAACACAAATAACCAGATACATAAATAAAGCAGTTCATGGAGTAGTTAAACTTTCATAACAAGATTTGTAAGTAAATATGTGTGTGTGTGCTATTGAATAAGCCAATCACTGAATCGAACGGCTTCTCCGAAACAGGTGAACAGATAAAGCAGATGGGTTGGACGGCCTTTCGAAAGGACACATTGATACATATAAACTGGATAATTAAACTAACCGAGCAGACGATCAAAACGGTTAGGACGGACAGTTAAATAAAGCGAACAAACAAACAACATAAATAAGAAAAATGTGTTGGCTATTTGACTCGCGTGAGTTAAACATCGAAGGTTCATTCACTCAATTTTACGATCAATAAAACGCAGTGAGGAGAACGCATGCGCAGTGTGTCAGATCTGGCATGGTGCCAACAGTCCTTCCAAATCCTTCTTAGATTGTTTCAATAGTGTGCATGCATAACAACCAAACTGCGTTAATTTAAACATATCTTTATGTGCGATAAAGAATTAGATAACACGACAGATAGACGACCGTACTAGGTAGAATTGTAATTAACAAAACCAAATACGTTCTTCTAATTGTGTACAATGTAAATGTGTCGTTCGTTTTAACGTAAACAGCTATTCACTCAAAACAATAACACTGTTCACACTTTTCAGTAAAACCCACAACACTGAGTCTGGAACCCAGTAAGAACATTTCAGACTGATTTGGATGTATTATAAACAATCTATCAAAGAATCCACACTCTTGTTTCAATCATCACTCATCGAATACGGTTTTTAAGTTCATAATCACAACTTGGTGTCTTGTTTGTTTTGGGAATTCGCACAAAGCTACTCGAGGGCTATCTGTGCTAGCCGTCCCTAATTTTGCAGTGTAAGACTAGAGGGAAGGCAGCTAGTCATCACCACCCACCGCCAACTCTTGGGCTACTCTTTTACCAACGAATAGTGGGATTGACCGTAACATTATACACCCCCACGGCTGGGAGGGCGAGCATGTTTAGCGCGACGCGGGCGCGAACCCGCGACCCTCGGATTACGAGTGCACGCCTTAACGCGCTCGGCCATGCCAGGCCTAACTTGGTGTCAAAGGTTGTTTTGCAATACAAGTTAGAACTTAATTCTTTCTAGTTAAACAGGCGGTCCAATATTTTTAATTAAAATAATGTAAATGTAAAAGTACTACAAAGATTTATTACGCAGGGTTTCTTTGTGATCACAAGGCTGCACAATAGGTTTTCTGTGCTGCGCCCGCCATGAGTATTGAAACCCAGTTTTTAAAGTTAGAATTGAAGCCGAGTCACTGAAGACGGTTCCTTAAATAACGTAAATGATACACTGCACACGATTTTCCTACGTCTATAATTAAATAAGGATTTCTATGTTTGTTTCTGCTCTATGGGCACCTTAAGGAAGAGGCTGTGTTGGAGAATAAGCCCTCGTCGTTTAAACTACAAGTTCACAAAACATCACCTTGACCTGGACCAACAAAATGGTGTAATTCAGATAACGTTTACAAAATGTTACCGACGGCTGGATCACCACACATTGTTCAGGTCACATGGTGTTAAACGCTGATTGCAGTTATGGTGTGTAAGCCTTTCACAAGAAAACGAAAAATGATTTTTTTACCTATCATAATAGGCCTAACACGAATGTATTTTGGAGCCAGACGAGTATACGAACCACGAAGCGTCAGAATGTTGAAAAAAATCGTTGTAAATCATATATATATATATATAATCTGTGATCTAATAGCGTGAGAAAATAGAAAAATACAAAACCTCACTGAGTGGCAGAAAATGAAAAAAACACCGACAGAAAAACTGTTTCACACTGAAATGAAACGGGAGTTGTATGTGTAAAATACACGGTATATCATGTTAGGGTATTTTTAGCACACTGACACGCAGCTGTATCTAATCCTCTCTACTGCCATGAAAATAAAACAAAAAATGTGTGTATGTTGGGGGGGGGAGTACACTGAAGTTTTTCTGCACGGAAAGATGAGGGTGAAAAGGAAAGGTACGGGTGTTCCTAGGGGTTCTCTGTGTTCATACACTTATGCAAGAAACTCATGAGCCAGCCTGGAAGGAAGAAAAGTGAAACACGCGAGATTTCCTACGAGATCAGCTCGAGAAGAAATAGAGAAAGAAATGGTGTCGAAACAAGAGGGGCCTGGCATGGCCGAGCGCGTTAAGGCGTGCGTTCGTAATGCGAGGGTCGCGGGTTCGAGCCCGCGTCGCGTTAAAGATGCTCGCCCTCCAAACCGTGGGGATGTATAATGTGATGGTCAATCCCACTATTCGTTGGTAAAAGAGTAGCCCAAGAGTTGGCGGTGGGTGGTGATGACTAGCTGCCTTCCCTCTAGTCTTACACTGCTAAATTAGGGACGGCTAGCACAGATAGCCCTCGAGTAGCTTTGTGCGAAATTCCAAAACAAACAAAACGAAACAAGAGTAATTAAATGTCTATTCATTTTTATGACCTTCTCGATAGAAAGATAGTAGAAATATTATCATGTTCCAATTTAAGTACAGTATACACTGACAGTTACAAAAAAAATAAAAGACACTTTTTAAAATGTTACCGAAACCTTAAAACAATACCAATGTTTGTTTGTTTTGAATTTCCAGCAAAGCTACACGAGAGCTATCTGCAGTAGTCGTCCCTAATTTTGCAGTGCAAAGACTAGAAGGAATACAACTAGTTATCACCACCCATCGCCAATTCTTTTACCAATGAATAGTGCAACTGACCATAACTTTATAACACCCCCGGCTGAAAGGGCGAGAATGTTAGAATGTTTGGTGTGACAGAGACCCTCGGATTACGAGTCGAGTGCCTTAACCATGCCGGGCCCCTTAGACAATGACAAAAGGTGTTTATGATAAGAAAAATAGCCTATAACCTGTCACAACTTATGGGGCAAATACTACTACCCCACACCCAACAGTGTACAAAAATTTTGAAAAAAAAACGACCGTTACACACCTGATACATGTATATGTGAAGTTTTTATTTTACAACTTACTGACGAAACTGAAATATCTTAATTAATAAATTATTTAAGATTAATGTTGCATTTATAAATTTTATCCGCGTGGTTCTAGACTAGGTGATCTCAACACAACGTATTTAATTTAGGCTTGTTGTTGTTGTTTTTTGAAATAAACACAAAGCTACACAATGGGATATCTGTGCTCTGCCAATCACGCGTATCGAAACCCGGTTTTTAGCGTTGTAAGTCCGCAGACGTACCGTTGAACCACTGGAGGACAATTTAGGCTTATTATACAAACACTTACTACACTTATAAGGTTTCACGACACACAAATCTCTCAAAGCTCCCTTTCACCCTGTCATTAAAATTGTAATGGGTAGACAGTAATTATCTGAATAAATTCGTTTTGGCTTTTATGGTTCCTCTTATTTCGAGAAATCAAGTATGACATGACGTGACACACTGACTTTTACATCGGTTACGCTGTTTTGTTACAGCAGCTGTTGAAAAATTACGAGTTTATTTCTTAGATCAAAACTGTGTCGATCCACTTTGAACGTTACAGGTTCCAAAGTTAACATATTAACAGTTCAAATCTACAAAAAATATAAAAACAGGGCAAAAGATCTAACGTTAGCTAACGTGGTTACAAACTTTAGTTTAAACATTTGTTGTACAGTGGCGCTTCCATAAAGGAAGCATCCACAATATTAATTTATATGTATCCACTTTTGTTGTTGTTCTACAAAAAACATGCTTTGCATTTATAAGCTAACTCATACGGCAAACAAATCGAAGATATCAGTGAAACATATCATTAAATAATTGTCAAGACACACATAAGCTGATCCTTATTTGTGATGATATTTGTATCATCACCTTCATGAAATAGAATTTTAAACGCGTATTATAGAACTAATTGATTTTAAATTAATTTTGTTCGAAAATCATTTTTCACTTTGCGTTATCACAACTTTTAACAAGGCAGCAACATATTTTATGTCGTTAACTTCTTAAAGCATTATTTAAAAAAGTAGATGGCAGGGGCGTAGATCCTGGGGGATGGGGGAAAGCACCCCTTCCTTCATTTTAGGCGGGGGGTATGGTGCATACAATCATCCCTCCTACAATTTGGTCTGTTGAATTGTTTTATTGCATCACAGGCCTACAAATTGTGTGTTTGTTCTTGTGATTCTCGTGTTCTTACCAATCGAATTACATAATTAGGCCTAGATGTAGGCTTTTTCAGTAGCCGAAATGTACATCTTTAATACAGGCGTGCTTCTAAGCTTTTCGATCTAAGCGATAGTTCCTAAGTATCAGTCAGTAGGCCTAAGTATACATGTAAGTATCGTGGTAACAAGATTACTCTGTGACTGCATGTTTACAGCTTTCAGGTTCACTAATCAGAGATTACCAATTTGTAAATTGAACAGTCCACATAAGTGGTTGTAAAAATCATCCACCCCATAGGGTGTAAAAAATCTATGCCCCTGATAGATGGTATTGTTGAATCAATCTCATAAATAGGGGTCGTAATCCGAATAATGGGAGGTCTGTTAGGAGTGTCCTTCTTTTACTAATGGTATAATTATTCATTACTCTCGTCTATAGTATGTGTATTATTATTATTTTCACAACGTTTCCACCGGTGAACTCTCTGGCTATTGTCAAATGTTCTAACAAACTTTATTTATGCATTACAATCAGAAAGTTTGTTGTAGAATTACCAGGATTCGAACCCCAGAACCTGTGATTCATAATACAGTTACAGTGCCCAAACTCACGCTGCCAGAATGTCAAACATACAAAGAATGAACTTGGAGAACTTATACCAACAGAATGAACACAATTTCACCAGAATGAATTATCCAGTTGACTGTTTTCTCACTTATGCACTTCTGAAGACAATCATGATGGATGACCTTTGGCTTGGACTGTCTGTGTTTCTGGATACTATAAAACACATCAATGATTTTAAGTACAATATATGGCTCTTCACACGCACGCTTAACTTTAGAAATTTTCCTTTCTTATGACAGGAACATTTCAGTCATATCATGTTTCCTAGATGAAATCCACTCTTAACAGCAGTAACATCATGGTGACATTTTGTTATACTACAAGCAGAGTTAAGTCTCTTCTGGGTAAAGTCATGTGTGGCATCTTTATACCACTTATAAAAAAAACAATCTCTTCCAGTCAGTAATTCTTCAGGACATGCCAGAACGTTTGGTTCTACCATGCCTCTGTCACTAGACATCGATTAATTACTGTTGACTTCTGAAGAGCTTGTTTGTTGTTACTGTTTTTTATTTTGTGCAAAGCTACACGAGGGCTATCTGAGCTAGCCATCCCTAACTTAGTCTAGAGGGAAGGCAGCTAGTCATCACCATCCACCACCAACTCTTGCTAGTCATCTCCATCCACCACCAACTCTTCAGCTACTCATTTACCAACAAATAGTGGGATTGACCATAACATTATAGTGCCCCCACAGCTGAAAGGGTGAGCATGTTTGGTGCAACAGGGATTTGAAACTGTGACTCTCAGATTATGAGTCAAACGCCTTAACCCACCTGGCCATGCTGGGAACCTCCTGAAGAGAGTTTTTCACTTCTTGATGGTAGAATAACCAGTGTACCTGATGTCATTGGATGTGCATCTATTGAAGTAGTAGCCACCATGCACTGCACAGTGGTCTTCTGGTCATGTACCACTAAGCTAACCTGATCTTGCATTCATGCCTTCACATAAAGAATGCTCCCAATACACACTTTCTTGATGTCACTTACTCTCACCATGAGTTACAGTGAAGTTCCCTACAGAAGGGTGATGTCCAGCTTGTCTTGTGCTGGACCATTACACTAAACTACTCGTCACATCACTCATGTCTCTGGACCTTCCACCTTTCGTCACCAAATTGGATCATACTACAGCAGCTTTCGAACCAGTGTCAATCAACATTCTGTAAGGTTTACCATTAATAAATCCTCGAACTCTCAGCTGATTTTTCCTCATGTAATCTGGGGCAAATTGACAGTTTTTAATGACACTTGGGAGCATGAGTGGGAAACACAAGTATGTACAAACTGAAGCAGCAGATGACAAAGGGCACCTGATGCCATCCATCCATGTACATGAATATCAACTGATTGTTATATTTTCTCTGTGTTTTTACCATAATTTAGGTCAGTTATTGATGCCATAATGTCATAAACATCAGTGTCACAGTGTCTTGTATATCATAATGTATAACATATACTGCTTCTGCTAACTTACAATGTTTTTGATAGAGAAAATGACATTGACTGGGGCCAGTATATGAAATCTAATTATGCAGCAAAAGGGTTAAAAATGTACTTTTACTTTGCTTCTATCTAATTCTCATATCCTTGTCTGTCATGGCATCCATAAAGAAGCCAAGTGCTACTGAATCCACCATTTCACCTGGAGCACGCAGTCAAGGTAACTGGTCAAACCTCCTCAAATGACCAGGAAGTTTGGCTTAGGTCTCTTCTTTTTTCTGTACTCTGTCTGTGCTCTGGACATTTCCTTCTGGTGTGTCATTCCAAACCTGTTGAATGAGGTAGTTAGCAGTGCTGGTAGTTGTTAAGAGTCTGAACTGAAACATTTCTAAATGTAACACTAACCTTTGTAATAACATTAGTAGCTTGTTATTCACTATTTCAACTGAGTCCTATGTGTCTCCCATGAGGCTTTTCTATTATAATCCATTGATTTCTAAAATGATTGGTACTTGAGGTGCATGTAGAGATAAAACAGCTTGGTATATGTCATCTAAGATGTCATAATAGAATTGAAAGGGGAAGATTCTAAAATTGTTTGTATAATATTAAACAAAATACAGAAACACTGGTTTCATAAAAACAACTTCTACAAACTTCAAAAAACAATATTAACACATTGGCTGTCACATAATAAATTAACCATAGATAAAATTGAATGTTCAAAAGCTGTCAAGGAGTAGTCATGGTGTCCCAAAGTCACATATCACAAGCAACATTTGGCTTTGAAACACAACAGTCTGTGACCTCCCAGTGTTTTGTGGTGTCCATAACCAAAAGTAAGAAGTGACCCATCACTGGAGTACATGGCAGCCAACATGTTAACTCATAAAGAGAAACCTCTATACAAATATGACTACTAAAAGCCAGCCATTAACCAGCTTGCGAGCTAAAGATTTCATACAAATAAGACTTGTTTCAACAACTGAGGGAAAGCTAGTTTTCCCTGTAAACATGAAAGAGAACATGTCTGCACAAAATCTTCATACAGTCTGAATTCCCCGAAATTCAACATAAAGACGGTGGTAGGAAAGGTATCCTGTCTCTGTTGTGTCGGACAACTGTGACTTTTACAAATCCCCCTCGGACACAAACAGTAAAATGCACCTCATCACTTATATCCAATGTTAATTGGAACTGCTACCCTTTGAGATAAACAAACTGAGTTTTATTTTTTCTGTTGTACACCTGAAGAGAGTTCAAACACACATTTAAAAAAAAAACTATTGTAGGAAGTAACAAACATATGAAAAACAAAACACTCTCTTCACAATTTGGTGTTTGATAATAATACTTAAAGAAATTCTGTATTTTTCTGGAGAAGCTGTACATTTGATGAATACAGGTAACGAGAAGTAATGTTTCACCTAGGATTGAACAAGTGGTCGGATAATACTCACCAGATTTTCCTTTTGTCGTTACAATAAAATGAATCCTCACTACAGCAACCAGAAGAAAAATTTTCATTATGTGGAAATCCATTCTGCTGGACTCAAAATAAAGTTTTTCTTAACTGACCACTTGCAGTGACCCTTTGAACCTTCTTGTTTCTTGTTACGTTGACAGATTGTCTTATTTAATGCTGGTAAATCAACTTTTAGGCCCTAAAAAAAAACATAAGTGTTTATATCTGGACCAAATATAAAAACTACCATGAATACCAGTACCTCGAAATAATTATTTCCTAAGTGAACAGTAATTTTACATGTATCAAATTTTAAAGCAATGGTAAAATCACAAATTCCACTATCTGGTAATGTGTGTATCTGAAATCAATATTTAGTATTTACATATGTAGAGACAAATTTTTGTAACAAACATAAAAAAATATTCCATGGATAATAGTTGCTGGTAGTCAACACATCATTCTATTCAGTGCATACCTAAAGCTGGCAGCTATCTCTAAACACGGTAGTGAAAACTAAACTAGCTCCTTCAGTGAATCATATTAAAAAATAGATGAAATATTCAGCTATACCCATGAAAAACATTTAACACAAATTTTATATCATTTTCTGGACATGCAGATTAAGAAGTTACTTTTATCACTGAAAGTACAGATTTGTAAGGTTAGTTTGATCAAACTACAATCTTCTAAAAGCAAAAACCTACATTTACTACATTTAATGACAAACGTATTTAAGCCTAACAAATATCTAATACACACTACTCTTTAATGAAGCCCAAACGTTACCCTAAACACCTCAACATGTTAAGTGAAGCCCAAATGTTATCCTGAACATACATCATTTTAATGAACCCCAAATGTTATCCTGAACATACATCATTTTAATGAAGCCCAAATGTTATCCTGAACATACATCATTTTAATGAAGCCCAAATGTTATCCTGAACATACATCATTTTAATGAAGCCCAAATGTTATCCTGAACATACATCATTTTAATGAAGCCCAAAAGTTATCCTAAACATACATCATTTTAATGATGCCCAAGTGTTATCCTAAACATACATCATTTTAATGAAGCCCAAAAGTTATCCTGAACATACATCAGAATTTTAAATAAAGTCCAAAAGTAAGACAACGTGCACAATTTTAATATTTAAGTGAGGAAGTGAAACATTTGTAGGTATTATAACTAGAAGTGTTGTCATGACAAGACTGAACCATTTCATAGCTACCCTCGTAATACATTCTCATGAGAAAATATAATGTAAACCAAGCATCAATTTTCCTCTTAGAGCTGTAATAATCACACTGGTTTAGTTAGAGAAAGACTATTTAATTGGATAACAGGACATTTGGATGGGAAAAAGCAAAAGGTTGTGTTTTATGCATGAGGTCCAGTTAGAGGCAGAGTACCTCAGGTGGTCAGTGTTTGGGCCTTTAATATTTCTTATTTACATTAATGATAATAATGGGACATAATCAATTAACCAATATCTTGTTAATTCATCTTTGGTATTTCCAACTGTGTTAAAAATATTGAGATCTCACAAACTCACTTGGAGCCACTTGTAAGCTGGCCAGGTATTTGGAAAATTATTTTTCTTTATAATTATTACAGGATGCTGCACTTAAGTTGCTAAAATGAGGATTCTCATTACTATATATGGATACTTAGTTAACAGCATGGCTGGAGAGAGAACCAGTAATGCTGTTGTTAGAATTTCAGGATGTATTTATGGGCATACAGACCACAAGTGAAAATCAAGTAATTATGAAAATCACTCGTTATGAATAACTTAGAATGTTGTGTACTGGTTTGTTTTCCTTAGAGTAAGAAATAATACAGACTTACTGGAAAGAATTCAGAGAAGGACAATTTGGAGAATTGAATGGTTATCTCCCAAGAGAGGTTGTGATTTAATATGTTCTCCTAGGAGAAGAAAGGTAAGAGATGATCTTACTAAAGTTTACAAGACTTATCTCAAGAACTAATGAAATAAAAATCTCAGATTTATTTTTTGTAATCTTCTAATAACAATAATGATCACAGGTCAGAAGTTTAAGATTTGGAAGATAAAAAAAAGACATGCAAGCTAAATTAATTCATCAAACCAGTTGCCACAGGCAGTAGTAAAGGCTGGAACTTTAAGGGATTTTAAATCGAAAATCATCTATTTTAAACATTTACCTTCCATATGGGTGTGAAAGGTCAGCCCTAAAGGGCCTATATGGTCCCTTAAATGAAATCAATTTACTTATGGTTTACTCAGGGTCAGATTTTAGGGCAAAGGTCAAGTGGATATAGTTGCTCTGAACTCTCCCATGTGAAAGAAAAATTATACTACATAACACAAATTTTGTTCCTGGATAGTATGTGTTATTTCTTCATTGCTTATGTTGTAAAAGTACAGAAAATGGCCATTATTCCCTTCAAACTTTGGTATTGTGACCTGGATAATGAAATTTAGAAATTAATCTATTTTACATGTAAAAACGGACAAATTTGTACATTTTCATTTACATAAGGTATGAATAAAACAACATATGAATCAAGATTTACATGTATTTATATTAAAGTTACACAAAAATGTTTAGAAGTGAGTAGTTTTTCGAGAGTAGAGACTGTAATGTGATTCACTTTCACGTATCAGCCCCCAAATATGTCTAACATCAAGCATTTGTTACACATCCCCAACAACTGGGGAATAACACTTTCTGTCCAGTAACAAGAAAAAGTAAACATTTTATTACATAGAGTAATCAAAGCTGGATGATCCATTAAAAATATATGTATATTTAAAACTGTATCTCCATGACAACAGTGATTTTTAATTTTAAACTTTTTAGCAAATTTTAGTAACAGATTCTCACATATTGTTATTTTAGTCCTAAAAGTACTTGTTCTGCCATTTAAATAAAATGCTATTATAAAATTATATGTATTTGAATATTATTTACCCATCGCTGGCGTTTCTAAACAGCTCAAAATATAGTTAATTAACACTACTAAACTGTATGACTTATAATACAGTTCATTTCTGAGGCTCTTAAAAATTTTTCCCATGTCTTCCCACGTCCTAAATCCAAGTTTATAAATTAAATACAAATTAGATATAAAAAATCATGTAAATTCTGGTTTCTACGTCAAGAATAAACATAAGCATATTGGGTAAAACTTCTACAATATTATAGATTAAAAGAAAGCTGGTTCAAATTTTTTGAGATATCACAAAAAGCCCAAAGTAACAAGTGACAAAACCCGAAGCAAAAGCAAAAAAATATATAGTGAAAGCTTTTGAAATATATCAACTTACACATTACAAACAACTTTCACAGGATGTTAATATATCTTATTCGAGTTACTCAATATTACTCGGAAACTAATACGAACTTTCAGTAAAGTTTTAATTATGAATACAAGAATTAAAAAAAACAACCTTGGTTTGCTTGAAAGGTGCTCAATTTTTTCTTTCGAATTAGTAGTCTCAACTTGCAAAGAAGAAAGTACCTGCAATAACACTTTATATTTTCAGGCTTTATAAAATATACTGGGTTCGACTTCTTCAGTCTCTCATGTAAAATGTATTAATAAACATTTCTCAGTAATCGGTTGGGTCAATCCTCTTGTATAAAGACATACATTGTGTGTACAACATCACAAATGTTCTCACGAATAAGTGTACGCAAACTACTTTCACATTAAAACATTTTACTGCTCAAAGACCAATCCGCACGTCTCTTCATAGAGAACATCACACATTTTATTGCTCTTTACAGTCAAACTGTCATAGAAACCCCAGTTCTCCATGGGTTTAATCATGCTTATGTCCCAATAGCACCATCTATCCATGTAAATAAAAACTACGACATCGTCACGTCGACTGCAATGGTGTTAGTTTTGAGATTTTGGGTTTCAATATATATACATTTTTTTATTAAATAATCATGTATTCTACGACTAAATGCGTTAGAAGGAGTAAAGAAAGACTGGGTAATCAGACTATACAATTTTTATTTAAATAAACATAATGATAAATGAATTTTACTTGTCACAAAAGACAGCTGTATTGATTAATGAGTTAAATCTGAAATTGTTCTTACTTCACAATCACAAACAAGACTGTGTTATATACATTCTCTTCCAGACTAGATCTATGGAAATTGTGTTCCAGCCCGAAATAAATCTCACGTTACTCAATTAACTCGTTAACGTTAGATTTACACTGAGAGACAATAACGAAAACTATAACCTCAAGAGATTGACTGAATGTCAATAGAAAACGTAATTCTTTAACCATGCATACTACGATGATTTTTCAGCACCTAATTTTCCAATGAAAGAGAAAAAGTGCTACTTTAGGAGAGTAACTCAGAACAATAGGTGGTAGAGGAAAAAGAAATTAGTTACCCGCTTGGCCAACGTGTTTTGTCAAAACTGCACATACATGCAAATATAACAAATTCTAAAAAAATAATAATAATAACACAAGAAGTAATAAAATACGTCGTGTTTTATGTCATAATAGTATGTAGGTGTGTAAATAAAGCTGAATCTAACTAAATCATTTGTAAACATAATACAAAATTATCGTTAATTTGTCATTATGAAAATCTGTTTGTTTGTTTGTTTGTTTTTTGGAAATTCGCACAAAGCTACTCGAGGGCTATCTGTGCTAGCCGTCCCTAATTTTGCAGTGTAAGACTAGAGGGAAGGCAGCTAGTCATCACCACCCACCGCCAACTCTTGGGCTACTCTTTTACCAACGAATAGTGGGATTGACCGTAACATTATACACCCCCACGGCTGGGAGGGCGAGCATGTTTAGCGCGACGCGGGCACGAACCCGCAACCCTCGGATTACGAGTGCACGCCTTAACGCGCTCGGCCATGCCAGCCCCCTATGAAAATCTAAAGAACAGTGTAAAACTTATCGTTCAAAAAATGATACACTGGCTTGGTATGGCCCGGTGGTTAAGGCACTCGACTCGCAATCTGAAGGTCGCGGGTTCGAATCCACATCGCACCAAATATGCTTGCCCTTTCAGCCGTGTGGGCCTTATAATGTAACAGTCAATCCCAGTATTCGTTAGTAAAAAAGTAGCCCAAAAGTTGGCGGTGGGTGGTGATGACTGTCTTCCCTCTAGTCTTACACTGCTAAATTAGAGACGACTAGCGCAGATAGCTCTTGTGTAGCTTAGTGCGAAATTTAGAAACAAAAAAAACATACATGATATGCAAATATTTAAATTTAAAATTTGTTATTCAGTGAAGAATGTCTAATGTATCCATATTAATTATTACTACCCACGTGACTGACCATTTTCATTCAAACACAAGATAGACCATATTCTCGAGATATCGATACATTCTAGTGTTGGTGAACATTGGTTGTCAACATACAACTATACCTCCATGAATATAATTCGCGTGACCTCAATAGAATGACTAAAAACAAATGTAGCTAGATTGAAATCGGATTAGTGATTTACTTTTTACCACGTGTTTTGCGAAATCTGTAGAGACTTAGAATAAACGAAACATTTTGAAAACATTTGTCCTTATTATGAGAAGGTAAAGAACACGCATATTACTGCATACAAAGATTAACCTAATCTAACCCATACTCATTGCTAAATTAGCCTAATCTAACTTATCCTCATCTCTAAATTAGCCTAATCTAGCCCATGCTCGTTGCTAAATTAGCCTAATCTGACCCATACTCATCGCTAAATAAGAAAATGGTTGAGATGTTTGTGTGTTATAAAACAAGATTTCATTTGAATAAATCCATGTAGATTTTCTTTAATATTGACATATTTCATTAAATGCTTTTTCTTTATGAGACTTTCTACATTTCCCCACCACAAAAGTATAGATAACTTACCAGTAATGTAGAAACAACTCCTTTAACCCTTTTTTAAATACCGGAACTAATGCGGTATTTCAGATTAGACTGATTTTCTCAAAGAATATTTTGTATGTCTTTTTTTTTTTATAATGGAATGATCTATAAATTAAGTTATGACGTAATATATATATATATGTAAAAACGGCTGGTTTGGGTTGAGAAAAATTTTATATAGAGGAGCGAACAACGTTTCTTAACACCAACCAGCCGTTTTTACATATATATTTTTCTCTACAAGTGGATTTTCTAGCGCGTTAAGGCGTGCGCTTCGTAATCTGAGGGTCGTGGGTTCGCGCCCGAGTCGCGCCAAAATGCTCGCCCTCCCAGCCGTGGTGGTGTTATAATGTTACGGTCAATTCCACTTTTCGTTGGTACAAGAGTAGCCCAAGAGTTGGCAGTGGTTGGTGATGACTAGCTGCCTTCCCTCTAGTCTAACACTGCTAAATTAGGGACGGCTAGCACAGATAGCCCTCGAGTAGCTTTGTTCGAAATTCCAAAACAAACAAACAAATTAAACTAGCTGAGTTTAAGCAAAGAAATAAAAATGTTGGACACACCACGCTTGATGCCAATGAAAACAATTTTCATTTATTCAGAGACAGAAATATAGCATTTGTATTTCTTTCAGGATACTGAATTTGAGAACTGATCAATTGGATATCTGCCCTCAAGCAGCTTCTCCGCAATTAACTTACTTTATCAACAACAATAATATTTATTCAACCCTACTAAATTCTAGAATATTAATTATGTCAGATTTACCCACAACGATAAACGCTACCCACGTGACTGACCATTCTCATTTAACACAGTGAAGAGTGTAAAACCGAGATATGACGGATCTAACCCTGACAGGACAGAACTTGTCTATATGCTACAGCAACTTGCAACGTTAAGCAGATCCATACAGGTAATATTTCGCGAGAGAAATAATGGAATAAATTTAACTAGAATGAAGTCAATAACTTTCTGGACGACGTATTACGACATACTGCATAAATTGAGAATAAACAAGATTTTTTTGAAAAATTATACGTTAAAATAAGAAGGCATAAAATATATAAGATATGCGTACATACCACACCAAACTTAACAACTCTCCGGGCACCTTCTCACTCTTTATTGGTCTATCAAAAAAGAAAAAAAAGACCCACAAATTTATTATTTAACCTTCTTTAACTCCTTAAAGAAAAGCTTGATACCTGCCCCCTCAGTGGCTCAGCTAAAATCCGGATTTCGATACTCGTGGTGGACAGAGCACAGATAGCCCATTGTATAGCTTTGTGCTTAATTCAAAACAAAAACAGCTTGTTACCGTTTTTTTTTATCCGAGTGTTAGTTAAAGAAAAAAACGAAGATATAGATTTTTTAACATTGGATTTATTTTTATACTTTTCTAAATGGGAATTTAGGATTTATATAAATTATTCTTTTAGATTTTGACGCGGATATTTGTTAAATAAATAAAATATCTTAACATATGCAACATAAATTTTCTGTTTCTACTTATTTCCATAATACCTATCGGTTTGCTTTGATCAGGTTAATTTGATTAACCTGATAGGTGGCGGATTTCACATGCGCATTACAGAGTTTCGTCGAAAATGTAACGGGTGTACTTACTCTGTTAAAATTAGTTTTATCTTTTTTTTTCGCATTACATTCATTATCAATGCCTGTAAAATAAAAATATGTTTATTTTTCTGTAAATATATATTTTTTAAACGACTGTAATTCTTTTATATAAACATTTCGATAGCGTTGTTGCACACGACTGTAATAAATAATTTAAATTTAAAATACTATTAGGATTACTATCTAGAAATAATCGTTAGTTATACTACGGCCTAGGAGTTGTTTATTTTATCGAGAGACTGTGCTTAACTATTTTGAGTAATTATTTGTAAGTGCACACTGTTATTCGATAATGCACGTCAAATGGCTAATCGTGCTTTATTCTTAATAGTGTGCAAAGTACGATTGCCAAAAGTAGATCTATAATTAAGGTAAACGACTGTTTTAACTGGTGTTATTAACACTTGTTACGTATGATAGCGAAAACGTCACGTAGATGGTACAGATGATTTCTTCATGGTTATCAACGTATGATAGAATCACGCGTCTTTTTGCGTTTTAAGTAATAACGTCATTACTGGTGAATATTTTTAGTAAAAGCTATCAATAACAGGTAAAATATACGATTTCTTTTTTTCTGTCATTTTAATCCAGGAAAGTTGGAGGAGGAAAGTGATGTAAGTTGTGATAAAAAAACATGAATAACCAAGAACAAAATACCGTAAAGAAGGATACGTTAGACGATGCTCCATGGTGGCTCAAATATTTTACACGATTTTTGGGCTCGGTTAGTTCGCTTGGTAAGATAGATGTATATATGTTTTCATAATATTTGTGAAGTTTTTGACAAATTCATAGATAGTGTATAAATAATTTTGTGTTTTGCTATATGTTGTAAATTTTTTTCACATGTATATAATTTGTACGTCGTTACGTAGACTGAGAATGTACACAGTGTGTAAGAAAATAATAACGTATGGTTTAGAATTTAGTACGTCGGACATTTTGTTTTTAATTATAAATATATACGTATGCCCAATATTCACCGATATTAAATGATATATTGTACACTTTGCTAAAAATCATATACAATGCATTTTACTAAAATTATATCACATATACTGCATAACGTCTTGATGTCATACTAACCTTTTTGCTGAAACTGAAAATAAATTGTGTTAATTTTCAAACTATTACCGAAGTTTATTATACACTACAATATACCATAATAGCCATTAAAAACCTCCATGTAGCCTACACGTTAAAATATTCTACTGGATGGAATGTAAATTGGATAACTATGGTGTATCTTATATGAGTGTTAAGTGTGTAAGTTTCTCACATCTTCAGATGAAATAAACCTGTTAGTTTCTTAATATTATATCTAAACATTTTTTTTAAAAATCTACTTTTAAAAACATTTATATTCTACACCATGAAATTCAAATACTTGGTTTCAGCTTGTCATAAAGAATGCTAGTTGGTGGTTAGGGTTCTTGACTCGCTATATGACAACATGGGGGTTACAATATAACAGTCAATCTCACTTTTTGTTTTCAAGAGTTGATTGTGGGTGGTGTTGATCAGCTAACTTCCCTCTAGCCTATCACTTCTAAATTATGAAAGGCTAACACAGGTAGTCCTAGAGTAGCTCTTTGTGAAATTCAAAACCAAAACCCATCATACACACAATAATTGTTCATAGGTTTGTAAAGATAGATATTTTTTCTTTGCTTACTTATTTTACTTTTAGTAGCTATGAAACGTATTATCTTCCTGCTGCACAGCTGAGAAAATAATAATGTTTAATTTGCTCAAATTTTTGTGAAGCCATGTATACTGCTGTTGTCTTGTAATTTTTTTTAAAAATTAATTCAGTGTTTAATTTAAATAACTACCAACCATTGTTCAGTGTATTTGAGGTTTGTCACTTGAATATTTTGGGGGAATGCAGGCTGTCAAAAGACTGTTTATAGAAATGAACTAGTGTTAAGAATATGTAAATATTCATTGCTAAGCTACCTATATTTTTTGCCCTCCCAGTGGCACGGTGTTATGTCTGGAGACGTACAGTGCTAGAAACCAGGATTAGATACTCGTGTTGGACAGAACACAGATAACTCAGTGTGTTGCTTTGTGCTTATGAACTTCAAACAAAATTGCCCCTTGCTACGTTTTTAAGTTGCATCTTCAGACGAACATCTGTGGGAATGCAGGTTAACAGTTTATTAATTGGATTTGTGAGTTTTTCAGTTTCTGAGTTTAATTCAGGTAACGCAAGATCTCGTCACCGAAAGTTGTAGCCTTAAGTAATACATTTCAAATAATATTAATTGGTCACACACCACCTAAGTGGCTGTAACATTCACAGAACAGGTGTTAGACCTGCCCCTTTGTATGACTGTTACAAATTTGGAACAGTTTTAACCAGTTGGTTTGTTGTTAATAAATATGAGCACAACAATAAAAAAAATCTATGGTTATTTAAGGCTGTTTCTAAAACCGTGGAACGTGCTTGATAAGTGTATATTTTGATGCTGTATTTATCTGAAAAAGAGTAAAAAGTGTTGTGTAATTTTTTATTGTTCAGTTGGTATGAACTGAGAATTATTGTGTAAATTGTGATTACTGAGTTTGTCATCTTACAACTTTACAGTATCGTTGTATTTTAAATGTTTGCTAGATGGAACTATTAATAAAGACTGGTAATTGTGATGAATATCAAGTGACAAGCGTATAAGTATAGAAAGTAGTTATTTCAGTGAATTATTTATTGAAAAGTTACGTAGAAAGAGTTTCTAGTTCTGTAAGCTGATTCTTAAGTTATTCAACATTTCTTATCAATCAAAGAAATTTCTTTTAAAAGCAATTAGTATTGTGACCTTAGGCCTACAGTTTGCATCAAAGTGAACATAGTCTCTGATGTAATTTTATTGAATGAATAAATTAATTTGTTACCATTGCATGGTCTTAACTGTGAACTATTTTCACCAAATAATTCAAAAGAACTTGCTCACAAGTTTTGAAGAAGGACACATCAACTGCTGATGTGAATGTGTATGTGGGGTGTGAAGGTGGCATTCAGACACAGATGGTCACATTACTTGTACAAACAAAGGAAGCCATCCCAACTGTGGAGTTTCATTCCCTCCTTTCACAACAAGTATTCAGTGTAAGAATATTCTTCATTCTAGTATTAATAAAATACTTTCTGTTTTCTACAGAATTTTCTTAAAACAAAAGGCAATTTGACAATTTTCTAAAAGTGAAACATTTTGAAAATATCTATCAAAAATTAAGTAGCTCGCCAACTCTGCCAAATTTTTTTGTTTATTACTTTAATTGGTGGTCTTATTTCAAAACACAAGTTCCTATATATTTTTAACAGGGAGTGGCCTCTCTAAAGAAACTACAGACTCAGTCACAAAGTGGAACAGAGAACTTCATATACACCCACAGCCAGTTTCTGGATGATGTAGTTCAGGATGAAATTCAGGAAGACTTTGGGGCATCGCCTTTCCCATTTTTTGCTCTTGAAGCAGATGAAGCAACTGATAATTTATATCAGGTATCTTTCATCATTAGGTGAGGTTACAAGTCGATTCTTTCCTGTGCGTGAGCTGACCAACACTGGGGCTGATTCTATCTACAACACAATGTGCTCAGTCATGGCAGATCGAGGATTGTTTGATATTGACTTGATTGGACTTGCAACTGATGGTGCAAAAGTCATGGTGGGAATAAAAACAGGTGTTGCTACAAAATTTAAGGAGGAATGCCCCTGGATAATAACAAGTCATTGTTTGCACAGCAAACCAGGTGCCACACCTTATGAAGTACATTTCAGTTTTGAACCAGTTTGCAAAAAGTCTGAAATATTCTCCCAAGTCGTTTCAGGTTCTAGAAGAGAGCAAAGCATTGCATGGAGAGAAAAGAAACAAAATCAGCAAGTGTTCTTTACACGATGACTCTCTTTTAATGATTCTGTCCAAGCACTAGTCAACTCTATTGAATCTGTGATAAGCTGCCTGCAGGTCACAGCAATGGAACGTGGTACTCCAGGCCGAGCCTTGCTACATGGTCTAATCCAGCAAATGTCATGTTACAGCTTTGTTGTGATGACACATTTTTTGGCTAACACTGTTGGCATTCTTGGACTTTTGTCAAGATCTCTACAGAGAGCTGATTTATCTTATGATCAGGCTAAAGCAATTATTGATGGGTCAATTCAGTCGCTGGTATGCATCCCTGGTCCTTACACACAGACTACACTGAAGGAACTCCCACAACCTCCTGATGCCAGTGGTTACACTTCTTACAGAGGCCATGATGTCAAAGATATTGATAAACAATGTGAAAAGTACAGATCAGTTGCTGAGTCATTTGTTGAAGAGGTGATCACAAGACTACAAGTAGCAGACACTAACATCATGTAATTTTTTAACATTTAGCCCATGTCACAGCAGAACAGTATCTGATGAGAATGATCTGAAGCACTTCTCTCCTTTCATTAATGAAGATGAGACACTGACTGGATGGTTGCTACTAAGGAACATAATGGAACAGGATGCTCACAAAAACAGAAACATGAAGAGCTTCCACAAGGAGTACATCCACCAGACTTTTCCAAATCTCTTTCAGCTTGCAGCAATTGGATTAATAATTCCAGTTACGTCTGTTGGCTGTGAGTGGGGAATTATCAGGTACAACTGCATCAAAACATATGCCAGAAGCAGTCTGTCTGTGGCCAAGACAGAAATGTCACTGAACTTATCCATGAAGTCCAAACCTTTAGATCATTTTAACTTAGACTCTGCATTCAAATACTGGATCACTCACAAAGACAGATGTGAGTACCATTCCCTGTTGAAGAAATATGCTCCAGAACCTCGGGTGTCGACTTCTACCACATCTTCTGTTGAGAATGATTTAACTGAAGAGCTACCATTGGATTTATCTACTTACTAGTCATGCTACCATATTCTAGTTTTAAGTCATTTTTATTGTTTCTGTGTTATTTTGAGAAATGTATCTTTTTATTTTTCTCTTTATCATATTTTGTTATTTTGTTTCTTTCGGTGGGGAAGATTGCTGGAGAATAAAAAAAAATGGTACAAAACTTAATGTCTTGTAGATTTTCACATAATTACAACAATTCGTTACTGGATGGAATTGATACGTGTTAAAAGTCACTCACCACACAGTTTTTGGTAACTTAAAATTGTGGCTAAAAGCAAATTACTTTGTTTAGCCACAGTGGCTAAGAGAGTTATTTTTCTACTGGAAGTCCAGAGTATGTTTCAAATTGTTTGATACAGTATTCCACAGCATAAAGTTAATAACATAAAATGGATGTTAATGAAGTGAAAAAAAACAGACTTGAGAAATTGAAAGATCAAACAAAATTTAGAGATTACATATTTTTAGTAACCAGAAAAACATTAATCTTTCTAAAGTTTGAAGAACCTTCCATTGTATCACTAAATCCAAAACACTGTCCTTATGCAAAGGTATTTGTAGATTAGGTTTCATATTCCTTTCTCCACTCTTGTCAGTGATAGCTACCACACCAAATATTATTTGATTTAGACCCAGCTATTTACTCAGCACTACTAAACCTGAACATTTTTAGCTGAGCTAAGACTAAATTAGACCTCTGCACGAGGTTCTCTTCACTGAATTCACATATTGTGAAAAAGGAAACTTAAACAAGTGAATAATATTCAGTCTGTGGGACAGTAGTGAGTAATTCGTTGTTACAGTGTGTCACATTCTTGGTGATATGTAAAGAGACACATTTAAACCAGACAGATTTGATTACCTTGTTGTATTAGGCCTACTGTATATATTTATTTTTTGTCTTCCAAACTGTATTGCAGAGCTGTGAATTCTGTGCAACTAGTCTGTTGCAGCAAAAATAGTGAATCGAAGGACATGATAGATTTCTACATAATCTTTTCAGGTTTTTTAATAACAAACACAATGAAAATGGTGCCAGATTAATTTCAGGATGATATCTGTGGTCACTGCTAGTAGTTATAAATTAACCAAATCACAAAGTACACAAATCAGAAGATGGGATGTCCTAGTAATGTGTAAGGTTCTAAGTATTTTAAGTACACAAATCAGAAAACGAGATGTCCTAGTATTGTGTAAAAATTTATATGTGAAAATATTTTTTAAAATTTTTACTTGTTTCTATTTCACTATTTATTTTCTTGTCTTATAGTTGCCATAGGAACTGGTGCCTGGGCATGTGTTACCATTACACCTCGATGTCTCATAGCAGGAATATTACAGATGTAAGTTTGTGGCAATCGCTGGTTTGCATTTAAAAAATTACCACACTTGTTGTAAAGTCTGGTGTGTATTTTTTTCTTTGTGGTACTGTTATGAATTGTGGACGAAGGATTTTGTTTTAAATTCTCTATTATTTCAAAAAGTTTTAAAATTTCATAAGTAGTAAAAATACTGTTTTTTTGTTTATTTACATTATCTTTCATATCTAAAACTTCATCATCAGAGTTGTACGTCTACTTACGTCTGAGAAAGTTTCTATGCGCATATCTTATGTCAAAGAAATTGTTTCTTTATGATAAACAGTCAGTTGTGATTCCAAAGCTTCAGATTTGAACTGTTAAAAATGACATTTAAATATATACAATTTGAAGGACACAACTATGAGATAAGAACAGTTGAATTACTAATTATTTCAGCAGACTATAATAAAAGAGTTCTCTTACCTTCCCTTAATCATAGGTTGCTGGGTGTTACGGTGGCACTGATTGAAGCACCTTGCTTTTGTGCTTTTCTGGACTTTGCTCAAACTCCACACAATTACTTTGAGAAGAAACCATATTGGCATAAGGCATTGCTGTATGTTATGTAAGTCTTTTGAATTGTGATTTGAATGTGACATTTAAGACAGAGAATCAACTTTCACATTTCACATTGTACATCTATTTTTCAAAAGAAAGTGTTTCATACTGCACATACTAATTGTGTACTATTTGTTATCTAATATTGTTTCTGGTTGTTAATTTGAATTTCTTATATACAGGGTGGTCGCTAGAAAAGCGGAAAATTTGTCAAACAGCTATTTATTTTTACAACGTTTTTTGAAGGCATATGTGATATTACACTCATAGATGCTCAAAATTATTAAAATCATACATTTTATTCATGATGTAAAGAAATCAAAATAGAAATGAGTAAGCACGCATTTTATTCATGATCTCATCTGACCCTCAAATTTTCCGCTTTTCTAGCGACCACCCTGTGTTAAAAGTGTATCTTGTCTAATTACAGTAGTACTGTCCTGGTTTCCCTCTTGTGGTGAAACATTTTTTTGTTTGTTCTTCCTTTAAGTTACTGACTCATTTTATTTTCTCCCTGTTAGTTTGTCGTCATTCGTTGTAATAATTTGTACCAGTCTCTCTACCTTCTTTGGATCGGGGCTGATTTTTGTTACTGGTAGCTTGTACGGAATTATGTCGTTGGGGAAAAAGTAAGTTCTCGTTTTTACTTCAGGTTTCTGTTTTGTTATATTTTTGAACTCTATTTTTGATACCTCATGGTTTTTGCTAACAGTGAGGTATATTCAAAACTTCTTGCAGTTGCAACATTTGTCTAAATCAGATGTTCTTCATCATGTATGTGAAAACTTTAATTGTAATTGGTTCTTAGAAAACACAGTAACAGTTGTATACTAGAATTAGTTTCTTGATTTATCAAAACTATAGGTTTAATAATGTAACGTAACTACTGGTTTTTAAGAGGGAGACCCAAAACTCTTAACGTAACAACTGGTTTTTAAGAGGGAGACCCAAAACTCTTAACGTAACAACTGGTTTTTAAGAGGGAGACCCAAAACTCTTAATGTAACAACTGGTTTTTAAGAGAGAGACCCAAAACTCTTAACGTAACTACTGGTTTTTAAGAGAGTCACCCAAAACTCTTAACGTAACAACTGGTTTTTAAGAGAGTCACCCAAAACTCTTAACGTAACAACTGGTTTTTAAGAGAGTCACCCAAAACTCGAACACTTTTGAATAATTCACTGTTCTTTTTCAGGAGAATAAAGAGTTACGTTAAACGAATATGGTGAAATATATGGGTATGGATATCACGTGAACCAGGTGTTCAGAATGAGTTGGCTTTGAGAACTAGCCAATCATAAGCTAGAGTTGTTGGCATTAGATTTAGTTTGTCCCAAAAATCTTTGATAATAGTTATGAGAAGTGTCAACCAGTCTTTATATAGATAAAATTAAAAGATTTCAATAACAACTTAAGATGGTTGGAAACAGACAAAATGATTATGTGGTGCAACATACAGTATCAAAGTAATGCTATTATTAATGTGACAGATGTTTGACTGTGAATTTAGTTTTGAAACTCTTTTTAGAGACATGAAAGTCAACAGTCTTGTGTTTGAAGTTGATGTCACCTGGCATAATGGTTTTAACGGTGCCATCCAGTAGGATTCTTTAACTTTCCTGTTTCTGTTAGATGTAAAGTTTGCCATCAGTTTGATGTTGTCAGTGGTGTCCAGGAACGTTAAAGTGTTTTTGTGACTGGAAGTGTCTTGATTGCTGATTTGTGGTTGTTAAAATGTTTCTTTATAGTTGTTTGGGTTTGATATACGTATTGTAATTTTGTAATGTGTTAAGTAAATAACATTTTTAGTACAGTAATTTATGGGTTTAGTGATTTTAAACTGTTTTCGGCTGTCTTTATCAGAAAATTTGTTTTCTGCATGAACTTGCAGGTTTGGCATTGCTTGTTATTGTAAGGATGACTTCCATCTGGTGCCAGCTTGAAACTGATGGCATTGCTTGTTATTGTAAGGATGACTTCCATCTGGTGCCAGCTTGAAACTGATGGCATTGCTTGTTATTGTAAGGATGACTTCCATCTGGTGCCAGCTTGAAACTGATGCCATCACTTGTTATTGTAAGGATGACTTCCATCTGGTGCCAGCTTGAAACTGATGGCATCGCTTGTTATTGTAAGGATGACTTCCATCTGGTGCCAGCTTGAAACTGATGGCATCGCTTGTTATTGTAAGGATGACTTCCATCTGGTGCCAGCTTGAAACTGATGGCATCGCTTGTTATTGTAAGGATGACTTCCATCTGGTGCCAGCTTGAAACTGATGGCATCGCTTGTTATTGTAAGGATGACTTCCATCTGGTGCCAGCTTGAAACTGATGGCATCGCTTGTTATTGTAAGGATGACTTCCATCTGGTGCCAGCTTGAAACTGATGGCATCGCTTGTTATTGTAAGGATGACTTCCATCTGGTGCCAGCTTGAAACTGATGGCATCGCTTGTTATTGTAAGGATGACTTCCATCTGGTGCCAGCTTAAAACTGATGGCATCGCTTTTATTGTAAGGATGACTTCCATCTGGTGCCAGCTTGAAACTGATGGCATCGCTTGTTATTGTAAGGATGACTTCCATCTGGTGCCAGCTTGAAACTGATGGCATCGCTTGTTATTGTAAGGATGACTTCCATCTGGTGCCAGCTTGAAACTGATGGCATCGCTTGTTATTGTAAGGATGACTTCCATCTGGTGCCAACTTGAAAACTGATGGCATCGCTTGTTATTGTAAGGATGACTTCCATCTGGTGCCAGCTTGAAACTGATGGCATCGCTTGTTATTGTAAGGATGACTTCCATCTGGTGCCAGCTTGAAACTGATGGCATCGCTTGTTATTGTAAGGATGACTTCCATCTGGTGCCAGCTTGAAACTGATGGCATCGCTTGTTATTGTAAGGATGACTTCCATCTGGTGCCAGCTTGAAACTGATGGCATCGCTTGTTATTGTAAGGATGACTTCCATCTGGTGCCAGCTTGAAACTGATGGCATCGCTTGTTATTGTAAGGATGACTTCCATCTGGTGCCAGCTTGAAACTGATGGCATCGCTTGTTATTGTAAGGATGACTTCCATCTGGTGCCAGCTTGAAACTGATGGCATCGCTTGTTATTGTAAGGATGACTTCCATCTGGTGCCAGCTTGAAACTGATGGCATCGCTTGTTATTGTAAGGATGACTTCCATCTGGTGCCAGCTTGAAACTGATGGCATCGCTTGTTATTGTAAGGATGACTTCCATCTGGTGCCAGCTTGAAACTGATGGCATCGCTTGTTATTGTAAGGATGACTTCCATCTGGTGCCAGCTTGAAACTGATGGCATCGCTTGTTATTGTAAGGATGACTTCCATCTGGTGCCAGCTTGAAACTGATGGCATCGCTTGTTATTGTAAGGATGACTTCCATCTGGTGCCAGCTTGAAACTGATGGCATCGCTTGTTATTGTAAGGATGACTTCCATCTGGTGCCAGCTTGAAAACTGATGGCATCGCTTGTTATTGTAAGGATGACTTCCATCTGGTGCCAGCTTGAAACTGATGGCATCGCTTGTTATTGTAAGGATGACTTCCATCTGGTGCCAGCTTGAAACTGATGGCATCGCTTGTTATTGTAAGGATGACTTCCATCTGGTGCCAACTTGAAACTGATGGCATCGCTTGTTATTGTAAGGATGACTTCCATCTGGTGCCAGATTGAAACTGATGGCATCGCTTGTTATTGTAAGGATGACTTCCATCTGGTGCCAGCTTGAAACTGATGGCATCGCTTGTTATTGTAAGGATGACTTCCATCTGGTGCCAGATTGAAACTGATGGCATCGCTTGTTATTGTAAGGATGACTTCCATCTGGTGCCAGCTTGAAACTGATGGCATCGCTTGTTATTGTAAGGATGACTTCCATCTGGTGCCAGCTTGAAACTGATGGCATCGCTTGTTATTGTAAGGATGACTTCCATCTGGTGCCAGCTTGAAACTGATGGCATCGCTTGTTATTGTAAGGATGACTTCCATCTGGTGCCAGCTTGAAACTGATGGCATCGCTTGTTATTGTAAGGATGACTTCCATCTGGTGCCAGCTTGAAACTGATGGCATCGCTTGTTATTGTAAGGATGACTTCCATCTGGTGCCAGCTTGAAACTGATGGCATCGCTTGTTATTGTAAGGATGACTTCCATCTGGTGCCAGCTTAAAACTGATGGCATCGCTTTTTATTGTAAGGATGACTTCCATCTGGTGCCAGCTTGAAACTGATGGCATCGCTTGTTATTGTAAGGATGACTTCCATCTGGTGCCAGCTTGAAACTGATGGCATCACTTGTTATTGTAAGGATGACTTCCATCTGGTACCAGCTTGAAACTGACTTTAGGATAGATACAAAGTTTTATTTTTCTTGAAAAAAACAATGTAAACTTTTCTAAAAATGGATTTCAGTGAATAGTTAAGATGAAGGACATATAATTTTTTTTTTTCCAGGGTAGGTTTTTTTAGTTTTGGATAGTGAAGAATTTGTGTTAGGTAACTGTTTCAAGAGAGATTCATGTGATGTATTGTTAGTTTCTCAAGTTGCTGACTGACAGTATTTTATTAATAACCTCTTTCAAAGAACTAATGTGACAGTCATAGTTCTTACTGTCACAGCATATCTTCTTCTAGTGTTTGATTGATTGCGATTTTGTGCTTGGAGGGTGAGAGTTGTGATTCTGTAAGTATTGCTGGTTTTTGGTAGAAATTTGTGTGTAGTAACAATCGTTTAGTGTTAGGTTTACATGTAAGAAACTTGTTTGGGAAGTGGAATATTGTAGAATAAATTTAATAAAACTGTGGTAGGTGTTAGTACATCTGTAAAAGGACAGTGGTGAATCTTTGTCTCCGACCCAAATGAAAGAAAAACAATGTAGTATCTCCAAAATGCTCGTTTATTGTGTAACTTTCCAACAGCCTCACCTCTAAGTCTGCATAGCTTGATGTCCACAGTTTCACTTTTTGTTTGAATATAGAAGTAATTACTAAATTCGAAACCATTAAGTGTAACTACTAGTTCAGCTAAGTCTGTAATAATTTAAGTGTTGAGCTTGTCTAGTTTTAGCAGAGAAGATTCTGAGGCTTTTAAACCCTCTTTGTGGGAAATGTTTGAGTAGAGGGAAGAAACATCTATAGCACAGAGAATAGTGTTTCTTGTTGGAGATCATGTTCAGAAAACATGTTGCATCTTTAATGTACAACATCAAACATGGGGGATATTTATGTTGTGGTGGTCAACATAAGCAGGCAAGTTCACAGTAGGCATACAGCATTTTGAAATAAAGGATAACCAGGATTGTTGTATTTGTGATGACATGAAAGTTATCTGGTACTGGCTCTTTAGGAGAAAGAAACTGTAATGTTTTATGACTGAAGTTTTCTGTAAACTACATAACATATCTTCCATGATTTTAACAGTTGTGGTGTGGGGTCTAAATCTACCTTTTTAATAGTAGTTTGTTTCATTAAGTTATAGGTAAGGTTTGTCAATGTAGTCTGATTATGACAGTGGCGCCACCTTTATCAGTGTGCTTAATAATAATTTTATTTTCCCGTTTAAACAAAATTAGAGAAATATGTTCACTGTAGGAGAGATTGTTTTATACTTTTGAGTTGGAGTTGATGGCTTTAATTGGTTCATTTCCAACCGTAGTAACAGAACCCTCAAGATGTGATTTCCTTTTAACTGAGGGTAACCAAAAAGATTTTTCTTTAAACTTGGTTGCTTTGTGTCATAAAACACCAAACCAACCAATTCTGAGTCAGAATTATTTCTTTCAATGATTTGATTGTGAGAAAAACTCTCGAACCCACCCCATAATGGAAGGGTTAATACAGGATGTTCCTCGTTGTAATATGGGGAAGATAAAGAGGTTACAAGCTTTTGCTACAGTTGTGGGCCAATGTAGCATCTTAAGTTTCTTCCTGTCTTCCTGATAATCAGTGCTTAAATACAAATGGTTCATCAGGTTGCTTGAATTTCAATTGTTACATAACGTGTAATTTAAAAAGGTAAATTCGTCTCAGCAAATAAATGCTGGAATGTTTGCTTATCCAAGCATTATTTTTGCAATGATTTACACAAGACTGTTGTATTAGACTGGTAAATGTGAGGCACAAACAGGTTTTCTAGTAAAAAAACTTGAATATAAATTGTCTACTGTAAAGATGTTCCAACATATAGTAAACAGTTTGCACACTGTTTTGAGATGTGAATAACAATGCATCATCATTTCTCTGCAGGGCTAGCAAAGAGGAGATGATGGCAAAGTCTTCAAGTACGTTTAACCTTATTCGAACTAATGAAGAGCAAAGAGATGTGGAGGCTGGACTCGAAACTCAAGAAAGATCTTAAGTTATTATTTGTGTAAATAATTCACTTTAGTAGCAGTGAATGTCTTATCAAAATAATTTATTAATAGTAAGAGGCTATGAGTTTTGTATACAGCGAGTTGTGTGTATTAAGCAGTACAATTTAACTCTTACATTGTTAAATTTGTAAGAAATTTTGATCTATTGATTGAAAATTTTCTCAGTTTGAAGTTGGCTGATGGTTCACCATAGTGTGGTTTCTTTCACCATAATGTCATTTCTTATTACTACTCTTGTAAGTTTTGAGTGTTATGAAGAGAGTGTGATGTTCGGCTTTGAGACATCTACAGTTTGTAAAGAATGCTTTCTTCTGATGTCCTGACTGTAGGTTTACCTAATGTTGAATGTTTAGTTCTGCACTTTATATGTTAAAAATGTTTTGAACAGCTTGTAAAAACATTGCTATATAATAACAACACAAATAGTTCAACTGTCGTGTTTACTTTTAGTCACTGCTTTTGTGTTAACACATAAAGGAATGAAAACAAACTATTAGTACATTAAAAACCTGTTTACCAGCGTAGCTTTAATTGATTTAATTAGAAATAAAGGTCTCTTTTGTCATCAAGATAGTCTTGGATAAATTTGATCACGTACGAGGTTGGTTGTACTTCATATTCAAAAAACTGGGTATCTATTTTCGTATCCTTTATTTTTTTACACTTGTATACTGGTGGTCTGATATTCAAGTTATTTTCTTTTTTTGTGCATTGCATACATTCCAGTGACCCTGTTGTTTGAAATTTTCAGTGGTGTTATTGTGTTTTCAGGTCACTTATTGTGACTACAGTTTTCTTCTGTGACAGTGTGCAAACATTTATAGGGTTATTTCTCAAAAACTGTTATCCAGATCTTCCAAAAATAAATTTCTTCCCCAAAACAATTTCTACTGAATGTACAAATATGTTTGGTAAACTCTTCTAAACAGGGCTTGGCTTTTAACTAAAAACAAGTTTTATCGGTGATAGGTAGCTTTTAGTCAGAAGTAACTTCTTTTGTAATGGAAACTTTGGAAGCATAATTGTTTTTAATATATACACAAAAGCTTTGAGATTGCCAACAGCCAAAATTAAGCCTTGTTTCGAAAGACAGAACCAGTATGCAACTGGAAGTTTCGATGGGACATTAGTATAAATAGTTTCATGCAACGGTAAAGTTTTTCATAGGATGTTGTTTCTCCATTAAGCAGAAGAACACGAAACCTGGCTTTGTTTCTAAAGTTAGCTAACGACGTTAAACACACGGCCCTCTCACAAACATTTAATCATGTGTGATAATTCACGTAGAAAAATCCATATAATATTGCAAAAATGTTTTAAGAGTAGCGGTCAAGATACTTGTCCAGTTTGTTTTTTAATACTTTCAAAGTAATAAAATAATTACATTTATATAGTGAACTTTTGATTTGTTTACAAAATCTTATATAAAACATTTGTTTTAAGTATTTAACTTCTGGCATTAGTGTATCTATCTGTGTAACACAATCTTTCAGTTCATGTATCTGAAATTAAAAACTGCATATGATGCAGAGATTTGAGTGTTTTATTGTATTTAAGTTTTGAAATTCACATGGATGTATAAAACATAGGACTTACGAAAGTTTATAAATTCACATGATAGAGTAAATAGCAATTTTGAAAAATAAGTCATTTCATAAACATGCATGTTTTAGGTGTTAAAGTTTACGTGCCGAATTACAAACAATGAGACTTCTGACAGTCCTTATTGACCAAACAATACTGTAGAGACACCAGAGACTTTAAACAGTTATTTATTAGTCTTCGGTTACATTATAATACACGTACATTAGAAGAGACTGTTACTTCAGACTAAAAAATACAAATTTGACAATGAGTTTCATTTCGTAGCAAATTAACAAGTGAAAAACACATTCCAAAAAGTTGTAACACACATTTTTTCTAAAGTTACAATTAATCCAATGAAGGTGTGTGATGTCTTCCTCTTCAACAATATTGTTTAGTGCTCTGCTAAAGCAACGAACAAAAAAAAACAACTTCAAAAACAGCAGTTTGTATATTATTACAATTACTTTCCTGCTGACCTTGGTTTGAACCTGTATAATATTTAGTTCATTGATACAACTAGCACTGTTTCATAAGTGTAGTACAAACATGTTAGTATCTAAATAAAAATACTAGCTTTCATAAGCCCAAAATTTCACATAAATATCACAGCTTTCTTCCAGAAGTAGAACAAAAAACACAAACCTGTAATGTAAATACACTTAGCAGTGATACGAAGATCATACAGACTGAAACACAAAATTCACTTTACTGTTTTTACACAATGTGTTGGTATTACTGTGGAATTTCTTGATCAGTAATATACAGCTATCTTTAGAAGTTTACTGAAACAAGTTGTATATATTAAAGTCCTTTATATTTGCTTTTATCAAGAAACAGATGACCAATTAATCCAGAACATGTAGTAATTACATAATTAATTATGTGTAAGTAACTACCCATTAAATATCACTAATTATTGTTTAAAAACTAAAGAAATGTATATTATTCAAATATGAAAATTGTAAATTACAGTAAAAATTTACTCCACTATGCACTCGAGTTGAAATGGGGGGGATGTATTATGCATATTTGAAAATTTTAATAGAAAATACAAATTTATTTATCTGATTGAATCATTTTTCTGTTGTACAAACGAAAGGTTGTGTCGAAAAGTAAGTTTCAATCACATTTTAAACTAATTACTATGGTTAAACTAGGAGAGAAGGCATTATAGTTTCAACTGTACAATTTCTTTTAAATTTATATCTGTTTGAAAGTGAAGGAAGAACAGAAAAAATATATATATATCCTAAAGAAAAATAACATTCATTTTATTGAAAAACACAGTTATAAAAACATGTAACAAGTGATTTACCTTGTGTGACGACACTTCTTACGGCCCCCCAGTGGCTCAGCGGTATGTCTGCAGATTTACACGCTAAAATCCGGGTTTCGATACCCGTGGTGGGCAGAGCACAGACAGCCCATTGTGTATATTTGTGCTTAATTCAAAACAACAACACTTCTTATGTATGACTTTCGAATAATTTTAGACAGTGTTCATGATTTGGGGGCAAGTCGCTACAAATGAATTTTGAAACTGTTTGATTTTTAAAGCAACATGCTGGTCTGCTCATCATAAGAGCAAAACTGAAAAACTCCATTTAGTTGCTACCTGCCAAAAAAGAAATGCGTGTTAAGCTACCTTGATGTAAAAATCAAAACTGAAACCTACCGTCAAGTCACCAAATGTCCAAAAAGAACTAGGTTATATTGAAATACTTTGACATAGAAATCAAAACTGAAACCATCAGGTAGTTAGTTGCTCCCTATCAAAGAAGTAATGAAATACATTAAAGCTACCTTGATGTAAAAATCAAAACTGAATTCTCAAAGATTTTGTGTGTGTATATGGGAATATTAATAGTAAGTCTTGAGTTAAATCAGATAAAGGAAACACTGCACTAAGAACAGTAAGTCCTAACCTGTGACTGAATTTAGTTTATTACAACAACAACAAACACAAGCTGAATCTAAAAATAAATAAATAAAAATGCTCCATTATTTGAAAGAACCCTATGGTACATGCTACAGCATAGGAAATAGAATGTACCCTAGGTTTTGGAGGTGACTAGGAAAGTAGGACCCACACTGTGGTGGGGATACACCATCTATCAGTCTTGACCTCCATTCACAGTTTAAAAAAACATACAAAGAAATAATATAAAATAATAGAAATAGGAGAGAAAGATGCAAGTGCTCAAGCCCACATCTATATCACCCTTCACTCAGTTATGGGTTGGAAACTGCTCTTCAAAGTAGAGAAAAAGAAGAAATAAAAATGAGGTTCTTTGTTATTAACAATATAGCAAGTACATATTGTTTGTTTTTCAATACCTTTTGTATTTTGAGTTTAAAAAAACCTTTAAAAATAAGTTTGGTCTTCAAACTTCCATTAAAAATGGCATTATTCAATTTACAAATTTAAAATAAAACATTCTAATAAATAATCCTCATAAAATACTTTTTAATACAATTATATCCTTCCCAACAATAACACACACAAAATAAAAAATTTTTCAAGTGTTATCATTAGAAGAAAGTGCCACTAATGAAAATTAAACTTTTTGAAAAACCTTAAAAATTGACAACATCGATTATAATTTGTAGCATCTTAACTTAAGTGAAATACAACATCACACAAGATATAAATGTGACCAAAGAATACAAGTCAGCCAACAAGCTGTAGTGATACAGATCCAAAGAATGTAAGTCTGTCAATACCCTTGTTAGTGACAGTTGTCCACATAAAAATACATAGATCTTAAACACAAATAAAGTACCTCAACTATGTGTCGAGTATTGTTTATTTTCTTGGATTGGCTACTAAGACCAATTACCGAAACACGGCTATACCAACACCAAAGCCATAGTTTCATTTCTATCTGACTAATGACGTACTGGGGTTACACAGAAAGTATAAAGAAATGATAAAACCGATTAATTTATTAACGTATGGTTGAAAACATGAATATCACAGCTGTTTCTCAGGTCATATAAGACAAAGAAACATGTCAGGATATTATATTACTTTCTTTTGAGGAGAAATTATTAAGTTATTTTGTTTCATTAATCTGTCGAACATTTACTACATGTCCATTAACACCCTGCTCATCTACAGAATACTAAGCTGTTAATATAAACCATGTAATAATGCATTATCAGTTGGTATAATGACAAACTCCTACAACTATTATCCCTCGGTATAATGACAAACTCCTACAACCATCATCAGTTGGTATAACGACAAACTCCTACAACCATTATCATTCGGTATAACGACAAACTCCTACAACCATCATCAGCTGGTATAGTGACAAACTCCAACAACCATTATCACTCGGTATAATGACAAACTCCTACAACCATTATCAGTTGGTATAATGACAAATTCCTACAATCATTATCACTCGGTATAATGACAAATTCCTACAACCATTATCACTCGGTATAATGACAAACTCCTGCAACCATTATAACTCGGTATACTGACAAACTCCTACAACCATCATCAGCTGGTATACTGACAAACTCCTACAACCATCATCAGTTGGTATAATGACAAACTCCTACAACCATTATCACTCGGTATAATGACAAACTCCTGCAACCATTATCACTCGAAATAATGACAAACTCCTACAACCATCATCAGCTGGTATAGTGACAAACTCCTACAACCATTATCACTCGGTATAACGACAAACTCCTACAACCATCATCAGTGGGTATAATGACAAACTCCTACAACCATTATCACTCGATATAATGACAAACTCCTACAACCATCATCAGCTGATATAATGACAAACTCCTACAACCATCATCAGCTGATATAATGACAAACTCCTACAGCCATTATCATTCGGTATAACGACAAACTCCTACAACCATCATCAGCTGGTATAATGACAAACTCCTGCAACCATTATCACTCGGTATAATGACAAACTCCTACAAACCATATCACTGGTATATAACGACAAACTCCTACAAACCTATGCAATCAGCTGGTATAAGTGACAAACTCCTACAACCATTATCACTTGATATAACGACAAACTCCTACAACCATCATCAGCTGGTATAGTGACAAACTCCTGCAACCATTATCACTCGAAATAATGACAAACTCCTACAACCATCAGCTGGTATAGTGACAAACTCCTACAACCATCATCAGTTGGTATAACGACAAACTCCTCCAACCATCATCAGCTGGTATAGTGACAAACTCCAACAACCATTATCACTTGATATAACGACAAACTCCTACAACCATTATCAGTTGGCACAATGACAAACTCCCAGCTTCAGATTTCTAAGGCTGTTGTAAACTGTGTATATAACTAAAAATCTTGTTGAAGTTAATTGTGGTTAACATCATGAAGTCACAATATACTTTGTTATTTACAAAACAAAAACACAGTAACATTTCACACATGATAAAGATACATCTTTGGAATAACTTTCTTAATATACAATAGAACTCATTAAATAGCTGAAAAAAATTGTAATTTTTCTTTGTAAAATATTTCAAGAAAATGAATATTTTTCTAACATCTATGTATAAACAATAACTTAATTGACTAATATGACCTAGTCTTTTCAGTAAGCTAGTAAATATATGATTAGTCAAACTTATAAATCTGAAGTCATTAACTTTAGTCCTCTAACTCCGGTGGAGGCACCCCGAAAAGTTTCCAAGAACTTGCACTCTCCAGACTTCTTCTCCGGGGAGGTGACTGTTTCGTGGAGGTGTCTGGTTTGATCTGACTGTAACATGTTTTCTGTAATAACAGAAATACTTCATATTTTGCATATTTTCCTCATGTTTTACGAAACTGAAACAGAGGTTCCTGTATCGCTCATACAAAGACTACACAGCACTAATATGAATGTTTATATGCTGTAAAGTAATGAGTAATATGATTTTTCAAGTTATCAATTTCTTTTTGTATTCCTCAATACTGGTGAGGCCCAAGCATTGCATTACATCAAGTAATTGTATTTGTTTGTCTCATACAGCATTATATCTAACATATTGGATGAAGTAACCCACTTTGTCAGTGAAATAGACAGAAGGTTCATGTGATAATCTGTGAAAGCCTACAGTACTATAATCTATACTGTTTTTGAAGACTTGCACATATTATTAGGGTGTTATGTAATTACCAGTAAGTTTAGTCTATTGATATAACTTTATAAAACAAGAATTTTCTAATATATCTTTTAAGATAAAAAATACACTTACAACACAGAGATATTTCCTTTTCCATGGCTTACAGCATTTCCATTACAACTTCTTTTAGCAATAACTTCTTCATTTTTCAGAAAATCTGAAATTTATTTCTTCAGTAAATGCTACAAATGTGCAACGTGGAACTTATCCTAGTGCAAGTTCACCTCTTCTGTAGAGGTTAACATACAAAAGTAGTGAGAGAAAAACTAAAGTCTTCTTACAATAATACTAATCTATTCAAACAACTGACAATTACATTACCAAAAAAATATTAATTAAAATTTAGCATTACTTTATCTACATTAACACGAAATCAATGAAAGCCACGGACTCACCAGGTTCGTTAGGTGTATTAGTCCTATGGTTACTGGACTTGGGGGTATTAGGAGGAATATCTGTAATCCACTGGAGACATCTGTAAAAGTTTACAGGAACTACACTTTACACAACTGGACCTTAACAGACTGCAATACATTCTTGTACTTTTTTAGTAATACGTTAATCATGCATCACTAAACAACTTCTATACAAACATTCCTAACATGTTCCCCCTTGCAGCATTCTTAACCCATGCATTAAGCCTACAAAGTCCAGCCACTAGCAGCATTTACTTAAGACATGAGAAACAGACAGTTTAATTCCAAGAACTGTTAAATCAATCTCTGTTTCACCAACCATCAGATTTGCAATGTCCTCCATCACAAACAGTTTGAAAATGACAAGTGACTGGATTAACACGTGTTGTCTGAAGAGTCCACCATCCATCAGATTTGCAACGTCCTCCATCACAAACGGTTTGAAAATGACAAGTGACTGGATTAACGCGTGTTGTCTGAAGAGTCCACCATCCATCAACTGACACTACTAGTAGTATCCATATCTATATCATTATTCTAAAATGACAGAATCTGGTTATTGTTAAACACAAATTCACTCAGACTGGAACATCTGTGCAACCCAACCCTGCCATCTGGTAGCTATAGTGGTAACTAAAACAAATCTCTGCGAAACATTTAAGGCCACATCACTCGACACCTTGGTAAAAATAAAATTTTCTGCTATTCACAAACGAACACTGCATACGTGGTCACCACACACCCTTGAAGAACTGTTTATCTCTATTCTCACACACAGTTACAACACACTTGCTGATCGATGTGTTAATACGTTGTTAGCAGTGAATGTGTTGATACAAATAACTGAATGAACGTGAAGAACAAACATGACAGGTTAAACTTAACAGTTTTTTTTCAACAAATTTAGAAGCAAAATTATCAAATGACTCGAGTAAAACTAAATCGAACCTTATTTATCAACACTGTTAAACCTAAGAAGCACTTAATTAGTTCCAACAAGTGAAAGTAAAGTGCTCCACACTTTATCATTAAAACAACATTAATTTAAAAAGCTGCCTTTTAGTAATCCAGAGACAGTTAACAATAGATGTTTTTAATAATTTAAAATAAAGTTCTTCAGACAACTAGCAACATAACTGACAAACATAAATACTTAGAGAGTTGAAGTCATAAGTTGCAAGATAAACCAATCCTAAGACATTATTGACTAATATAGTTACTTCCTCATAAAATATCCCTGTGAGTTTATTTATGATCACGAGATAGAAAGTTTTCTTCAGGACAAAACGTGAGATATCAACACTTGTGACTGTGAATTACTAACCTCAAA
Source organism: Carcinoscorpius rotundicauda (assembly GCA_011833715.1). NCBI lineage: Eukaryota > Metazoa > Arthropoda > Merostomata > Xiphosura > Limulidae > Carcinoscorpius > Carcinoscorpius rotundicauda. Next base: position 4,812,755 of record CM022402.1, read on the forward strand.
CCAACTGTTATTTCACACACGTGTCAGAAACTATGGATCTTCCTAACAAAACAAACATCATGCACAATAAGGTTTAATTATACATTGCATAGGTTCTAATTTATCTTAGATATGTAAATTAGCAGACAGAAACAAGCACTTGTTTTACACACATTCATGTTTCCTACTCTGAAGTTGTTGTTGTTTGTTGTTTTGAATTAAGCACAAAGCTACACAATGGGCTATCTGTGCTCTGCCCACCACGGGTATCGAAACCCGGATTTTAGCATGTAAGTCCGCAGACATACTGCTGACCCACTGGGGGGCTCCTACTCCGAACTATGCACGACTAGAATATATTCAGGTATGTGTAGAAAAACAATAACGTAAAAAGATTTTGATTTATATAAAAAATCTGGTACATGCACAAAATAATCTGAAATTAATGTAACAAACATTTCTGGGACAAGTAATATTCCACTCACCCTTCGGTACCAGAAGAACTGAAGTTCTTGCTTACGGGTTCTGGCTTTAAAGAAAGGTCTATTCTTGAAGAAAACTATAGAGTAAGAACAGTGCTACATTATTACATTTGTTATAGCTTGTATAATCATCTAACGTGCATAAATCTAATCACTTGAAAGAACACGTGCATCCATAGCTGAGAAACGAGTCTTAACACACATACAGAGAAACATTGAAACTTGTAAGAAATAACCAGACAGTAGACAAAAATACATTAACTCTAGAATTAACATTCTGATGAAACTTCCATATATTTTGTAAACAGTTCACACAATTTTGTCCTACTTAAAATTTTTAAACATAAGATAAACATTTCTACAATTTTCTAAAAGTTCATATGAGTTGTTAAAGCAACAGTTCACATACACTGGACATAAATTTGATACCTTCTTCACAGAATTATGCTGTTCTCTTCCGGTAGATTTCTGGTGAGTTGGGTGAGCTGAGTCACTTTCTAAGTGTAATTAAATAAAACAGTTTTTTTTAACACATATGCACAGATAAAGTCAAAACGTGTGTGTTTATTTGTGTCCTAACTCCTCAAAGTCTACTCAGCGAATCTCTCTCAAAATATGTATGTAAACACTATAAACTATGAGAAATTCATAACAGGGTCATAACAGAACTTAACCCTACTTCTATTTTGTAAATCTAGTTGGTTAATCACTCCCAGCCTACTGAGTCAATCTCAAACATCCTTGGCAGGTTAACACTTTAGACAATGTTGAATATTCTGAGGAGATCCAATGTGTGAAAGTTGTTGGATTGCTTATTATACAACCATGTTTTTCTCAGAGTCACTGAGATGGACACCCTACAAGGGTGGGATCATCTCAGAATCTTTATATGTTGGTAGATGGAAAACAAACTACGAATATTGCTTGTGAAGAAGTTTTATTATAACTTTAAAATAAAGTTTATAATGAGGTTATTACTTTGTAACACATGATTGTTCTTAAACTCACACTGTTTTAAGTTGATGGATATTTTAGTGACATATAAATCAAGAACACCTTCAGATTCTGTAATTAACAATTCCAATGGAAGTTTTGAAATATACCAAAACACACAGAGAACTACATTTCAATAATGTTTCTTTGTGAAAAGTGAGAAAAAAGAACAGAAGTGTGAGTAATACATCAGATTTTCTTTCCATATATTAGTAGGGAATCTTCCTCAAAAACTCAATTGCCCCCTCCCAGATTTTTCAAATTTGAGGATTTTATTTCCAGATAACAACACTTCATGTGGAAAGCTAGATATCCTTAAAAACACACAGTGTTATACATACTTTTATAAAATCTGTTTATAAACACATTATCATATTTATAAACATACTGTCTTTGACATTCATTCCACACCAAACACAAAACATAAAACCCCTTAGGTTCCCCAAACACGTCACTTCTCACCACTTAGGTTCCCCAAACATGTCCCTTTCCACCACTAAGGTTCCCCAAGCATGTCCCTTCCCACCACTTAGGTTCCCCGAACATGTCCCTTCCCACCACTTGAGTTCCCCCGAACACGTTCATTCCCACCACTTAGGTTCCCCACACGTCCATTCCCACCACTTAGGTTCCCCCAAACATGTCCATTCCCACCACTTAGGTTCCCTGTCCATCAGTAGTTCCAGAAATGTATAAGGTTTGGGTGTTAAGATGTTCTACAGATACACCACTTCCACAGTCTAAAAAAAACAAACTTCAATCTAGTCAAATTAGTCTGAAGACACAGAAGTACTCTTGTTACAGCACACGTAACAAAATGATCGAATTTTGTCATGTTACTATTTAAACATGGAAGTTTGTAACTACATGGAGATTCTTTAAACCAGTAACTTACCATGTTTTTCTTTGAAAAATCCTACAAACACAACAAAATTGTTTGTTTGAGGAATGGTGTATTCAAGTCCAAAATGTTTCTTCAAGAAGGTTAAAAATTTGTGGGACGGTCGATCAATAGCCAGCTTCTCTGGAGAAACTTCTTCATTCTGTAACCAATAACATGGGTTACTACTAGAAACTTCTTTATTCTGTAACCAATAACATGAGTTACAACTAGAAACTTCTTCATTCTGTAACCAATAACATGAGTTACAACTAGAAACTTCTTTATTCTGTAACCAATAACATGAGTTACAACCAGAAACTTCTTTATTCTGTAACCAATAACATGAGTTACTACCAGGAACTTCTTCATTCTGTAACCAATAACATGAGTTACTACAAGGAACTTCTTCACTCTGTAACCAATAACATGAGTTACTACCAGGAACTTCTTCAACCTGTAACCAATAACATGAGTTACAACCAGAAACTTCTTCATTCTGTAACCAATAACATGAGTTACTACTAGAAACTTCTTTATTCTGTAACCAATAACATGAGTTACTACAAGGAACTTCATCACTCTGTAACCAATAACATGAGTTACTACCAGGAACTTCTTCAACCTGTAACCAATAACATGAGTTACAACCAGAAACTTCTTCATTCTGTAACCAATAACATGAGTTACTACTAGAAACTTCTTTATTCTGTAACCAATAACATGAGTTACTACCAGAAACTTCTTCACTCTCTAACCAATAACACGAGTTACAACCAGAAACTTCTTCAATCTGTAACCAATAACATGAGTTACAACTAGAAACTTCTTCATTCTGTAACCAATAACATGAGTTACAACTAGAAACTTCTTTATTCTGTAACCAATAACATGAGTTACAACCAGAAACTTCTTTATTCTGTAACCAATAACATGAGTTACTACCAGGAACTTCTTCATTCTGTAACCAATAACATGAGTTACTACAAGGAACTTCTTCACTCTGTAACCAATAACATGAGTTACTACCAGGAACTTCTTCAACCTGTAACCAATAACATGAGTTACTACCAGGAACTTCTTCAACCTGTAACCAATAACATGAGTTACAACCAGAAACTTCTTCATTCTGTAACCAATAACATGAGTTACTACTAGAAACTTCTTTATTCTGTAACCAATAACATGATTTACTACCAGAAACTTCTTCACTCTCTAACCAATAACACGAGTTACAACCAGAAACTTCTTCACTCTCTAACCAATAACACGAGTTACAACCAGAAACTTCTTCACTCTCTAACCAATAACATGAGTTACAACCAGAAACTTCTTCACTCTGTAACCAATAACATGAGTTACAACTAGGAACTTCTTCAATCTGTAACCAATAACATGAGTTACAACCAGAAACTTCTTCACTCTCTAACCAATAACACGAGTTACAACCAGAAACTTCTTCAATCTGTAACCAATAACATGAGTTACTACAAGGAACTTCTTCAATCTGTAACCAATAACATGAGTTACAACCAGAAACTTCTTCACTCTGTAACCAATAACACGTTTAGGAGTTACTACCAAGAACATTTCAGGTCCATTTTTAACACACGTGTAGGTAACTTGAACATAAGAAACAAGTAAGGCTTTGAGAAACATGTAAAACAAAAACAGAATTGGTACTTAATGAGATCAGGCACTAATAATACAAAATAGTAGATCATAAGTACATAAATACTGGTTTGAAGAAGCAATATATACTTTTAAAATAATTATGTGTTATTTATTACCTGTAACCAGTGAAGACCTCTGTTACCACAACTACATTAATTCAAACAAAAGTATAATTTTTAAAAAGAATGTGTAACAGTGTCTCGTGAAGAATTGTCACTGATATTGCAACATCAATTACTTTCAAAATATAAGTATTAATTTACTAAAAATAACAGAAAAACTATATAAAGATATTTTTTCCAACTATTTAAGCACCAATTGGGACAAAACAGAAAATCCATTTTTTTTTAAAGGATTTCTGAAATAATGAAATAGGGCCTAAAAATGTACACCTCATAAGAGATAACCTGCTTGTACCTGTTTTTCTGAGCTCTGTTAAAACACCACGAGGTTTTCACGTCTCTCATATGTAATAAAATATTGGCATATAAAGAAATTTGATGTGTAACAGCACAGTTAATAAAAGAAACAAGAACTACATTTAAACTTTCCATGTGCTCAGTTGGGTTCCGAGTTATTGATTTACACGTGGAAACAGCTGTGTGTTCTCAAGAGAAGTACTGTACTCACTTTTAGCATTGTTTTAAAAACCTGAAGACCATAGCCTTGCCTCTGACATGAATCGTGGATGTAGAAATCTAGAACACAGAGCGGCCAGAGTTCCTGAATGTCTCCGTAATCATCAATGATGAAAAGTTTCTTTCTTCCAATCTTCAGGAAACCAATGATTGCACCACAACTACTAGAATACCAGTGAATACATACAAAAAAATTAGTTGAATAACAAATATTTTCAGGGTTTTAGATACCATTACAACAAAATGGCCCTTGAATAGTAAAATAATTGCTATGAAGAGTAAAAAAATGCCTTATTACCAATACTGGATTAAGATAGATTCAAGCCTAAAGCCCTACCAGCCACCCAAGGAAAAAACTATGACCCATAAAATTAGCAGAATAGAGGCCACAGTGAGTTATAATTATTTACACTGGGCCCAATTAAACTTTAGTCCAGCCATCTCTATTCAAGAAAGAAATTACCCTTGAATGACCAAAAGATGTCCCTTAAACAGCAAACACATGGCCTTTCAACACCAAAAAATTACCCCTGAACACCAAGAGATGGTTCTCAAGTTACAAATAATAACCTTTAAGCTCCAAATCACCCTTAAAAAAGCAGAAAATTAAACAAAAATAGTAAGAAATGGCTAATGATTAGTGAGTAATAATCTCAGAAGATCTTCCAGTAAAGTACCCTTAACAGCTGACATTTTGATGACTACTTACTTTTCATCTAGTTATCATAAAGGCTTAGATTAATTTCTAGAATTTTCTGCAAGAAAAGCAGTACTCACTTGCTGGTTTCTGAATTTTTCATTATATACATCCAGTGATTTGAATTTTGAAGTTTTGAAGCATTTGTGATTGTACTTTGTAATCCCTGTGCCTACAGAAAGGAATGTAGCGATAAGTTACACCCCAGGGAACCAAAAACCATCTTAAGTTCCTAATATTTGTTTTAAATATACACAGTACTACTCACAAGCAAAACAAAATCACATATACATACAATGTTCGTACATAAAACCAGCTTTAAAAACATTATTCAAAATGTTGAAATCGGGATTGTTTTTCTTAGTTGACGGTGAAATACTGAAAGAAAACAGACGTGTGTCAATTTTTCTGAGATTTTCCTTCTTTCATAAGTAACAAAAATAACGTACCATTGCAGAAGCTTCACCTAAAGCATCAATTACATGCTTGAGTCTCTGGATATCTGATCTGAAAAGACATATTTGAATAACTGTTACATATATATATATACCCTGTAATGTATCACGATTCAGCAATATAGTTGCTGTCAAGTTCACGACAAGTCAGACCTTAAGGTCCCTTACAATTACATGAAAACAAACTTACGTGCTTTAAAATAAATTGTATTAAAGTTATTTAAATACCAACATTAACTTAGTAACTTCACAATCATTTCTATTTATAACATACTGAACATTCAAATTTTCATAAATATAACTAAAATACTGGTGAGGTTTTCTTTCTCTGTTCACAAAAATCATAAATTTTTCAATCAAAGAAGCATATGAAACTACTGTTAATACAAGTTGTGAGAAGAGAGTCATTTCTGTAAAGGTCTGTTTGTTTGTTTGTTTTGAAATTTTGCACAAAGCTACTCGAGGGCTATCTGTGTTAGCCGTCCCTAATTTAGCAGTGTAAGACTAGAGGGAAGGCAGATAATCATCACCACCCACTGCCAACTCTTGGGCTACTCTTTTACCAACGAATAGTGGGATTGACCGTCCCATTATAACGCCCCCACAACTGGGAGGGCGAGCATGGTCGGCACGATTCGGGCACGAACCCGTGACCGTCAGATTACAAAGAGCACGCCTTAATGCACTAGGCCATGCCAGGCCCCCTTTTTGTAAAGAATAAAAGCCATAGAGAAACATTTAAAGCTATGGAAAAGCCAAGCAAAATATGCACAGAAGAACTTTAAGGCATCCAAAGTAATGAAACTGAAGTTATGTCAAACAAAAAAGATATTAGTGGCAGACTAACGTATCCAATAGAAAAACAAACCAAAAAGAAATAAAGTTAACTCTTCAACGTCAAACTTTATACGACTCCATAAAATAACATACGACCTCTGCGAAAAAAAAGATGTTAGTTATAAAATGGTCACAGATAAAATAAGAACATTAAAAACAGAGGATACAACAACAAAACCTGATTAAAACGTGATGTGAAATAAAAACACTAAATAATGAATAACTCATACAAAAAACATTAGTCCCAGACTGACACGAATAATAAAACTAGGAAATTAAAAGTAAAAATATAAAATATTTAAAAATAAAATGGCACATCTCAGAAAAACCACCAAATAAAAAACGGATAAAATGTTTGTGAGTCCCTAACCTACCCAAAATCAAGAAAACTTGATACATCAACTTAAAAAAACAAAAAAATACAAAAACAACACATAAAAGGTTTCTAAAGAACTGAAAACTGAACCAAAAATACAGTAGAACCAAACAAGGAAAATAAAACACAATTTTAGGCTTCAAACTTCTTGAATATAATTGAATTAATGTATTTTTTTAGTATTGGAAAAAACTGCAAAATAAATAAATATATATACATATGTGTGCAGAAATTTGAGTTTAAAACAAACCAAAATCTGAGTTAAAACCTAATAATAGCCAAAGATTAACAAAGAAAACAGAACTGTATATATATATATATGTGTGCATGTTACATCGGGCAATAACGTAAAATGAAGACCATAAACCAAGAACTAGTGAAGTCTAACCCAAAGCTGGAGAAAAAAAAAATTGAAAAATGTTTGGAAAATAAAAATAGGGTAAAAACTCAAATGTTTCAATAATGTTTGTTATTTTAAGAAAGGAAAAAAAAATGAATATCCAAATTAAGGCCACCACTTAGTACTGAAAATTATAGCCAGATATAGAGCAGTAATGTAAGGTGTGTCAAAGAAAACAAAATTCCAAATACACAGTTTTACTCTTCCTCAGTTGATGTAAGAAAACTGAGCAGTTGGAATAGCATACAGAAAATGTTTACAAAAATATATCTCAGTTAAGGTGGTGGTTAGAATATTCATCGGGTATCTCCAATTAAAACTGAGATAGAGTAAAACGGATCAAACAATCTGTGAAAAAAAATGAAAAACACAAGTGACCACTACTATCCTGATCAAGATTTATTTTAGTATTTTAAACCAATCTTTCGTGAAAAGAAAACTTCAAATGCTAACCTCCCGTTTGAAAGTTTGTTGTGAGAACTGCCTTCCTCTTTACATTTGCCGAATGTTTCTTGAATATTGTCATTATGGTCTGGTGTAGCTGAGGTTATAGGTTCCACTTGAAGATGACAGTTTACTTTGGATATTAAAACTGGAAATAAAGAGTGTACAGTGAAGGGGAATTCCATTGATCGATAAACGGCAAACAAGATATCTTCCTCCAAAGAGAATTATTTCCTGAGATATCTTCCTCCAAAGAGAAATATTTCCCGGTTCTCAACAACCCTTGTATTTCTAACTGACTTCACACTTGTTAATTTCTGACTGCCAAGTGACACAAGCACATCAACAATTGTTTCTCTTACAAATCTTCACATCTGGACATGATCACTGGTTCGTTTACACAGCAGCTTAATGGATATATTGCACTCAGTTCAGTTCTCCTAGCTCCAGAAAAATCAGAATCTAAAGAACACCCATGTACATATTACATTAATAAGTTTATTTGTTAGAATTGCAAATGTTTCCAACAATAAAAAATATAAGTTACTAACCTAGAGTTACTAAAATATACTTAAGTTGTTATAAAAAAAAAGAAAAAAGATTTTAACAGAGAATTTATGGACAGCAAAAGTCCTGTTGGTCCATCTACCAAACTAAAATGCAAAGGTCCTGTTGGTCCATCTACCAAACTAAACAACAAAGATCCTGTTGGTCCACCTGTGTTGTCCCATCTACCAAACTAAACAACAAAGGTTCTGTTGGTCCATCTATGCTGTCCCATCTACCAAACTAAATAACAAAGGTCCTGTTGGTCCATCTGTGCTGTCCCATCTACTAAACTAAACAACAAAGGTCCTGTTGGTCCATCTGTGCTGTCCCATCTACTAAACTAAACAACAAAGGTCCTGTTGGTCCATTTAAACTGTCCCATCTACCAACTACACAACAAAGATCCTGTTGGTCCATCTGTGCTGTCCCATCTACTAAACTAAACAACAAAGGTCCTGTTGGTCCATCTGTGCTGTCCCATCTACTAAACTAAACAACAAAGGTTCTGTTGGTCCATCTATGCTGTCCCATCTACTAAACTAAACAACAAAGGTTCTGTTGGTCCATCTATGCTGTCCCATCTACTAAACTAAACAACAAAGGTCCTGTTGGTCCATCTGTGCTGTCCCATCTACTAAACTAAACAACAAAGGTCCTGTTGGTCCATCTCTGCTGTCCCATCTACTAAACTAAACAACAAAGGTTCTGTTGGTCCATCTATGCTGTCCCATCTACCAAACTAAACAACAAAGGTCCTGTTGGTCCATCTGTGCTGTCCCATCTACTAAACTAAACAACAAAGGTCCTGTTGGTCCATCTGTGCTGTCCCATCTACTAAACTACACAACAAAGGTCCTGTTGGTCCATTTGTGCTGTCCCATCTACTAAACTAAACAACAAAGGTCCTGTTGGTCCATATGTGCTGTTCCATCAACTTAACTAAACAGCAAAGGTTCTGTTGGTCCATCTGTGCTGTCCCATCTACTAAACTAAACAGCAAAGGTTCTGTTAGCCCATCTACTAAACTAAACAGCAAAGGTTCTGTTAGCCCATCTACTAAACTAAACAACAAAGGTCCTGTTGGTCCATTTAAACTGTCCCATCTACCAACTAAACAACAAAGGTCCTATTGGTCCATCTATGCTGTCCCATCTACCAAACTAAACAACAAAGGTCCTGTTGGTCTATTTGTGCTGTCCCATCTACCAATCTTATCAGCAAAGGTCCTGTTGGTCCATCTGTGCTGTCCCATCTTCCAAACTAAACAACAATGGTTCTGTTGGTCCATCTATGCTGTCCCATTTACCAAACTAAACAACAAAGGTCCTGTTGGTCCATCTGTGCTGTCCCATTTACTAAACTAAACAACAAAGGTCCTGTTGGTCCATTTATGCTGTTACATTTACCAAATTAAACTTAAGAAAACAACCAAAATAAAAACTGAAAGCGAAAACTTTCATTTAAATATTTATCAAGCTCTTTCTTATATTTCTTGTATCCATTACATCTAGAGGCATTTTATTTTGAGGGTCAATTACCCTGTTAGATAACTTTCTAACTATTTTAACTGAAAAGGTCCCCTATCCTACCCTAGTCCTAGTTAATTAAATTTGATAAAAAATAATGAGTTAGTACTATCAGTTCCCTTAAATATTTCAATCAAACCCTCTTTTATCTCTTCTTTTTAAAGAGAAAACAACTTTAGAGAAATTAACCTGTTTTCTCATGACACCCTTTCTATCTCAGGTACCTTCCAAGTAGTCTTCCTCTGAAACTTGTCCAACAATTCAATGCTCTCTCTATGGAAAAAGAGACAAAACACTATAAGCCTAATGAAACCTAAGAAGTGACCCACATAATTAAATTATAACATCTTCAAACTTTATTCTCAGTATATGTCTAGTTACAACCTCAAATCATATTTCCTGTACCATTATCAACAGCATACTACTGAGGTGGTTTAAAAGTTTGATAAACCACTACATCAGTATCATGTTCTTCCACAACACGATTAAGGTTATTCCCATCAAAATTATGTCAATGATTCAAATTGCAGCATTTCCCGCATACTACCTTGTATTTATTATAATTAAAAACCACATTTCATTTGTTTGTCCAACTCACGAAATGATCTAAATCCTTTTGTAAATCATGACCTTAATATCACTAGCAAATGTGAGTAACTTACTGACCACTCATCCATCTATGTAACTGACATAAATCACTGACCTCTTAGAAAATCCATTTATGATGTTAATCCACTTTCCATTCAGCTTGTTTTCTATCCAGTTAGTCAACTTATCCCCAACTCTTACAGAGAAACTCTTTATAACAAGCCTTATAAGTGGCATTTTGTCCGAATGCTTTCTGACAATTCAGATGCTCCAACTACACACACAATCAGTGATGTCGATAAACCCAATTGTTGAGAATTTTAAATGCAAAAATGGCTCGTTTGTAAAATATTTTCTCAACCCAAACGAGCCATTTTTGCATATAAAAGTACACACACACTTACCCTTATCTTCATTAGTAACAACCTCTTCAAGAGATTAGTAACCAAAGATTTTTCCTCCAGTGACACCATTTTGACTATCCAACAAAGTGTTAAACTTTCCAAAATGACTTGGCAAAGTATCTTTTATCAGACTTGCAAAAACTTTACCCATCACTACATAGGGGTAATAAACCTACAATTACCTGAATAATCCTAATAACCTCCTTTGAAAAGGGCTAACAAAATATGTTAGCAAGTGACTCGCATATCCAATCATTAACTTCCTTGAATACCCTCAAGGAAATATTACCTGATCTAGAAATCTTATGAGTTTTGAAGCCTCTTTCTTAACAGGCTCAGAATTGACAACCATCTTGTTTCCATTTTATTTATAAGACATGTTATACACACACACACAATAATGTTTATAAATATTTTAAGGATTTATTACAAACCATAATCTAGGCCTAATGGAAACAGTTACAAAACACACAATGCAATGACCTCTAGAGGGCTTTAACAGTATTACAGTCTTTAAGTTTTACTGTAAATGACTACAAGTTTTCTAGTGTTATACACACACAAATTTCAAGTTCTTGTACTTTCTAACTTTTGTCCATGCTCTTAATATCTTGATTGATAAAACACAGTTATTCATTGTAAACTGTGAATGATTTAATTATTGGGCTTGGGTAAATCATGGTAGCATCTTGCCATCTAACCACATATAGACAAACCTATATGCAGTATACAAAATTTCACACGTATCTCAGTAAATAACAATTATATTCCCTCTGTATACATTAAGGTCAAGTAACAAACTCATCTGTTTATAAAGTTTTTCACCATAAACTGTCCTCGATGTCTGAACTTCAACAATTCAGTGTAACTTACATGCTATAATATTTAAAGTTTCTTAACCATATAACTAAAGTGTCAACATTTGAAAGTTCAGAAAGTTTAGGAGTTACATTTCAATTTATCTACTCATACAAAACAATAACTGTAAAAGCTGAAGTCTGCTTAAATCTATTGATTATTTAGCTTGGTAAATAACAGACACTACTGTGCTTAAGGAATTTTTATAGCACTAATTTTGTTTAAATGCATTATAAGTTACTCATACAAAAACACTCTTGAGACATATGTATTGATGTAAACAGGTCAGAATCTGTTCACATTGACAGAATAAAATAAGAACCATTAACAATATGCCGTTCATTACACATTCTTGTTACCTAAGAATGAACATGCAAACTAGATTCTTAAAACCTGCCATTAAAACAATTTCAAGAACTTACTAACCAAAAAGGTATCATGGAAAGTTTGATATTTTAAACAGCACTTTAAAAAGAGACATGTTCATTTATCACTAAATAATTTGTGTTATTTAGAGATCCAAATGGAGAGATTTAGTCTCAATTATTACTCTAGTTACAAAATATATAATTACCATCAAATTAATTTACACAGACTAACATTAATTAAGTTTAATAATAATAATGTGCTAATCAGTAACACTTGAACTGAAAGTCAAAACTGGAGTAAATAGTTTTATATTTACAATGGAGTCTACACGTCATGGACATTACGTGTTCGATACAAACGTATGAAAACACAGAATTTCGGTGTTACGTAGTGTTTTACTCACTTCAGATACTGTTACAACTTACAGTTACGTTAAGTTACTTAGATATAATATTTACGTCTTCAAACCACTACTGCTGCATTTCAAACAAATAAAAAAATATTATGTCAAAACGGTTTTTCATTCACACAAACTTTGAACCGAAATATATTCTAACTATTAAGATACTTGGGCAATTAGTCATCACCTATGGAAACATTCTTCCGTAGTTAAGGTTCCATAGCTGTTGTTGTGGTTCTTTAACGCCCTCTGTAATTTTAAAATTATTTGCACTCTAACAATATATATAAATATATTTGCTTGGGTTCACTATGAAAACCAAATGCGATGAAACTGAATCCTGTGTGATTTTTATTTTACTTTTTACATGTAATTGAATAAATTTAAGTTAATGGAGTGATTTTCTTCAATTTAATTACCTATGTTTCTGAAATACTGATTAGGTTATTTATATACATTATCTTACTAATTTATTCATTTTATATTTGTAGTGTTACCTAATAATTATGCCGATGGCAATATATCTATGAAGTACCAATATTTTGTCAGCCTAGGTACACTGAGAAAGTAGTTATAAATCTTGTTTTTTCTTCTTTTTACAAAGATTTTAGGCACTGGAAAACACCAATTTCAAAACTTTCATTAATATTTTTTTTATTTGCACGAGTCGAACGAAGCCAAGTGATTATCCTTCAAAGATGTCGCTACGCGTTCCTTTTTTAAACGAACACTCTCCAAACGTGGGGGGAGAGAAGGGTAGGAGAGCTATAAGAATGACGTTCAAATGCAATTATTCGTTTTGGTTTGTCTTGAATTTCGCGCAAAGCTACACAAGGGCTATCTGCACTAGCCATACCTAATTTAACAGTGTTAGACAAGAGAGAAGGCAGTTACTCATCACCACAAACTGCCAACTCTTGGGCTACTCTTTTACCAACGAATGATGAGATTAATCATTGCATTATAACGACCAAAAGTTCGAGCATGTTTGTGATGGGTATTCGAACCCGCGACCCTTCGAATTACGAGTCGAGTGCCTTATCCACCTGGTCATGCCGAGCCTAAAAAGTTGTTAAACTGGTCAATAGACAAATTATCCTAATATCTTTACATAACTCTATGTAATATAAATACGAATGACAAGTCTAATATTCTCCTTTGTAACCATTAACGTGGAAACGGTTTGTTTGCTTTTGAATTTGCAGACGTATTGGAAACGGAACTCAAAACCAGGTGTAGATGCATAGTTGGCCCCGATACCCAGATTCGTGGATCAAACCCCTTACGACACCAGTTTTCACTTCTCTAAGCACAAAGCTACACATACAACTGCCTACCTGTGTCCCCCTGCCCATGACAGTTATCGAAAAGCGATTTTTAGCGTCGTAAGCCAACATACTTAACACAGTCAGAAAGGATGGTGTACATGACGTCATCTTCATTGTTCTAGAAGAAGGCTACTGTTGTTAGTGCTCGTTTATTGCCCGGAATCGAACCCCAAATGTTAGTTGTCAGTCCGTAAACTTACCGCTAACCAACTGAGGAACGAGACCTATCGTAAGTAAAAAAAAAAGTAAAATATTAGAACACCCGATTTACGAAGTTTTAATAATGGTAGAATCCTCACAGCTACACTTGTGCAATTGGAAAGCCACTTTTGTTATATAAACATGTTAATACTATCCTCAATCCACAAAATGTTTATGTTACTTTTCATGCCCTTAGCTTCAGTTTTCCTTATTCTATAATTTTCACACATACAATTCAAGCTATGCTTTCTCGCAAGAATTATATGTTAGATCGATAAATCTTGGATTATTTGAATAAAAATTATGCGATCAGACAAAGAAACTCAAGTTCGTGTAACTTTACCGACTGGGTAATGTTTCATAGAGTGTATTGGTGACAGTGAAAAGTTCTGTTGTGGATATAACGTGTACATGGACTGTAAAAAAACAACAAAAAACTCAAATTATTTTTGCACGTGTAACAAACCGTGTGTTTCTATGTTTAAAATTTCCCTGTATGATTTTTCGAAAATGTTTCCATATTTATTGGGCATGATGTTTAGCCCCCCCCCCTTCAGTAGCTCAGCGGAATGTCTGTGGACTGACAACGTTAAAATCCGGGTTTCAATACCCGTGGTGGGCAGAGCACAGATAGCCCTTTGTTTAACTTTGTGCTTAATTCAAAACAACAACATGATGTTTATAGAATAGGTATCAATAAGATTACAACTGGAATATCGTTAAAGATAACAAAACGTAAATCATAGTATTACAGATCAAGGAATATATTAGATACAAAATTTATAGAACGAAATTAGAGATATTGTTTTATTACGTATTTAGCTCTTAATTATAAGTTTCATCAATAAGAAAACGCACAAACAAACTAAAAATAATTATATAATTAAAACTGTTTCACGAGACTCTAATTTTTTAAATTTGTTTCTGATATTACCTGTTCTATCTTAAAAGGCTTTCATACCTTGAAATGTCAAAATATATATTCTTTTCGGCTTACTAGAGTATTTTTCGAACATGTAGGTGTGTTGCTAACACTGTTCTATTCTGTCTTCATCCACCTTGGGTTAGCGGTAAGTTTACTTACTTACATGGCTAAAATAAGCGACTCAGTTCTCTGGCGATGCATAAATTTCACGTGCTAAAGTCACAACAAATCAAATTGAAAATAGTTCTTTGCTCTGCAGACACGAATTTTTCGAAATAGAATGAAACAACAGTAACAAAACCACATCTTTGGTAACATTAGCAATATTTGAAATAACTACCAACAGATGGCGCTGTTTTCCTCACATATAAAACATTTTATTCATTAGCCGCAGCTGTATTAAACAGCTACATAAACACACCTGTCTACATGTAATTTAAACCAACTGCCACACAGGAAAACGGACTTGTATTAATTTAAGACACTGGTTTGTTTGTTGAATATTATGAAAAACTGCACGAGAGTTATCTTGTGCTACATCTGTCTGTTGTTTTGAAGTAACAGAATAAAAAGAAGGCACCTAATCAACACCACCTACCACCGGGAATATTCTTGTCGGACTGGTCGCCCTTATAATATACCCACAGACCAAAATTTCGCACGTTATGAAATAATAAAAAAAGTCTTTTCACAAATTTGGTATCAGTTCTATCGGTGAAATGTGCTTGCCATATTGTCTCACGTTTCACGGTAGACTCACTCACGTGAATCATGGCCATATAAAACAGAACGACTCAAATTTCTGACTTTGTTTCGCGCGCCTGACCGTGTTCAAGAGATTTGGTGCAACGTGAGTGTTTATTTTAAGGATACAACAAAACTGTAGATTTGTAGTCGAAGTAGTTGGTTGGTTGTTGGTTGTTTTGGAATTTCGCACAAAGCTACTCGAGGGCTATCTGTGTTAGCCGTCCCTAATTTAGCAGTGTAAGACTAGAGGGAAGGCAGCTAATCATCACCACCCACTGCCAACTCTTGGGCTACTCTTTTACCAACGAATAGTGGGATTGACCGTCTCATTATAACGCCCCCACGGCTGGGAGGGCGAGCATGGTCGGCACGATTCGGGCGCGAACCCGCGACCCTCAGATTACGAAGCGCACGCCTTAACGCGCTAAGCCATGCCAGGCCGTTAGTCGAAGTAAGAAAGGAAGAAAAGAACCAGAGTACAGTGGTTATGATGTGAACACATTTTACAAATTGGTAAAGCTGAAGAAAATCCACTGATAATTGTCATACATTAGTACCAGACCTGTTGTAAAAATACATGTAGGCCTAATATATTAACGTCGTTTGATAAATATATGTTAATACAATAAAAACTGTCTAAGGCGGAAATGCAAGGGACCGAATAAAATTTCCGGCTTAAGCAGGTTTTCTGGTTCAGACCTATTAAACATGTATTTCCTTAATTGTGTATGTGAATAAAGTTATTATACTATTTATGTTATATTTATTAGAAAAGAACAAAAATAGACATTCAAAATGTACATAAGTTCACAAAATGTTAAATTTATTTGAAGAAAGTGTCCAGTTTTAACTGTTTCGTTGTTTCAATGGACTTTCTCATGTGGTTAAAAGAGAACACCAAATCTCGGCCTCTTCATGAAGTTCATTTTCCTCCCTTCATTTTGCATACAATTTGATAACGTTAATATAACTTAACACTTGTGATAAAGTAGGAACTTATATTTCCTCACTATCTTATCCAGTTTGTTCATCTTCTGAATCTCTCACACTGTTACCATCTTGAGATTCTATTGTAGATTTTAAATCAGTTTCATCAGCTTCTGTTAAAAACATTCTTGTGAACGTTCACAAAACTTTCCACGTTCACAGAATGATTTGAATCAATCTTCTCCATCAGTTTGGATTTCACTAGAATCGTCATAACAAATAGCTTCTCCACAATATCCGCCATTATCGAGAATAAATCCACAGTTTCGAAAGCACTTCATTACGTGTTTAATTGAATGATTTAAAAATGTAATTACATCTAACACGTCAGTTTTCATGGTCATTTCAGATGTTCTCTTACAGTCCATGTTTGTAATAATATGTTAAAGCATCAGTTTTCTGTATTTCAATAGATAACTCCATTATCTATTGGCTGTAGAACTGATGTTGTACGTGGGTGACAAGTCGTATTATCTAAGAAAAGTAGAACATTCCTATTTTCTTGTTCCATTCTTTTGTTTAATTTGTTAAAAAATTCTTCTAATAAAACGCTTGTCATCCACACTTTATTATTCACTTTCTTTTCCACAGGAAGTTCATTCTTCCATAAATATTTTGAACAGCGCGGAGTTTCACTTTTACCCATGGTAAATTTTTCCATAAATTTTAGGAAAGACAGGAATTTATTATTTTTCTTGTGAGAATTATTTAAGGAGTAGAATTTTTCACTAAAAAATAAATATATTTCGACAAATCATGAATATAATTTAACTGTAAAAATAATGATGGTAGAAAAAACAACAGACTATATTTAACCAATACTTACTGTAACAAAATGTCCAATGAATTTATTAATATTTCAACAAAAACATTTTTCCTCATTACTCAGGTTGTAATCCTACGTGTTGACAGATGAGGTTGGTGAAAGATAGCTTTCAGTCTACGTTACGCAGGTTCCGACACATAGAGGGCCTTTTACAAGAGAAACCTTAAGATAATACTGCAATTCTTTTCCGACTTGTACAGGTTTCCAATTTAGACAGGTTATACTTTAATATTCTAACCCCGTTAAGTTCACCGTCCCACCGACGACAACGAATTTCACTTAAGCCATAGTATATGCAGTTTTAAAAGCATAGTAGGCCTAATATATTAACATCATTCAATAAGTATATGATAATAACATTCTAGCCATGTTAAGCGTGTTTGCTTGTTTGGAAATTTTACGCATAGCTACACAATGGCTATCTGCGCTAGTTGTCCCTAATTTAGCGGTGTAAGGCTAGAGGGAAGGCAACTAGTCATCACCACCCACCGCTAACTCTTGGGCTACTACTTTATCAACAAATAGTGGGATTGACCGAACATTATAAGGCCCCCACGGTTGAAAGGGCAAGCATGTTTGGTGTGACGGGGATTCGAGCCCGCCACCTTAGGGTCACGAGTCGATGGCTCTAACCAACTGTCTTGAAAATACGTGTACGGGTAGATCTGTTTACAGTTGCTTGTTTCCCTGAGCTGGAGCAGAAAAGCAAAGTTTCAAACATTTCATGTTGCATGTTTGTGTAAGTGATGGCATGACGTTTATCAAGAAGGAATCCATTTCCTTGTCGTGTGAGAAAAGCATAATCCAACATCAGCTCATCCAGTGACGTATTTAAGTTTGTGTGGGCCCAGGGGCTAATACGTTTTGTAAGCCGTACATCCGAAGTAATTTTACATAGAATAAAATTATCACTGGGCACCCAATAACACCATCAGCCCTGTAGCTGAGCCCTCTCCAGCCCCTACCTAAATAACCCACTGAGTTCGTGATATGACGAATTGGGGGCACATCTCTCACATGTCAAATCTCATAAGGAGGGCGAATTCTCCATTTGTGGATTTTATGAAACCGGATGTGGCTTAGCGGTTTGCGTGAAGGTTTATGAATCCAAGAGTTCGTGGCTCGCGTCTCATTACCGGAAAATCGTATTTCAAGCTGTATATGAGTAATGGTAAGATCCCAGAATTCGATTAATAGTCCAAGGATTGACAGTCAATGTTGGTGACCAACCAATGTTCCTTTAGTCTATCAGTTCAAAACAAGGACAGACACTCCTTGTATGTAAAACAAAAACAAACATTACGATAACAGTTCGTCTCTTGTTATAGTATCATTCAAACTGAATTTTCGTGCATGTTGATGTGCTAATCTTAAAACCCTCCCGAGTTTCGTTAGTTTCATCGTATATAAGTTTAAGTATTCGTTTCATCTTTCAATAAATTCTCTGACATAAGCTTGACTTAAGAAAGAGTGAAGATGGATTGGATTTTTTAGGTTTGCATCTTTCCAGGTAGTGCAGTCTTAATCCAAGTTAAAAATAAACTCCTACAATAGGATAAGGGAACATCGTTTTAAATCCAACCATGTTAGTCGAATAAACAAAAACTAGGTTGAAATCATTCAACTCTTTGTTTTTCAGCCGTAGGGGCGTTATAATTTCACGATCAATCCCACCATAAAAGAGTATTCCAAGAGATTCAGAGGTGGGTGGTGATAACTAACTGCCTTCATTTCGGTATTTTACTGCTAAATTAGGGGCGACAAACGCAGATGGCCTTCGTGTAGCTTTGGCGAAGTTCAAACCAAAACCAAACCCTTATTTTTGGTATCTATTTGTTCTGTACCAGTGAGTCCAATGGTAAAATACTATATTTATTTTCGTCAGCTTGGTTACGTGGTTTTTAAAACGAACAACATAACCCAAAGCTACTTATGACATCACCCGATCATAAATATATTTGTTTGTTGAACTGTGCGCTAAATAACACGAGGGCGATCAGCGCTAACCGTCTCTACTTTTGAAGTGATGGGCCTGATGGAACCAATATCTTGTCAGACCGAACAGTAGAATTTGACAGTTACTCTTACAACGCATGCACAGCCTCAAAGGTCGAGGCACGATATTGGTTAGAGGTAACGGGACGTGAACTATGGAACCTCAGCTCCAAAGACCGACAACACGCTAACCATTGGGCTGCGTACCGGGAGGTCTAACCTCCGTACCACGACTTTATACTAAAACAATCCTTGGATTTAACTACCACTTAGCAAGTATGCAGCTAAACAAGTATGATATGTGTCAGAAACAAATATTGTGTATAAGATAGATTTGTTTGTTTGTTTTGAATTTCCCGAAAAGCTACTCGGGAACTATCTGCGATAGCAGTCCCTAATTTAGCAGTGTAAGACAAGAGGAAAGGCAGCTAGTCATCACCACCCACCGCCAGCTCTTGGATTACTCTTTTACCAAGGAATAGTGGGATTGACCGTCACATTATAATGCCCTCACGCCGGAAAGGGTGGGCATGTTTGGTGCAATGGGGATTCGAACTTACGACCCTCAGATTAGGAAGTGAACCACCTGGCCATGCCGGACATGTAAGATAGACAGTGCTCTATAAGATGAGTAGATTTGAATATTTTTTTATTTATTGTTAAGGGGAAGTAGGCTATCTATACTCTGCCAAATGCAGGTATCGAAACCCATATTTAGCGTTACAAGCCCTTACACTTATTGCCGAGGTACTGAAATGGTTTTAAAACCAGTCTATAATGTATTAGTTGTTTTTAAATTTTATGTTAGTGAATGTTTCTATTAATGAAAAAGTAACACATTTATCTTCAGTTTTTAAACTTGATTTCCTATGAATTGTGTGAAATACATTAAAAACAGCACTTTCATCATAAAAGTTAACTTGTTTCTCTGTTAATCTTATGTTGCTTTCGTAGGTCAAACAGGCTTCAGTGAACCATTCTGACACATAAAACCATAATTGGGCATCAGAGTTACATTGTGAACAACAGTAATATTTAACCATGCTAATAGAGAATATTCACTGGTTGCAATTACTGGTTAACTTAGGAACAGAAGGTGGACGGAGGTTATGTTTTCACCTCTGTGCGATTGTTGGCAAGATTTCGCAAAAATAGATGAATGAATTTGAACGAAAGTTGGTAGATATTTGGATGGCCCTGCATGGCCGAGCGCGTTAGAGCGTGCAACACGTAATCTGAGAGTTGTGGGTTCGCATCAACGTCGCGTCAAACATGTTCGTCCTTTCAGCCGTGGGAGCGTTATAATGTGACGGTCAATCCCACTATTCCTTGGTAAAAGAGTAATCCAAGAGTTGGCGGTGGGTGGTGATGACTAGCTGCTTTCCCTCAAGTCTAACACTGCGAAATTTGAGACGGCTAGCACAGATAGCCCTGGAGTAGCTTTGTGCAAAATTCAAAAACAAACAAACATATCTGAACTAGGACTCACCTTAGAATTGACTGGTTTTGGGGGGTCAAGGTCACAGCAGGGTCACAAAAGTCCAACATATCTCAACCTGTTAACATGGGGACCGATTTTTCACATTATATTTGCTCTATAACTTATTCAAAACTGATCGAATTTTGATGAAACTATAAGCCCTCGTGGTCCGTGTATGGTGATAACGACAAATACACCGATGTATTTTCGTATATTTTTGGGCCTGAATATGATCAGCGGTGTACGATGGGGATATATACCCCACTGGGTGTTCCTCTATTTAATTATGTTCACAGTAATATATACAGTATAATAAAGAAAAGTAGTGGTCGACGACTCTTCGAATAACTTTATTTAAAAATGAGAAAACAACTGATGTATTTACTACGTGTTGAGTACTACACTTAAGAATGCTGATTAAACCTGATAATTATTGTCTTAGTTTGTGTCACATGATTTTATTAAAGGTAGTAACTGTTGTCTCAGTTTGTGTCACATAATTTTATTAAAAGTGATAGCTGTTGTCTCAGTTTGTGTCACATAATTTTATTAAAAATGATAACTGTTGTCTCAGTTTGTGTCACATAATTTTATTAAAAGTGATAACTGTTGTCTCAGTTTGTGTCACATAATTTTATTAAAAGTGATAACTGTTGTCTCAGTTCGTGTCACATAATTTTATTAAAAGTGATAACTGTTGTCTCAGTTTGTGTCACATAATTTTATTAAAAGTGATAACTGTTGTCTCAGTTTGTGTCACATAATTTTATTAAAAGTGATAACTGTTGTCTCAGTTCGTGTCACATAATTTTATTAAAAGTGATAACTGTTGTCTCAGTTTGTGTCACATAATTTTATTAAAAGTGATAACTGTTGTCTCAGTTCGTGTCACATAATTTTATTAAAAGTGATAACTGTTGTCTCAGTTCGTGTCACATAATTTTATTAAAAGTGATAACTGTTGTCTCAGTTTGTATCACATAATTTTATTAAAAGTGATAACTGTTGTCTCAGTTTGTGTCACATAATTTTATTAAAAATGATAACTGTTGTCTCAGTTTGTGTCACATAATTTTATTAAAAGTGATAACTGTTGTCTCAGTTTGTATCACATAATTTTATTAAAAGTGATGACTGTTGTCTCAGTTTGTGTCACATAATTTTATTAAAAGTGATAACTGTTGTCTCAGTTTGTGTCACATATTTTTATTAAAAGTGATAACTGTGTTTATCAGTATCAACTAGTGGAATAAAGAGGATAAACTGTGTTTATCAGTATTAACTAGTGGAATAAAGAGGATAAACTGTGTTTATCAGTATTAACTAGTGGAATAAAGATGGATAAACTGTGTTTATCAGTATTAACTAGTGGAATAAAGATGGATAAACTGTGTTTATCATCATTAACTAGTGGAATAAAGGGGGATAAATTGTGTTTACCAGTATCAACTAGTGGAATAAAGAGGGATAAACTGTGTTTATCAGTATTAACTGGTGGAATAAAGTGGGATAAACTGTGTTTATTAGTATTAGCTAGTGGAATAAAGATGGATAAACTGTGTTTATCAGTATTAACTAGTGGAATAAAGATGGATAAACTGTGTTTATCAGTATTAACTAGTGAAATAAAGAGCGATAAACTGTGTTTATCAGTATCAACTAGTGGAATAAAGGTTGATAAACTGTGTTTATCAGTATTAACTAGTGAAATAAAGGGGGATAAACTGTGTTGATCAGTTTCAACTAGTGGAATAAAGAGCGATAAACTGTGTTTATCAGTATTAACTGGTGGAATAAAGTGGGATAAACTGTGTTTATTAGTATTAGCTAGTGGAATAAAGATGGATAAACTGTGTTTATCAGTATTAACTAGTGGAATAAAGATGGATAAACTGTGTTTATCAGTATTAACTAGTGAAATAAAGAGCGATAAACTGTGTTTATCAGTATCAACTAGTGGAATAAAGAGGGATACACTGTGTTTATCAGTATTAACTAGTGAAATAAAGAGGATAAACTGTGTTTATCAGTATTAACTAGTGAAATAAAGGGAGATAAATTGTTTACCAGTATCAACTAGTGGAATAAAGAGGGATAAACTGTATTTATCAGTATTAACTAGTGAAATAAAGAGGGATACACTGTGTTTATCAGTATTAACTAGTGGAATAAAGATGGATAAACTGTGTTTATCAGTATTAACTAGTGAAATAAAGATGGATAAACTGTGTTTATCAGTATTAACTGGTGGAATAAAGTGGGATAAACTGTGTTGACCAGTTTCAACTAGTGGAATAAAGAGGGATAAACTGTGTTTATCAGTATTAACTAGTGGAATAAAGATGGATAAACTGTGTTTATCAGTATTAACTAGTGGAATAAAGGGGATAAACTGTGTTTACCAGTATCAACTAGTGGAATAAAGAGGGATAAACTGTGTTTATCAGTATTAACTAGTGAAATAAAGAGCGATAAACTGTGTTTATCAGTATTAACTAGTGGAATAAAGGGGATAAACTGTGTTGACCAGTTTCAACTAGTGGAATAAAGAGGGATAAACTGTGTTTATCAGTATTAACTAGTGGAATAAAGATGGATAAACTGTGTTTATCAGTATTAACTGGTGGA
Source organism: Carcinoscorpius rotundicauda (assembly GCA_011833715.1). Classification (NCBI taxonomy): domain Eukaryota; kingdom Metazoa; phylum Arthropoda; class Merostomata; order Xiphosura; family Limulidae; genus Carcinoscorpius; species Carcinoscorpius rotundicauda. The sequence goes on from CM022402.1 coordinate 4,836,421, forward strand.
ATAAAGAGGGATAAACTGTGTTTATCAGTATTAACTAGTGGAATAAAGATGGATAAACTGTGTTTATCAGTATTAACTAGTGAAATAAAGAGCGATAAACTGTGTTTATCAGTATCAACTAGTGGAATAAAGAGGGATAAACTGTGTTGACCAGTTTCAACTAGTGGAATAAAGAGGGATAAACTGTGTTTATCAGTATTAACTAGTGGAATAAAGATGGATAAACTGTGTTTATCAGTATTAACTAGTGGAATAAAGGGGATAAACTGTGTTGACCAGTTTCAACTAGTGGAATAAAGAGGGATAAACTGTGTTTATCAGTATTAACTAGTGGAATAAAGATGGATAAACTGTGTTTATCAGTATTAACTAGTGAAATAAAGAGCGATAAACTGTGTTTATCAGTAATAACTAGTGGAATAAAGGTTGATAAGCTGTGTTTATCAGTATTAACTAGTGAAATAAAGGGGGATACACTGTGTTTATCAGTATTAACTAGTGAAATAAAGAGGATAAACTGTGTTTATCAGTATTAACTAGTGAAATAAAGGGAGATAAATTGTTTACCAGTATCAACTAGTGGAATAAAAAGGGATAAACTGTGTTTATCAGTATTAACTAGTGGAATAAAGAGCGATAAACTGTGTTTATCAGTATTAACTGGTGGAATAAAGTGGAATGAACTGTGTTTACGAGTTTCAACTAGTGGATTAAAGAGGAATAAATTGTGTTTATCAGCACCAACTAGTGGAATAAAAGGAGATGTACTGTGTTCGTGAGTATCTTCATCTTTAATTTGATAAAACTTTTATGAATTATTTAGTCTTTATTTTATATACCTTATAAGGGTTCTACCTGCATGTGTCACCGAGGAGCACGAGATGGGGGAGACATTATACTGAAAAGTGCTAGGATTGGTGTCACTTAGCGGTGTATGATGTAGTCATATCTACTTGTCTCTCGTCAGTTTTATTCAACTTCTGTCTGCCTTGATATTTATCATCACAAATATTATCTTTTCCTTATCACCTGAAAAACTTTCCTTGTTTTATTTATAGAAAAAAGAACATTTTCATGGTGATTGTATAGCCCCTATATCAGGCTTTGTAATGAGCCATGTGAAGGATTTATTATTACATATTTATTTGTTATATCTTTGTCTGTTGGAATTAAATATGTATACTTACAAATGCACGTACCTTATACTGTTGAACGTGTATTGCGAAATTCTCGCCTTTTCACTAAGATTGTGGAAGCCTCTCGAGTGTAAGAATCTACAGTGTATATATGTATGTAAATAGCAGTATTGGTACCTTAGCTAAAATATCTATAACCGTCTCTTCTCAAATTTATAATATTAACCAAAACAACGTGCCGAAAGTCGATTTGCTACAGTTAGTATACTATAAACCTCGGATGCTGTAACTGTAAGTATGCCCCCCAGTGGCTCAGCGGTATGTCTGCGGACTTACATGCTAAAATCCGGGTTTCAATACCCGTGGTGGGCAGAGCACAGATAGCCCATTGTGTAGTTTTGTGCTTAATTCAAAACAACAACAACAACAACAACTGTAAGTAACGTTTATAGATTTCGAACATTATAAATCTTTTACTTTCAGCGAATTAACGTCGAACGTTTCCTGAAAACATTATATAATTTCAGCGGTGAAAAACGTACGAGTGATCGGCGAAGAGCTTGCTAGCTTCTCATTAAGTAAATTGTACCTTTATCAGCTCAAAATTAATTCGCTCACGGTGAACCGTCCATAAAATATTCAGTTCCTGACCAGATAGAAGACTCGATATTGCTTGTAAAGCTTTTGTTAATAAATTAATATTTGTTATAACCATTATTATAAATCGTATTATTCTTTCTTATTAAAATATGTTTGTATTAATAAAGGAAACTTCATAATCAAAATTAAAACTTCACTCATTTTCGAGTTATTTCCAATCGTAACACGTAATACAATAAATTGGGGGATCGTCTTGAATAAGTTATAATACGTAACATCCATTAAACGTTCGACTGAAAATGTGCCTTTGTGTGTGAAAAGTACGTTGTCCATTACCTTCACACTAAAACTCTGATTACAGTATTGACTGCACATCGAGCAGGCTGTCTTCATTGACAGCAGCTCCCCTCTATCTGGGAGTAATAAGACTACACGAAAAACAAAATGATTTGTGGTACTCAATGTGATTCGTCTTCTGATTGGATATGTACTATTCATCACAGTGATTCGTCTTCTGATTGGATATGTACTATTCATCACAGTTCTGAGAGCGGAGTCTAGCTGGATGTTACGCACAACGTAATACCAGTAGAAAAACGGCTTCATGACAAGCTTGAAACTTCCTGTCATGGGGAGATCGTGTTTTTGCTGCTACGTGTAATGAAGCACGTGAAAGTTTGAGGTGTAATGTACTGCTATCCCACGTGTCAAGTCTTTAAAGTTGGTGCATCACATGAAGTTATAAGTGAGTTAAGAGTCGACCTACCGTAATAACACGCTTGGGTTACAACCGGACGTGACGTTTCACGCTAAGTTACTTCACCGCTCGTGGTATATACAAACAACAAGGACCAAAGCTTTGTTGGAACAGTAAAGGCTTTAATGTCCTTAAATTACGACCCCCCACAACGCCTCTCCTAGTTGAATGTGTTTGCTATAGTTCTGTTCAGTTTCGCTTCATGAGGCTATTAGATAACTAGTTTTAAAAAGACTGGAAATTGATGTAAAGGTGCTAAAAGTGATGTAATTCGAAACAGTTTATTAACTATTTCGAACCACGTGAACCAATAGTATGTCACTTCCTCGATCTCTAACTAAACTACTGTGTGGCAAGCACATTGTTGAAAACCTAGGTAAGTACCATACCAATTCAAGGTCCGAACTACTGAAAACACAGGTAAGGAAAAACAAAACTAGAACCTATAAAAGTACACAATTTTGTTCTATACTACTAAAAACCTCAAGTAAGAAAGACAAAACCAGAGCCTTTCATATTAACAGAGGTTTGTTCCATGTTACTAAAAACTCATGTGGGTACCAACTTCAGTAAAATCTGTTACCCATTCTATAACACTGAAAACTCAAGAAAATACTATACCAGCGTAATACTTAATATTAGAGCTATCACTTAACACTAGATGACGCTGTTTTTTGGATGATAACAAGGCTTTATCAAATGATTAATATTTGCATATTCTAGCCCGTCAATAGAATATAAGTTAAATTGGTTTTAAATCGAGGGGATATATTTCCTCACCTTCTGTTTGAGGTTTTGTTGAGGGAATATATCTCCTCATCTTCTGTTTGAAGTTTTGTTGAGGAGATATATCTCCTCGTCTTCTGTTTGAGGTTTTGTTGAGGGGATACATCTCCTCATCTTCTGTTTGAGGTTTTGTTGAGGGGATACATCTCCTCATCTTCTGTTTGAGGTTTTGTTGAAAAGATATATCTCCTCATTTTCTGTTTGAGGTTTTGTTGAGGGGATACATCTCCTCATCTTCTATTTGAGGTTTTTTTGAGGGTATACATCTCCTCATCTTCTGTTTGAGGTTTTCTTGAGGGGATACATCTCCTCATCTTCTGTTTCAGGTTTTGTTGAGGGGATATATCTCCTCATCTTCTGTTTGAGGTTTTGTTGAAGGGATACATCTCCTCATCTTCTGTTTGATGTTTTGTTGAACGGATACATCTCCTCATCTTCTGTTTCAGGTTTTGTTGAGGGGATACATCTCCTCATCTTCTGTTTGAAGTTTTGTTGAGGGAATATATCTCCTCCTCTTCTGTTTGAGGTTTTGTTGAAGGGATATATCTCCTCGTCTTCTGTTTCAGGTTTTGTTAACCTTTTATTGAAATATTTACCTCACGACTTAAATTGTCGAACGTGATTGGTTTGGCCTGGTTTTGAATTTCCCGCAAAGCTACACGAGGGCTACCTGCGCTTGCCGTCCCTAATTTAGCAGTGTAAAACCAGATGGAAGGCAGCTAGTCATCACCTCCTACATCCAATTCTTGGGCTACTTTTTTTTCACCAACGAATAATGGGATTAGCCGTCATATTGTAACGCCTCCACGGCTGAAAGGGCGAGCATGTTTGGTGCAATGGAGATTGGAACCCGCGACCCTTGGATTTCAAGTCGAAGGTGATTGTAATCCACTTTTGTGGTGTGTCATTTTCAGTAAGAGTTTCCACAAAATGCTTTCGATTATATCTTAGCTATCACAGAATCGGTAAATCTCACATGCTGTTAATGCATCAAAACCTTTCACGTTTTCGTGAAACCAGAGTTCGTGTGAATATTAAATACTCATTAGCTTCGAGGAACATTTTAAATAAAACTAACAAATCTGTGATAATCACTTTTTTTTTTCAAAATTAACAAAAAAATGGAAGCCAATGAAACATCTAATTTTGTCTGAGACAAAATTAACTTATGGGACCTTCCCTCTGTTCTTCCCCACCCCTGACGCTGGCCTCGACACTAATTCTGAACCCTTGGTAATTATAATGTATGGTTTTGCACAGATCAGTGATTATCCGCAGGAAATGGCGTCAGTTATGTTGTTTTATATTGTAAGTGTCCGTATAGTCTGGAGAGATGTGTGCATTATTAATTCACCCAGAATTCTTAGAACAACAATTGGTGATATAAAATTAAATACGGTGATTAAAATAAACACCTTAGTTAGGACAAAAAATATTTTCGTCTCCAGGTATGAAATTACGAACAGGAAGTTTGAGAACAATAAGATGTGTGAAGATCGCACGTGAGACAAGACCAGAAAAAATATTACAAACCTCATATAGTTAGAAAGGCCTTTGTCCAAGAAGTCCGGATGCTTATTGGCTTTTAAATTCAGAAACACCTTACCTGTTTGGTCAAAACTTTTAAAACAACGAGAATGCTAGGCAGTAGTACAATGTCACTGTCACCACGTGACAACTGGCTTCGATTTCAACTTTAGTTTTTTTAATTACAAAGCACTTTACACGAACAACAATTGATATACGTATGTCCTAAAAAATGGACATTATATTATCTACAATTGCTGTGGACGTTCTCAACTTATTTAGGACTAGAATATGCATACGTATTTTGTTTTGAACAAAATGCGTATCACTTTGTGAAAACGTATTCAGATGTTTCTGCATTATCAGCTACGTTTGCCTTCATTACAACTCTACATTTAGTTTACTTTGTAATAATAATGCTTCAATTCATTTCATAGGTTGTTATAAACACCTTTTAACTGAGTTTCTTTTTTACTACAAGTTTTAGTTTTCGTTTTTGTGATTTGCTTTGTTTCAGCTTGTAAAACCGTGTCGTGCGCTGAACGTTCATAACTGTTCTATACTCTGCGCATTACTACAAATACCATTACTATTCGTTAGTGTTCACTGTATATCTGGTTTTACTATATAAAGTTACGTTCAAGTGAGTTTGTTCGTCTGACTGCGTAGTTTTTTGTTTTTACAAATAGACCCCAACTTATCCATTTAACGCGTAATGCCTGCAAAAAAAACGAAGCTTAAAATCCGTGCGTGAAAATGATATAATAAGGAACATTGAAGCAGAGAGAATGAGACCACCACAATTGTTCTGTCGGTGTAGCTAGTATTGAAAGTATTACTGACGGTTATTTGTCAAAATGTAAGTTATAAAAGTTACAGTTGAAGAAATGTCCGAAACACCGGATACTTAAAAAGAAAAATAATTCGTCCCAAACTTCGTCGTCGTCGCTAAAGTAAAAAAAAAAATTAATGTTATACCTACAGAGTTTTGATAAGTTTGCAACAGTTTGAACATTTCATTTAGGAAACCTACAATGTGTATCTAACTAACTTCAGAGATACTTTCTCATCACCTCGTGGCCCGGCATGGCCAAGCGCGTTGAGGCATGCGCTCGCAATCTGAGGGTCGCGGGTTCGCATCCGAGTCGCGCTAAACATGCTCGCCCTCCTAGCCGTGGGGGCGTTATAAAGTGACGGTCAATCCCACTTTTCGTTGGTAAAAGAGTAGCCCAAGAGTTGGCGGTGGGTGGTGATGGCTAGCTGCCTTCCCTCTAGTTTTACACTGCAAAGTGAGGGATGGCAAGCACAGATAGCCCTCGAGTGTCTTTGTGCGAAAATTCAAAACAAAGAAACTTATCACCTCGAAGACGATAACTTTGAACAGAATGTCTGTAACAAGATGTGTGTAACATATGCTGTTAAAGTTGTTTGTAAAAAAATAAAAAATTAATGTACTTCAACTTTTGTTACAGTAGTTTTAAACATTTTGAAAGAAATTTCACGTGTACCTCTTCTTTGTCGTGATTGGATGTGAAGAAACTCGTGGTCACGTGCTACATTTTTATTTCACACAGTTGTTTTTGATTATTTGAAGCGAGGAAAAAAAGACTGTGCTTTTTTTCTTCAAATTTTGTTTGTGTTACGTTTAATCCCTTTTGGTTTAATTGGACCAGACGTCATAATTTAGATACATTAAGCACAGGAATCCGTAAAACGTTTTCAGAGATGAAGTCACATCCCTCCTGGTTCAGAGTTAGCTCCATGCATAACCAGATGTTCTTAGGAACACTGAAGACATAACCTACCAGTAGGTGTAACGTGTCCTGGTGACTAGGAAATCTGGCTAAATAAAACGATGACATTCCTTTAGACAAGCAAGGATAAACTAAGAGAACATTGCATCCACCATGTTGGAAAACACGTGTGCGTTTTTGGAGAGATTTCTTTCTCGTTCGTTACGTCGGTATTTCGGGTCATTATTGTTCTTTTTACATCCACTTCCTGTCTTTTAAATTGTTACTTACACTTATTACTAAAATTAAACCTCTTGATGTGTTTGATTCATCTGGAAGAATACTGAAAAGACGGTGACATCTGATACAGCATACAGAAGTAACTAGTTTACTCTTATACGAGCATTTTGTGAGACGGCTCAGTAAAGAGATGTGTTTGTTTTGAATTTCGCGCAAAGCTGCACGAGGGCTATCTGCACTAACCGTTGTCCCTAATTCAGCAGTGTAAGACCAGAGGAAAGACAGCTAGTCATCACCATCCACCGCCAACTCTTGGGCCACTCTTTTACCAAGGAATGGTGGGATTGACCGTAGGTTTGTAACGCCCCCACGGCTGAAATAACTAGCATGTTTGATGTGAGAGGAATTTGAGCCTGCCACCTTAAGGTTACGAGTCGATCGCCCTAACCACCTTGCCATGCTGGGCCTCATGGAGAGGTCGAGAGTTTATAACTTTAAGGTCAGGGGTTATGACCCGTGCATCAAGCATAACGCAAATAGTCCATTGTGAAATTTTGTGCTTAAAATAAACAATCTAATATTAATCTTAGTTTTCATAAAAAGTCCCCCCTAGCTCTGCTAAATATCACCACATAAGCGTTCAGGGAGATAAATTTTTTGCAATCGAACATAATTATTTTTATTGTTGTACTTTAAATGTCATGTTCAGAATTCTGTTTAATCTTATGAGGTGTGAAACTTAACAAGTTAATTTAAGCAGATTTTCCAAATGTATACTTTTTTTTAATAATGACTTTACAAATTGATCATCGATAGCAGCACTGCTTCCCCCCCCCCCAGGTATTGACTGTTGTTGTTCTACTATTTGTTTATTGTTAAACACAAAGCTTAATAATTATTTGTTAAGAACTCGCTCTCGCCACGGGGGTATCGAAACCCGTTTATATTCATTTAAAAGCCTACAGATTTACCACTGAGCCATTGGGGAGCTCATTTGAAAGTCTGATTGCTTATGAGGCTGAAACAGCTGTTTTCGATCTCATCGGTGAGGACAGCACAGAGTAGTTTTGTGTTTAACAACAAACAAACAAGCTTATCTTATGGTAAGTCTCAGCCTTATCATGTTAGAAGATACCCGTGGTGGGAAGAGCACACATAGCCAACTAAATAGTTTTGGGTTTGACAACGATAAAAAAACACAACAAAAAACCTACCAGTAAGCTCCAGGGGAGCTAATAATAAAAGTCGTTGGGATTAGCATAACAATTCACTTTTTTTTTAACCTAACATGGTTTGAATGAAAAATTAATATATATAACTTGTTTTGCAGTGTTTAATCATCAGCCTTGAGTCTGATAAGTAGCACTAATTTGATCTAAACATTTGAACATGTTTATTAAATATGTTTAGTTTACTGTACTTCCTCTTAAAAATCTAACGACTTTCACTCTTTCTTTAATTTCGTGTTTTTAATTAGAACAATTTCTCTTCTCTTAACTTTTATCTGTAAGTAAGTTTGCGCCTGTTTTGTAGCAAGATACAAACTGTTAACTGTCACAATGTTTTTACGTGTGTTGCTATTGGTAACCAAATACTTACCTTCAGAGATTTTTTTTACCCGCACTTTAAGAGTGAGTCATCGTTTGCGTGACGTCACTGGCTTGAGTCTAATTGTGCAGCGTATGGCAACAAAGTAATTTCTCTTTGTGCTGGTGTGTCACAGTCACGTGACTAAAGTTCAGTGACATATTGAATTTTGCTAAAATACAGTTTTTTTTTTGTGAGCTTCGACGCAAGAAATACGATTACCAGTTGTTGAAAAGTTGGGTCTTCCCAAACTTTATTTTTAATAAATCCGTGCATTTTCAACAAATTCCTTTCCCATTATTGTTGCTGAAAAAACCCTAAAGATTAGCTTGGGTGGGGTGGTCAGGTTTTTATTTGAAATGTCAGGGTGGGCACTTAGGTATATTGCGGATTTACATTGAAAATTCTCTATCATCTCGCATTAAAACTTTAATTGCATTCGGTTTAATGGTGAATCAGATAGTATGTATGTATTTTTGTGTTTACGTATCATACAGATTTCTATATACTTAAAGCTGTTTAACACTAAAAAGAGTCGACAATATGAATACAAAGGTGAACAGAGAACATTCACCATGTATGTGTGTGGACTACATCAAGTTAGTGATACCTCCAGCTCAGATATCAAACGTCTTCCATACCTAAACCCAAGACAGTCACAATCAGTGAAATTTTAGTCCAGTCCAACAGGTTCACACAAAGTTTGGAAGAGTTTTATGGATTGTACCAGATCTTAAGTTTTCATGGATTGTACCAGATCTTAAGTTTTTATGGATTGTACCAGATCTTAAGTTTTTATGGATTGTACTAGATTTTAAGTTTTTTTATGGATTGTAGTAGATTTTAGTTTTTGGGATTGTTCTGGATTTCAAGTTTTTACGGATTTTTCTGGATTTTAAAGTTTTACGGATTGTTTCGGATTTTAAGTTTTTATGGACTGTTCTGAATTTTATGGTTTTATGGACTGTATCCGCCTGGAATGAAAAGGTGGTTGTGTGTTGAGCCTTTTTGTTTCTGTTTACAAACAACCTGATTAAGGATTCAACACAAAACATTATCCATTTCTTCGCTCTAGAGAGATACAGTCCACAAAAACTGCAAATCCAGTACAACCCACTCTGGATTAGACTCCTCTGGAACAAGCGTGAATATTAGTGTAAAGATTCCATATTTTGTTGATCACATCACTTCCAGTTTGCTACGTGTTCTCAGTATTTCTACTGATTCTCATTTATTTTGATGTATCATACAATAAAACTGCACTCAAGAATGACTAGAGTCTTTATATACTGAAGATCCTAACCCTAAATTTTAGTATCCCTTCCATTACATATATTTTTACACTCGAGAGAGACACCTCTGGTTTTATCAAAAGCAATGCCTACTTATCTAATCATAACTATTATAAACCCCATGGTGTTACCAAGAAAAACTTTAACTACCAACAGTACAATTACAAGTTGTTCCGAATATTTGTTTACGTGATATCGTTGAAGTGGGCAGTTTCCCTTTGTAGAGCAATACGAGGTCAGGTGTAGAAATCTACCCTAGACAATCACCAAGGCAAATTTGACCAAGAATCAACTTTGTTTAGTCCTATATTCACTCCTAAAACCCATCATAACCTCTCAAAATGTCAGCCTACACACACACAATCTCATGGAAACAATGTTTTTCTTTTTACACACAAGCTATGCTACGGGCTATTTGCGCTGTACCAACGCAGGGATCGAAATCTGACTTTTAACATTATAAGCAGGGGCAAAGAAAAAGGAATACTAGAGTCTTCTAGATTTCTTACCTCACGCGACAGGTATGTTAGCCATGTTGTTTCAAAACTGCTTTATATTTTAACCTAGAAACGTCAGCAAATATGTTTTTATTTTTCTCATAGCAAGGCCACATTTGGCTATCTAATGAGCCCACCTAGGGAAATCGAACCCCTGGTTTTAGCGTCGCAAATCCATAAACTTTCCGTTGTACTAGCGGTAAACCGTCAGGAAATAAAATACATCTGTCCTTCAACAGACCTCTCACTCTGTTGCGTGTCACAGTGAGAAAAGTGTAAGTCAAGGCTGGTCACGTCTTGATAATATAAAATATTTAACCAAGTACAGATATCTATAAAAGAATTGAAAAAACGAAAAAAAAAAAAAGTGAATAGGCTCGAAAAACTCAAACTGTAATATTTACATATCATAACTATAAACCAGTGTGACCAACGCATAATTGTAGATTGATATATGTAACTTAAATGTTTTGTATTCGTGACGGCACGTCAGCTGCGTCGTGCTTTATTGATGTATTAAATATTTATGTATGCAAATAATAACACTTAAATTTATTTAGTGCATATAACCACTTAGAATTAAGTGAAAAATATCGAACAACCGAAATATACTATAGCTTAAAATACATATACATTTAGCGCGTAAAGCGTGCGACTCGTAATCCGAGGGTCGCGGGTTCGCGCCCGCGTCGCGCTAAACATGCTCGCCCTCCCAGCCGTGGGGTGTATAATGTGACGGTCAATCCCACTATTCGTTGGTAAAAGAGTAGCCCAAGAGTTGGCGGTGGGTGGTGATGACTAGCTGCCTTCCCTCTAGTCTTACACTGCTAAATTAGGGACGGCTAGCACAGATAGCCCTCGAGTAGCTTTGTGCGAAATTCCAAAACAAACAAACAAACAATGTATATCGTACATAGGCTTTATGTAAGCTAGGACACATCGAATTAGTCAGCCTTCTTATCTCTACTTGCCAAAGTAATCGACTTATCCCAAAGTAGGCTTACAGATACTGCATTATAGCCCTGTCATTCTTACTCAACAAATACAATGATTTATCATAATGTAGGTCTAACATAACTTGAATATAACCTAAATTTAGTGATTCGATATAATTTTGTCTGTGTGTCAAGTGTTATCCAAACAGGTAAAAGTATTTTATATTATATATTAGGCTTACCTTGTTCATTTATTTCGCTTTTCCAAGCAGTATTCTGATGAGCTGTGAACTTAGCGAAACTAGCGAATCGAAGAATATGTTAGATCTCTACGTCAATTTGTTTTTTTTTCTTTTCACTGTAATTATACATTTTGGTTAGGGTAAGTAATCCATTAATAAATAATATAAGCCTCAGAGTACTGGAAAATAGCCACTTTATCTCTACTTATCAAATTCATTGATTCGTCATAACATAGGCTTCACGGTAACGGAATATCGCCCATAGGCAAATCCAAGCAAAAGTCTCGAAGTGGGGTTCCTTGACCTTTCACTCATACTCAGAAATTCAAGTGCCTTCAAATTTCAGGATATGGCATAGTAATTCTAGGTGAGATCGTAGTGGGCTAACAAAATATCAGCATCTGGAAGTGGCCCTTTTCCGAAGAGTTTATTCAGATATGAATTTGTTGCCGCCCTCGAAAACCAGTTTAATCTAACAGGGCGCTAGGGTACACGTTATTAACTTCGCGGTGCTTTGTTGAGAAAGGCTACTCTTTAGTCCTAAATACTAACTAAGCCTAATAAGGATTCATCATGCTATTACGTGATGTGGTCTTCTGACTTTGCAAATAAAAGTGATTTTTTTTTTGTATGCCCGAAAGAAAAAAAAACTGAGGGAGGAATGATTTGTGGAATTATCAAGTGAGCAGGGTCAAACAAAATTTGACCAAATTTATATTAATCATTGACTATATATTACTACAATCTGTATTAGCATCAAGAAGACTGATACCTTTAAAACGATGTAAAATCGGAGAGAACACACAATATACATCAAATTATCTCCTTGTAGTTATTTCATAGGCTTAATAAAATACCCAAAAGTAGAATCAGAAACGCTTCTTATGTTGACAATTTCATATATGGTAAAATAAAACTAACACGTTACTCGGTTTACTGGACCCATGATTTACCTTTCATGACATGCAAGTTGACCGTTATATGACAAAAGTAACTCCTTCATCCTTTCTCTCCATAAAGAAACCAGTTAGGACCAATGGACCGTAGGCCTATAGATTCAGCACCGCGTTGACAAAATACAAGATGTCGCGCTAGAGAACGGTAGTGAGGAAAACAAAAACATTTTTACGTGATTTACAAAATGACGCCTAAAGACGTGAGAGAAAGGTTGGCTTTTTCAGGTAAGAAAACGTTGACTCAGCATGTTTGTGATATCTATTAAATATCAAAATGACAGATGTTTAACATTTTGTCCACGAAAAAATATGTGGTGCATGAATAACACTTACGTCAGCTAGCATATTTCTAACGGTTCTGAAATTAGGCCTATTGTTCCTACTGATTTAGATATTAAGCCTATCGAATATTATTGGGTTGCGATAAAGCCGTGTTCGCTTTATCAGCATTATTGTTTACTGTAGAGAGTTTACCACTTCATATTTTTAGGCCTCTCTGTATGTTTTTGCAATCCACCATACCCATGTCACCCGTGTTTTTGAAACAGTGAAATTTCAAATCTACCCTTTAAAAATGAAGTTCTCTTTTCATTTGTAGGTGTATTTACCTTCTTAAAATATAGCCCTATTAGTAATTACAACTACTGGCTGTTATAAAATGGCTTGTTCTCATGATTGTGCGCATTAATACCAGAATCTTTTGGGTCAATTTATAATCTATAATTAGATTCAGATAAAATTCAGCGTCACATTGAACCAGAAAATATACAGTTTTCTTTCACTGAATAAAAGATTTTCTGGTGTAACATTCTCTTATACACCCCAGATACTGCCTTCAACCTTCACTGCTCTTTACCACAAGCTAAATTGTACTTTTTAAAAAGTCTGACTTAAACACATTCTTAAAAGCTGGCATCTTGTTGACCACGACGTTGAAATAAAGTGATTGGATAATAAATAATCATCACTTTTAAAACTAGTAGGCCTAAAGAATGTTATTACTTTTAACCTGAAAACTATTTTTCAGAATTTTTTTCTTCAGTCACAATCACTAAGACTTAAGACTTATACACAAGTGTAACTATTCTGAGGCTGCCCCCCACCCACACAAAGTTAGAGGCCTTCATAACGTAAATATTGATAACTTTGTATTATGAATAATTGAATGCACTTTAGTTTACAACTGAACCCATTGGTAACTGGTACAAAAAATATATATATTTGACTAAAGTCGAAATTAGCGTTGTATTTGTCAAGCTAGTATTTGCTTAACAATGCAACTTATATATTACAACAGCGCTCTATTTGTAAAATACTTTTGTGCCTTTTTTCTTTGAAAAGTTTGCTTGATTGGTCACTTAATATTATACACTGATACTAAGAAACAAAATAATCAACTTATTTTAATTAAAATGTTATAACTTGTAAATAAATAACACATCTTATTGAACTGATAATCCTACTATAATGAACGAAGAGTATATGTCAGTTTCTATGTATGTCACCAAAACCCCTCTGCTGTCTACTGATTGGCACCACAAATAAAAATCCGTAAAAAAATGCATACTTTGGGTTTGATTTGTTTCTGAATTTCGCCGAAAGCTACACAAGGGCTATCTGTGCTAGCCGTCCCTAATTTAACAGTGTAAGACTAGAGGGAAGGCAGCTAGTCATCACCACCCACCGCCAACTCTTGGGCTACTCTTTTACCAACGAATTGTGGGATTGACAGACACATTATAACCCCCATCTCCACGGCTGAAAGGGCGAGCACGTTTGGTTTTACTGAGACTCAAGACAGCTGGTGTGGGTGTTAAAACTCGTGATAAAGTAGAGAACAAAGTTTCGACCTTTTAAGGTCATCTTCAAGTTAAATGAGGGTGACCTAAGAAGGTCGTAACATTGTTCTCTCCTTTATTTAAATGAAAGTTTTAATAACCTTAGCATTATTACTTCAAGTGGGTTTCTCGTCATCGCGAATAACACAGCTTTAAATAACATTTGTTTCGTAACGACCAAAACACGACTTTCGCTAGGACTGAACGTGAGGATTTGATTATATCTTTATCGATTTAGTTTTTAAACGAAGTTCTGAGAAACTAGAGTTCTTAAAAAAACTGTCCTTTTTACAAAATGGTACAACTGTAAACATACAAGAACATTACCGTTTGATACCACATGTGGTAGTTATTAACACAAACAGCCACTCGTAGGCTGATGGTCTCTGCTTGTGTAATATAATTTTAATATTATACTAATATATTTTTCTTGCGATTCAAATTTATATTGATTTATGTTTGAAAACTGGGTTTTAGAGCCCGTAGTAAGCACGATATAGATAGCTCATTGTGCTTAAGAGGAAACAAAGTAATGTGTTAACGTGATTTGAATTCACTGAACGCAAAGCAACCATGCGGTGATTAAATGGTATATTTTGTTCGCGACTTCACATTAATTATTGATCGGTATTTGCACCCAGAGGAGTCTACTTTAAATGCAAATTGTATTTCTGAAAAAAAATTTTCCTCGGAGTGTTTGAGAATGCACCATAGAATATTTTATTTTGTGTTTACTGGAGAAAAAACTTTTCAACTACCAGCTCCCTCTTGTGGAATAAATGAATGTTGTCTCCCTCCCTGCCTTATTATGATCTGATCGTATTGTATTGGACTGCACGAAATAAACAAAATAACTTTGCGAGATAAAAAATGTTACAGTGAAATATGAAGTTTTGAATTCAGCGATTATTTGTCAGTGTATTATGTAATATACGATAAAAACTTCAACAAATGGAATAAGTTGTTGTTAAAAGACTAAATTTACACAATTAAATTATTCAGCTAGATTAATAAAAATCTTAAAATAATGACAGTTTTGTTTGTTTTGAATTTCACCCAAAGCTGTATCAGCCGTCACTAATGTATTTGTGATGAGTTAAAGGGAAGGCCGCTAACTTTTGGACTCTTCATTTATCAACAAATAATGTGGTTGACCGTGACGTTATAAGACCCCCCCCCCGGTTGAAAGGGTAAGCATGTTCGGTATGACAGGGATTCGAACCTACGACCCCCAGATTGCGAGTCTAGCTTCCTAATCACCAGGCTAAATAAGAACGGTCAGCGCCATCTGCGAGTGAAGGCCTGCTCTTTTGCGACATCTGGTGCTAAATGTGTTAACTGTAACTGATACACTCGATCTTATTATTCGATGTAAGCAACCGATAAAATCCCGTGAGGCGGAGCGTACTTGTTGCTGGTTTTCTTCCCTATGTCCAGCAGCTCAAAATTAAGAGTTGGATATATTATAGGCATAGGAGGTTAGGCTTAGAGTTTTAAAATGTAGTATTGATTGGATGTGGGAACATTGGGTTGTATAAGTTACTTTTTATATAATCTGTATTGTCCAATTATGAGCTTGTTCGGCGGCTTTGGCATAGTCTCGGTTAACATCCAGTAAGAAATCCTTTCTTTGAGATAACAGAAGAATAAATGGTTCTGGGATTCAGACGTAAGAGGTTTAGTTCGAGACTTGCACTAATGGTGCACGTACACGAACGTAATTTAAAAATAAACGCCCTTAGTTTTTTTAGTTTTACACGGTAATCCCAGTAAACAGTGTATCAGTAGTTACTAACTTAAATCGCGTATTTCGAAAAGTTTAAAATAATGTACTTAGTTGTTTTTGTTTTATATAATTATAGTCTAACCGAAAGCAGTAATCGTTTTGTTTCGTGCGAAATAAACCTTTTTTTACTGCCCCTGTCCATTTACATGTCTTTGTAAATGTCATAAAATGTAAAAATATGTCTTGTCTTTAATTAGTGTCCTGTGTATCACTGTGTGTATTTTCACAAGATTACAGTTTCACTGAAATACGTTTAGCGTTGTGGCCTTTTAGCTTTCGAGACAAAAAAATATTAACACGAAGCAGCTCTGTGCTCGTCTGTTTTGCTCAACACGAACGCTCAGCGCGGCGTTTTACGTCACCATTTCTCCCAATGGGAGGCCGAGGACGTCGAAACTTCCGGCCAGGCCTGGGAGGAAACGGTTGCAATCAGGAAGTAGATACGCGCGTGTCCCTCACGAAACGCGTGCTTTAAGTCCGCGGGAGTCTAGTCTATGTCTGTGTTACGAGTCGTTGTAAATGATCTAAAAACACAAATTGGTTGATTTCTTTTCGTAGTACACCCCACAAGTTCAAACCCTGTATCATGTTCAAGTTGTATTTGGATACACAGATCTGAGAGAAAGGATACTGTTTTTTTTTCTTTAAGTGCTAAATCGGCGAAGTTGAACGTTCGTTGTTAAAGTTCCAAAGGTTATAACTATGTCACATCGCACTGTTTGGTCCACAATCGTTCGTCGCAAAAGACATGACGACTGTAAGTTCTCGTTGACATATGTAAAGAAGAGAATGACAACCGTACGAAGAAACAGATAAATTAATATTTTAATAGAAAGTAATAATAGTGATATGGAATTATAATTAAACCACAAAAAAATATCTTAAGCTATGTTTTATAAGACTTTGTGTATAAACATGTGTTTAAGAGGATGGTATTTTGTAAAAAATATGTGAGTAATACCTTAATTTAAAACTAAAACCCCAATAAGTTAAGGGTAGATTACATAATTATTAAGTTATTTTGATGTTTAGATAATTAAGTATCTCACTGGTTCTCTTCTTTCTTCATCTATAATTTAACAATTATACGAAAAACGAAGACATAATAATATTTTTTTTTCTCTGTTCATCGTTCGGTTCTAGTTTATTTTACTTCAAAAATTATTTTAAATATTCAAGTCTGTTTATAGAGGTCTCTGAAGAAAGTGAAGAAAATAAAACGGAAAGTCAAATTCGCGTGCTCTCGCCACTGTTGCTCTTGTTAGACAGTTCCTTTTTTTGCCGTAAGAGGGAGTTTAGAAACTCGAAATGTTTTCAATAGGTAGGAGGTAACTTTGGGAAGTAGCAGGAAGAACCCGTAAGAAAGTAACACTTATGAATGGTAATGGGAAAATTCTAATTACACTAATTTTATTTTGTCTGATCTGTATTGTTCAATTAGAAAGATCGGTAGTAATAATGTTTTTTTCATATTTTAAACGACATCGAGTGTGGTGTAAGTTAATAAAAACTTAACTTAGTAAAATATGCTACCTATAGAGGGCTCTTCGTTCGATGTATTACCTGTACTTCAATACCACTTTCGAAACTAGAAGCTATAGGAAATATTTCCTCTTACAAACGTTCCATAACAAGAACACAAAACTAGAGACCTGATTCAGAGTATTCTGACGTATCTCTAACGTTATGGTAACGTAAGTTACTTCATAGAGATCAGGAGAGAGAAATGCACTTATCTCTTATATCAATTATTCACGGAAACTATATAAGGGTTCGACATTCGTGTATTATAGGAAATCATTAAAGTCGCGTTAAAAACGTAATACTGTTTAACACATTACACTTTAGAGATCAGCCTTGATAACACATACTGTTTAACACATTACACTTTAGAGATCAGCCTTGATAACACATACTGTTTAACACATTACACATTAGAGATCAGCCTTTATAATACATAATGTACGAAAAATGTATAATACTGTTTTTCCAATAACATATACTATTTTAGACATTACACTGTTGAACTCTCTCCCTGATAACTTCAGTTGTTTTACACATTACACTGTTGAACTCTCTCCCTGATAATTTCTATCGTTTTACAATTAGACTGTTGAACTCTCTCCCTGATAACTTCAGTTGTTTTACACATTACACTGTTGAACTCTCTCCCTGATAATTTCTATCGTTTTACAATTAGACTGTTGAACTCTCTCCCTGATAACTTCTATCGTTTCACACATTAGACTGTTGAACTCTCTCCCTGATAACTTCTATCGTTTCACACATTACACTGTTGAAAACTCTTCTTGATAACTTCTGTCGTTTTACACATTAGACTGTTGAACTCTCTCCCTGATAATTTCTATCGTTTTACAATTAGACTGTTGAACTCTCTCCCTGATAACTTCAGTTGTTTTACACATTACACTGTTGAACTCTCTCCCTGATAATTTCTATCGTTTTACAATTAGACTGTTGAACTCTCTCCCTGATAACTTCAGTTGTTTTACACATTACACTGTTGAACTCTCTCCCTGATAATTTCTATCGTTTTACAGTTAGACTGTTGAACTCTCTCCCTGATAACTTCAGTTGTTTTACACATTACACTGTTGAACTCTCTCCCTGATAATTTCTATCGTTTTACAATTAGACTGTTGAACTCTCTCCCTGATAACTTCTATCCTTTCACACATTAGACTGTTGAACTCTCTCCCTGATAACTTCTATCGTTTCACACATTACACTGTTGAACTCTCTCCTTGATAACTTCTATCGTTTTACACATTACACTGTAGACTCTCTCCCTGATAACTTCTATTGTTTCACACATTACATTGTTGAACTCTCTCCCTGATAACTTCTATCGTTTTACACATTACACTGTAGACTCTCTCCCTGATAACTTCTATTGTTTCACACATTACACTGTAGACTCTCTCCCTGATAACTTCTATTGTTTCACACATTACACTGTTGAACTCTCTCTCACGGTACTAAGATGAAAGCCGAATCAAGTTATTCGACAAAACAAGAGTACATAAGGTGCTGGTGTTTTTTTAATAACCGCCTTCTGTCCAGTTTATAAGTGCAAGTAGTCCATGAGCAGATGCGTATGAATACAAGAAAACGGAAATAATAAATATTGTATTGTTCTCTTAGAACTATCTCTCTGGTTACACACTACATATACACCACACTTATAGGGCCATCTCTGTCGTAATATAAACGGTTACACACATTACTCTAACTTCCTGACAGAACATACTGTTCACCCACAACTATCTCTCTAATAATTCATATTGTTTTACACACTGCTCTCAAATCCCACCTTTGAAAAAATATATTTTGCAAACATTTATGGATTAGAGATATATTTTTTTATAATACACAATCACACTTTATACATATACAGCTATCTTTCTGATAATGTATCTGTTTCACACACAGTATCCGTACAGAACTATCTCTCTGATAATGTAACTGTTTCACACACAGTATCCGTATAGAATTATCTCTCTAATAATTTACCTGTTTCACACACAATATCCGTATAGAATTATCTCTCTGATAATGTACCTGTTTCACACACAGTATCCGTATAGAATTATCTCTCTGATAATGTACCTGTTTCACACACAGTATCCGTATAGAACTATCTCTCTGATAATGTAACTGTTTCACACACAGTATCCGTATAGAATTATCTCTCTAATAATTTACCTGTTTCACACACAATATCCGTATAGAATTATCTCTCTGATAATGTACCTGTTTCACACACAGTATCCGTATAGAATTATCTCTCTGATAATGTACCTGTTTCACACACAGTATCCGTATAGAACTATCTCTCTGATAATGTAACTGTTTCACACACAGTATCCGTATAGAATTATCTCTCTAATAATTTACCTGTTTCACACACAATATCCGTATAGAATTATCTCTCTGATAATGTACCTGTTTCACACACAGTATCCGTATAGAATTATCTCTCTGATAATGTACCTGTTTCACACACAATATCCGTATAGAATTATCTCTCTGATAATGTACCTGTTTCACACACAGTATCCGTACAGAACTATCTCTCTGATAATGTAACTGTTTCACACACAGTATCCGTATAGAATTATCTCTCTAATAATTTACCTGTTTCACACACAATATCCTTATAGAATTATCTCTCTGATAATGTACCTGTTTCACACACAGTATCCGTATAGAACTATCTCTCTGATAATGTAACTGTTTCACACACAGTATCCGTATAGAATTATCTCTCTGATAATGTACCTGTTTCACACACAATATCCGTATAGAATTATCTCTCTGATAATGTACCTGTTTCACACACAGTATCTGTATAGTCTCTCTGATAATGTACCTGTTTCACACACAATATCCGTATAGAATTATCTCTCTGATAATGTACCTGTTTCACACACATTATCCTTATAGAGCTACCTCTGTAATATATTCTGTTTCACACACACACTATCCATATATAATTATTTCTCTGATAATCAGTACAGTTTCACACACATTCTATTCATATAGAACTATCTCGCCAGTAATGTATATTGTTTCACATACACTGTTCACATAGAACTCTAATAATAAATACTGTTTCACAAACTATCGATATAAAACTGTCTTAATCTTTAGTTGCCTGTTAATATATCATAATTATAGGCTTAGAACTTTACAAACCTGTTTACTTAATGTTATCAGAGCTTTGAAAGAGTAAATTAACTATGAATACTCTGTGATTCGGGGTTTGTACTTCGTTCACACTGATACACCGGTTGGTGCTATATTTTAAAAATTCTCTCTTGTTTCCATAGTTGGGTACGTTTATTCTTCTTGGCAAGTCTTTGCTATCACATGAAAAATAACGCTTCTGAAACACTGTGTGTGTAACGAACGTTTCGTTTTTAGAACAAGAAGTATTTTTAAACTCATACCTGTCGCTAGGCGGCGCTAAGTCAGCTAGCTAAGGGAATGCTCAGACTGTCGACACCTTCACGGGCTGGTTGTTCGATAATAACAGAAAAAAAAACAACAACTATAGAAACACTTTCCAATAAATGTCCTTAATGTCTTATCGCGTGGGTATCAACATCTCCCAGTAGATAAACCTGTAATGTGGAGTTAGGTCTCCACAGTTTCGCGAGACTTGTTATTGCGTGTTGCTTTCGTTCGTGAAAACGACCACTACGCACGTTGTTTTATTGACGGTAGTTAAGTCAACATCTTTTAGTTCTGTCCTCTTCATCAGTTCCTTGTACTTTCACAAGTCTTTCCTCGAACGGCTTTAGAAATATCCAGACACGTTATTTAGAGTATCAGTACGCCGTACACGAGAGTATAAAAATATAAACACAACTTCTTTGCGCGTACAAAATACAGCATTGGTCTGTTATTGCCACGACGCCATGAAAGTGACACTATTGTAACATATTTAAAAACTGAAACAGTTTAGCATTGTTTGTTTATTTGAAGCACAAAACTACACAGTGGGCTATGTGTGCTCTGCCCATAACGGGTATTGACACCCAGTTTCTACTGTTGTAAGTCTGCAGACTGGGGGGGGCATCTTAACCGTTTTAATAGAGTAATTTTTATATCGTTGTCAGGCCTGTAACCGAACAAAAGACAATGACTACAATTTAACATTAATTTAAGATGAGGTTGAATGTTTTGGAACATCAATAGGTAAAAAGCAAACTGTTATTTGATGAAGTATTTAGGTATATAGCAAACTGTTTTTTGGTAAAGTATGTAGGTATATAGCAAACTGTTATTTGATAAAGTATGTAGGTATATAGCAAACTGTTATTTGATGAAGTATGAAGGAATATAGCAAACTGTTATTTGATAAAGTATGTAGGAATATAGCAAACTGTTATTTGGTAAAGTATGTAGGTATATAGCAAACTGTTATTTGATAAAGTATGTAGGTATATAGCAAACTGTTATTAGATAAAGTATGTAGGTATATAGCAAACTGTTGTTAGATAAAGTATGTAGGAATATAGCAAACTGTTATTTGATGAAGTATGTAGGTATATAGCAAACTGCTGTTTGATAAAGTATGTAGGTATATAGCAAACTGTTATTTGATGAAGTATGTAGGTATATAGCAAACTCTTATTTGATAAAGTATGTAGGTATATAGCAAACTGTTATTTGATAAAGTATGTAGGAATATAGCAAACTGTTATTTGATGAAGTATGTAGGTATATAGCAAACTGTTATTTCATAAAGTATGTAGGTATATAGCAAACTGTTGTTAGATAAAGCATGTAGGTATATAGCAAACTGTTGTTAGATAAAGCATGTAGGTATATAGCAAACTGTTATTAGATAAAGTATGTAGGAATATAGCAAACTGTTATTTGATGAAGTATGTAGGTATATAGCAAACTGTTATTTGATAATGTAGGTATATAGCAAACTGTTATTTGATAAAGTATGTAGGAATATAGCAAACTGTTATTTGATAAAGTATGTAGGAATATAGCAAACTGTTATTTGATAATGTAGGAATATAGCAAACTGTTATTTGATAAAGTATGTAGGTATATAGCAAACTGTTATTTGATAAAGTAAGTAGGTATATAGCAAACTGTTATTTGATAAAGTATTTAGGAATATAGCAAACTGTTATTTGATGAAGTATGTAGGTATATAGCAAACTGTTATTTGATAATGTAGGTATATAGCAAACTGTTCTTTGATAAAGTATGTAGGAATATAGCAAACTGTTATTTGATGATGTATGTAGGTATATAGCAAACTGTTGTTAGATAAAGCATGTAGGAATATAGCAAACTGTTATTTGATAAAGTATGTAGGAATATAGCAAACTGTTATTTGATGAAGTATGTAGGAATATAACAAACTGTTATTTGATGAAGTATGTAGGTATATAGCAAACTGTTATTTGATGAAGTATGTAGGTATATAGCAAACTGTTATTTGATGAAGTATGTAGGAATATAGCAAACTGTTATTTGATAAAGTATGTAGGTATATAGCAAACTGTTATTAGATAAAGTATGTAGGAATATAGCAAACTGTTATTTGATAAAGTATGTAGGTATATAGCAAACTGTTATTTGATGAAGTATGTAGGTATATAGCAAACTGTTATTTGATAAAGTATGTAGGTATATAGCAAACTGTTATTTGATAAAGTATGTAGGAATATAGCAAACTGTTATTTGATAAAGTATGTAGGTATATAACAAACTGTTATTTGATAAAGTATGTAGGAATATAGCAAACTGTTATTTGATAAAGTATGTAGGTATATAGCAAACTGTTATTTGATAAAGTATGTAGGAATATAGCAAACTGTTATTTGATGAAGTATGTAGGTATATAGCAAACTGTTATTTGATAAAGTATGTAGGAATATAGCAAACTGTTATTTGATAAAGTATGTAGGAATATAGCAAACTGTTATTTGATAAAGTATGTAGGTATATAGCAAACTGTTATTAGATAAAGTATGTAGGTATATAGCAAACTGTTATTTGATGATGTATGTAGGTATATAGCAAACTGTTGTTAGATAAAGCATGTAGGAATATAGCAAACTGTTATTTGATAAAGTATGTAGGTATATAGCAAACTGTTATTTGATAAAGTATGTAGGTATATAGCAAACTGTTATTTGATAAAGTATGTAGGTATATAGCAAACTGTTATTTGATAAAGTATGTAGGTATATAGCAAACTGTTATTTGAAGAAGTATGTAGGTATATAGCAAACTGTTATTTGATGATGTATGTAGGAATATAGCAAACTGTTATTTGATAAAGTATGTAGGTATATAGCAAACTGTTATTTGATGAAGTATGTAGGTATATAACAAACTGTTATTTGATAAAGTATGTAGGTATATAGCAAACTGTTATTTGATAAAGTATGTAGGAATATAGCAAACTGCTATTTGATAAAGTATGAAGGAATATAGCAAACTGTTATTTGATAAAGTATGTAGGAATATAGCAAACTGTTATTTGGTAAAGTATGTAGGTATATAGCAAACTGTTATTTGATAAAGTATGTAGGAATATAGCAAACTGTTATTAGATAAAGTATGTAGGTATATAGCAAACTGTTGTTAGATAAAGTATGTAGGAATATAGCAAACTGTTATTTGATGAAGTATGTAGGTATATAGCAAACTGCTATTTGATAAAGTATGTAGGTATATAGCAAACTGTTATTTGATGAAGTATGTAGGTATATAGCAAACTGTTATTTGATAAAGTATGTAGGTATATAGCAAACTGTTATTTGATAAAGTATGTAGGAATATAGCAAACTGTTATTTGATAAAGTATGTAGGAATATAGCAAACTGTTATTTGGTAAAGTATGTAGGTATATAGCAAACTGTTATTTGATAAAGTATGTAGGAATATAGCAAACTGTTATTAGATAAAGTATGTAGGTATATAGCAAACTGTTGTTAGATAAAGTATGTAGGAATATAGCAAACTGTTATTTGATGAAGTATGTAGGTATATAGCAAACTGCTATTTGATAAAGTATGTAGGTATATAGCAAACTGTTATTTGATGAAGTATGTAGGTATATAGCAAACTGTTATTTGATAAAGTATGTAGGTATATAGCAAACTGTTATTTGATAAAGTATGTAGGAATATAGCAAACTGTTATTTGATAAAGTATGTAGGAATATAGCAAACTGTTATTTGATAAGTATGTAGGTATATAGCAAACTGTTATTAGATAAAGTATGTAGGTATATAGCAAACTGTTATTTGATGATGTATGTAGGTATATAGCAAACTGTTGTTAGATAAAGCATGTAGGAATATAGCAAACTGTTATTTGATAAAGTATGTAGGTATATAGCAAACTGTTATTTGATAAAGTATGTAGGTATATAGCAAACTGTTATTTGATAAAGTATGTAGGTATATAGCAAACTCTTATTTGATAAAGTATGTAGGTATATAGCAAACTGTTATTTGAAGAAGTATGTAGGTATATAGCAAACTGTTATTTGATGATGTATGTAGGAATATAGCAAACTGTTATTTGATAAAGTATGTAGGTATATAGCAAACTGTTATTTGATGAAGTATGTAGGTATATAGCAAACTGTTATTTGATAAAGTATGTAGGTATATAGCAAACTGTTATTTGATAAAGTATGTAGGAATATAGCAAACTGCTATATGATAAAGTATGAAGGAATATAGCAAACTGTTATTTGATAAAGTATGTAGGTATATAGCAAACTGTTATTTGATAAAGTATGTAGGAATATAGCAAACTGTTATTAGATAAAGTATGTAGGTATATAGCAAACTGTTGTTAGATAAAGTATGTAGGAATATAGCAAACTGTTATTTGATGAAGTATGTAGGTATATAGCAAACTGTTATTTGATGAAGTATGTAGGTATATAGCAAACTGTTATTTGATAAAGTATGTAGGAATATAGCAAACTGTTATTTGATAAAGTATGTAGGTATATAGCAAACTGTTATTAGATAAAGTATGTAGGTATATAGCAAACTGTTATTTGATGATGTATGTAGGTATATAGCAAACTGTTGTTAGATAAAGCATGTAGGAATATAGCAAACTGTTATTTGATAAAGTATGTAGGTATATAGCAAACTGTTATTTGATAAAGTATGTAGGTATATAGCAAACTGTTATTTGATAAAGTATGTAGGTATATAGCAAACTGTTATTTGATAAAGTATGTAGGTATATAGCAAACTGTTATTTGAAGAAGTATGTAGGTATATAGCAAACTGTTATTTGATGATGTATGTAGGAATATAGCAAACTGTTATTTGATAAAGTATGTAGGTATATAGCAAACTGTTATTTGATGAAGTATGTAGGTATATAGCAAACTGTTATTTGATAAAGTATGTAGGTATATAGCAAACTGTTATTTGATAAAGTATGTAGGAATATAGCAAACTGCTATTTGATAAAGTATGAAGGAATATAGCAAACTGTTATTTGATAAAGTATGTAGGAATATAGCAAACTGTTATTTGGTAAAGTATGTAGGTATATAGCAAACTGTTATTTGATAAAGTATGTAGGAATATAGCAAACTGTTATTAGATAAAGTATGTAGGTATATAGCAAACTGTTGTTAGATAAAGTATGTAGGAATATAGCAAACTGTTATTTGATGAAGTATGTAGGTATATAGCAAACTGCTATTTGATAAAGTATGTAGGTATATAGCAAACTGTTATTTGATGAAGTATGTAGGTATATAGCAAACTGTTATTTGATAAAGTATGTAGGTATATAGCAAACTGTTATTTGATAAAGTATGTAGGAATATAGCAAACTGTTATTTGATAAAGTATGTAGGAATATAGCAAACTGTTATTTGGTAAAGTATGTAGGTATATAGCAAACTGTTATTTGATAAAGTATGTAGGAATATAGCAAACTGTTATTAGATAAAGTATGTAGGTATATAGCAAACTGTTGTTAGATAAAGTATGTAGGAATATAGCAAACTGTTATTTGATGAAGTATGTAGGTATATAGCAAACTGCTATTTGATAAAGTATGTAGGTATATAGCAAACTGTTATTTGATGAAGTATGTAGGTATATAGCAAACTGTTATTTGATAAAGTATGTAGGTATATAGCAAACTGTTATTTGATAAAGTATGTAGGAATATAGCAAACTGTTATTTGATAAAGTATGTAGGAATATAGCAAACTGTTATTTGATAAAGTATGTAGGTATATAGCAAACTGTTATTAGATAAAGTATGTAGGTATATAGCAAACTGTTATTTGATGATGTATGTAGGTATATAGCAAACTGTTGTTAGATAAAGCATGTAGGAATATAGCAAACTGTTATTTGATAAAGTATGTAGGTATATAGCAAACTGTTATTTGATAAAGTATGTAGGTATATAGCAAACTGTTATTTGATAAAGTATGTAGGTATATAGCAAACTCTTATTTGATAAAGTATGTAGGTATATAGCAAACTGTTATTTGAAGAAGTATGTAGGTATATAGCAAACTGTTATTTGATGATGTATGTAGGAATATAGCAAACTGTTATTTGATAAAGTATGTAGGTATATAGCAAACTGTTATTTGATGAAGTATGTAGGTATATAGCAAACTGTTATTTGATAAAGTATGTAGGTATATAGCAAACTGTTATTTGATAAAGTATGTAGGAATATAGCAAACTGCTATATGATAAAGTATGAAGGAATATAGCAAACTGTTATTTGATAAAGTATGTAGGTATATAGCAAACTGTTATTTGATAAAGTATGTAGGAATATAGCAAACTGTTATTAGATAAAGTATGTAGGTATATAGCAAACTGTTGTTAGATAAAGTATGTAGGAATATAGCAAACTGTTATTTGATGAAGTATGTAGGTATATAGCAAACTGCTATTTGATAAAGTATGTAGGTATATAGCAAACTGTTATTTGATGAAGTATGTAGGTATATAGCAAACTGTTATTTGATAAAGTATGTAGGTATATAGCAAACTGTTATTTGATAAAGTATGTAGGAATATAGCAAACTGTTATTTGATGAAGTATGTAGGTATATAGCAAACTGTTATTTGATAATGTAGGTATATAGCAAACTGCTATTTGATAAAGTATGTAGGTATATAGCAAACTGTTATTTGATGAAGTATGTAGGTATATAGCAAACTGTTATTTGATAAAGTATGTAGGTATATAGCAAACTGTTATTTGATAAAGTATGTAGGAATATAGCAAACTGTTATTTGATGAAGTATGTAGGTATATAGCAAACTGTTATTTGATAATGTAGGTATATAGCAAACTGTTATTTGATAAAGTATGTAGGAATATAGCAAACTGTTATTTGATAAAGTATGTAGGAATATAGCAAACTGTTATTTGATAATGTAGGAATATAGCAAACTGTTATTTGATAAAGTATGTAGGAATATAGCAAACTGTTATTTGATGAAGTATGTAGGTATATAGCAAACTGTTATTTGATGATGTATGTAGGAATATAGCAAACTGTTATTTGATAAAGTATGTAGGTATATAGCAAACTGTTATTTGATGAAGTATGTAGGTATATAGCAAACTGTTATTTGATAAAGTATGTAGGTATATAGCAAACTGTTATTTGATAAAGTATGTAGGAATATAGCAAACTGCTATTTGATAAAGTATGAAGGAATATAGCAAACTGTTATTTGATAAAGTATGTAGGTATATAGCAAACTGTTATTTGATAAAGTATGTAGGAATATAGCAAACTGTTATTAGATAAAGTATGTAGGTATATAGCAAACTGTTGTTAGATAAAGTATGTAGGAATATAGCAAACTGTTATTTGATGAAGTATGTAGGTATATAGCAAACTGTTATTTGATGAAGTATGTAGGTATATAGCAAACTGTTATTTGATGAAGTATGTAGGTATATAGCAAACTGTTATTTGATAAAGTATGTAGGTATATAGCAAACTGTTATTTGATAAAGTATGTAGGAATATAGCAAACTGTTATTTGATGAAGTATGTAGGTATATAGCAAACTGTTATTTGATAATGTAGGTATATAGCAAACTGCTATTTGATAAAGTATGTAGGTATATAGCAAACTGTTATTTGATGAAGTATGTAGGTATATAGCAAACTGTTATTTGATAAAGTATGTAGGTATATAGCAAACTGTTATTTGATAAAGTATGTAGGAATATAGCAAACTGTTATTTGATGAAGTATGTAGGTATATAGCAAACTGTTATTTGATAATGTAGGTATATAGCAAACTGTTATTTGATAAAGTATGTAGGAATATAGCAAACTGTTATTTGATAAAGTATGTAGGAATATAGCAAACTGTTATTTGATAATGTAGGAATATAGCAAACTGTTATTTGATAAAGTATGTAGGTATATAGCAAACTGTTATTTGATAAAGTATGTAGGTATATAGCAAACTGTTATTTGATAAAGTATTTAGGAATATAGCAAACTGTTATTTGATGAAGTATGTAGGTATATAGCAAACTGTTATTTGATAATGTAGGTATATAGCAAACTGTTCTTTGATAAAGTATGTAGGAATATAGCAAACTGTTATTTGATGATGTGTGTAGGTATATAGCAAACTGTTGTTAGATAAAGCATGTAGGAATATAGCAAACTGTTATTTGATAAAGTATGTAGGAATATAGCAAACTGTTATTTGATGAAGTATGTAGGAATATAACAAACTGTTATTTGATGAAGTATGTAGGTATATAGCAAACTGTTATTTGATGAAGTATGTAGGAATATAGCAAACTGTTATTTGATAAAGTATGTAGGTATATAGCAAACTGTTATTAGATAAAGTATGTAGGAATATAGCAAACTGTTATTTGATAAAGTATGTAGGTATATAGCAAACTGTTATTTGATGAAGTATGTAGGTATATAGCAAACTGTTATTTGATAAAGTATGTAGGTATATAGCAAACTGTTATTTGATAAAGTATGTAGGAATATAGCAAACTGTTATTTGATAAAGTATGTAGGTATATAGCAAACTGTTATTTGATAAAGTATGTAGGAATATAGCAAACTGTTATTTGATAAAGTATGTAGGTATATAGCAAACTGTTATTTGATAAAGCATGTAGGAATATAGCAAACTGTTATTTGATGAAGTATGTAGGTATATAGCAAACTGTTATTTGATAAAGTATGTAGGAATATAGCAAACTGTTATTTGATAAAGTATGTAGGAATATAGCAAACTGTTATTTGATAAAGTATGTAAGTATATAGCAAACTGTTATTTGATAAAGTATGTAGGTATATAGCAAACTGTTATTTGATGAAGTATGTAGGTATATAGCAAACTGTTATTTGATAAAGTATGTAGGAATATAGAAAACTGTTATTTGATAAAGTATGTAGGTATATAGCAAACTGTTATTTGATAAAGTATGTAGGTATATAGCAAACTGTTATTTGATAAAGTATGTAGGAATATAGCAAACTGTTATTTGATAAAGTATGTAGGTATATAGCAAACTGTTATTTGATAAAGTATGTAGGAATATAGCAAACTGTTATTTGATGAAGTATGTAGGTATATAGCAAACTGTTATTTGATAAAGTATGTAGGAATATAGCAAACTGTTATTTGATAAAGTATGTAGGAATATAGCAAACTGTTATTTGATAAAGTATGTAGGTATATAGCAAACTGTTATTAGATAAAGTATGTAGGTATATAGCAAACTGTTATTTGATGATGTATGTAGGTATATAGCAAACTGTTGTTTGATAAAGTATGTAGGTATATAGCAAACTGTTATTTGATAAAGTATGTAGGAATGTAGCAAACTGTTATTTGATAAAGTATGTAGGTATATAGCAAACTGTTATTAGATAAAGTATGTAGGTATATAGCAAACTGTTATTTGATGATGTATGTAGGTATATAGCAAACTGTTATTTGATAAAGTATGTAGGTATATAGCAAACTGTTATTTGATAAAGTATGTAGGTATATAGCAAACTGTTATTTGATAAAGTATGTAGGTATATAGCAAACTGTTATTTGAAGAAGTATGTAGGTATATAGCAAACTGTTATTTGATGATGTATGTAGGAATATAGCAAACTGTTATTTGATAAAGTATGTAGGTATATAGCAAACTGTTATTTGATGAAGTATGTAGGTATATAGCAAACTGTTATTTGATAAAGTATGTAGGTATATAGCAAACTGTTATTTGATAAAGTATGTAGGTATATAGCAAACTGTTATTTGATAAAGTATGTAGGAATATAGCAAACTGTTATTTGATAAAGTATGTAGGTATATAGCAAACTGCTATTTGATAAAGTATGTAGGTATATAGCAAACTGTTATTTGATAAAGTATGTAGGTATATAGCAAACTGTTATTTGATAAAGTATGTAGGAATATAGCAAACTGTTATTTGATAAAGTATGTAGGTATATAGCAAACTGTTATTTGATAAAGCATGTAGGTATATAGCAAACTGTTATTTGATAATGTAGGTATATAGCAAACTGTTCTTTGATAAAGTATGTAGGAATATAGCAAACTGTTATTTGATGATGTGTGTAGGTATATAGCAAACTGTTGTTAGATAAAGCATGTAGGAATATAGCAAACTGTTATTTGATAAAGTATGTAGGAATATAGCAAACTGTTATTTGATGAAGTATGTAGGAATATAACAAACTGTTATTTGATGAAGTATGTAGGTATATAGCAAACTGTTATTTGATGAAGTATGTAGGAATATAGCAAACTGTTATTTGATAAAGTATGTAGGTATATAGCAAACTGTTATTAGATAAAGTATGTAGGAATATAGCAAACTGTTATTTGATAAAGTATGTAGGTATATAGCAAACTGTTATTTGATGAAGTATGTAGGTATATAGCAAACTGTTATTTGATAAAGTATGTAGGTATATAGCAAACTGTTATTTGATAAAGTATGTAGGAATATAGCAAACTGTTATTTGATAAAGTATGTAGGTATATAGCAAACTGTTATTTGATAAAGTATGTAGGAATATAGCAAACTGTTATTTGATAAAGTATGTAGGTATATAGCAAACTGTTATTTGATAAAGCATGTAGGAATATAGCAAACTGTTATTTGATGAAGTATGTAGGTATATAGCAAACTGTTATTTGATAAAGTATGTAGGAATATAGCAAACTGTTATTTGATAAAGTATGTAGGAATATAGCAAACTGTTATTTGATAAAGTATGTAAGTATATAGCAAACTGTTATTTGATAAAGTATGTAGGTATATAGCAAACTGTTATTTGATGAAGTATGTAGGTATATAGCAAACTGTTATTTGATAAAGTATGTAGGAATATAGCAAACTGTTATTTGATAAAGTATGTAGGTATATAGCAAACTGTTATTTGATAAAGTATGTAGGTATATAGCAAACTGTTATTTGATAAAGTATGTAGGAATATAGCAAACTGTTATTTGATAAAGTATGTAGGTATATAGCAAACTGTTATTTGATAAAGTATGTAGGAATATAGCAAACTGTTATTTGATGAAGTATGTAGGTATATAGCAAACTGTTATTTGATAAAGTATGTAGGAATATAGCAAACTGTTATTTGATAAAGTATGTAGGAATATAGCAAACTGTTATTTGATAAAGTATGTAGGTATATAGCAAACTGTTATTAGATAAAGTATGTAGGTATATAGCAAACTGTTATTTGATGATGTATGTAGGTATATAGCAAACTGTTGTTTGATAAAGTATGTAGGTATATAGCAAACTGTTATTTGATAAAGTATGTAGGAATATAGCAAACTGTTATTTGATAAAGTATGTAGGTATATAGCAAACTGTTATTAGATAAAGTATGTAGGTATATAGCAAACTGTTATTTGATGATGTATGTAGGTATATAGCAAACTGTTATTTGATAAAGTATGTAGGTATATAGCAAACTGTTATTTGATAAAGTATGTAGGTATATAGCAAACTGTTATTTGATAAAGTATGTAGGTATATAGCAAACTGTTATTTGATAAAGTATGTAGGTATATAGCAAACTGTTATTTGAAGAAGTATGTAGGTATATAGCAAACTGTTATTTGATGATGTATGTAGGAATATAGCAAACTGTTATTTGATAAAGTATGTAGGTATATAGCAAACTGTTATTTGATGAAGTATGTAGGTATATAGCAAACTGTTATTTGATAAAGTATGTAGGTATATAGCAAACTGTTATTTGATAAAGTATGTAGGTATATAGCAAACTGTTATTTGATAAAGTATGTAGGAATATAGCAAACTGTTATTTGATAAAGTATGTAGGTATATAGCAAACTGCTATTTGATAAAGTATGTAGGTATATAGCAAACTGTTATTTGATAAAGTATGTAGGTATATAGCAAACTGTTATTTGATAAAGTATGTAGGTATATAGCAAACTGCTATTTGATAAAGTATGTAGGTATATAGCAAACTGTTATTTGATAAAGTATGTAGGAATATAGCAAACTGTTATTTGATAAAGTATGTAGGAATATAGCAAACTGTTATTTGATGATGTATGTAGGTATATAGCAAACTGTTGTTAGATAAAGCATGTAGGAATATAGCAAACTGTTATTTGATAAAGTATGTAGGTATATAGCAAACTGTTATTTGATAAAGTATGTAGGTATATAGCAAACTGTTATTTGATAAAGTATGTAGGAATATAGCAAACTGTTATTTGATGATGTATGTAGGTATATAGCAAACTGTTGTTAGATAAAGCATGTAGGAATATAGCAAACTGTTATTTGATAAAGTATGTAGGTATATAGCAAACTGTTATTTGATAAAGTATGTAGGTATATAGCAAACTGTTATTTGATAAAGTATGTAGGTATATAGCAAACTGTTATTTGATAAAGTATGTAAGTATATAGCAAACTGTTATTTGATAAAGTATGTAGGTATATAGCAAACTGTTATTTGATAAAGTATGTAGGAATATAGCAAACTGTTATTTGATAAAGTATGTAGGAATATAGCAAACTGCTATTTGATAAAGTATGTAGGTATATAGCAAACTGTTATTTGATAAAGTATGTAGGTATATAGCAAACTGTTATTTGATAAAGTATGTAGGTATATAGCAAACTGTTATTTGATAAAGTATGTAGGTATATAGCAAACTGTTATTTGATAAAGTATGTAGGAATATAGCAAACTGTTATTTGATAAAGTATGTAGGAATATAGCAAACTGCTATTTGATAAAGTATGTAGGTATATAGCAAACTGTTATTTGATAAAGTATGTAGGTATATAGGAAACTGTTATTTGATAAAGTATGTAGGTATATAGCAAACTGCTATTTGATAAAGTATGTAGGTATATAGCAAACTGTTATTTGATAAAGTATGTAGGAATATAGCAAACTGTTATTTGATAAAGTATGTAGGAATATAGCAAACTGTTATTTGATGATGTATGTAGGTATATAGCAAACTGTTGTTAGATAAAGCATGTAGGAATATAGCAAACTGTTATTTGATAAAGTATGTAGGTATATAGCAAACTGTTATTTGATAAAGTATGTAGGTATATAGCAAACTGTTATTTGATAAAGTATGTAGGAATATAGCAAACTGTTATTTGATGATGTATGTAGGTATATAGCAAACTGTTGTTAGATAAAGCATGTAGGAATATAGCAAACTGTTATTTGATAAAGTATGTAGGTATATAGCAAACTGTTATTTGATAAAGTATGTAGGTATATAGCAAATTGTTATTTGATAAAGTATGTAGGTATATAGCAAACTGTTATTTGATAAAGTATGTAAGTATATAGCAAACTGTTATTTGATAAAGTATGTAGGTATATAGCAAACTGTTATTTGATGAAGTATGTAGGTATATAGCAAACTGTTATTTGATAAAGTATGTAGGAATATAGCAAACTGTTATTTGATAAAGTATGTAGGTATATAGCAAACTGTTATTTGATAAAGTATGTAGGTATATAGCAAACTGTTATTTGATAAAGTATGTAGGAATATATGAAGGTAAAATATTTTTGTTTTCTCTTTTTTTTACAACAAGCACCCGAAGAAAAATCCACCAAGAGACACACCATCCAGGTGTCCTATTCTCCAAATCTCACTTTGTGTCGAGTTCTGTCAGGTAATAAAACATCTCATTCGAGGTCACATTTAATCCTGTAGTGTCTGCGTTAAACTTCAGGTGATAATTAATTATTGGTGGACTGATGAAGCTTCACACTGTTAATCAGAATTTTTTTGAGTTATTAACATGCGAATATTTGCTGTTTTAAATACTGTTTTATGAGTTATCACCTCATAAAAAGTTTTCGTGACTTATTACCTTATAAACATTCACACTGCTAATTAGGATTTTGTGACTTATTACCTTATGACTGTTTACAGTTGAACTGTTTTTGTAAGTTATTACTCGTGGCTTACATTGTGGTGAAGGTTTGGGTTATATGGAATTGTTCACAACTTTCCTAAAGTACACTCACCCTCGTCTGTAATCTTGAAACACTTCAAACGTGAGTTCCTCGTCTGAGAAAACAAACAAACAAACAACCTTTTAACCACCATATTGTTTTAATTCTTATGTTGTAACTAAGGTCTGATCTGAACGAAAGTTGTGTTTCCATTAACTTTCAAATTACGTATTTGTGTTTATATCAGTGAGCCTGTGAGGTCCACATGCACGTGCAGTAAAGTTACTATAAAACAGTGGTTCTCGCAACTGGGTGAATAGTTCACCCAGGAGTTAATGAGACCAGAACCAGGGTGAGTAATTGTTAATTGTACAATAACTTCAGGAACACATTAATTAGTATTGTTTATCCTAGTCGTAGTTTAACACGTACATTTATTTGATGTTGTGTTCATTCTAGTTTTTGTATATTCAAGTCACAACAACGATTTGTTCATTTTTATTTAGTACTTAGTGTTTGTTTGTTTGTTTTGAATTTTGCGCAAAGCTACTCGAGGGTTATCTGCGCTAGGCGTCCCTAATTTAGCAGTGTAAGACTAGAGGGAAGGCTAATCATCACTACCCACCGCCAACTCTTGGGCTTCTCTTTTACCAACGAATAGTGGGATTGGCCGTACCACTATAACGCCCCCGCGGCTGAAAGGGCGACCACGTTTGGTGTGACGGAGGTTCGAACCCGAGACTTGTTTTCTAAGTGGAGTGAGAGAGGTGTTGTGAATGATACTGGAAAATGTTCAGAAGCACTAATTAGTGAAATGAAATATAATATTGTTGGTACTCTAGGTTGGTTTTATCTTTTTGACCCGTGAGTTATTATCAGGGGTCAAGTAACTGGAAAAGCCCAGTGATCCATAAGTATGAATACTTTGAAAATTGTGTTAAAAAAACGCGATGTGATTGCTGTTTGTAGTTAAGTACAAAGCTACGCAAAGGGCTATCTGTGGTCTGCCGTCCACGGGTATCGAAACTCGGTTTTTAGGGTTGAAAGTCCTCAGACATACCGTTGTGCCACTGGAGAGCACCCAGTGTGAGCATGTGAACCTACTGGTACTTTTAGGATTAAGAACATGTGAACCTACTGGTAATTCTGGGGTTAAGAACATGTGAACCTACTGGTAATTCTTGGGTTAAGAAATGTGAACTTACTTGTAATTCTGGGGTTAAGAACATGTGAACCTACTGGTAATTCTAGGGTTAAGAAGTTTCCATCTTTTCGCATCCTTCTTTCTTTGTATTATAGTGGAGACTTTTAGAACAGTGATGAGAAACCCACGTGAAGTAAAATAGGTCATCCTGAAGGTCATCATCGATAACCTGAATTTTCTTACCATACTGGACGTAGGGTAGCGTGTATGTCAATGTCTCTGTATGTTACCAAAACTCCTGCGCCATCTACTGAATAATACCACAAACAAATTTCATAAACAAATTCACACTTTGGGTATTCAGATGATTATAAAAATAGCTGTGGTTTGTGCAACAACAATTTCTTTATAACAGAAACATTTGTCTCCTTACAACAGCAACAATTTCTTTATAACAGAAAGATTTGTCTCCTCACAACAACAACACGACTTTCACTAGGACTAAACGTGAAGGTTTGATTGTATCTTTACTGATTTAATTTTTAAATGTAATACTAAAGCTCATAAAAACGACACCACTTTTTATATATAATAATATTTATTAATTACCAGCACAAATAGCCGTTCGTACGGTGGCGTTTCTGCTAATATAACGTAAACGTTGTTTGTTTGTTTTTGGAATTTCGCGCAAAGCTACACGAGGGCTATCTGCGCTAACCGTCTCTAATTTAGCAGCGTAAGATTAGAGGGAAGGCAGCTAATCATCACCACCAATCGCCAACTCTTGGACTACTCTTTTACCAACTAATAGGATTTTCACTGGGGCGTCTCTCTGTTACCCAACCAGTATGTCTCTGACGTAAGTATATATCAGAATTTTTTGAACATTTTGTGACTGGTTGACACTCGTTTATTAAGCTTATTTCTTGCTAATTTGTGTAGTGTATAAGTTTCGAACGTAAAGTTGTTGTGTTTTCAGAAAATTAGAATACAAAAAATAAAATATTTTTGTAACACGTTTCCTTTCCTTACTATTTTATTACTATTTATTATCGTAGTTATCGTTGAAACGAAATGGGGCCTGGTGTTTAAGGCACTCGATTCGTAATCTGAGAGTCGCGGGTTCGAATCGCCGTCGCACTAAACATGTTCGCCGTTTCAGCAGTGGGGGCGTTATAAATCCACGATCAATCCCACTATACATTGGTGAAAGATTAGCTCAAGAGTTGGCAGTAGGTGGCGTTTATTAGCTGTCCTCCCTTTGGTCTGTATGTCACAGCAAAATTGAAAACAAACCGAAACGTGGGTCAGTTGTATCACTTATTAGTGACGTCACTCAACACTAACCTAGCTAGATTTGTGTATAGGTTTCATGTCTGCACTGCGTGTTTATAAAGCTCGTTACCTTTTTTTTACTCACTTTTCTTTAACCCTAATTAGGTCATCGTTATGTTAATAAAATGTCATAATGTTTACGATCGCTTCTAGTTAAGGATAACTAGAAATGCCTGTTTTCTGTGTATATGCTTAGTTGTTGTTGGAAATAAACGCAGCGTTCTCAAGGTTTATCAAAAATTCGATACTTGTGTGATTCCATATCCGAATTCATCTTGTAAACCCGACTGATTTGCTCCAATGGAACGATGTAACTTTGTGTTGCTAGTAATAACATATGTGTGTTCATGTTTGTCTTTCGTATCGCAAAGCCACAAAGAGCTATCTCTGCTCAGCTCACCGAGGGGAATCCAACCCCTGATTTTAGCGTTGTAAATCCGGAGACATACCGCTGTACTAGCGGGGGCAATAATAACACATACATATATATAAACATTTATAGGCAGCATTACAAACAGTTCTTCTAAATTTAAGAAAAGTTTCGGTTTGATCGTGAGGTTTCTTTGTTTTTTTAATTTCGCGCAAATCTACACGAAGGCTGTTTGTGCTAGCCGTCCCTGACTTAGCAGTGTAAGACTAGAGGGAAGGCAGCTAGTCATCACCACTCACCGCCTACTCTTGAGCTGCTCTTTTATCAACGTATAGTGGGACTGACCGAAGCATCATAACGCCCCCACGACTGAAAGGGCGAGCATGTTTGGTGCGACCGGGATTCGAATCCACGACCCTCAGAACACGAGTCGAACGCCGTAACCCATCTGCCCGTGTCGGACCCTGATCGTGAGGTACTGTCGTTATTGTTATGAAACTATTCGAGTCGAGAACTCTTACTTGGAACAACTGTCGAGAAATTAATGTAAGCATGTTTATCCCAATCCAGTACCGTTTATCAAAACGAAGTGTCTCCATATTTATCCCGTTATTTGCCAGAAAAGTGTTTCCGTTTATCATGTTCCCATGTTTCATCATGTTTCACTATCTTAATCTATCTAGTCTTCCCATGTTTTGCCTCTTATTAACTCAACACCATCTCCATGTTTGTCCCACACCGACACTAAAGTAACCGTTTCTTGTATTTTCTCGCTAAGCCTATCTATCATCAAAATAATCTTGTAGTGCTCAGAGCCTTTATATGTCAAAACACCAATACTATATATAGTATAGTCGAGAATTTTTATCCTTCCATCTTTGCTTTACAAATAAATTCATACTTAACACTATATTTTACGTGTAAAAAAATATTAGTTCTGAAAGCTCTGTAGGCGGCGTAAATGTAAACGGTTTTTATAAGTATTTTATCCGGGCTGTAACAAAAGGCTTAACAATTCATGTGAAACTCTTACGATCGTTGAAACAATTATTTGTTGTACGTTTAGAAGAAAACAAAGGTGGTTTCAAACTTGACATTGCGAAATACGCAAAGTAAAGGTTTCATTTTTTTACATTTTTTAATATGTATATTTTTTCCAATGTGAAAAAAACCACAGAAATCAGTCACCGGTCTATCGTCTTTCTTCTATTGTTGTCGTGTGTAACTATGTACAGTGACGTAATGATTTATGATAGAAGTCATAGTAAGAAACGCGTGTGTAATACCATGGTAATAACATCAATAGAAGTAACTAATCAAGCAACTTGGTTTAATCAGTTAGTAATAACAATAATATCCGCGTGCTTATCTGTATTTTCCATAACATGCGTTACTTCAATTAATATAACAATGATATAAGTGATGAAAACACATCTGTCTCATCTGTTTATTTACTATATTGACGTAAGATGGGCCCTTTAACAATATAATTATTATTTTATTTTATTTTATAATTTAAACTGGTTGATTTCTCGAGTGTGTTTAATTTAAATTGATGTGTCTCGCAGGCTCTGGTAACGGGAGATAAAAGCTTCTGTCTCACCCATCTTTCAAACAGAAGCCATTTCCAGGCGGTTTGATATACTCGACTCAGAATCTGAGGGACGCAGGTTCGAATCCCTGTCACACCAAACATGCTCGCTTTTTCAGCCGTGGGGGCGTTATAATATAACGATCAATCACACTATTCGTTGGTAAAAGAGTAGCCCAAGAGTTGGCGGTGGGTGGTGATGACTAGCTACCCTCCCTCTGGTCTTACACTGCTAAATTAGGGTCGTCTAGCTCAGATAGCTCTCGTGTAACTTTGCGCGAAATTCTATAAAACAAACAAACATTTCTTATATTTACTAATCAGAACTGGTAATCGTTTCAGATACTTATATCATTGTTGTTCGTAATTAAAGCTGTCTGATCTTTTGAACAATTATTTCAAAATTCTCACAATAATTATATCATTATTAATTTTTAATAATATCGGTTGGGCCCCTTCTTAAACAATACATAAAATGAGCAGGAAAAAATAACAACAGAGGTACTGACGACACATAAACATCTCTCGTGGTACTGGATTATTGGTCCAGTTTGAATTGTCCGACACCTTCGTGAATTTATTACTGGTCACGCACCAAGGACAGGGAGATACCATATTAGTAAAAAAAAACAGGGATGTTGATGTCTGTAGATCACAAAACAATTACGTTTCTCTTGTTACGTGTTGTAATTTATCTCGGACGTTTCTTCGATTTATTATTTTACGTACATTACGTGTATTGATTTAGAAGTTAATCGAATATTGATAAGCATCACATATATTGATTTTTTTTCTTAACACTAACATACGTTAATATACAAACAACAATACAGTTTACAATAACGGTTATGATAAATAATGATTTATGCACAAAAGTTTTACAAACTTGCAAACAACATTAAGTTCTGTGTTAAGTCTGGACCTGAATGCTTTGTCGACGGCTCACGGAGAGCGAATTAATTTTATATTGATACACAGATACACCACTCTTCGGGAATGCTAGCTTGCTCTATTTTTCACACGGGCGTTTTTTGTCACGCCGGCAATATTTAATGTTCTGGTAGAAATACTAACGTTCTAAAGTTCGTAATATTTTAAATGTATAAACGTTACTGAATAAATATCTGTAGTTTTTTTATGTGTATTTCTTATAGCAAAGCCACCTGGGGCTATCTGCTGAGCCCACTCAGGGAAGTCGAACCCCTGATTTTAGCGTTGTAGATCCGTAAACTTACCGCTGTAATAGCGGAGGACTATTAATAAATGTTTATGAGAATTACAACGGCCCGGCATGGCCAAGAGTGTTAAAGCGTTTAACTCGTAATCCGAGGGTCGCGGGTTCGAATCCCGGTCGCACCAAACATCCTCGCTCTTTTAGCTGTGGAGGCGTTATGATGTAACGGTCAATTCTACTATTCGTTACTAAAAGAGTAGCCCAAGAGTTGGCGGTGGGTGGTGATGACTTCCCTCTAGTCTTACATTTTTAAATTAGGGCTAGCGCAGATAGCCCTCGTGTTGCTTTGCGCGAAATTCAGAAACAAAGAAACCAAAAGTGTCCATTTTTTTACGGATTTTTATTTGTGGTGCCAATCAGTAGACAGCAGAGGGGTTTTGGTGACATACATAGAAACTGACATATACTCTTCGTTCATTACAGTAGGATTATCAGTTGAATAAGATGTGTTATTTATTTACAAGTTATAACATTTTAATTAAAATAAGTTGATTATTTTGTTTCTTAGTATCAGTGTATAATATTAAGTGACCAATCAGGCAAACTTTTCAAAGAAAAAAGGCACAAAAGTATTTTACAAATAGAGCGCTGTTGTAATATATAAGTTACATTGTTAAGCAAATACTAGCTTGACAAATACAACGCTAATTTCGACTTTAGTCAAATATATATATTTTTTGTACCAGTTACAAATGGGTTCAGTTGTAAACTAAAGTGCATTCAATTATTCATAATACAAAGTTATCAATATTTACGTTATGAAGGCCTCTAACTTTGTGTGGGTGGGGGGCAGCCTCACAATAGTTACACTTGTGTATAAGTCTTAAGTCTTAGTGATTGTGACTGAAGAAAAAAATTCTGAAAAATAGTTTTCAGGTTAAAAGTAATAACACTCTTTAGGCCTACTAGTTTTAAAAGTGATGATTATTTATTATCCAATCACTTTATTTCAACGTCGTGGTCAACAAGATGCCAGCTTTTAAGAATGTGTTTAAGTCAGACTTTTTAAAAAGTACAATTTAGCTTGTGGTAAAGAGCAGTGAAGGTTGAAGGCAGTATCTGGGGTGTATAAGAGAATGTTACACCAGAATATCTTTTGTTCAGTGAAAGAAAATTGTATCTTTTATGGTTCAATGTGACGCTGAATTTTATCGGAATTGACTATAGAGAACTATTTTATAAATTGACCACTGCTAAATTAGGGACGGCTAGCGCAGATAATCCTCGAGTAGCTTTGCGCGAAATTAAAAAAACAACAACAACAAACATACAGTTAGTGCTTCCAATGTTCACAGTATACTAACTGTAGCTGACCAATAATATTCTACTATCTTGGCGCGTGGACTTATAAACTTTAAGGCGAGGTTCTAGAAAGTTCATTTGCCGACAATTACTAGTATTTTTACATATATCGTACATTGTTGATTCTTACGCTCGAGAATTTTCTATAAATTTATAGAATAGGCGGGACTTGCTCAATATTCATTCAACCGTATGAGTTGCACGCATTTCTGAATATATATTAAACTGAAGGAAACATAGATGTTAAAATAATATTAAATCCATTACACTGTGTATTGTATGGTTACAATATACAGTATTATGGTGTGTGTTTTTTCGTGCACGCAGTATTGAATCAAATATAACATGGCCAGAGTCCACCACCCGTCTCCCGTTGTATCCCTCCAGACGTCTGTTGTGTGCCTCAGCCACATTGAAAAGGCTTAACGTAAATGTGAAGTTAACCACACATTTTAATTACTTAGGTGTGGTATATTTTGATGTGAAATAACAGTTAATCTCATGGTGTAAACGGATCGCTTTAACCAATTTGAACCGCATTTTAAGCAAAACCTAAACATTTGCCCGCTACTGTTGGGAATTCAGTTGAGCCTTTAGAAAAAAAAACAGAAACATTATTTGCTTGTCTGCTGGTACCACCTTGGTGAAGTCTTGCTTGTCGCGTCTGTTTACATACCCGGTTCGTTCTGACAAAGGGAGTTTATTACACACACAAGTTTGTTTTCATTAAAGGCCTCTTTGTTTTTCTCACGTGTCGATGGAAGCTCGTTAACCCTTGTTCTATGGATACCGAAATGTCTGTGAATCTGATGTTGTTACGAAAAAATAATTGAAATGCTTGAGTACGTATTTCTTAAAACTTTGTGAATTCGCGAGACTAAAGAGTCTTGTTTGTTTGTTTTGAATTTCGCGCAAAGCTACACGAGGGCTATCTGTGCTAACCGTCCCTAATTTAGCAGTGTAAGACCAGAGGGAAGGCAGCTAGTCATTACCACCCACCGCCAACTCTTGGGCTACTCTTTTACCAACGAATAGTGAGATTTGACCGTTACGTTATAACGCCCCCACGGCTGAACGGGCGAGCATATTTGGCGCGATAGGAATGTGAACCCGCAACCCTCAGATTACAAGTCGCACGCCTTAACACGCTTGG
This sequence comes from Carcinoscorpius rotundicauda, assembly GCA_011833715.1. Taxonomy (NCBI): domain Eukaryota; kingdom Metazoa; phylum Arthropoda; class Merostomata; order Xiphosura; family Limulidae; genus Carcinoscorpius; species Carcinoscorpius rotundicauda. The sequence goes on from CM022402.1 coordinate 4,879,507, forward strand.
CCATGCTGTATCAGAAGTAAATTCTAGACAGATAACTAAATTTTATGGTCTTACCACAATGGCACCGTTTGTGAAAGGAATGAAACTGGTTCCACCTAATCTAGGTGCGGGGTATTAAAAAGGCGTGGATGAAAGCAGCAAAATCATTCTGTGATTTTGAGGTCGTAATTAACTGGTTAAAAGTCCCATCGGCGTCCACTACACAACTCAGATAAAGCAAACTTAAAAACAAACAAACAAACAAAACACAAAAGCATCAAAATAGAATACGCCTTATTACTTGAAGCTTCGGACTACGTATGTTTAAAAGTCGTGACGTAAAGATCTGGTGAAAATTATGATAAATCAACGTAACAAAAACTAATTACATAGATTTAAAATGGTTCTCCTCTTAGAACAGCAAAGTTCTAATGACGGCCAACAACAACTGAAACTGATTACGTGGTTTTAGAATGTTTTTTTTTCCTCGATCATAACAGCTGAATCCCTCTAATGGTACTGTTTTATTTATAATTATGATTTCTGAAGTTAGACTGGACGGACATTTGAAACTTTTTTTTTTCTTTTTATGACATACGAGAAGAACAATTATTACCTCTCAGGTGTCGATCCCCCTGTACACACTCAGTTTATTTTGGATCTGTGTGAAAGCTGCTCGAAGTTTGTTTGTGTTTAAGCACAAAGCTACATCATGGAGTATCTACGCTCTGCCTACAACGGTTATCGAAATCCAATTTCTGGTGATATCTTCGCCAGCTATCGTTAATTCAAAAGTGATGGACGTAGAGGGATGCCACCTACTTAACATCACTAGAAGGATGCCACCTACTTAACATCACTAGAAGGATGCCACATACTTAACATCACTAGAAGGATGCCACCTACTTATCATCACTAGAGGGATGCCACCTACTTAACATCACTAGAAGGATGCCACCTACTTAACATCACTAGAAGGATGCCACCTACTTAACATCACTAGAGGGATGCCACCTACTTAACATCACTAGAAGGATGCCACCTACTTAACATCACTAGAAGGATGCCACCTACTTAACATCACTAGAAGGATGCCACCTACTTAACATCACTAGAGGGATACCACCTACTTAACATCACTAGAAGGATGCCACCTACTTAACATTACTAGAGGGATGCCACCTACTTAACATCACTAGAAGGATGCCACCTACTTAACATGACTAGAGGGATGCCACCTACTTAACATCACTAGAAGGATGCCACCTACTTAACATCACTAGAGGGATTCCACATACTTAACATCACTAGAAGGATGCCACCTACTTAACATTACTAGAGGGATGCCACCTACTTAACATCACTAGAAGGATGCCACCTACTTAACATCACTAGAGGGATGCCACCTACTTAACATCACTAGAAGGATGCCACCTACTTAACATCACTAGAAGGATGCCACCTACTTAACATTACTAGAGGGATGCCACCTACTTAACATCACTAGAAGGATGCCACCTACTTAACATCACTAGAGGGATGCCACCTACTTAACATCAGCCACCGCAAACTCTGTGGCTACTATATTACCAACGAATAGTGGGATTGGTCGAAACATTATAACACCCCGACAGCTGAAAGAGTGGGCACGTTTGGTGATGGGATTCGAACACTCGATCCACAGGTTGCAAATCGAGTGTTCTTATTACCAGGCCAAACAGGAACACCTACAAGTGTGTGCAAGAGAGACAGACCTCGAGTTAGTTAGCAAGTCGAACATGGAATATGAGATTTCTTGGTTAGTGCTGGGCAAAAAAAATAGAAAAAAATTGCATTTCTAACAAAGGGGGCGCGTGGGTACAATGACGGTCAAATTGCACTGCCCCCCAGTGTCACAGTGTCTGCGAACTGGGCAGAGTACAGATAACATTTTGTGTAGCATCGAGAATTTCCACTAAATCAGTTATGCAGGATCAACCTAAGATATTGGTCCACTATCTTTGCACAGTTTTGTTCTATCACACCAACGTTTGGAACATCTGGCATAGATGGATAGCTCTTTGTGCTTAATGAGAAACAACAATATAGACAGCCCTCGATTTGCACCCTTTTTATTTTGCACCCGAATTTTTTCATTTTTTAATTTTTTTAACCCCACTTATTACTGTAAATATACAAATATATAACAGATGTTCGCTTGGCCAGGTGGCTAAGGCACTCAACTCGAAATCCGAGGGTCGTGGGTTCGAATCTCCGTTACGCCATACATGCTCGCCCTTTCAGCCGTGGGGGCGTTATAATGTAACAGTAAATCCCACTATTCGTTGATAAAATAGTAGCCTAAGAATTGGCGGTGGGTGGTGATGAGTAGCTGCCTTCCCTCTAGTCTTACACTGCTAAATGAGGGACGGCTAGCGCAGATAGCCCTGGCGTAGCTTTGGCAGAATTTAAAAAACAAAATAAAAATCGCTGCTTCCGCCCTAAGTGTGACTAACAAAATAAATCTTAGCAAGGTAATAGTGACTAGCTTCTAAACCTAACCTGCAAACCAGCCACATTAGACTATCTGTTGAATTCATCTTAGGGGATCGAACCTCGTATTTTAGTGGTTTTATGCCATAAACATACCGTTAACAAACTGAGGAATGAGTAAAAATAATAATAATAAACACCAGACATTAACAGTTTTCTCGTGTCGTGTGAAATTATGATAGAATGTTGTTACCTGAAAATGCTGTTTTTTTTTACTGGTTCGTACCCTCGTGTTTATGTATTTACTTTTACAAAGAGTTATTTAGCTCTCGGGGCGGTAAGGTTCTATCTCCCAGTGACATCTCTTACATATTTAGAATATGTGTTTTCGTGTAGCAAAGCCATATCGGGTTACCTGTTGTGTCCGTAGAGAGGAAACGAACCCCTAATTTTAACGTTATAAATCCAAAGACTTACCGCTGTCACACTGGGGGACACATGTTTGGAAATTTTAATTTTCCACGGGGTATTATCTTTATCACAGTTAAACACAGACTTTAATTTACAGTTGATAAAGTTATTTTATTGATTCTCAGACTTGGGGGCCCGTCATGAACACGTGGTTAGGGTGCTCGACTTGTATTCTGAGGGTCACGGGCTCGAATCCCCGTAACACCAAACATGTTCGCCCTTTCAACTGTTGTAGCGTTATAATGTGACAGTCAATCCCGTTATTCGTTGGTAAAAGAGTGCTCTAAGAGTTGGCAGTGGGTGGTGATAACTAGCTGCTTTCCAACTTGTCTAACACTGCTAAATTAGGGACGGCTAGCGCAGATAGCTCTGGTGTAGCTTTTCGCGAAATTCAATAAACAAACAAACTCTTTTGAATTATGTTTTTGTTAAGCCTAGCAAAGAAACGTATTCCTATTAGGCCTAACGTTTGTTTCTATTAAAAAAATTCAAACAAACGATAAACAAATGTCAGTTTAGTTCATTAAATTTAACAGCTTCTGATTCCAAATATTAATTATGGCTCTTTTAACCCTAATTTTGCTGTTTTAAACACCAGGTGGTGATAGAATTTAACAGGCTTCAAAACTCAAGTGAAATCTCTCTTACTAGAATTTAGGTAACAAAGAGACGCCCCTAGTGACACAGCGATACATATGCGGACTTATAGTGCTAGAAACCGAGTTTCGATACCCGTGGTAGGCAGATTTATGTAGCTTTGTGTTTAATAAACAAAAACCAAGAAACGTAAATTAAAATTCATTTTAAATCATTAAAGAAAGCACCATGTTATGTAAAACTTAAAATTTATTTCTTGTTTGATAAATAGAACACAAAAAGGGAATCCTCAATAGCTGCGGCACATGCAATTATTTTAGGAAATTAGAGTAAGCTAAGCCATGAGAACTTTTGCTTTCCCCCTTTTTTTTTTGTGCGCCAACAAAACAACCAGGATAGAAAACGTTTGTACGATTGAAGGAAGCGCAGATGGTAATTTTGGGGTTGGCACGTGCGCGCCGAAACTCCACGAAGTGAGTACTGAGGTAATGAGGATTTTGTTGGTCCCGAAAAACGTTATAAAAGTCACGAAACGAAACCGAAAAGGGAGTCACAACTTCTAGTGACAATAATGATTTGTAAGTCTCACCAATAAACAACATGAATGTAAACGTATAAGCAGATGTACAAAACATAAAGGATGCAGAGGAATGATAAACAGTTGTAATAAACAGCGGTTAGATAAAGCATAAATGCAGGATCATACAGACGAGGTGTTAACAAGTGTTCGGTTTCGTAGTGTAACTCGTTTTTAGTGAACAGAAACATTCATAGAAAATTTAGTTGAAAAATAGGTCACTTAGTGAGTGGTCCCTGGATTGGTGGACGTACTGTAATAGGGCAGCACAACAATACTCCCCCCCTCCCTTATCTTCCCTTGTTTGTGCCACGCGCATGGCAGATGGTCCGTTTCAATCGTCGCATTGTTCAAGTAAAAACGTGTACAATGGATGAGGCAGGTGGACGGGAAGTAGAACGCCCTCCAGCGGTAGCAAGAAGTGATAAAGCGCGAGCTTTTTGCGAAAACTGTCATTCGAAGGCCGTAACTTTTTTAAATATAAATAAACGTTTGATGAAGAATCCAAGCGAGGTATGCTTTGGTAACTGATGCCCGAACTTCAGGCTGCAACTGACTGTTTTCAACACAAAATTATCCACACATTTTTCACACCGTGAGATTTTTCAAATGTAGGCTTACAGTACTGTCACATGTACTAGTTTTCAGTATCTGTATGCTCAGTGGTCAGAACAGAGGTTTGTTAGATGGTGATATATGTATTCAGCGTAATAATATTGGTCAAGCGGACAGCTCAGTGGTTATCTGTTGCGATACAATGGGGCTGATTTCTACTTTATGGAAAAGCAGTCCTAATCGAGGCTTGGGATCGCGAACAGGTATGTAAATGAAACATTGTGTGTTGTTATGGTTGAGCTAAACTTACTGAATTTGGTAAAACAGTGGCTGGAGAGTGTTCAACACATGTTTATCGGTGGATAAACAAGTAGCTACCATATCCGTTTGTGATACAATTAAAAATCATTTTTTCAAATGCCTTTATTATAATTGGATATAGATTACAACTAATTCATTAAACGTTAACAGAAACATAAGTGTCTCCAAGTTGTTATAATTGGATATAGATTATAACTATTTCATTAAACGTTAACAGAAACATAAGTGTCTCCAAGTTGTTATTGTTGGATATAGATTATAACTAATTCATTAAACGTTAACAGAAACATAAGTGTCTCCAAGTTGTTATTGTTGGATATAGATTATAACTAATTCATTAAACGTTAACAGAAACATAAGTGTCTCCAAGTTGTTATTGTTGGATATAGATTATAACTAATTCGTTAAACGTAAACAGAAACATAAGTGTCTCCAAGTTGTTATTGTTGGATATAGATTACAACAAATTCGTTAAACGTTAACAGAAACATAAGTGTCTCCAAGTTGTTATTGTTGGATATAGATTATAACTAATTCATTAAACGTTAACAGAAACATAAGTGTCTCCAAGTTGTTATTGTTGGATATAGATTATAACTAATTCATTAAACGTAAACAAAAACATAAGTGTCTCCAAGTTGTTATTGTTGGATATAGATTATAACTAATTCATTAAACGTTAACAGAAACATAAGTGTCTCCAAGTTGTTATTGTTGGATATAGATTATAACTATTTCATTAAACGTTAACAGAAACATAAGTGTCTCCAAGTTGTTATTGTTGGATATAGATTATAACTAATTCGTTAAACGTTAACAGAAACATAAGTGTCTCCAAGTTGTTATTGTTGGATATAGATTATAACTATTTCATTAAACGTACACAAAAACATAAGTGTCTCCAAGTTGTTATTGTTGGATATAGATTACAACAAATTCGTTAAACGTTAACAGAAACATAAGTGTCTCCAAGTTGTTATTGTTGGATATAGATTATAACTAATTCATTAAACGTTAACAGAAACATAAGTGTCTCCAAGTTGTTATTGTTGGATATAGATTATAACTAATTCATTAAACGTTAACAGAAACATAAGTGTCTCCAAGTTGTTATAATTGGATATAGATTATAACTAATTCATTAAATGTTAACAGAAACATAAGTGTCTCCAAGTTGTTATTGTTGGATATAGATTATAACTAATTCATTAAACGTTAACAGAAACATAAGTGTCTCCAAGTTGTTATTGTTGGATATAGATTATAACTAATTCGTTAAACGTTAACAGAAACATAAGTGTCTCCAAGTTGTTATTGTTGGATATAGATTATAACTAATTCATTAAACGTTAACAGAAACATAAGTGTCTCCAAGTTGTTATTGTTGGATATAGATTATAACTAATTCGTTAAACGTTAACAGAAACATAAGTGTCTCCAAGTTGTTATTGTTGGATATAGATTATAACTAATTCGTTAAACGTTAACAGAAACATAAGTGTCTCCAAGTTGTTATTGTTGGATATAGATTATAACTAATTCATTAAACGTTTACAGAAACATAAGTGTCTCCAAGTTGTTATTGTTGGATATAGATTATAACTAATTCATTAAACGTTAACAGAAACATAAGTGTCTCCAAGTTGTTATTGTTGGATATAGATTATAACTAATTCGTTAAACGTTAACAGAAACATAAGTGTCTCCAAGTTGTTATTGTTGGATATAGATTATAACTAATTCATTAAACGTTAACAGAAACATAAGTGTCTCCAAGTTGTTATTGTTGGATATAGATTATAACTAATTCATTAAACGTAAACAAAAACATAAGTGTCTCCAAGTTGTTATTGTTGGATATAGATTATAACTAATTCATTATACGTTAACAGAAACATAAGTGTCTCCAAGTTGTTATTGTTGGATATAGATTATAACTAATTCATTAAATGTTTTCCTCTGAAGATATTTTTGGTATATTTGATGACATTACGGTGTATCATCTAGAGATATTTCTGGTTTATTTGATGACATTACGGTGTATCATCTAGAGATATTTCTGGTATATTTGATGACATTTCGGTATATCATCTGAAGATATTTCTGGTTTATTTGATGACATTACGGTATATCATCTGGAGATATTTCTGGTTTATTTGATGACATTACGGTGTATCATCTAGAGATATTTCTGGTATATTTGATGTATTACGGTATATCATCTGGAGATATTTCTGGTTTATTTGATGACATTACGGTGTATCATCTGAAGATATTTCTGGTATATTTGATGACATTTCGGTATATCATCTGAAGATATTTGTGGTTTATTTGATGACATTACGGTATATCATCTGGAGATATTTCTGGTTTATTTGATGACATTACGGTGTATCATCTAGAGATATTTCTGGTATATTTGATGTATTACGGTATATCATCTGGAGATATTTCTGGTATATTTGATGACATTACGGTGTATCATCTAGAGATATTTCTGGTATATTTGATGACATTTCGGTATATCATCTGAAGATATTTCTGGTATATTTGATGACATTACGGTGTATCATATAGAGATATTTCTGGTATATTTGATGACATTACGGTGTATCATCTGGAGATATTTCTGGTATATTTGATGACATTACGGTGTATCATATAGAGATATTTCTGGTTTATTTGATGACATTACGATGTATCATCTGAAGATATTTCTGGTTTATTTGATGACATTACGGGATATCATCTGAAGATATTTCTGGTATATTTGATGACATTACGGTGTATCATATAGAGATATTTCTGGTTTATTTGATGACATTTCGGTATATCATCTGAAGATATTTCTGGTATATTTGATGACATTACGGTGTATCATATAGAGATATTTCTGGTTTATTTGATGACATTACGATGTATCATCTGAAGATATTTCTGGTTTATTTGATGACATTACGGTATATCATCTGAAGATATTTCTGGTATATTTGATGACATTACGGTGTATCATATAGAGATATTTCTGGTTTATTTGATGACATTACGATGTATCATCTGAAGATATTTCTGGTATATTTGATGACATTTTGATATATCATCTGGAGATATTTCTGGTATATTTGATGACATTTCGGTATATCATCTGAAGATATTTCCTCTGGTTGTTGCTGACGTTTCTTATTTGAATGTATCTTTATATCTCTAAAATTCTGATGTAACGTTTACGTGTAAGTTATAATTATTTACATAAGACACAACCCGGCTCTTTTGAAACGCGACCCACCTACCAGCTGCTGGAAGTTATCTTTTTGAAATTGGAGGACAGGGGGGAGGGGCGTACAAGAAGCAGTTCTATTGAATGTTATTCAGGGTCAACCAGAGGTTTAGGCAGGTGTGGAATAATGCTTCCGGTCTTCTGAGCATGGCAGCTGGCGAACTTAGGACTGGACAGATCGTAAAAAAACATTTCGCAGTGGGCACGATTATTAATGGTAAAAAATAGTTTCATTGTCACAAATAAAAAAGTTTGCATGATAAAGTCCTTGTAGTCTTTGTATGATAAAGTCCTTGTAGTCTTTGTATGATAGAGTCCTTGTTGTCTTTGTATGATAAAGTTCTTGTAGTCTTTGTATGATAAAGTCCTTTTTGTTTTTGTATGATAAAGTTCTTGTAGTCTTTTTATGATAAAGTCCTTGTTGTCATTGTATGATAAAGTCCTTGTAGTCTTTGTATGATAAAGTCCTTGTAGTCTTTGTATGATAAAGTCCTTGTTGTCTTTGTATGATAAAGTCCTTGTTGTCTTTGTATGATAAAGTCCTTGTAGTCTTTGTATGATAAAGTCCTTGTAGTCTTTGTATGATAAAGTCCTTGTAGTCTTTGTATGATAAAGTCCTTGTAGTCTTTGTATGATAAAGTCCTTGTTGTCTTTGTATGATAAAGTCCTTGTTGTCTTTGTATGATAAAGTCCTTGTTGTCTTTGTATGATAAAGTCCTTGTTGTCTTTGTATGATAAAGTCCTTGTAGTCTTTGTATGATAAAGTCCTTGTTATTTTTGTATGATAAAGTCCTTGTTCTCATTGTATGATAAAGTCCTTGTAGTCTTTGTATGATAAAGTCGTTATAGTCTCTGTATGATAGTTCTTGTTTAACGCCTGTTTAATTCTCAGACTACTGAATTTTTTAAGTTGTTTTTCTTAAGATAACGTTTGTTTAATACTCAAACCGCCGACTCTGTTAATTTGCTTTCCTTAAATTAACGTTTAACTCTGCAGATTACTGACGCTTTATACCTTTCTTAAATTAACGCCTGTTTAACAGTTCACTACAATGGATCTTCACCTCGTATCGTACAGTATTAGGAAGTTACAACAATCAGAACGATTGAGTCTCTAACTTTCTTTGTAAACGACACCAGCTAGTGATTTTCACTTGGGTTTCTAAGCGAGGCCGCGGGTCCACAGATATAAACGCGGCACATTAAATAACTTACAAAAAATTGCGCTTAAAGAGCAGCCCGGATTTGAATCCTCATCGGCCATCCGATGATTAAATGCTCTCCAGTGGATTAAGGCTAAAGGCTTATGATGCTACAAACCGAGTGAGGTAAACAGAGATAACCAATCACGAACCGAGTGAGGTAAACAGAGATAACCAATCACGTATCTTTGCGCCTTAACATGAAACAATGATTGGACAGATAAAATACTAAAACTTCAGGCGTTGGTGAACACTGGTTAGAAATTCTGACCGACAATGTGGTGAACGAATGTATTTACTCGTATCTGATAAGGCCCGACATGGCCAAGCGCGTAAGGCGCGCGACTCGTAATCTCGGGGGTTCGTGCCCGCGTAGCGCCAAACATGCTCGCCCTCCCAGTCGTGGGGGCGTTATAATGTGACGGTCAATCCCACTTTTCGTTGGTAAAAGAGTAGCCCACGAGTTGGCGGTGGGTGGTGATAGCTAGCTGCCTTTCGTCTGGTCTTACACTGCTAAATTAGGGACGGCTAGCACAGATAGCCCTCGAGTAGCTTTGTGCGAAATTCCAAAACAAAAAAACAAAAAAAACGTATCTGATATTACGTAACATCAAACGGACTTATTTCAAAGATAATTTATTTGGGAAATATATACGCATGCGCCACTGGGTTATTAATCACTGGTCATGGTAGATATTATATAGTTAACATTTTGTCCTCTCTACATCCGGGTGTGGAGTTCCAACAACAACATTGTTACATTCTATATCGACACTTCGAAAACAGTGGCCTTGTTGCTTGAGGTGTTAATTCCATTTCTTTGTTACAATCTACACCAGTGGTTCCCAACCTTTTTTATACCCCGCACCCCTAAAAAAATATTTTAATATGTTCTCGCACCCCTCACAGTAATTATTTATTTAATAATAAAGGTGAAGGCGCCCAAAACAATTGTTATCTCGCATCCCTGGTTAGGAACCACTTTTCTACACTATGTGCCAGTTAAAGTGTTAACTGTATTTCTTTGTGATAATCGATATAATGTACTGCTTGAAGTGTTAACGTTTCTCTGTGATAATCTTTAGGATGTGCCACTTGAAACGTTAACGAGATTATGGAATAGATTCACATGGGATAAGCACATAATATGATCTTTGTGAAATAAATATATCCCCCAATGATACAGCGGTACGTTTATGGATTTACAACATTAAACTTAGGGTTTCGATTCCCCTCGGTGGACTCAGCAGATAGCCCAATGTGGCTTTGCTATAAGACAAAACACACACGTAAATAAATAGACGTGGAAAACATGACTGTGTCATACAACGTGTAAGGTTTATGTGTAACAAGTGTATGAACTGATGTTAATGGATGAGTAATCCAGTTTTTCACTAACGGTATCTAATCTGTTTTATGACTGCTTCACTTAAACTGTGTTGTTTTCAAATGTAATTCTGTTCTTCTGATTAGTACGCTTTAGGTTGTGACGGAAAGTAAACTTGTCGAATCGCTATGATTCGTCTTTTTTATTGTTTTCTTCCTGTTAGGTGTTTTGCATGTGTAAAGACGACATAACGTGAGATGTATGTAAGTGTAGACACGAGATAACGTGAGATGTATGTAAGTGTAAACACGAGATAACGTGAGATGTATGAAGTGATAACGCGAGATGTATGTAAGTGTAAACACGAGATAACGCGAGATGTATCTTTTATAATGTAAACACAAGATAACGTGAGATGTATATTTTATTAGTGTAAACACGAGATAACGTAAGATGTATGTTTTGTAAGTGTAAACACGAGATAACGTAAGATGTATGTTTTATAAGTGTAAACACGAGATAACGTGAGATGTATGTTTTATAAGTGTAAACACGAGATAATGTGAGATCTATGTTTTGTAAGTGTAAACACGAGATAACGTGAGATGTATGTTTTATAAGTGTAAACACAAGATAACGTAAGATGTATGTTTTATAAGTGTAAACACGAGATAACGTAAGATGTATGTTTTATAAGTGTAAACACGAGATAACGTAAGATGTATGTTTTATAATGTAAACACAAGATAACGTGAGATGTATGTTTTATAAGTGTAAACACGAGAAAACGTGAGATGTATGTTTTGTAAGAGTAAACACGAGATAGCGTGAGATGTGTGTTTTATAATTGTAAACACGAGAAAACGTGAGATGTCTACGTGGAATAAAGATCAAGGGTCATAGGTCAAGTGAAAGCTGTGTAAAGCTTACTTGCCAATATAATATTGAAGAGTGCATAAACTTCCAGGTTTTAATGGCTTACGATTTTCATTCAAACATTCAGAACAGTAGATTTCTTCACCATCGCAATTAAATTCGAAAGATTTCACTACCTGCATTCAAACATTACCACTGTTTTGTCGATAGGGAAGTAGATAGTTGAAATCATATGTCTCAGGAAGGCTGTTATGGGTATTGACACTTTTACTAATAAAGTAGAAAACAATGTTTCGACCTTTTTATGTCATTCTCAGGTTAACAAAATATAATCTGAGGATTGAGGGTTGAAATCCCCGCACACCAAACATACTCGCCCTTTCAGCCGTTGGGGCGTTATTCGTGACGATCCATCTCACTCTTCGTTGGTCAAAGAGTAGCTCAAGGATTGGCGGTGGGTGGCGATGACTATTTGCCTTCCCTCTAGTCTTGCACTGCTAAATTAGGCTCGGCTAGCGCAGATAGCCTTTGAAAAGCTGTGCGCGGAATTCAAACCAAACCAAACTAAATTCAAGTTAAGTACAAGCAATGTTATTAAAACTTAAAGACGATAAATTACAAAAACCCTGGGCACGAAAAAAGTTGTTTGTTTTTTTAACGAAAAATTGAATGTTTAGTAATTTTTAACTTTTTATCTTTTCCACTGAAAAAAGAAATCGACGTTTAATACAGGTAGATTGTTATTACCTGAACACTGCTTGTAACCAATCGACGTTTAATACTGGTAGATTGTTATTACCTGAACACTGCTTGTAACCAATCGACGTTTAATACTGGTAGATTGTTATTACTTAAACACTGCTTGTAACCAATCGACGTTTAATACTGGTAGATTGTTATTACTTGAACACTGCTTGTAACCAATCGACGTTTAATACTGGTAGATTGTTATTACCTGAACACTGCTTGTAACCAATCGACGTTTAATACTGGTAGATTGTTATTACCTGAACACTGCTTGTAACCAATCGACGTTTAATACTGGTAGATTGTTATTACCTGAACACTGCTTGTAACCAGCGCAAAACTACACAAAGGCAAATCTTTATCGAAACCCGGTTTTGGCGTTACAAGTCCGCATACTTACCGCTATGCCACTAGGGGGCAACTAACCTGTATGCTATTATTACTTTTGTATATTAAAAAAACAACCAAAAATAAAACAACAGAGCAAAGACAAATGTTACTCAGGAATTATTTTACGTGTGTTTTTACTGTTATAAAAAACACAGGAGGTTATGGAGTTACTTCGTTCCCTGCATAGTACACCCCGCGTCGCGCCAAACATGCTCGCCCTCCCAGCCGTGAGGGCGTTATAATGTTACGGTCAATCCCACTATTTGTTGGTAAAAGAGTAGCCCAAGAGTTGGCGGTGTGTGGTGATGACTAGCTGCCTTCCCACTAGTCTTCAAACATGCTCGCCCTCCCAGCCGTGAGGGCGTTATAATGTGACGGTCAATCCCACTATTCGTTGGTAAAAGAGTAGCCCAAGAGTTGGCGGTGGGTGATGATAACTAGCTGACTTCCCTCTAGTCTTACACTGCTAAATTAGGGACGGCTAGCACAGATAGCCATCCAGTAGCTTTGTGCGAAATTCCAAAACAAACAAACAAGCATAGTACAGTAGTAATGGCAGAGTTCGTGTCGTACATTTGTCGATAGAATTACTTACAGACACCAGCAGTTCGCTGGTTGTGAGAATATGTAACAAAACCGTTCTCTTGACGTCGTTGTGGTAACGCGCTAGTGATTACTACACCGAACTCAGGATGGCCTCGTGTAATTTCACAGTTGTAATTACTTTCCTTCATCATCAACTATGTAATTAAAACTCTTAAATAGAAAAATGTCTCGTAATCAAAGTCGTTATTAAACCTTAATGTAAAATCCAATGTTAATTCTATCTTCAGTGAACTGCATTGAAAATATTCATAAGGACACGTGGGGAACAAACCTTAAATCCATCTCGTGTTTTAAGTGTTGGTCTAGAAATTACAAAATTGAGGAATACCTGTTGAAGTTAAAACTACTGCGAGGTTTTCCTTCTTAAGTGACAAGCTACACAATGAGACGTTTGCTCCGTGTTGGTTGCGGGGATTCCAACTCCGAGTTTTAGCGTGTTAATAACTTAATCTTACGGCCGTGCTGGTAGGGTACAAACTATTATGTTTAATTTTCAGCACAGTTCTAAATAGGCTATTTGACCAGTGTTTGTTGTATGGAACTATGTGACCAGTGTTTGTTGTATGGAACTATCTGACCAGCAATATTAAAATGTCCCAGAGATCATTATTTGTTTCTGCAAGTATTTTCTTATGACATCGGGTTATCTGCTGTTTTACCGGAAGGAATTGAACCCCTAATTTTAGCATAGTAAACTACAAGCATTTAGCATAGATCACTGTGAGTGTTACACACCAAATCATTGTAGTTTATAACGTTCTTCATGTGAGTGTTACACACCAAATCATTGTAGTTTATAACGTTCTTCATGTGAGTGTTACACACCAAATCATTGTAGTTTATAACGTTTTTCATGTGTGTTACACACCAAATCATTGTAGTTTATAACGTTCTTCATGTGAGTGTTACACACCAAATCATTGTAGTTTATAACGTTCTTCATGTGAGTGTTACACACCAAATCATTGTAGTTTATAACGTTTTTCATGTGAGTGTTACACACCAAATCATTGTAGTTTATAACGTTTTTCATGTGTGTTACACACCAAATCATTGTAGTTTATAACGTTTTTCATGTGAGTGTTACACACCAAATCATTGTAGTTTATAACGTTCTTCATGTGAGTGTTACACACCAAATCATTGTAGTTTATAACGTTCTTCATGTGAGTGTTACACACCAAATCATTGTAGTTTATAACGTTCTTCATGTTGTGAGTGTTACACACCAAATCATTGTAGTTTATAACGTTCTTCATGTGAGTGTTACACACCAAATCATTGTAGTTTATAACGTTCTTCATGTGACTGTTACACACCAAATCATTGTAGTTTATAACGTTCTTCATGTGAGTGTTACACACCAAATCATTGTAGTTTATAACGTTTTTCATGTGAGTGTTACACACCAAATCATTGTAGTTTATAACGTTTTTCATGTGAGTGTTACACACCAAATCATTGTAGTTTATAACGTTTTTCATGCGAGTGTTACACACCAAATCATTGTAGTTTATAACGTTCTTCATGTGAGTGTTACACACCAAATCATTGTAGTTTATAACGTTTTTCATGTGAGTGTTACACACCAAATCATTGTAGTTTATAACGTTTTTCATGTGAGTGTTACACACCAAATCATTGTAGTTTATAACGTTCTTCATGTTGTGAGTGTTACACACCAAATCATTGTAGTTTATAACGTTCTTCATGTGACTGTTACACACCAAATCATTGTAGTTTATAACGTTCTTCATGTGAGTGTTACACACCAAATCATTGTAGTTTATAACGTTCTTCATGTGAGTGTTACACACCAAATCATTGTAGTTTATAACGTTCTTCATGTGAGTGTTACACACCAAATCATTGTAGTTTATAACGTTTTTCATGTGAGTGTTACACACCAAATCATTGTAGTTTATAACGTTTTTCATGTGAGTGTTACACACCAAATCATTGTAGTTTATAACGTTCTTCATGTGAGTGTTACACACCAAATCATTGTAGTTTATTATGTTTTTCATGCGAGTGTTACACACCAAATCATTGTAGTTTATAACGTTTTTCATGTGAGTGTTACACACCAAATCATTGTAGTTTATAACGTTCTTCATGTGAGTGTTACACACCAAATCATTGTAGTTTATAACGTTTTTCATGTGAGTGTTACACACCAAATCATTGTAGTTTATAACGTTTTTCATGTGAGTGTTACACACCAAATCATTGTAGTTTATAACGTTCTTCATGTGAGTGTTACACACCAAATCATTGTAGTTTATAACGTTCAACATGTGAGTGTTACTCACCAAATCATTGTAGTTTATAACGTTCTTCATGTTGTGAGTGTTACACACCAAATCATTGTAGTTTATAACGTTCTTCATGTGAGTGTTACACACCAAATCATTGTAGTTTATTATGTTTTTCATACGAGTGTTACACACTAAATTATTGTAGTTTTTTGTTTTTCATTCATTCTAATATTATAATTAATTTTGGATTGAGGCATAGGTTAGAACTTAAAGAATCTTAAGATATAACGTACCAAATATCAGATACGATTGACTGTCTGTAAGTAATCCTATAAAACAGTTCACAAGAACTAAAACAATAACTAATAATTAAAATGCCATGAACCTTCCATTGGATATCTTGGCCATAATCCTAATAATACATAAGTTCGGCCAGCATTAGAGATTTATGTTAGGCCCACCTCCACGTAACCGGCTACCAAAACGAAATAATTTTCTTATGAAGGATAATAAATTTATACATACACACGTTAAACAACAAAACTATTATTATTTATGAAATTAACTTTAAGAATAGAGTGTTTAGCATTATGATTTTCAACATACAAGCCGGCAAAGTGCCTATTAACTATGGCCTCCATAAAGTCGCTATGGAGTGACATGTTTGAGGAATACATTTTGATATTACTGTAGTGTTTCTCAAGTACTGTGATGCAACCAGAAATTGATGTTTTGGAAGGACGTGTAACAGTTCTTTCCAACACTAAATATTCACACACTCAGATCAATACAGATGTGTGTAAACAGATCTTGCAGTAGTGTAACAGATGTGTGTAAACAGACCCTGCAGTTGTGTAACAGGTGTGTGTAAACAGACGCTGTAGTGGTGTAACAGATGTGTGTAAACAGACCCTGTAATAGTGTTACAGATATGTGTAAACACACCCTACAGTGGTGTATAACAGATATGTGTAAACAGACCCTGTAGTAGTGTAACAGATGTGTGTAAACAGGCCCTGCAGTGGTGTAACAGACGTGTGTAAACAGGCCCTGCAGTGGTGTAACAGATGTGTGTAAACAGACCTTGCAGCGGTGAAACAGATGTGTGTAAACAGACCCTGTAGTAGTGTTACAGATATGTGTAAACAAACCATTCAATGGTGTAACAGATGTGTGTAAACACGCTCTGCAGTTGTGTAACAGGTGTGTGTAAACAGACGCTGTAGTGGTGTAACAGATATGTGTAAACACACCCTACAGTGGTGTATAACAGATATGTGTAAACAGACGCTGTAGTGGTGTAACAGATATGTGTAAACACACCCTACAGTGGTGTATAACAGATATGTGTAAACAGACCCTGTAGTAGTGTAACAGATGTGTGTAAACAGGCCCTGCAGTGGTGTAACAGATGTGTGTAAACAGGCCCTGCAGTGGTGTAACAGATGTGTGTAAACAGGCCCTGCAGTGGTGTAACAGATGTGTGTAAACAGGCCCTGCAGTGGGTAACAGATGTGTGTGTAAACACACTCTGCAGTGGTGTAACAGATGTGTGTAAACAGAAAATATCGTATTTTAAACGTTTTCCAGTTATTTACCTGACGGAAGTATTTTGTAGCAAACCAGAGGCCACGCAGTCTCACTTACACACAAACATGCAGAGTAAAATCGGCACAAATAGCTTGATAAACATTAGAAACATTTAATGACCTTCCGTTACGATGTTGTTCCGGGTGAATGACCTTATAATGGATAAATGTTTCCTTCGATGTCGAGTTAAATGAGAAACTGACACAATCTAGTCACGTGCAAACTGATTCCTAGGGGATTCTACTTCATGACAAAATAAAGTACAACAATTTGTTCTAGTATCTGTAATTATTAAAAAGTAACTTTGTTATTATGTACAGTGGGATATTTATTATAGAAAATATAAATTATGTTCTATCTCTGCCTTCATGTTTAACTGATTGGCAAGAGATAAGTTAACAGCCGGCATTGTAAGTCGTTTTATATTAAAGGAGAGAACCGAGACAAAAGAACGGGTGCAAAGTTGTGGAAACTTGCCAGTCGTGGTTCTGGTTTCTTTTTTTATCCATCGGTAGTGTACTTATCTAATTGAATTTGAAATATTTATTCAGTAGCTGTTTGTAGGGGTTAGATCATAGTATCGTTATATATAAATGTAATAATAATACTGGTATATAGGGATTAGATCATATAACTGGTATGTAAGGATTAGATCACACTGCTAGCATATAAGGATTAGATCACACTGCTGGTATATAAGGATTAGATCACACTGCTGATATATAAGGATTAGATCACACTGCTGATATATAAGGATTAGATCACACTGCTGGTATATAAGGATTAGATCACACTGCTGATATATAAGGATTAGATCACACTGCTGATATATAAGGATTAGATCACTGCTGATATATAAGGATTAGATCACACTGCTGATATATAAAGATTAGATCGCACTGCTAGTATATAAAGATTAGATCACACTGCTGGTATATAAGGATTAGATCACACTGCTGATATATAAGGATTAGATCACACTGCTGATATATAAGGATTAGATCACTGCTGATATATAAGGATTAGATCACACTGCTAGTATATAAGATTTAGATCACACTGCTAGTATATAAGGTTTAGATCACACTGCTAGTATATAAGGATTAGATCACACTGCTTGTAAAGAAGGATTAGATCACATTACTAATATATAAGGATTAGATCACATTACTAATATATAAGGATTAGATCACTGCTTGTAAATAAGGATAAGATCACTGCTGGTATATAAATATGATATATTGATATATTGTTATCAATTATGTTCTGTTTGTTGTATCTGATATTGTTATCAGTTAGGTTCTGTTTGTTGTATCTGATATTGTTATCAGTTAGGTTCTGTTTGTTGTTTCTGATATTGTTATTCATTAGGTTCTGTTTGTTGTTTGAGATATTGTTGTCAGTTTGGTCCTATTGTTTGATGTATTGTTATTCATTACGTTCTGTTTGTTGTTTGAGATATTGTTGTCAGTTTGGTCCTATTGTTTGATGTATTGTTATTCATTAGGTTCTGTTTGTTGTTTGAGATATTGTTGTCAGTTTGGTCCTATTGTTTGATGTATTGTTATTCATTACGTTCTGTTTGTTGTTTGAGATATTGTTGTCAGTTTGGTCCTATTGTTTGATGTATTGTTATTCATTAGGTTCTGTTTGTTGTATCTGATATTGTTATCAGTTAGGTTCTGTTTGTTGTATCTGATATTGTTATCAGTTAGGTTCTGTTTGTTGTATCTGATATTGTTATCAGTTAGGTTCTGTTTGTTGTATCTGATATTGTTATCAGTTAGGTTCTGTTTGTTGTATCTGATATTGTTATCAGTTAGGTTCTGTTTGTTGTATCTGATATTGTTATCAGTTAGGTTCTGTTTGTTGTTTCTGATATTGTTATTCATTAGGTTCTGTTTGTTGTTTGAGATATTGTTGTCAGTTTGGTCCTATTGTTTGATGTATTGTTATTCATTACGTTCTGTTTGTTGTTTGAGATATTGTTGTCAGTTTGGTCCTATTGTTTGATGTATTGTTATTCATTAGGTTCTGTTTGTTGTTTGAGATATTGTTGTCAGTTTGGTCCTATTGTTTGATGTATTGTTATTCATTAGGTTCTGTTTGTTGTTTGAGATATTGTTGTCAGTTTGGTCCTATTGTTTGATGTATTGTTATTCATTAGGTTCTGTTTGTTGTTTGAGATATTGTTGTCAGTTTGGTCCTATTGTTTGATGTATTGTTATTCATTAGGTTCTGTTTGTTGTTTGAGATATTGTTGTCAGTTTGGTCCTATTGTTTGATGTATTGTTATCAGTTAGGTTCTGTTTGTTGTTTCTGATATTGTTGTCAGTTTGGTCCTATTGTTTGATGTATTGTTATTCATTAGGTTCTGTTTGTTGTTTGAGATATTGTTGTCAGTCAGATCCTACTATTTGAACTACTGTAATTAGTTCTTATTTTTTGAAATATTTCTGTAGTTTGGTCCTGTTGTTTGATATATTGTTGTCAATCAGGTACGATTGTTTGTCATGTAACTCTGGATATTTGTCGGGTTTCATCGAATAATCTGCTGTGTGTTTAAAATAAAAATATATATTCTATTCCTCAAAAAACGACCACTTTTCGTGATCAACATACAGTAATCAGTTATGATGTAGATTTCCTTGGACTTATGTAACTATTTAAATACATTTATAATGCAATGAATTGTTCGCATATCTATCTAATGTATTCTCAGATAATTAAATACAGCATAATACGTCTGTTGCTGGTGAGCTATTTTTGTATTTGACAAACTGTTTAACTGTATAAACAGATGCTTCATACGACAAGTCAAACTCCGATCACCGGGGCAGCGCTCCAACGTCTCCTATTCTTGGAGTAAGAGGAGTGGAAATTCCAAGTCCGAGTTCCAGACGGTTAACCGTAAGTTCGACATCAATCAAACACCGAAATTTTGTTATGTAGACATGTTGTTTTGATGTATTGGAGTAGCTACTTTTCAGGTATATTCTGAATTAGCCCAAACCATTCACAAAAGACAATAATAATTCATGTGTTATACTTTAAACTTTGTGGTTTAAATTGTTTACCTCATGACTTATTGATCTGCTGTACATCAATTTAGACAGGTAAAATAAATATTACAGTGTGTGTTCTACTGTGAGGTCCTGTGTTTTGTTTGTTTTGAATTTCGAACAAAGCTACACTAGTGCTATCTGCACTAGCCATTCCTAATTTAGCAGTGTAAGACTAGAGGAAAGGCAGCAAGTCATCACCACCCACTCACAATGATTAGTGGGATTGATCGTAACATTATAACACCCCCACGGCTGAAAGAGCGAGCATGTTTGATGTGACGGTGGTTTTGAACCTGCGACCCTCAGATAAAGTCGAGTGCCTAAACCACCGGGCCTTACTGTGAGGTTCTTAAGTGTTCTGTTTCAAGAGTAAATAAAAGCACAATTAAGAGTAGCAAATATTTTATCATACGGTATTGTAGTCTATAGAGTGATTAATTATTCTCGTGATTCATGGCATGCGCACGTTTCACTGACTTCACGACAGTGCACATTACAACGTTAAGCATTTCTTATGTGACGTCCTATTAGTGTCTACTAGCTGACGGACTGAGAGAGAAAACAAACAACTGTGTGTGATGTGAGTGAATAAAACAGTGACTCCTGCAGGCCACCTTCGGCCCTCTTTCTGGGAAATTACCGGTAGAAAGGTGTGGACTACGGCTCTGTTTGGATCAGCATTACTGGTGTTTGGGGCCAGAATACTCGCCCTGATCAAATTGGTAACCTTAGTAACATTGTTGGGTGTACATGCAATCATTGTTATTACACGTATTCATTGCAACCTACGGGGAAGACACATGGGCCTTTGAGGGTGATATAGGAGAATCAGACTCGAACATAAGCTCCCTACGCTACTTTCTTAGGAGGAGGGGTTCCTTGGTGGTGTGTGTCAGTCAGGCTTGGTAACAATCGGTTCGACAGTTCGCCTGTTACTAATGAGTTATCAAGAAATAATTGTGTCGATCAAGTTACGTATTTATTACTGTGGTAAATCACTCTGTAAGGAAGCAACAGGGTTTCATTTTAACGTTTGTGCGAAATGTTGACAAAATATCTGTGGGGAAGGTTGTTTGTCGTGTTCCCAGCAGTGATTTTGTGTTTGTCTTAAGGATTGTCTGTTTAATAATATTATATTACTTTTATCTGTCAGTAAACATTCCAAACAACACTACTTCACTATATAGTATTCACTACTTCACTATATAGTATTCACTACTTCACTATATAGTATTCACTACTTCACTATATAGTATTCACTACTTCACTATATAGTATTCACTACTTCACCATACAGTATTCACTACTTCACTATATAGTATTCACTACTTCACTATATAGTATTCACTACTTCACTATATAGTATTCACTACTTCACCATATGGTATTCACTACTTCACCATATAGTATTCACTACTTCACTATGTGGTATTCACTACTTCACTATATAGTATTCACTACTTCACTATATAGTATTCACTACTACACTATATAGTATTCACTACTTCACTATATAGTATTCACTACTTCACTATATAGTATTCACTACTTCACTATATAGTATTCACTACTTCACCATATAGTATTCACTACTTCACTATATAGTATTCACTACTTCACTATATAGTATTCACTACTTCACTATATAGTATTCACTACTTCACCATATGGTATTCACTACTTCACCATATAGTATTCACTACTTCACTATGTGGTATTCACTACTTCACTATATAGTATTCACTACTTCACTATATAGTATTCACTACTACACTATATAGTATTCACTACTTCACTATATAGTATTCACTACTTCACTATATAGTATTCACTACTACACTATATAGTATTCACTACTTCACTATATAGTATTCACTACTTCACCATGCAGTATTCACTACTTCACTATATAGTATTCACTACTTCACTATATAGTATTCACTACTTCACTATATAGTATTCACTACTTCACCATATGGTATTCACTACTTCACTATGTGGTATTCACTACTTCACTATATAGTATTCACTACTTCACTATATAGTATTCACTACTTCACTATATAGTATTCACTACTACACTATATAGTATTCACTACTTCACTATATAGTATTCACTACTTCACCATGCAGTATTCACTACTTCACTATATAGTATTCACTACTTCACTATATAGTATTCACTACTTCACTATATAGTATTCACTACTTCACTATATAGTATTCACTACTTCACTATGTGGTATTCACTACTTCACTATATAGTATTCACTACTTCACTATATAGTATTCACTACTACACTATATAGTATTCACTACTTCACAATATAGTATTCACTACTACACTATATAGTATTCACTACTTCACTATATAGTATTCACTACTTCACTATATAGTATTCACTACTACACTATATAGTATTCACTACTTCACTATATAGTATTCACTACTTCACTATGTGGTATTCACTACTTCACTATATAGTATTCACTACTACACTATATAGTATTCACTACTTCACTATATAGTATTCACTACTTCACAATATAGTATTCACTACTACACTATATAGTATTCACTACTTCACTATATAGTATTCACTACTACACTATATAGTATTCACTACTTCACTATATAGTATTCACTACTTCACTATATAGTATTCACTACTACACTATATAGTATTCACTACTACACTATATAGTATTCACTACTTCACCATACAGTATTAACTACTTCACTATACAGTATTCACTACTTCACCATACAGTATTCACTACTTCACTATATAGTATTCACTACTTCACTATATAGTATTCACTACTACACTATATAGTATTCACTACTTCACTATATAGTATTCACTACTTCACCATACAGTATTCACTACTTCACTATATAGTATTCACTACTTCACTATATGGTATTCACTACTTCACCATATAGTATTCACTACTTCACTATGTGGTATTCACTACTTCACCATATAGTATTCACTACTTCACTATATAGTATTCACTACTTCACTATGTGGTATTCACTACTTCACCATATAGTATTCACTACTTCACTATATAGTATTCACTACTTCACTATATAGTATTCACTACTTCACTATATAGTATTCACTATATAGTATTCACTACTTCACCATACAGTATTCACTACTTCACCATACAGTATTCACTACTTCACCATACAGTATTCACTTCTTCACTATATAGTATTCACTACTTCACCATACAGTATTCACTACTTCACTATATAGTATTCACTACTTCACTATATAGTATTCACTACTACACTATATAGTATTCACTACTTCACCATACAGTATTCACTACTTGACTATATAGTATTCACTACTACACTATATAGTATTCACTACTTCACCATACAGTATTCACTACTTCACCATACAGTATTCACTACTTCACTATATAGTATTCACTACTTCACCATACAGTATTCACTACTTCACTATATAGTATTCACTACTTCACTATATAGTATTCACTACTACACTATATAGTATTCACTACTTCACCATACAGTATTCACTACTTCACTATATAGTATTCACTACTTCACTATATAGTATTCACTACTACACTATATAGTATTCACTACTTCACCATACAGTATTCACTACTTCACTATATAGTATTCACTACTTCACTATATAGTATTCACTACTACACTATATAGTATTCACTACTTCACCATACAGTATTCACTACTTCACTATATAGTATTCACTACTTCACTATATAGTATTCACTACTACACTATATAGTATTCACTACTTCACCATACAGTATTCACTACTTCACCATACAGTATTCACTACTTCACTATATAGTATTCACTACTTCACCATACAGTATTCACTACTTCACTATATAGTATTCACTACTTCACTATATAGTATTCACTACTACACTATAGAGTATTCACTACTTCACCATACAGTATTCACTACTTCACTATATAGTATTCACTACTTCACTATATAGTATTCACTACTACACTATATAGTATTCACTACTTCACTATATAGTATTCACTACTTCACCATACAGTATTCACTACTTCACTATATAGTATTCACTACTTCACTATATAGTATTCACTACTACACAATATAGTATTCACTACTACACAATATAGTATTCACTACTTCACTGTATAGAATTCACTACTTCACTGTATAGAATTCACTACTACACTGTATAGTATTCACTACTTCATTATATAGTATTCACTACTACACTATATAGTATTCACTACTTCACTATATAGTATTCACTACTACACAATATAGTATTCACTACTTCACTGTATAGAATTCACTACTTCACTGTATAGAATTCACTACTACACTGTATAGTATTCACTATTTCACTATATAGTATTCACTACTACACAATATAGTATTCACTACTTCACTATATAATATTCACTACTACCCTATATAGTATTCACTACTACACTATACGGCATTCACTACTACACTATATAGTATTCACTACTACACTATATAGTATTCACTACTTCACTATATAGTATTCACTACTTCACTACATAGTATTCACTACTTCACTATGTGGTATTCACTACTACACTATATAGTATTCACTACTTTGGTATATAGTATTCACTACTTCACTATACCGCATTCACTACTTCACTATATAGTATTCACTACCACACAATATAGTATTCACTACTACACTATATAGTATTCACTACTTCAGTGTACAGGAAACACGGTTAGAATAAGTCAGTGTACAGGAAACACGGTTAGAATGAGCCAGTGTACAGGAAACACTGTTAGAATGAGCCAGTGTACAGGAAACACGGTTAGAATGATCCAGTGTACAGGAAACACGGTTAGAATGATCCAGTGTACAGGAAACACGGTTAGAATGAGCCAGTGTACAGGAAACACGGTTAGAATGAGCCAGTGTACAGGAAACACGGTTAGAATGAGCCAGTGTACAGGAAACACGGTTAGAATGAGCCAGTGTACAGGAAACACGATGGTATAGCTTCACTAAGTTATTGAAAGTCAATACAACAGGTAGATACGACTTTTTAAACGGGTGAAAATAACATGTAATCTACGTTTGACTGTTCTACTGAAGCTTATGTCAGGTCTAAGGTCAACGTTGTGTGTGACATATTTAAATAAGTTTTTTTGTTTTGTTTGTTTTTAATCTCGCGTAAAGCTACTCCAGGGCTATCGGCGCTAGCTGTCCCTAATTTAGCAGTGGAAAACTAGAGAGAAGGCAGCTAGTCGTCACCACCCACCGTCTACTCTTGAGCTCTTGTACCAACGAATAGTGGGATTGATCGTAATATTATAACGCCCCCGGCTGAGAGGGCGAACATGTTTGGTGCGGCGGGGATTCGAACCCGCGACCTTCAGTTTACGAGTCGAATGCATTAATCACCTGGCCATGCCGGGCAATTTAAATTAGGAATCGTGAGCTCTGCGGTTTTGTTTACAACAATATTTTCACTATAATGTTAAGAGTAGACAATACTTCATTGTACTGTCAGATATATACGTGTGAACTGTTTGATAAACCTAACGAATAGTTTTTATTCGCATAATAGCTGTAATCAGATATGATTAAAAAGAGAAATATCGAGCTGGAGATAATTAGAAATGAATTTAAAACCGTGGTAAGCCTTACGGTGCAGATATTTTTGTTGTGTTAAACAGTTAAAACTGCAGTGTAAAAATCCAGCACGTTTCTGTGTGTTGACACGTGGCAATTTTAATCGCTTCAAATAAAACCACTCCCACAGTAAATCTAATCACGATATTATAATTAAGAGTGAAGAATGAATTAGACTTGTTTACCAAACTTATGAACACCTGTTCACGTAATCTTAACTTGTAAGGTTTTATCTTATTCTTGAGAAAGTTCTTACTTTATGTGTCTGTTCGAGGATAAGTTGATTTAAACACGTAATTCATATTATCAGAAGAAAATATATGTAGTAAATTAGTAGCGACTATGATATGAACTTGTCCGTGAAAAGTGACTACTGTGTGTTGAAGTTGTCCGTGACAAGTGACCACTGTGTGTTGAAGTTGTCCGTGACAAGTGACCACTGTGTGTTGAAGTTGTCCGTGACAAGTGACTACTGTGTGTTGAAGTTGTCCGTGACAAGTGACTACTGTGTGTTGAAGTGTCCGTGTCAAGTGACTACTGTGTGTTGAAGTTGTCTGTGAGAAGTGACTACTATGTGTTGAAGTTGTCTGTGACAAGTGACTACTGTGTGTTGAAGTTGTCCGTGACAAGTGACTACTGTGTGTTGAAGTGTCCGTGTCAAGTGACTACTGTGTGTTGAAGTTGTCTGTGAGAAGTGACTACTATGTGTTGAAGTTGTCCGTGACAAGTGACCACTGTGTGTTGAAGTTGTCCGTGACAAGTGACTACTGTGTGTTGAAGTTGTCCGGGACAAGTGACTACTGTGTGTTGAAGTGTCCGTGTCAAGTGACTACTGTGTGTTGAAGTTGTCTGTGAGAAGTGACTACTATGTGTTGAAGTTGTCCGTGACAAGTGACTACTGTGTGTTGAAGTTGTCCGTGACAAGTGACCACTGTGTGTTGAAGTTGTCCGTGACAAGTGACCACTGTGTGTTGAAGTTGTCCGTGACAAGTGACTACTGTGTGTTGAAGTGTCCGTGTCAAGTGACTACTGTGTGTTGAAGTTGTCTGTGAGAAGTGACTACTATGTGTTGAAGTTGTCCGTGACAAGTGACCACTGTGTGTTGAAGTTGTCCGTGACAAGTGACTACTGTGTGTTGAAGTTGTCCGGGACAAGTGACTACTGTGTGTTGAAGTGTCCGTGTCAAGTGACTACTGTGTGTTGAAGTTGTCTGTGAGAAGTGACTACTATGTGTTGAAGTTGTCCGTGACAAGTGACTACTGTGTGTTGAAGTTGTCCGTGACAAGTGACCACTGTGTGTTGAAGTTGTCCGTGACAAGTGACCACTGTGTGTTGAAGTTGTCCGTGACAAGTGACTACTGTGTGTTGAAGTTGTCCGTGTCAAGTGACTACTGTGTGTTGAAGTTGTCTGTGAGAAGTGACTGCTATGTGTTGAAGTTGTCTGTGACAAGTGACTACTGTGTGTTGAAGTTGTCCGTGACAAGTGACCACTGTGTGTTGAAGTTGTCCGTGACAAGTGACTACTGTGTGTTGAAGTGTCCGTGTCAAGTGACTACTGTGTGTGAAGTTGTCTGTGAGAAGTGACTACTATGTGTTGAAGTTGTCCGTGACAAGTGACCACTGTGTGTTGAAGTTGTCCGTGACAAGTGACCACTGTGTGTTCAAGTTGTCCGTGACAAGTGACTACTGTGTGTTGAAGTTGTCCGTGACAAGTGACTACTGTGTGTTGAAGTGTCCGTGTCAAGTGACTACTGTGTGTTGAAGTTGTCTGTGACAAGTGACTACTGTGTGTTGAAGTTGTCCGTGACAAGTGACTACTGTGTGTTGAAGTTGTCTGTGACAAGTGACCACTGTGTGTTGAAGTTGTCCGTGACAAGTGACCACTGTGTGTTGAAGTTGTCTGTGACAAGTGACTACTGTGTGTTGAAGTTGTCCGTGACAAGTGACTACTGTGTGTTGAAGTTGTCCGTGACAAGTGACTACTGTGTGTTGAAGTGTCCGTGTCAAGTGACTACTGTGTGTTGAAGTTGTCTGTGAGAAGTGACTACTATGTGTTGAAGTTATCCGTGACAAGTGACTACTGTGTGTTGAAGTTGTCCGTGACAAGTGACTACTGTGTGTTGAAGTGTCCGTGTCAAGTGACTACTGTGTGTTGAAGTTGTCTGTGAGAAGTGACTACTATGTGTTGAAGTTGTCCGTGACAAGTGACCACTGTGTGTTGAAGTTGTCCGTGACAAGTGACTACTGTGTGTTGAAGTTGTCCGTGACAAGTGACTACTGTGTGTTGAAGTGTCCGTGTCAAGTGACTACTGTGTGTTGAAGTTGTCTGTGAGAAGTGACTACTATGTGTTGAAGTTGTCCGTGACAAGTGACCACTGTGTGTTGAAGTTGTCCGTGACAAGTGACCACTGTGTGTTGAAGTTGTCCGTGACAAGTGACTACTGTGTGTTGAAGTTGTCCGTGACAAGTGACTACTGTGTGTTGAAGTGTCCGTGTCAAGTGACTACTGTGTGTTGAAGTTGTCCGTGACAAGTGACCACTGTGTGTTGAAGTTGTCCGTGACAAGTGACTACTGTGTGTTGAAGTTGTCCGTGTCAAGTGACTACTGTGTGTTGAAGTTGTCTGTGAGAAGTGACTACTATGTGTTGAAGTTGTCTGTGACAAGTGACTACTGTGTGTTGAAGTTGTCTGTGACAAGTGACTACTGTGTGTTGAAGTTGTCCGTGACAAGTGACCACTGTGTGTTGAAGTTGTCCGTGACAAGTGACTACTGTGTGTTGAAGTGTCCGTGTCAAGTGACTACTGTGTGTTGAAGTTGTCTGTGAGAAGTGACTACTATGTGTTGAAGTTGTCCGTGACAAGTGACCACTGTGTGTTGAAGTTGTCCGTGACAAGTGACCACTGTGTGTTGAAGTGTCCGTGTCAAGTGACTACTGTGTGTTGAAGTTGTCTGTGAGAAGTGACTACTATGTGTTGAAGTTATCCGTGACAAGTGACTACTGTGTGTTGAAGTTGTCCGTGACAAGTGACTACTGTGTGTTGAAGTGTCCGTGTCAAGTGACTACTGTGTGTTGAAGTTGTCTGTGAGAAGTGACTACTATGTGTTGAAGTTGTCCGTGACAAGTGACCACTGTGTGTTGAAGTTGTCCGTGACAAGTGACTACTGTGTGTTGAAGTTGTCCGTGACAAGTGACTACTGTGTGTTGAAGTGTCCGTGTCAAGTGACTACTGTGTGTTGAAGTTGTCTGTGAGAAGTGACTACTATGTGTTGAAGTTGTCCGTGACAAGTGACTACTGTGTGTTGAAGTTGTCCGTGACAAGTGACCACTGTGTGTTGAAGTTGTCCGTGACAAGTGACTACTGTGTGTTGAAGTTGTCCGTGTCAAGTGACTACTGTGTGTTGAAGTTGTCTGTGAGAAGTGACTACTATGTGTTGAAGTTGTCTGTGACAAGTGACTACTGTGTGTTGAAGTTGTCCGTGACAAGTGACCACTGTGTGTTGAAGTTGTCCGTGACAAGTGACTACTGTGTGTTGAAGTGTCCGTGTCAAGTGACTACTGTGTGTTGAAGTTGTCTGTGAGAAGTGACTACTATGTGTTGAAGTTGTCCGTGACAAGTGACCACTGTGTGTTGAAGTTGTCCGTGACAAGTGACCACTGTGTGTTGAAGTTGTCCGTGACAAGTGACTACTGTGTGTTGAAGTTGTCCGTGACAAGTGACTACTGTGTGTTGAAGTGTCCGTGTCAAGTGACTACTGTGTGTTGAAGTTGTCCGTGAAAAGTGACTACTGTGTGTTGAAGTTGTCCGTGACAAGTGACTACTGTGTGTTGAAGTTGTCCGTGACAAGTGACCACTGTGTGTTGAAGTTGTCCGTGACAAGTGACCACTGTGTGTTGAAGTTGTCGGTGACAAGTGACTACTGTGTGTTGAAGTTGTCTGTGACAAGTGACTACTGTGTGTTGAAGTTATCCGTGACAAGTGGTTACTATGTGTTGAAGTTGTCCGTGACAAGTGACTACTATGTGTTGAAGTTGTCCGTGACAAGTGACTACTGTGTGTTGAATGCAAAGCTGTAAAATAGTGAGTTCTGTGATAATTACAGGAATAGAACCTGTACATTTATTGTTGGATACCGTCAAGTTTGCTTCTGAGCCGCCGAAGGCCACCCGGATCGCGGAATGTTCAAGATGTTCGAACCGCTGTGTTTTATAAGCTGCATGATAGTTGTGACAGTCTTTCTGTTGAGAGTACTCGTTTGGGCAAAGGTGGCTAAATTAGAGATGGATGAACTTTGAACGTTGAGGATCTCTGGGCTGACCGTTTAGCGGAGGTGTCACTGAAGATATAGATCACGTGAAAAGTAAAATACGTATTGAAACTATGCTATGTCGTTATGGGAAATACAGTTGGGCCTGAAAATAAGTTTTTTCTTGTGTATTCTTTTAAGTTTAGAAATACATATTTAACATTAATTATTGTGGTTAAAGAAAATCTTCACTGAAAAAATTGAATGAGAAAATGTAACCATGGCAACCAGACGATTAAAATTTATGGGTAAATTAAAAAGCCGACTCGTCGTTTGTGTCGCGTCGCCTGTTATATGCAGTTTGTTTTTTATCCAAGTTGTGTTTCCTTCATAGCACGTGACTTGTAGTTGAGTTTCTGACATTAAGGTTAGCCTTTGATTTCTACTTTTTCGATGTATAAATACTTTTCTTTTACAGCTAAAATACGTTTACTACATTACTCGAGTAAGCCGATTTAATGGACATTGTTTTAAATAAATAAATAAAACTGGTACGATCGTCTACGCTAATGAACCATTATAAGTTTTGTAGTTTTATGTTTACAGAGTTTCTTTTCGAAACGTACTCCAAAAAACCCCTTGAAAAGGACCAAAAGCGTCACCAAACTTGAACGGAAGCCAGGCGCGGTCGATAGAGACAGGCAAGTTGAGAAAAATCAAAGATGTCTCTTTTATTTTGTAATCTTATTTTTTCATCTGCTTGTTCCCAGTGTACAGGTAACTTAAAGTATTTTGTTTCGTCACCAACCCTCGTAAGCTACTAAACTCACGGAGATATTAGTAAAACATAACATGTATCTTGTTACCTAGTGGTCAGTAGTCAATGGACTTTTAAGTTGAATAACTTATTACACTCTTATCGTAATGTTATCCGAAAAACCATAAACACGGCGGTGGTCACAGAGCAGTCTGTTACTTATACATTTCAATATGCACGCGTCTATTGGACAAAAGTGATTAGTTTCGTTAGCACTGATGTGATTACGTCACAATTTTAATAGTACTACTCTAAAATTAAATATCTCTAAAATTTCAATGGTTGCCGGATTTTGTTTTCTTCCAAATCTCGTCTCTGTGGCTATTTTTCGCCTATAGACTGATTGTGAATAATAAAACTGTCTTACTTCAAAGAAAGTTCAGTTAAACATTACAGAATTTAAAGAAAGTCGCATCTGAGTCACTAACTTTGAAATGAAATGTACTGTTTATGCATCAGGTAATCGCGGTAGTGCCATCTACAGGCAGTAAAAGTAATTACGTGCAAATCGGAACTTGATGAAAAGTTATTATTTTTTAAAGTTTTCGAAACAACTTGAAGTGTTTTTATTGTTAAATATTATACACTTTTTCGTTATTGTGTTTTCACGTTATTGACTATAAAATATATATACATGATTAACTAACAGAAACTCGTTTCGATATTGCATTGGTTCAAGAAGCTCCGTGGATATAATGTTAAATATCAGTACATATTCTAAATGTATAATATATAATATAAAAATAAACTTCATTCTAAGTATTCTTCTGCAATTAGTCACATAAGGATTAAAAAAATTAGCCTTGCAAAATGTTTGGTCAAACTAGTTTTCAGAAAACCCTTTTTTCTTTGGGACTATTCACATTATTTTATGTGTCCAACACGTGCTGGTTTCAGAGCCTCTTACGCTGCTAATAAGTGCATTTGTGAAATAAATCTTTTGGTGCAAACTTGTAAAAGGTTTAATTTGGGTAAGATAGGAGTTATCTTCAGCTGAAAGTTTTGTTTTTCTTAAAGGGTGGATTGGCTTTACAATGGGTTGCCTTCAGATCTAGCAGATAGAGTGAATTTAAGTAAAAGAACAATAGACCTTCACCGATAACAGAAGGCTTTTTGAGTTTTACTCTTGAATGGATAGAACTGCTTAAATGAACCAGTAAATCTTTTATTGCCCTCAAAATTTATAAAATATTAAAGACTATCTCCAATGCTTGTTTGTTGTTTTTTACTTTGTTTAAAACACAGGCTTACAAAGATTTACTTTTCTGAAATAATTAGCATTTGTAGTTTAGAAATATTTTGTGTTAATTAAAATATGTAATTCTCCAATTTTCAATTTTTCTAGGCTAAACATTAAATGTTAATTTACAGAACATAATAAAAACAGTAGTAATAAAGTTAACTTATATTTTGGCATGATTAAATAAAGTACTCATTGTTTTGAATTTTTGCTGGTGTCTTGTCAATAAAAATATGATAAATTTACTGTGTTACAGATGATAATGTCATATGTTGCACAGTCTTTTGAACCAGATTGTATTAGAAGAACAGTTACTTACACAACAAATAATTCACAAAGTTAGACTAATCTAGTGATTTTGAATTGTTATATTGGAGCAGAAAATGTTCTTATCTCCAAAGGTGTTTATGCTTGTGTATCTATGTTTAATTTCTGTATAAAACTCATTACTTGATAGTTGTTTCTATCTGATTTTTCAGTATGTCTTCCTCACAACTTCGTACTTCAAGGTCTCACGAATCTTTATTACTGCCTAGTCCTAGTGCAATCTCCAGCACAGATTTTGCCCAGTGTGATATTGAGGTAAATCCACATAATGGAAATTACTGTGGTAGAGAGCACTGCTTCAAGCTGACCTACAACCGAGGGGAAACTCGACACTATTCTTGTACCTCAGAAGAAGAACGAAACAGTTGGGTCCAGAGGTAACGTTTCATTACCGAAATCTTGTGTTTACTTTATGAAATATATTCGTGTGTTTTAATATGTGAATGTGTCTTTGTTTACAAAACACAAATATAACCAAATAGAAAGATTTTAGTAAACCTTACACCAAAAATTAATACATTTTCTATTATTTTGGCAGTTATCAGATAAATTATATTTTATGTTGAAGTTGAAATTAATATATTTTATGTTATAACAAATAAGGAATCACATGATCTGGCAGATATTCGAATACAGTGTTGATTATGTAATAAAATTTAAAAAAATAACAGTGAATAAGCTTTAGGAAGGTACGGGCTGTGGGAGTGTGACACATGAAATTCATCGTGTCACAAGCCTTACTAGAAACTATTGATGTTGACTTGCATTGTTACAAGAGTCAAAATATCCGTTATGGATTGGTTTAATCAGAACAATATCAGTAATTTAGATGAAAAAGATGGTCTTACCTTTTGTCGGTTTCATTTCTTTAGACCCGATATTGACTGAACCATTTTACTTTTATTTTTTCTCACAGGTTAAAGGAAACTATACACAGACAAAGTCATAACCAGCGAAGAACTGAAAATTCACTGATAATATGGATCATGGAAGCAAAGGGTCTTCCTGTAAAGAAAAGGTGAGCTGTTAAAGTTATTGGTTTAGGTTAAAGATCTTTATTTTCCTGATGATAATTAATGTCTTGTGTAAAACACTCTGAGTGTCGTAAGTTTTTAAACAACTTACTTGGCAGTGTGGGCCATCATTCATTTTTTCTCTGTGAATAAAACCTATATTTGAAAAACATTAAGAGTTATACATGTTTTTTTTCAGAATAATCTCCTTCTTTGGTGTTTTAAACAAAACGATAGAATGTAGTTACATAACTGAGTTTTTGTATCCTCATTATTTGATTGTATTGTATTATCAAAACTTATAAAACAAGTAGCAAAACCCAGAGGTTCTACCATTGTATTATATTCCTGTCTTAAGGTAGAGTTTCCACATTAATAATTACTTCTGTTAACTACCTTATAGCTATAAGTAATAAGTGATACGTTTCATTGTAAAGAGAAGACACATGTAAAGAAGACAGTTTGGAGTGGTATCAAAAGTTGTGTCAACAACAATAAATTTTATTTAGTTTATTATTTCTAGTGTTATAAATACTTGTAAATTCAAAGCCAACAATGTCAACAAGCATTTTAAGTTTTCCATCTGTTTGTCTGTTTTTATTTTATTTCTATTACTTATTATGATTTCAAGTAGCCAGAAATTTTAATTTTAATTTAGATGATAATTCAACGTCCTTGTTTATCAAATTTACGATATTTGCCAACAAGATTAAATACACGCAGTTTTCTTTCTTAACACAAGTATATTTTAGTATACAAACAATACAATTTATTATAAGTTATTACAAATACTGGTTTAAAAATTTACAAACAATGCCGAGTATTTTATCTGGTCTGGAACTGAATCGTTTATCAACAGTTCATGGAGAGTGAAGTTATGTAAATTTCTCTTGATGGAAAATCTAGCTAGTTCTATTTCTGGTTGGTCTTGTGCCGTTTTTACACAAGTTGACTTTTCTCTGACAAAGGTATTTAATGTCCTTGTAGAAATAGTAACGTTAATTTGGTACAGCTAAACAGTTTGTAATGTCTTATATCAATAAATATTCCTGGTCCAATTCTGATATTATACAGAGTGTAGCAAACCAACAATATTTCACTCTATCTGAAAACAAACAACTGTTGTTTTGTGTATTACAGGTATTTCTGTGAGGTGTGTTTGGATGAAGCCATCTATGACAGATCTTCATCAAAGCCAATGGTTGACACGTGTTTCTGGGGTGAACACTTTGAGTTCAGGTTACTTGTTATGTTTTGTATGACTCTTGATCATCTCAAACAGGTTACATAAAAATATTCAACAATGAGTTTTCACATTCACAATGAAAATTATTTTGTTTTCTAAATATTTTGCTGACAACACTGACAAAAGTAAGCTAGTAAGTCCATACCTTGGTGATAACACTGACAAAAGTAAGTTAGTAAATCTATACCTTGGTGATAACACTGACAAAAGTAAGTTAGTAAGTCCATACCTTGGTGATAACACTGACAAAAGTAAGTTAGTAAGTCCATACCTTGGTGATAACACTGACAAAACTTAGTATTTCTACATAGCAATACCTTATTAACAACACTGACAAAAGTAAGCTAGTAAGTCCATACCTTGGTGATAACACTAACAAAGTGTTATAATTCATGCTACCAGACTTCAGTCATTATCTGTTATCTTAACAAACAATGAGGCTTTAAAACATACTACATTATTAACCTTTGAACAGAAAACATAAATTTATGCATGAGTTATCTTTAAAATTGTTTTTCTGACAGTTCAACAACAACAAGGTTATGACTATTAATAACGTAAGACCAAACTTGGTTTTGATTGTGTCATAAGTACCTGGTATTGACAGAAAAATATTTCAACCACTTCGTGTTTTGTAGGAACAGATAAGTTTGGTAGTTTGGAGTTTTTTTTACAGGTTTTCAATAAAGTATGTCTGTGCTGACTAGCTGATGACCAGGCAGTGCTGTGTCATACAGTTCATTATTAATTTTATGTGGGAAATTGTTTATTTTTGTTTTAATAGAGCTAATGCCTGATTACCTCATTGCTGTTAACCCTGAGACAATACTCAAAAATGTTTGTTTGTTAAATATTGAATCGCTACTTACAGAACGGATCTGTTTCAGTGATAATTTAGTATGCAGTTAAAAACTTGTAGCTTTTGTAACAGTGAGTAAATATTTTGTTTTCAGCAAAGTCCCAGAAATTGAAACCATCTCTGTAAATTTATATCGGGAGTCAGAAACGAAACGGAAAAGGAATAAACTTCTAGGTACGTATGTGAGGAACCCGAATTATGACAAATGGAAACAGAAACATATGTGTATGATATGTGAAAATAGTTGGGTCTGTGTGGAATTTGGATTATGGTACACAGAAGTAGGTATGTGTGGAAGTTGAGGTTTACAAAATAGGTAGATGGGAAGAGAAGTGAGGTTACTACACATTTGATCACTTGTGTGGAAAAAGCTACATATGTTGTGTGATAACCTGTAACTGTCACATTTAGCTCTCCATGTACTTTGTGATTATATAGTTACATCTGTAACTGTCACATTTAGCTCTCCATGTACTGTGTGATTATATAGTTACATCTGTAACTGTCACATTTAGCTCTCCATGTACTGTGTGATTGTATAGTTACATCTGTAACTGTCACATTTAGCTCTCCATGTACTGTGTGATTATATAGTTACATCTGTAACTGTCACATTTAGCTCTCCATGTACTTTGTGATTATATAGTTACATCTGTAACTGTCACATTTAGCTCTCCATGTACTGTGTGATTATATAGTTACATCTGTAACTGTCACATTTAGCTCTCCATGTACTGTGTGATTGTATAGTTACATCTGTAACTGTCACATTTAGCTCTCCATGTACTGTGTGATTATATAGTTACATCTGTAACTGTCACATTTAGCTCTCCATGTACTTTGTGATTATATAGTTACATCTGTAACTGTCACATTTAGCTCTCCATGTACTGTGTGATTATATAGTTACATCTGTAACTGTCACATTTAGCTCTCCATGTACTGTGTGATTGTATAGTTACATCTGTAACTGTCACATTTAGCTCTCCATGTACTTTGTGATTATATAGTTACATCTGTAACTGTCACATTTAGCTCTCCATGTACTGTGTGATTATATAGTTACATCTGTAACTGTCACATTTAGCTCTCCATGTACTGTGTGATTGTATAGTTACATCTGTAACTGTCACATTTAGCTCTCCATGTACTGTGTGATTATATAGTTACATCTGTAACTGTCACATTTAGCTCTCCATGTACTTTGTGATTATATAGTTACATCTGTAACTGTCACATTTAGCTCTCCATGTACTGTGTGATTATATAGTTACATCTGTAACTGTCACATTTAGCTCTCCATGTACTTTGTGATTATATAGTTACATCTGTAACTGTCACATTTAGCTCTCCATGTACTGTGTGATTATATAGTTACATCTGTAACTGTCACATTTAGCTCTCCATGTACTGTGTGATTGTATAGTTACATCTGTAACTGTCACATTTAGCTCTCCATGTACTGTGTGATTATATAGTTACATCTGTAACTGTCACATTTAGCTCTCCATGTACTGTGTGATTATATAGTTACATCTGTAACTGTCACATTTAGCTCTCCATGTACTGTGGATTATATAGTTACATCTGTAGTCACATTTAGCTCTCCATGTACTGTGTGATTATATAGTACATCTGTAACTGTCACATTTAGCTCTCCATGTACTGTGTGATTATATAGTTACATCTGTAACTGTCACATTTAGCTCTCCATGTACTTTGTGATTATATAGTTACATCTGTAACTGTCACATTTAGCTCTCCATGTACTGTGTGATTATATAGTTACATCTGTAACTGTCACATTTAGCTCTCCATGTACTGTGTGATTGTATAGTTACATCTGTAACTGTCACATTTAGCTCTCCAAGTACTGTGTGATTATAGTTACATCTGTAACTGTCACATTTAGCTCTCCAAGTACTGTGTGATTATATAGTTACATCTGTAACGTCACATTAGCTCTCCATGTACTGTGTGATTATATAGTTACATCGTAACTGTCACATTTAGCTCTCCATGTACTGTGTGATTATATAGTTACATCTGTAACTGTCACATTTAGCTCTCCAAGTACTGTGTGATTATATAGTTACATCTGTAACTGTCACATTTAGCTCTCCAAGTACTGTGTGATTATATAGTTACATCTGTAACTGTCACATTTAGCTCTCCATGTACTGTGATTATATAGTTACATCTGTAACTGTCACATTTAGCTCTCCATGTACTGTGTGATATATAGTTACATCTGTAACTGTCACATTTAGCTCTCCATGTACTTTGTGATTATATAGTTACATCTGTAACTGTCACATTTAGCTCTCCATGTACTGTGTGATTATATAGTTACATCTGTAACTGTCACATTTAGCTCTCCATGTACTGTGTGATTGTATAGTTACATCTGTAACTGTCACATTTAGCTCTCCAAGTACTGTGTGATTATATAGTTACATCTGTAACTGTCACATTTAGCTCTCCAAGTACTGTGTGATTATATAGTTACATCTGTAACTGTCACATTTAGCTCTCCATGTACTGTGTGATTATAGTTACATCTGTAACTGTCACATTTAGCTCTCCATGTACTTTGTGATTGTATAGTTACATCTGTAACTGTCACATTTAGCTCTCCATGTACTGTGTGATTATAGTTACATCTGTAACTGTCACATTTAGCTCTCCATGTACTTTGTGATTGTATAGTTACATCTGTAACTATCATATTTAGCTCTCCATGTACTGTGTGATTGTATAGTTACATCTGTAACTGTCACATTTAGCTCTCCAAGTACTGTGTGATTATAGTTGACATCTGTAACTGTCACATTTAGCTCTCCAAGTACTGTGTGATTATATAGTTACATCTGTAACTGTCACATTTAGCTCTCCAAGTACTGTGTGATTGTAGTTACATCTGTAACTGTCACATTTAGCTCTCCAAGTACTGTGTGATTATATAGTTACATCTGTAACTGTCACATTTAGCTCTCCATGTACTTTGTGATTGTATAGTTACATCTGTAACTGTCACATTTAGCTCTCCATGTACTGTGTGATTGTATAGTTACATCTGTAACTGTCACATTTAGCTCTCCAAGTACTGTGTGATTATATAGTTACATCTGTAACTGTCACATTTAGCTCTCCATGTACTTTGTGATTGTATAGTTTCATCTGTAACTGTCACATTTAGCTCTCCATGTACTGTGTGATTGTATAGTTACATCTGTAACTGTCACATTTAGCTCTCCAAGTACTGTGTGATTATATAGTTACATCTGTAACTGTCACATTTAGCTCTCCAAGTACTGTGTGATTATATAGTTACATCTGTAACTGTCACATTTAGCTCTCCAAGTACTGTGTGATTGTATAGTTACATCGTAACTGTCACATTTAGCTCTCCAAGTACTGTGTGATTAATAGTTACATCTGTAACTGTCACATTTAGCTCTCCATGTACTTTGTGATTGTATAGTTACATCTGTAACTGTCACATTTAGCTCTCCATGTACTGTGTGATTGTATAGTTACATCTGTAACTGTCACATTTAGCTCTCCAAGTACTGTGTGAT
The DNA here is from genome assembly GCA_011833715.1 of Carcinoscorpius rotundicauda. Lineage (NCBI taxonomy): Eukaryota > Metazoa > Arthropoda > Merostomata > Xiphosura > Limulidae > Carcinoscorpius > Carcinoscorpius rotundicauda. Next base: position 4,918,834 of record CM022402.1, read on the forward strand.
TATATAGTTACATCTGTAACTGTCACATTTAGCTCTCCATGTACTTTGTGATTGTATAGTTACATCTGTAACTATCATATTTAGCTCTCCATGTACTGTGTGATTGTATAGTTACATCTGTAACTGTCACATTTAGCTCTCCAAGTACTGTGTGATTATATAGTTACATCTGTAACTGTCACATTTAGCTCTCCAAGTACTGTGTGATTATATAGTTACATCTGTAACTGTCACATTTAGCTCTCCAAGTACTGTGTGATTGTATAGTTACATCTGTAACTGTCACATTTAGCTCTCCAAGTACTGTGTGATTATATAGTTACATCTGTAACTGTCACATTTAGCTCTCCATGTACTTTGTGATTGTATAGTTACATCTGTAACTGTCACATTTAGCTCTCCATGTACTGTGTGATTGTATAGTTACATCTGTAACTGTCACATTTAGCTCTCCAAGTACTGTGTGATTATATAGTTACATCTGTAACTGTCACATTTAGCTCTCCATGTACTTTGTGATTGTATAGTTACATCTGTAACTGTCACATTTAGCTCTCCATGTACTGTGTGATTATATAGTTACATCTGTAACTGTCACATTTAGCTCTCCATGTACTTTGTGATTGTATAGTTACATCTGTAACTATCATATTTAGCTCTCCATGTACTGTGTGATTGTATAGTTACATCTGTAACTGTCACATTTAGCTCTCCAAGTACTGTGTGATTATATAGTTACATCTGTAACTGTCACATTTAGCTCTCCAAGTACTGTGTGATTATATAGTTACATCTGTAACTGTCACATTTAGCTCTCCAAGTACTGTGATTGTATATTACATCTGTAACTGTCACATTTAGCTCTCCAAGTACTGTGTGATTATATAGTTACATCTGTAACTGTCACATTTAGCTCTCCATGTACTTTGTGATTGTATAGTTACATCTGTAACTGTCACATTTAGCTCTCCATGTACTGTGTGATTGTATAGTTACATCTGTAACTGTCACATTTAGCTCTCCAAGTACTGTGTGATTATATAGTTACATCTGTAACTGTCACATTTAGCTCTCCATGTACTTTGTGATTGTATAGTTACATCTGTAACTGTCACATTTAGCTCTCCATGTACTGTGTGATTGTATAGTTACATCTGTAACTGTCACATTTAGCTCTCCAAGTACTGTGTGATTATATAGTTACATCTGTAACTGTCACATTTAGCTCTCCAAGTACTGTGTGATTATATAGTTACATCTGTAACTGTCACATTTAGCTCTCCAAGTACTGTGTGATTGTATAGTTACATCTGTAACTGTCACATTTAGCTCTCCAAGTACTGTGTGATTATATAGTTACATCTGTAACTGTCACATTTAGCTCTCCATGTACTTTGTGATTGTATAGTTACATCTGTAACTGTCACATTTAGCTCTCCATGTACTGTGTGATTGTATAGTTACATACATCTGTAACTGTCACATTTAGCTCTCCAAGTACTGTGTGATTATAGTTACATCTGTAACTGTCACATTTAGCTCTCCAAGTACTGTGTGATTATATAGTTACATCTGTAACTGTCACATTTAGCTCTCCAAGTACTGTGTGATTATATAGTTACATCTGTAACTGTCACATTTAGCTCTCCAAGTACTGTGATTATATAGTTACATCTGTAACTGTCACATTTAGCTCTCCATGTACTGTGTGATTATATAGTTACATCTGTAACTGTCACATTTAGCTCTCCAAGTACTGTGTGATTATATAGTTACATCTGTAACTGTCACATTTAGCTCTCCATGTACTGTGTTATATATAGTTACATCTGTAACTGTCACATTTAGCTCTCCATGTACTGTGTGATTATATAGTTACATCTGTAACTGTCACATTTAGCTCTCCATGTACTGTGTGATTATATAGTTACATCTGTAACTGTCACATTTAGCTCTCCAAGTACTGTGTGATTATATAGTTACATCTGTAACTGTCACATTTAGCTCTCCAAGTACTGTGTGATTATATAGTTACATCTGTAACTGTCACATTTAGCTCTCCATGTACTGTGTTATTATATAGTTACATCTGTAACTGTCACATTTAGCTCTCCATGTACTGTGTGATTATATAGTTACATCTGTAACTGTCACATTTAGCTCTCCATGTACTGTGTGATTATATAGTTACATCTGTAACTGTCACATTTAGCTCTCCAAGTACTGTGTGATTATATAGTTACATCTGTAACTGTCACATTTAGCTCTCCAAGTACTGTGTGATTATATAGTTACATCTGTAACTGTCACATTTAGCTCTCCATGTACTGTGATTATATAGTTACATCTGTAACTGTCACATTTAGCTCTCCAAGTACTGTGTGATTATATAGTTCATCTGTAACTGTCACATTTAGCTCTCCAAGTACTGTGTGATTATATAGTTACAACATCTGTAACTGTCACATTTAGCTCTCCATGTACTGTGATTATATAGTTACATCTGTAACTGTCACATTAGCTCTCCATGTACTGTGTGATTATATAGTTACATCTGTAACTGTCACATTTAGCTCTCCAAGTACTGTGTGATTATATAGTTACATCTGTAACTGTCACATTAGCTCTCCATGTACTGTGTTTTATATAGTTACAATCTGTAACTGTCACATTTAGCTCTCCATGTACTGTGTATTATATAGTTACATCTGTAACTGTCACATTTAGCTCTCCATGTACTGTGTGATTATATAGTTACATCTGTAACTGTCACATTTAGCTCTCCAAGTACTGTGTGATTATAGTTACATCTGTAACTGTCACATTTAGCTCTCCAAGTACTGTGTGTTATTAGTTTACATCTGTAACTGTCACATTTAGCTCTCCATGTACTGTGTTATTATATAGTTACATCTGTAACTGTCACATTTAGCTCTCCATGTACTGTGTGATTATATAGTTACATCTGTAACTGTCACATTTAGCTCTCCATGTACTGTGTTATTATATAGTTACATCTGTAACTATCACATTTAGCTCTCCATGTACTGTGTGATTATATAGTTACATCTGTAACTGTCACATTTAGCTCTCCATGTACTGTGTTATTATATAGTTACATCTGTAACTGTCACATTTAGCTCTCCATGTACTGTGTGATTGTATAGCTATATCTTCCACTTCTTGTGGTGACATTAATTTTAATATTTTTTAAAGAAATGCCCAAACGTTACACATGTTGTTATTACAGTATCATGTTACACACTTTGTGTGTGTTAACATTCCATGACACATTTTTGTCTCTTTTTAGGATCTATAGATATTCCTGTAAATCTCGTGAGTGGAAAACGAATGACAGAAAACAGGTAAGTGTCATAAAAACCTTGAAATTTCTGTCAATTAGAGTATGCAAGTGTTCTATTAATTTTGAAAACATATTTGTAATAGGTTTCTGTGTAGATTAGGTACATTTAACAGAGTTATGTTCTCTTGTGAAACATTTACATGTTGTACATCTATATGAAAATAAATTCTAAATACTGAATTATTCATGCTCGTATTTTCAAACTGCAAAAGTATTTTACTTGAATTTAAGTCAGTGGAATTGCTGAATATCTTGTGTATTTTTGTTATTCAGGTATAAAGTGAAGCTTGAGAAGAACTCAGGTGTTAAAAATGTTCCTTCTGTTAGAATTAAAGCTCGTTATCAGAGTGTTGACATTCTACCTCTTAACCAGTATAAAGTTTTCAGACAGGTTAGTCTGAGTTTTAACTTTCACTGTATTATTATATAGAACATACATACCAGACAGGTTAGTCTGAGTTGTAACTTTTATTGTATTATTATATAGAACATACATACCAGACAGGTTAGTCTGAGTTTTAACTTTCACTGTATTATTATATCGAAACATACATACCAGACAGGTTAGTCTGAGTTGTAGTAAGTTGTTGTATAGAACATACATACTAGACAGGTTAGTCTGAGTTGTAACTTTTACTGTATTATTATATAGAACATACATACTAGACAGGTTAGTCTGAGTTGTAACTTTTACTGTATTATTATATAGAACATACATACCAGACAGGTTAGTCTGAGTTTTAACTTTCACTGTATTATTATATCGAAACATACATACCAGACAGGTTAGTCTGAGTTGTAACTTTTACTGTATTATTATATCGAAACATACATACCAGACAGGTTAGTCTGAGTTGTAACTTTTACTGTATTATTATATAGAACATACATACTAAACAGGTTAGTCTGAGTTGTAACTTTCACTGTATTATTATATAGAACATACATACTAAACAGGTTAGTCTGAGTTGTAACTTTTACTGTATTATTATATGGAACATACATACCAGACAGGTTATTCTAAGTTGTAACTTTTACTGTATTATTATATAGAACATTCATACCAGACAGGTTAGTCTGACTTGTAACTTTCACTGTATTATTATATAGAACATACATACTAAACAGGTTAGTCTGAGTTGTAACTTTTACTGTATTATTATATGGAACATACATACCAGACAGGTTATTCTAAGTTGTAACTTTTACTGTATTATTATATAGAACATTCATACCAGACAGGTTAGTCTGAGTTGTAACTTTTACTGTATTATTATATAGAACATACATACCAGACAGGTTGGTCTGAATTGTAACTTTTACTGTATTATTATATCGAAACATACATACCAGACAGGTTAGTTTGAGTTGTAACTTTTACTGTATTATTATATAGAACATACATACCAGACAGGTTAGTCTGAGTTGTAACTTTTACTGTATTATTATATAGAACATACATACCAGACAGGTTAGTTTGAGTTGTAACTTTTACTGTATTATTATATAGAACATACATACCAGACAGGTTAGTCTGAGTTGTAACTTTTACTGTATTATTATATAGAACATACATACCAGACAGGTTAGTCTGAGTTGTAACTTTTACTGTATTATTATATAGAACATACATACCAGACAGGTTAGTCTGAGTTGTAACTTTTACTGTATTATTATATAGAACATGTGAGACAGGTTATTCTGAACTGTTGTTTTCTTCCAACAACAGAGGTCATGTTTTTGATAACTGATTTTGTTACAAACCCAATAAATACATAATAATCAAATTTTCATTACAATGCAATATGAAGCTGTTTTGGTCATGTATATTGAATATTTAAAAACAAAATTCTCAACCAAGTCTAGCAAATTACAGAATTTTATATACATGTGGTCAAATATCTTCCAGCCATCTCTATCCTTAGTGCATGTTTATCTCTGTACATTTGAAATTGTTTAAATCACAAGGCAGTGTTTAAAACTTTCTTGTATCACAATAATGTTTCATGTAGTCTACCAAGGTTGATTAATTATGTTTTATATGGTCTACTAATGTTGATTAATTATGTTTTATATGGTCTACTAATGTTGATTAATTATGTTTTATATGGTCTACTAATGTTGATTAATTATGTTTTATATGGTCTACATTTTTTGTTTTATATGGTCTACTAAGATTGATTAATTATGTTTTATATGGTCTACTAAGGTTGATTAATTATGTTTTATATGGTCTACTAATGTTGATTAATTATGTTTTATATGGTCTACTAATGTTGATTAATTATGTTTTATATGGTCTACTAATGTTGATTAATTATGTTTTATATGGTCTACTAAGATTGATTAATTATGTTTTATATGGTCTACTAAGGTTGATTAATTATGTTTTATATGGTCTACTAATGTTGATTAATTATGTTTTATATGGTCTACTAAGGTTGATTAATTATGTTTTATATGGTCTACTAAGGTTAATTAATTATGTTTTATATTATTCTAATCTTTAGATGGTCAAGTGTACTTTTATCTATAATTTACTTCAAGTGTTCTGTTAAAAATTGTTCTAATTTATTAAATATTCATACTATCTTTGATTCAACTAGAACCTCAAGTGACAATACTGAATTTATAAATTCCCTTTTAGTTTCTGAGTGCCAAAAACAAGTCTTTGATTCAGATGCTAGACCCTCTTCATGTAGTTGTCAAGGTAATAGGATGTTTTTTATTTACTTGTTGTTAAAAATGGGTAGTTTACATGTTATTATTGTAAAACTGCTACAAAAACCCTTCCAAAGAAGTTACAGTTTGAAATTTCAAATGTGGCACTGCGTGCTAGACAAATACTTTAACTATCAAATGTGGCACTGCGTGCCAGACAAATACTTTAACTACCAAATGTGGCACTGCATGCTAGACAAATACTATAACTATCAAATGTGGCACTGCATGCTAGACAAATACTTTAACTATCAAATGTGGCACTGCATGCTAGACAAATACTTTAACTATCAAATGTGGCACTGCATGCTAGACAAATACTATAACTATCAAATGTGACACTGCATGCTAGACAAATACTTTAACTACCAAATGTGGCACTGCATGCTAGACAAATACTATAACTATCAAATGTGGCACTGCATGCTAGACAAATACTATAACTATCAAATGTGACACTGCATGCTAGACAAATACTATAACTATCAAATGTGACACTGCATGCTAGACAAATACTATAACTATCAAATGTGACACTGCATGCTAGACAAATACTATAACTATCAAATGTGACACTGCATGCTAGACAAATACTTTAACTATCAAATGTGGCACTGCATGCTAGACAAATACTATAACTATCAAATGTGACACTGCATGCTAGACAAATACTTTAACTACCAAATGTGACACTGCATGCTAGACAAATACTATAACTATCAAATGTGACACTGCATGCTAGACAAATACTATAACTATCAAATGTGACACTGCATGCTAGACAAATACTTTAACTACCAAATGTGGCACTGCATGCTAGACAAATACTATAACTATCAAATGTGGCACTGCATGCTAGACAAATACTTTAACTATCAAATGTGGCACTGCGTGCCAGACAAATACTTTAACTACCAAATGTGACACTGCATGCTAGACAAATACTATAACTATCAAATGTGACACTGCATGCTAGACAAATACTATAACTATCAAATGTGACACTGCATGCTAGACAAATACTATAACTATCAAATGTGACACTGCATGCTAGACAAATACTTTAACTACCAAATGTGACACTGCATGCTAGACAAATACTATAACTATCAATGTAAACTGCATGCTAGACAAATACTATAACTATCAAATGTGACACTGCATGCTAGACAAATACTATAACTATCAAATGTGACACTGCATGCCAGACAAATACTTTAACTATCAAATGTGGCACTGCATGCCAGACAAATACTTTAACTATCAAATGTGGCACTGCATGCTAGACAAATACTATAACTATCAAATGTGGCACTGCATGCTAGACAAATACTTTAACTATCAAATGTGGCACTGCGTGCCAGACAAATACTTTAACTACCAAATGTGACACTGCATGCTAGACAAATACTATAACTATCAAATGTGACACTGCATGCTAGACAAATACTATAACTATCAAATGTGACACTGCATGCCAGACAAATACTTTAACTATCAAATGTGGCACTGCATGCCAGACAAATACTTTAACTATCAAATGTGGCACTGCGTGCTAGACAAATACTATAACTATCAAATGTGGCACTGCGTGCTAGACAAATACTATAACTATCAAATGTGGCACTGTGTGCTAGACAAATACTTTAACTACCAAATGTGGCACTGCGTGCCAGACAAATACTTTAACTATCAAATGTGGCACTGCATGCCAGACAAATACTTTAACTACCAAATGTGGCACTGCATGCTAGACAAATACTTTAACTATCAAATGTGGCACTGCGTGCCAGACAAATACTTTAACTATCAAATGTGACACTGCATGCTAGACAAATACTATAACTATCAAATGTGACACTGCATGCTAGACAAATACTATAACTATCAAATGTGACACTGCATGCTAGACAAATACTTTAACTATCAAATGTGGCACTGCATGCTAGACAAATACTTTAACTATCAAATGTGACACTGCATGCTAGACAAATACTATAACTATCAAATGTGACACTGCATGCTAGACAAACTATAACTATCAAATGTGACACTGCATGCTAGACAAATACTATAACTATCAAATGTGACACTGCATGCTAGACAAATACTATAACTATCAAATGTGACACTGCATGCTAGACAAATACTATAACTATCAAATGTGACACTGCATGCTAGACAAATACTTTAACTACCAAATGTGACACTGCATGCTAGACAAATACTATAACTATCAAATGTGACACTGCATGCTAGACAAATACTATAACTATCAAATGTGGCACTGCGTGCCAGACAAATACTTTAACTATCAAATGTGGCACTGCGTGCCAGACAAATACTATAACTATCAAATGTGACACTGCATGCTAGACAAATACTATAACTATCAAATGTGACACTGCATGCTAGACAAATACTATAACTATCAAATGTGACACTGCATGCTAGACAAATACTATAACTATCAAATGTGGCACTGCGTGCCAGACAAATACTTTAACTATCAAATGTGACACTGCATGCTAGACAAATACTATAACTATCAAATGTGACACTGCATGCTAGACAAATACTATAACTATCAAATGTGACACTGCATGCTAGACAAATACTATAACTATCAAATGTGACACTGCATGCCAGACAAATACTTTAACTATCAAATGTGGCACTGCATGCCAGACAAATACTTTAACTATCAAATGTGGCACTGCATGCTAGACAAATACTATAACTATCAAATGTGGCACTGCATGCTAGACAAATACTATAACTATCAAATGTGGCACTGTGTGCTAGACAAATACTTTAACTATCAAATGTGGCACTGCGTGCCAGACAAATACTTTAACTATCAAATGTGGCACTGCATGCCAGACAAATACTTTAACTACCAAATGTGGCACTGCATGCTAGACAAATACTTTAACTATCAAATGTGGCACTGCGTGCCAGACAAATACTTTAACTATCAAATGTGACACTGCATGCTAGACAAATACTATAACTATCAAATGTGACACTGCATGCTAGACAAATACTATAACTATCAAATGTGACACTGCATGCTAGACAAATACTTTAACTATCAAATGTGGCACTGCATGCTAGACAAATACTTTAACTATCAAATGTGACACTGCATGCTAGACAAATACTATAACTATCAAATGTGACACTGCATGCTAGACAAATACTATAACTATCAAATGTGACACTGCATGCTAGACAAATACTATAACTATCAAATGTGACACTGCATGCTAGACAAATACTTTAACTACCAAATGTGACACTGCATGCTAGACAAATACTATAACTATAATGTGACACTGCATGCTAGACAAATACTATAACTATCAAATGTGACACTGCATGCTAGACAAATACTATAACTATCAAATGTGGCACTGCGTGCCAGACAAATACTTTAACTATCAAATGTGGCACTGCGTGCCAGACAAATACTTTAACTATCAAATGTGACACTGCATGCTAGACAAATACTATATAACTATCAAATGTGACACTGCATGCTAGACAAATACTATAACTATCAAATGTGACACTGCATGCTAGACAAATACTATAACTATCAAATGTGGCACTGCGTGCCAGACAAATACTTTAACTATCAAATGTGACACTGCATGCTAGACAAATACTATAACTATCAAATGTGACACTGCATGCTAGACAAATACTATAACTATCAAATGTGACACTGCATGCTAGACAAATACTATAACTATCAAATGTGACACTGCATGCCAGACAAATACTTTAACTATCAAATGTGGCACTGCATGCCAGACAAATACTTTAACTATCAAATGTGGCACTGCATGCTAGACAAATACTATAACTATCAAATGTGGCACTGCATGCTAGACAAATACTTTAACTATCAAATGTGGCACTGCGTGCCAGACAAATACTTTAACTATCAAATGTGACACTGCATGCTAGACAAATACTATAAATACCAAATGTGACACTGCATGCTAGACAAATACTATAACTATCAAATGTGACACTGCATGCTAGACAAATACTTTAACTATCAAATGTGACACTGCATGCTAGACAAATACTATAACTATCAAATGTGACACTGCATGCTAGACAAATACTATAACTATCAAATGTGACACTGCATGCTAGACAAATACTTTAACTATCAAATGTGACACTGCATGCTAGACAAATACTATAACTATCAAATGTGACACTGCATGCTAGACAAATACTATAACTATCAAATGTGACACTGCATGCTAGACAAATACTTTAACTGAACTATTGAGTCTTGGATGTCAGAAGTTTCCTTGACACTTATTTGGCTCATAGAAATAGACTGTTTGTGGATCTCTTAGGCTCTGCCAGTTGACTAAATGCCAAGAAAATTCTTCAGTTATAAAACTTAAAGAGAGCAAATAGTGCAGTGACATTAGATACTTTCTGAAGACATTGAAAGTAGCAGTAAGTGACATTAGATACTTTCTGAAGACATTGAAAGTAGCAATAAGTGTAACTTGAGCTTATAAGATAAATTAACCAATCAAGTTGCTACAAATTTCAGTTTACAATCAATTAGCTTGTGCTGTGGTAAGATATACAGTTTGTGACATGTTGAGTTAGCAGCCTTCCAGCTAAGTGTTAAAGTTTATATCTAATTAGTCAGTAGTTTGATTGGGTACTTGAATTATGCTCTGTGTTCTATGTGGTGAATATAAATATTTATTTCAAACTCTCTTTTAAATTATGTAAGTGTTTGTTTCTCTGTGCATGGATTAATGGATTTAATGAAAACAAGAGATACCTTCATTCTAAAAAATCTTATTAATATTCCTTAGGAAGACATCGCAGTAACATTAGTCCGTATCATGCAGAAGGAAAACAGTGCAAAAGAATTTCTTTCAACTATTGTAATAGATGACGTTAAGAAAATTGGTAGGTGGATTTTTTAAATTTTGAAAGACTTATGCATTTATTTTGAAATAAACTAATTTATTGTAAAACTTGTCAATAGCTCTGCAAAGAAGGCAAACTAAATAACTTTATGATACATATTCATTCATCTATTTAGCATCCTTACAAAACCTTGTTTGTTTGTTTTTGTAAAGTTTCACAAACTGCAAGAGAGAGCTTGTACTTTTATTACTGTGTCAGAATCCTGTATTACTTACTGTGTCAGAATCCTCTATTACTTACTGTGTCAGAATCCTGCCTTACTTACTGTGTCAGAATCCTGCATTACTTACTGTGTCAGAATCCTCTATTACTTACTGTGTCAGAATCCTCTATTACTTACTGTGTCAGAATCCTGCATTACTTACTGTGTCAGAATTCTATATTACTTACTGTGTCAGATTCCTGCATTACTTACTGTGTCAGAATCCTGCATTACTTACTGTGTCAGAATCCTGCATTACTTACTGTGTCAGAATCCTGCATTACTTACTGTGTCAGAATCCTGCATTACTTACTGTGTCAGAATCCTATATTACTTACTGTGTCAGATTCCTGTATTACTTACTGTGTCAGAATCCTGCATTACTTACTGTGTCAGATTCCTCTATCACTTACTGTGTCAGAATCCTCTATTACTTACTGTGTCAGAATCCTGCATTACTTACTTTGTCAGAATCCTCTATTACTTACTGTGTCAGAATCCTGCATTACTTACTTTGTCAGAATCCTGCATTACTTACTGTGTCAGAATCCTGTATTACTTACTGTGTCAGAATCCTCTATTACTTACTGTGTCAGAATCCTCTATTACTTACTGTGTCAGAATCCTCTATTACTTACTGTGTCAGAATCCTCTATTACTTACTGTGTCAGAATCCTCTATCACTTACTGTGTCAGAATCCTGTATTACTTACTGTGACAGAATCCTGTATTACTTACTGTGTCAGAATCCTGTATTACTTACTGTGTCAGAATCCTGCATCACTTACTGTGTCAGAATCCTGTATCACTTACTGTGTCAGAATCCTGCATTACTTACTGTGTCAGAATCCTCTATTGCTTACTGTGTCAGAATCCTGCATTGCTTACTGTGTCAGAATCCTGCATTGCTTACTGTGTCAGAATCCTGCATTGCTTACTTTGTCAGAATCCTCTATTACTTACTGTGTCAGAATCCTCTATTACTTACTGTGTCAGAATCCTCTATTACTTACTGTGTCAGAATCCTCTGTTACTTACTGTGTCCGAATCCTCTATTACTTACTGTGTCCGAATCCTGCATTACTTACTGTGTCAGAATCCTGCATTACTTACTGTGTCAGAATCCTGCATTACTTACTGTGTCAGAATCCTGCATTACTTACTGTGTCAGAATCCTGCATTACTTACTGTGTCAGAATCCTGCATTACTTACTGTGTCAGAATCCTGCATTACTTACTGCGTCAGAATCCTGCATTACTTACTGTGTCAGAATCCTGCATTACTTACTGTGTCAGAATCCTGCATTACTTACTGTGTCAGAATCCTGCATTACTTACCTTGTCAGAATCCTGTATTACTTACTGTGTCAGATTCCTCTATCACTTACTGTGTCAGAATCCTCTATCACTTACTGTGTCAGAATCCTCTATCACTTACTGTGTCAGAATCCTCTATTACTTACTGTGTCAGAATCCTGCATTACTTACTTTGTCAGAACATTCTATTACTTACTGTGTCAGAATCCTGCATTACTTACTTTGTCAGAATCCTGCATTACTTACTGTGTCAGAATCCTGCATTACTTACTGTGTCAGAATCCTGTATTACTTACTGTGTCAGAATCCTCTATTACTTACTGTGTCAGAATCCTCTATTACTTACTGTGTCAGAATCCTCTATTACTTACTGTGTCAGAATCCTGTATCACTTACTGTGTCAGAATCCTGTATCACTTACTGTGTCAGAATCCTGTATCACTTACTGTGACAGAATCCTGTATCACTTACTGTGTCAGAATCCTGTATCACTTACTGTGTCAGAATCCTGCATTACTTACTGTGTCAGAATCCTGCATTACTTACTGTGTCAGAATCCTGCATTACTTACTGTGTCAGAATCCTGCATTACTTACTGTGTCAGAATCCTGTATTACTTACTGTGTCAGAATCCTGTATTACTTACTGTGTCAGAATCCTCTATTCAGTGATGTCGAGAAACCCACTAGTTGAGAATTTTATTTATATTTTCCAGAAACACCTAAAAACATTATCTTAAACGATTTTTTCAAAGAATTTTCTTACAAAACTATCAACATAATTTCACAAAACAGAAAACTAAAAAACAACCTTACAAAAAGAGACATTAATCATTAAAACCTAAACAGACAGAACATAAAAATTCTAAAAGCAGATAAGGTAACGCTTATAGTAATAATGAACACGAATGAATACATACAAAAAATGAATAACATCCTATCAGACACGAACAATTTAACCAATACACACAAATCCAACAAAGACACATGAGACGCAACTAAACAAATTACTACTACAATGAAAAAAGCCAACACAATTTCACAAACACTTTATTCCTACCTACGTAAAACCGACTCACGCACACCGCAAATATACGGCATCCCAACCTCATAAACCAGATTGTCCATTACGACCAATAATGTCAACATATGAATCGTTTAACTACAATCTTGGTAAATACATAAGCATGGGCATTCTCCAAATATGCAACATCAGCCAGCTCATTCATCAAAGACTCTTTTAATTTCAAGTCCAATCTAAATCAACTTAATCATAAGCCTTAATGGCCAGTTTCGATGTTATATCCCTCTTCACAGAAGTTCCAACAACAGAAGCCTGCAAGATAGCCTTAGAACTCTATATTCGAGCCCCTAACCGATTATAGACATTCCCAGTAACCAGTTAGCAACCCTCATAGAATTCACCACAATAAAGACAAACTTCATGTTCAACAACCAAAACTATATACAAACAAATGGCCTAAGCATGGGCAACCCAGTATCGCCAGTTCTAGCCAATATTTTTATGACACAAATTGAAACACAAGCAATTAATACAGCATTACATCCACCACTATACTGGTACAGATATGTAGATGGCACGGTTGCGGGATTCGAATCTACAGAACACATACTTAACTTTTTCACTCACATTAACTCTATACATCCCAACATTAACTTCACATGTGAACAGGAAGAAAGCAATCAAATATCATTTCTTAACCTCAAAATTATAAGAACCGACACACAATTCAAAACAGAAATCCACCGAAAAAATCACCCATACTGGACTATACATTCCTTGGGACTCAGCACATGAAACAAACAAAAACTCAACATACTAAGAAACCAGATAAACACAGCCATAAAACTATGCTCACCAGATAAATTAATGATGAATTAGATAAAATAAAACAATACTTCATCAACATCAATAAGTTTCCTCCACAAACCGTTAGAAAACATTATACGCACACACCCAGACAGAAAGCAAATCAACCAACAAAAGTAAATATATCTCACGAATCAAAAAATCACGAAACCATATACTGCTGTATTAACCATATATTCCTGACATCAGCAAACAAATAACCAACATTGGCAAAAACTAGTAACAAATATAACATTCCAGTTAACACTAAATTTATTCAAAAACCAGGCACAAAACTAAGGTCTATACTATGTAAGAACTACACTGACAAACACCACACCAACATTATTTATAAAATACAATGTGATAACTGCCACGACTTCTATATAGGAGAAACAAGTAGAAAAATGGAAACCAGATTCAAAGAACATAAAAAGTCACCTTCACACGTTTTCGAACACTGCAAGTCAAATGGACACAACATAACCATAGAAAACACTAAAATACTAAATAAAGAAAACAAACATAAACAAACGAAAAATTAAAGAAGCCATACTTATACAACAACTCAAACCCAAAATAAACCAATATAAAGGAACACCATTATACCTATATTAATATTATAGATAAAATTATATATTCAAACATCAAACCGCGCCCTCTACATTGCGACACTCAGTTATACAACCCCTTCCAAACATGTGGTCAGCTTCCGGCCAGTTACCTCTTTCTTTGTGAACCTGACGATGACCGAAGAAGGTCGAAACGTTGTTCGCTCTTCTATTTGAAGTGTTTTCTGAGCCCAAAAGAGCCGTTTTTTGCATATAAAGAATCCTCTATTACTTACTGTGTCAGAATCCTCTATTACTTACTGTGTCAGAATCCTGTATCACTTACTGTGTCAGAATCCTGTATCACTTACTGTGTCAGAATCCTGTATTACTTACTGTGTCAGAATCCTGCATTACTTACTGTGTCAGAATCCTGTATTACTTACTGTGTCAGAATCCTGCATTACTTACTGTGTCAGAATCCTCTATTACTTACTGTGTCAGAATCCTGTATTTTCTGGCAGTTTTTCTCCATAAAGTACAAACACATTTTTATCTAGTTCACTGAAGCTTTATCCAGTTACTTTATTGTTATCCTGTTTTGAATTGTGTTCTCCACTGTGCCAGTGGTAAGTTTATAGACTTACGGTGCTATTATCTGAGTTTCAGTTGCCTATTGTGGACAGGGCACGTGTGACTTACTGTGTAACTTTGTGTTGAAACAAAGTTTCAAATTGTAATGTTCGTTTTTTTTATTTAGGAATGCATAGTGTGCTTGTTAGAGTAAATTTACTTCATACTTGAATAGATGAAGTCTGATGAACTGGAAAATTTAGTATATTTAACTATAATTATTAGCATCCCTCAAGTTAAAAATTTTCTTCCTCCAAAGTAATACAAATTAAAGCTTTTCTTATGAGTCTCATACATTTGTCTCTTTCAGTTTTTCAGTGCTAGATTTGACCCAGTGTATGTTTTTGATTATATATATATATATATATATATACACACATTCAAGTTTTTACAGTGACTAACTCTTTATTCTTTTGTTAAGATGACCAACACCTGACCTTTCGTGGGAACTCTTTTGCAACAAAAGCTTCAGAAGCATATATGAAACTACTTGGAGATAAGGTTAGATAAACTTGTTCGATGTCAGTTACTCTTGTGTTCCACAAGACCTCTCAGTGTTGAGAAATGAATGGCAAAAACTAATGCATTGCATAAACATTTGTTTGATGTAGTTAGTTTTATGAGTTTTATTTATATATTTGTGTATGAAAAAAAACAAAATAATCGATTGATCGATCAAGATACTGAATTTGTCTTTTGATCAGTTTCTCTGCTTTAAACTTGATGAAAAACTCAGGATCTGATAACGTGTTATTTCGAAATAAGTTGTCAAGGTACAATAAATCCATTTAAGATATATCATTGCAATTATTAATGAATAATTCAAGAATAGTAGTAATTTTGAAATATAAAATGAGTTTATGCAATGGTGAAAACTATTTTAATAGGAAACTTCAGTTCCTTTCTTAAGACCTATTCATGTGATGGTCCTGAAACTGGGACAAACTTACTATTGTTGTGTGCTATATTTTCAATGTATTATTTATTTTTTTCACTAGAGGGAGTCTTTTTGCATGAGTTAATGACTGTGTGAAGTTTAGCAATTACTTGAAAGTTCGGGCACATGTTGAATATTGAAGCTTGCTATAGTATGAAGAAAATTAGCACCGTATACAAATGCTAGACTGAATGATTTAACAATTCAGTTTCCATTAGTAAGTTAGGCAGTTAAGAGTTAGTGTGAGTTTGTTTGTCTGCGAACATGTTATAAGTTAGTCAGTTAGCGTGTTTGTTATCAACTGATTAACAAGAAACGTTTACAAGTTGTTGGTAAAAGCTTATTTTGAGTTAGGTGTATCACTAGTTTCAGTTAGATGTACTACTGGTCTCAGAATTTCCATTGAAACTTTGTTCATAATTGTAACCCTACCAGTGAATGCAGGCTGTATGGAGTGTTATCGAAGAAATAAATTAGTTTATTGTTGCCAGTTCAACTGGTATTTGCATTATTTTTACTGAACAGTTTCAAAGCAGCTGTCCAATGATAGAACACCTTACAACACCATTTTGTGTTCTGAATAGTGATTTATTTCTGTGTTAAACTAATCAGTTTCAAAATAAACATATTACTTGTAATAACCCTCGTGTGTTATAAACCTTGTGAAAAAAAAAATGTCATTGTGTTTCAGTATTTGCAAGATACGTTGAAGGAATTTGTAGAGAAAGTTTTATCATCTCAAGATGAGTGTGAGGTAAGACTTCACTGTGATGTATTGTTTGGTTAAGGTTTCTTAAAAACTGTGTGTAAAATATATCAGGTTAGTGCAAGGCAACTAAAACAGTCATATAAATACGTTAAAGTTAATGTCTTTTTCTTGAAAACGTACAGAATATTAAGTTGTCTCATTCTGTAGATAACTTCTTCTTATTTTCTGTATAAATCTCTGTACATTTTTTACATCTCTTTTACAGAGGTTTTTATAAATCAAATTTAACTGTGAGGTTCTTTTTCCAAAAGCAACTGAAATTAAAACTTTTCTTATGAATCTTGTATGTTTGTTGTTAGATTTCATCCTATGTGTGTCTTTTGCTATATGTACAGTTTTTCACAGAAGATTCCTGTAGTATGGATAAATTTAGCATACTATAAAAATGCCAGACTGAATGATTTAAATTATCATTTTAGTTTCGGTTAGTAGGTTAGACAGAGAGAGTTAGTTATTATGTCATAACAAGAACATTTTGCAAGTAGATTGTTCACACAATTTGTTTCAGAATTTCTGTTGAAACTTTGTTTGTGAAGTTAGGCCTACCAGAGAAAGTAGCCTATATAGGATGCTACTGACGAACACACATTATTAGATAGGAACCAGATATGCATACATCATCACCACCTGAACCAGACACACATACATGATTAGTTGAACTGGGAATGCATACAAATCACTATTTGAACCAGAAACACAGACAAACACAAGATCAGTGAAAGAGTTACACATACATAATAACACAGAAACATACACAAACACACACATACCACCAGTTGAACCAGATACATGCACATATGTGTTCAGTTGAACCAGACACACACCAAAGACTGAATATATTGCATATTTTAATTATTCATTTTGAATCACCTGGAAACTTCATGTTGATCGTTTCAAAGACGTAAACATGGATGTATGTTTCATTCTTGTTGGTTAGGTAGACCCCAGCAAAGTTCCCAACAAACAACTTCTACAACAACAACAGCAAAACTTACTGAGGTTTGTGGAGGAAGCGTGGGAAAGAATCACAAGATCTGCTCAGAATCTGCCTTTGTAAGTGTTGTTAGATAAGATGGTCACATGTTGAGGTGTCTGAGGAATTCTCAGATACCTAACAATACCACTGCCAAATTGTATAAACCGAGTAATATTCTGTTGCAGTTGGGAGCAGTTGACAAAAATATGAAAAAAAATTTTTGATTAAATTGGACAAATTTAAATTCTATGTTATATCTGTTTGTCTTGTCTTAAGGGAAACTTACACTGTGTTGGTCTTCGAGAGGGAACCCTGAATTTTAGTATTATAAGACTTAAATCTTGCCAGTTAAGTCACTGGGGGCATCTTTTAAACACTAGTTTGTGTGGTTGTTAACATCTAGAATTTCTAAATCCCAGGCACCATGTCACAGTGGCCCAAATGACCTGGCATTTAAGAATGTTTGTGAAGTTTTCATTGGAAAAAAGGTTTTTTCGTTGTTGTTTTTCATGTGTTTGTGTATATATATAAACATATTATTAATTTGCAATATGATTAAACATCACTGAATGGTTTAGTACACTATTTGAATTCCCATTAAATGCTGAAATACCATAAAATAAATCCAGTCATATAATTCTACAGACTTTTAGGTTACTGATGTTTGACTTTCAGCATGTATTTTGACAATTATGCACTTGATTGCTTGGGTACAGCTGAGATGACTGACATGGAACATTTTTGTGAGTATTAATGTAATTCTAGATTGCACCAGAAAGATTGCGTGAGTGCTTTACCTTGAAATACATTGTAAACTTAAACTGTTCCAAAAACACGGTATGCATACTTTGTTTATGTCTAGAATGTATAATCTGCATCAAATAAAAACTGGACCATGATGTTTTGAGAATGAACGAATGTCGTCACTAGGTCGAGCTACTATTCTGGCTTGTATTTATTACGGGCTCCTAAACGTTAGAGATATTGGAACTCCTTACAGTTACGTCAATGGTGTAATTTTGGAGTTACACACAGTATGGTAAGGAGCTTGTTTCTCCTAGTGCGAGAGTCTGGGGAGTCTTCCCTTGGGCAGTTTGGAAATTTAAACATGAAATGGTGTATTCCTTTGACCTCTTTTGCACACACATAATCCATAAAATTAATCATACCGCACGTAAAGTATCATAAAAAGTTATATTTCGATCACTAGGATTTTCTCCTAATTTTTGTTGAGAGAAAATAATCATATTAAGTTTTCCATCACGGAAAATGTGATTCTTAAATTTTCAATGTTATGCATGGTTGTACAACTGTGTGCCAAGCTGCTCCCCTGATATTATGCATGGTTGACAACTGTGTGCCAAGCTGCTCCCCTGATATTATGCATGGTTGTACAACTGTGTGCCTAGCTGCTCCCCTGATGTTATGCATGGTTGTACAACTGTGTGCCTAGCTGCTCCCCTGACGTTATGCATGGTTGTACAACTGTGTGCCTAGCTGCTCCCCTGACGTTATGCATGGTTGTATAACTGTGTGCTTAGCAGCTCCCCTAATGTTATGCATGGTTGTACAACTGTATGTCTAGCTGCTCCCCTGATGTTATGCATGGTTGTACAACTGTGTGCTTAGCTGCTCCCCTGATATTATGCATGGTTGTACAACTGTATGTCTATCTGCTCCCCTGCCTGGTTAGCTTATCCATACTTTTACAACAACAACAACAAATATAAAAAACAAAAACACCATGGTTTTTTTATGTATCTATCTATCAATAGACTAAACAAAGAAGATATTTTGGTTGTATATTAATATTTGAAACATAATTTCAACGTGCCTAAGATCTCCCATTTTATGTAGTGAATTTCAAGAAGTCTTCAGTGAGTACAGGGAACAGTTACAAGCAATAGATAAAGAACACATCTGTGATAAGTTGATCAGTGCTTCCATCTTCCTGCGTTTCCTTTGTCCGGCAATTCTTTCTCCGAGCCTTTTTAACCTGACACAGGGTAAGTGTCTTCATTGAGAAATTGGTTGTTGTCCCATTTTAACATTTAGAGATTACTGTTCTCGTGGTTTTAAGATTTATTTTATATGCAATAAGTATTATTCAAACACTTGTTCTTCAAGTCTCCCACTAGTACAGCAATAAGTCTACGAATTTACAATGCTCAGTGGACACAGCAGATAGCCGGATGTGGCTTTGCTGTAAGAAAACACACACACGTACTTGTTCTTCAAAGGATATCCACAATAGCATTTCAGTTTGAAACTGAACAACTGCTAGATAAATGTTTTTCAGCAAGCTGGGTGAGGAAGGAATATATGTGGAATACATAATAAAATGGCTGGTATGGATAGAGAAAGCATTCGTAGAGGAGCAAACCTGATGATGACCGAGGAAGGTCGAAACGTTGTTCGCTCCTCTGCTTACAATTTTCTCGACCCACACCAGCCGTTTCCACATACACATTTTTATCTACAAGTGGGTTTTCTCATCATTGCAGATTATAAGTTGATATCAGACTTTTAAATGTATACTTAAGATTAAATTAAGGTAAAGACAAGAAACTAATCAGTTCTATAATACTCATTAATTACATATTAGCCTTCTACCCTTCTTTAGCTATTTCTTTTGTAAGCAGCTTGAATACCCACCTTCTTTGCACATAATGATTGTAGTATGTAATACAAAATTAGATATATTTTTGTGATGAGTGAGAAATTAAAGAATTTATCTCTTTAAATAGAGTATCCAGAAGACAGAGCAAGAAGAAACCTCACTCTTATTGCCAAAACAATACAAACATTGGCAAACTTCACAAGGTGAGAAGCATCACATTTATAGATATATATATGAAGGCATATTAGTATGTTGCTGGTATTTCTAAAGCCACAATTTGTATGGAACTTTGACATACGTATGATGGTCATTGTTTAGTAATACTCTGATTTTTTTATTCACTAGTTTTAATTAGAGTACACGATTACAGTCGCCTAGCAGAAAGGAAGTTTTTAAGTAACACGTTAAAGTCATTCTGGTTCATTTTACTTTTTCAAGGTTTGGTGAGAAGGAAGATTTCATGGAATTCTTAAACCAGTTTGTTGACAAACAGCAGGACGTCATGAAGAACTTTCTGCTGCAGATTTCTGTAAGGATAACAATTTCACGGGAAACAAAGTATTTACATGTCATGTTTTACAATGGAAACACTAAATCACTATTTAAAGAGGGAAGAATGCCTGACATTTGTAGCAGAAGAACGACAGTTCCTTCCTTGTCAGAGTCTATTCATTCACACATCCTGTTCAACATTCTGATAAATACCTAGATTGATGGAAGTTTAACGATTTCTCGTTATTTAATCTAATTGGATTAATGTAGAAATAAAACTGAACATTACATTTTATGAGCAACATCTTCATTGTTACTGAAATACTCCTTTTTAATATAAATTAAAAATATAATTTTTCCAAAGACCGTTATTTAGATGTGAAGATATAAGGAATTATTTTGTGTAACTTCCTTCTGCATACTGACAATTTAGTTTTTAATGATCTACAGTATTAAACGTAATAATGTACAGTTTTTAACAATCTGCAGTGTTAAAGATAGTAATACACAGTTTTTAACGATCTATGGTGTTAAAGACGATGAACAGTCGTGGAATTATATCTATTACATACCTTTTCACAACATATGTTTTTATTTTTGTAGATATAAGTTTTAAACTTAAACATTTTAAGTAATTGTTGGTGTATGTCTTCAAGAAAATAATTAACAATATGTGGTGTTAAATTAATAAATAGTGTAAAATAACTGTTACTTTGCTTCTGATTTGTTATAGTATAAATAAAATTTATAAAAAAATAATATGTGGTGTTAAATTAATAAATAGTGTAAAATAACTGTTACTTTGCTTCTGATTTGTTACAGTATAAATAAAATTTATAAAAAGTTACTTGCACTAACTTGATTCACTTCAGTGATAGGTCTTGTCGGGTGGTTTGCTGACGTTAATAGTGTGGTGGTCACTACTACACCTGTTGTAACCAAGCAGCCTTGGGTTTAGCAGAGTATGGTGTGATTCATGTAGTAACTACATTACTTTCACTCAGAAGTTGTATTCATAATTATTTTAACTTTTGATATGTTTTTATTATTTATGTATTACTTATCCAATTTAAACTGATAAGAAATGTTCTGTTGCTATTGTCTGTCTTCCATTTTACTCACTATTTGTTTCTAGACACCCAAAGTAAACAGTATTCTTGATAAGTGTTATTCTAATGGAAAAGTAAGTTTTGATAAGAATCAGATCCTAATGTTTACAGATATGACTATAGATCAGCTGAAGCATCATTGTTAATGAAAGATGTAATAGTACAAACACTTTTTTAAGTTTTTATATTTATATTTAGACTCCAGGTGGTGGGGACAGCATTAATTTTGAAGGACAGATTGACCTTGGAAAAGAGTTGTCCATTTTACACTCTTTGCTAGTAGACTGCATTCCTGACATGAATAAAACAGTAAGACTTCTTTTAACGTGGCTCGTGATTGTTGTAACAATGTTAATTATGGTGTAATCAGCCTGATGTTATAACAAAACACACACAGTTGGTTATGGTGTAATCAGCCTGATGTTATAACAAAACACACACAGTTGATTATGGTGTAATAGCTTATAATATTATGGTAATCAGCCTGATGTTATAACAAAACACACACACAGTTGATTATGGTGTAATCAGCCTGATGTTATAACAAAACACACACACAGTTGATTATGGTGTAATCAGCCTGATGTTATAACAAAACACACACAGTTGGTTATGGTGTAATCAGCCTGATGTTATAACAAAACACACACAGTTGATTATGGTGTAATCAGCCTGATGTTATAACAAAACACACACAGTTGATTATGGTGTAATCAGCCTGATGTTATAACAAAACACACACAGTTGATTATGGTTTAATCAGCCTGATGTTATAACAAAACACAACACAGTTGATTATGGTGTACTCAGCCTGATGTTATAACAAACACACACCAGTTGATTATGGTGTAATCAGCCTGATGTTATACAAAACACACCACCAGTTGGATTATGGTTGTAATCAGCCCCTGATGTTAACAAAACCAACACAACAGTTGGTTATGGTTTAATCAGCCTGATGTTATAACAAAACACACACACAGTTGGTTATGGTGTAATCAGCCTGATGTTATAACAAACACACACACAAGTTGGTTATGGTGTAATCAGCCTGATGTTATAACAAAACACACACACAGTGGTTATGGTGTAATCAGCCTGATGTTATACAAAACACACACACACAGTTGATTATGGTGTAAATCAGCCTGATGTTATAACAAAACACACACACAGTTGGTTATGGTGTAATCAGCCTGATGTTATAACAAAACACACACACACAGTTGATTATGGTGTAATCAGCCTGATGTTATAACAAAACACACACACAGTTGGTTATGGTTTAATCAGCCTGATGTTATAACAAAACACACACACAGTTGGTTATGGTGTAATCAGCCTGATGTTATAACAAAACACACACACAGTTGGTTATGGTGTAATCAGCCTGATGTTATAACAAAACACACACACACAGTTGATTATGGTGTAATCAGCCTGATGTTATAACAAAACACACACACAGTTGGTTATGGTGTAATCAGCCTGATGTTATAACAAAACACACACACACAGTTGATTATGGTGTAATCAGCCTGATGTTACAACAAAACACACACACAGTTGATTATGGTGTAATCAGCCTGATGTTATAACAAAACACACACACAGTTGGTTATGGTGTAATCAGCCTGATGTTATAACAAAACACACACACAGTTGGTTATCACTTTTAATATTTATACTATTTATCAGACCCTTAAAATATCACAGGATAAACCATTTTTATTTGTATCATGTTAATGATATTCGTAATGCCTTTCATAGCATGTTAGTTAAAGGATTGTTAACAAAAGATAACAGACAGATATCATTAGTGAAAGCAAGAATGTATCTACAAATAGTCAAAACATTTCCTTATAATAAACCATTATTAATAATTACGTTTTGGATGTTTTTAAAGAGTCGATGCTTTGCAGTATTATTTAGTTGTGCTGATTCGGAGATTATTCTTAACAAAATAGAAAAGTAAATTACATTATAATGTGTTATCACAACTGACGTCACAACCTTGAGTGATTGTAATGTGTTATCACAACTGACGTCACAACCTTGAGTGATTGTAATGTGTTATCACAACTGACGTCACAACCTTGAGTGATTGTAATGTGTTATCACAACTGACGTCACAACCTTGAGTGATTGTAATGTGTTATCACAACTGACGTCACAACCTTGAGTGATTGTAATGTGTTATCACAACTGACGTCACAACCTTGAGTGATTGTGATGTGTTATCACAACTGACGTCACAACCATGAGTGTTTGTACTGTGTTATCACAACTGACGTCACAACCTTGAGTGTTTGTAATGTGTTATCACAACTGACGTCACAACCTTGAGTGTTTTGTAATGTGTTATCACAACTGACGTCACAACCATGAGTGATTGTACTGTGTTATCACAACTGACGTCACAACCTTGAGTGATTGTAATGTGTTATCACAACTGACGTCACAACCTTGAGTGATTTGTAATGTGTTATCACAACTGACGTCACAACCATGAGTGATTGTAATGTGTTATCACAACTGACGTCACAACCTTGAGTGATTGTGATGTGTTATCACAACTGACGTCACAACCATGAGTGATTGTAATGTGTTATCACAACTGACGTCACAACCTTGAGTGATTGTAATGTGTTATCACAACTGATGTCACAACCTTGAGTGATTGTTATGTGTTATCACAACTGACGTCTCAACCATGAGTGATTGTAATGTGTTATCCCAACTGACATCACAACCATGAGTGATTTTAATGTGTTATTACAACTCATGTCACTCTTAAACTATTTTTATTTTTTGTGAACTGTATGACCTTTGTTTTATTTGTTTGTTTCAAAATGAAAATTAATTCATAAGAAATGAAATATAAAACAATATTGATCAAGCAGTTATTTATCAGGAACATCTGGAAGATGTTGAAGAACTTCAGCAGATCTTGAATGACATCTCTTCTTCATTGTCACAATCATCAGTGCTCCGTCAAATGAGCTCTCCAAATTTTGGTGACAAAGTACATAACATTCACTGTTTAATTGGTCCTACATCCTCTCTACCTGGAAATCCTGAACA
The DNA here is from genome assembly GCA_011833715.1 of Carcinoscorpius rotundicauda. Classification (NCBI taxonomy): domain Eukaryota; kingdom Metazoa; phylum Arthropoda; class Merostomata; order Xiphosura; family Limulidae; genus Carcinoscorpius; species Carcinoscorpius rotundicauda. The sequence continues at coordinate 4,944,458 of CM022402.1, forward strand.
ATCACAACGAAAATCGACCATAAATTTGTTAGAATCAAAAAGAAACATCAAGGAAGATGACCTGCAGAAGAATGTTGATCTCGACCTCCAAAGTCAAGTCCCTCAACAGGTTGCATCTTCCCCAACTCTGTCTCTGAGTCAGTCTAATATACTATATACTAGAACAGCAAAGTAAGGAACTCAACTCTCATCTATTTTACTGCTGTAGTTGGATTCAGTTATTTCTCTTTCCTATAATTTTGATTGATATCTTACTAAAAGAAAGTTATTTGAGTATGAATTAATTGTACAGTTGTGTTTCTTCTTTGTGAGTGTAGTAAAGAGATAAAATTTTATAAAATAGGTTGTTAGTCTGTTTGTTTTTAAGTTTTTCTAGTTTTCTTGTTTGGTCTCCAAAATGCATTTGCCTTGTGGTTAGTGTTAACAATTGAAAAAAAATTCGAGTCTTTTTTTTTATTATTATTTTATTTTTAATTTTTATTATACCTTTCCCAGTTATCATAAACGTAGACGTAGCAAAGACCCAGCTGAAGATATGAACTCATTTGATGACTATGTACGATTTGAAGCATTAGAGAAGAGAGAATCCACATGTGATAAACATTCCACTTCTACCTCAATCCACAGTACCTCATACAGTGAGACAAATTATCCAGATAGAAGACCAGCTACTAAAATGGTGGACCAAAAAGTACCTCATATTATTGACTCTGAAGGAACTCATTTTAAGGGAAACCATCAGCCAATTGATGCGAAAAGTCCCCATAAAACCCAGCAAGGGTTTTCAGTTCTGACAAGAAACTTGCGTAATAGTTGTACTCATGATTACGATGAGGTTACAGATGAAAATGGTTATCACATGAAATCTCACAGCCAAAATTCTCTCTGTAAGGTAAGTTTTCTATTTCATTGTATCAGTATTAAAAAAAAAAAATGATGTTTCATGTGTGATCATTGCTTGTGAAGTTTTTCTTCACACCACATACCTATCCAATGATTGGTTTATATTTTCATGATAACAATTAAGATTTCTTTGGTAGCTGTCACTGTTTTAAGTGAAGAGCTTATTTTAATACGATGGCTTAAAGAAAGACATAGAAAACTTTTCAACCCATGCAATAAAATAATAAAAGTAAAATATCCAAAGATGATAAGTTACCTCATCCCACAAATTAACTATATTCATCATTATGTCTTCTAGAGAAGTTTACACACCACAAGCCTTGAGGTAACTCCCATCTAATTTCACGTGATTTATGTGAATTGTGTTACTATTCACATCAAAAACCATGTGACATTAGATAGTAGTTGTAGTTGCCTCAAGAATAGTGGCACAGCTGAAACTGTGTGAAATGGTGAGTGAATATTGTGGAAATAAATGTTCATATGAGGAATGTGTTAAGTCAACTTAAGATGGTAAAACAGCTCTAAATTAATTATTGTGTAATAATTTTGATAACAAGAGCTTTACTTAACTTTAGACATTATGAACCACACCAAGTAACAAGTTTTAGTACCTTAAACATGGAGTCAGAATACTTCATTAACTAGGGTATTGTTTTTATCTTTTTTTTGTAGTGAGAAACTTAAGTTCAAACAAACTTCACTGAATTACTAATCCTTTCTTACCAGGTTACAGATATGGGAACCTCAAGGTACCAGTCAGTTAGGAACAGCAAATCCATTCCATCTCCTGGACTTTCACATGAACACGTGACCTTCTCTTCTAATAGTCATTATAGTTTTCGACCTCCCCTAGCCTTCAAGAATCCTATGTATAGCCTTAACATTTCCTGTGGAAGCATTAGTGACAGTGAGGGTCTCAAAGAAGAAAGGAAATCTAATGGTAACTCTCTTGACAGCAGAAGTGGTATTACAAACATTTCAAAATGGTGAACTTTGTATGCAACTCAGAATGTTGTTCTAATATTTCCTGTAAAGCTTATACTTGTAGAGAATCATTTTATATAAACACTAAGTAAACTCTAAAAGTTGTCATTATTCTCTTAAAAAACATTTAATACAACCGTTGTGCTTCTTTTCCATTAAAATAATGTCATAAAAGCCCTCCACCAGGGTAAAGGTGGAACACAACCATGCACACTAACTCCCTCTATGCATTTACACTTGTGAATCGTCATTGTTTGACAAGGCTAGTGAGAAAATATGAACTCGAACTTGAAAGGTAATGTTTGTGTGGAATGTATCTGGTGGAAACACAGAAGTTTATAGATGTGAAACACAGAAATCTGGGGTTCGAGGATAGCAGAGTGTAGATAAATGATGTACAGTCGAGCATCACAATAACAATAACAAGAAACTGATTATAACTTATCATGTCGTGAAAGTGAATCAAAATACTTTTTTTAAATTTGAGTTAATTTCTTTAAACAATGGTTTTAATGATTCGTGTTTCCAATATCTTTGCTTTTTTAATGTAAATTTTCTTTGGTCTGAAGAAGTGAAGTTATTCAGTAGTTAAACATTACTGTGTTACATTACTAGCCATGTGATAAGAGTATCCAATTGTTTAGTTACTTTCATATTTGATGTAAGACAAATACATTATTAGTTTAATATATCGTTTTATTAAATGTAGCTGAAGAAGTCTGAATAACTTTAGATCAAAGAGTTATTCAACATCTGACAAACAACACAACTTATCATTCAATATCTGACAAACAGTACAACTTATCATTCAACATCTGACAAACAATACAACTTATCATTCAACATCTGACAAACAATACAACTTATCATTCAATATCTGACAAACAATACAACTTATCATTCAGTATGTGACAAACATACAACTTATTCAACATCTGACAAACAATACGACTTATCATTCAGTATGTAACAAACAATATAACTTAAAATTGACTTTTTTTTCTCCCCACTGAAACAGAAACCAGCAACATGAAACTTTGCAACAAAAATGTTTACCCTTCATCACCATCATCTGAAAATGATACAGCCTCGTCACAAATACAGTCATTTTTATCAGGGTCCCCATCAAAACTTCCTCAGTTATCGTATTTTCATAGTTATCCTCAGCTATGGAAAATTCACAGGCTTGAAAGACGAGGATCAGCAGACCAACTTTCACGGAGTCCAAAACAGTAAGTAGTAACGTACACATGTACCAAAACAGTAAGTAGTAACGTACACGTGTACCAAAACAGTAAGTAGTAACGTACACGTGTACCAAAACAGTAAGTAGTAACGTACACGTGTTCCAAAACAGTAAGTAGTAACGTACACGTGTTCCAAAACAGTAAGTAGTAACGTACACGTGTACCAAAACAGTAAGTAGTAACGTACACGTGTACCAAAACAGTAAGTAGTAACGTACACGTGTACCAAAACAGTAAGTAGTAACGTACACGTGTTCCAAAACAGTAAGTAGTAACGTACACGTGTACCAAAACAGTAAGTAGTAACGTACACGTGTACCAAAACAGTAAGTAGTAACGTACACGTGTACCAAAACAGTAAGTAGTAACGTACACGTGTACCAAAACAGTAAGTAGTAACGTACACGTGTACCAAAACAGTAAGTAGTAACGTACACGTGTACCAAAACAGTAAGTAGTAACGTACACGTGTACCAAAACAGTAAGTAGTAACGTACCAAAACAGTAAGTAGTAATGTACCAAAACAATGAGTAGTAGGGTACACATGTACCAAAACAGTAAGTAGTAACGTACACGTGTACCAAAACAGTAAGTAGTTACGTACACGTGTACCTAAACAGTGAGTAGTAACGTACACGTGTATCAAAAGAGCAAGTATTAATGTGCACATGTACCTAAACAGTGAGTAGTAACGTACACGTGTATCAAAAGAGCAAGTATTAATGTGCACATGTTCCAAAATGGTAAGTCATAAAGTGATTTATGTGTTGATATATTTAATAAATTGGCCCATGCAGTCTAGTGATTTATGTGTTGGATATATTTAATAAATTGGCCCATGCAGTCTAGTGATTTATGTGTTGGATATATTTAATAAACTGGCCCATGCAGTCTAGTGATTTATGTGTTGGATATATTTAATAAATTGGCCCATGCAGTCTAGTGATTTATGTGTTGGATATATTTAATAAACTGGCCCATGCAGTCTAGTGATTTATGTGTTGGATATATTTAATAAACTGGCCCATGCAGTCTAGTGATTTATGTGTTGGATATATTTAATAAATTGGCCCATGCAGTCTAGTGATTTATGTGTTGGATATATTTAATAAACTGGCCCATGCAGTCTAGTGATTTATGTGTTGGATATATTTAATAAATTGGCCCATGCAGTCTAGTGATTTATGTGTTGGATATATTTAGTAAATTGGCCCATGCAGTCTAGCGATTTATGTGTTGGATATATTTAATGAATTTGGTTATGCACCCTAGCGATTTATGTGTTGGAATGAAAGTAAGGGTTTGTGGTTACCACCACCATGAAATCATGCTTTGCTAAGCCATGGGTGTATTATAAGAGTTATGGTCAAATTCCACTGTTTGATTACAATAACTCAAGTGTTGATGGTGTGTACTTTTGGTTAGCTGCATGCCATCTAGTTTTGCCAGATCAAAATTAGTACAAATAGTTCTTATACAATTCAAACATCTAAGCAAATATTTGAAAAGGTTCGTATATTACTTTTATAGTTTATTGACTTAGATATTAAACAACAAAAATACATGTAGTGAATGAATTAAACTTTCCCAGTCTGTGAATCCAAAGGTTTACAGTTCATTTTCTATTGCATGAAACATTTGCTGGGCTTTAGGCCCTTGCAAGCATTATCAGGGTAATGGTCAAACCATTAGGTAAAACAAGAGTGTCCGATGAGTTAGTACAGGACTAATTGTCTTCCCTTTAATCTAACAGTTCAAAATTAGAGGTGGTTAGTGCATATAGCCCTCGTGTAGGTAGCTTTGCACAAATATCCAAACAAAGATTTGAATATATTCAAAGATTAACTTTATATTTCATTGGTTAAATTTCTCTCATAACTCTCCTTTTATTGGATGCAAGTTAAATCAGTTATTTGATAAATAAAATATTAAAAGCATTGATATATTTTTAAAAATATATTATTACATTCTCCTGTTGGTAAATAATTGTTATAAGACACTAACTGAGTTAATGTTAATTTCTATTAAAATAATACAAAATAAACAATCTCTGAAATACACGCAAGTTTTTTTCTATTTTTGAACAGAAAAACCTGAAAAATCACGTAGTTTTGAAACTTGTAATATTAACAAAATCAGTTACATAAAATAAACTATTTTGTAATGAAACAATAACTGATTTTGTTATACAATTAGAACCTCTTATTTTTAAGAGACTCTAAATCTCCTATTTAACAGTTTGAAATGAAATCCTAATAAGATATAACTGACTTCCATAGAGAAGGTGTGCAGGTGTGTAATCCACATCACAATTCAAGTTCTTTTGAAACTAAAAGATACAGAACACTAGAAGAGGTAAGTGTTGTTATAAATGTGGGAACGTGTTGTTCTGTTTGCTTGTTTTCTGTGTATTGTTTGCTATAGGACATTGTATCTATAGTCACATCTGTTACATGTTTTAATTTCATATGCCAAGAGTTTTCCCAACCTTTTTTCCATATCTTTGATGAGTCATAAAAATATTTAGATGTAACACTTCAGATTTAAACTTTTTACAACTTGAGTTGTTTTTTTTTCCAGTTATTTCATTATAAAGAAATTAATTACAACTGTATTACTTTACTTTATTGAGAATGTGGTGTATTATTGTAAATATTTACTGTTATATTAATGACTGTTAATTAATCTGCAACAAATCTCTATTTCAGTTTGAGTGTTAAGTGTTGGAAGAATATAAAAATGAATACAGTTAGCTACCAGTAACTCGTATAATTATCATTGGTTATTTTGCACTGTTGTGTAATAAACAGTGTTAAACAGTATGCGTTTGTTCTGTAGACCCCGTAAAATTAAAACCTTTGCCAAGAAGAGAGAAGTTATATTTTCTTTAAACATTGTAATAATTAAAGTATATAATACATCTAGAGTGTGTTGCTCTTTTAAGAAAAATATCCATGTATTTTAATTGGTTGGTAATAAGTACTGTTGTTTTATTCTTTTGTGAGGAACTAATATTGAAAATATTTTAGTGTTTGAGTTTTTTACCTGTCTTGTCCGAGTTTGTTGTTATAATTTCTTCAAAGCTAAAATTCCGTGACTGATTTTGTATTCACTATTTCAGTGATATGTGTAATAATTACTAAGGCTCCTGTTTAATAATGTTTAGATATTCAAATATACATATACAAGGTCTGAGTTATTATATCTAAGTCTGTGCCAGTAATATCCAAGTGTCTGCGTGGCTTTTGCCAATGTCTTTGTGACCATCTCAGCCTAAGTTTGTGAGGTTTCTTCAGTGGTGTTACGACCATTACCTTTTCTAACTGCCATAATCTTATTTCTACAGTAATACCCATCTGCATGTTTCTTTTCCAATAAATACACACCTTTCTGACCAATCACGATAACCTGTGTCATCACTAGATATGTACATGTCAGTTGCCTCTTTGTTTCAGTTTGACAACTGAAAATTAAGGACTTTTCATGTGTCGATTTTGCAGACAAACTGTATGTTCTGTATACTCTGGAATGTGTTAATTGTCCATTAGTATATAAAATGCTCTTTATAAATTGAAGTTATTCCAATAATAACCTATCTTGTGTTAGTATGAAGGACAGATTCAACGTATTCAGATCTCACTCTGATGGCTGTACTCAAGTGATACTTGCTACACTGTGATTATGTATGTGACACCTTCACAATTTATTCTGAATGTTTTAGCACCTGGTCATTAATTTTACCCATGCATGAGACTGCAAACACTTGAAATGTTTTAAAATGTAACGAGTTACAAAAATTCCACTCAGCCTGTTCAATCAAGACGTTTTTATCTGCATGTTCATACTTAGAAATTAATAACATCTAGTTTTGGGTTTCTGACCTTCTGAACTTTGGAAATTCGAATTGACTACTTTGAAATACCACTTGTCTTTGTTGGCTTATGTACAACAATGCATCAAGTCTGTCCTGTGGATATGAATTCCTGTACTTTTCCTTGTAACAGTATCATGCTGAAATACAATCACTGAAGGAACTGATGACAGACCTACAAAGAAAGCTAACAGAGGCAGAAAAAAAACTTTCAAAACCAGATACCCGTGCTAACAGAAACGCGATATCTAGACAGACAAGACTGAGTGAAGTGGAAATGCAACAGATCAATCAACAGAGACATAAAGATGAAAGGTTTCAAAGTATTATCACAAGGTAGGAATATTTACATTTTATTCGCTTATATGTATTACAAAGAGTTAAATGTTCATAAAGATTAGTTTTATTATTTATATAAACAGGTGCAGTGGTATGGGGTGACTTGTTGCAGCTAAAGCAACCCCAAAATGTGCCCCCCCCCCATCCACCCTAAAAACAATTCTTACTATTAAAGACTGCTTGCTTCCTAAGTAATACAGTATGCATGGCCACAAAATGTGGGGTGTATCCCCTACAATTTTTTTAAAGAGGAGCCCACCTTGGTTCCCTCATTAGGAAGAGAATGACAGTGTATCTTTATACAGGACACAAGTAGCAAGAAATAGTTAGAACGAATCTTAAAGTTTCTGTGTTCAGCAGTGGAAAATATAGAACAACTTTACGTTTTGGCAACATAGGAGTTGTCTACAGTTTAGACTGTATTAGTTTTCAAACAGGGTGGTTGGCTTCTGGAATGAACTGCCGCCATTGGTTGTGGAGACAGAAAATTTAACTGAGTTCAAGAAAATACTGGGTGGATAAATGAATAGTAAAGTATGATTATAGCTGGGAGCTGGAAAGGACATCCTTAATTGGCTAATCAGCTCCAATTTGTCCTTTCGAAATTTTATGACTTCACAAAATAGCATAAATTTATAACTCCATCTTTAGAAACTTATAGGGATAATAAACCTCTGATACAGTTTAAAATCACAGGTATGGCTATTCATGACTTTCTTCACATATATTGTTATTCCTAAACATCTATGTCACGTATTAACTCATTTTGTAATTCACTATTATTTGTCATGCTTAAGCCACTCATAAACCAGTGGCTACCAAAGTAAAACTTTTTACACGTTGTAGTTTCTGTCAGAAACATTGAGTACGTTTCAGCATAGTTTGAAATAACGAAACAGAAAAACTCAGTTTTTGTGGTAATATTTGTTCCACGTCAAAGGCAAAAAATTAGTTTATGTATTTAGTTGTTTCATTCACAGTTTATCTTAAGTAGCACAGCTCAGCTCATTGTGCTAACTAAGGAACAGTCCTCGTGCAGCCACGAATTCTACTGTTTTTGTGTGGCACATATAGGTTTAAATCTTCATAGTTTATAACATCATAGGTATCTTAATTTTGATATTACATAAAAGAAATTTTGTCATGCTTTTGGTATGTTTATTGTGTCAAGTTTTGTATGGAGGAAAAAATAACAATATATTTTGCATTAAAACCTAATCTAAATTAGATCTTTAAGAAACACATAGAGGGCAGGCATTAGCAAGGAAAGAAAAAAGGAATTGCAGTTAATAGTCGAGTTATTTCCACAGATTAATGAAGGTGGAGGATGAACTGCGTCAGGAACACCAGGAAATGCAAGGAATCATTGCTAACAGACAGAAAGTGATAGATGGTCAAGAACGTAGGATCCAGCTTCTTGATGCTGCCAATCAAGAACTGACATCTGCCTTGGAACATCTGCAGAAACAGAACATCTGGAGCCCTCATTCTTGTGAAGATCTGTTGACGGAAAATACAAAGTTGAGTTTTAGAAGTAGCTCTTGTTAATGGGAGTGTGACAGATTTTCTGTTAAAAGACAGTTGGACACGTTGCTCTTGTAACTGTTGGATGTCAGTCTAACACGCTCATTGAAGGAACTCAAAGAAGCATTTTGTTTCTCATAGAATTATAAATGTTGGAGAAACATTTGTGTCTCAGATCTTCTGTTGCCATAGTTTTTTCCTGCAGAAAATTCTGTGTACTAAACAGCAGAGTGAATATATAACAACATATGTTATAAACAAATGGAGTGATGCATTAGGCTGTAATTCGTACCCAAAGGGTTATTGACAGTATAAAATAGATCTTAACACTAGAGATGTGTACATTATGTAAGGTTTAATTCAAGTGTATTACATAAGCTGGAATACTCTGTATATTGTTTCAAAAATAATCTTATTTTGACTTTCTTACTTTCACTCAAATTTCTGGGTGATTTCCTTCAACAGACATTTTTTTCTGTTGAAATGTTAAAAAAGGGACATAACTATGATTTTAAACTTGAAATTTGGAAAGTAACAGTGATTATACGAGTAAAATACTGGTTAAAATAAAGCAATGTTACATTGGTATTTAATTAAACGTAAAAGGTTATTTATTTTATCAGAGTTATCAAAACACTTCAGGGATAAAAATTAGGAAACATGTTAGAAAGTGTTTATAAAATACAAATTTCTCTGGTGCCCTTTCTCTCAATGAGACTTGTAGGGTTAACTTTGACTTGTTCTGGTTGTGACAGTGTAAAATATCCTGTTGAACTGCTAGTCACTTACTGTATGAAATAATGTTAGATATATGTGTATGTCAGTAGAAATTGAAACTAGTGGTCGAAACAGTGTGTAACTTCTTCTGACTTAGTGTTTAACATATCTTTGTGGAGAAGGAAAATGTAAGTAATATACAGTTTTCACATAACTTCGGTACAAATGTTCATGGTGACAAGTGCCTTTTGCTGGTGATATGAACCAAGAATGTAATATATTAATCAGTTTACACCCTTAATATTTAGGATGGGCAGAACAAAAATAACCCTCTTTAATATGGTAACTAGCATATAGCCCATCAAAAATGGCAAGGCAAATACTACCATCCCCACCCCATAGTGTACCATATTCTCACATTTCATACCTGTGAAATAAATAATTATCAAGCTTGACTAACAAAGAGGCAGAAAAGTACTGTTGAGATAGTTGGGTGAATTCCTTTGTGAACCAATCAGAACTGAGATGATTTGTAAATGAATTTAGACCATGTTCATAAAATACTTATGAGTAACAATCAGTTAGATTAACAGCTTATGATATGCAGAAAAACTAGTATGTTCCAACAACGTCTTTTATGTTATGTTGTTAGTCTTTCTGTGTACTGATAATATAAAATGAAATGTGTATACAACAAAACTGCGAAAATATTTGTTGATTTCTTGATTTAGGAGTCTTATTTGATTGAATATATTTGTATTTTATTTAAAATGCTTGTGATATAACAGTAAATTGCATAATTAAGAAGGGATTTAAGTTTAATATCAAACTGTATGTTCACTTTCCCAAGAAATTGTATGCACTTGGTTCACTGTCTTTAGGCTTATTGTACAAACACTCACTACACTTATAAGGTTTCATGACACTCCTTCCATCCCTGTCAATGACATTGTAATGAGCAGTCAGTAATCAAACTATTCTATCTGGATAAATGCATTTTGACAAACTTTTGTGACACCTACTATTATGAGAAATCAAGCATGACCTAAGGAGACAAATACTGGCTTAAATATAGGTTATATTATAGTTTACATGCAACAGAAGTGTGTTGTCTCTTACAGTTTAAAAAAATTATTTATTTGTGGTTTTTTTTAGAATAATTTTCATTAAGACATCTTTTGTTAAAAGCCAAGTGTGTAAATATGCGTGTCCTTCACCATTTTGAATTTTTTTAATATGGGAGAATCTCTGTGTTTTGCTTAATTTTTATAGTGTACCATTTAATCATTAAACATGAACTTTCATGTCTTATGGTGACCCTAATGTGCAACATCTTCAAGTACGTAGATACTTCAGAGAGCAACCTTTCAATTTGCTAACAAATAGTTTTTGACACCTTCAATACGATTTTTATCTCTAGTATCTGGCATGTAAGATGGCAGTGCAGTCAACAAGATGACTAGTGAACAAGTTGCCCTCTGAACTAAATTTGCCCAGTATCCCAGTTAAAGAAGCTGCCCTCTCCCTTGAAATCAAAGTTAGGCCACTGAGTTAGATGTTTTTTTCTTGAACATTGAGACGAGTTGCATAGGGTATTCAAGACGAACATACAGTGATGAAACAAAAATAAGATTGAATTTACAACTGTTTTGTTTGCAATCAAATGTGTAGTCAGTATGTTTACCTTTTTTTTGAACAGCTCTCTTTGCTACTGACTCCAGCTTTTGTTCTTTAATAGATCAGAACTAAAACAAAGGAAGTGGTTTTACAGTTGTGTTGAATACATTTACAAGTTGATGTAGTTTTCTTTTATGCAGCACAGAAAGTTTATATCGAGTTGATCATCATGGTATCTTGTGTTATTACCATGATATCCAAATTGATGTCATAAAAGTTGACTTTTAAGTGTTTTGTCATGAGGGTTAAGTTTTGTTTGAAGCTGGCTAGAAGTAACGTCATGAGGTACATCTTCCCCGTGATATGGTCGGTTGAATCAGAGTTCACAAACTGCTGTTAACTATTCATAATCTATATTGTGCCTTGGAATATATCAGCTTCGGAACAAAAATATATATATCTTGTGATGTCCATGTAAAATGGCTCACATTCCACTAAAACTGACTGGAATTTATAGCTCTTGGTAACATTAAAATTAATTTGTAATAAAACAAAAGTTCTAATAAAGCTAAGAAGACATTTAACAGTGAGTAGCTCTGATAATAATAAAAGATTGGACTAAACTTTATCTAATCTTATACTGACACCTTTTCCTTGGCTGAGCTGTATTTAAAAATCAAATGAATACAACAGTTAAATAATTGTTTATTTTGTAGTTTTATCAAAATGTGATTTAATTATTTACATTATTATCTTAAGTTGATATTTAGTTCAATGAAGAGGTTTCTACAAGTTGGTGAAAATATTGTCCAGTAACAGAAGGTCTGTAAACATATATTGTCCACGTGCTGTACCAAACTTACCATAACCTCATATATTTGTTATTCCTTACATTTTCATAAGATAACCTCAAGTTGACTTAGTTCTAGTGGTCGTAATGATCTGTTCTTTGACACTTTATTGATTTTAACAGTACTGTTCTTCATACCAGATCTCTGTCTACTTGTTATTCATGACCAGTTGACCTCTCTTCTTCTGGACTGACTCCTTCTTGAAGAATGATTTTAACAACTTAAGTCTGTTCATACTCTATTACCCACTATCCTTGGGGTAACAATGTTGGTCAGTGGTATGAACTGAAAGTCAACATTGATGCATTCAGTTTATTACACTCTAACATGTTTGTAACAAAAATTGAGACCCAATTCATTCTTTAGCATCAAATCAGTTAAAAAGTTTATTATTTATTTATGTGGCCTACTGAAGACTGGTAAAGTGTGTTTTTTTACCTTCTCCCCCAAAACTTGAATAAAATAGATGTTTACAATGAAATAGTATTGCCTTAGGAAATAGTGTGAAACTTAGTGAAATGTGTGTAAATATATATATAGACTCCATACATCAAACTTAGTAAGTGTAAATAAGTCTGTGCTGTTATTTAACTTTTAAGTTGACTTATATATATTACAGCTTGTTTAGTTTTCAGTTGTCCTTCAAATATAAACAAATGTAGTTGAACGTAATGCCATAGAAAATGGCCATTTATCACGTAAAAAATCGTATATCTCATCAGTATGGTGTTAGTTGCTTTTGTCTGGTATACACCTCATAGCCAAGAGCAGTTTATAATTTCTTGCTCATACTTTTAAAAAAGAAATAACTTTTAAAAATAAACACAGTTATTTATAACTCCCAAAACTATGCCTTGTGAAACACACATAGAATAAAAACATCGGTTTAAAGATGTACGTTAATAATTATATGTAAAGTACTTACATGTGGGTTTGTTGGTTTTTATGCAAAATGTCTCACAGAAATTCTTTAATCACGGGTCAGTATACTCTTTTCTGTGACTAGTGCCAAAGGCCTTGTTTAATACAACTGAAAATGGCGTTTATATGGACGTATAACTGAAATAATATTACCAACCATATAACCATAAGTGGACCAGCACACACTCGTTTTCTTTTTAAGTCTTATGGTTGTCACACTTACATACAGGAAGTGAAATGCGTTACAATTAAACTTTTACTAAAGTCTGATTCTGTCACACAGAATACTGATATTCCGGGCATGTATGTAAATCTTAAAAGTGTAACACTTCATTGAAGATTTAGACATTATTTTAATAGTAAATGGGAAAGCAGTAAGATTTATAAATCGTGTAACTTTCAAAATATAATTGCCCATGATCACGTACTCATAAATGAAAATGTATAACTTACACACCTGTTTAACTCCAGCATAAAATTTGTCTAGAATGCCGACGGGAACTCCTATATCGTTTCGAAATGAATCGAAGTGTTTTTATTATCTTGGGAAAGAAAAAAAAATTCTTCAAAATTCTTATCCTCATTATCTGTGAGTAAACTAAATCTTTTCACTTCTGTTGTAGAGTTCTGAGTAAGTTATTTTTATTTAGGCCTAAGCGAAATGGATTGTTTTCTTTTGCGACGGTAGCACTCACAGCAACAGCCTTGACAACCAGACAACACTCGTACGATTTGTTGTTCGGTTTTTAATGCAATATTTAAAAAAAATATATTTCGTATCACGTTTCAAGCTCTCAGAGAATCATGTGAAAACGTTCATTCAAAAAACATATATTAGATAATTAGATATTATAATAGTATTTTTATTCAAAATTGTGTAAGGTTAGCTTTGCGGAAAAAGAGATTTACCTAAAATGTATTTCTCTACCCGACTTAATTTGAATAAGATCTAGTATGTAACTATTTATAAAACTCGTTAAATAAACCAAGTAGATTAAAATATTAAAAGTTGGTATCATATTGAACATTTTTTCACATATCCTGGAAGCGAAAAATATGCTTTATATTTTTATATGCAAAAACGGCTGTTCTGGGCCCAGAAAACACTTCAAATAGAAGAGCGAACAACGTTTCGACCTTCTTCGGTCATCGTCAGGTTCACAAAGAAAGGGTTACTGGCCGGAAGCTGACCACATGTTTGGAAGGGGTTGTATAACTGAGTGTCGCAATGTAGAGGGCGCGGTTTGAATATATAATTTTATCTATAATATTAATATAGGTATAATGGTGTTCCTTTATATTGGTTTATTTTGGATTTAAGTTGTTGTATAAGTAAGGCTTCTTTAATTTTGCGTTTGTTTGTGTTTGTTTCTTTATTTAGTATTTTAGTGTTTTCTATGGTTATGTTGTGTCCATTTGACTTGCAGTGTTCGAAAACGTGTGAAGGTGACTTTTTATGTTCTTTGAATCTGGTTTCCATTTTTCTACTTGTTTCTCCTATATAGAAGTCGTGGCAGTTATCACATTGTATTTTAGAAATAATGTTGGTGTGGTGTTTGTCAGTGTAGTTCTTACATAGTATAGACCTTAGTTTTGTGCCTGGTTTTTGAATAAATTTAGTGTTAACTGGAATGTTATATTTTGTTACTAGTTTTTGCCAAATGTTGGTTATTTGTTTGCGTAGAAAACATTATACGCACACACCTAGACAGAAAGCAAAATCAACCAACAAAAGTGAATATATCTCACGAATCAAAAAATCACGAAACCATATACTGCTGTATACCATATATTCCTGACATCAGCAAACAAATAACCAACATTTGGCAAAAACTAGTAACAAAATATAACATTCCAGTTAATACTAAATTTATTCAAAAACCAGGCACAAAACTAAGGTCTATACTATGTAAGAACTACACTGACAAACACCACACCAACATTATTTCTAAAATACAATGTGATAACTGCCACGACTTCTATATAGGAGAAACAAGTAGAAAAATGGAAACCAGATTCAAAGAACATAAAAAGTCACCTTCACACGTTTTCGAACACTGCAAGTCAAATGGACACAACATAACCATAGAAAACACTAAAATACTAAATAAAGAAACAAACACAAACAAACGCAAAATTAAAGAAGCCTTACTTATACAACAACTTAAATCCAAAATAAACCAATATAAAGGAACACCATTATACCTATATTAATATTATAGATAAAATTATATATTCAAACCGCGCCCTCTACATTGCGACACTCAGTTATACAACCCCTTCCAAACATGTGGTCAGCTTCCGGCCAGTAACCCTTTCTTTGTGAACCTGACGATGACCGAAGAAGGTCGAAACGTTGTTCGCTCTTCTATTTGAAGTGTTTTCTGGGCCCAGAACAGCCGTTTTTGCATATAAAAGTTCTCAACAAGTGGGTTTCTCGACATCACTGATGCTTTATATTTGATTAATATTAGCTTCTGATAAAAGCAGTCCACCTAAAGAGATCAGATATAAAGTATATGTCAGTGATGTAAGTAATATATTGTTCTTACTTTTAAACACTTCGGTGAAATGCTTAATCAGGTAGACACCTTCGTTATAGCAATATTGTCAGTTATAAATCTTGTCCCCTGGTGGGTCAGCGATGAGTTTATAGACTTAAGAAGCTAAAATCCGATAATAAACTCTTTTTGGATAAATTCAATGCAGATAAACCAGTGTTGTAGCTTTGTATTATCTAACTGTTACGTATTTTTTAATGTTTTAAGTTCTTCGTAAACTAAACGCAACAGAAAAACACAGATAACAGCTTGTATAATTTATTATGCTAAACTATTAACAAATATAACAGACATGACATAATTTGTATAATAACAGTGACAGATATTAAATTACAACATTCGAAATTAATTACAAAGCAAAATAATATTAGTTTCAAACTTCAGAATAAATCACAATACAAAACGGTACTGGCCTGTATCTAATGTAATGATCTAAAATGAAAGTCTCAAATTCCAATCTAGGGTGTGAATTTGGTCCCACGAAGAAATTCCGAAACAGTTCACAGTTCAATAAATTCGCCGTCTCTCAGCACAAGCAGTAATTCAGATGTATCGTAGAGATTGACGAAATAAAATCACAGCTTCCGTAGATCTAATTTCAATCACAAAACCAAGTTGAATATTCACAGCAAACACTTAAACTTTCTCAAATAACTAACTCTCTTCTTTTGAAATAAAACTGATGTCTGAATCTCACTCTTTTTCTTCGAATAAAACTAATGACTGAATCTATCTTCCTTTTTCGAATAAAAACTGATGACTGAATCTCTCACTTGTTCTTCGAATAAAACTAATGACTGACTCTCCCTCTCTTCTTATCTCCGTCTGTTTATATATATTATTAAGACTCTTTTTCTCGAACATTCACCGGAAATTCGACAGAGTAATCTGCGCATGTATGTTTTTGCACGAGACTCTACGTCTAGACGCTAGGCCAAACATTTCCATTTATAGTCATATATTTGATCTACCTAATTCTAGAAAATTCTAAAATGTTACCCTAAATAAATAACAAAATATTAGTTTAAACTTCGAAACAATAATATCAATATGGAAAAATTAATAATAGAAATGAAAATTTAAACACAACACGACATGTTGTCGTTTACAAAATATTTACACATATACATAACACTCTCCCCCTTAAAAGTAAAAAAAAAGTTTGAACTTGTGAAAACTTTTTTTTGTTTTGCTTATTTGTCTTTTTAAACCAACTTAAAAGGGTTAAATCCAGTAGATTCTGAAATGACCTCACGAACTTCAAACAATAACAAGGGAACACCCTCAACCTAGTTCTTTGAGTGTTCGTGGCAGTAATTTGGTGAAAACGATCAAGAACACCTTGTGACTCAGGATGGTAGGCACTGGATGAAACTTGATGGAGGTTTAATTCATGTATGGCTTGTTCAAATAGTTTGGACATAAAATTTGTGTCTTTATCTGATTGTACATCTTTTGGAATTCCGAACATGGTAAAGAATTTAACAAGAGCCTTAACAATGTTGGGAGCAGTGATTTTTCTCAAAGGGATTGCCTCAGGGAAACGTGTAGAAGCACACATGATCGTCAAGAGGTATTCATTTCCTGCTTTGCTTTTTGGCATTGGGCCAACACAGTCGATAATGACCCTTGAGAACGGTTCTTCAAAGGCAGGAATAGGCTGCAGTGGTGCTTTTGGAATCCCCTGGTTTGGTTTTTCTGTCATTTGGCAAGAATGGCATGTCTTACAAAAGTCAACAACATCTTGGCGCATCTTTGGCCAATAGAAATGTCGTCGGATACGATCTAGGGTCTTTCTTACACCTAAGTGTCCCGACAATACATGGTCATGAGCAAGACTAAGAATATCATTCTGATAGCATTTTGGAATGACGATTTGGTGAATAACATTCCACTCTTCATCAGCAGCAACGTCAGGAGGTCTGTATTTTCTCATTAGCACACCTGACTTCTGGTAGTAACAAATAGGGACAGTTCCTATTTCATTTTCATCAACAGCCAGTTGTAGAAGAGAATGAGTTTCAGGATCATTGTCCTGTTCCTCAACAAGTTTGTTACGATGAAGAGAGTCGAAAAATGTCTTAGAGTCATCAGTAGAACTTAAAGTGGAGTCAGAATTCTCATCGATGTGAGACATGAATGTATCAGATAAAAAGAAATCCTCTTTGGACTCCTGAGAACGTGTCTGAGAACGAGTAACAGCACAGGCGGGAAAAACATCAGGAAACTCTTCAACGAGTTGCTCTGTACTGGGGCTAATAACAGGTGCTTAAACAACACGAACCTCTGGTACCACCTTACTACCAGCCAAATCATTCCCCAAAAGCATAGACACACCTTCAACAGGCAATGAAGCTTTAATACCCACAGTCACTGGGCCTGAAACTAAGTTCGAATGTAAATTCAATCTATGAAGAGGAATAGAAACGACGCCACCTTCTACACCAGAAATGAGCACACTGGCCCCAACGGATGACTTTTCAAAAAATGGAAGTACACTTTCCAAAATCAAACTCTGAAAAGCTCCAGTATCCCGCAGGATTTTAATTGGTTGTAGACGTGAATCGCCAACAAAAGAAACAAAACCTTCAGTCATGAAAGGCTTAAATTTGTCCTCAACAATATCTTCAGGTACATCAATAATATTGGGCTTTAAATCCACAGTGTACTGGACAGGGTCAAAATCATTGGGAACCAATGATGTATCCAACGAGGGCGAAATGAAACTATGGGGTGATGGCTTGTTTTTTGCCTTATAGCACTCAGAAATCAGATGGCCAGGTTTGTTACAATAAGCACATGTTTTGGATGAGAATGACACGTTTTTGGTAGATGACGAGCTTTGAGAATAAGATGGAGTCTTCGTTTGAGAATTAGAAGTTTGCTCTTTTTTGTCTCTGTCGATATTTGCATAAAATTTGAATGAGTCATTGGGTTTCTTTGCTGTGTGATTTATTTTGCTTTTGTATGAGAAATCTTTGTGAGTCAAAGCATACTCGTCTGCCAAGACAGCAGCATCATGAATTTTGGAAGCTTTTTGTTCATCAATATAAGTTTTTAGCTCTACGGGAATACATCTTTTAAACTCTTCGACTGACATGAGTTCTCTGAGTTTTGTATAATCATCTTTAATTTCTTTGGAATCACACCACCTGTCGAATAGAGTTTCTTTTTCACGAGCAAATTCGACATAAGTTTGGCTGTCAAACTTTTTGTAACCACGAAATTTTTGTCTGTATGCCTCTGACACCAATTCATATGCATTCAAAATGCATTTTTTGACGTGCTCGTAATCATAACTTTGCTCGGCCGTGAGTTTGGAAAATACTTCCTGAGCTTTACCCTTGAGAACACTCTGAAGTAATACTGTCCAATATTCGGTAGGCCATTTTAGCCTAAGAGCCAATTTTTCAAATTGCTGAAAATATTTGTCTACAGCTTTTTCATTGAATGCTTATCTAATGTCTCACTCTGAACTCGTACATTTTGGTCGTTGAATTCTCATAAGGGGTTTACCGTTATACGTTTATTTTGATACCTACGCTTGTTTCAGTACAGTTTCCGTTTTTTTGCATGTGATCTGTATCAATGGCTTTGTGCAGCGCAAGTCCTGCCTTTTTTTCTAAATGTGTAGAAGATTCCTGATTTACACATATACATAACACTAACCAAACTTTGAAGGATAACAAATAAAATATGCGTTTACCCAGTTACAGCACTGACATAATTAGCGAGGGCTATCTGCGCCAGCCGTCCCTAATTTAGCAGTGTAAGACTAGAGGGAAGGCAGCTAGTCATCACCACCCACCGCCAACTCTTGGGCAACTCTTTTACCAACGAATAGTGGGATTGACCGTCACAGTATAACGCCCCCACGGCTGAGAGGACGAGCATATTTGGTGCGAGCGGAATTCGAACCCGCAACCCTCGGATTACGAGTCGATAGCCTTTACACATTTGGCCATGCTGGGTCACAAAATTGATTACTTTTTCATGTTATTTAAAAAACCATTAGCAAGTTTGTCATATAATCTTTAAATTACGCCTTTATTTTTCTTTTTTTTTGGCTAGGTGGCGTTCGGCTCGTAATCCCGAGGGTCGTGGGTTCGAATCCTCATCATACTAAACACACCTTCTCTTTTAATCGTGATAGCGTAATAAGGTCACAGTCAATCCAACTATTCGTTGGTAAAAGAGTAGCCCAAAAGTTGTCAGTGAGCGATGTGACAAGCTTCTTTCCCTCCAGTCTTCCACTGCTAAATTAGGGCCGGCTAGCGAAGATAGCCCTCGTGTATCTCTTCGCGAAATTCAAACAATGAAAGCATATTGGTAGTTAATTATGTTTAGCAACTCCGTATTTTAAATATTAATTATGACTATTTTAACACTAATTTTGCTGTTTTGAACACCAGGTGATTTGAAAGGCCCCAACGTTCAAGTAAAATCTCTGTTACTAGAATTTCGGTAACAAAGAGACGCCCCTTACCGACACAGCGGTGCATCTGCTGACTTATGGTGCTAGAAATCGAGTTTGAATACCCGTGGTGGGCAGAGCACAGATACACTTTTTTTTTTAACTTTGTGCTCAATAAAATACAGCAATAAGAAAGAAAATTAAAATTCACTTTAAATCATTACAGAAAGCACCATATTATGTAAAACTTAAAATTTACTTCTTGTTGAATGAACAGAATACAAAAGGAGAATCCTGAATAGTTGCGACACTTGCAATTATTTTAAGAGATTAGAGTAAATTAATTTATGAGAACTTTTTTTGTTTCTATTGGCTATATTTTTGTGCGCCAA
Organism: Carcinoscorpius rotundicauda; assembly: GCA_011833715.1. Classification (NCBI taxonomy): domain Eukaryota; kingdom Metazoa; phylum Arthropoda; class Merostomata; order Xiphosura; family Limulidae; genus Carcinoscorpius; species Carcinoscorpius rotundicauda. The sequence continues at coordinate 4,964,803 of CM022402.1, forward strand.
CAGCACCAAGCTATGGGCACGCGCCTATACGATTCGGTTTCATCATTCATCACTATCTCTATTAGTCTAACCTCAAATTGCAATGCTTTAAGGCACGATTAAAGTAAATTAATATATTAGACCTTGGGAGTGATGAAATACACCATACTAAAGGGTTTGACCTCCTAAGTCCAAAACTGTATTCATACATCAAATTGGTTAAGAGATGGTGGAGTTACAAGATGAAAGTTTGTATTCGAATCGGAGTCATATTATGAACCATGACGCTGCGGTTGGTAATATCAATGGTTACAAAGTTTCAAATTGTTGTGCCTGAAGATGCCGGGTTAACCTAGTGAAACGTTTTGATCACGTGTACTATATTCTATACATCCAACAGTAAACAAGTTTTACAATTCATTTGTGAAGGGGCCCGGCATGACCAAGCGTGTAAGACGTGCGACTTGTAATCCGAGGGTCGCAGGTTCGCTAAACATGCTCGCCCTCCCAGCCGTGGGGGCGTTATAATGTGACGGTCAATCCCACTATTCGTTGGTAAAAGAATAGCCCAAGAGTTGACGGTGGGTGGTGATGACTAGTTGCCTTCCCTCTAGACTTACACTGCTAAATTAGGGACGGCTAGCGCAGATAGCCCTCGAGTAGCTTTGCGCGAAATTCAAAACAAACAAAAGTACGTTGTCACGTGGTTCTTGTTCATCTAATTGAATCAGCACCGACCGTGATACTTGTACTCGTTGGTTTGTGTTATGTATTAATTTCTGTGTCGATCTATTGCAACAACAATGAACACAATAACACCGTGAGCTGACCTAAATTTCACGTTATTCTAACAACAATAAAGTCAAGCATTATTTCCTGCTCCAACCAATGTATAACACTCTTTATCAGAAGTGTTATGTGTAAATAAAAAATATTAATAATGCAGGGAACTATGAATTCATAAAATAATAGATAATGATAAAAAACCTTTCTATTTCAAAAAATGTCTCGCCATTGCTCATTCGTTCGTTTGTTTTTAAAACAAAGCCACATTGGGCTGTTTGCTGCGTTTACTGTAAAACATCGAACCATGGATCATCGTCGTAAACTTCCCACTGTCCCACTGAGGAACTTCTCTATTGTGACCTTCCGGAATTCTTGTACTGACGATGATGCAACGGCGAAACGTTGGTTTAAATTAAGATTTTTATTGTTATCTAAATAATAAAAGTTTTTTTTTGTATCCATGTCAACTCTATTGTCAAAATGTTTAAACCAGAATGCATAAAAACTCCTGAAACAAACATCAAATTGTAGAGGGTTACTGAGGATTGAATTCAGGGTTACTTTTGTAATGCACAAAGACTTTCACTTTTACGTTTCTTTCTTTGCGAAAGTAATCCTCTTGAAAAATGTGAAACATGCTTCAAGTCTTCAAGGAAAACAGGTTCCAGATTTAGGATAACTGATTTATAAATTATTTCCAGACGTTTTCCATTAGTGAGGTCATAACGAAATGACTTAGTCTGCCTGGGGCCCGGCATGGCCAAGTGTGTTAAGGCGTTCGACTAGTAATCCGAGGGTTGCGGGTTCGAATCCCGGTCGCACCAAATTCTGCCGTGGGAGCGTTATAATATTACGGTCAATCCCACTATCTGTTGGTAAAAGAGTAGCCCAAAAGTTGGCGGTGGGTGGTGATGACTAGCTGCCTTCCCTCTAGTCTCACATTGCTAAATTAGGGACGGTTAGCGCAGATAGCCCTTCAAAACAAACAAACAAATAGTTTGCCTGTGTTTAAGGTGTTTTGTGTGTGTGTTAATGGCTAATAGCATTTCTTATGGTAAAAAACTAAACACGTAAATAAGTTTATGAAAGTTTTCCCACATCATAGTTATTCAATTTCATGCAAAAAGTGCCAACTTAACAATTGATAGAAGAAAAATAAAACATCGGCCATGAAAACCTGGTTGTTAGATCAGCTGGAAATCTGGATAGCCTCAACCATCGAAATGGAAAACCGACAAGACTGGTGTATAAACAAACATGACACTAAACTAATCTTTGCTTTAAAATAAATTTTCGCTCAACTGAGCCATAATTAGTGTGATGAAGGATAAAAGAACAGAGAAAATAATTCGAAACTGCTCTCAGTAAACGATAAACTCATTACAAGGACGACTAAAAATTTTTAACTCAAATTTCAAAACCTGTTTATTTTTATTTATTTATTTTTTTACTTATAATTTAAATAACTTTTACAAAGTTCCATACTGTCTTGAGGTGGCGTTGCACTTTATTTATGTGTACATTATATACGTACATGGCCAAGTGGGTTAAGGTGTTCGACTCGTAATCTGAGGGTTGCGGGTTCGAATCCCAATCGCACCAAACCTGCTCGCCCTTTCAGCCGTGGGGGCGTTGTAATGTTACGGTCAATTCCACTATTCTTTGTTAAAAGAGTTGGCGGAGGGTGGTGATGACAAGGTGCCTTTCCCTCTTGTCTCACACTGCTAAATTAGGGACGATGCAGTTTTGCGCGAAATTCAAAAACAAACAAACAACACATAACCCTTAACAGTAACGCCCTCTATACCATCGTCCAATTTCGTAAATGAAACTAACTTAACCGACTGAGGTTCTAAAACTTCAACGTTCATTTTTTGATGAATAACATTTGTTCAAATAAAAAATTGGGTTTCTTGTACTGAAAACGTTTTCCTGGCTTTGACGGAAGGCTAAATTATTTTGTTTTTTACTAAAACAAACTACAGACTCCCTCGTTTCATGTCAAAACACAATAGCGTTAAAGACGGTTAAAACAGATAACTAACACGTTTCAAGAATATGAGAAGCATAAACAAGCTTTCTTTGTTTGTTTGTTTTGGAATTTCGCACAAAGCTTCTCGAGGGCTATCTGTGCTAGCCGTCCCTAATTTAGCAGTGTAATACAAGAGGGAAGGCAGCTAGTCATCGCCACCCACCGCGGACTCTTGGGCTACACTTTTACCAACGAAAAGTGGGATTGACCGTCACATTATAACGCCCCAACGGCTGGAAGTGCGAGCATGTTTGGCGCGACGGGGGGCGCGAACCCGCAACCCTTGGATTAAGAAGCGCATGCCTTAACGCGCTAGGCCTTGCCAGGCCTCATAAATAAGCATTACTGAAAATCCAAACCTGTTCAATTATATTGACGTTTCATCAATCGAGAAAATAAATCGAATGTATGTTCAGTTTTTCTTTTGAACGTTTTTCTTCATAATTTCCACACAGACATAATTGAAAAACGTTTATTTTGGCTCAGAAAATATTTTTTTCTCTAAGCTTTCTGACGCCATTTTATCGAGATTTTGAACGCTGACGTATGTTGCTTCGACTATTAAATCACTTTTAAGTTAGAGTTACGGTAAAATAAGATGAATTTTAGTTTCTAACGTTTGAAAGAAAGTTTTGCTTTTAATAATATAGCTAAGCCTAATGTCTTTTCTCGGTCGTTTATAATGTTTCCCATAGGGCCTGCCAATATCATACAATCTATATTACATTTTAGAAAGTAAATGAAGATACGATGTGAGAAATCTACAAGTCTTTCCACTAAAATAATTGTAAACGGGGCAATATAACGTAAATATATAAACAGTCATTTATAGTTACTAAGTAACCATGTATTGGAGTTGTAAGTCAAGGTACTATGTACTAAATGCCCCCTGTATTGAGTAACTTTATGTGTGAAGTGCATGACAAATGACTGTGCACTAAATGCCCTCTGTATTGAGTAATTTTGTATGTGAACTTTATGACAAGGTACTGTGTACTAAATGCCCCCTGTATTGAGTAACTTTATGTGTGAAGTGCATGACAAATGACTGTCTACTAAATCCCCCCTGTATTGAGTAACTTTATGTGTGAAGTGCATGACAAATGACTGTGTACTAAATGCCCCCTGTATTGAGTAACTTTGTGTGTGAACTGCATGACAAGGTACTGTGTACTAAATGCCCCCTGTATTGAGTAACTTTGTGTGTGAACTGCATGACAAGGTACTGTGTACTAAATGCCCCCTGTATTATGTAACTTTGTGTGTGAACTGTATGACAAGGTACTGTGTAGTAAATGCCCCTGTATTATGTAACTTTGTGTGTGAACTGTATGACAAGGTACTGTGTACTAAATGCCCCTGTATTATGTAACTTTGTGTGTGAACTGCATGACAAGGTACTGTGTACTAAATGCCCCCTGTATTGAGTAACTTTGAACGACAACGTTTTAGAGTTAATGTACAGAATAGTTAAATCTTTTATAAATCAAACTTTTAAAGACTTTCTAAGCTGAGCACAAAAACCAGTGACTGGATGAAGTTTAGTTTTTAAAGATAAGAAAACAGACTTGCCATATTTAACAAAACAAATCTTATAACATATTTCTGTTAGGAGATTGAATATTTTTATAATTAAAATGTAATAGCATCTATAAAGAACCTTAAAAGAAACTCACTGTGCAAACTTTAAGTGTACTAGATAACAGAGTACAAACATGTTAGCCATCACTGACACAACGTTATTTCTGTGGACTTAATTTCTAGAAACCAGGTTTAATATCCGTGATGGACAGAGCACTGATGGGCCATTGTGTAGCCTTGTATTTATTCACAAACAAATACGTTTAGCGCAGTGTAAATATTTTGATCAATTTGTTGAAAATATTCATTATCCCTGTTTCATAGACTCAATAATGAAACCCAGTCCCACTAAGTGGAGGTCTTTGTAGTAATAAAAAGAAAAACTCTTCAGTTCTGAACAATTCGTTTTACCTCGCAGTATTTGAAGGCGTTATAATTCGTGATGACGAAAAAATCCACTTGTAGAGAGAATTATATATATGTTAAAATGGCTGGTAGGGATAGAGAAAACACTTTGTAGAAGAGCGTCTGGTTTACTATGATCGAAGTTCGAAACGTTGTTCGCTCTTCTACATAATGCTTGTTTGTTTGTTTTAGAATTTCGCACAAAGCTACTCGAGGCTATCTGTGCTAGCCGTCCCTAATTTAGCAGTGTAAGAGTAGAGGGAAGGCAGCTAGTCATCACCACCCGCCGCCAACTCTTAAACTACTCTTTTGCCAACGAATAGTGGGATTGACCGTCACATTATACACCCCCACGGCTTGGAGGGCGAGCATGTTTAGCGCGACGCGAACCCGCGTCCCTCGGATTACGAGCGCACGCCTTAACGCGCTCGGCCAATCCAGGCCCTACATAATGCTTTCTCTTCCAATACTAGCTGTTTTTACACATATATAATCGAAAGGCGTTTTCAACATGTGGTATACAGTTGTTGTTGTTTTGAATTAAGCACAAAGCTACACAATGTGCTATCTGTGCTCTGCCCACCACGGGTATTGAAACCCGGATTTTAGCGTGTAAGTCCACAGACATACCGCTGAGCCGTTGGGGGGCGTGGTATACAGTGTTCATATTGAAACTGCGTGTGGCAGTGTTACATTTATTTCACTTTTTTCACGAGCACTAGTGGTTAGAAAAGCTGTTCAAATTATTACATTATTTCATGTCACGAGCACAAAACATGTGACTCATGTCGAGATGGTGTAAATATTCAGCTGTACCTTGACAGGCGCATTCCGTCCTCGCTGTCTACATTTAAATCCACGGTAGGTGACATTTCATTCGGAGCATCATATTTTTGACACATGCGCACTAAAGGTATCGTGACGCTTTTAGCCTGTGAGAATAAAGAACTACATGCGCGCCTACTAACTCACGCCGACAGATACAATATCGACAAGAAGCAGATAGTTTAGTGAGAACGCCCGAGATCCTTGTTACCGCTGTTGTTTTAGATTCTCGCACGCCATTTTGAAGAAGGTTTAGTCCACATATCGCTCACGATATGACAAACGCCGAATCCGCCGCGGAAAATACGGAGGCATCAAAAAATAGTGCTACTCCAACGGAATCTAAAGCGGAGAATAAAGCCCCTACACAGTCAGCAAGAACCAGGCCTTCTGTTCACAAAACCGATTACGAGAATGACACGGTTTATTTGTATCAGTTTGTGCGGTGTCCCGTGGTTCCTTCACCGTCTCCGTTTTGTCTGAAAGTTGAAACTTGGCTGCGAATGACGGGTGTGAAATATGAGGTTAGTGTAATTGACCAGTTATTGGTTATTTAATTTTTTTAAAATATTATTTTAACTAATTAAAATTCCACCTCGTATAGTTAGTATTGGAACTAAGATTCGTCTGTAATCTTAGACTCGATGTAAACTTTTTACAAGTTAAAGTGATAACGGCCAGTAAGAACGCCCTCTTACGATTAAGAATGCTACATGAAAAAATTGAAATTTGCCACTTTGTATACCAGAAAAGATGGTCTTTCGTAGCGTGTGTCTATATTGTTGTGTACGAACATAGTACAAAATTGAAACCTAGTAGGTGTTTACATCATAAGGTTGGATGGGAGAGATATGAACTTACGTGAGGAAAGAAAGATATCTTTTTAATGTGTTTTTACAGATCTTTTTAAAGTGTTAACTCGTATAAATTGCCAAAATCTAAATAAATTGACTAATTAATTATCGAAGTATGCAGCTAAGACCGATTTAAATATGACCATTTTTGTCAGTATAGTGAAATATTTATGTGGTGTACCTTGTTTTAATTTAGCTGTTAAAACTTGACGAAAAGTTAATGTATCATTCATCAAGTACCTCGTGTTTACTTTTTAGAACCGTCCGAATGCAACAGTTGGGCACGTGCAATTCCGTTAATGTGATAATTAGGTTTAGAAGCTAGTTGGTGATCTTGTGGGTGACCAGATATTTGTCAACTTTGTACTTTGAACTAAAGTAGCGACGAGGGTTGACTAACCCGTACGTGCTTTAGTTTCACAAAATTTGGATTTTTTTTTTTTTTTTTTTTTTGTCTCGGAGATCTGTTTATCAGAAACCTGCGAACATCGATATTTTATCACAGGATCTCTTGCTTACGCTTTAAAGGAGACTACAATAAAAATGAAGACTGGGTTAGTAGGGGTATTGTTATTTTACCGACTTAAAACTTACTTGCAGACTCCAAAGTATCGGTTTCAAGATAGGTGGCTATTGGTCAGACCAGCCGTCATCCCACGTTTTTAAATCCATGATGGAAATAAATGTATTATTTGGTGGACTATCAGAACTTCGGCTGAGACGAGATGAATTTTTGTCGTTTGGTCTTACAAAATCTCGCGAGAAGATACGTTAATATGGTTAAAGTGTAACGAAATCTGATGTTTTCACTGCAACCAACAAATCGAAACCATAGATTCGTAGACATGATTTAAACACGTCTGTCCTCGCCCCTGCTACAAATGTCATTATATTCTAAATATCTTTTGGTTATGAAGTTAGTACTTGCAAGTTTAGGCTTAATATAGAAATCGAAGTGGTTTTAGGTTCTTCCTAACCCCACTGTTGTTTCCACGAGTGTTGTAAATAACTTGTTAAATGTTATTCTCAAGCCATGAGATTATGATTCGAATGTTATTGGCCATGTAGATTCTCTCTTGTGCGAGTGTGAAAGTTTCGATCCAGTTTTCATTAACCCTATAGTCGACTAACAATGAGGGGGTAAATACAGACGCTGCAGAGATGGTGGGGGGGGGGGACACAGCGCGTGGTTGCTTTGAGAAAACCAAGGAATTGGTTGTGTGTGGCGTTTCACGTGGATGCCTGTTTGTTGTTTTTATAGTTTCCTTACACTTGTTTATATTGTACTATGCTAAAGTTAGCTGTCTGTGTCGGCGCTACAAATACTGTTGTACTCGCGCGTTATGTTATTTGTTGTACTCGTACACAGAGATTTGTAACGCTTCGGTGAGCCTTTAATTTGATTCAGTTTGAGCTGTGGCTCAAATATTTGTTGTATTTTTATCCTTTAACTATTTATGATACCATTAGACCTTCACGTCACAAGTTTATTTTAAGTTTTATTGTAAAGAAACAAATTGCACCAATCATTGTAGCTCAAATGGTTAGTTAGATTGTATATTTATGTAAATTATGGTGCTTTGGTAATTTCAGGAGCTTGTGATGGAACTGGGACTTGAAAATAAGACAAATTTGTCGATTTTTTTTAAAAAATAATTTTATAAGTGAACTGCTCGTAGAAGTTCACGTGTGCTTGGAAAGGATAAAACCTCAGAGACTGCATTCATTATCGTATGTGACTCCGAACCACGTAGTTACGAAGTGACGTGGAGTATGTCACGTGCAACTCGTTCAAGCGAGTAGCGTTAACAAATTAAAAAAGAAAAACGTGAACGAGTAGAAAGACGTATGCAAAAACTCTGACTTGAGTGTTAACAGCGCCCTCACGTTCGGGTTTAGCACAACGGTATATCAATAAAAAACGCGATTTTTGACAGTGGACAGAAACAACCGGTACCAAAAAAAATATTTAAAAACAGTTTCACAAAAATATAAAAATATCATTGTATTGTTTCATGACAATAAATATTTGTGATCTGCAACGAAGGGCGATTGAGATAACCATGTAAACACGTTATATATTTATAGCTAAAATCAGTCGCGTTCCTCGCGCGAGGAACACGACCTTCTGGGTTTAAAGACAACTTTTTTAGTGTTGTATTAGGGTGGGAGGTTGAAGGAAAAAACTCGGTTGAGCGATTATGTGGGGATGCTTTAGTTTACAAATTAGTTAGAAAGTTTGTCGGAGTTTAATATGTGGGGTTGTTTTTCAAGTATTTAATTTAGTCTTGGTAACGTTGATAATAATCTAAAAAACATTAGATGGCGCTCTTTTTATTTTGTTTTGTTTTTTACATTTCGCATAAAACTACACGAGGGCTATCTGCGCTATCCGTCCCTAATTTAGCAGTGTAAGGCTAGAGGGAAGGCGTTTAGTTATCGCCACCCACCCACCGACAACCTTGGGCGACTATTTTACCAACGAATGATGAGATTGATCATAACATCATAACGACTGAAAGGGGGCGAGCATGTTTGTGACGGAGATTCGTACTCGCGACCTTCCCGATAGCGGAGAAGGAAATAATTTTCGAAACTGTCCTCGATTTTAGGCACAATTTGAAAATGGAAGTGATCAGGTAACGCACAGAGGGAGTCAGCACATGGTAAATGATCCTGTTACACTTCATTCAGGTAAGTCACGTGAGAAGCATCGTATTTGTTTAAAAAAAATGTTTCTTACGTGCGTGTCAAAACATTATTCTGACACTAACTTAAGAAAATCCGGGTTTCGATACTCGTGGTGAGCAGAGCACAGTCTACAGTGTAACTGTGCACTTAATTACAAATAGCATTAATGTGGATTTAACAGTATTCCGTATTGGCGTATTTTATTTTTCACTAGTTTGGTAACCAGGTTTTTGTGTCTAAGCACTGTGTGATGCCCTTGAATTTTCGAAGTTTCGACGTAAGATAGATCTTGTTGTAAAATTTAAACTACTCTGTTCTTTCTCGTAAGTTTCAAAGAACAACCTTCTCAAATAGACGTCTTCACTTCCCCTGCGACCAGGGCTTAGAACGCTCGAAACAGGGTCTCTGATAATCACGACGGACACAACACGGGTAGCCCATTGTGTAGCGCTAAGCTTAGCAGCAAACAGTCGATCAAACAAACCTTCACTCTGTTGTTAAACGTTTACTGTGCTACCATTCACACGATTTGTAGACTTTACATTTCACTAAAATGCTTTTCGTTTTTGTTTCGGGTATTTCGATGGTAACTTAAAAGCAGAGTGGCACAGACAGGTCTAGAAAGATTAACTAGGCTAGAATGTTCTTCTTTCGTGTACTTACTGACTGTTTTAGTTGTTTCAATTCTGTAAATTATTAACATCTCTCTTGACAAATTACTGCACTTTTCTCCTCAGAATGTGGATCACCGACTGAAGTACAAGTCAAAGAAAGGCCAGTTACCGTTTGTGGAGCTGAATGGAACTGAAATAGCAGATTCAGACATCATTATTAGTGAACTGAGCAAGAAGTTCGATAAAGATCTCGATGTTGATCTCTCTGTCGATCAGAAAAACGTTAGTCATGCTTTCAATTCGATGCTCAACAACCACACATCTTGGTAAGCCTAAAAATATTTAAGATTAGATTCTTTTTAAGGTCGTCGGATCTCGCGAGTTGTGTCGAGATTCGAGCATGTATCAAAATAAGTTCGTTTGGGGTTCGCTAGTTTACTGGAAATGTTTGTGTGACCTGTAAGAAGAAGAAAACGAAAGTTTATTGATAATGGTTATTTTAATGTTTTTCATCGTTTAACGCAAAGTGCTCAACACAGGACTCTGGGTATGTTGTATCCAACAGGTGTACAGTGCTCGAGTAAACATGATGCGATGAAGCCGAACTTTTGTTGTTGTTTTGAATTAAGCACAAAGCTACACAATGGGCTATCTGTGCTCTGCCCACCACGGGTATCGAAACCCGGATTTTAACGTGCAAGTCCGCAGACGTACCGCTGAGCCACTGGGGGGTCGAACTTTTGTTCCAGTTTTCGTCATTTATTTAACAATCTTAATACAACCTTCCCTCTCTCCCTCTTCATACTCGACTCGTAATCCGAGGGTCGCGGGTTCAAATCCCCGTCACACTAAACATTCTCGTCCTTTCAGCCGGGAGGGCGTTATAATATAACGATCAATCCCATTATTCGTTGGTAAGAGTAGCCCAAGAGTTGGCGGTGGGTAGTGATAACTAGTTGCCTTCCATCTGGTTTTATACTGCTGAATTAGGGACTAAACACAGATAGCCATCGTCTAGCTTTGTGCGAAATTCAAACCCTCTTCATATCTCCCTATAAATGGGAGAGAATTTTGAACGATGCTACGTATCTGTGGTATTTAAAACCCTAACCATACCCTCGTACGAGGGTAACGAGTGCCCTATGTGCATACAGTGCAGTTGATATGTCCAATTAATTTTTATTTATGTTACATCACTTAAGAACTTGAGGTATTTTGCAAATGGGGAGCATAGTGTTAGTCCCTTCTAGTCTAAAGTTTAAGTATACGGCAGAAATTTTGTAAGCGATCTTCCAGTATTTACGTATTGCTAACAGACAAATCATCCGTAACAGTCTGGCACGTGACAACAGACACAATCGATATTTCTGATGGGCGTAAGCAACTCTTGGGAAACTTCCATTTGTTGTGTGAGGGGTAGACGTGATCCCAACTTCGACTAGTAATTAAACTAATTTTAACACCAACACCAAAGTTTGACACTGATAACTACAGTTAGGAACACAATGTTTGGTTGTATTATTCTTCTGACTTCTTCGAAGTAATGTTTCATGTGCTTTACAGTAAATGTAAAACATTACATTTTGTTATACAGAAAAACAAAAAATAAATAAATGGGTTATTAATAATAATATATTTTTACGTTGCCAGTTTGGGTGAAAATTTTCGGCAGACGACATTTTAAGCTAAGCCTAAAAGAAGAATTGGGTATTGCAGTAGATTTAATAAGACGTACATGGGGTTAGTTTTTGTTTCAGCCCTCTCTTAAATTGGTTTTGTTACACTTAATTTGTGTGTGTGTATCCTCATACATAACGGTTAGTTTTTCCTTTAAAGATCACTCGCGATTGGCTGTTAGTTGGCACGTGCCCTGTATGTGCGTTTACATAATTTTGAATATCATCCATATATCCAAACCGTTACTTGACACTTGTGTGTCTATTTATAACTGGCGAACCGCTGGACTTAATTTTTGAACATCCTGGGAAATGACATAAATGGATCATTGTGAGGTTCTAAACCCCTCAAGCTTGAGAACCGCTGTATTCACTGCGCATCGTTTATACGGGTAATGACAGTCACCACTTAGGCCTAGTCCTCTAAGTCATCATCGTGTTTTATATGTATATATCGTTGGAATGTGTTTAGTGGCTCCAAGTTACATGTACTATTGCAATTGTTACTTGCATGGCCGTGCTTTGCGACTGTTTTTGTGTGATTGTTTTAAAAACCTTTAAATAATTCCATGACGTGATATCCGTCTTCATGATGGATTCTTGTCTGTTTTTTTATATTTCATTACTGCTTCTGAAAAGATGGATATCAAATAAATTCATTCATTTGTAAACCTTTTTTAATATTTTTACTTTCAGGGTGATGCGTTGGTGGCGCTACAGTCACCCAGCCCAGTTTTTAAAAGTTGCCCAACTGGATGTGAAACGAGCACTAAACTCTAAGCTTCCTAAAGGAATTCTTCAGTTCTTTTTCAAGATGAGTTTCAGAAGTGTAAGTCTTGTTCTTCATTGAAACTAGATGCTAAAATTTTGGATCGAGTTAAACGATTTTTGTTTTGTTTTTCACAAATTCTTTTGTGTTAAGTTTCCAGGGAAGTAGTATCATTTTTTTTTTAATTTATATGCGCAGAACGTCAAAAAGGCCATTGGACACGGTCTGGGTCGTCATAGTAACGAAGAAATTTTGCAGTTTGGTAAGGATGATTTGAAGGCTTTGTCAGAATACCTGCAGGACAAACCATTTTTCTTTGGAGATGAACCTCATCTCGTAAGTTGACTCCTTTAAAATATCAATAATAATAAAAATGTATATATAGTTGTTTTGTGTTTTTTTAATTGTGAAATGCTACGTAACGTATACCTTTTACTTTAACTGTCAGATTAATGATGGAATATTTGTTTACAATTAGCTGGACTGCGTGGCTTTCTCTCACTTGTGCCAATTTTACTACGTAAGTTTTGGGGACATAAAGGAATATATGGACACCAACTGTACCAATTTGGTCAATTTCCTAGAGAGGATGAAGGCCCGTTATTGGCAGGACTGGGAAGAGATGTCGAAGTCTTTGGATCTAAACACTCATCTCCCGAAGAAGGAAGACGAAAAGGGAAACAAAGAAGTAGTTGCTTCAGAAGAGAAGGAAGACAAGAAGGATTTGGAAGAGAAAGAAGACGAGAAAGTGAAAGATGACAAGGGTGAAATCTCCGAAGAGAAGACCAAAGACGAAAGTGAGAAGAAAGAATAGACTCGAAATTATTGGTCGTTTTTTCTGATCAGGACAGACTTAAGTACTCATAGTGAGGTCACAAATACCGACTCTCGAGTGACTCTGATATCGAATTGTTTTGATGTTGCTTGTGGCCCCACCCCCACCCCCCTCCTTTATACGCTGGGTCACTTGTTCACGTGGAAAGATATGTAGGCATTATCTGGATTTCGTTTTCATTCCAAAATGTCGGGTCAGTATTAATTGCTGTTTGTATGCATGTCCAATTCCTGCTTTTCCCGTTTTGAATATGAATTAAAGTAGCTTTTCTTACACGTGTAGCCAGTAAGGACACCTTTTTAAGTGGCAGCTGTGTTGAGTGTTTAACGTGTGTTTTGCTCAATGTTTCACAAAATGCTCAGCTTATTGTGTTGCACCAAGGTGCTCATCGTGTTTTATCTTACCTAGAGGGACTCCAATATATCCTCTTTCTTACATATTCGCACATTGAAATTTCTGGGTACAATTTTTATGTATACTTGTTGAAGTGGCCAATACTTTTTTTTACTTGTAGGTTGTAAAACACACACACACACACACACACACACACACACACACACACACACACACACACACACACACACACACACACACACACACACACACACACAGAAACGCTTCCATTTTAAATTTCGGATTTAACCGTCGATGGTTTTGTCTGGACGTTGATAAATCGTGTATTTTAGCATCTCTTATACAACGTATAACGTACGTTTTCGTTTTATAGCGAATTCGTTCTTTTAAGACGTCTTTTTACGCCGGTATTTTGTCCTGTGGTTTTTGTAAAACGACTCCGTGTTCCCTGGTTGCATTGATATATTCTTATTATATAAATGTATCACATAGGCTTACTTTGTAGCCTGCAGTATTTGTCATTAAACTGTTGATTGTAAAATATATTTTTGGTGTTTCTTTATATCTAATCAAAGTTATCTCCTTTCAAATGGGGGAGAGGGCGGTATAACACTTTCTATAAACACCGCCCTTTGTTTTCAGTCTTGCTAGAACTAGTGCGAGGTCAGTGACAACGTTTTTTGCCTCGAATATAAAAGATGAATAATTTTAAAGTAAATTCTACTAAATATTTAGACTTTAACAAAGCAAATTAAAATCGTAATGACAACCGAGAAATGATACATTTTTTTGTGTGTGTGCAACAAAATCGCGTTGTTATAAAAACTGGTACAACCATACAGAAGGACACCACTTGTTTAATCACGTGAAGCTACGTTCATCGTTTGTAACCACTGGGTAAGATACATGTCAAAACGTGTGGAAGGTTACTCTCTGTTGTACAGATGTTGACCACTTTTCGAACTCTGCAGTGTTTGGTTTTTCAACAAATATTTTTACAGTTTGATACAATTTTTTCAATGCTATATATTACTGGAATTTATTTATAAGGATTTGTTAACCTGGTGTGAAAATGGAGGTAAACCTGTCGGGAAAAAAAATGAATACGAGAAATAAACATCATCTATTGTTATTAATGTTTAAAAGACCAACCTGACTCGTACACTGGTCTCAGTAATTTGAAAAAAAAAAAAAAATGTTTGTGTCTCACCCATAAATACGTCGGAATACGTTCACGAATGTTAAAGTCGTGGAAATGGTGCAAAACTGTATTTTTCTACTAAGATTCGTATCCCTAACCGGTTTCGGAATGATGCGGTTAACCCAAATGGAACTGCTTTCCCGCAGTTCTGTGTTACACAGACAAAGAACATAGGACATTGAACTTAGCGGAGTTACATTTCTTACAGACTGATTCATCTGTGTTGAGGTCGAGTTTTTTGCTCATACCAGATGTTAGGCTTAACAGTCTGGATTTTTATCTCATTGGTGTATTTATTTTTTAATGTTGGAATAGGAACGTTAGGTTTTAACCGTAGTTTACACGAAGGTGGGGTCTACCCCTCTCCAGCATATCTTCTTGATGTTTGTTTTTAAATTTATAATAAAAGCGTAAATACGAAGAAACAAGTGAAATCCACAATTTGGGTTGCATCAAGCTACGAAAAATGAGTTCCTTTTTTGTACATTTCCCGTTGTGTACGCTAAGTATTGGAATATTTGTGTTAAAAGGGGGCCCACTACAGGATAGGTAGATTTTAAACATTGTGTATCGGGCTAGATTTATACTATACATCATAAATGTAGAATTTGAAACTACAAACAATTGTAACTTAGGCCAAGATTTACTGCCATCGGAGACTTTCAGATCTGATGAGGGTGTAGGTATTGTAATCAACAACGGATTTACTGACCATGACAATGATGCCTGACCTCGACCTGATTTTAATCAATCTCCAAAGTTAAGGTCACGAGTTTACTGACAGATACCGACAAAAGTTGTTGATGGTTTTGGTGACACTGCTGACATAGTTGTTAAGTCTGGTCGTGTAGCTTCGTAATCACCAAACTGTATAATGAGCAATAAGAACTAGTAACTCCGGTTGTCGAGCGCCTCTCAGTGGTAAACATGCCAGTCTGTAGAATTCTCGACTCCAAAGTTCGCGTCTAGTTATCACAAGGAAAAAAAACGTGCTCGTAAATAGAACCTTTTGGTGGATTATAAGAACGACTGACTGAAATCCAACAAGAACTGACTTCCCTATAATCCAAAATTTCAGAATTAGGGACGGCCAAAGAAAGTAGATTGTGTGTGCGAAATCAGTCCAACAAACACACTCGAAACTCTCCAAATAAGGAGATGAGAGGGTGCCTATTGTCGCAAAACTTTCAATAGTCCATAGTATTTTCAATTCTGTTATTTCGATGTTAACATTTTGAATTTTGAAAAAAAAACCAAAAACGAAGTTAGGACTATTTATTGTCGTAATCTCAAATTCCTGCACTAATTTGAATTTTAAAGTATTTGTAAATACTTTATTGAAGTTTGAATTAATTGACTGTTAAACCTATTGTTAGACTTTTTGAGAAGCAGAGGAAATGTTATGCAAATGCTATAGAAACCAATTATATATCTTTTATGTTTTATAATTAGGCCTAGCATTACGTGATGTGTACAGTTCCTAGTTTGTAGAGTAACTATGGCACACGTGGCCTGAAATCGAAATAGCAGCTTTGGAGGATTCTGTATGTGACACGTGAAGTCTTATGTTTCACAACGGACAAAAACGGTCTTTACAAGTCCTCCAGATAACCTGTTGGGAGAAAACGGAACTAGAAGCATACGATGGAAACCAGATTACTCGCGTACGAATGCACGTTGTGTTTAGTTCAGTAATAAACTGATAAATAGCGATTTATAAACACGTTGAAAATTATATTATCTAGTAAACATACTATACATTTCAACAGAACATTTTTTTCCGTCATCTTCAGGTCCTAAACTTCCTAATTTATAAGGAAGCAGTATCAGAATTAGATGTGTTTTTTTTTTCCTTCTGGTGGGACAGCGCTAAGCCTATGGAATTACAATGCTAAGATCCGGGGTTCGATTCTCCACTGCATCCAGGCCAGTGGGCCTTTGCTTTAAGGGAAATAAATGCTGTTTAGACGCACGTTGTCTACATAAAACAACTTGTATTGCGATTGTAAAACCTGTTTGTCAACATAATAGTGAAGGAATTGAGATAACTGGGCAGTCTCATGAACTCAAGAAATCTGTCTGTCCACGTGACTGTTCGGATTGCATCTGTCCTCCCACGAGTATTGCGGGTCGTTCACCTCCCACGGGCAGTTATTATCACAGCTCATCACTCTGCAACTGTAAGAAGGCTGGCAACAACCAGAAGTTTCAGCTTCCGGAATCAAACCAGAACTGTGAAACGTTGGTCACTCACAGTTGTGAGGGCAAGAACATTCTAAATTCATTGTAGTTTATACTCTTAGGCTTAATATCCACGTTAAATATCTTACGTTGGATCTGCTGTGAAGTTAAGCCTCTTCAGTTAAGATGTTTATCAGTGAATTATCGAGTCTTGCGAAGCTCTACATAAAACACTTACTAACTAAAAAAAAATATGGATGTACGTGCGTGTATCTTTGAAATATATTTTACTGGAACGTAAGATACTGACTTGCTGATCTGTGAGATCAGTATTGTGCGGAAAACAACATGAAAGATGTCTTTCACCTTTCACAGAGTAAAGATTTTGGATGTAACCATCTGAATAAGGATGGGTTAAAGGTCACCACCTCTTTACAGTTACGTTCTGAATAAGGATGGGCCAAAGGTCACACGTCACCACCTCTTTACAGTCACGTTCAGAATAAGGATGGGTCAAAGGTCACACGTCACCACCTCTTTACAGTCACGTTCTGAATAAGGATGGGTCAAAGGTCACACGTCACCACCTCTTTACGTTCACAATTTAATTAAGAAATATCTTGTCAATACATGTTAATCAACTTGTCACGCGCTGACACCTAGTGGGACAGTAGAAGGTCTTCGGATTCAGAATACTAAAATCAGGGCGTTCGATTCCTCTCTTGGCCCGGTCTTGCAAGCTGGTTAGAGCGCTTGACTCCTGATCTTAGGGTCGCGGGTTCGAATCCCCGTTACACCAAACAAGCTCGTCCCTTCAGCCGTGGGGACGTTATAATGTTACGGTCAATCCCACTAATCGTTGGTAAAAGAGTAGCCCAAGAGTTGGCGGTGGGTGCTGATGACTAGCTGCCTTCCCTCTAGTCTTACACTGCTAAATTAAGGACAGCTAGCGCAGATAGCTCATGTAGCTTTGCGCGAAATTCAAGAAACAAACAAACAATCGACTCTTCTCAGTGAACGCAGCAGATAACCCTCTGTGGCTCTGCTGTAACAAAACATCGGTACATGCTGCAAATAATCCCCCGTCTTATTATTTTACTGTTTCAGATAATTTAACGAATTAAGTACGGATGTTGACGACCTAAGATCTATGTTTAAATTGCAGTCTTCGTGATTCACTGAGACATTATTCTTTTTGTTACATATATTGACGCTCCCTCTTTATCTCTGGTCTTTCAGTCGAAGGTCTCAGTATTGAAGTAAAAACAAAACAAAAACGTCCCACTTCAGATGTGGGCAGGAGCAGCCCATTCAAAGAAAAACTCCGTTTATTTCTGGTTCATACTTTTAGTATCACAATAGAAGACATTTCTGTGTATGTTTCAGTCTGTTAAATCACGTCCTAATCTGTCATAAGTCAAATTTAACTTCCGGTCAGAACAAACTACCACGTACGTGGAGTGAAAACAAAAATACGCCGGGTCGTTAGTGTAACTGACTATTTACATTATCATGAAAACCAAAATATATTTTTTGTCAACTCAGTACCGTCTCTGTTGACGATATTCTTTTTTTTAAAATTTATTTCTCTCTATCTCTTGACAATCAACAACGAACGTCTATCGACGTGCTAATATACATATATATATATCGTCAAAAGCAGCGTATAACGTGTAACGAATACGGCCAATAAATATGTGATAAAAAAAATAAACAGATTTATTGTAATCTAATATCGTCCAAGCGACGGATTAATAAATCATGATTAGCTGTGCAGTGTAGGCGTAATACGATGCTTTATTACCCGACCGTTTCTCGTCGTTTTTGGTGTTGGATTTATCTTTATGTGAAACGCCACCTAGGTTAAAATTCAAGAAACCTGTGTAAATATTTCGGACACTCAAGCGATGAACGTTGTTGAGATACATAATTAAAAGTTGTATTTAAAAATTGATCAACCCTGTACGTTTCAACGTCATCCTTAGACGTGTGAAAAAATACGTTGTACCACATGTAAATACAAAAATATAGGTTTTCATCTCGCCGCTAGATTACAGAAAAATAATAAAACAGTAAAATAATTTCATCGAAAACAAGGATGAAGGGTTAGATTTTTCATGGTCGGGTGTTTCATATATTTTTATAAATGCTTTCAGTTACGACAAGTTTGTTTAAAACGTTAGCGAATGTAGTTAACAGTTATAAATAAGCTGTCTCTCTTGACGACTGAGAGAGATCTAGCTTGAGTGAAGCAAGTTTCTTTTTAGGGTTGACCCGGCATGCCCTGGTAGGTTAAGACGTTTGTAATCTGAGGGTCGCGGGTTCGAATCCCCGTCACACCAAACATGCTCGCCCTTTAAGCCGTGGGGCGTTATATTGTGACGATCAATCCCACTATTCGTTGGTAAAAAGAGTAGCCCAAGAGTTGGCGGTGGGTGGTGATGACTAGCTGCCTTCTCTCTAATCTTACACTGCTAAATTAGGGACAGCTACCGCAGATAGCTCGTGTAGCTTTGCGCGAAATTCAAGAAACAAACAAACAATTTAGAACGTTTGCGACTAAAATACGCATCCGAGAGAAACTGAATTATGTTGTGGCTTCATCAGAATAACCAGTACAGGTCACGTGGTTTTTAACTGAAACAGTTTGCCACCAGAGTGTAGATTATGACTTTCATTAGTCAGAACTAGCAGTAATTTTTTACTTTGCCCATTAATATTTCAGTTAAAAGTAAAACGATTTTTTACAAAAATAACAGTTTTCGGAACTTGACATTTTTGTCTTTATTGTTGTAAATGGTTCTCCAATACTTACGTTGCAGTTTCTTACTTAATTTCATCAGTGTCTGAGAAGCGCCTGAGAAAACAACTGTTCTGCATACTTTGGCTCGTGATCAAGGGTTTCCATAGCAACGGGATGGAGAGGGATTGACCGTTCTTTTCGTTCATGGCCGAGAATCTCAAAGAAATTTAAGTACTTCAAATGTCAAGGATACGAGCAGTGTGCTGACCAATTAAACAAGTAGCTACGAGAACTTTAGGCCTAAACAAATACATCATAAATCCAATCCTCTGATCTGACAGACTGAGTAATTACTGTTACTTCATTGGATTGCTCGCGCTGCTTTACGAAGCTCTTATATATGTGATGTTGTTAACTATATTTCAGTGACTTAATTTAGATGTTAGATAGAGGGCGCATGAGCCTATCAAATTTGTCAAAGATCAAGATGGATGCATTAGTTATAAATACGCGTATAGCCTGTAGAGTGACAGTCAGTAATACGAATATGGAGAGAGAATTGAATACCAGAGTGAAGTTTTTTTATCAAAAGTGACTGAGTAATGAGTGAAATACATCGTTTCTGGTCTGTTACTCGGGTTCATGGTGAGTTATGCGTTTGATCATATAACAAAACTAGTCAAGTTAAGCATTTGTTTTATAGTTTATGCATGAACGTTGTGCTCGAGTTTAGGCCTACATTTAGGTGTAGAGTTAATGTTGATACGTTATTTGTGCGGGCTCCAACCAGGAGTCTTTACTCCTGGACGTAGCTTGTACAAACATTATATAATAAATTAAATGATCTATCAGAACTATTTTTTTTATAATTTCTTGTCCATCTTACTAAAATCGTATTTCTGAAAACAACAACAACTGTACTTTTGAAATAACATCGTGTAATGCTAGCCTCATCGTTTTAAGTACATTTAGAGCCAAGTTTGTTTCTTTGCCACCTTGTTTAATGGTTTCCTCCATATCCAGCCCGACAGCATTCACTTTAACACAAGACAAACACGTTCAGAACCGGAAACTGTGTAATCGATAAGGTAAGGTAGCTAGCTGCTACTCAAATTCTGGTGATCATGTACGTTGGAAACTCGAGGCGATTTGCTACAAACGGCATTCTGTGTCGGTAAACGCGTTTCTTCAATTTCGTGGCCTTCACGCTCTGCGTTTCACGTTTTCTCTGTGTTCAAGAAATTAACTCAATTTATATTTAACAATTTCGGTTCAGATTCAGTCTGTTTTTAGTTTATTTATCAGCTGAAGGTTCTTCATTATCCAAATATTTACATGAAACGAAATCCGAACAATTGGAAGCATGGCTGTTCATATAGAATCGAACAGGGCGTCCAACTGACTACCACCGTTATTTCTGTTGTTTCTTTACGACTTATTTGACATTTTATCTCGGGAATGTTTTATTAAATTTTGGTAAAACAAAATTGTTAAGACTGCAAATTTAAACGAGTTGACATAAAACCACCGTGAAGGACAGCAGTGAGGACTGGTCAGTGAACTCCTTTCCAAGAGGAACGTGGATTGTGTTGTAGTATATGCAACACTTTTTGTTTGTACAAGGACATTTATGTCACTCGTGCGTTGTGAACAGTTCAGGACATTTTGAACTCTTGTTGTGTTACACTGGTCAAGAAACGTGTGAAGAAAGGATTGTCACGTTACTTGTAGATTTTGTTTTTGTTGTAGACCCACACGTTATATGTGTTACACCTGATTTGATAAAGATTTGGACAGCATCACTCTGAAGAAATCTTTGTCGTGTTATTTGCATATTTCGTTTTTGTTGACTTAATGCACTCCAAGTTAAATGTGAATGTAATCAAAGATTCTGCGTTCTCTTGTGGACAGTAATTACATCACCGGATTTTCTTTCATTAGCCACAAAGTAATGACTTTACTTTTGTTCGGATATGTTAGGTATTGTCTGAAACTTAACTGATTTTCGCCATTTCCATGCATGAAACAAAGGCGAGAGAAACAAACAACTTTTTATCTGTTTGGAAACTAACGCCTCCTTGTTCCCCATTCTTTAAAAAAGTTAACTTTTACAAATAAAATTTCTAAAACCTATTTAGTTTATTGTTTTGTTAAATAAAATTTGATGATGTATCCCACAACGTGGACGTGTTGACACACTATATGTATTTTTCCCATCTTAAGATATGGTTTTCAAAAGACGCCATGTCTCTTTTTTTATAGGCCTGACATGGCAAAGTGTGTTAAGGCGTGCGACTCGTAATATGAGAGTCGCAGGTTCACATCCCCATTGCGCCAAACATGCTCGCTCTTTCAGCCGTTGGGACTGTTATAATGTGACGGTCATTCCCACTATTCGTTGGTAAAAGCGTAGCCCAAGAGTTGGCGGTGGTTTATGATGACTAGCTGCCTTTCCTCTAGTCTTACACTGCTAAATTAGGGACGGCTAGCGCAGATAGCCCTTGAGTAGCTTTGTGCGAAATTCAAAAAGCAAATAATCAGTGACATATATGTAAAAACGGCTCGTTTGGGTTGAGAAAATATTTTACATAGAAGAGCGAACAACGTTTCGACTTTCTACGGTCATCGTCAGGTTCACAAAGAAAGAAAGAGGTAAATGACCGGAAGCTGACCATATGTTTGGAAGGGTTTGTGTAACTGAATGTCGGAACGTAGAGGGCGGTGTTAAATGTTTGAATATATAATTTTATTATATTAATATAGGTATAAAGCTTGGTTGTTGGGAATGTCTATAGTAACCAATTAGCAACCCTCATGAAATTCACCACAATAAAGACAAACTTCATGTTCAACAACCAAAACTATATACAAACAAATGGCCTAAGCATGGGTAACCCAGTATCACCAGTTCTAGCCAATATTTTTATGACACAAATTGAAACACAAGCAATTAATACAGCATTACATCCACCACTATACTGGTACAGATATGTAAATGACACGGTTGCGGGATTGAAATCTACAGAACACATACTTAATTTTTTCACTCACATTAACTCTATACATGCCAACATTAACTTCACATGTGAACAGGAAGAAAGCAATCAAATATCATTTCTTGACCTCAAAATTACGAGAACCGACACACAATTCAAAACAGAAATCCACCGAAAAATCACCCATACTGGACTATACATTCCTTGGGACTCAGCATATGAAACAAAACAAAAACTAAACATACTAATAAAACAGATAAACACAGCCATAAAACTATGCTCACCAGATAAAATTAACGATGAATTAGACAAAATAAAACAATACTTCATCAACATCAATAAGTTTCCTCCACAAACCGTAGAAAACATTATACGCACACACCTAGACAGAGAGCAAAATCAACCAAGAAAAGTGAATATATCTCACGAATCAAAAAATAACGAAACCGTATACTGCTGTATACCATATATTCCTGACATCAGCAGACAGATAACCAACATTTGGCAAAAACTAGTAACAAAATATAACATTCCAGTTAAAACTAAATTTATTCAAAAACCAGGCACAAAACTGAGGTCTATAGTATGTGAAAACTACACTGACAAACACCACACCAACATTATTTATAAAATACAATGTGATAACTGCCACGACTTCTATATAGGAGAAACAAGTAAAAAAATGGAAACCAAATTCAAAGAACATAAAAAGTCACCTTCACACGTTTTCGAACACTGCAAGTCAAATAAACACAACATAACCATAGAAAACACTCAAATACTAAACAAAGAAACAAACATAAACAAACGCAAAATTAAAGAAGCCTTACTTATACAACAACTTAAACCCAAAATAAACCAATATAAAGGAACGCCTTTATACCTATGTTAAATATACTAAAATAAAATTATATATTCAAACATCTAACACCGCCCTCTACGTTCCGACACTCAGTTACACAATCCCTTCCAAACATATGGTCAGCTTCCGGTCAGTTACCTCTTTCTTTCTTTGTGAACTTGACGATGACCGAGGAAGGTCGAAACGTTGTTCGCTCTTCTGCGTACAATATTTTCTTAACCCAAACGAGCCGTTTTTGCAGATATAAAAAACAAACAAACAAACATTTTTATCAAACAGCATAAAAGCAGTGTTCAAATTCGGAGGAACTGATGACGTAATCGGTATGACCAAATATAGAATGTGACGTAGTTTTGAATTAAGCACAAAACTACAGAATTGGATATCTGTGCTCTGACACCCCCTCAAGGGTAACTTGGTTTTATCGTTGTAAGTTTGCAGACTTGCCACTGGGGGGCGGGGTCAAATATGTCATTTAAAACCTCTTTGCCGACAAGTCAAAAAGTCCAGGTTGTTCGTAGTCGGGGTACTAAAGAAATCCTTCGATGTAATGAAGATGGGGTGGGGGTAAGCAGTAGACTAAGTTACTGTTCAGTTAGATGACTTATAGACGTGGACAGTGGAAGTGATGGTGTGTTTACACTCCCAGACGAAAAATGTCTGTTTCGTAACCAGAAATACGTTACACACTCACGTAAAAATCGAGTGACTTTACTGCCTTTACAGCATTTGTCTGAAGATCCCGATGTGTTAAAACAAATTGAACGTTGTTATAAAACGCGCGAATCATATTTCCTGCGTTTCAAAGTATTGATCTAAACTCGTTATCAAAAGAACAGGCGTGTTCGTTGTAGAAGAAAACCACGTTGGGCCGTCTTTCTTCACAGTAAGGAATCCACGCCAGGATTTTTAGCATTGTAAAACTATAACCATATCGTTGTAACACCGGGGGACCCAGAAAGGAAAGATACTAAAAAAACTAACAAGGTATAAACAACTACACATCAGGTACATAATATAGATAACTTATGAGTCAAAACCGAGAAGTAATAAAATATATCGATACGTCTACCACATCCAGGAAAGGTTAGAAGACATATATCGATACCAAATGTACAATAAGTCTAAAATTAGATTAATTGGCGCCGTTGTCTCAAAAGGTGGGACAACAAAATTTCAGGGGGACACACATTATCACACCATGACTTCTACAGTATCTCTCTGTATTCAGATGCATCTTTGACCAGCTTGAGTTCAGTACCATGACTTCCACAGTATCTCTGTGTGTTCAGATGCATCTTTGACCAGCTTGAGTTCAGTACCATGACTTCCACAGTATCTCTGTGTGTTCAGATGCATCTTTGACCAACTTGAGTTCAGTACCATGACTTCCACAGTATCTCTGTGTGTTCAGATACATCTTTGACCAGCTTGAGTTCAGTACCATGACTTCCACAGTATCTCTGTGTATTCAGATACATCTTTGACCAGTTTGTGTTTAACATCATGACTTCCACAGTATCTCTCTGTATTCAGATGCATCTTTGACCAGCTTGAGTTCAGTACCATGACTTCCACAGAATCTCTGTGTGTTCAGATACATCTTTGACCAACTTGAGTTCAGTACCATGACTTCCACAATATTTCTGTATTCATATTGTATTTTAATTCTGACAGAGTTATTGACTTATATGTTTCGATTTCCTTATTATTCAGGACTTGCGAAAGTTTCTTTTCGTGAGCTGTCATTCAGCGAAGTGTTGGGTTCCTGGTTTTGGTTATTCTGTTAACCAGATTCTTCTCTTGATACTTAATTATCTGTAAAACAAGTTAAAAGACAAGGAACACAAACATTGTGTATATATCCTGTCGAACTATTTATCTGTGCGCACTTTACGTTTGTAAATTAAAATCACTTCAGTGGTTTGGTTATTTACTTAGAAATGAAGTGTTGTTAAGGTCTCTCTCTCTGTATATATATATATGTTTGTTTGTGTTAAATAGCTTAACTGTTACATACACAAATTCGTAAAATCCAGAGAAGTTTATTCGCGTAAAATAAAAACGTCAAAGTACCTGGTTTCCCGTAGGGTTTGTAACGGATTGACCGACTAGTTGTTAATAACACTTAATTATGGAAGACGGAACCTTCTCTTGTGACTCGCTCACAGCAGATTATGTTTATTTTACTTTCTGACACACGGGAAGTGAGTGGTCTACACCGACCCGATCAGTCGCCAAGCCATGAGATCAAATTTGCCCTGCCCTGTAGGCCTTACAGAAATATTTGCCCACCGTAACAGTGTGGGTGGATAAGTCTGTCCAAAGTTATATGGTTAACGTATTATTTCCTTTCAGTCGTGTTCTGTTTATGTTATCGAGTGTAAGGTTTCCCTCTCACCGGAATGTGGAGAAAGAAACCAGTACCTCTGATCATTTCAGATGGGCGCAAAAGCCCCAAGTCCTAGTTATTACACAGGATGAATAGGCTTACCTTTCGGAACATTTGGAACGAAGTTTTACATACAATCTATTCTTTCTGTCTTGATAACTTTAATACATCATACGGACAGATGGTTTGTTTACTTGTTGTTAACTCCACAGTAAGGGAGGGCTGTCTTCCCTGCGTCATACGTTTTTAGTGTATAATTTGGGTTTTGGCTGGAAGGCGAGGGATGTCGTGATCTTTACAATTCGCGTCGTGAGTAAGAGACGAGTACAGTATAAATAAGAGTGAGATGAATCAGTTGGTAACTGAGTTATTCAATCCACTGATAATCAGTGTCAGATAAATAATCTATGTTAACTTGTGTGTATTCTATCAGTTTGTGGACGGACTGTAGCTGTAGAATTATATAAGCGAATTAGGCTTACATTCGTTTTGGAGTTTATGTTGAAAAGGTTCCGTGTTGAGTATTATACCTACAAGCAGTACTGTCAAAGAAAAAAAATAGATAAATTCGTTATGATTGCATGAACTTGCCATCATTTTTACGAAATAACAAAACAGAACCCGCCTAAATCTAGCTAGTACCATGTTAGTGTTAAGAGTCCTTTGAGCCTGGCCGTGGTCCGGCATAGCCAAGCACGTTAAGGCGTGCAACTCGTAATCTGAGGGTGGCAGGTTCGCATTCCAGTCGCGCCAAACATGCTCGCCTTTTCAGCCATTTTAACATTTTTATAATGTGGCGGTCAATTCCACTATTCGTTGGTAAAAGAGTAGCCCAAGAGTTGGCGGTGGGTGGTGATGACAAGCTGCTTTCCCTCTAGTCTTACACTGCTAAATTAGGGACGGCTAGTACAGATAGCCCTCGAGTAGCTTTGTGCGAAATTCAAAAACAAACAAACTGAGCTGGCCGCCGAGGAAGAGACAGATGAAAAAGTAAAAATGACACTGGATTTCCAACAAAAAAGAAAAGAAAAGAAAACACTCTTACAAAATAATACAAGTTGTTTCACACAGAAACACAAAGTTTAATGTGCGTGCAAAAATAATATTTAATTTTTTTAATGGCGTACATTCGCCACGTACACTACCAGTTACGAGCAAAACGGGCATCTTATAACCAATGGAGTAACATTTTAAGATTTCGTGGATAAATCGACACAATTCATCATCATTCGAGACCTGAATCACTTAAATAATGTCCTTTATAGCGCCCCATACAAATATAATCCATTATTATGATGTCCAGAGAACGTGCGTGTCAGCTGCTTGGGTCTTCTAGCCCACATCACTGGCTGGGTGATGTTCCATCAAGCGTGTTGGGGTCGCTTAGATTCAGGTGTGGAAGGACACAGTCCAGCTGGAATAACGCGTTAATAACGTCTGTAGGAACTGTAAATATTAATGATAAACATTATTTTTGCACGTGCAAATATCAGTGCGTTTCTTTATTAAGCGATGCTAGTGCTTTAAAAATTGATGGACATTTTAATGCATTTGAGAATTTAAATTAGCAGATGAAGATGTCTGACCTTTAGCGTTGTTACCTTTAATTTTATGGGGCGTGCTGGTTCTGTGGTAGAGCTCCGAAGAGTGCAGTTCGAATCCATACAGTGCCACAAAACAGAGCTATGAGTGCGTTATACGAGTGACAGCCAGTCACTTGGAGCGGATGATACGGCGATGCAGACTGTCTTTTTTGGTCAATAGTTCAAGACAATGGATGGTGGAAGATAACTTTAACAGCTTTACCATAATTATAAATACCGTTCACCTTTCAAGATGTAGAGAGTAACTGGAATAGAATACAGGCTTAGCTGTAGAATAGTGTTGATTTGGTAAATGACAGCTTGTTAATGGATGTTTTTTTATTAACTGTAGGGTAAAAAATTCTAGAAAATAAACACTGAATAATATCAGTTGTAAATAACTTAGAAAGTGACACTTGTACTAAATACAGGGTGGCCCGTAAGTCACTACCCATCCATATGTTATCATGTTATATTTAATTACGCATGTATTATAAATTTGTTTCTTTTTTATCAGAGGAATATGGCGGGTGTAAACTGTTACACTTGAAGAGCGTATTGTGACAATTACGTGGGTACATGAGTGCAAGAATACTGGTGACACTGGATACAAAAGTTATATGGATAAGTATGGACTTAGGGGTCACCCTGTATATAAATACACACAATAAAGAGAAGTGAAACGTTAATTTGATTACACAATTAATAATTTATTAAAAATAGAGACCAGCCCTAAAACGACTACATGTTTCCGTATTTTTAAATCACCATCTTCAAGTGCTATATAGTTGTACATGTGTGTGTATGTATATATATATATATATATCACAAAGCTACAAAATGATCTATCTGTGTTAGGTCTATCAGGAGAAATCGAATCACGGATAATGACGCTGTAAGTACAGATACTGTTGTCGATGGCTGGGTTTCAATGGCATTCGTCTCGCAATCTGTGGATTGTTGGTTGGAATCCCGCTTCTTATTATATAGACTAGACTCAGAGTAAGCTGGGGGAGGGGGCTTGAATATTGATTTGACTGTCTTCCCTTTAGTTTGTTGCTTTCAAATTGGGGGGTGACTATCGTGACCGGCCGTTGAATAGCTTTACGCTAAAATTCAACAAAGACATTTGTCGTTGACCGTCTGAGAGAGGGTGTCACTTGATCGAAATAAGTAATTTTGCAGGATCGAATGTCTTTTTGTCATCCTTTAATAATCAGAACGGCGATATCTCGATTACGTGACTCTCGTGAACCGGAAGTACGTGTGTGGGTGACTTTGAATGAACTCGTATAAAGGTTGACCTGACGTGTGCACGCTCTCTCGGGTTTTACTTTCAGTCCGGTGGTGAGCTCGAAATATACAGATGGAAAAGTTAAATTAGTTGAGATTAGAAATCGTTTAGAGTTAGCTATAGGATTATCGGAGGGATTTTTTAAACATGTTTATCTAAACTGCATGACTCTACGTTTAACAAGAAACAGTCTAAACAATTTACACACCAAATTATTTTTGAGTCTATTACTCTATAAACAGAGAAGTCTCGCGCAAAAATGATAACCAGACATATAACCAGTAAGACTAGTGAGTACTTTATGTTTTTTAAATAGTAAGTGATTTCACCAAAGTTTGTGTGCCCCAAACGGGTATCAAAACCTGGTTTCCCTTGATGACGAGAAACCCAACTTGAAATAAAAATGTATCTCAGAACGGCTGGTATTTTAGGGTTATAAGTCTTTAACTTATCACTGAGAAACTTTGTTTCTGTTGTTAGCCCCCCAGTGGCCCAGCGGTATGTCTGCGGACTTACACGCTAAAATCCGGGTTTCGATACCCGTGGTGGGCAGAGCACAGATAGCCCATTGTGTAGCTTTGTGCTTAATTCAAAACAACAACAACTTCTGTTGTTAAGCCCAGAGTTATACGTTGGCTACGTATCTGTGCCCACCACGTGGAATAAATTCATTGAATCTTTAGTAGTGAGAATGGTATATCTATTCCACCTCATTATTCAACCACTTTAAAGACCTTTGATATATATCCCCATTATATAAATATAGTTTTGTAGACGGTGAGATCTAATCAAGTGATAGCTGTTAACACTCCAACGAAAATTGGGGCCTAATAGGCCCCAGAGCAACTTGAAAGGTTATTAATATTAGGCTAATAATTTTGTATTTAAATGAAATTGCCATTAACTGACCCTATCCTTTTATATTTTAAGGAGCAATAATATTGACTTTTCAGACATTTGCGAAATAATATTTAATTTTTTTTAAACATCCACTAAGGGTATTAGTTTAGTGGATGTAAATATTTTTTTCGTAGGAGTGCTAAGATTACTGAACAAAATGTTAAAAGTATTTCTTTGCTGGTCACTGTGAACTTTAGTAATAAATGACAACACGAAAAACATTTTCCTAAATGGTGACCCCAACCTTCCCTTACCTAGAGTTAGATAGTGGGTTCTGTTCTCTAGGTTTTTGCCTTCCTGACGTTCTATATGTTCAGATAGCCGTCTGTGTTCGTTTGCGTGAAAGGTGAAAAAATATATACCAATCGATCTTTCGTTCAATGATTCGTATAAGCTCCATCTAGAGTCATAATTGTGAACTAAGTAAAACAATTTGCTCACCTAGCTTCCAGTGTCCTTTTGTCCTCCCCAGATCTTTTTAGAAGGTATATTCCCTTGATGGCGAACGAATTCCCGATGCCTAGCTTTCTTTAAGTGTTCCTGTTACATTTTGAGACTTGAATATATCACGTTTTGTGAAGAAGGTGACAATTTTAACTTAAAACATTAAGCCCACTTTGAAGGCTCGGCCTGGCCAGGTGGGTTAAGACGTTCGATTCGTAAACTGAAGATCGCGGGTTCAAATCCTGGTCGCACCAACCGTGCTCGCCCTTTCAGCCGTGGGTCCGTTATAATGTTACGTTCAATCCCACCATTCGTTGGTAAAAGAGTAGTCCAAGAGTTGGTGATGACTAGCTGCCCTCACTCTAGTCTTACACTGCTAAATTAGGGACGGATAGCGCAGATAGCCCTCAAGTAGCTTTGCGCGAAATCCGACAACAAACAAACAATCACTTTGGATGACGTTTGAACCACTGTAGAAAGACCAGGGTCAAATAACGCAGTGACTAAAAACAGTTGAAGGTTTTCGCTGCTACAGTGTTTAAATGAATCAGTTTCAGTCGATTATCTAATAAACACAGTTTTGTGTGGACTTTACAAGTTTTCAGTTTGGAGGGTTCAGGCTTGTATGACAGAATATGGAATACACAGTACAGTTTCATTGTTGTATATATTCTGTATGACGTTTTACTGAGTACGTAGCTCAGTTTCATTGTTGTATACCCTATATGGTGTAATATTGAGTACATAACTCAGTTTCATTGTTGTATACCCTACATGGTGTAATATTGAGTTCATAACTCAGTTTCATTGTTGTATACTCTACGTGGTGTAATATTGACTACATAACTCAGTTTCATTGTTGTATACTCTACGTGGTGTAATATTGACTACATAACTCAGTTTCATTGTTGTATACTCTACATGGTGTAATAGTGAGTACATAGTTCAGTTTTATTGTTGAATACTGTACGTGGTGTAATATTGAGTACATAACTCAGTTTCATTGTTGTATACTCTACGTGGTGTAATATTGACTACATAACTCAGTTTCATTGTTGTATACTCTACATCGTGTAATAGTGAGTACATGGTTCAGTTTTATTGTTGTATACTGTACGTGGTGTAATATTGAGTACATAACTCAGTTTAATTGTTGTATACTCTACGTGGTGTAATATTGACTACATAACTCAGTTTCATTGTTGTATACTGAACGTGGTGTAATATTGAGTACATAACTCAGTTTCATTGTTGTATACTCTATAGCATGTTATATTGAGTTAAAGCTTGTTTCTTGATATTAATTAACGTTTCTTTTATCTGTTATTCACTTCCACTTACTTATTTTACTGTTTATTTTCCTTCTTGTTGTCTGACATATTTCAATCATAGAGCTATTTCCTGTTTCGTACACTTTTACCGCCACCTACTGGTGAACATACACGTGACTGTAGTTGAATTAGGAAACAGATATGGTACATACCACGAATAGATTGTGTGTGAATCTGGGAAGCTGTTTATATGCATAAGCTTATCGGTGACCTCAGTCTCGAGCTGTTTGTGTTAGCTATTCAATATTTGACTGAATTTGTTAAGCTTGCAGCTTTAAGCACTAAAATAGATCATTTATCTCACTTAGGTGTATAAAATGGATCAGTTATCTCATTTAGGTGTATAAAATAGATCAGTTATCTCATTTAGGTGCATAAAATAAATCAGTTATCTCATTAGGTGTATAAAATAGATCAGTTATCTCACTTAGGTGTATAAAATAGATCAGTTATCTCACTTAGGTGTATAAAATAGATCAGTTATGTCATTAGGTGTATAAAATAGATCAGTTATCTCATTTAGGTGTATAAAATAGATCAGTTATGTCACTTAGGTGCATAAAATAAATCAGTTATCTCATTAGGTGTATAAAATAGATCAGTTATCTCATTTAGGTGTATAAAATAGATCAGTTATGTCACTTAGGTGCATAAAATAAATCAGTTATCTCATTAGGTGTATAAAATAGATCAGTTATCTCACTTAGGTGTATAAAATAGATCAGTTATCTCACTTAGGTGTATAAAATAGATCAGTTATCTCACTTAGGTGTATAAAATAGATCAGTTATGTCATTTAGGTGTATAAAATAGATCAGTTATGTCATTTAGGTGTATAAAATAGATCAGTTATGTCACTTAGGTGTATAAAATAGATCAGTTATGTCATTTAGGTGTATAAAATAGATCAGTTATGTCACTTAGGTGTATAAAATAGATCAGTTATGTCATTTAGGTGTATAAAATAAATCAGTTATCTCATTAGGTGTATAAAATAGATCAGTTATGTCACTTAGGTGCATAAAATAAATCAGTTATCTCATTAGGTGTATAAAATAGATCAGTTATCTCACTTAGGTGTATAAAATAGATCAGTTATCTCACTTAGGTGTATAAAATAGATCAGTTATCTCACTTAGGTGTATAAAATAGATCAGTTATGTCACTTAGGTGCATAAAATAAATCAGTTATCTCATTAGGTGTATAAAATAGATTAGTTATCTCAATTAGGTGTATAAAATAGATCAGTTATGTCACTTAGGTGCATAAAATAAATCAGTTATCTCATTAGGTGTATAAAATAGATCAGTTATGTCACTTAGGTGTATAAAATAGATCAGTTATGTCATTTAGGTGTATAAAATAAATCAGTTATCTCACTTAGGTGTATAAAATAGATCAGTTATGTCACTTAGGTGCATGAAATAAATCAGTTATCTCATTAGGTGTATAAAATAGATTAGTTATCTCAATTAGGTGTATAAAATAGATCAGTTATGTCACTTAGGTGCATAAAATAAATCAGTTATCTCATTAGGTGTATAAAATAGATCAGTTATGTCATTTAGGTGTATAAAATAGATCAGTTATGTCACTTAGGTGTATAAAATAGATCAGTTATGTCACTTAGGTGTATAAAATAGATCAGTTATCTCATTTAGGTGTATAAAATAGATCAGTTATGTCACTTAGGTGTATAAAATAGATCAGTTATGTCATTTAGGTGTATAAAATAGATCAGTTATCTCACTTAGGTGTATAAAATAGATCAGTTATGTCACTTAGGTGCATAAAATAAATCAGTTATCTCATTAGGTGTATAAAATAGATCAGTTATCTCACTTAGGTGTATAAAATAATCAGTTATATCATTA
Source organism: Carcinoscorpius rotundicauda (assembly GCA_011833715.1). Classification (NCBI taxonomy): domain Eukaryota; kingdom Metazoa; phylum Arthropoda; class Merostomata; order Xiphosura; family Limulidae; genus Carcinoscorpius; species Carcinoscorpius rotundicauda. The sequence goes on from CM022402.1 coordinate 4,998,006, forward strand.
GGTGTATAAATAGATCAGGTTATGTCATTTAGGTATAAAATAGATCAGTATGTCATTTAATGTGTAAAAAGAGATCAGTTATGTCATTTAGGTGTATTAAAATAAATCAGTTATTCTCATTAGGTGTATAAAATAGATCAGTTATGTCACTTAGGTGCATAAAATAAATCAGTTATCTCATTAGGTGTATAAAATAGATCAGTTATCTCATTTAGGTGTATAAAACATTTATTTTCTATACTTCTTGTAAGTGATCCTAAATTGTGTTTTTAAAGAACCTAAATCGTCCCCAAGCATTTATACGAAATGTTGTGTGCATAGCACACGTTTAAGGTTGATAACAATCGTTTATTTTAAATACCACGAGATGGCATGACCTTGTCTTTCTTTCAGAACATGAAAGAAGGCCAGTCAAAGAATATGAATACACTTTGTTTCACTTGAAGCTATTAATTAACGTATTATTTTTATAAGACTCTTCAAGTGTATAATTACCATCCTTTAAAGTCTTCTAATACGTTTGAAATTGTCGTTAATTGGAGACAAGGTTTATAAACACCGTTCGGTGACGCATCATTATTCTTGTTTTCCCAGATTAAAAAGAAAGAAAGGATAGAAAGATCAACCTAAACATAAGATTATATCTTGTTTCATTTAAGACAATGCATTACTTCTCTGACGTCATCTTAATGTACAGTCATTTTCCTTCACCCTCTAAAGATATCATTATATCTTTGATGTAATTCGTGTATTTAATTAAAAAAGAAAAAAACCTCATAGCTATGAAAGTGTACCTTCTTTTTGTTTGTGCAATGTTCTTATTGCTTCAACAGTAAAGGTGCATTTTATTTTTTGTTTGTGCAATGTTTGTGCTGCTTCAGCAGTGAAGGTGTAGATTTTATTTTTTATTTGTGCAATGTTTGTGCTGCTTCAGGTGTAGATTTTATTTTTTATTTGTGCAATGTTTGTGTTGCTTCAGGTGTGCATTTTATTTTTTATTTGTGCAATGTTTGTGCTGCTTCAGGTGTGTATTTTATTTTTGTTTACGCAATGCTTGTATTGCTTCAACAGTAAAGGTGTAGATTTTACTTTTGTTTGTGCAATGTTTGTGTTGCTTCAACAGTGGTGTATTTTATTTTTGTTTGTCCAATGTTTGTGTTGCTTCAACAGTCAATTCCATGTAATGACAAGAATTCAAGTCCTGTGTGTTAATTAGGATAAGTCACAGTAAGTTTATTTTGGCGACACCTGGTGGTACGTATTAAAACTAAACATTAGCTGGCGAACTTTTATTTTCAAGTGGAGCTTTGAAAACAACTATTACCCTTTTTGTTATACAACTGAAACAGAAATCCTAGCGGTGAGTCCCCCGCTGGAACAGCGGAAAGTGTTCGGATTTCCAACGCTAAAACCATGAGTTCGATTCTCCTTCGCAAACACAGCTGATAGCCCGACGTGGCTTTACTATAAGAAAAACACACCCTAACTGTGAGAATAAGTTACCCTAGCGTGTTTAAATAGTACTTGTGTCATAATCTAATACACTGAGGTCCTTTATCCCTTCATATAATTCCCACTAGGAACTGATTGGTTTGGTTTAATTTCGCGTAGAGCTACACGAGGGCGCTTCTGTTTGTAAACTTTAATAGTTTTTTTTTACATAAATTTATGCTCAGAATGTGCCAGGTTTATTTCGAGGAACTTCCCTTGGTTACGCAAACACACCTTTTGTGAATTTCTAACAATTATCTATTTTGAAATCTTTTTGTTTGTCTTTGAATTTCGCGCAAAGCTACTCGAGGGCTATTTGCGCTAGCCGTCCCTAATTTAACAGCGTAAGACAAGAGGGAAGGCAGCTAGTCATCACCACCCACCGCCAACTCTCGAGATACTCTTTTACCAACAAATAGTGGGATTGACAGTACATTATAAAGCCCTCACGGATGAATGGACGAGCATGGTTGGTGTGACCAGGATTTGAACCCGCGACTCTCCGAGTCGAGTACCCTAACCATCTGCTCGTGCCGGGTCGTTATTTTGAAATCAATCCCAAATAGGAAGTTAGCTTTAATTACAGAAACGAACACTGAAAAAAAAATACATTTTAACATCCGATATGCGGTTAACTGCTAAACACGTAACAAAATATCACAATGTAAGAAGCAGCCGGGCGAGGCTTAGTAGATAGAAATTCATGGTTCGCGACCCGTTGCCGTAAAAGAAAGAAAAAAACCTCTCCGTACTTTGGTAAAAATAGAAGGCTAACTTACGAAACTGTAGTGTACGTTTGAACACAAGAAACGTACATGTTGTAGTTAAAGTTGCTACATCGTCTATTCTCAAGCGAAATAAGGAACAACGTGCTGGTGACGGTTGGTAATTTAAAATACAAGTAGCCAAGGCCATATTGCACTTTAAAACGTCACCTCTCAGGTCTAGTTCGAACAACAATAACAGCACAACAAATTATACTTGTAATTAGATAAATAGTCCACGTGATTTATGTCTTATCGGTAGATTTTCACTCGGTGGGACCGGAACAAAGTATTGAAGAGGTCAACTCGTGTGGGTATCACGGAGTCATGGTTGAAATAGCAAATTCCAAATACAGCGAAAGCTATCAGTTCATTCTTTAGTTTCCAGTCTGCCGGAACAACGAGTCAAAGCATTGTTTGTTTGTTTTTTGGAATTTCGCACAAAGCTACTCGAGGGCTATCTGTGCCAGCATCCTTAATTTAGCAGTGTAAGACTAGAGGGAAGGCAGCTAGTCATCACCACCCACCGCCAACTTTTGGGCTACTCTTTTAACAACGAGTAGTGGGATTGACCGTCAAATTATAACGTCCCCACGGTTGGGAGGGCGAGCATGTTTGGCGCGACTCGGGCGCGAACCCGCGACCCTCAGATTACGAAGCGCACGCCAAAGCAATGTATAAAGTAGTTGCACCGTCGCAGATTAATTCGCGAACACGCAGAATTTTCGCAATAAAAGATGCAAGAACTGTTTGTTCATACCAGACTTCATCCTTTCTGAAAGTTCGACAGGATGGGACATTAATTAACAGCATCTACACCTAAGTTCGACAGGATGGGACATTAATTCACAGCATCTACACCCAAGTTCGACAGGATGGGACATTAATTAACAGCATCTACACCCAAGTTTGACAGGATGGGACATTAATTAACAGCATCTACACCCAAGTTCGACAGGATGGGACATTAATTAACAGCATCTACACCCAAGTTCGACAGGATGGGACATTAATTAACAGCATCTACACCCAACGTGGCAAACTGGACTATGTTTGTCTTTGACTTCAACCTCGACACCTGGTGTGAAACGTGTTCTTGCGGCAGTTTCAGTCGAGTTCTGAATCCTTAGGTTCACGGTCCGGGCACGATCTATATTGGCCACGCCCCCAATTTTTTTTTAAGCCACTGAGAATCTAAACTTCTTTTTTTATTGGCTTTGTTTTTGTTTTTAGAGTAAAGTCGCACTGGGATATCTGATGTGCTCACTTCGGGGAATCGAACCAGAGACTTTAGCGTTGTAAATTTAATGTTGTGACACCAGGACTTGAAAACTAAATAAAATATCTAATAATGATGATGTTCGTGTCATAAATCAGGAAACGAAGCTTTCGTGTTTGAAAGTTTTGATACACACGACTAATAAACAGAAAAGGAAACCAAAACACGTTTTTGTTTTGTTTTGGCTGTTCTCGATTTCAAAGAAATACAATGTTAAACCTGTTGTCTGGAAGTAAGATGGCGACTCCTATCAGTGGAGAGATAGTTCAGTTGAATAAGTTACAGGATCTGTTATGTACCAGGAATCTTAGGCTTCACATTATTAGTCAAAAAGAATGGAATATCTCAACATCACATCAATAGTCTGTACGGTGGTACGCTGTGAAGTGTTAATACAGATGTATAGTACGGACATATTCTGTAAAGTTTTAATATAGATAGATAGTATAGACATATTCTGTAAAGTTTCAATACAGATAGATAGTACGGACATACCCTGTAAAGTTTCAATATAGATAGATAGTACGGACATATTCTGTAAAATTTCATTACAGACAGATAGTACGGACATATTCTGCAAAGTTTCAGTACAGACAGATAGTACGGACATATTCTGCAAAGTTTCAATACAGACAGATAGTACGAACATATTCTGTAAAATTTCAATACAGATAGATAGTACGGACATATTCTGTAAAGTTTCAATACAGATAGATAGTACGGACATACCCTGTAAAGTTTCAATACATATAGATAGTACGAACATATTCTGTAAAGTTTCAATACAGACAGATAGTACGAACATACCCTGTAAAATTTCATTACAGACAGATAGTACGGACATATTCTGCAAAGTTTCAGTACAGACAGATAGTACGGACATATTCTGCAAAGTTTCAATACAGACAGATAGTACGAACATATTCTGTAAAATTTCAATACAGATAGATAGTACGGACATATTCTGTAAAGTTTCAATACAGATAGATAGTACGGACATACCCTGTAAAGTTTCAATACATATAGATAGTACGAACATATTCTGTAAAGTTTCAATACATATAGATAGTACGAACATATTCTGTAAAGTTTCAGTACAGACAGATAGTACGGACATATTCTGCAAAGTTTCAATACAGACGGATAGTACGAACATATTCTGTAAAGTTTCAATACAGATAGATAGTACGGACATATTCTGTAAAGTTTCAATACAGACAGATAGTACAGACATACCCTGTAAAGTTTCAGTACAGACAGATAGTACGGACATATTCTGCAAAGTTTCAGTACAGACAGATAGTACGGACATATTCTGCAAAGTTTCAATACAGACAGATAGTACGAACATATTCTGTAAAGTTGCAATACAGATAGATAGTACGGACATATTCTGTAAAGTGTCAATACAGATAAATAGTACGGACATACCCTGTAAAGTGTCAATACAGATAGATAGTACGGACATACCCTGTAAAGTTTCAATACAGACAGATAGTACGGACATACCCTGTAAAGTTTCAATACAGATAGATAGTACGGACATATTCTGTAAAGTTTCGATACAGACAGATAGTACGGACATATTCATTAAAGTTTCGATACAGATAAATAGTACGGACATATTCATTAAGGTTTCAATACAGATAGATAGTACGGATATATTCTGTAAAGTTTCAATACAGATAGATAGTACGGACATATTCTGTAAAATTTCAATACAGATAGATAGTACGGACATATTCTGTAAAGTTTCAATACAGACAGATAGTACAGACATACCCTGTAAAGTTTCAGTACAGACAGATAGTACGGACATATTCTGCAAAGTTTCAGTACAGACAGATAGTACGGACATATTCTGCAAAGTTTCAATACAGACAGATAGTACGAACATATTCTGTAAAGTTGCAATACAGATAGTACGGGACATATTCTGTAAAGTGTAACATAGTACGTACCTGTAAAGTGTCAATACAGACTAGATAGTGACGGACATATTCCTGTAAAGTTCGATCAGATAGATTAGTACGGACATATTCTGTAAAGTTTCAATACAGACAGATAGTACGGACATATTCTGCAAAGTTTCGATACAGATAGATAGTACGGACATATTCATTAAAGTTTCAATACAGATAGATAGTACGGATATATTCTGTAAAATTTCAATACAGATAGATAGTACGGACATATTCTGTAAAGTTTCAATACATCACCCGTTTTTTACATGTGTAAACTATCTGACATTTAGTGGTCACTGCCCAATGACATGTCTGCGTTACGTACTCACCACCCAGTGACATGTCTGCGTTAAGTGGTCATTGCCCAGTGGCATGTCTGCGGACTTTCTGCGCTAGAAACCGCGTTTAAACCCGTGGTGAGCAGAACACCGGGAACTCAATGTGCTTAATTGTAAACAAACAATTAAGTGCTTACTTAGACTGTTCTACAACAAAATACAAACATGGCAGTGAAATTGTAATTTTTTTAGATGTAGTGTTGTCGAGGTCATTTTTTTTAACTTTTTGAAAACTCGCATGGAACAAGCGAAACATTTCAAGATAAGTCTACTAGCGCAACCTGTTGGCCACTCAGTGATACACATCCGTCGTGTTATACGAAAAAAACAACTATACAGGGTACCTGGAAATTTGAACAAAAATACAACTTTTGTTCAGATTTCTTTAGACATGACTCTGGACATCGGGAACTTAGATAATAAAGAGTGATTAGAAATGTACTTTAATAAAAGATAGCAGAAATTTGTTTCAACAATATTTCACACAGCGTATAAAAATTAGAGTTTTGAGTTTACTGGACAGAGATCGATCGATGGTGCTTGTGTATGTTTGCCCTCGAGGGTCAGGTTCTCTTTGACCTCTTCCTCCTCCCTGAACTTATTATCTTGGCTGTTTATGTTTGGTCGTTTTTCAGGGCAATGTCCATTTATTTTGGCTCGTATAAAGTTTTATTTAATTAATTTTTGTTCACAGTATGTCAAGTTAGCTGGTGGCATTTTTTTAAAATTTTAAAATACATAAATAAGTAAACTATAAATATTAATATTTAAAGTTTATATACATATATATTTTAACGTTTTTAATTTATTTATCTTTATATTTAAAATATATGTTAATTGAGGAGAGAGATTTAGGATTCTCTTCATCATGTATGAGGTACCTGTCTAGTTCGCATAGTAAATCGTTTTTCATCCAATTTTTGTTAAAATACCTAATTGTAATATTTAGGAGTCTATCTGATATGGTTGGTATGTTCGAGTATTTATGAATGAATTTAGATGATGTTGATCTCGGGACTCTGTATGCAGTTGTGAGAAGTGTGTTTTGGATTGTTTGTAGTTTGGTTTTGATTGTTTTATTACTTACAGTTATCCAAGCTGGAGCTGCATAGTCTATTACTGGTCTAATATATGTTTTGTATATTTTCAAAATATTATCTGTAGATGCTCCACTGTGTTTACCAGTTAGACTCCTAACATAGTTGGTTCTTCGCCAGATTTTATTTTTAATTTCGTTCACATGATTGATTCAAGTTAATTTTGAATCATAAGTCAAACCTAAAAATTTTGCTGATTGGGCAATCTGGATTAGAGTGCCATCTATATATATTTCTGGCTGTTGTTTTTTGTGTTTTGTCGATTTCGTAAAGAGTACGAGCTGAGTTTTTGCTGTGTTTATTTTAATTCTATATTTTTCACAGTATTCACTAATTCTATTTAATTGTGGTTGTATGTTTGTAGCTGCTATCGTGGGTGTTGCAGCACTTTTCCAGATTGCCACATCATCTGCGAACTGTGATGAGAATCCATGATTTGGATCCTTCAATGGCATATTGTTAACATACATGATGAAGAGTATAGGGCTAACCACCCCTCCCTGTGGGACACCAGCTAGTGGAGTAAAGTATACGGAAAAAGTTCCTTCTACATTTACTCTACATTTTCTGTTTTCCAAAAAGTTAGATAACCAGCGAATAATTCCTCGCGGTAGTTCCATTTCATTCATTCGGGACCTCAGACAATCGCGCCAAACAGTGTCAAATGCTTTCTCGATATCGAGGAAGCAAGCGACTGTACATTCATTTTTGTTCAAACTATCTATTATGGTTTCGGTTAATCAGATTAGGTGGTCTGTCAGTTGTCTAAATTTTCTGAATCCATTTTGTTCTTTTGCTAATTTTGATGTTTGGAACATTAATATATTTGCAAGCTTCCAAGAAACTGGGATGTATCCTGTGGATAGTGATAAGTTAAAAAGTGAATTTAGGTGGTCAAACAATTTCGGAGTGTGACATGGAGGAGAAGGAGAGAATCAGACAGGCCTGCCGATGCTTCCCGGCTCGCGAGAAGCTGCCTGGACAGAGAACTTTCTGCTTTGTTTGGTTTTGAATTTCGCGCAAAGCTACTCGAGGGCTATCTGCGCTAGCCGTCTCTAATTTAGCAGTGTAAGACTAGAAGGAAGACAGTTAGTAATCACCACCCACCGCCAACTCTTGGGCTACTCTTTTACCAAGGAGTAGTGGGACTGACCGTTACATTATAACGCCCCCACGGTTGAAAGGGCGAGCATGTTTGGCGCGACCTTCAGATTACGAGTCGCACGCCTTAATACGCTTGGCCATGTCGGGCCTTGGCAGTTGTCAAAAGCTTGTGTTTAAGTTTCCAGTTTCAAGGATGAGACTTTTGGAACCAGTCAACGGTTTACAAGTGGTTACATCAACCGTTATTCTAAACAACAACACGTGATGGAACTGTTGTAGTAGATGGTTTTAATGTATCCCTACGATAGCATCTCATCACTTTAAACTGACGTATGAAAGTTGGGTTGTTCATCATTTTATAATGGTAGAAAGGCTTAGCATACTCGATAAGAGGATTCAAACCCGCGATCCACAGACTGCGAGTCAAGTGCTTTGACTACCAGGCTGAATGTTTAACATCGGTACTTTTAAAACACGCACTAAACCAACCTATAGCATGAAGTAACAAAACACGTGAAATAACACACAAGTCCATTCAAACTGGTACACCCAGTTCTCACAGTTGAAGCTGGTTCTACAGTTCATATAAATTCAGTTTTATAAATGAAACGAGACATAAGTACAGTTAAAGATAAAATATAAGTTCACTTTTGTAGGTAAACCATCACATGAGTCCAATTCTAAAGCATCATTTCTGGACCATCTGCTTAGATCAGTTTGGTTTGGAAAACATAGTAGGTACTGCGATTGGATTGCAAAAATGGCGGCCAGTAGATTATATCCAACTTGTCACTTACAGGCCTGAGTCTGAGAGCTAGTTTTGGCTGAACGAGCCGTTTTTCGACGTGAGACGTAGAATTAAGTTGACACATGGCTGACTCTGAACGACAGAAGGAACTGATGCGATTGTTGTATTCAGAGATTTCTCTTAGAGGTATATCTTATCTTCATGCGTTACGTTGATTAAACGTCTAACGATTTATCTGAAACAAAGTATAGATCGTCCTTTCTATGTAATGGACATTATGTACACTCTGATATGTGGGAGTCCACTTGTATATAGTAGCTCGTCGTGCAGGCTTTAGTTAAACAGTTCAGGAAGTTTTGTTTTATACTCTCAGTTGTTTATTTGATAGACTTTTGCTGTTTATTAATATTATTTTTTACTTAGAGCCCTGGCATGGCCTGATGGTTAAGACACTCGAACTACAATCTGAGGGCCGACGGTTTGGATTCCGTGTCCGAACAAGCTCACCGTTGGGGCACGATAATTTGACAGTCAATGCTATTATTTGACGATAAAAAGTTGTTCAAGAATTGGCGGTAGGTGGTGTTGAGTAGCTGTCTTCCATGTGGTCTGTCAGTCACAAACTAGAGACGGAGGAAACCCTCGTATCGCTTTTCACGAAATTTAAAACATCTTTTAATCATTTTTGAATACACATGCTTAACGATACGAGGTCCTTTTCACACATCATCACAACAACCCCAGGATACTGATACAACATCTCAAGATCTTAACAGGTGAAGTTTGTTTACTCAGGCAATTAACGATTACGGTTATCATGAAAGAAGTAATATCCTATGTGTGAAAAAAAAAACATCTTATCATTTCCTACAGAAAACAAGTAGAAACAACTATTAATTGAGAGTAAGGGAACATGCACAGTCTAGCTATATACATGTCAGTAAACGAGCATGCGCAATCTAGCTATTTACATGCCTATTTCTGTTAGTGTAGTTTGATCCACTAATAAAATAATTCACAAACAAATAATTGGTCGAACTACAACATGAATGTCTCATTACACAAATGGACACTTTATTATCACTTATTATAGATAATTCATAATAGTTAAAAATATTTATATCATTGTTTGAACTGTAGTAAGGTAGGAGGACCTACCCCCCAAAAAACAACCTATCGTGTTTAACCATTCCGCAGCTAGTTCAGAATAAGTTCGCAGTCAGATATAATTGAAAAGAGGAGATACTCCTTTTACTAAGGCGATGTTAACATATGTCAATATCTAACTCAAGGGGTGACACAGATACTTGTACAAATGGGTATGAGTTAAGAATTTTCTTCCTGTACACTCGGCGAAGTATAGACCATTAGCTAGTAACATTTTATACTTGGATCCATTATCTAAGTTCAGATTGTGATATAATATAGTTCTTTCTCCATAAAAAAACCGTCTGGTAATTAAACCTACACACAGTCATTTTGAACAATGTTTTAGTTTGTTTTTTTTCTTATATTTCCCCGAGTCAGAAACTATTATTTACACAATATTTTCATTTTATCTACAGAAACTTTAGACTTTCTTGTGAGATATCGGTGACCATGAATTACACACAACGCCACTTTAAATGGTTTGGTTTTGAATTTCGCGCAAAGCTACACGAGGGCTAACTGTCCCTAATTTAGCAGGAAAGGCAGCTAGTCATTATCATCTACCGCCAACACTTGGGCTACACTTTTACCAACAAATAGTAGGATTGACAGTCACATATAACGCCCCACGGCTGAAAGGATGAGCGAGTTTGGTGCAACTGGGATTTGAACCTACGACCTACAGATTACGAGTCGAGTTTTTTAACCACCTGACCATGCCGGGGCCTTAAGTTAAGGTTAAGTTCATGTAATCCGTCATCTGGGTTGTTTATTTGTCATTTACATTTGTAAGAAAAATATTCGTATTTTAATTATTAAACTAATAAACAAGATATATATCATTATAATTCCCATAAACCTTAACATCTGAAATGATCAGTTTGTAGGAAATCTCCACAAGATGACGTTTTTGTCTGCACTGGTAGTCAGGATTGAAAACTCTGTTGGATGCCACCGGGCTTGGATTACCTTGTCTTTGTGTTCTGCTACCACGATGCTTGGGATTGGCTGGGAAAGGTCACCTGATGATCAGGGAAGAACTGATGTATTAAACTTTCTCTAAGAAACGGATTTCAAGAAAAAATAAAAATCACAAAAGAATAGAGAATAATGAAGAGACATGTACATATATCAATACGGTTACCATTACAGTATTAGTACAGTTACCATCACAGTACCAGCTAACAGACATGTACATATATCAATACGGTTACCATTACAGTATTAGTACAGTTACCATTACAGTACCAGCTAACAGACGTCTACATACATCAATACGGTTACCATTACAGTATCAGGACAGTTACTATTAAAGCTGTCATTTCTGTCGGCATTACAACAGCTGCCATTTGTGTCCGTATTATTACAGCTGTCATTTCTGTCGGTATTACTGCAGCTGTTGTTTCTGTCGGTATTACTACAGCTGTTGTTTCTGTCGGTATTATTACAGCTGCCGTTTCTGTCGGTATTACTGCAGCTGCCATTTTTGTCGGTATTACTGCAGCTGCCATTTCTATCGCTATTACTGCAGCTGCCATTTCTGTCGGTATTATTACAGTTGTTTTTTCTGTCGGTATTATTACAGTTGTTTTTTCTGTCGGTATTATTACAGTTGTTATTTCTGTCGGTATTATTACAGCTGTTTTTTCTGTCGGTATTATTACAGTTGTTATTTCTGTCGGTATTATTACAGTTGTTTTTTCTGTCGGTATTATTACAGCTGTTGTTTCTGTCAGTCCCCTGGTTGAACGTCAAACGGCACATGTATATTTAACATAACAAACCCAGCAGGTTTGAACTGCACGTTAAAGAACAAAAGAGCACGCGAGTTTTACGGTTTCTGATTCTTGAATGACTTCAGTCTGAACATCATTTGATCTCTGAGAACATCGGCTGTTGACGCTGTTTCGAATCATACTGGAATTTATTATCTTACTTTATGTCAGTAATAGAACTTGGAACTCTGGGAGCTGTTCCTAACGAACCTGACAGTTACGTTCCGATCTGGAACACAGTAATGTGTGCGATCTGTACACCTCACTAGTTTTATTTGTATCTTATGAATCAATCAATCTAAAAACACCACTCACAATTGGGTCGTAAGTGTAATAAACACGTAGTGAATAAAATCTTACCTGTAAGTCTGATAAAATTACTTTATGATCATAAGATCCTGTAAAGAAACGTTAGATAAATCTTACCTGTAAAAAAAAAGTCTGATAAAATTACTTTATGATTATAAGATCCAGTAAGTAAACGTTAGATAAATCTTACCTGTAAAAAAAGTCTGATAAAATTACTTTACGATCATAAGATCCTGTAAGTAAATGTTAGATAAATCTTACCTGTAAGTCTGATAAAATTACTTTATGATCATAAGATCCAGTAAGGAAACGTTAGATAAATCTTACCTGTAAGTATGATAAAATTACTTTATGATCATAAGATCCAGTAAGGAAACGTTAGATAAATCTTACCTGTAAGTAGGATAAAATTACTTTATGATCATAAGATCCTGTAAAGAAACGTTAGATAAATCTTACCTGTAAGTCTGATAAAATTACTTTATGATCATAAGATCCAGTAAGGAAACGTTAGATAAATCTTACCTGTAAAAAAAGTCTGATAAAATTACTTTATGATCATAAGATCCTGTAAAGAAACGTTAGATAAATCTTACCTGTAAGTCTGATAAAATTACTTTATGATCATAAGATCCTGTAAAGAAACGTGAGATAAATCTTACCTGTAAGTCTGATAAAATTACTCTTTGATCGTAAAAAAACGTCAAATAAATCTTACCCTGTAGGTCTGATAAAATTACTTTATGATCATAAGATCCAGTTAGCAGATAGCGAGTCTTGGGAGAGAAGCGAATAGTTCGAAGTTCCGCATCATGAGGCTGGAAACACTGAATGATCTTGCAGCCCGTTATGTCGTACAACATGCACGTGGAGTCCTCGTGACCGGAGACAAGAAGGCGGCCTGATGGATCAACGCACACTGCACAGACTGAACTTCCTGTCGATTAGTTTTCTTTATTTGATAAAGTTTATAATAAACTTGAAAGGTTTTACTGCCGTTGAATTAGATATGCCCAAGCCTGTATGTCGGTAACAATGATGGTATTCGTATATAAAACCATAGAAACATTTCTGAATGTGTCATAGCAGATTTAAATAGTGTTGTACGAATCAGTAATGTTTTATAAGATAACTTAGTCTTCAGAATTGGACAAATCAAATGTTCTGGCGTCACACTCGCTCTAATATATAACATGTTTTCATAAATAGCTGCTGGGACACATGTAACCCAACAACAATAATTATACGTACATATATAACTAAACAACAATAATTATACGTACACATATAACTAAACAACAATAATTATACGTACACATGTAACTAAACAACAATAATTATACGTACACATGTAACCAAACAACAATAATTATACGTACACATATAACTAAACAACAATAATTATACGTACACATATAACTAAACAACAATAATTATACGTACATATATAACTAAACAACAATAATTATACGTACACATATAACTAAACAACAATAATTATACGTACACATGTAACTAAACAACAATAATTATACGTACACATGTAACCAAACAACAATAATTATACGTACACATATAACTAAACAACAATAATTATACGTACACATATAACTAAACAACAATAATTATACGTACACATGTAACTAAACAACAATAATTATACGTACACATGTAACTAAACAACAATAATTATACGTACACATGTAACCAAACAACAACAATTATACGTACACATATAACTAAACAACAATAATTATACGTACACATGTAACTAAACAACAATAATTATACGTACACATGTAACCAAACAACAATAATTATACGTACATATATAACTAAACAACAATAATTATACGTACACATATAACTAAACAACAATAATTATACGTACACATGTAACTAAACAACAATAATTATACGTACACATGTAACCAAACAACAATAATTATACGTACACATATAACTAAACAACGACAATTATACGTACACATGTAACCAAACAACAACAATGCTGCTTACTTGAACACATGTAACTAAACAACAACAATGCTGCTTACTTGAACACATGTAACTAAACAACAATAATTATACGTACACATATAACTAAACAACAATAATTATACGTACACATATAACTAAACAACAATAATTATACGTACACATATAACCCAACAACAATAATTATACGTACACATGTAACTAAACAACAATAATTATACGTACACATGTAACCAAACAACAACAATTATACGTACACATATAACTAAACAACAATAATTATACGTACACATGTAACTAAACAACAATAATTATACGTACACATGTAACCAAACAACAATAATTATACGTACATATATAACTAAACAACAATAATTATACGTACACATATAACTAAACAACAATAATTATACGTACACATGTAACTAAACAACAATAATTATACGTACACATGTAACCAAACAACAATAATTATACGTACACATATAACTAAACAACAATAATTATACGTACACATATAACTAAACAACAATAATTATACGTACACATGTAACTAAACAACAATAATTATACGTACACATGTAACTAAACAACAATAATTATACGTACACATGTAACCAAACAACAACAATTATACGTACACATATAACTAAACAACAATAATTATACGTACACATGTAACTAAACAACAATAATTATACGTACACATGTAACCAAACAACAATAATTATACGTACATATATAACTAAACAACAATAATTATACGTACACATATAACTAAACAACAATAATTATACGTACACATGTAACTAAACAACAATAATTATACGTACACATGTAACCAAACAACAATAATTATACGTACACATATAACTAAACAACAACAATTATACGTACACATGTAACCAAACAACAACAATGCTGCTTACTTGAACACATGTAACTAAACAACAACAATGCTGCTTACTTGAACACATGTAACTAAACAACAATAATTATACGTACACATATAACTAAACAACAATAATTATACGTACACATATAACTAAACAACAATAATTATACGTACACATATAACCCAACAACAATAATTATACGTACACATGTAACTAAACAACAATAATTATACGTACACATATAACTAAACAACAATAATTATACGTACACATGTAACTAAACAACAATAATTATACGTACACATGTAACCAAACAACAATAATTATACGTACATATATAACTAAACAACAATAATTATACGTACACATATAACTAAACAACAATAATTATACGTACACATGTAACTAAACAACAATAATTATACGTACACATGTAACCAAACAACAATAATTATACGTACACATATAACTAAACAACAACAATTATACGTACACATGTAACCAAACAACAACAATGCTGCTTACTTGAACACATGTAACTAAACAACAACAATGCTGCTTACTTGAACACATGTAACTAAACAACAATAATTATACGTACACATGTAACCAAACAACAATAATTATACGTACACATATAACCAAACAACAACAATTATACGTACACATATAACTAAACAACAATAATTATACGTACACATATAACCCAACAACAATAATTATACGTACACATGTAACTAAACAACAATAATTATACGTACACATGTAACCAAACAACAACAATTATACGTACACATATAACTAAACAACAATAATTATACGTACACATGTAACTAAACAACAATAATTATACGTACACATGTAACCAAACAACAATAATTATACGTACATATATAACTAAACAACAATAATTATACGTACACATATAACTAAACAACAATAATTATACGTACACATGTAACTAAACAACAATAATTATACGTACACATGTAACCAAACAACAATAATTATACGTACACATATAACTAAACAACAACAATTATACGTACACATGTAACCAAACAACAACAATGCTGCTTACTTGAACACATGTAACTAAACAACAACAATGCTGCTTACTTGAACACATGTAACTAAACAACAATAATTATACGTACACATGTAACCAAACAACAATAATTATACGTACACATATAACTAAACAACAACAATTATACGTACACATGTAACCAAACAACAACAATTATATGTACATATATAACTAAACAACAACAATTACACGTACACATGTAACCAAACAACAACAATGCTGCTTACTTGAACACATGTAACTAAACAACAATAATTATATGTACATATATAACTAAACAACAACAATTACACGTACACATGTAACCAAACAACAACAATGCTGCTTACTAGAACACATGTAACCAAACAACAACAATGCTGCTTACCAGAACACATGTAACCAAACAACAGCAATGCTACATACCAGAACACATGTAACCAAACAACAATAATGCTGCTTACCAGAACACATGTAACCAAACAACAATAATGCTGCTTACTAGAACACATGTAACCAAACAACAGCAATGCTACATACCAGAACACATGTAACCAAACAACAACAATGCTGCTTACTAGAACACATGTAACCAAACAACAACAATGCTGCTTACCAGAACACATGTAACCAAACAACAATAATGCTGCTTACCAGAACACATGTAACCAAACAACAATAATGCTGCTTACCAGAACACATGTAACCAAACAACAACAATGCTGCTTAAGAGAACACATGTAACCAAACAACAACAATGCTGCATACCAGAACACATGTAACCAAACAACAATAATGCTGCTTACCAGAACACATGTAACCAAACAACAATAATGCTGCTTACCAGAACACATGTAACCAAACAACAACAATGCTGCTTAAAAGAACACATGTAACCA
The DNA here is from genome assembly GCA_011833715.1 of Carcinoscorpius rotundicauda. Lineage (NCBI taxonomy): Eukaryota > Metazoa > Arthropoda > Merostomata > Xiphosura > Limulidae > Carcinoscorpius > Carcinoscorpius rotundicauda. Next base: position 5,014,886 of record CM022402.1, read on the forward strand.
AACAACAACAATGCTGCATACCAGAACACATGTAACCAAACAACAACAATGCTGCATACCAGAACACATGTAACCAAACAACAACAATGCTGCTTACTAGAACACATGTAACCAAACAACAACAATGCTGCATACCAGAACACATGTAACCAAACAACAACAATGCTGCTTACTAGAACACATGTAACCAAACAACAACAATGCTGCATACCAGAACACATGTAACCAAACAACAACAATGCTGCTTACCAGAACACATGTAACCAAACAACAACAATGCTGCTTACTAGAACACATGTAACCAAACAACAACAATGCTGCTTACTAGAACACATGTAACCAAACAACAACAATACCCGTTGAGACAAATATGTATCACAACCAGTTTCAAAAACTGTGCATGAGAAAATATTCCAAAAATACTGCAATTTTTTTCGCGTGTCGAAGGTTATTCACACATCTTTAAATCGTATCTGTTTCAATAACACAAGAATCAATTTGAAAAGTAACTTACGAAATGTATTACATTTTTCAGTTTTGTTTCACAATTCGTAAATTTCATCATAAAACTGGTCTTCCAGTCGAAACGCTAATGGCTAGCATATTAACTTTAACCCTAGAATTACTAATAAAGCCACGTGGGTTTGTTTGGTTTCAAATTTCGTTCAAAGCTAAAGAAAGGCTCCCTGCGTTAGCCGTCCCCAATTTAGCAGTGTAAGACAAGAGGAAAGAGAGGTAGCCCTAATCACCTGGACATGCCGGGCGAGGACATATGGATCCCGTTGGATCTTTAAATAGATTCTTTTTTTTACATAGTATTTATGTATAAAGTTGATTGTGGCTCCATGAATATGATGATTACATGGTATCTGATAACATACCATACAAATAAAACAAACAACCAAACTACACTGCTATTCATTAATCTAAATACACACTTTTTATATGCAAAAACGGCTGTTCTGGGCCCAGAAAACACTTCAAATAGAAGAGCGAACAACGTTTCGACCTTCTTCGGTCATCGTCAGGTTCACAAAGAAAGGGTTACTGGTCGGAAGCTGACCACGTGTTTGGGAGGGGTTGTATAATTGAGTGTTGCAATGTAGAGGGCGCGGTTTGAATATATAATTTTGTCTATAATATTAATATAGGTATAATGGTGTTCCTTTATATTGGTTTATTTTGGGTTTGAGTTGTTGTATAAGTAAGGCTTCTTTAATTTTTCGTTTGTTTATGTTTGTTTCTTTATTTAGTATTTTAGTGTTTTCTATGGTTATGTTGTGTCCATTTGACTTGCAGTGTTCGAAAACGTGTGAAGGTGACTTTTTATGTTCTTTGAATCTGGTTTCCATTTTTCTACTTGTTTCTCCTATATAGAAGTCGTGGCAGTTATCACATTGTATTTTATAAATAATGTTGGTGTGGTGTTTGTCAGTGTAGTTCTTACATAGTATAGACCTTAGTTTTGTGCCTGGTTTTTGAATAAATTTTCTGGGCCCAGAACAGCCGTTTTTGCATATAAAAAGTTCTCAACAAGTGGGTTTCTCGACATCACTGATTCTAAATACACACTGCTGGGAAAAAAGTGGACAAATTCGTCCACTGGTACGATACCAGTGTTGACCTTACTAACTGTAAGTTTTCAAACTGTGGTACGACACCAGTGTTGACCTTACTAACTGTAAGTTTTCAAACTGTGGTACGACACCAATTTTTGACCTTACTAACTGTAAGTTTTCAAACTGTGGTACGACACCAATGTTGACCTTACTAACTGTAACTTTTCAAACTGTGGTACGACACCAATGTTGACCTTACTAACTGTAAGTTTTCAATCCGTGGTACGACACCAATTTTTGACCTTACTAACTGTAAGTTTTCAAACTGTGGTACGACACCAATGTTGACCTTACAAACTGTGGTACGACACCAATGTTGACCTTACTAACTGTAAGTTTTCAAACTGTGGTACGACACCATTGTTGACCTTACTAACTGTAAGTTTTCAAACTGTGGTACGACACCAATGTTGACCTTACTAACTGTAAGTTTTCAAACTGTGGTACGACACCAGTGTTGACCTTACTAACTGTAAGTTTTCAAACTGTGGTACGACACCAGTGTGGGTCTTACTAACTGTAAGTTTTCAAACTGTGGTACGACACCAATTTTTGACCTTACTAACTGTAAGTTTTCAAACTGTGGTACGACACCAATGTTGACCTTACTAACTGTAAGTTTTCAAACTGTGGTACGACACCAATGTTGACCTTACAAACTGTGGTACGACACCAATGTTGACCTTACTAACTGTAAGTTTTCAAACTGTGGTACGACACCAGTGTTGACCTTACTAACTGTAAGTTTCAAACTGTGGTACGACACCAGTGTGGGTCTTACTAACTGTAAGTTTTCAAACTGTGGTACGACACCAATTTTTGACCTTACTAACTGTAAGTTTTCAAACTGTGGTACGACACCAATGTTGACCTTACTAACTGTAACTTTTCAAACTGTGGTACGACACCAATGTTGACCTTACTAACTGTAACTTTTCAAACTGTGGTACGACACCAATGTTGACCTTACTAACTGTAAGTTTTCAATCCGTGGTACGACACCAATTTTTGACCTTACTAACTGTGGTACAACACCAATGTTGACCTTACTAACTGTAAGTTTTCAAACTGTGGTACGACACCAATGTTGACCTTACTAACTGTGGTACGACACCAATGTTGACCTTACTAACTGTGGTACGACACCAATGTTGACCTTACTAACTGTAAGTTTTCAAACTGTGGTACGACACCAGTGTTGACCTTACTAACTTCACGGGCCTGGTTGTTAGTCCGTCTGAGCTTAGCTTTATGCGAAATTCAGAAACAAACAAACAAAAACAAACGTAAGGTTATTTAATATGACCCTGTACGTAAGCCTCGCCAACAATGAACAGTTTAAATAATTTTGAGAATTATACAAATTTGGACCTCAAACTTTCTTTCAGTTACTTTAACAAAGAGTCAGAAACAATAGCTAACAAACAATATCAAAGTACTTTCTGGTCATGACGTTCCAAGATAATGAAAAAAATATTCACTAAGCCTAAATAACTCGCGTTAATGTCTGTCACGTTGGGACGACGGAAATCGTTAGATTTTCAAAATTATTGGAATTTGAAGCAAAAACAACACTTCGAAACAAACAAAGTCGACAAAAACACAATTTTCTGTATTTTTAAAATTATTTGAAATATACGTATTGATTAATACATCAAACAGTTTCTTCATATAATCAATATACAGAGAGCTTTAATAACGTAACTATCAGAATTGAAATTTTTACATTATTATAGAATTTCATGCTTTGCCCACGGTGGCTCGTTGAGGCGTGCGACTCGTAATCTGAGGGTCGCGGGTTCGCATCTCCGTCGCGCCAAACGTGCTCGCCCTTTAACCCTGGGGGCGTTATAATGTTACGGTTAATCCCACTATTCGTTGGTGAAAGAGTAGCCCAAGAGTTGGCGGTGGATGGTGATGACTAGCTGCCTTCCCTCTAGTCTTATACTGCTAAATTAGGGACGGCTAGCACAGATAGCCCTCGAGTAGTTTTCTGCGAAATTCAAAACAAACGAACAAAAACAAGCTTATAATGCTAAAAATTGGGTTTTAACATCGTAGCGATCACAGTACAGATAGACCATTCAGTAGTGTTAGGCTTAGCAACAAATAAATACAGGGTGTTCGGAAAGTCACTGTGCATTTTTGTCTGTTAATAAATATATAAGTGCACAATGACTTTCCGAACACCCTGTACAATTAACTGTTTGGACTCGTAAAACTCTGTGTTGGTTTCTAGATTAAACATGTTACAAAATGCAGTTCAAACTACCGAAGGCAAGGCATTTTAATAAAAAAAAAATATATTTTCTAACAACAATGCTGACTTGTGAGTTTCTACCAAAGATCTCAGGTGTGGAGTGAACTGCCTGGCTTGTCAGTCGCCGTAACTGTTCGGTTATTTTGCTGAATCTCGCGCAACGCTACGCGAGGGCTATTTGTACTCGCTGTACCTGATTTTAAAATGACAGATAGCAAAAATAAACAGCTGGTCAACAGCACCCATCCTAAACTCTTGGGCTACTATTATCAAAAAGTGGTATTGATCGCATGACTGTGACAACCTCGCGGTTGACAGAACGACAATGTTCATTGGTAACTTCGAAACCGCGACACGCAAATTGCGAGTCGATCGCCCTAACTGCCAGGACATGTCCCATGCGGCTAATTTCTCATGACAGGAATATCGGTAGTAAAAGGGTTGAACACCACGAGATTAGGATTAAACTCTATCATAATTTCATGCCGAAAAATGAAATAAATGATAACGTATATCGAATACGCCAAAATATTGTAACACAAGTCACTCTAACGACATATAAAATGTCCTCACCTGGTCCAAAACCGGAAGCTCGTGGGGCGGATATGACGTTCACACAGCCTCCTGAGCGTAGGTCCCAGAAACGAATCGTCCTGTCGTGAGATCCGCTAACAAACGTTGCACCACCCCAGGTGTAGAGAGAAAGAACTGTGCCTGGGAGAGGTTAAAGGTTAAAAAAAGTGCTTTAATAATCAAAGTAGCCGACAAGTTACTCTTACACACACACACACACACACAGAGAAAAACAGAGACAATGATGGATTTTGTTTGTTTGTTTCTGATTTTCGCCCAAAGCTATATGAAAGCTATCTGCGCTAGTCGTCCTTAATTTAGCAAAGTCTAACAGGAGATCAGCTAGTCATCGTCACCCACCGCCAACTCTTCGGAAACTCTTTTACCAACGAATAGTGGGATTAACTAAACTTATAACAACCTTACGACTAAAAGGGCGTGCGCGTTTGGTTTGACAGGGGTTCGAACCTGCAATCCTCAGATCACGAGTCGAGTGCCCTAACTACCTGGCGATGTCGAGCCATGATGGATTTATAAATTGGATAAATTTACTGATGGCAAATGTAAAAACAAGAACAACAAATAATATGAAAATAAAAACAAGAGTTAGGCTTAATTTAGTTCACACTAAACTTAACTCGTCTAGAAAAATCATTTTCCGAAAAATACGAATTATTGAAGTGAGTTATTATGTTTTAATCCTTTAGAGAAGCCCTACAGTTCTAACTTTGTTTTTCTTAACCTTACAAATGTAGGCCTGTTTAATGATAACTTTATAACACATATTTAACCTTTCTTGGGTACTTCCGCAGATGTACGCCTATCTACTATTAGCTTTATAACACATATTTAACCTTTCTTGGGTACTTCCGCAGATGTAGGCCTATCTACTATTAGCTTTATAACACATATTTAACCTTTCTTGGGTACTTCCGCAGATGTAGGCCTATCTACTATTAACTTTATAACACATATTTAACCTTTCTTGGGTACTTCCGCAGATGTAGGCCTATCTACTATTAGCTTTATAACACATATTTAACCTTTTTTGGGGGTTAACTCTATAAAATGTAAGCCTATCCAACACGTTTTATAACACATTTTTGACCTTTTATTGATTAATATTACAAAGCGTAAGCCAATCAAATATCAGCTTTATAACGCATATTTAACTATTTGATTAACCCTAGAATATGTAGGCCTGTCTAGTATTGGTTTTATAACACATTTTTGGTCTTTTCTTGACCGAGATTAAAAAGAATTAATCCTCAGATTACGAGTCGCACGCCATAACACGCTTGGCCACGCCGGGCCCAATACTGCTCGAGGATTACTTACGAAAAAAATATTGTGCATTCTGTTGTGAAGAGTCTGATATAACCACTTCCTCTGTTGCATCCAAGCCTGTCTTTGTTAAGTGCATGTAAAAGCTCGAGCTGTATGCGTGCACAAAACGGAATCGGGCCCATAATTTTAACGGTATTAAATCCGGAGAATTATCACTGTCCCAGTGGAGTGCTACCCCACGCGACAATACAACTACAAAAAAAAAGAAAAGTGAAAGTAGCGTCACCTATCGAACTAATTTAAAATTTCCTCTGAGAACGAATACTGCCCTGCTTGTTTTATGAAATTTTTATACGCATCTTAGAAACGCACCAGAATGTCCAGTTAAAGTCTGAAAGGCCATTCCTGTCTCGCAGTCAGTTATAAAGACTTTATTATCGATAGATCCGCCACTGATAAGTAAACTGGACTGGTTACTTAAGTCTTCCATGAAACACAGGTCTCGAACAGTTCCCATGTGCATGGTGAGCTCCATAGCGCCACCTGTAAGTCAAGAAACCAATCAGTGTACAGGTATGACTCAACAATGTTCACTTTATCCGAGTTGAACGTAAAGGAATGTTAAGCATCAGTAAATATCACATTAATTCATCAATGTGCTTAGAATCAGGGGTGTAGATTTTTTACACCCGATGGAGGGATGATTTTTACAACCACTTATGTGGACTGTTCAATTTACAAATTGTTAATCTCTGATTACGTGAACCTGAAAGCTGTAAACATGCAGTCACAGAGTAATTTTGTTACCACGATATTTGCATGTATACTTAGGCCTACTGACTGATTCGAACTATCGCTTAGATCGAGAAGCACCCCTGTATTAAAGATGTACATTTCGGCTACTGAAAAAGCCTACATCTAGGCCTAATTGTGTAATTCGATTGGTAAGAACACGAGAATCACAAGAACAAACACACAATTTGTAGGGCTGCGATGCAATAAAACAATTCAACAGACTAAATTGTATGGGGGGATGATTGTATGCACCATACCCCCCACCTAAAATGAAGGAAGGGATGTATACCCCATCCCCCCAGGATCTACGCCACTGTTTAGAATGAACTAGATTTCACAAGTATCATAATAACACTGTGAAACCGGACCAGTTACTAGAATGCAGATGGTTTAGTTTGTTAAGCACAAAGCTACACAATGGGCTATCTGTGCTCTGCCCACCACGGGTATCGAAACCCGGTTTTTAGCGTGTAAGTCCGCAGACATACCGCTGAGCCGCTGGGGGCGTTTTGTTTAGTAGCTTGTCCGGTAATCACTGTAACATTTTGTGACCGGTCATAAGTTTGAAGATTGCTGTTGTTAATTAGTTAACAGTTATGAATAACCTGCTAAAGGAAATCAGTTAACAATTAAGAATAACCTGCTAAAGGAAATCACTTAACCTCATTTTAATGGAAACACTAAAACCACGCCTTAACCAGTTAATCAGTGAAATCCATGGACCTTCATGGTAATACGTAACAAACATATTCATTCTCACGTCGCATGTAGAAAATCCTTACCAGAACATTTGAACTGTTGCAAGAATAATTATATTGAAATGTACTTATGTCATATGATTTCCATGGTAACACACTATTGTAACTAATGTAGAGATCCCATGATAACACGCTATTGTTACTACTGTATAGATCCCATGGTAACACGCTATTGTTAGTACTGTATAGATCCCATGGTAACACGCTATTGTTAGTACTGCATAGATCCCATGGTAACACGCTATTGTTACTTCTGTAGAGATCCCATGGTAACACACTATTGTTACTACTGTAGAGATCCCATGATAACACACTATTGTTACTACTGTATAGATCCCATGGTAACACACTATTGTTACTAATGTATAGATCTCATGGTAACACGCTATTGTTACTACTGTATAGATCCCATGGTAACACGCTATTGTTACTACTGTATAGATCCCATGGTAACACGCTATTGTTACTACTGTAGATAACCCATGGTAACACACTATTGTTACTAATGTATAGATCCCATGGTAACACACTATTGTTACTACTGTAGAGATCCCATGGTAACACACTATTGTTACTACTGTAGAGATCCCATGGTAACACACTATTGTTACTACTGTAGAGATCCCATGGTAACACACTATTGTTACTACTGTAGAGATCCCATGGTAACACTTTATTGTAACTAATGTAGAGATCCCATGGTAACACACTATTGTTACTACTGTAGAGATCCCATGGTAACACACTATTGTTACTAATGTATAGATCTCATGGTAACACGCTATTGTTACTACTGTATAGATCCCATGGTAACACGCTATTGTTACTACTGTATAGATCCCATGGTAACACACTATTGTTACTACTGTAGAGATCCCATGGTAACACTTTATTGTAACTAATGTAGAGATCCCATGGTAACACACTAATTTCTAGTCGGTGGTCTCAGCAGATAGCCCAGTGTGGCTTTGCTATAATAAAACACACATACACCAATTTTCCTGCTACAGGTAATGTAACAAAGCACGTTAGATAACAGGACTTCAGGACATGAACAAATGTGATGAAACGGTAAAACTGCTGCTAAGGTAACGCACGAAGACACACAGAAATCTACAGTGGCGCACTCTGACGAAAGACAATACCATTGTTGGAGAAATAACGTATAAACTATACTGAGTAAATCTTAGTACCATACCTTCAATATTACAGCAAAGCCTAGTATCTTACCTTTAATATTACAGCAAAGCCTAGTATCTTACCTTTAATATTACACCAAAACCTAGTATCTTACCTTTAATATTACACCAAAACCTAGTATCTTGCCTTCAAAATTACAGCAAAACCTAGTATCTTGCCTTCAATATTACAGAAAACCTGGTATCTTGCCTTCAATATTACAGCAAAACCTAGTATCTTGCCTTCAATATTACAGCAAAACCTAGTATCTTGCCTTCAATATTACAGCAAAACCTAGTATCTTAGCTTTAATATTACAGCAAAATATAGTACCATACCTTCAATATTACAGCAAAGCCTAGTACCTTACCTTTAATATTACACCAAAACCTAGTATCTTGCCTTCAAAATTACAGCAAAACCTAGTATCTTGCCTTCAATATTACAGAAAACCTAGTATCTTGCCTTCAATATTACAGTAAAACCTAGTATCTTGCCTTTAATATTACACCAAAACCTAGTATCCTGCCTTCAATATTACAGCAAAACCTAGTATCTTAGCTCTAATATTACAGCAAAATGTAGTACCATACCTTCAATATTACAGCAAAGCCTAGTACCTTACCTTTAATATAACAGCAAAACCTAATATCTTGGCTTCAATATTACAGCAAAACCTAGTACTTTGCCTTCAATATTACAGCAAAACCTAGTATCTTGCCTTCAATATTACAGCAAAACTTAGTATCTTGCCTTCAATATTACAGCAAAACCTAGTACCACACCTTCAATATTACAGCAAAACCTAGTATCTTGCCTTCAATATTACAGCAAACCTAGTATTTTACCTTTAATATTAGAGCAAAATATAGTACCATACCTTCAATATTACAGCAAAACCTAGTATCTTGCCTTCAATATTACAGCAAAACCTAGTACTTTGCCTTCAAAATTACAGCAAAACCTAGTACTTGCCTTCAATATTACAGAAAACCTAGTATCTTGCCTTCAATATTACAGCAAAACCTAGTATCTTAGCTTTAATATTACAGCAAAATGTAGTACCATACCTTCAATATTACAGCAAAATATAGTACCATACCTTCAATATTACAGCAAAATATAGTACCATACCTTCAATATTACAGCAAAATATGGTACCATACCTTCAATATTAGAGCAATTCCTAATATCTTACCTTTAATATTACAGCAAAATCCTGTGTCTTACCTTCAATATTACAGCAAACCTAGTATTTTACCTTTAATATTAGAGCAAAATATAGTACCACACCTTCAATATTACAGCAAAACCTTGTACCATACCTTCAATATTACAGCTTTTAGGGTTAAATCTCATCAACTTGATTGACTTATCATTGGAGCCTGTTGCCAAAAGATTTCCGGTTCCATTCCACGCTAGGCAGTAGATAGAGCCCTTGTGATGTTTCATTTTCTCTATTAAGATAGTTGGTTTGCCGGCCTCGCACTTTACACTGTTGACAGAAAACAGAGCTTTAAGAGAGAGAAACGTAAAGCTTCGAGTTAGGAAACAATAGCTTCTAGAGTGAAAACTGATATGAAACGGATAAAATACAATGGAACTCCGCGAGACAAACTGGGTTCCAATAGTGGAAAGGAGACTTCAAGACAAAACTGCACTTTATATGAGAAAACAAAACACGCTTTCAAAAAAAAATAAAAAATTTGGAGATTCACTAGAAGGAATTACCTTTTGTTGTATCAGTTTGAGGAACCAGTTTAACTGGTAATTATTTATTTTATGATCTTCACATATATTTTTTTGGTTTGTTTTCAATTTCACGGAAAGCCACAAGAGGGCTATGTCCTAGCTGTCCCTAATTTAGTAGAGAAATACTAGGTGGAAAACAGCTCGTCACCACCACCCACTGCCAACTTTTGGACTACTCTTTTTACCTACGAACACTGGAAATGACCATCACATTTTTAACGCATCCAAAACTGAAAGGGTGAACATCTTGGTGGAAGGGATATTCGAACCGTGGGATTGCTTGTCTCGCGTTCTAACCATATGGACATGCACACATTTTTTTGTTCCATTAAATAATTATTATTTTTTTTTGAAATATTCTACGCAGTTTTTTGATACAACAACAAAATTTGTGCGTGGCCATATGGTTAGAGCAATCCAACGGTTCGAACATCCCTTCCACCAAGAATGTTCACCTTTTCAACTTTGTATTCACCCGTGTGAATACAGATCGAAAACTGTGAAACAGAGACGTCTGGTGTCAACCAAAACGTTTGCATCAACTTTCGTATCAGTAATTTATTATCATTGTAATGGAAAATCACCAACCTCAGTTCGTTCAGTTTTGGATATGTACATATTCGTAAAGATTTGGAATTAGCTCCACTTGCATATAAACGTCCACTCGGGTGAAACTCGGCGGTCCTGATAACCTGTCCATCTTCAAGTTTAGTGACTGGTATAAGTAACGGTCTTCGTTCAGTGGCTTTGTTACGGTTCTTTTCTCGACGATGCTGATAAAATATAAAGCAATGACTTCATGAAGACGAAGAACCGACTTAAAATAAATATATCTATAACAGATATCAGCTGATATGGACATGAAAAACTTTTATTTAAAAATACAGAACGCGCGACAGCATTCTGACCTCCTTAGGCCATCATCGGGTAAAGAATTAGATTTGAAAATGTGACCCTTATTAATTTCGAGATGTAGGAGACTTTGTAAATATATTAACTATTTACAACGCGCCGCTGGTGTAGTGGTATCATGCAAGATTCCCATTCTTGCGACCCGGGTTCGATTCCCGGGCGGCGCATTATTTAATCACTAGTTCTTCCTGCTTCATTTTGCCCCCCAGTGGCTCAGCGGTATGTCTGCGGATTTACACGCTAAAATTCGGGTTTCGATACCCGTGGTGGGCAGAGCACAGATAGCCCATTGTGTAGCTTTGTGCTTAATTCAAAACAAACAAACAAAATCATTTGCAACGCCACCTAGAATATTATACCTTCCATTACTGTCGTCTCCACAACTCATGATCAGTGAGGGTCATATTTTCAAATCTAATTTTTGACCTGATGGTGACCTAAGGAGATCAGAACGTTGTCATTTGTTTTGTATTTTCACATAAAAGGAATAACTTACAATTAAATTGGTCTAAAAAAAATGAACTTTCAGAATTTCAAAGCAGGGCTACATAAAGCCACCCCAAGGAAACAAAATTTTAATATCTCTACACAATGGTCTGTCTGTTCTTTCATTATATCTAACACTTCTATCATTAATTATACAATAAACAAACGTACGTCATTATCAAATGGAGAATTTTCTCATTTGTTTACAACCCGTCATTCGTGGAAAATAACTACGTAAAATAAACAATTCTAGATTTGTGTATATGTTTGTTTATTTTCAAACCTAATGTTTATCAAGTTATTTTCGTGGTAGGAGGCTTCTTACAAATATTCGTTCATGAAAACACACACTCCTCAACAAAAACCTGAAATATTTGCTGATAAATACTTGCATTTTATCAGTTTTAGAGAAGTTTTTCTCGCAGGCACTAGGTGGTTTGGTTATTTTCAAACTTCGAATAAAGTTATTTATTAACTAACCCTAATTTTAAGGGTTAGAGTGTTCGATTGATAATCTGTGAATCTCAGGTTCGAATTCCCATCAGTGAACATCCTCGTTTTTTTTAATAAGCCTTGGGTGCGTTATAAGATGAAGACCAATCTTACTATTCATTGGTAAAAGAGACCGTAAGAGTTGGCTGTGGGTAGTGTTGATTGGCTGCCTTCCCTCCAGTGTTACACTCCCAAATTAGGGACGGCTAGCACAGATAACCCTCGGGTAGCCTTGCGCTAAGTTCGAAACAAACTAAACTTAATTTTAAATTGATAGCATAGATGGAAAGTAGCTATTTAATAGCACAAACCACCCAAGGTTGGTTGCAATAAGTGAATAGTAAGATTTGATACATTTACAACGCGACTGCAGCTCACTCGTGCGGAGCTCGTGTTTACGGCAATACGACGCGAGCGTTGAACCCTAAGATTCAAGACCTGACAGTGAGAGCTGTTTGTAATCAGTACTTAGAAATTATAAGCTATGCTCTGTGAATTTAGTTTCGTTATAAATGTACAGGTGGCAACCCTACGTTTTAAAAATTCACATGTAATAAACTCTATGCACATACTAGCTGGTGTTTCCTGCTGATGATGAAATAAGTCGTTTTATAGCCAAACAACTGCCACGAAATATCTGAGCCAAATAATGCACTGCTTCTATTCGCAAATTAACCCTTGATTAACAGACACGACAGCTGCGCAGCCTAGTCTAGCTTTCAGCCATTATTTTGCCAGGTTGACCTCAAACAGTCGAGACATGTCCACGTGATCTATAAAGTAATAACTTCCTTCTCGCGGCGATCTTGTGCATGACCACGTGACATCCTAACAACAGCTGTTGTAAGGCGACCTGCCTTCACTGAAGAGGGACAAGAATGACTCTTTATCGTCACTGTTCAGTTATGCATGTATAAAATCGTAAAAAAAATGTCTGGGAATATTTCAATGTGAGAAATAACTCTTATAATAACCACTGACAAAAAAAGAAAATATTAAACAAGTGTTTCTTCTTGGTATAAATTAACGTCACTAGGCTTTCCGTATTCAATAACATTAGAAAGACATACTTAGAAATTTCACACTGCATGGCGCTTTTAAAATTGTTTTTTTTAATTTCGCACAAAGCTACTCGAGGGCTATCTGTGCTAGCAGTCCCTAATTTAGCAGTGTAAGTCTAGAGGGAAGGCAGCTAGTCATCACCACCCACCGCCAACTCTTGGGCTACTCTTTTACCAACAAATAGTGGGATTGACCTGACGGCCAGAAACAGTTTATTATACGCCTACATGCCTGAAAAAGCGAGCACGTTGGGTGTGTCGGGGATTCGAACCCGCGACTCTCAGATTACGAGTCGCACGCCTTAACACGCTTGGCCATGCCGGGCCTGCTTTTAAAATTAAAATAAAAAACTAATTGTATTTGCATCATTAACAAACAGGGAGAAAGTTACTTTCCATTTTCATGTTCAACATTTTTTAGCTAGAATTGAACTAAAGACATTTCAAGTTAATCAGTTTTTCATCGATTTTATTTAAATGCATAATTCATTTTTATGTTGTAGTTAATATTCGCTTTTGAAATCTTCACATCTTTCTGTTAAAAGACACGAGAAGATTTTTAGTATGAAGATTTAAATTGAAAAAAGTTGAATTATTTTATTAGTGGCAGTATAACATTTAAATATGTACATAATTATGAAATTAGGAACATTAGAAATATTAATAAGAACAAAAATGTTAACTTCACAATGAAAATTCCAGTGAGTCAGCGATACATTTACCGACTCCCAAAGCTAAAATCCGGGGTCTGATTCCACGTCGTGGACAGATAGCGATTATAATTATTAGCTTACGAGCCAAAGAAAGGATACTTCACTTTAGTGCTGCCATCTATTACTATTTTTGTAAGTATATCATCAATTAATTATACATTGTAAACATGACATTAGCACCAGGCCTACTATATTTTTATGCTTTGCAAGGGTGGAAATCAATTTATATTATTCGTTCAAACAAAATTCACCCTATAATCGGCGGTGGATGTTGTTAACCAGCTGTTGGTAGATACTGCTGACTAGTTATAAACGGATATCCTTTGGTGAAGTTCTGAGATATAGAAATGAATTTAGAAAGTTACAGCATAGAACCAGAGAAACAGTTCATGGAACGGCCTGTAACAATTCAAAATCACAAATACTGTTAAAGAGGAAAATGGAACACCAAGAGTTTAGGTAAACTCAAGTGCTTTAAATCGTGGCTATTATTAAATGCTATTTGTTTCAAATATGGCAATCCGTTACCACATAAAGTTATCAAAAGTTATACTCAAACATTTGTTTGTTGTAGTAAATGAATTGGATAAACATTTGTGTTTACTTTCTGTTTATATTTACCTAAATGCAGCAGATAGTGACACACACACACACAACTGCAGAACGCACCACAAAGCGAGATTTTGTGACTAAACGCATCTGATTGCAGCGCCATCTCGTAAAAGAAAATAAATAAATAAATATAACAAAAACAGTTTTGAGACAGATAACAAAAATATTTAATATACGTCGTTTTAAAATAGTTGAAACAAGAAACGCGGCTGATTGCAGCGCCATCTCGTAACAGAAAATAAAGAAATAGATATAACAAAAACAATATTTGAGACTGAAAAGAATAATATTTAATAAACGTCGTTCATTTTAAACAGTTGAAATTTAACAACGACAGAGAAACTTTAAGTTGTAATCTAATAATAATAGAAAATCTGAAACTGGTATTTAACAACGACAAAAAATGTGTAATTGAAACCAAACGACGACAGAAAAATGTCTCTTCACTCGACAATGACTTCGTCGGGTTCCAGTCGGATAACCGAGTGTTTAACGTTAGTCCAATGTTCTTACCTCGTTTCTGCAAAATCGCGCTTCGCATTCTGGTGCCGCGGGTGCGTTACAAAAGTGACCGTCACGTCCAAATATTTTATTAGAATAGTTTGCAGTGGGTCTTCCTGACTAGTTCACTTTCTTCATAGACTTTGTTGTTCTTGTTTAGAATTAAGCACAAAGCTACACAATGGGCTATCTGTGCTCTGCCCACCACGGGTATCGAAACCCGAATTTTAGCATGTAAGTCCGCAGACATACCGCTGAGCCACTGGGGGCACCTTTCATAGACAGCAGATAGCCCGATATGGCTTTGCTTTATGAAAACAAATCTTTTCGACCTGGAAGAATGAACCTAAATACGAGGTCTGATAAAAAGTTCTAAAACTTCTTCTGTTTCAGGCGCCAGTACAGAAGCAGTGAGTTTCACTGAGACGTGTGCAAAGTATAAATACTCGTGTACCCCACGAACAAGCCATTTCTCATGTACCCGTGTGGCGAAAAACTTGTTCAAAGACAAACGTATCTTTTGCCCCTTTCGTAATAAAGACAAGCAGACTAGAAGAGCAAACGTGTTTGGTACCAAATTTTGTGTGAAAAATGGTGAAGGAGGAACAGAAATCCTCGAAATGTTAAGAACTGCCTTTGGTGATGACTGGTTATGTAAGGATGTCGTTTATCAGTGGATAAAACGATTCCAAGATGGCCGGAAATTGGTCAAAGACGACTCACGTTCTGGGCGACCGTCAACATCGTTTACTGATGAAACTGTTGCTAAGGTGACAGTAAACAAGGCTTTTTAAGTTTTTAATTATCTTGAGGGAGAAAGTTAGAAGGAACCGCAGTGAGATGTGGTAGCATCGTCACTGCTTTCCTCATCAAGACAATAATTACTGTCTGTTCAAGAATTTTTGGCAGACAACCCTGTAACAACCCCACCCACCCCGTATTCTCCCAATCTCGGTCCGTGTGATTTTTTGTCTTTTATTAAAAATCAAAATTAAGTTGAAAGGAAGTAGATTTGATGACATTCCAACCTTCCATAATAATGTGAAAACAGAACTCAGTCGCATAACAGTTGAAGGCTTCGAACTTCTGAAAATAGAAGAAACGTTGGAAATAGTGTGTATCAGCTGCGTATCACTTTGAATGGGATGGCATGCGACACTGATGTATGTTCGTTATTCTTCGAAATTAAAAATGAAGTCTCAGAATTTTTTGATCACACCTCGTAAGTAACGCGACGGAGATAGTTTTAAACTATGCTAATAGGTAGCGTTTCTCACATTCATCATTTTTTTTCTCGTGACATCGTTTCTAAGATGGTCACAAAGAAAACCTTTTAAAAAGAACACAATTTAAAAAAATACTCAATTGATCAAAACCTTACTGTTACTTTAATAGCTTGGCTAGCAACAACGTTTGATTATGTACCCAAAATTAACGTTGTTTCACGATTATAGTTCTCTTAAAGATGTCCTCTCAATTTCTTATAGTAAGAACTACAGATGACATGCACTCAGTGAAAGCCCGTTGGATACAACTATTTTAGTTTGGTACCAAAATTTCGTGATACAAATCTATCTGTTATCTTGGTAATTCGAGAAGCAAAATAATCAAAGCATAATCACCTGCCCCCTTTCTCAACAAAAACTTTTGTTATTATACAAAAAGACCAGCGAGTAATATGACTGACCAAAATGTTGTTGTTGTTTTGAATTAAACACAAAGCTACACAATGGGCTATCTGTGCTCTGCCCACCACGGGTATCGAAACCCGGATTTTAGCGTGTAAGTCCGCAGACATACCGCTGAGCCACTGGGGGGCAACTGACCAAAATAAAGTATAACTTTGGTTTCGGTTTAAAAGAAACTCTTTCTAAATTCATCAAGTGTGTGTGTGTGTTGTTCTTATAGCAAAGACACATCGGGCAATCTGCCAAGTATGAATTCATCATACAAACATGATTGATTCTTACACGGCCCGGCACGACCAGGTGCTTTAGGCATTCGATTGGTAATCCGAGAATCGCGGGTTCTAATCCCCGTCACACGAAACATGTTCGCCCTTTCAGCCGTGGGGGTGTTATACTGTTCGGTCAATCCCATTATTCGTTGGTAAAAGAGTACCCCAGGAGTTTGACGATGGGTGGTGATGACTAGCTGCTTTCCATCTTGTCTAACACTGCTAAATTAGGGACGGCTAGCACAGATAGTTATCGTGTAGCTTTGCGCGAAATTCAAACAAACGTAGCTTACAAAATATTTAAACGCACTAATTTATTCAGAGCTGTGACCTCTACTATGGGAATGTAGGCGACAAAGCTTTGGAGAGTGGGTGGTGTGTGAAGAATGATGCTCCTAACAACGACGACTGCTGAGAGGCGTATGAAACTGACGTTAAAAAATATCCGCCATGTTGGACATCTTGTTCACATTGCTGTATTACGTGCAACCAAACACTTTTAACACTTCTGCTGATAAACTGTTCGATAGAACTGTTTTCACGAGAAATAACCATGAAAAACGTTTAACTGGACTTGCTTTCTAAGCTATAGTCTGAAAAAGATTCTGATGAGACTGGCTTTCTGAGAGATAACCTCACTAATCCTTTATCTGAAAAGAGAAGCAGAGTTTCTTCTCAATAGAAAGCACCAGAATGTTTTCAGTTCTAATCAAGCATTCAAAGGAAGATGTTTAACACGAAACGTTCTTTAAATTAAGACCACACACCAAAACACAGCTTCTAAACTGTAAAATAAGGCAATCTACATAAATAAATCGAGTTTCATTGGTTCACAGATGTTACAATTACAACTGTGTTAATCTCCATACCAGGTTTTGCACAGCAGCACCATTCTCGACATCTCTTAGGGTTTTCGACAGGAGCGAGCGAGAATAAAGACACGTGATCTACCCGTCACAGTACTCTACAAACCACGCTACCTTACTCGCGAACCAGGTTCTGTCATTACATCATCATCTTTTCTTTCAGCCTCCACGAGCAGGACGGAGAGGACACGGACTTCAATATATTTCACGTAATTATGAAGAAGGTTGATAAATCACACGAACAATCTCTCTTCTTCACGTCGTTTAATCACGAAAGACCGCGTGACAAACAACTACCCGTAAGTACCTACAGAATATCACTTCGGTGATAAGTGCCCCCCCGTTCTCGCAAAGATTTAAGAAATTGCCTCATATCACGGAAAATATTCCGATTTGCTGAATTTCGCCGAAGACACGTGATGGCTGTCTGCGCTAACTGTTCTTAATTTAGCTTCGATGGGTCACCACCATCAAACCTCCAAGTCACGAGCTACTCTTGTCCAGTGGGATCTGATCGATACTCCTACAACGCACCCATGGTCTGAGAGCAACAATCAAATCTCATAACCAGGAAGTTGTTCTCTCGTAACGTCATTAACATGCGTTGAAAGTAGGTTATCCGTGTCGAGAAGAATCGGGTTCGGCACTGTGGTTAGCGTGTCGGGCTTCGGATCAGAGGTTCCATGGTTCGCGTCCTTTAACCGTGAAAACAAAGAGAGAGAGAGAGCATGAACTTTCTTTGCCAACTTCCTGGTTATGACGGTGAGGTTACTTAACGCGACAAACGAGTCCAGAAGTCGTATTGACCCCTTGATTTGACGCGAAGAAAGATTGTTTGTTTGTTTTTGAATTTCGCGCAAAACTACACGAGGGCGAACTGCGCCAGCCGTCCCTAATTTAGCAGTGTAAGAATAGGGAGAAGGCAGCTGGTCATCACCACCCACCGCCAACTCTTGGGCTACTCTTTTAACAACGAATAGACCATAATATTATAACGCTCCCACAGCTGATAGGGGGAGCATGTTTGGCATGACGGAGATTCGAACCCACGACCCTAAGATTAACCACGCATTAACCACGTGGTTATTCCAAACGCGCAGCGAACACTCACCGACATCACATACTTACCGAGAAGCACGTGTCATCCTTTCTTTGCTTTTCTAAAACAAAGCCACACTGCCGTGTCCACAGGGTGGAATCGAATCCCGTATTTTAGGAAGAGAATTCAGTCGGTAATAACTACACATTTTTTTTCGTCTTGGTCTCTCTCCATTTTGTAGAGAGCATCTCTTTGTTTGAAATGTATTCACAGTTAGTTTCCAATAAGCATCCTCAGTCACTTTCCATTAAGAACGAGCAATCAGTTTACAAAAGATACCCATAACCAGGTTCCACTAAATATAACTGGCTCTTGGCCCGGCATGGCCAGATGGTTAAGGCACTCGACTCGTAATCTGAGGAACGCGGGTTCGAATCCCCGTCACACCAAACATGCTCGCCCTTTCAGCCGTGGGGAGTTATGATGTGACGATCAATATCGCTATTCGTCGGTAAAAGAGTAGCTCAAGAGTTGGCGGTGGGTGGTGATGACTAGCTGCCTTCCCTCTGGTCTTACATTGCTAAATAAGGGACGGCTAGCGCAGATAGCCCTCGAGTAGCTTTGCACAAAATTCAAACCAAAACAAACCACATGGTTCTCAACTTTCTGAAACTGTGGCTTCGAAATAAAACGGTTTGTACCACTTTTATATGCAGAAACGAGCCGTTTCTGCATATAAAATTCTCAACAAGTGGGTTTCTCGACATCACTGGTTTGTACCACTTGTAAGTTTTCAAACTGTGGTACGACACCAATGTTGACCTTACTAACTGTAAGTTTTCAAACTGTGGTACGACACCAGTGTTGACCTTACTAACTGTAAGTTTTCAAACTGTGGTACGACACCAATGTTGACCTTACTAACTGTAAGTTTTCAAACTGTGGTACGACACCAGTGTTGACCTTACTAACTGTAAGTTTTCATACTGTGGTACGACACCAGTGTTGACCTTACTAACTGTAAGTTTTCAAACTGAGGTACGACACCAATGTTGACCTTACTAACTGTAAGTTTTCAAACTGTGGTACGACACCAATGTTGACCTTACTAACTGTAAGTTTTCAAACTGTAGTACGACACCAATGTTGACCTTACTTACTGTAAGTTTCCAAACTGTGGTACGAAACCAATGTTGACCTTATTGACTGTAAGTTTTCAAACTGTGGTACTACACCAGTGTTGACCTTACGGACTGTAAGTTTTCAAACTGTGGTACGACACCAGTGTTGACCTTACTAACTGTAAGTTTTCAAACTGTGGTAGAACACCAGTGTTGACCTTACTAACTGTAATTTTTCAAACTGTGGTACGACACCAGTGTTGACCTTACTAACTGTAAGTTTTCAAACTGTGGTACGACACCAATGTTGACCTTACTAACTGTAAGTTTTCAAACTGTGGTACGACACCAATGTTGACCTTACTAACTGTAAGTTTTCAAACTGTGGTACGACACCAGTGTGGGCCTTACTAACTGTAAGTTTTCAAACTGTGGTACGACACCAGTGTTGACCTTACTAACTGTAAGTTTTCAAACTGTGGTACGACACCAATGTTGACCTTACTAACTGTAAGTTTTCAAACTGAGGTACGACACCAATGTTGACCTTACTAACTGTAAGTTTTCAAACTGAGGTACGACACCAATGTTGACCTTACTAACTGTAAGTTTTCAAACTGTGGTACGACACCAATGTTGACCTGACTAATTGTAAGTTTTCAAACTGTGGTACGACACCAGTGTGGGCCTTACTAACTGTAAGTTTTCAAACTGTGGTAGAACACCAGTGTTGACCTTACTAACTGTAAGTTTTCAAACTGTGGTAGAACACCAGTGTTGACCTTACTAACTGTAAGTTTTCAAACTGTGGTACGACACCAATGTTGACCTTACTAACTGTAAGTTTTCAAACTGTAGTACGACACCAATGTTGACCTTACTTACTGTAAGTTTCCAAACTGTGGTACGAAACCAATGTTGACCTTATTGACTGTAAGTTTTCAAACTGTGGTACTACACCAGTGTTGACCTTACGGACTGTAAGTTTTCAAACTGTGGTACGACACCAATGTTGACCTTACTAACTGTAAGTTTTCAAACTGTGGTACGACACCAGTGTGGGCCTTACTAACTGTAAGTTTCCAAACAGTGGTACGACACCAGTGTTGACCTTACTAACTGTAAGTTTTCAAACTGTGGTAGAACACCAGTGTTGACCTTACTAACTGCAATTTTTCAAACTGTGGTACGACACCAGTGTTGACCTTACTAACTGTAAGTTTTCAAACTGTGGTACGACACCAATGTTGACCTTACTAACTGTAAGTTTTCAAACTGTGGTACGACACCAATGTTGACCTTACTAACTGTAAGTTTTCAAACTGTGGTACGACACCAGTGTGGGCCTTACTAACTGTAAGTTTTCAAACTGTGGTACGACACCAGTGTTGACCTTACTAACTGTAAGTTTTCAAACTGTGGTACGACACCAATGTTGACCTTACTAACTGTAAGTTTTCAAACTGAGGTACGACACCAATGTTGACCTTACTAACTGTAAGTTTTCAAACTGAGGTACGACACCAATGTTGACCTTACTAACTGTAAGTTTTCAAACTGTGGTACGACACCAATGTTGACCTTACTAACTGTAAGTTTTCAAACTGAGGTACGACACCAATGTTGACCTTACTAACTGTAAGTTTTCAAACTGAGGTACGACACCAATGTTGACCTTACTAACTGTAAGTTTTCAAACTGTGGTACAACACCAATGTTGACCTTACTAACTGTAAGTTTTCAAACTGTGGTACGACACCAATGTTGACCTTACTAATTTCACGGGCCTGGTTGTTTGTCTGACCCCAGACTTGACCCCAGGATGATCATTACATAATGATACATCCTATTTCTTAACTCGTGTCTCATATTCATATTTTCAGCATAATTATTTCATTGAAATAACACAAAATACAAAAAGTAAACTGTTTTTCAAGTCGATGAACATTTTACTTAATTGTTCATTTACTCTAGAAACAGGAACAAGTTACCACAGTTATTGACTATATCTTCTCAGTGTTTACTTGTTTTCAAATTATACCTCACTTCGTAACTTTTATCCAACAGCGCGAGAAATACACCCCATCTAGTGCCATTAACGTCGTGTATGATGAGAAATACACAAAAAAAATCAGCTTCATTAGAGAGTTAAAAATGACCTTTAGCCTGTTGTTAAGGAACCAGTGACGTACCTTTCTAATGAAACTGGTAAACGTTTCTTTGAAGAGATGAAACCGAAACTGACGCTTGGATTAAAAGCCTATAAATCCAAAACTACAACGGGTTCCTTCCAAATTTATAAACAAATAAACAATTTATGATGCAGTTTTGAAGAGATAAGAAAGTTTTTGTTTTGACAGCAGTCGGGATGGAGAATAACCGTGATTGTTACTGTTTTCATCTGTAAACACGTGGCTGTGACACCTCTTTAGTGTTCACTTTTACAACTATATCGTTAATTATTAATATTTTCACCATCCTTTACATTTACAGTTATATCCTCCACTTTAAACATTTTCTCTAGCGTACTTACCTCCGTTACTATGTCTTCCAGTTTCAGAGGGCCTTCCTTCAAAGTTTCCCGTTTACTAAAGAGACGAAAGTGGACACTACCTTCAGGAATTGGCCAAAGAAACCGAGACATCTTGACAAGTTATGGCTCAGTTCAATACGGTTGACTTGGGAAGAACAGTTTCTAACAGTAACTTAACTTTAAGACGAGAGTCAAGTGGTTCTGAGGTTAAACAATTATACCAGATCTGACCTACGATGGTTATGTTTCTTTCTGATGTATCAAACTCCACTGACCTACGATGGTTATGTTTCTTTCTCACGTGTCAAACTCCACTGACCTACGATGGTTATGTTTCTTTCTCAAGTGTCAAACTCCACTGATCTACGATGGTTATGTTTCTTTCTACCGTATCAAACTCCACTGACCTACGATGGTTATGTTTCTTTCTAACGTGTCAAACTCCACTGACCTACGATGGTTATGTTTCTTTCTGATGTATCAAACTCCACTGACCTACGATGGATATGTTTCTGATGTATCAAACTCCACTGACCTACGATGGTTATGTTTCTTTCTACCGTATCAAACTCCACTGACCTACGATGGTTATGTTTCTTTCTAACGTGTCAAACTCCACTGACCTACGATGGTTATGTTTCTTTCTAACGTGTCAAACTCCACTGACCTACGATGGTTATGTTTCTGATGTATCAAACTCCACTGACCTACGATGGTTATGTTTCTTGCTGATGTGTCAAACTCCACTGGCCCACGATGGCTGTTTCTTTCTCGTGTTTCAGAGTTAAAACGAATCCCTGCTATTTTCTTCGATAAAACTTGCAGCCAGTCACTTAACCAGAATGACTGTAGATAAAGACTGCTTCCAAACGGTACTAAAACCTGTGACCTGCCAGTACGTTGAGAGCAGCTCCATTAGTAACGTGTGAGTAAACCTGTTAGATGAAGAAAGGAGGCGTGGCTCACTTCTGATGAAACAGGGGCGGCTCCTCCCCAGATAATTGTGGGAGTGTCACGAGACTTGGTATTTTAATACCCTCGTGATTGGAGAAACGCGCAGGTGATTAAAAGTGTCTCCACTGGCGCACCTGGGAAACTAAATTTACATAAAAGCCATTCTGTCAATAAATAATAATAAAAAAACAAAATATTCAATCTTTACTTAGAATAAACAACTCTATACGTAACTTGTTCACTTCATTTACCGAGAAAAATGACATCACAAAAGTGATACATCAGAGAAATTTCATTAAAAGATTTGGAGATTTAAAAACACAAAAGATGTGTTACATTCTTTTACCACTAGATGTCGCTAAGATCAAAGATTTTATAACGTAGTGTCATTAAACTCAAAGCTACACAATGAGCGATTTGTGCGCTTATCACTGTGGGAATAGAAACCCGATTTTTAGCTTGGTTAAGACCCTCAGACTTATCCGATAAGCCACTGAAACAATAAGTACATTCACCAGTCACGTGACTGATGATGTCACAACTACTGCCTCGTTGTACAAGACCATTACAAAAGACACAATCTGGTCGTAGTATTTTAACTAACACTAAAATGTATTTAATTAGGCTTCGTAAACTAATACTATTATTTTACCAGGCTATCACTGAGAGTAATAATGAGTAACGCACGTTAGAAAGTGAGGGCTCGTGAGGAAAAAAAGTGACTGTAGCCCTAAATACAGCCTAACACTAATAACTGAATAAGAGTATTTCCTGGTATGAAGTATTCGTCTGCCACCTAGCGGACGATACATCTTGTTATACGTAGTTGCTACATGTTACACAGAACAATTATATATTAGATGTGGCTCAGAATTGTGCTACTCACAGTAGTGTAGTCAGCAAGACATGGTTACCTTGTGAAATGTGTAACATGACACAATTGTTTAGTATCATACAGTTGTTACGTGACACAGAACTGTCTTGGGTCACACAGATATTTTATTCACTAGTTTTTTGCAACGCGACTAACAGAAGCCATACACTGTCATTCGACAACTCGATGTTTATTTTGAGCAGTATTTCCTGAAGACAGGTTACTTTTGTCACGACACATAAACGTTAACATAACTCAATCTTTTACGACCTAAATATTCCAGCCCTTATAACACTAGTACTGCACGCACGTGCTATCTATACACGTGCAGTACTATACGAGTTGCCAAAATTTCACGTGTTAATAACTCCCATTCATACCTTCGTCACACGTTGTTTCTTATCATTTATCAATCACAATGAAATTTTTACGTTAACTATTTGTTAACATTTTTTTAAAGTCGGTAATGTCACATTTATGTGACACATTATCCGACGATTCGTGGTTCACGGCCAGTTTGTTTGTTTGTTTTTGAATTTCGCACAAAGCTTCTCGAGGGCTATCTGCGCTAGCCGTCCCTAATTTAGCAGTGTGAGGCTAGAGGGAAAGCAGCCAGTTATCACTACCCACCGCCAACTCCTTTACTAACGAATAGTGGGATTGTTCGTAACATTATAATGCCTCCACGGCTGAAAGAGCGAGCATGTTTGGGGTGATGAGGGTTCGAACCCGCGACTCTCGGGTTACGAGTCGAGTGCCATAACCACCTGGCCATGACTAACGATCCCTCTGCTATTTGATCAGAAACTGCAGCTGACAGTTAATGGTGGGCACTGTTGGTTGGTTCTAGTCCGTCAGTTCAACAGAATGATGTACAGATAACCCTAACTATATATAGCAAACCGACAAATGTTCTCCTAACAAGCGTCACAAAGCTTTTTTTGTAGCTACTTGAAAGCCAAACTACAAATAAATGACAATTCATTAAGTGGTTTTTATCGTTCCTAAAAAAAAACAAAACCAATCTTCAAACAAGCACCGTGCAATTTGTCTCGCTTGGGCGGTAGTAACAAGTTCGACACAAACACGTCTCTGAATGTAATTAACTTTTTGTGGGAAGCTTCGTTATTTCGTAGTTCACATTCACCACCAATAGGTGTCGTTTTATTTATTACATTCTCTATCGGCGTGTTCGTTTCTTGTTAACTGCAAAGCTTTATAATGGGCTATCTGTTATACGGCCACTACGAAGTGTTCCATTACCTTCAGAATTACCACTAGGGAGAGTCTCCATCATTAGAAAAAAAACAACAGACTTTTGTTCTTCTAGTCAGCGAATATTTAAGTTATTCCGACAAAGAGCTAATTAAGTGCATCATTTTCAGATGGTGTTGCTATGGTGACAACTTGAAGATATTTTGTCAGAGGTAATTATTATTTAAAAAAACAAAACCTACCCTTAACCATGGTTCATAATTTTTCACACTATCTGGTTGGTTGACAACAGCACGATAGTCACATAGTTTTAAAGAAAAAGTCCATTTCACTGTGGTTTTTTACCCTACTTTATTTACCCTTTACTTGGCTATTTTTAGATTTTATCCCCCCCAATTGTCAAATTACCCCCCTTTTCACGACCCGAGATTTTTCTCATAATTTCGAACGTATTTTTGTAAACTTTGAACACTTAATTTTGTTGTTGTTACTATGGTGATGTTATTCCCCCAGTGAAGTACAGAAGGGAACGTATCAAATACTACGGAACAAAATCCCCGTCTTCCAAAATACGAAAATTTCCATCACCTTCCCCTTTTAATTCAAAGCTTTGGATTGTTGGAAAAGAACCATGCTAATAGGATAACAAACGAATTTGTTTTTTTCCGGAAGTTATTCACACGTTAGTACGATTAAAGCTTCTTGACTGTATACAATCGTTAAGCCTTATTTAGATGAACTTCGATCTTAAAACACTTTGTGAAGAAATTTCTAATTGTGTGTGACGTTTAGAAAATAAATAAAACATTGTATTCGTAAAATGAAGAAATATTTTCGACATAAACATTATACTAATCACCCAGTAATCGAGACATGATATTCGCCATTTCAATTGATAGCTAAATATGAGCGCCATCTTGTAAGAACTATTAAAATAAATTTACATGCATATCCCAATCATTCAAAGAGATCCACACGTTGTGCGCGTTCCAAATTTCTCGTTTGTATATTTTTTGTTCGTTTTGAATTTCACGCAAAGTTACACGAGAGCTATCTGTCCCTAATTTTGCAGTGTAAGACTGAAGGGAAGGCAGCTGGTCTTCACAACCCGCTGCCAACTCTTGGGCTATTCTTTTACCAACGAATAGTGGGAGTGACCGTAACATTATAACGCCCCTACGGCTGAAAGGGCGACCATATTTGGTGTGATGGGGATTCGAATTTCTCGAAGAGGGACTGCTTTTAATGGGCGTAGAACGACAAAAACAAAAACAAGGAAGTGTTGAATCATCTTCTATGATTAAAGAAGCTTCATCACTGTCCCAATTGGTAGTTCGTGTTATTTAATGTGTCCATTGTCCTGATTTTACAGCATACACAACCCTGAAAATCTTGAGATAAGACACAAAGTCCAACAAGTCCAGTAACAGGGAGGATATATAAATTTTATAACACATTTAGTAGAAGTTTATTAAAATAAAGAACAGACAATTGTACTATTTCAATACAGGGCGTGAATGTCTCGGGCGCGTGTCTCTGTCTGACCAGATGTAACAAACACTATACTAGCGTTCAGTTATCCAACGAAAGCAGATCTCACTTGTGTGGAAGAATGCAAGTAAAAAGTGTTACTAAACTGAAGATGTTAGCCTGACATGATATAAAATTCCAGTGATATTCAATGAAGAACAGTAGTAACTGTAACGCTATTTTACAAAATCCAGTAATTTCAGTTTGAAAAATCAACCTCTAATGTCCCATTCTACAACATTCAGCGACCAATTTATGCAGTCTATATTGTGCCGCCATCTGGTGAGTATAAAACAAAATACATTGACAGCTTCTAATACGATAGTACATAATTCAAATTAAAGATCAAAGTACAAATAAAAAAACACCCTGTCAGAGTTCAAAGAGCATTTAAACCTAACTGTTCATTCACTGTACAAAATATAAAGAAAAAAAAATTAATGTTTTGTAAAATGAGTTCCAGCAGTTTTCACAATATCATTGAAAGTGTTTTAAAGAAGGTACTTGAATGAACAACAAATACACAAATTTAAAGACACCATACTTTGAAGGTTTAAAAATGATTTATCTAACTGCAGGTAACAAGTGAAGTCAACAACTGGATGACGTTGTGGTGGTAATTGTGTCTTTCTCCTACAGCGTTGTAATTCAAGACAGAAATGGATTTGTTTGTTTGAAGTGAAGCACAGACCTACAACACAATGGGCTATCTATTTTTTTTTGCCTACTGAGAGTAATGAAACCTTATTTCTGTCCACAGACATACTGATGTGGTTCTACAAGTGATACAAATGGACAGCATTATATTTCCAAAGTTGAGGTTCAGAGACACAAAAATACAGGTTGTTTTTACCTCCACTTGTCCTCAGCTGTATCACTTGTTTGTCCTCACATGGTAATTCAAGCTCAGTGTTGAATCATACAGATAATTTTACTACCGTAAGACAAAAACAACAACAACTTTAATTGCAGAGAGTTACGACTTAAAGTACACAAACATCTAACATCAAGTGTTGGAGACCAGAGCAACATAATTAAGTCTATAGTATCCCAAATATAGAGTGACACAAAAACAGAGCACAAAGTACAACACTAGTTGTCTCTTTCTATAATGACACAAAAATACAGCATAAAGTCAAGTACAACACTAGTTGTCTCTTTCTATGACACAAAAATAGAGCACAAAGTCAAGTACAACACTAGTTGTCTCTTTCTATAGTGACACAAAAATAGAGTACAAAGTCAAGTACAACACTAGTTGTCTCTTTCTATAGTGACACAAAATTAGAGCACAAAGTCAATTACAACACCAGTTGTATTGTTTCCGTCTATGGCGTGTCGACACAGGTTACTGTGTGTTACAACAAAGAGATATCAAAATAAAGGAAACATCTGATAGTCATACAGAAGTGATGTATTGACTAAAGTCACCACAAACTAAGATGATAGCTATATATATATATTAGGTTTGTTTTTAAGTGAATGAATGACATTACCTTGACATAACACAACATGTTAAGTCTGTATGTCAGGTTTTCTGTTCTTGATTCATGTAATAAATCCGTAATCAACTTGTTGTATTTCTACCCTTGGTTTCAGTACTCTATAGTATTCCCATACTATTACAGTTTTATTTCCATAACACCTCACAATACGGCACTGTACGTCTAGATTTCACAACTTGCATTGTAACATAACAATTACAATCATGTACAATTACACACATTATTTGATGATCAGTTTTTTGTGGGACATATCAAATCAAGGGATTGTTAGATACCAAACCTTCGTAACCTACGTTACATACTATATAATATTTCATGATGCCACACTGGCCGTACAGCTGTATATTTTAAGAAATACAAAGTTTTTTTTTTTTATCTGGTAATTTATATTCTTAAAAATTCCATATCTTTTTAAAAGTCACTTAGTGGAATGAACCAGGATATTTCAATAATAATTAGAAATAATTAGTTGTTTTTCAGAATTTCTAGAGAATCTTGAAGAGTTTTTAACATTTTGGTACTTGAATAAGAAAAAACATAAAATGAACTGAACACTAATAAATAATACATCCTTTTATATTAGATAACTTCCCTGTCTTCATCAGCAACAGAAATGCATGATGTGAAAATATTTTATGAAAGGTTTGAGCAACACTTTAAGTTAGTGTATAATTTTATATCAAACAGTTTTCGTTACAACAGCCCTGAGAACGTTGATATGTTGGTTGAAATATATTTCTGTTGTTACTATCTAGAGCAGTGGTTCTTAACCTTGTTGGAGGTACTGAGACAGACCAGTGGTTCTTGACCTTGTTGGAGGTACTGAACCAGACCAGTGGTTCTTGACCTTGTTGGAGGTACTGAACCAGACCAGTGGTTCTTAACCTTGTTGGAGGTACTGAAGCAGACCAGTGGTTCTTGACTTTGTTGGAGGTACTGAACCAGACCAGTGGTTCTTGACTTTGTTGGAGGTACTGAACCAGACCAGTGGTTCTTAGCCTTGTTGGAGGTACTGAACCCCAGAAGTTTCGAACTTGCATTCACTGAACCCTTCGTAATTGGAAAAATAAAATATGATTTTTTTTCAAATTCACAACATAAGTAGTCAGTTACACACCATTCTTGGAGCCAGTGCCCCAGCATAGCCATAGATTATAGAGTTCAAATATATTTGTCTATTACAAACAAAATACAAAGTCATTTATGCAAGTCAACAAGCATACCATGGGTTTGGAACACTCAGAATAAGTGTATGATATCCATATCACTTCAAATCTTACAAACACAGATTAACATCAGAATAAGTGTATGATATCCGTATCACTTCAAATCTTACAACAATACAGTCGACTCACTTGTTCTGTTACGAACGACTTGATTGTTAGTTATTCAAACATACTAAATACGCTTCCAACAACTTCCTCGCTAGACGAGCAACAGTCGCATTCTGGTTCGTGTTCTTCTGTCTCAACTTGACTTTTAACATCATCACTGTCACGAGACTGAACTTTTCGAGATGTCTGCTTTGATGTGCCAGCATGTTTTTTGTTTAACATTATTTGTATATTTGAAGAAAGCCTGTAACAAACATAGTTCTGTATACACAAAATTTAGATGACTACTTCCCAGCAACATCATTGATTTCTTAAATTAATTTAGTGGATACGTTTTACTATTTTCCCAATAAACAAAAACAACAACAAATATTAAACCTTTCAATTAGATATTCAATCAACCTTTTTGGTTGAAAGCTGGGTGGTTAATTAGATTAATTATGAGCACTGATCAGTGAGGATATAAAACCATCGGTAAATTCAAATTATAAATATATTGATTAATTTCACAAAAAGGATTAAATAATCTAACCGACCATTCACAGTCATTGTGGTTGTAGATTATTTCATTTATCCAAACAATCTAATTACTATCTTGTTTGTTTATCTATTAAGTGTAAAAACTATACAATGGGCTGTCTATGTTGTGCCTAACTTAGGTTCGAAAACTTTTTTTCTGAGTAGTGTCGCATCTCAACAACACTTCTACTGTTAGCTACCACGGCCCAACGATCAGAAGCACTGTCTTGTGATCTGAAGGTTTGGTTTGGACCTTGTTACTACTAGAAGTGTTCATCTTTTTGGTTGTAGGGGTATTATACTTATCTCCTTGTTTATGATTTATTTTAAGGCAAAACTACTAAGACTATCCCCCCCTCGATGCCAAACTTAAGACCAGAATGGACAAAACTGGACAGTAACACTTACCGTTAGCTCTCGGGTCAATCGTTTACCAATTAACAGTGGAATTTATCGTGACATTACAACATCCTCACAATGGCTGAAAGAACAAACGTGTTTGGTGACAGCAGGTATCAAATCTGTAATCCTCAAGTCATAAGGCAACCACCTGTTTACGTAAACCAGGAAATTGTGAAACACCTCTTCAAAAAGAGAAACAGTTGTCAGCAGGCGCTGTCAGCCGGTTGCTATTTCTTTGTTCAGCACTGAGAACAGCAGTAGTCTTAACATCATTGCAATAACTCGATCTAACCTGCTCGTCTTTAGATACCCATCAAGTGAACTCACAAATTAATAGATGGCCACCACTACTTCTCTAGGTACAATGTTCTGTTCGCAAGCAACTTAGAAATGACATCTGGCTGTTGTCTGACTAAATAAACACGTTATCCGTTGTTTTATGTTTACCTCGTTTGATTTATCCAACGTAAACTTTAACTGTGTATAATACTTGATTTTCACATTATAAATGCAACCGTAAACTTCAATTCAGATAACAAAAAGTCACATTTAGACAGCTGAATACTTAACTGAACTACTTCAATAAAAAGTTTGTTTCTCATTACTTTATTCTTCACAGCAGTTTTACAACTGAGTGGTTCTGTGGACTCACAGGTTCAAACTACACTTCTAAACAATAATACATATTTTGCATACTGCTGAGGTCCAGCATGACCAGGAGCGTTTGACTTGTAATCAGAGGGTTTCTGTTTCGAATCCCTGTTGCACCAAACATGCCTGCCCTTTCAGCTGTGATGACATTATAATGTGACAGTCAATCCCACTATTCATTGTCAAAAGAGTAGCCCAAAAGTTGGCGGTGGGTGGTGATGACTAGCTACCTTCCCTCTAGTCTTAAACTGCTAAATTAGGAACGGCTAGCACAGATAGCCCTTGTGTAGATTTGCACGAAATTCCAAAACAAACAAACAAAGCATATTGCTAAGCCTAAAGTTCAATTACTTTTGATTTATTTTCACAAAATTATGTTATTTTTTATAATAATGGTTAAATATTATTGAAAAATAATCTTATTGTGTTCCGTTAAAAACAAACTCTCTTAGAATAATTGTCATTAAAATATTTACATAACATCTTATAACCTTAGGATCTGTTTGATAAAAGTAATCTACTCTAACACTCCGATGTATTGAATTAATATGTTTAATATTTTCCATATATGTGTTTAAACAGTAAAAATGTACTGTATATGATAAAAACAAATTTATATATAATAAGAAAATTAGGTCAAAGTATGTAAAACAGGTATTTTAATCTATAATATAAATATCACATTATTTTCTTATTAACTACATACATATTGGCCTAGAAATTCTCTGTTTTGTTGACTGAAAGTTAAATAAGTCCTAATTTTATGCATGACTTTGGGTAAAATCAATAATAATAATAATAAAACAACTTCCAGCAAGTTTAATAATATACAATATTTTTTATTTGTTCAAAGAAACTGTAGACTCCCGAACTTTAACCAAGTTTGTCAAAACCTCACAGATATGGACTGATAACATAAACCTATCTAGTTATTTGAATAGGTCTCCTGTTTAATTGTTAAACAGCTCTAACTAAAAGGAAAACATTCAAACCACCTTCCACTTTGAAAACCATTTTATTATCCACGTTTTTCTAGGATTTAAAAGAATTTGTTTTCACTGAATTATTATGTATTGTTCATCGTAAGAAAAATCTTTAGATTTCATGTGACGAAAACAGTATTTATTTTTGGTGACAAATTAGGTTTTTTAGTAGTCGTGATGCACTCTATTGAGACGTTGTAAAGGACAACATTTAATGACTCGATAATGTTAGGGTTAGTGTTCTACTGATTTATAATAATTATCACAAAATAATATTCAGTTTTATCAACAAATATTCTGTAGTTTTTAGTAGAGGAATCTCGTGAACATTCGTCACAAGAAATAGACATCACTCCATTCCACAGGTTGGCAATTCAAACCTGTATTAAAACCTAAATATAGTTTATGAGTGATGAAAACCTCTGATATATTTTTCCCCTTATTAACATAATTAATTATTCTGCTATAGATGTACTCATTAAAATCTAAAGTCGTCACTTTTATTCATGTTCACACGTAGTGATGGTTTTTTCTAACTAGATTTAACGATCATAAGCTCCAAGCACATAACAATTAACTGCACCAGTTTTATAAATTTATTAAAGTTTTTGTTTTCTCTACAAATTGAAAATTGAGAAAGAAACTCACCTTTCGATTCTCTTCTGATTTTCAAACATTTTTTTGTTTGCCTCTCCGACAATAAACTTAATGTACTGAAATACAGATCACAAGGATTAATAGATACAACAAGGACATATAATGAACAATAACTTAACTTTATATCACTAATAAACACACCTGAAATCCTTGGTTTAAATTGAAAGTTATTTCTGTAAACTGTTTATAAAATCAGATATATTTAAGTTCTAGTCTCTTGAAATCTTGGCATGGTTTCAAAGTTATTTCTGTAAACTGTTTATGAAATCAGATATATTTAAATTCTAGTCTCTTAAAATCTTGGCATAGTTTCAAAGTTATTTGTATAAACTGTTTATAAAATCACATGATATACACAAAAATCATGTGAACATTATAGTGAAGAGAAACATTTTGAACGAACCTCATCAGACACGAGCACAACACCTGATTTTGACAGAGGTACTTCTAGTGTGTGTGTACTGCGGATTGCCTGGCAAAAATTGTAATAAGTAAAAACATGTGATTAAAAATTCCATTAATAAACAAGTTTTCTCAGATGTAACAAGTATCATATAAATTAAATTTCAATTATTTATTAAAGAGAAATCTAATGGGGTAAAAGGTTTACATACAGTCGTAAAATTGTAAGAGAGTATATGTAGAATCATTATAACTACTTAAAGAGCAATGACTTTGTATTAGATAAATAGTTAACAAAAAATACCATTGAAATGGGAAGCATTTCAAGGGAAGATTTTTGTTTTGGTTCATGCATTAGTCTGCATCTGCAAGATGCCAAAAATTGGACAAGATTGGAACAAACAAAAGCGTGTTTCTTTTTAGTGGAGATAGAAAAATTCTCAACCTAAAATTTTGTAATTATGTGGCCCACTGATTAAAGAGTCATGAAAAATAACTTTGGAAGTATACTACTGACACGGTCATGGCTTATAAAATGTAAAAACTATGTGGAGTTTGCCACGAATTATCAATTAGTGAACTGCAATGGTATTTACTGAAAACATCGTTATGTTTGTGAAAACAATCACACATTTCAATAACTGCTCTACTTTTATTTTAGTTCTAAGTCACTGGGAAATTCTGCTTTAATAACTCAAAAGATTTCCTAAAGTTGGATGACCTGC
Source organism: Carcinoscorpius rotundicauda (assembly GCA_011833715.1). Lineage (NCBI taxonomy): Eukaryota > Metazoa > Arthropoda > Merostomata > Xiphosura > Limulidae > Carcinoscorpius > Carcinoscorpius rotundicauda. Next base: position 5,049,153 of record CM022402.1, read on the forward strand.
AGCCCTACAAATTACCGTTTCCATGGGAACTAACAACTGTTTTAATAAAAGTCATTCTTTGCCACTTGACAAAAGAAAGAGGTTTACTTTTTCCATTTTCCACTGACAAAAATCCAGCACCATCCAACCTGTTATGCACAACCAAATGTAACTGTGAATTCAATACTGAGCTGTGTTGTGGTTGAAGGAACACTTTCCTAAACTATGGTCCCCACTCTACAAGTATGTCTGGCAAACACAATGGACAAACTTATCCAAGCTCTCAGATAGTTGTATTTGAAGTAGACAAGATGAACTATCATTTGAGTTTTGTTTTACTGGTAAATTTCATACCTTTTCTTAAAAAAGACAAGATTGTTATAAGTAAAGGAAATATTTGTGGAAGTTTTAAGATGCATGATGGCTCATCATAAATTATCACAAGATCATGTGGCCACACATGAAACTAGAGATGTACTAAGTGTAGCACGTGCCTTTGTCACGTATCACTGATAAAAAACAAACAAACGTGTCTGTACGCCCATTGTTACAAATGGACACAAACCTTCATTTGGCACAGCAACGAGTATTGGTATTCCATGTACATCCATCAAGTTTCATCAAAATCTGATGAGTTGTGATTGAGTTATAAAGTAGAAACAATAAGAAAAATGAGTACCAATGTTTGTAGATGTTTTTACATCTGACACTTCAAAAACTAACTGTTCCTGAGTTAGATCATAGATCAAATATGTACCAACTTTTGTCCAGATTTCATAGATCAAATATGTACCAACTCTTGTCCAGATTAATCAAGCTGTTTTTGAAAAATCTTGTTGACAAATAGATGCACAGTAGTGGAAACATAACTTACATCCACCTTTGGTGATGGAGATAATTAGGTGGTAGTTATGCATGCTTCTCAGATAGAATGTGCAAACCCAACAGAAAATAGCATAATCTGTGGACTGATGTGAGTATTCACAAGACAGATTAAAGTCTGGGTTTTTCATTGTTCATAAACTGCATAATTGTTTTATTTTTAAAAAACACCAAAACTATTACCAGCGGATAGTAGATAAGTAATCCATCAGTAAAACAACACAGTAATTATTTCATTCAAAAATGTAGATAATAACAATGGTAGGAGTGACCTACTTTCTGCCATGTGATGAAAACTTGGTGAACTGTGTTCCACATCATTCTCAAAGTTTGAGGTTTATCATACCCTCAAATTTCTGCCCATCCCACATAAAACTACTTTCTCTTGATCTAATATAGTTTCATTTCTAATAATGGTGAAGAAAAAAACTTTAGAGAACTGTAATGTTAAACCTTTCCTTGCCAGGTCATCTGGTAAAAAAAATAAAAAATTGTTTTTCTTTTGAAAAGTGTAGACTGGCCTGTATTGAATGTGAACCATTGAATTACATCGTTCAGAATGATAAAATTTCTACAATATTATTTTTTGTCATACAGCAAATTCTTACTGATCTATGACTCACTTAATCTTCTAGAGTCAACTCGGGATTTTTTGTACCCACGTGTATATCTTCTCTAATCCAAACTTTGACCTGTCCTCAGTCTGTTCAAAATGTAACATACATTAAACAGTCATCAGCTTCAATGGAAACTAAATTTAATTATAGACTCAAAAATATACAGTTTCAGAAATTTCACACTGATCACTTCTCGATGGACTTGGTGCGATATATCGGAGTTAAGTATTGATACTATAACTTTTAATGCAGTATGTCTACCTTCACAAAATTTGGTACACTTTTGGTAAATATTAAATATTTTGTGTACACAAATAAATCAGAGTTCTTAATGAAGTATTTTTATGAAAGTTTAGATTATTAAAATACTGAGTATGTTACATCACTAGTCCCGAGTGAGAAGTGATTTTCATGTTACGATAAAAAAACTATTCTTTGTTCCTAAAATCTCAAATATAATTTGTGTAATCTAAAAACTTCCTAAATACATTTCAAATGTTTGTTTTTAATAAGACTTCATATATTGTATTTTATTTCCTCTACCTTAACTAAATGGGGTCTGTCAATTTTACCAACCTTATAACCACCAATTAAGACGAAAATTATTTTCATTTTAGAATGATTACAATTAAACACAAACCTCATAACATTTGTAAATATATTTTTATTGTATTGGCCTTACAGTCATGCCTGGCTAACATAACAGTATCTATAAATATAAAACTGACCTTCAGGTTTTACAAAGTGACCTGTCTTGGCTATGCTTTAATGGGCTAGCATTTTGTGAAATACGGTAATATTTCAATTAGTATACATTATTACTATTTAGAAATAAGTTCTTTAAGTTATTTTTCTTAAAACACAGAACAGTAAATAAATGGGAGTAGTAAAATTTACATCTTCTAGTTATGATGAACTTTGAACTTTGTTTGCTGTAGGTTGCTAAGCCTTATAAAATTTTGCACAAGGAGTTTGTGACACAAAGTAATTTAGGTTTTATACACACATGTAAAATAACCAAAAAATCATAAACAACTATATTAATACCATAGAATTCCACAATAATTTGTTAAGCTTAGTAAATACAGTTTATTTTGTCTGAAAAAATATGTAATTCCCAAGAAAATCAAGACAAAGCCCATCTCCTTTAAATCTCAGTTTCAAACAATGAGGTGGCTTCCAAGCACATTAAAATGGTTGAAAAGCCACTAGGGGGACATTATGAGCTTGCAATTGGTTATTCACATCATATATCAAAGTGTATACAAAGGAATGGTTCCAAAAATGGAAAGATGCAAGAGGTCCCCACCGTATCTGGTTCAGTAAACAAGCTATATCTCAACAAATAGGAGAGGTAAAAGGTTCTAATTTTCGTGATGATGAGAAACCTGCGTGAAGTAAAGATATCTCAGGATGGCTGGTATGGGTATTAACAGCTTTATTAATAAATCAGAGAACAATGTTTCAATCTGAAGATGATCTAGGAAGGTTGAAACATTTTTATCTGCTTTATTAGTAAAAGTGTTAATACCCACACCAGCCATCCTGATATTCTTATCTTATATTCTAGCTTGTCACTATTGGCAGTTTGAGTTTCTAGTTCATATAAAACGACAGATTTTCTATTTGGACATCACAAACATAATTTGAAGAAATGCTCCTTTCAATAAACCCAGTTACACAAAAATTAATATTCAGTTACGTGTTTTAATATTTACTCTTAAATTTATAAATTAACTCATAGATGACATTAGTAGTTGAAATTTTATAAACTGCAATTTGATACCAAATTTGCTGACATAAATTTATAATCGTTCAATAAAAGTTTGAATACAAGTCATCAAATGCAATGACATAACTTTTGACACGTGACTTTTTTCGACAGGTTAAACAGTAAACAATCGCTAACATGTGTTGACATGGTAATATTTAATTCACAAAATTATCCATCTTATGGAGGTACAAAGGTAAATTATCTTTATACTTACCAGTGTAATGTTCCCACTGTTACTTATGGTGAGACCAGTGTTTTTAAAGCCAGATGCTAAACTGGTTGCATGCTACAAATTAAACCATACAAACTTGGGTATACAAAAATTAAAATATATATAAATATATATGAATGTCTAGCAACTATACTTATGTACCTAATTATATAATAATAACATCTGAAATACACAAGTTTGATATCAGTGATTTGTATCAATATATATCAAAGAAAATAACCACTGATTACAAACTATGGACTATCTATGCTCTGTCCACTCCAGACATTAAAATCTGATTTTTAACCTTGTTATGCCTGAAGATTTACCACCAGGGTGACTATAATAAAATTTAAATTTTCAGCAAATACAAAAATTATTATTTTCTTATTACTGGCAACAAAACACGAACTTTAGAGACATATTTCACAAGGTAAACTTAAAAACTAAGTGAAAACTATGCATAAATATAATTTTATATAATAATTTGTTAAAATGAGTGGTAATAAACAAAAAGAGGACACCAAACTCATCTGACAAAAATGTTTTATATTTATTTTAAAAATGGGTTGAGTCAATATTGAAATATAAGTAAACTATTGAAAAAGGTACAAACACAGCAGTGATGAGAAACATGAAAATTAATACACTTCATATGTTGTTGTTTTTTTAATTTCTCGCAGAGCTACACGAGAGTTATCTGGACTAGCCGTCTGTAACATTGCAGCGTAATAGCAGAGGGAAGACAATTTGTCATCACCACCCACTGCCAACTCTTTGCTACTCTTTTACCATTGAATAGTGAGATTTACCATCACATTATAACATTCCCACAGTTGAAAGGGGGAGCATGTTTGGTGTGATGGGGATTCAAATCTGCAGCCCTCAGGTTATGAGTTGAGTTCCTTAACCATCTGGCCATGCCGGGGCCCCTGTATGCACAATTAAATGTAACTGTAAATTTAAAACTGAGGTTAAACACTTCAGTCCTCACTGTTCAAGCATGTCTGGTAAATGCAACAGAGAAAGTTGCCCAAACTCTTGGATAGTTATATTTGAAGTTGACGAAACGAACGATAGTTTGGGTTTTGTCTTACTGGTAAACTTCATAACTTTTCTTAAAAACAACAAGACTGTTACACGTATGGGAAGTATTTGCACGAGGAGATGCACTGCACTCCTGTTGACGGAATGTGCTCTTTCACAATACTATTAACAATGATAAACAACCGTCAACACAGCTCGAAATTCAGTCTAATATACTCTCTGTAAAATTGTGGCAATTTTTAATGACACACTTTGTAAGCAGAATTTGTCAATAAAATATTCACTATCAGGTGAACTTTAAGAAAACAACGTTTCACAAATGCACGCGATTTAGTCTGTAGAAATTTTCTTCAAGTTTTCAACTTCCCATAACCTTCAAAATTATACCTGGATTAATTATACAAACATTCTGAAATTTGAATAACTTACTAACTGTTGTGCATCTGTCACCGTGGCACATCGTACATGCATTATCATTGGTTCAAATTTCATAACAATGGATCCTTCTTCATTTCTCAAATGGCCAACCTATGTATATACCAATGTTGTTAAAACCTCATATTAAACAATGTCACAAGCTGAAAGCAAAATAAACAGTGTATTGATAATACTGAACTGGAATTATGTTGAGAGCTAATAATATCTATTTGTATTTTACTTTGTATACAAATAAACACTGAAAATATTGTTTGAAGAACAAATGAACTGGAGTGTGTTAACTTGGAATAAAGCACGAAGCTACACAATGTGCTGTGATAAACACAGATATTGAAACAATTTTTAATGTTGCAAGTTCACAGACATGCCACTAGGGGGCATACAAATGTGATTCCAGATGCATGGGGGGGAATGTCTGAATATGCTACATTTTTCTTACATATACACATAAAACTGGAACATGTTACACACATAAATCTACAAATATTACAAAAGATGCTGGTTACACATCATTGAGATTTTATATCACAGTTACGTACATTACAAGATCTTCTTTATTATTATATCTATTTTGCGTCTGTAAATTTATTAAATAAGCTATTTTCATTTCAGTCCTTCGATTCAAAAAACGTATTTCAGAATGGCTGGTAAGGGTATTAATATTTTTACTAATTAAGCAAAGAACGTTTCGATCTTCCTAGGTCATCTTTGGGTTCAAAAAGAGAAAGTTTGAATGTGGCCATTGCCGGACATGTCTTAAGGACGAGAGTATAAACAGGTATAGGATTGTAGGGGGCGCTGCAGTTGGATGTTAGGTAATTAATTAGTAGAGGTATAAAAGTGTTACTTTTTATTGGTTTAATTTTGGTTTTAGTTTCTGTATAACTAAGGCTTCTTTGATTTTATGTTTGTTTATATTTATTTCCCTACTTAATATCTGGGTGTTTACTATGATTATGTTACGTTTATGCAATGTTCAAAAACACGTAAAGGTGTTTTTTTTTAATCTGGTTTCCATTTTTCTACTTATTTCTCCAATATAGAAGTCGTAGCAGTTGTTACATTGTATTTTATAAATAATGTTGGTGTTGTGTTTGTCAGTGTAGTTTTTACATCGGATGGACTTTAGTTTCATACCTGGTTTTTGAATAAATTTGGTATTAACTGGAATATTGTGTTTTGTTATAAGTTGCGTTTAACTGATAGTATGTTTGTTTGAACAAACAGACTTAGACTTCTGTTATTTAACTGCCACAATGCAAATTAAAGTACAAAGGATATCTCCTGTCCAGAACTTGATTTTACAATACAGCATTTGTCTGGTCAGTACAGGGTAAAACTATACTGAGAAACTGGACCACCGATCTGCACATTTTAACACATTACAATTATACCGAGGATACTGGTTTTGCTGTTAACCTGCAGGCAGACACAGTAGTTAACAGCTTTCCCAATAGTATGTGCAGCTTTTTTGTGTATAGCAGGCCATCTGCTGGGTCCACCGAGGGGAATCAAACCTCTGATTTTAGTGTTGTGCCAGTGGTGGACATTCAAAATATGTGGAGACAAAAGTGTTTTAAACTTACAAATGGCCATTCTTTTAACTGTTAACTTAAAAAAAAATCAAAATGTCAGTGTAAGATTCAGAAGACAAAGGTTACTTACAAAGTCATTCCAATCAACTATGTCATGTGACACGAAGAGCCACTTACATCCTTTCTTCTGAACCTGGCCATCCTAGTCAATTTGGTTTTTATCAGTACACGTAATGAAAATAAACCAATACAAATTTCAAACACTCTTTCACAATAAAGTCGACAAAAACGGCACAATGATAAACAACGTCCACGACTCAAACGTGTTCGTAAAATCTGAACTTTCAATTACGAGTTAGAAGAACACGCTTCAATTTAAATTTTTTTATTTACTTTTAAGTTACACTAAAGCATTTGTCTAAAAATTAAAATAATTTGATAAAAGCATCACAACTCTGATTGACTAACACTTTTTATACATTTTTAAGTTGATGAATTATCCATTCTTTTGTAAAATAAAAGATAACATGTGTTTAAAATATAATGATCATAAATAAAAAAGTCTAACACGGTTTATGTCTTTTTATCAAATACCATTAGGTGTAACACATCAAATTCAACTGTACTGCTTAAAACGGTAAATCAGTTGAAACAAGACTTGTATAACTGACATAACAAATAATTCATAACCTCAGCAAATATTCAACACACAAGTTATTCAAATGTTACAACCGTAGCTCCTGCAAGTTTAACAATATGAAATAATTAAAAAAAAAAGATGTATGTGAAATCTGGCAAAGTTCCAAACAACAGCCGGTAAAATGAGAAATCGTCCATTCCTGACACAAGGTTTACTTTACAAATTCATAGAACTTATAAGTGAGGAACAACACAAAGTGTGAATTAAAATTTTTCTTTTGTTTTCTTTATTTACCTTTATCAATTCGTACTCAATATTCAATATAATCTGTTTTATATATGATATCAACGTATGATATATCATACTTGTAGTCTTTCCCACATGGTTTATATGCTAAGCTTTCAATACAGACAAATGTGATCTTGTCTTATAGAAGACATGACATCATTCTGTCAGAGGTAATTAAAGTTTTTGAATGGATATTTTAAAGACCACATGTTTGTGTGTTTTCTTATAGTAAAGCCACATCGGGCTATCTGCTGAGCCCAGTGAGAGAAATCGAACCCCTTATTTTAGCACTGTAAATCCATAGATTTACCTCTGTACAAATGGGGGTCCACATGTTCTCCGTTTGTAGATCATAAATATTTTAAGTTTGTTGCTCACAGTTAACACTAGTACCATAGATTTTTAGAAATGTTAGATAACTGGTTGGCCTATAGACTGAGGGGGGAGAGAGCCAATGAATCAGAGATGCAAACAAAACTTTTAAAAGAGGGCAATAAAAACTGTTCTGAAAATTATGAACCAGTTGATTTGTTATTAGTCAGTATTCAACTTTCTCATGTTTATGGTGGCGACTTCTCGCACTGCATTTGAAAAGCTGTGGACGCGAGCAAAACTGAACATTCACTTTTTAAAAATAGGAGAAAACAGGTGTGAATAATGTTGGTGCAAAATGTTCAAAACTAAGTTGTTAGGAAATAAGAACAATATGAATTACATTTAAAAATGTGACGAAACTTAGACAATAATTATGAAGATTTAATATATGTTATTGTCGTGTGGCTCTCGGTGTGACTGAAATACTCAACAATAATTTTCTGAGGTTTGGAAATATAAGAAACTCAGAGCTTTGGCTCTGAGCAAAAATAAGAATGACACAATTAGCCGTTTTAAAGTCAAAGAAACAATTTAAATTAATAGATTAACTTTTCTTGTCCATGGGAACTGATACTTTCACTTGTATGATAGAGAAAGAATCAACATGGACTTACTAAAGAGAAATTTTGGAATTTGTTTAGAACTAAACACAGCTAAACAATGGGATATTTGTTCTCTACCCACAAGAGGTACAGAAACCCAGTTTCTAGCAGGTGAGGCTGCAGACATACTACTGTGCTACTGGGAAGCATTGAAATTTATATTATCTGGATAATGGAAAGGGTTTGATGTGCTAAGAGGTTTCATGACTTCACACAGGCAGTTAGCTAAGAAAATCATATCCACTGGAGATGAAAAAAAACTAGTTTAATAGAAAGAATAACAGTGAGAGAAATGAAAAAAAATGTTATTAATAGAGACAAGTCAAATCGAACCGTTATTACTTGTGGTATGCTTCAATGTTCAAGTTTTTTTCCCTTATTTAAGTTAACTGCATTAAAAGTAGAAAATTTTGTATGGTTTCCTGGTGACATTAAAACTTTTGGGTTTTCTTGCTGTGTCGGGGTCCTGAGATACTAGATAATCTTTGGAGTAACTGACAGACAAGTTGTTGAGAAATGACATTTAGTTAAAGGAAGATAATGGTTTTAGATCTTACACCTAATATATGTGGGGACCTAATCATTAATGTGACAACAGTAAGAAAATCTGAACATAGTGACTGACGGGGGGTCACTCAAGTCTTTTGACATCTGGAATTAATTATCCTAGTAGCTTTCCTTTGAACTTTTGACAATAAGTTCATATGCTTTCTTAAAAAAAGGGAACAAAACTGTACATAATACTCAAAATGAGGCCTGAACAGCAATCCACATGAAAAGAGTATTGTCAGAATGTCTATAACCACACTTCAAAATTTATTAGCTTTACATACTACAAGCAACAGAACACTGCCTTAACTGGCCCTAAATAATTCAAGATCTGAAGATAACTTGTTTTTGGAATTTCGCACAAAGCTAATCCAGGGCTATCTGTGCTAGCCGTCCCTAATTTAGCAGTGTAAGATGAGAGGGAAGGCAGCTAGTCATCACCACCCACCGCCAACTCTTTTACCAATGAATAGTGGGATTGACCGTCACATTATACTGCCCCCACAACTGGGAGGGCGAGCATGTTTGGCATGACTCGGGCGCGAACCTGCGACCCTCAGGTTATGAAGCTCATGCTTTAACGAGCTAGGCCATGCCAGGCCTCTGAAGATAACAGAGTTATCCATCAGTTCTGGTGGTCTGATATTATACATTGTGATGAAGTGACCGAGCTGATCTTTACTGAATTCACTGGACAAATTCAAGCGAAAATCTGAATGATTTATTTAGTTAAAGTGAAAAACAATCTAAGAAGCAGTTTAAAATTAGCAGCTATTTTTAATATGTAAAGTTCACACCAGGAAAAACAAAAGTGACATTTTGTAGATACAATCTAAATTCATATTTGCCTTACCTTTAGCAACAGCACATTGCTTGGATAGCTCAATACTGATCAAGTATTACATCAAAATATCTTTCTTTCATTACACTCTTAAGGTTATTCCCATCCAATTTATACTGATAATTCACATGCATTATCTTGTAATTACTTATTTATTACAATTAAAACCCATTTGCCCAACTAAATAAATGATCTAAACCATTTTTTAAAGCAGCAACACCCAATATCTTAACATCATCAGGAAATGTAAGTGACGTAATGACCATTTTTTCACCTGTGTTACTGATATAATTGTAAATCAATAGCCAAGGTTATAAGACTGAACTCCCTTGTAACATTAATACAATTTGAATGAATTCCTTTTATAACATCCCTCAACTTTCTTCCATCTAACCACTCTTCTAATTTCAAATGCTATGCAATTATACAGAGTGGCCCGTAAGTCCCTACCCATCCATATATCTTATGTTTCCAGTGTATCTGTGTGGTGTCTCTCATTCTTGCTATATAATATTATGCGACGCCATGTTCTGTGTGACGTTTTCAAGTGTAACAGTGCTTACATCGGCCATATTTATCTGAAAAAAAGAAACAAATTTATAATACATGCGTAATTGAATTTAACATAATAACATATGGATGGGTATGGGTTTACGGGCCACCCTGTATAACATCTCCCACAGCTATTTTTACAAGTGTAGGTTGATTGATTTTTTACATTAAGATCTATGTACTATGCTTGTTTTTATCATAAGACAAAAATTAACGTAAATTATAATAATAACAGCAATTATATATGCAACTCGGAATTTTATAACAGTAACAGCACTTTAAAAGAGTATTACTATTAGCACACTTCTTCAGTCGCAGAAACTTACTTCTGTGTCAGATCGAGCTACCAAAACAACACGCCCTGAACACGAACTTGCGGTACAATAAACTTCTTCCTTGTTAATTAGTTCTACTAAGTGTTTAATGTGTTTATCAATTGACTTTTTACGACTCAGATCTGGACCATTTAAACGTCGCTCCTTCCTTTCTTTGAACGACAGCGCCATATTAGTGTCGCTTGTAGCGCTCTCTGAATTCTGCATTTTAATTTATATTCCATACAAATTTTTCTTCCAAGAGTTCTAGACATACATAATGAATTTACTACAAGTACACAATGTACTATAAATATTATACTTGACTGCATCTTTTTTCAATTTGTCTTAAATTACCGTTACGGATATTAAATCAGAATTATTTAAAATTAAGAAAATCGTTTTTAGGCCTGTTTTTTGTCTTTCAGAAGTCACTCCCAGGGATATTTTTTGTTTCACTTTCAGACCTTTTTCGGAACCGAATAGTTGTTGTTGTTGTTGTTTAGAATTAAGCACAAAGCAACACAAAGGGCTATCTGTGCTCTGCCCACCACGGGTATCGAAACCCGGATTTTAGCGTGTAAGTCCGCAGACATACCGCTGAGCCACTGGGGGGCAAACCGAATAGTAAAACACAAAGTTTATGTTAAACTCTATATGCAATACAAAAAGACTAAAGAAACCGTTTCTTTGTCTAATGCTGGAAACCAATATTTGTCGTAAATATTACGTACGTTCAAACCTACACCGATGATAACGTATTGAAGTGTTAGTTCGGAAAACTTGTTGTCTGCAATATTTTCGGCCTAATAATATCCAGGTTTAGGTCAGCTCAAGATATATGGGTAAGTCATAAACCCATAAAGTAAAAAAGATCATGTTCGAAATATATAAAAATACAGATAGGTCTTTAAATACCACAAAATACAAATGTCTTAACAACTAATGAAGGATCCTAGAAATAAAGTATATTTTTGCGAGGTGACATTCTTGAGGGAATTTATTTATTTAAAGTTAAGCACAAAACTACACAATAGGCGATCTGTGATCTGCCCACCACGATTTCTGAAACCTGGTTTCTAGCGTCCTAAGTCCGCACACATACTGCTGCGGACGATGAGTTTGTTTTTTGAATTTCACACAGGGCTACACGAGGGCTATCTGCGCTAGCCGTCTCTAATTTAAGTGTAAGACTAGAGGCAAGCAAGCTAGTCATCACCATCCACCTCCAACTCTTGGTCTACTCTTTTACTAACGAATAATGGAATTGATCGTTACGTTAGAACGTCCCTATGGCTGAAAAGGCGAGCATGTTTAATGTGATGGGGTTTCGAACCCGCAACCTTCAGATCACGAGTCAAACGCCTTAATCCCCCTGTTCGTGCCAAGCGCGGACGATGGAAAGATGATCAAAATGAACGAGAAATCGCCATGCCAATTGTGATACCGCTGTTACCAATGTACAAGATAACAATGAAGTTCTGAATCTCCAGTTATGTCGAGAAACGTTTCTGCACGGAACGACCGCCCAAAACGGCCTGAAAAGACTCTTTATGTTTGGGGAAAAACTGAAACGAATGGCCATACTTGATGCAAAACGGCTGAAAAGACTAGGACTAGAACGCGGATTCTTTGATAGCGGAGAAGTGAATTCTAACTTTTGAGATCAAAAGCCCACAAATATTTTGTAAAGCATGGTAACGGTACGGGGACTTGGAAGAATAAGACTGAAATATTTATAAAACATTAAATACTACTAGCAACTGCGCTATAATTATAAACCTTGTTTTTCTCATCATAGAAACAAAGAGTTTGGCCAAACCTCCCAAGCCCCTCCTGCGTATAGCACGAGAAAAACAGCACTGCGCTACACAGAAGCCATTCTTCATTTCGTGTGATATTACACGTCGATGGCAGAGACAATTTCAGGTGTTAATACGACATGTAACCACATTTCAGCTTAAAAAAACAACAACTGCAAATTACAGATACGTTCAATTCTAGTATGGTGATCTTGTATCCTTTATTTCATGTTTGTTTATTTGGAAATGATGTCTGTTTATTTATTAATGGGATATAAAGTTTAGAGACGGTTTGGATAACGACACAAGCTTGTCGAAACGATATACATTTAAAAACTGGTTCTCTTCTACAGCCGCTCGTTGTGGCTAAGTAGTTAGAGGTGCTTGACGTGTAATCTATTGGCGCGGTTGCCAATACCCGCTACACCAAACATATTCACCATTTTAACTGAAGGGGTGTTATAAGTTACTGTTTATCCCAAGAGTTGGCAAGGTGTGGTGATAGATACGTGAATTCCCTTTTTTCTTTCGCAGTTTTGCGCGAAATTAAACAAACAAATCTTTTAATTAAAGGGCTAATATTTCAACAAACTAATGTCAAAATGACTAGATATTATGTATTTTACTGTTAATATATGTAAATTATTAATGAACACATTTAAAATATTTGAAATGTAAGCTAACATTTCAATACTGATAGATTTAGTGGGAAAGATTCAGGTCCACGAAGTGTTTCGAAAATTTGAGGACAGGTATGGAGGACTGTAAAGGATCTGGTTTGTAGGTGAGTTAGATATTGTGATTGGTTAATACGAACTTATGCACGAAGTCTTCACGAAGAAAATAGCTAATTTTTATTGGACGAAACAGAATCTCCTTGATAACCTTTGGTCACTAAAAGAACAAATTAAAAAGTGTCGTTTATGCAGTATTTTGTTTCTTTTCCAAAACCTCTGTTGGTAACATGAATATTTTATTTTAGGGATGTTGAAATGTGTCTTACTGCGTAGAATATTAACTATTCCATTTATTTACAAATATTCGTAATAAAAGGGCATGGCCGATGAAAGTTTGTTTGTTTGTTTTGAATTTCGCGCAAAGCTACTCACGGGCTATCAACGTTAGCCTTCCCTAATTTAGCAGCGTAAGACTAGAGGGAAGGCAGCTAGTCATCACCATCCACCGCCAACTCTTGGGCTACTCTTTTACCAACAAATAGTGGGATTGATCGTAACGTTATAACGCCTCCATGGCTCAAAGTACGAGCATGTTTGGCGCAACGGGGATGCAAACCCGGGACCCTCAGATTACGAGTCGCACGCCGTAACACGCTTGGTCATACCGGGCCAAATTTGAAGAAAAGTGGACCACTATATGATTTATTGTTTCCAATATTAAGAAACTGGTGTTTTTAAACTAAGAAATGAATAACGTGTGCAATTCTGTCAGGTGAACAAATACTTGATCTTCTTAAATCCTTGAATATTAATTTATATTAGTTTTTCTTTATTGTTGATGAAATTTTGTCACATTTCTTTTTCATATCAGACGATTTGTGCTGCTATCTAGCGACAACAACTTTAACTTATATAAAGAAATAGGGAAATAAAATACGTTTATGAGCTGAACTATTTGACTTTAAGAAACAACAAAATATCTCCATAGCTTTATCAACAATATTGTATCATTGTCACTCAAAGGCTAGTTGTCGTTTTCCAAGAAACTATTTTGATTTAAATCAAAACCATGTTCCTTTCGTGGCTGTGTTGTATGAGTTCGATGGCTGGTGTCAGTTTTCAGGAAACATCCTGAAATCCAGCGCAAATACTACAAATATATTACAAGCGTCGTCGGTAAGAATAAAAATACTGGGTTTTTGTTCAATACTACTCTTTGAGAACGTTTTAGCATTTTAAGAAAACTTCTAACAAGCAAGAACTGGAGATTGATTTGGTTCTTTGAGAGTTTTATAAAGCAAATTGATGACTGGATACGAAAACCTACATAAGGATTGTAAAGGTATTTCAGTGTTGATATTAGTTTAGTGTTTATCTCGAACTTCACGTGTGAGTTTACACTTTCCCGTGTGTGAGCTGTTGGTACATGTGGTGTAAATATATCTGTACTTGTGAATGTATTTGTGCGTACAGTCTGTATTTTCTGTATCATATTTCTGTGACAGTATACAAAATGGAAAGCTATAAATATATCTATGCAACCAGAATTACCCAGTTACGAGAAGAGTTTGTGCTAATCTACTAATTTAAGTTATTTTATAGACTTTAGAAAAGCTAATTACGTTCCATTCTTGGTTTCAGTTAAAGATAGACCTCTCAGCTACTTGTATTTCGCGCCAAGAAAAATTATCTTCGAACACTTTAGTCATGCTAAGGGTCACATCTTGAAATATGAGTGATGGTGTGTTTAATTCATAACAGAATAATTCAGTCTCCTGTCATGTCAGAAGTGAATACTGAGCTTTGTCTCAGTGGGCAGGTTTCAAACGGCAGACATCATGATTTACAATATATGTAAAATAGTTTTAGCTATCGAGTTTTGTTGGTGTAGCTACAGGATGTAGAAATGCGTATTCTTCTGAGTCACAGCGAGTTGTTTGTTTGACATAGTTTCAAATTTTCATGTGACAGATGGCCTCACTGCTACTTCTGTATGACATAGCTTCATGTGACGGACAAATCCACAACTTGTTCTGTATGACATAGCTTTATATGACAGACAAATCCACAACTTGTTCTGTATGACATAGCTTCATATGACGGATATATTCACTACTTATTCTGTATGACATAGCTTCATATGACAAACAAATCCACAACTTGTTCTGTATGACATAGCTTCATATGACGGACAAATCCACAACTTGTTCTGTATGACATAGCTTCATATGACGGACAAATCCACAACTTGTTCTGTATGACATAGCTTTATATGACAGACAAATCCACAACTTGTTCTGTATGACATAGCTTCATGTGACGGATATATTCACTACTTATTCTGTATGACATAGCTTCATATGACGGACAAATCCACAACTTATTCTGTATGACATAGCTTCATATGACAGATAAATCCACGTCTAGTTCTGTTTGAAATAGCTTACATGTAATGCGCTAGTCTATACAAAACCGTTAATTACCCACTATCTATTTCAGAATGTTTGTCCAATAAGAATAATCTATGTGAATTAATCCAGTAAGTCAACTTGCTGGATTAGACGTATGAAAAAGTTTTAATTTTCGAGTGCGAATGTTTCAGGAGCACGCGTCCCCGTGCAAGGCAGCAAACCTACGTGTCTGTACACAGTCGCTATCATAATGGAAACCTCTGTCACTTTTCGATTTTATTCATAATTCATCACATCACCTGACGGTAAGTTGTGTAGCTTTAATTGTAAGCAGAATAAGTACGCGCGTGCTCACGTTGTTATTTAATTACGTACTCACTTTTGTAAGCCGATTCGATAAAAAAAAGAATATTCACCTAGAAAAGTGGACTTGTACGTTTAAAAACACAACCTATAAAGGTGTACTTGTATGTTTTCGTCCATTGGCTGCGGACGAATATATTGACTTTAGTAACAGTTTCAGAAGAGACATTTTCAGAAAGTAATTAATAATTATCAGTTGTTGTTGTTCTGAATTAAGCAATGGGCTATCTGTGCTCTGCCCACTACGGGTATCGAAACCCGGTTTTTAGCGTTGTAAGTCCGCAGAATAATTATCAGAAATACCATAGCTAAGCCTGACACTCAAACCAATGAAGGTTTATCTAGATCACGAAGACCTTTATTTCCACAGGTGGATATGAGCTCCCCAAAGGACTTGCGTGTTGTTCAAACTGACGGCTTCTCATTTAAATGAGGATTACTGGCCTAAATAGCCCCATTTTCAAACCGGAACGGTTCTCAGATGTGGACGGAAACCTAACTGGAGCTAGGCTAATAAGGTCCGTCCATTTCGGTTCAGGACATCGCTACTGTTCAGGGAAGAAACCTTCTTAATGCGTGCGTGTTTATTTTCTTATAGCAAAGCCACATCAGGTCATCTGCTGAGTCCACCGAGGGGAATCGAACTCCTGATTTTAGCGTTGTAAATCCGAAGACTTACCATTGTACCAGCGGGGGACTTCGTAATCTGTTTCATCATATCCAAGTTCTTACAGAGATGTCGCGCCACCTTGTGGAAGGAAAAAGAGATGAACAACAGTCGTAACCTTTCGGCTGCCTAAATAGCCCGAGAAACTACGAGAAGATTAGTGCGCACGAGAGATGAAAATGTTTATTCGATGACAAGTCGCTGATGACGAAATAACTTGTTTCTGAAGAAAACTTCACAAAATAACGGAGATGTGAATCGTTATTGTGTCCAAAAATAATAATAAAATATTTTATAATTCAGGGTTTCAAGATAACAATAACAGAAGAATAGAATTTTCAAATTAAAGAAACGCGCATGCTCGCACACGTTCATGATATTATGTATCTTTATTTAAACGAAAGTGATAAAGTTTCACTGATTTTAAACTATTTCTTAGTTCAAACACCACCTATAATACTCGTGGTCTCGTGAGGCTTAGCAAAGAAAATCTCTTGGTTCGGTCACTAGAGGACCGTGATTGATATTTTAAAAATTAATCTCAAAGCTGTATCTTTTGACTTAAGGGTAGTGCTAACAAGAACATCGTGGGAACGCTGTTGGCAGTGTGGGGGCGCTTTGCTTCTAGTTTTTGTTGGTTTGTTAAGTACAAAGCAACACCATGAGATGCCGATGCTGTTTCCCACGATGGGTATCCAAACGCCATTTTAAACAATATAAGCACGCAGACTCAAAACATAAGTCACAAGGGGGCGTTTTGTTTCTAGTTCGAACATTATTTTATATGACGATAAAGCTTCTAGAGTGTAGTAATGAATTAGTTGATTTTATAGAATTAACTTTTGTGAATTAATTTTCCTTATATTCTGCACGAGGGCGCTATATAGGCCTTTAATAAATAAAGCGATTTAGAGTGTACATTTATTTTCTTGTGTTATGCGGCAAAACTAAAACTACAAAAGTCACTGCGATAAAGTTTATTTCGTATTTGTATGTTTTTCGACTCAGCCAACATAAACTTAGTAATTTACGTGAAATTCATAGTTTGTCAATAAACTTACTTTTTGACCGGCCTGACAATTAATTCTCTGAAGTTTTTAAATTGAGGCAGGATGGTAAGGTTACAGAGGCTGAGTACATGAATAAATTGTGTATATATATTCCAACAAGAAATATAAGAAAGATTTTGTTTAAAAATATTATCCCAACAAGTATCAAATATTGTTCACCATTCACATTGATCCCGCCCGGCATGGCCAGAGGGTCAAGGCACTCGACTCGTAATATGAGGGTCGCGGGTTGGCATCCCCAGTGCGCCAAACATGCTCGCCCTTTCAGCTGTGGGGGCGTTATAATGTGACGGTCAATCCCACTAGTCGTTGGCAAAAGAGTAGCCCAAGAGTTGGCGGTGGGTGGTGAAAACTAGCTGCCTTCCCTCTAGTATTACACTGCTAAATTAGGGATGACTAGCGCAGATAGCCCTCGAGTAGCTTTGCGCAAAAAAACAACAAATTTATCCATATTGATTTAACACTTGTCAAACTGTCCACCACTCATATTGACCCAACAAGTGTCAAACAATGTTCATATTTGTCTTCATTCAGTACTTGTTAAACAGTACCCTCTTTTCACAGACAATCAGTTTGGTACAGTGATAAGTCTATGGATTTACAACGCTAAAATTAGGAGTTCGAGTCTCTCGGGGGACCCACAAGATAACCTAATGTGGCTTTGCTATAAGAAAAAAACAACACAACTCACTACGTGTTAATATTGTCAGACTGTTTTCACACAACACCGCTACAAACAAACTCTCAGTTGTTAAATATGGTATTAATTTTGCTGTTTGTGTTTTCAAACGATGTTAAAAACAACACACTTGGTGATAACGAACATCCTTGAATACATTAAAGTAAAAGGACAAACCTTTAACACACACGCAATAATTGCTACGCTTTTGAAAAATATTTTATTGAAAAAATACAGTTTATGATGTTAAGTAACACGGTTTCCAGTATTGACGTTACAAGTTTTCAACAAACGTGAGTAACAATAAAAGTTACAAGATAGGTTACCAATGTTACGTTGAACAAGAAAGACACGAGACGATCGACTCGAAGCTGCTTATTAACATTTATTCATTGATTTGCATGAATGTGAATAAAAGTTTCCAACTTGCGAAATTGATGTTACTGGCCTAAGCCTAGTTATGAATCGAATCTGTATCGTAAATAGTTTTCTTTGCGATCGTAAGGTCATGATCGAAACCAATCCAGGGGCCGTCATAAACGTTAATTACTAAAATTATTCAAACTAAAGACAGCTATGTCCTATACATAACTTGGCATATCGAAAAATACACCTTGTTATTAAATATATCTAACTTTCTCGATTACGGTATCGAGTTAACGTGTCAGTCGATTGTTGCCCATTTAGCGTTTTCATTGGGTAATAATTAATACGTGCTTTTCACGTTCCAGGTTAAAAACAAACAAACTAATTTAATGAAGTTTTTGTAACTCATAGTTAGTGCTTGTTGTTTTCCACGAAACGAACTTGTTTCTTTTTGATATTTCATTCAGTATGAATAATGACCATCACTTGTGAATATGAGTGGTGGTCATACGAGTGAGCAGAGATCAAAACTGTATTCTATGAGTAGTTTCTATATAACGTGATTACAAGATGTAACAATGTTTCTCTTTAGCGGGTGAGGATTCAACTTTTAGAGATACTAATGTTACAATATCGGATAAAATTTCGAATAAAAGCGACACAATTTGTATGTATTTTATAACGAAGTAAAGTTATGTGTATCTTAAAACCAAGTAGATGTTTGTGTCCACATCACCAAACTGTAGCTAGAATGTGTCTAACTGTTAACTGTAGAACAAATAAACTTTTACGTGTACATTTTAAGATGTATATCCATTATAAAATTGTAACCAAAATTTGTATATTTACAAAATATGAGTAACGAACCAACTAAAATATTTTTAGGTTATGTTTTCATTTAAAAATTGTGGCCAAAATATGTTAGTTTATCGTAATTATGATACGAAGAAATTTATTAAAATATACAGAGCTTATTCTTACAGTTAAAGTCACCTGATTTCAATTAGACTGTTAGCTAGCTATATATATATATATATGTGTGTGTGTGTGTGTGTGAATGTATTTTAATAAACAAAAAGTAGACCAAAGAAAAATAAAAAACGTCGCCAGATCAAAAGAATTCCCAGGGAGTAGTAAAGTAAAATACATCCTAGATGTTGGAGGTGACTGAGTAATTAGGACCCACATTGAGTGGGGATCCACCATCTTATTAGTCTTAACTTCTGCTCGCCAGTATCACGTGGATAAATTAATAAATGATTGGTATTCCAACCCCATTCAGACTCTTTATGCTAGTATAATTTGTCTACTGGGCTACAAACACTGCAAAACAAAGATTTTGCTTCTTGAACACTGTTTGGTGTTCCTTATAGGTTTTTGGCTGCTGATCACGAAAATTACATCCATATTTGTCCATCACGTACCGTTTTATCGAAATCTTCAGTTTCACCAGGACATTGCTACAATGGAAAAACGACATCAGGACAACTGGAATCCGTCATTGCTTGCTGACTACTGTTGGACACTGCAACGTGATGCACCGGACTTTGAATACAAACGGAAATCAGGAGCAAAACACTTTTAATTATGTTGAACTTAATAGCGTATTAGAAACATAAACATAATTAAATACGTTATTGCCGGTAAAGAGTTAATTGTCTATTTCTCAGAGTCCCTACGTGATGAAGTAAAACTAAAACTACATCTGTGCATATCCACCAGGTACCTGACACTATCAGCAAAAACTTTTCAAAAAAACTAACGTGAAGTGTAATCAGTACATTACATCTTATTTACCTCCAAGAGGTGGTATTTAATTTTTTCTTCTTTACTTTGGAGAGCAGCCACATTCTCACAACTGTTTGCAGGTAGTGAAGGGTGATATAGAAGTGGGATGTTGTGGGCTTGAGCACCCACATCTCACTCTCCTAATTTCAACTTATTTTCATTATACTATTATTATTATTATTCATGAACTTCTTCATGTGAGACGGGGGAACGAAGGTTAAGTCTGTTAGACGATGCACCCCCACCGCAATGTGGGTCCTATTTTACAGTCACCTCCAAATCCTAGGATACATTTTAAATACTTTCGATTTGTGCAGCGTTTCGTATTTTCGTTTAGGGTTCTTTTTGTTTGTAACAAATTTTCATTAATTGAAAGTTTGAATTTACTGTTTATAAACATTTCTTTCTTTTGATTTGGTTTCATTTGTGTGTTTTCTTAGAGCAAAATCACATCAGACGATCTGATGAGCCCCACCCCCGACGGGAATCGAACACCTGATTTGTAAATCCAGAGGCATACCGCTACACCAGCAGGGGGCGAAAGATTGTTCGTTTGTTTTGAATGAAGCGCAAAGGTACACAATAGACTATCTGTTCTTTGCCCACCACGGGCATCGTAACCCGGTTTTTAGTGTGTCAGTCCGCAGACATACCACTGTGCCACTGGGGGGCAATTTGGTTTCATTTTGCTTGAACGTTGGGTAATAATCTTAAATATGTATATGTATTAATAAATGTATATACAGGAGACGATGAACCTACCAAAAGTAAATATGCTACACAGCTCAAAACTATGAAAAGTTACTTTGAAATTAATATTATTTGCTAAGTAGCAGGAAATGGCTAAGATCCAAGGTTCTTTAAGCCTTTTCAGCCGTGGGGGTGCTATAATGTGACGGTCAATCCCACTATTCGTTTGTAAAAGAGTAGCCCAAGAGTTGGCGGTGGGTGGTGATGACTAGCTGTCTTTCCTCTAGTCTTACACTGCTAAATTAGGGAGGGATAGCGCAGATAGCCCTCGAGTAGCTTTACGCGAAATTCAAAACAAACAAACCAAGGTTCTTTTCGTTTATTTGGTGAGTACTATAACGTTCACCAGAGAGCGAACATTATCAGCATCTTAATAACTTCTGAAATTATTTGTACGTCTGTCGTTTGCGTGCTACCTCTAAAGTGTCGTTTGTTATTTTGCCATGTCAGAGATGTAATAAAGTCAGATTAACGAACACCTGTCTTTCTTCCCAGGAGGCCGATCAATTTGACACAGTCACTTCTTATTGCCTTTTTGTCACAATAAAATAACGAGAATTAAAACACAAATTTTATCTGGTTTTAAACGGTGTTCAAAAGACCACCTTGTTTTTCGATGAAATTGTACACAATTATTTTTATTCGTGAATTAAATAATCAATTAATTGTAGAAAACCTAGGTGTCGCTTTTGTTTTCGCCGTACCATTCCGCGTTAGTTTTAGTCTTAAATGGTAACTGATTTTTTTATTTATTTTTATAATTAAATTGCACTCAAGGCCGGCATGACCAGGTGGTTTCACCTGGCGTGCGACTCGTAATATGAGGGTCGCGGATTCGCATCCCCGTCGTGCCAAACATGTTTACCCTTTCAGCCGTGCGGACGTTATAATGTGAAGGTAAATCCCACTATTCGTTGGTAAAAGAGTAGCCCAAGAGTTGTCGGTGGTTGGTGATGACTAGCTGTCTTTCCTCTAGTCTTACACTGCTAAATTAGGGAGGGCTAGCGCAGATAGCCCTCGAGTAGCTTTGTGCGAAATTCAAAAACAAACAAAAAAATTGCAATTAGCTCTAAACGAGGCTTAAAGAATACTTCCTTTACCCGTATTACCAAGCCTTGCCATCAACATTCAAACAGAACGGAAAATGTATGTGGTCTCGGCTCCCAAATACATTTGTAAAATCCCATCTGTCAGACAAGATTCAAACAGATATCCCAAGCTATTCAGCAACTAAGAAGCATTAGTTAATGGTGAGAAGCTGATTGTTTGAACCCACAACTTCCCAACTCCTGTCTGCTGTCAGTTACGAGTAGAAATAAACCCCCTAAATTTCTACATCTCTAAGGTTTCCAACCTTCCCCCTTTTTAATAATTGTTACTAAGGGGTATAAAAAGGGGTGTGAAACGACCGTCACCTTAATTGCTTTGTAATAAACACGTGACCCTCTCCAGTCATTCTTTGCTAAAAATATCTTTCGACCAAATCCCACTATGCGGTTATAGAAGAGTAGCTCAAAGATTGGCGGAGGGTATTGTTTTCCAACTAGTTTAGAGTTTTCCAAAGTATGTATCGCGATTCTAGTGGAAACGTAGCAGACTTCAACTGAAATCCCAAACGTTCCGGAAACTAACGTATTTTTCTTTAAAAACTTACAGAACACCTAAAGTGTTTTATAATATATTTACAACGTATTTCTTTGTACCTGAAAAAAAGAACGTATTCTCCCGCCAGTGACTCAGTTGTAAGAGCTTTACAATGTCAAAACCTGATTTCGATATGTTTGATAAGAACAGCACGCACAGTGAGTTGTGTTGTTTTGCGGTTAACAAGAAACACGTGATGTTAAATATTTAATACCTCCTCGAATCGTGAATTGCAATACAACACAAATAGGCATGTAATAAACTGAAACACGTGGAAATTTACAAACTCGCTGGGAAAACAATCTTCAGCACGAAAACAAAGAAACAATCAAGTGTTTAGACGCAGTTTCCCAAAATAATTTCGTAAGTTGCATTGTTGTCGCCAGATCTATACCACTATCAAGATTTAGTGATTCAAGATGTTGTTGTCGCCAGATCTATACCCCTATCAAGATTTAGTGATTCAAAGTGTTGTTGTAGCCAGAACTATACCACTATCAAGATTTAAAGATTCAAAGTGTTGTTGTAGCCAGAACTATACCACTATCAAGATTTAGTAACTCAAAAGGTTGTTGTAGCCAGATCTATACCACATCAAGATTCAATAATTCAAAGTGTTGTTATAGCCAGATATATACTACTATCAAAATTTAATAATTCAAAGGGTTGTTGTAGCCACATATATACCCCGATCAAGATTTAATAATTCAAAGTATTTTGATAGCCAGATCTGTACCACTATCAAGATTTAGTAATTCAAAGTGTTGTTGTAGCAAGATCCATACCCAAATCAAGATTTAACAATTCAAAATGTTGTTGTAGCCATATCTATACCACTATCAAGATTTAGTGATTCAAAGTGTTGTTGTAGCCAGAACTATACCACTATCAAGATTTAAAGATTCAAAGTGTTGTTGTAGCCAGAACTATACCACTATCAAGATTTAGTAATTCAAAAGGTTGTTGTAGCCAGATCTATACCACATCAAGATTCAATAATTCAAAGTGTTGTTATAGCCACATATATACTACTATCAAAATTTAGTGATTCAAAGTGTTGTTGTAGCCAGATATATACCACTATCAAGATTTAGTGATTCAAGATGTTGTTGTAGCCAGAACTATACCACTATCAAGATTTAGTGATTCAAGATGTTGTTGTCGCCAGATCTATACCACTATCAAGATTTATTGATTCAAAGTGTTCTTGTAGCCAGAACTATACCACTATCAAGATTAAGTAATTTAAAGTATTTTTGTAGCCATATCTATACCACTATCAAGATTTATTAATTCAAAATGTTGTTGTAGCGAGATTCATACCCCTATCAAGATTCATTAAATCTAAGTATTGTTCTAGATAGATCTATTCCACTATCAAGACTTATTGATTCAAAGTGTTGTTGTAGCCAGATCTATACCCCTATCAAGATTTAATAAATCTAAGTGTTGTTGTAGATAGATCTATACCACTATAAAAATTTAATAATTTAAAGTATTTTTAAAGCAAGATCTATACCACTATCAAGATTTAGTAATTTAAAGTTTTTTGTAGCGAGATCTATACCACTATCAAGATTATATGATTTAAAGTATTTTGTAGCAAGATCTATACCACTATCAACATTTAGTGATCAAAGTGTTGTTGTAGCCAGATCTATACCACTATGAAGATTATATGATTTAAAGTATTTTTGTAGCAAGATCTATACCACTCTCAACATTTAGTGATTCAAAGTGTTGTTGTAGCCAGAACTATACCACTATCAAGATTTAGTAATTCAAAAGGTTGTTGTAGCCAAATCTATACCACATTCAAGATTTAATAATTTAAAGTGTTTTTTTAGCCAGAACTATACCACTATCAAAATTTAGTAATTCAAAGTGTTGTTGTAGCCACATTTATACCAGTATCAAGATTTCGTTATTTAAAATGTTGTTTTAGTCACATCTATACCACTATCAAGATTTAGTAATTTAAAGTATTTTGTAGCCATATCTATACTACTATCAAGATTTTTTGATTCATAGTGTTGTTGTAGCCAGATCTATACCACTTTCAAGATCTAGTAATTTAAAATGTTCTTGCAGCCAGATCTATACCACATCAAGATTTAATAATTCAAAGTGTTGTTGTAGCTAGATCTATACCATTATCATGATTTAGTAATTTAAAGTATTTTGGAGCCAGACCTTTACGACTATCAAGATTTAATAAATCAAAGTGTTGTTGTAGCCAGATCTATACCACTATCAACGTTAAGTGATTCAAAGTGTTGTTGAAGCCAGATCT
Source organism: Carcinoscorpius rotundicauda (assembly GCA_011833715.1). Classification (NCBI taxonomy): domain Eukaryota; kingdom Metazoa; phylum Arthropoda; class Merostomata; order Xiphosura; family Limulidae; genus Carcinoscorpius; species Carcinoscorpius rotundicauda. Next base: position 5,074,307 of record CM022402.1, read on the forward strand.
ATACCACTATCAAAATTTAATAATTTAAAGTATTTTTAAAGCAAGATCTATACCACTATCAAGATTATATGATTTAAAGTATTTTTGTCGCCAGATCTATACCACTATCAAGATTTAATAATTTAAAGTATTTTGCAGCCAGATCTATACCACATCAAGATTTGATAATTCAACGTGTTGTTGTTGTTAAATCTATACCACTATCAACATTTAGTGATTGAAAGTGTTGTTGTAGCCAGATCTATACCACATTCAAGATTTAATAACTTAAAGTGTTGTTTTAGCCAGATCTATACCACTATCAAGATTTAATAATTTAAAGTTTTGTTGTAGCCACATCTATACCACATTCAAGATTTAATAACTTAAAGTGTTGTTTTAGCCAGATCTATACCACTATCAAGATTTAATAATTCAAAGTTTTGTTGTCGCCAGATCTATACCATTATCAAGATTTAATAATTCAGTAGCTCCATTTTCTCCACTGAAGTCATTTGATAATTCAGTGTGTTGTTGTAACTTCATTTATTCCAGTAACGAGACTTAGTCACTCAATGTGTTGTTGTCGCCACATCTATTCCACTAACGAGACTTAGTAATTCAATATGTTGATGTAGTTCCATCTTCTCCTTTAAAGAATTTTAGAAATTCGGGGTGTTATTGTACTTTATCTGGTCCACTGACGAGATTTTGTAATCAAGTGTGTTGTTGTAGCGACATCTATTCCACTAATGGAAAGTAATACTATTCTTGTAATTTTTTTGAAATTTTTAATGGACGTGGCGAATTAATTTGAATATTTTTATTGTTACAGAACGAACTTACGTCACTACTGAATTTTCTTGTGAAGAAGGGCGCGTATCCAAAATCAAAAGCTGTATAATTAGGTGTCTCGATAAACAGTAACCATACCATGAATTCACATATACCAGTCTGAAAGCAGAAACATGCTCGAACCCATATTTCATACGTGGTATGTGGCAGAAGAACGAGAGAGAGTTTTGTAATGGTAGAAATAAGCTCTGGTGGATTACTTACCACCCCAAATCCCTGTAGAAACGTATCATTAGTGTCTATCTAGTACTCTTTGTTTGTTTTTGAATTTCGCGCAAAGATACCCAAGGGCTATCAGCGCGAGTCGTCGTCCTTAATTTAGCAGTGTAAGACTAGGGGGAATGCACCTTGTCATTACCACCCACAGCCAACTCTTGGGCTGCTCTTTTACCAACGAATAGTGGGATAGACCATCACATTATAATACCTCCACGGCTGAAAGGGCAAGCATGTTTCATGCGACGGGGATTCGAACCCGTGACCCTCAGATTACGAGTCGAGCACCTTAACCACCTGGCCGTGTCGAGCGACCTCTGGTAAGTTAAAATGAAAGATTTTGTGAGAAAAGGTTCATTTGGAAGATCGCCGCTCTTACATCTTATGTTGTCATTGGATGAGCCACAACTGATTCAGAACCGAGGGATGTTCCGAAAACATAAGACTAGTAAAATACATCTCAAGATCGTACAGTCACCACACTTTTAGCATTAAATATATGGGTCAAACTGACCTTGACTGTGACCGTACGGTGTATAGGTTAGGCTTGGCCATGGTGGTTAGGGTGTTCGACTCGTAATCTGAAGGTCGCTGGTTCGAATCCCCGTCACATCAAACATGCTCGACCTTTCAGCAGTGGGGGCGTTACAATGTCACGGTCAATCCCACTATTCGTTGGTAAAAGAGTAGCCCAAGATTTGGCGATGGGTTGTGATGACTAGCTGCCTTCCCTCTTGTCTTACACTGCTAAATTAGGGACGCCTGGCTCAGATATCCCTCGTGTAGCTTTGCGCGAACTTAAAAAAACAAAAGAACATACTGAGTATTGAAGGATACGACCAGTAAAGATGGAAAGCGACCACTACCAGGTATTCTTTACGCAGTTGACATTTCAGATCACGTGACGGATATGCATGAAAATGACCTATGTTTATATACACCACTTTGTAACAGTGACTGAAGGGGAACTTGTCACACCCACCTTCAAAATGAGAACCATAATTCTTTTTTTCTTTATACATTTAACAAGTGTGGACGAGATAATAATCCGTGATGACGAGAAATCCCACTTGTAGAGAAAAATGTACGTGTTAAAACGGCTGATATGGATAGAGAAAGCACCATGTAGAGGAGTGAACAACGATTCGACTTTCTTCGGTCATCGTCAGGTTTACAAAGAAAGAAAGATATAACTGACCGATAGCTAACCAAATGTTTGAAAGGGGTTGTGTAGGAATGTAGAGGGCGTGTTTAAATGTTCGATTATATTTATTAATATAGGTATAAAGGCGTTCCTTTATATTGGTTTATTTTGGGTTTAAGTTGTTGTATAAGTAAGGCTTCTTTAATTTTGCGTTTGTAAATGTTTGTTTCTTTATTTAGTATTTGAGTGTTTTCTATGGTTATGTTGTGTCCATTTGACTTGCAGTGTTCGAAAACGTGTGAAGGTGACTTTTTATGTTCTTTGAATCTGGTTTCCATTTTTCTACTTGTTTCTCCAATATAGAAGTCGTGGCAGTTATCACATTGTATTTTATAAATAATGTTGGTGTGGTGTTTGTCAGTGTAGTTCTTACATAGTATGGACCTCAGTTTTGTGCCTAGTTTTTGAATAAATTTAGTATTAACTGGAATGTCATATTTTGTTACCAGTTTTTGCCAAATGTTGGTTATTTGTCTGCTGATGTCAGGAATATATGGTATACAGCAGTATATGTTTTCGTGATTTTCGGTTACCTCTTTCTTTCTTTGTGAACCTGACGATGACCGAAGAAGGTCGAAACGTTGTTCGCTCCTCTACATAGAGCTTTCTCTATCCATACCATTCGTTTTTACAAGTGAAGACGAAGTTTTTATTTCAACTCAAACATTATACTGATATCCGCAAACGTCCATGAATAGTGTTTTTGTTCAAATGCTATGAACGCTAGGTGTCCTAAAAATGCTTTTTGCAATGCATTATTCTGAATTTCAAAATTCATAATCTAAATCTTTGCCCGTTAGGACACTCTCTTTGTCGGAATTGTTTGTTTGTTTTGTTTTGGAATTTCGCACAAAGCTACTCGAGGGCTATCTGTGCTAGCCGTCCCTAATTTAGCAGTGTAAGACTAGAGGGAAGGCAGCTAGTCATCACCACCCACCGCCAACTCTTGGGCTACTCTTTTACCAACGAATAGTGGGATTGACCGTCACATTATACACCCCCACGGCTGGGAGGGCGAGCATGTTTAGCGCGACGCGGGCGCGAACCCGCGACCCTCGGATTACGAGCGCACGCCTTAAGGCGCTCGGCCATGCCAGGCCCCTGGTCGGAATTACTGTCCTGGCGAAAACCGAATCAAGATTATGGAAAGAGACAGCGAGCGTTATGATAAGAATACTGCGAAAACGAAACAAATAAATAAGACATAAGTTTTCATATCTCTGTAGTGGAAGCCTAGAAATGTGTCTACGGCAAGAATCGAACTCCGGAGTTTAACTTTGAGAGTCCATAGACTCACCACTGTTCCACCAGGTGGCGTGCAGGGGCGAAAACATAGAACAAAAACTCGGCGCGAGTAATATCTAAAAAAAGCTTTATTCTGCCATCTATAAATAAACACTCTTTGTTATGATGCTCTAAGCCTTGCTATAACTGAAATTCTATGCTCTAGTCTTTTCCACGAAAAGCGTTACAACTCGTATCAGTAACCTCCTATGTCCGGACCACTATGACGATCAGTCTATAAAGATGTACACTTATTGGTGTTTAGATTTAATTTTAAGACATCGATTACGTAGCTTCTCGGAGAGAAATGCAGCAAAACTTAATCCGTGACCTATAAACAAGACATAAAAAGCTCCTTGCAGGTCACTTAGTTGCAGGGGTCGTTTCGAACTCTCTTCAGGGAAATTTTCATTCTTGCGAACACTCTCCGAAGCATTCTCGATCCATTTGTCGATCAGTCCAGATTGTCTCAGTCTCAGGATCCTAAATGTAAGAACATATTGTGAATGTGGATGTTCGGATTCACTCCTGTCATATTTTTGTTGTTCTGGTGTAACCTTTAAACAGAAGCCATCATCAACTGCTACTGCTACCTACAACGGTCCAACTGTTTAAAGGTTAAACGAAAACAACAGACTACACAATGAGCAACGTATGTTCTAGTCAACGCGGAAAATCGAACTCCAGATTTTAGCGTTGTAGGTCCACGAATTCACTTCTGGCCCGCGGAGGGGAGTGATTATTTTTCCTTACGAGTATTTAAATAGGAATTAAAGATATAAGAGTGGTTTGGATTCAATTTCGCGCAAAGATGTCCGAGGGCTAACTGCGCTGGCCGTCCCTAATTTAGCAGTGTAAGACTAGAGGGAAGGCAGCTAGTCATCACCACTCACCGCCAATTCTTGAGCTACTCTTTTACCAACGAATAGTGGGATTGACCGTCACATTATAACGCCCCCACGGCTAAAACGGCGAGCGTGTTCGGTGCGACCGGGATTCGAATACGCCATCTTCGGATCACGAGTCGAGTGCCTTAACAACCTGGTCATGCCGGACCATATAAGAGTGTAAAGTTAAAAATAAGGCAATAATAATTTTGGTTGTTTTTAACCGTTTAACCATCTTTCTGAGAGGCTTCGCCCCCCAGTGGCTCAGCGGTATGTCTGCGGACTTACACGCTAAAATCCGGGTTTCAATACCCGTGGTGGGCAGAGCAAAGATAACCCATTGTGTAGCTTTGTGCTTAATTCAAAACAACAAAACAACAACCACAACTGAGAGGATTCTACGTTATTTGTTGTTTGTTATTAAGCACAAAGCTGTACGAAGTGCTTTAGCCACCACGAGTGTCGAAACCCGGTTTCTAGCAGTACAAGTCCCTTTACGTATTGCTGTGTCGCTCGAGAGGTTCTAATTGATATATTTGATAAAGAAAAAACAAACAAACAATTGTGTTTCATTGCAGTTACGATAGGTAGTGTTGTTGCTACATCGTTGTTGTTTAGCTCTATCTGCCCTGCTCATCGTAGGCATTGAAACCTAATTTTCAGCGTTATTAGTTAATAGTTTTTAACTTACGGCTGAGCTGCGAGATGGAGTGTTGATATTTTGAATTTATGGCAACGCCTAATAATTTTATTTGCCCGTCTTATTAAAACGACACCAGTCCCCAAGCCCAGAAAAAAAACCTTATGTAAATAACAAAGACGGCTCGGCATGGCCAGATGGTTATGACTCTCGACTCGTAATCGGAGGATCATGGGTTCGAATCCTCTTCTGACTTAACATGCCCTTTTTTTCAGCCGTAAGGGCATTATAATGTACGATTAATCTCATTATTTGTTTGTAAAAGAATAGCCCAAGAACTGGCTGTGGGTGGTGATGACCAGCTGCCTTCCCTCTGGTCTTACACGGCTAAATTATGGACGGTTAGCGCAGATAGCTCTCGCGTAGCTTTGCGCGAAATTCTAAAATGAACAAAGAAACAACCTAATAATGACAAATTGATGGATTTCGTGGAGTCAAATTATGTTTTAAGGTTTCGTTAAAAGCTTGGGAACATTAGCGCTCTTTCAACAAAGCGGCTATTTCGTTAATTACTTGCTATTTCTCTACTATATATATTTATTTTAAAACTTAGAGCTGATTGTACTGTAAGTGTAAAATAATGCAAAGTAAGGCCTTTAGTCTCTGGCCCACACTGTAGTGTAAGACTAAACAAAGGTAAGTCAAGCCTAGCATCAACCAGATGTATAATTGCAGAAAATAAATAAATTGTTTGTGCGAAGTTAAGTATGAAGAGCAGTGCTGACCGATGGCTTTAAATTAGAGATGGCGCCACCATACCTGGACTTCCTTACTGACAAATGCAGTAAGGATCCTATAAGAGGAGATACTTCTACAGTTTAGTCTGGTGAGCCAAATCAGTCGCTCAAACCAGCAGTATTAGAGTAAAGACCTTGTAAAGAAAGAGGTAGACGCCATCTATACCTAAGTAGAGTTATCCTTATGCACGCATGTTCGTTTGTAATTGAAGAACCGCTTGACTAATTGTCATCAAAAGTGGCGCACGAGCTCTTATTGCCACTCGGAGGGTGACATGAAGATTGACATTCGGACCCCATTCAGTCTGTCTTTCCTCATCGTTTAAACTGATACATTAACAAGTATCCGATTAAACAAACAGTTAGGTGTGAAGAGTTTCAGATCGGATAAGCTCTAGTTGTTCTCTGGCCATTTTGTGCCAGGAAAGAAGTGATTTTGAAGAAGATGGATTCTATTTTCATTAACATTTAACCCTTTCTCACACACTTCACTATTCACCTATTTACTTCTTATCAGTTTCTAAATTGTGAACACAAAGTACAGCTTTAGGTAGTTTGTTTGATTTTGGAATTTCGCGTCTAGCTACATGAGTGCTATTTAAACTAGACGTCCCTAATTTAGCAGTTCAAGACTAGAGGGAAGACAACCAGTCAGCAACCTTAACCGCCAACTCTTGGGCTAGTCTTTTAACAACGAAGAGTAGAATTGATCGCCACATTAAAACACCCCCACGGCTCAAATGGCGAGCATGTTTGATGTGTGGGGGACTCGAACCCTCGACCCTCAGATTACGAATTAAGCAGCCTAACTACCTGGCCATGCCAAGCCTAGCTTTGGGTAGTTATATTTATACAACCACTCCCAGTTTATGGACTTACAACTTTAAAATCTGAGGTTTGATTCCTCGTGATGGACAGAGTTAAGATAGCTCAACAGTGGTTATGAAACATTCTTAAGAATTATATCAACGATTCATCTTGACAGAACGGTGTAACATGATATTGTTTTAGGATACGAATACAATTAGCCTGGTGAACATTTTCTTATTTTCGTTTCGAGTTAATTTCCCGAAATCTGAACAAAGAAGACATTGATCTGGTTTATCTGTGTTGTGTCCATTACGGATATTAAACCCAGGTTTTTAGACTTACATACATTCAGGCTCATCGCTGAGCCACAGAAGATCGAAACTTAAGCCTAACTCAGAAGACACAAGAACAGAAAGTGCTTATTAACATACATGTTGTCAAAAGCACTTCTGAAGTAAAATCCTTTCTGCTGTGCTATTCCATAACCAGAAGTTTGGAAACTATCTTTAGCGAAATTGAATTTTTTGACGTTTTCTATGTCCGCGTCGACCGTCAGGTGGCCTCCAATGTAAGCATAGTTTTCCTTGAGGCACTTGGCCAGTCCTTCTTTGTCGCTCCTTACGAAGTTGTTTGGATCTGATTCCATGTTCTTTAGGATCACGTCAAACGCTTCAGAACGAGGGTTCTATCGAGAGAGAAAAAAATCCATATATTCAGTAGTAAACTGAACTTGAAATAATAACTTAACTCGTAAATAAAACCAAATCTAAGTGAAAATAAATCTAGTGTTAACGGTGCAAAATATAATTTTCAGATAACAAATTGAATCTGTAAAATAAATCGAGTCACGTCTGGATACCTTAAAAAGATTGTGGTCAGAAGAATCCTTCATGGTCCCGCAGGAATAGTGTCCTGCTTGGATGGCTTCAACCAGTTTTATAACAGTATCTACAGGTTCTTGGGTTCCAGGGTTTGTCATGAATGACGTCAGGGTACCGCTGTAAGCTGCAATTACTGTAACGACAAATATCCACCAGGTGGCCATCAGGAAACGACTTGGCTGTCGATTTGGATTGAAACTGTCTGGTGGAGAAGAAAGGGTAAACATTGGGCACAACCTTCAGAAAATGGTTTATTTATCATACAAGAGTATCAAATTACACCACACCGGACTGTTATTTTATCAGACCAATAACTCTCGACCCAGTATGACTCTGCGTTCCACGAGCACTACAGTTAATTAATTTTTTTGTAATCAAACTGTTTATTATTCTCACATAACAACGCGAAATGAAGTGATTTCACGTAATATTTTTGTAAAAGTGTCAAGAAAAGTCCTTCTAACTATTTACACTGGATACGTCTTGAGTGTGTCTGCCGGTGTGCAACATCATTCACACCCTAAATCAACTTACGCACAGGTGTTTTCCAAGTTTAACAAGGTTTCCTGAGTATCGACCCATGAATGAACTTGGTGGACCATGACCCTCGGGCTCGAGGACGTCGATATGTCTTGATCAGTAAATACTTTCTTATAACGTGATCAATGTGCACATACATCAATCGGGAAAAACAACTTTGGTATTCTTTTTAAAGCTACTGTGTTTTATCATCCATAAGTTTACAAAATGTTACTATCTACTGTGGTATAATTTCGTAATGATGGTTATTTTTGAGGTAGTATAGGAGAAAGGCTTTAACACCAATATCAGTCAGTTGAAAACAAGCTATTAGAAAGGCTTTAACACCAATATCAGTCAGTTGAAAACAAGCTATTAGAAAGGCTTTAACACCAATATCAGTCAGTTGAAAACAAGCAATTAGAAAGGCTTTAACACCAATATCAGTCAGTTGAAAACAAGCTATTAGAAGGGCTTTAACACCAATATCAGACAGTTGGAAACAAGCTATTAGAAAGGCTTTAACACCAATATCAGTCAGTTGAAAACAATATATTAGAAAGGATTTAACATCAGTATAAGTCAGTTGAAAACAAGCTATTAGAAGGGCTTTAACACCAATATCAGACAGTTGGAAACAAGCTATTAGAAAGGCTTTAACACCAATATCAGTCAGTTGAAAACAATATATTAGAAAGGATTTAACATCAGTATAAGTCAGTTGAAAACAAGCTATTAGAAGGGCTTTAACACCAATATCAGACAGTTGGAAACAAGCTATTAGAAAGGCTTTAACACCAGCATCAGTGAGTTAAAAACAAGCTATTAGAAAGGATTTAACATCAGTATAAGTCAGTTGAAAACAAGCAATTGATAAAATGTAGACACGAGATTGCCAAACGCAAACAAAGCGCAAACGAACTTGGCAGGGGTTTAGTTTATAAAGAGAGAAGTTTCGAGAACTCCCTAACCCAACTGGGGTGATCAGGAACGTTGTGGTTCCTCTCACGTGAGATGTTATTTGACTGTATTTGAAACTTTGTATTTAATTTTTAATTGTTTAAAGTATGAAGTGCGATGGGACATTATGAAATTGTCGGGTGAGAAAGAGTGAAACAAAGGCGGCACCGAAGTAGTGAGCGAGGCCAGATTCAGACAAGCGGACGTCTCTTGGAGACGTTAGGCTTAGTAGTGAGCGAGGCCAGATTCAGACAAGCGGATGTCTCTTTGAGACGTTAGGCTTAGGAAAGTTGTAATTTGCAGTTTAGTGACATCTTTTCAGATAAAGCGTTTCACTTAGGCTTAGCATCAAGTTATAACAGAATAATTTAAAAGTGATACTGAGAATACGCTGGTATGATTTATTTAATTATCTGCCAACGTTCTCGGCCATTCAATCCATCACATATATAAAAAAATAGCTTTCAATCAATCCTGACAGATATTAAACAAAAATTTGTTTGTTTCATACTTTCGTCCAAACCTACACGAGACCTATGTGTCAATAATCGTCCCTAATTCGTAACTGATAAAATAGAGGGATAGCTGAGTAGTTAGTTTCTTGTGTGGCTGAATAATTAATTTCTTGTGTGGCTGAATAATTAATCTCTTGTGTGGCTGAATAGTTAGTCTCTTGTGTGGCTGAATAATTAATCTCTTGTCTGGCTGAATAGTTAGTCTCTTGTGTGGCTGAATAATTAATCTCTTGTCTGGCTGAATAGTTAGTCTCTTGTGTGGCTGAATAGTTTCTTGTCTGGCTGAGTAGATAGTATCTTGTCTGGCTGAATAGTTAGTATCTTGTCTGGCTGAATGGTTAGTCTCTTGGGTGACTGAATAGTGGAATTTGATCTTCACTCTTATAACTCATCCGCGATTCGAAAGTGTAGAGAGAATTTCCTCTTTTGACACCAGGACATAAACCATGAATCATCAGATTCATATTTAGGCACGCGCTAACCACTAGCCCACACTGAATCCGCTTTTGAAACATTCTTTCTTAAACAGTTCCTTATCTTTTGACGTACATTGTTTGAAGTTAAGCACAAAGTTACATAATGGGCTATCTGTGCTCTGCCCGCCACGTTTATCGAAATCCCCGGTTTCTTGTGTTGAAGTTTGCAGACATATCGCTATGCCACAGAGAAAGGAAGGGGGTTTGTTTGTTTTGTTTTGTTTTGTTTTTGAATTTCGTACGTAGCTACTCGAGGGCTATCTGCGCTGACCGTCCCTAATGTTTCAGTGTAAGACCAGAGGAAAGGCAGCTAGTCATCACCACCCGCCGCCAACTCTTGGGCTACTCTTTTACCAACGAATAGTGGAATCGACCGTAACATTATAACGTCCCCACGGCTGAAAGGGCAAGCATGTTTGGTGTGACGGGGATTCGAACCCACGACCCTTAGATTGCGAGTCTAATGCCTTAACCACCTGACCATGCCAGACCAGAAAAAGGGAGGGAAGCTTTGACATGCTGAAAGTTAAGGTGAAAGTTAACTTAATCTGAAATTAATTTAATTTTTACCAGTTGATGGTGTCGTGTTATCTTTTCCTGTAGTTTTATGTGCGTTCATTCATGAAACAAAAACAAATGTTATTATCAAAGGAACCATAAGCTAGCGGACTTATAATACCACAGTCCGGGAATCGACACAAACCAGGACAGATCGCCCATCGTGTAGATCTGTGTCGTGCCGCGAAACAAACCAACAAAGTCAATTTCAATGAAACCGTGTGCAGATCCACGTGCAATTATTGCTAACTAAGCGACTTCATCAATCGATAGAATGAGGACATTAAAGCAAAACAGATAATCAAAATACCACAATTATTCACTGAAACCTTTTGAAAGTTAAATGAATACGTGAAAATGATGCCAAACCATCACGTCGCCATGTTTATCAAAATAAACTCTAAACATTTTAAACGTTTTTCTTTCTCTCAATACATTTAAATATTTCTAACACAAATCGTTATTTGTAACTTTCAGAAATTGTATTTAGAATGAATAATTTATTTCCTTTCCCCACCTTATGCAACGATAAAAGTATTTATATGGTAGATCTGTTATGGCCTCGAAGCTAAAACGATCGACTCTCAAACTTCAAATTCGAATCAAACATTTTCTCTCTTTCTTTGCAGCCGTGAGGGCGCTATGGTGTAACAGTCGATTCAAGGATTGGTACTTACTAAGCAATTGTCTTCTCTATCGCTTGTAAATTAAGGACAGCTAACCCTAAATTAATTCTGAGCTAAGTAGATACAAGCACATCAACGCTGTTGACCTTACTGTCCAAGTTATTTTTAGACCTCTTGGTTGGTGTACTAATCACGAGTCTTTTCTCTCTTAGTTTCTTGTGCCTGTCAGGGTTTTCGGTCATTTTGAGTTCTGTCTGTCTTGTCTTTTTTCCTTTCAAATATAAGTTTACATACACTCTGGAATATGTCTTCTGGTTATAAATTTACTGTTGTTAACAGCGAACATCACATACTTTGTTTGGTTTGTTTTGAATTTCGTGTAAAGCTACATGAGGGCTATCTGCGTTAGTCTTCCCTAATTTAGCAGTGTAATACTAGAAGGAAGGCAGCTACTCATCACCATCCATCGCCAATTCTTGGGTTATTTTTTTTACCAAAGAATAGTGGGATTGAACGTCACATTATAATGCTTGCACGTCTGAAAAGGTAAACATTTTTGGTGAAGGTCGTGGGTTCGAATCCCCCTCACACCAAACATGCTTACTTAGTCAGCCGTGTGGGCGATATAATGTGACGGTCAATCGCACTATTCGTTGGTAAAAGAGTAGCCCAAGAGCTGGCGATGGGTGGTGATGACTAACTGCATTCCCTCTAGTCTTACACTGCTAAAATTAGGGACGGCTATCGCAGATAGCCCTCATGTAGCTTTACACGAAATTCTAAAAAAAAACAAACCTTGCCAACCAAACGTGACGCACAAAAAAGTGTGTTCTGGCAAAGTAAAATAATTCACACGAATCCCACACATACACACACAAACACAAAGTTTAATTTTGCTAAGCCTAGATGAGCATACCTTGAGTAACGATGGCTGAGAGGAGTAACACCACAGCTTCGAGGTATCCAAGCTTATCATTCGGATCTTTATTTTTGTTTCCATCATCTTGGAGAGAAGGACATTGGTGAATACACTTTTCTATCACGATAAGGTTGAAAGATTGTACAAGAACTGCCAAACCTATTGCCAACCAGACCTGGAAAAAGAACAATAACATGTTAAGTAATGGTTTTACCCAAATGGAAGAGATATGAGAGTTACCAGGCTCGAACCCAGGACATGTTAAGATTGGATATAATTCCAGAATAATTTGTCACCCAAAAAGAGACGATGAATGCGGTAGCTAGGATGTTAGAGTGGTTCAAAATGTATAACTGGACACGGGTGTAATGTTAATATGCGAACTTAAATGGTAAAATGTCAGCTTGGGGTGTGAGAAGTTACCATTTCGACCCACGGAGATGCTAAACGTGGATTACCACAAATCTATTAGATATTTCATTTAACACAAATCATTCGACACTTAATTAAGAAAATAACAGTGAAAATGTGCTGTGTGCTTATACACCGTTTTTAACTAAATAGTGATAATAAACTCTGTGTTCAACAGATGTAATAGTATCAAGTTATTCTATTCTACTTGAACAAGGAAGCACAAATTAACTGATTTATTTATGGTTGTTCCCTGTGGGACAGTGATTACATTTACAACGCTAAAATCAGGTGTTCGATTCCCATCGGTGAACATAGGAAATAGCCTGATGTGGCTTTACTATATGAAAAACACACATACACATATTATTTATGGTGGAACGTATAAACGTTTCCACAGAACATTAGTATGACTTCTTCGAATTTGAAGTTGCGATCCCGAAGATGCAATGTTCGAGTCATGATATATTACTGAACACGAACTAGTTAGATATCCTAAATTTGGGATGGCAAAATAAATTACAAAATATTAGTGAAAAATATTACAAAATAATATAGAGCGATTTAATGTCGGTATTGGAAATAATTTGAAAACAACGTCACTGAGAAATTGCAAAATGACATACTTATGTAATTAATAATCTAACCGTTATTTTCTCTAATGAAAAAATAGGCCTACCCACTGGCTTATGGACATTATCTAAAGCTAAAGCAGTTTGGCATGGCAACGTGGTTAAGACACTCGAGGGTCGCGGGTTCGAATTCCCGTCATACCAAATATGCTAGGCCTGGCATGGACGAGGGCGTAAGGCGTGTGACTCGTAATCCGAGGGTCGCGGGTTCGCGCTAAACATGCTCGCCCTCCCAGCCGTGGGGGCGTATAATGTGACGGTCAATCCCACTATTCGTTGGTAAAAGAGTAGCCCAAGAGTTGGCGGTGGGTGGTGGTGACTAGCTGCCTTCCCTCTAGTCTTATATTGCTCAATTAGGGACGGCTAGCACAGATAGCCCTCGAGTAGCTTTGTGCGAAATTCCAAAACCAACAAACAAACCAAATATTCTTTCAGCCGTGGGAGCGTTATAATGTTACGATCAATTCCACTGTTCGTTGGTAAAAGAGTAGCCCAAGAGTTGGCGGTGGGTGGTGATGATTTGCTGCCTTCCCTCTAGCCTTATACTGCTTCATAAGGGACGGCTGCGGCAGATAGCTCTCGAGCAGCTTTGCACGAAATTCAAACCAAACCAAACAGAAAGTTTAAGATACTAAAACCCGAGAGTCGAATATTCGTGGTCAACACACCTCAGATAACCTGTTATGTGACTTTGTACTTTAATCAAGCAAACGTTTAAAGTGTTTTAAACAAACCGTTGTTGCAAAACTTGTTAACATAATACTTGGCAAGCTAAAAATCTTCCGTAAAGGTAATATTTAAAAAATCATTTCATCTTTCTTGCAAGATTAAATCAACAGATGGCGTCCGTATAATTAACGAAAAAACAATTGTTTGTTTTTGAATTTCGCGCAAAGCTGCACGAGGGCTATCCGCCCTAGCCGTCCCTAATTTAATGGTGTAAGACTAGAGAGAAGGCAAGCTAGTCACCATCACCCACCGCCAACTCTTGGACCACTATCTTACCAACAAATAGTAAGATTGACTGTCACATTGTAACGTCACACGGTTTAAAGGGCGAATATATTTGATGCAAGGGGGATTCGAAGCCGCGATCCTCAGATTAGAGGTCGGACGCCTTAACCCACGTGGTCATGCTGGGCCTCGTAGGAACAAAACAAACCTACGAATTAAATGAGTTTTGCTGTTAACAAGTCCTATTTAAAACTATATTGTTTGCCTACGCTGGTTTTGTTTTCAACGTATGGTTATTCGAGATATAATAAATAAATGCTTTTACGCGATACTTCGATTTGTTTCAAACGCATTTATTGATTTATTGAAAGTGTGACTCAGTATTTATCAAGCGAATGTAAATAAAAACAGTAGTCCATTTTTAACTTGACTGATCACAGATCTGCAGCAGGTCACATTACTGTTCCAAGTTATCTCGGCTTCGTAAGGCTTAGCTTCCTACGTATTTGTCTTTTTATGAAGAAACTACCAAGGTCCCCTTTCACTATCACCAATTTTGAGCCATTGACAAAAGAGGGAAAACAAACGGTCAGTAGCATCGTACCAATAATAATCTACGCTAAGATATTTGCTGTCACGCTTATAACGCGCCCACAACTTAAAGTGCGGGGAACATTCTGGAGCATCACATGGATTCGAACCCAGCTCTAAAATTCTGATTTTCACCACTGTGACGAACTGTGCCCCAGAAACTCTGATGACAGTTCTCGCAATATACGGGTGGGAAGTTAGAAACCATAGCTGATTACAATTAACAAAAGGTGTGATCACATGATTACAGTTATAATCCAATAATGTGACAGAGAAATACAACGTTAAAACACATAACTACAGTTTCGAGCCAGTGAAATAGCAGTGCCGCTTTAAGAGACTAAATCAGGTAGTCTTAAGCCAGTAATATAATGGACAAACACAACGTTAAACTGCATAATCACAGTCTTAAGTAAAAAACTAACATGCAATCACAACATTAAAATACATAATTACAGTTTTAGCCAGTAATATAGCAGACAAGCACAACTTGAGTAAATGTAATTCGTCTTAAACCAGTGAACTAACAAATAAGTACAAGATAGCACATATACTCTTCAAAAAGAGAAACGCAAAAGGGATGTTTTTTTTTATTTTAAAGAGAAATATATGTAATAACGTTACAAGCTCAGAGTATGTGATGTTACACGTGTTAAGGCACTGATTGTCAGACCAAAATGACAATAAAAGTCGTGCACTTTGAAAACGGAGGAAAACATCGGATTTTTCGCCAAAACGCATTCGTGTCCAATAAATTTGTTTGAGAGATCTGCATGTTCTGCAAGTGCAACATGAGCAAAATCCCTATAAAAGTGACGGGTTCTCGGTTTCTATAGCTCAGTGTTAAGCCACCGACACGCAACACAGTCACGCCAAGACTGACTAAAGCACAACGCAACAACGCTATTGATTGCTTGGAAGCAGGCGAATCTCGATTAGATGTTGCCAGAGCTGTAAATGTCCACCCAAGCAACATCACAAGGCAATGGAATTGTCACCAACAACATGGATCAACTTGTAACCGTCCATGATTTGGCAGACCTCGTGTGACCACGCCTGAACAAAATCTCTACATCTGGTATGTCACCTTCGGGATTGGACCACCACTGCAACGTATACTGCCTCAACCATACCAGGGCTGCGTATGATTTCCGATCAGACCGCATGCAACCGTTGACGAAATCCTTAGGCCCCATGTGCAACCCATCATGGTGATGGTCAACGACGTTTTTTAACATGACAATGCCCGTCCTCACACAGCCCGACTCACCACTCTCTTCTTGAGACACCACAACATCAACGTTCTTCCCTGGCCCTCCAGATCACCAGATTTAAACCCCATCGAACATCTTTGGGATGAGTTGGACCGACGTCTGCGACGGCGACAACCTCAACCGCAGACTCTACCTCAGCTTGCAGCAGCTTTGCAGGCTGAGTGGACAGCCATTCCACAGGATGTGATTCGTCATCTCATCGCTTCCATGGGCAGGAGATGTCAAGCAGTTATTGATGCTCACAGGGTGTATACTCGTTATCGACGGTGAGTGACGTTAAACGTCAACTGGTGAGCTTGGACTTCGCCTCTGCAGACTTTGGATGTTCAGCAGTGAATGTGCAGAGTTTCACAGATGTCATACAGAACTACCCGGAATAAATTTGTTAACAATATGTTTCAAATTTTGCCTTTTGCGGTTTTTTTTTTGAAGAGTATATAATTACAGTCTAAAGTGAGTAAAATAACAGCTACGTTATTACACGTAGTCTTAAGCCAGTAAAATAACAGCAAAAAACGACCTTGGACTGAAGGAGTGCTTTAGATCAGTTATTGTTTCTATTTGTATATATCACAACATTTAAGTTCTGTTATAAGACTGTAACACTGATAGAACAACCAACAGAAGTCTTAAAACAGGAATAACTGACTAGATTGACAAATTTATAAATATTTACTGTTAGTACACAGAAAACTAATAAATAACGCACGTGATATAAGTATAGCTAGCAAAACATATTATTAACTGAACAATTGTTTAGTTTTGTTTAACTATTTCCAAACTAAGGTTTAACACACCTTTAAAACTGATAAAGTTATACGGATTCACTATGTGAAGTGTATGAACTAAAGTCTCGAGTTTCTTGTTAAATCACAACATGATATATAATTTGAGATCATTAACTTATTCAGTTGATAAATTATTGTCTTACAAACTAGACTGTGAAATTTATAACGTATTTTTTACTCTTAAAATTGCACGCAAAACATCAATTTAGGTGTAATCCGAAATGTACGGGCCTTGCATGGCCATGTGGTTAAGGCACTTGACTTGTAATCTGAGGAGCCCGGGTTTGAATCCCCGTCGCACCAAACATACTCGTCTTTTCAGCTGTGGAGGCGTTATAAAGTGACGGTCAATCCCACTATTCTTTGGTAAAAGAGTAGCCAAAGAGTTGGCGGTGAGTGGTGATGACTAGCTACCTTACCTCTAGTCTTACACTGCTAAATTAGGGACGGATACAGCAGATAGCTCTCGAGTGCCCCCCGCTAGTACAGCGGTATGTCTCCGGATTTACAACGCTAAAATCAGGCGTTCGATTCCCTTCGGTGGGCTGAGCAGATAGCCAGATGTGGCTTTGCTATAAGAAAAACACACACAAACACAAAAGCTCTCGAGTTGCTTTGCGCGAAATTCAAAACAAACCGAACTGCACGTATGGGTTTGTCTCGTTGTAAAAATCATCCAGTTGTAACAATTAAATAGATCGTGTTTCGTTTCACGCAAAATTGATCATTCATTTGGTTTTAATAAAAGTAACGTACAATAAAGCAACATTAATAGAAACAATTACGAATTCAGTAAAAAACTCTATATTTTAGTATCACATTAAATTAAAATAAATGCATTTTTCTCCTCAGCTGAAAATTTAACACAAAGGTTAAAATATATATATATATTAAATAGCGGGAAAAGCCATTTAGCCTAATTTTGTTCGATGTAATATTAGAACGACACCATTCACTGTTTAATTTATGTCTGTCACCTTTAAATATCTTCTCGCATTTAATACCATAATTATTATTCCAAACTTATGAAAGCAAAACGTATTCATGTCTAGTAAATATAAAAAAATAATAGTTATATTGCTATTAGTAAATTATAAAAGTCCAATAATGTGTCGTTTATTGTCCGCCCGTAAGCCAAAATATATGTCAATTGTTTATTACAGTATTACCACACCTGCCGTTAGACACTTATTTGGTTGGAAGAGCTCTCGTGACTCTTCCACTCTGGTGGTAGAAAGTATCGTTTATTTCATTATCTCGAAAGTCTACGAGAACAAACGAGAGCGAACAGTTGTACACACAAAATCGACGTTTCGGGGTTTGACAAATCCAGCAAACAGTTCGTCTCATCATAACATATTTTTTTTTCTTTAATTTGATGTTTTTTTAGGATGGTTATAGTAAATTTAGTACTTTATTTCGGTTATGATGATTATTATTATTATCATTAATAAACCCAAATGGAATTACTTTTCATTTCTTATCGTGTGTTTATCTTCAATGGTTAAATATGAGAACGACTAACGTTAAACAT
This sequence comes from Carcinoscorpius rotundicauda, assembly GCA_011833715.1. Classification (NCBI taxonomy): domain Eukaryota; kingdom Metazoa; phylum Arthropoda; class Merostomata; order Xiphosura; family Limulidae; genus Carcinoscorpius; species Carcinoscorpius rotundicauda. The sequence goes on from CM022402.1 coordinate 5,092,617, forward strand.
GTGGGACAAAGTGACTGTTATACTTTCGTAAGATGACCATACGTTTTAATGTTTTTCCTGTTTATTTTAAACGATGACAAATATCCGATAGCCTTAGTTCTTAACTTAAACTTTTATGACTCCAATTAAAGAATCAAGACCTTCGAATTTCCAGAAATATTTGAATATGCAGGTTTTAAAACAAATTTAAACTTACAATAACAAGTACAGTGTGTGATATCCGTTATTATGACACAATGAGTACAAACGTTGTAAATCGTCTCTAAGATGCATTTTTGAAACAATCAAAATTGTATTAAATTGTATTTTATTTCTGTATAGTCACAAACTAACTTAGCAAACCTTTTTTTTTAAAAAAAATTGAATATGTTTAACAGAATTGTCATCAGAATAACCCTTTCAGTGGTTACAAGAAATTACACATTTCGTTCTCGAGGCTTTAGTTTGGATGCATGAGTTTTGAGTAAATTTGTGGATTTAATGAAGGCTTAGTAACATACGTGTGGTTACGTTAACTGCCTCTGAATAGTAGATAAACATGGAACGTTTTATTTTATTAATAAGAGCGAAAATTTAACTTAAACGTTTCTTTATTGTGAATTATGGACGATCTTTATATTTTTTTAATATCTGAATAAATTAAAACATGATTATCTCATCAGCAGAGGCGTAGATTTTTTACATCCGATGGGGGATGATTTTTGCAATCACTTATGTGGACTGTTCGATTTTCAAATTGTTAATCTCTGATTACGTGAACCTGAAAGCTGTAAACATGCAGTCACAGAGTTGCCACGATATTTGCATATATACTTAGGCCAACTGACTGATACTTACGAACTATCGCTTAAATCGAGAAGCACGCCTATATTAAAGATGTACATTTCGGCTACTGAAAAAGCCTACATCTAGGCCTAATTATGTAATTCTATTGGTAAGAACACAAGAATCATACAATTTGTAGGACTGTGATGCAATAAAACAATTCAACAGACCAAACTGTAGGGGGAATGATTGTATGCGCCATACCCAAACCTAAAACGAAGGTTTTAGGATCTACGCCCCTGCTAATCATTGAAGATGCATTGCAACCATTTAGTTTGCACTTCCTAGTTGTTTTGCACTGTTTTTCATGAGCATGCTTTATTGGTGCTTTTATCAGAATGTTTCAGTAATACTTCTGAGTTACTTTAAAATTTAAATTTTACTTCTGTCGACAATATTATAGTCGCCTATAAAGGGCCAACCAGATAAATGGTCTAATTGTTTCGAAAATTCGGGCAAAGCTTTACAAGGGCTATTTGTGCTAACTGTATCTAATTTGGAACTGATACACTAGAAGTTAGGCAGTTTAGTCAACGGCACCAACCATAGCCTGTTGGAACACTAATCGAATAGCGGGATTTGACTGTTAATTTTATAATGCATCTGCGGCCTCAAAGGCGGAGCCTCGAATTCACCGTCCAGCTCGCTGTTCTCAAGAACACTCCCGGCCTTCACAACAAGTAGATCTGAATCATAAATTCTGTATTTCGTTTTTGTATAGGGCAAAACTACATAGACGTATAATGTTTCTGAGTAAATCATGTCCAAACTTATGGATCTCTGAGGTATAAATTCTATACTTCGGTGATTTTAAAAATAAAACTAATTTGATTCGTAATAAATCAGAGTATAGGTCAGCAAAAAAATAAAGGTTTACCCTGTTTTTTAAATGAAATAAAAACACACAATTTAAAAATGTTAAAACAAAAACAGCGATACTAAGACAGTTTTTAATAACTAAGTGACACCTATTGTATTCACGAAGACTAGAAAATTTCAGTAATTTTTAGAAGTGAGATTTTAATGTAAATGCAAAAACAGTTAATCGATGGCACGCTGAATGATTTGTTGATTGAGTCACTAAGTTTAAGTATTTTTGTCAGCTAAGCTAGTCAGGTTAGTTATAAATAACTGCTAAGCGTTATTGGTGCCTGTAGTACTTTTGGAGTTTGTGTTTAAAATATATATTTATGAAATTAGGCCTACAAACAAACTTGGTTATACCAAACGTTTATTAAAGAAATAAATTAATTTGTTATCGCTACGTGTACTGGACTTCGGATTATTTTTATCATATAATTCAAACGAATTCGCCCAAAAATTGAAAAAAAATATTACAATAGAACTCATTGAAGTACACGTGACACATCAATGCATTTAAAATTATAATCCTGCTAGTCCTAAATTATAAATAATATTAAGAAATATTTGAAATTTGTTTCTTCTGGATTGAAATATGGGAGATATTTCAAGATACATAAAAATTATCTTCAAGGGATTGAAACGTGGATGATATTTAAAGATGTTATATGTTACTGGAGTATAGCTGATAATTCAAAATGTTCACAACATATAAAAGACCACAGCAGACTCACAACGTTGGAAAACGAGTTTCCATACCCGTGGTGGGCAGAGCCTGAAAAGCCCATTGGGTAGCTTTGTGTTTAAATACAAACAAACAAACTGAAATGTAGATGAGACATTTCGTGATATCAATAGAACACCTACTTTTCATCGTCTGAAACGTGGTTAATATGAAAAGTTACTTACCCCCCACTGAAATGGAAGGACAATCACCCAAGCTCGACTCATTTCCGAAGGAGCACGAGTAACAAACGTTGTGCGATCAAAGCAGTAAGCAAAGCTAAAGTCAACGGCTTGGTTTCTTATCAAGGAAATCGTCATTCCACCCATGGCAATGTCAACTTCCTACAGTTATGGTAAACGGAATAAAATGTCTTAGCTTTTGTAAAAATCGTGTGATATTTCTTAGAGAAATAATTCACTTTATTTTTTTCATGTAAATTACTGTTATATATTCAATCCCACACATTTTCAAACGTTATTTGAGCTGTACCTTGTAGTTGAGGTGTATATACATGAAAATACCATAAAGAAGTTTTAAATAGGTAAAGAATCAGTATATGAAGAAAAATACCCTCTTTATTTCAAAAACAAAACATTTTATATCTGTTCTAGGGTTTTTATATGCAAAAACGGCTCGTTTGGGTTCAGAAAATATTTTTTGTGAACCTGACGATGACCGAAGAAGGTCGAAACGTTGTTCGCTCTTCTATTTAAAATATTTTCTGAACCCAAACGAGCCGTTTTTGCATATAAATATTCTCAACAAGTGGGTTTCTAGACATCACTGATTGTTCTAGGGTTTATTCGAAGTACATAAGCCAATTATCAGAAATAAAAATGGTTCATATTATATTTTAAATAGAATTATTCCTGATGTCAAGAACCTTTTAGATCAACGGAACAAGAATATAAGTTTTTAATTCTAAATTCAGAAGTTCTGTATTAATATGCAAATAAACTCTGTATTTATTTCTAAAATGCTCCCTAGTGGCAGAATATATGCGGATTTATACCGACAGAAACCGATTTTCGATAGCCGTGGCGGGCAGGTCGCAAAATTTTTTTTTTGGGGGGGCTTTGTGCTTAATAAACAACAACACCTTATTTTTAAACAGAAGTAACCGGAAATTATGAGTTATTTGAAATAATTTGAATTTATCTCAGAACTCTAGGTTAAATGTTATGAAATACGTTTAAACTTGTGTATTGGACCATTACCTATAGATGGTGAGCAATACAAAATTCTCATATACGTTAGTTTCATATGTTGGAATGTTTTATGGTAGTTTGAGCGATTAAAAGTTTGTTAAATAGTGTTTTAAGATTTGAAGTTAGATAATTTACCTATTACTTCAATTACTGCAGTGCCATGATTGGCATGGGAGAATTGTTGAGTTTGTTTGTTTGTTATTTGAATTTCGCGCAAAGCTACGCGACGATTATCTGCGCTAGCTGTCCTTAATTTAGCAGTGCAGGACTAGAGGGAAGGCAGCTAGCCATCACCACCATCGCCAACTTTTAACTCCTCTTTTACCAAAGAATAGAGGGATTAACCGTACCGTTACAACGCTCCCATGGTTGAAAGAACGAACATGTTTGGTGCGACGGGGATTAACCATTAGGTTACGAGTCGAACGTTTTAACCCACCTGCCCATGCTAGGCCATGTTGAGTTTGATCCAGGGTTATAACCAATCAAAGTAAACAGAGAAACCGGTGTTTAAAATGAGGCCATTCAGCGAAATGAACCTGAAATAAGGCTTAAGTAGAAGCTTTATTTTTGAAAGAAAAGTGTGTGTATTTTCTTAAAGCAAAGTCACATTGGGCTATCTGGTGAGTCCACCGAGAGGAATCGAACCCCTGATTTTAGCGTTGTATATCCTTATACTTACCGCTGCACCAGCGCGGGACATTAGAAGGAAAGGAAGTGAAAAGTTTGAAAAATGATCATGCGACAGTCATTAACATATCTAGTTGATATACCAGTTCATAGCGATTTTTGTTGGTAAAACAAAACAGAGACTAACATATTTTACCGAAGTTGGTTGCAACAAACGAGTAAATATCACATACTTGTATTAACGCTGACTTTCTTTCAAAGCAATTTTAAAATTATTGAAAAATCCCCAGTTATAGATACAAATAGAGTGGTTACAAAGTTTGAAAGGTCGTGGTCTCTAAACAACGCTTAAAAACTATCTATTTTTTATTTTTATTTCATACACGAGGATCGTATTACTTGATTATGCCAAAACGAGTGATAAATAATAATAGATTTTTTAAAAACAGATAAATACTTGTAGGCCTAACATGAAAATTAGGTAACTAATCATAATCAATATGTCAACTAGTAGTAGACTCTTTCGATCGATTGACATTAATACTTCCTTGAAAGGTAAAGGCAAAACGCCTACTGTCGAAAGTAAGATCGAAAATTAATTTAACGTTTCTATATATTTCGAGAATAAATACCAAACAATCCAAATTAGCAAAGTCCAAACTGGGGAAATCGAACTACCACACCGATATTCTATACAACTTTAAAAGTTTTACTCTTCTGATGGTTTTCTTTGAAAAACAAACGTTTGATTTTCATGTACATCACTTTAACTTTAACTTTGACAGAAAGTCAATGAAAAAGAGCCGACATTCTTTTGGGAAAACGACTCTCTATCCTATTGCGTAGTGGTAGCTACGCCCTTGTTTGCACATTGCAGTGTAACTGTATTATTTTCCCAACCGATATATATTTATTTTTGTGATTAAAGCTGTTGTTATTAAAAACATTGGTTTAAAGCATGAACACGAATAAGGTTTGTAGTAGACACAAAATTAACGCAATATTTTACTGAAATGCTTAAAACAAACACATTTTCTTTTATTACATTATATATTTTAAACTGATATTTTTCGAGACATATTACATTTAATATTTTGCTTCTTCGTTATGGCTGTAATCAAAACAAACTTGTAATGTTACAGTTTGTTAAATAGAGAGAACTGCGGGACATAATGAAAACGTTAAGATAGGCCTAAAAGTTCTAATATTTGACTTAAGGTTTTCTATACGAAGTTTATTATTTTTGTTGATTTATTTCAATTGTAAATATATAAGTTATTATTGGTATTATTATTGTTAAAGCATTAAAACCTTTTACGTTTGAGCGTCTCGTAATTATGTATAGTATTTTGATTTATTTTTTAATCAGAGACTTTTTATATCCGTTTTTCCCCAGTGACGCTAGACCTGATTCAGTCAAACAACTTGTATTTTAGTTCGAGATTAACATACTTTGCAAGGATGGTCTAATACATCCTGGTTATTACCGTCATGGTTTTGGGTTGGTGTGTGTGGTACACGATGATTTATCCTAAATGTGAGTGTGCTTTTACAACAGACAATCTGTTAAGTAAACTCGAGTAATTGAAACTGAAATTTGATAATAATTTAGATGCTAACGAAATCTGAACGTCAATCGACTACTAGCTTTGTATTTTTACTGAAGTTCAACTGACCATTAGCGGTCGCCATTACGATCAAGTTATGTATCGGTGAATGTTTTATTTTTCAGAACATAATGTTGAGTTTACATGGTGAACGCTTTATTTGAACATAGGAAAAAAAATGTTCTCATCGGTTCTTTTCTCATCCTGTTTTTCATACGGGTATGTCAACATATGAAAATTCAATTTTGTGTTATCTACCTTACGTTATTACCAGTTATCTAAATCTAATAAGAAGTTAAATTATGCTTGTACCCCGCTGGTACAGCGGTATGTCTAGGGATTTACAAGGCTAAAATCAGGGGTTTGATTCCTCTCGGTGGGCTCAGCAGATAGCCCGATGTGGCTTTTCTATAAGAACACACACACACACGAATTATGCTCTGACGGCCATTTTTGTTGTGCAACTTTGCGTTAAAACAAGTAAATAAAATCCAAAAACTGAAGTGGCAGTTCACGGGTTGCCGAAATATGTTAGTCATTAAAACGATCAAATGTCTGCTGAACACAGAGTCAGTTTGAGGTAGAACACTTTGAAACGTAAAGGATGCAAATAAAAGTAAAAAAACAACAACTAAAATCAATACTGGTTTTATTTTTAATGTTCTTCAGCAATGTTTTTGGCCAAAACAAGTATTTTTAAAACATAAAAACTCGGTTACGATTATAAAATTTATTAGAAGGTCAACTAAAATCGAAGCCGGGTGGATAATTTTTCACATAACAATTACTTAGGAACTTAAGAACTTATATTACTTAAAGTCTTCATTGAATTTAATGGTACGAAGTATATATATGTGTGTGTGTGTGTGTGTATTTCTGAATAGATTAAATATAGCCAACAGTGAGTGACTGATGAGTTTATGAATAGAAAGCCCAACTTAATTTGTGTTTCGTGGTTGTTGAAAACAAAAAAATTCCTAAACTCATTTATCACACGTTAATATATGGAGTCATAGAATATATTTTTCCACCTCAAATGTTTCTCTTTTGAATGTTATATTTCGGTGTCGATATGTATGTGCTGAGCAATACATATTCTTCTGGTATGTTTGCTACAATAGTAAACGTTTTCGCCGCATACATTCTGTGCTACTGAAATGGTCCTTCTTGCGTGTTCAAAGTGGACGATCAAATTTCCAGATGCAGAGGTTCCCACAAAGCAAACTACACAGAAAACCACGCTGTAAACTGTGTTAAGCCTTCTTTGTTGGAAGTTTGTTTTAAAATGTCAGTTATAGAAGAATTCTTAAAATAACGTTTTATTGTTATGGCAACACGAGGACTGTTTTATATCTTTCCATCGTCTTGACGTATTTTTCTTACTTCTAATTAGCATTTTGAATGGTGTCCTCAGTATTCTCGAGCAAATGTTGTGCTCGACGTGTAAAGGTGTCTCAATTTGATGTTTCTACTAAAGTGTAAATGCTTCGGCCCTCCCATTATTTAAATTTCTTTAACACAAAATTATTTTCACCAAAATTTAGTTTTTCGTTTTCGAACTGAAGGAGCTAATCAGATGAAGTAGTTTTCAAGGCAAAGAGCTCCTAATCTTCCTCAGATGAAGAAACACATAGCAGTATTAATATGGGTAATTACGAAAGCAAGGTAAATAAGGTAAGTCACAAAATCGGAATCTAATAATTCGTGTGTCTCACGAAAGGTTTCTACATAAAGTGATAGACTAGATGGGAGACAGCTGGTTAAAAACAACAACCGCCAACTCCTAAGTTACTTTTATTTCATCGAAAATTCGACTTGCTCTCTACCATTATAAGAAATCCACCATCATAAAGTGCACAAAAACATTGGATTCACAGGAATATTATTGGCTCTTGTGATATTTAAGATCGAGGGTCTCATAAGTATTGCTCAGTGTAATATTCTCGAAAGGATATAATTTGCTTTTGTGATATTAAAGATGGAGGGTCTCACAAGCACTTTTCACTGTAAGATTCTCATAAGGATATTGTTGGCTTTTATGATATTTAAAATAAAGGGATTGTTTGCTTTGGAATTTCGCACAAAGCTACACGAGGGCTGTCTGTACTAGCCGTCCCTAAATTAGCAGTGTAAGACGAGAGGGAAGGCAGCTAGTCATCACCAGCCACCGCCAACTCTTGGGCTACTCTTTTACCAAAGAATATTCTGATTGACCGTAACATTATAACGCCCCCACGGCTGGGAGGGCGAGCATGTTTGGCGCGACGAGGGCGTGAACCCTCCACCCTCGGATTACGAGTCGCACGCCTTACTCGCTTGGCCATGCTAGGCCTTAAAATAGAGGGTCTCACAAGCACTTTTCACAGTAAGATTCTTATTCCGAGAACACCTTCTATAAGTTATCTTTTCCTCAACATGAAAGATCGTTAAGTTAAGAAAAAACGATTCTGGTTGCCAAAACAAACTGTGGTATAAAAATGTATTCCAAAGATGGCTGGTATGGGTATTAAAACTAATTAAAATAAATCACAGAACAACGTTTCGACCTTCTTAGGTCATCTTCAGGCTAACAAAAAGACACTCATGGTTACCAAACCAAACGGAGGTATAAAAACACCTCTATCGATTTTATTTTATTAAACTTTCTCTCTCGTCTCACATTTATAAACATTAATTAATGCGACGCGCCAAGTGACAGTATGTATTAGTGGTTTGTTGCAATTAGAAGGCCATAAATCTTAAATTATAACGTGATAACAGTTATTAATCTGGAACTTCAGATATTTGACCAGAAATATTTATAGATTTTGAACGTTACAAAATTTTTAACTTCAGTGGATTAACGTCAAACATTATGTTTTTTACGAATACATTATATAATTTTAGCTGTGAAAAACTCGCGTGTAATCAGCGAAGAGCTAGCTAGCTCCTTGTCTAAGAAAACTGTGAATATGAATATCGTTGGCAAGCATCACACGTATTGACATCTAATTAATTTATAAATTTGAATTATTATTTCACTCGTTTTCAGTTTAAATACTACTTTTAATTCTTGTTTGAAACTACTAAAACATAAATTAATTTATCAATAATCTCATTGAGTTATTTCAACGAATCAGGCCCTGCGTGCCCAGGTGGTTAAGGCCTTCCACTTGTAATGTTGGTTGCGTGTTTGAATCCCCATCAAACCAAACATGCTCGCCCTTTCAGCCGTGGTGGCGTTATAATGTGACGGTGAATCCCACTATTCGTTGGTAAAAGAGTAATCCAAGAGTTGGCGGTGGGTGGTGATGATTGGCTGCCTTCCATCTAGTCTTACAGTACTAAATTAGGGGCGGCTAGGGCAGATAGCCCTCGTGTAGCTTTGCGCGATACTCAAAACGAATCACTTATGCCTATTTTGTTATCATAACTTTCGGTATAAGCATATTTCAATATATTTCCTATTTAAAAAGAAAAGAATCGTGTCCTACCTGTCTGTGGACCATCCCTATCATACCATTCCAAGATCCATTGGATAGCGGTGATCCCCACTTTCTATCGGGAGGTCTGTGAATTTTATACCTGTAATAGAAATATTAGCTGGTTTGTTGTAAGACATACACCACCAGAATGTCCCTAACCACCGAAGGTAACTTGTGGTAAATCTCTTTCAGATGGATTTCGAGTTTTCCTTTACTTGTCTTGTTCAATTGAAATACGGAAATCCAAAAAACTGATCGAAACAGGATAAAATTATTATTTATTTTTTTAAATTTTGCACAAAGCTACTCGAGGGTTTGTCTGCACCAATTGTGCTTAATTTTGACTTGGTGAGATAGAAGTAAAAAAGAGGCTTTCAATTAACACCACTCACCAAATCATCTATTGAAAATTATTTGGCCGCTATTAAACCACGAATTGCGGTATTTGTTTGTTTTTGAATTTCGCGTAAAGCTACACGAGAGCTATCTGTTCGAGTCGTTCCTACTTTAGCAGTGTAAGACTGGGGGGATGATAGCTAGTCATCATCACCCACCGCCAACTCTTGGGCTACTCTTTTACCAACGAATAGTGGGATTGACCGTCACATTATAACGCCTCCACGGCTGAAAGGGCGAGCATGTACGGAAATTCGAAACCGCGACCCTTCAATTTCGAGTCGAGTGCCCGGGCCGTCATTTTAGGCAGAGAGCTTCTATTCCGAACTCGCAGATTACGAGTCGAACGCCCTAACTACTAGCCTACGTAAGACCGACAAGATGAATAAGTGGTCATATGTATGTCTTATAGACATTCGAATACGAAGTGGAATTTGTACACTAAAGTACAACAGTGTTTTTAACTTGACTGTTCCTTTCTACCGATGGGGTAATTGTAAGTCTTCGAAGTTACAATGTTAAAATCAGTGATTCGATCCCCCTTGGTTGACAGAGCAGATAGCTCGATGTGGCTTTGCTCTAAGAAAATACGTACAAACTTTTCTTGAAATTTAAGACTCATTTTAGCGTTTATTCTGGGCTAAGATATTTTATCTGAATAAAATATTTTTCAACTCACATTTATAATTGTTTTGCTGTTCTTTGAGACTGGATTTTTTATATAAAATGTTCTTTAACGTAAGTTTAAATGTATGTTTGTATAAATCACCAAAATGCACCTTATAAATGTACAGACATCTTTTCGCGAGATGTGAACCAGACAGCCCCCCAGTGGCTCGGCGGTATGTCTGCGGACTTACACGCTAAAATCCGGGTTTCGATACCCGTGGTGGGCAGAGCACAGATAGCCCATTGTGTAGCTTTGTGCTTAATTCAAAACAACAAAACAACATGAACCAGACAACAGGATTGGTGGTTTAGATTGTACTATGTTTGTACTCGTTTAGGTTTCTCTTCAAATGCTTAAAAAATTGTATTTACTAAATGGACTTACCGAAACTTAAGAACTTTTTGCAGAACATTCAGAACTTTAATATCTACATGGACTTACAGAAACTTAAGAACTTCTTGTAGAACATTCAGAACTTTAATATCTACATGGACTTACAGAAACTTAAGAACTTGTAGAACATTCAGAACTTTAATATCTACATGGACTTACAGAAACTTAAGAACTTGTAGAACATTCAGAACTTTAATATCTACATGGACTTACAGAAACTTAAGAACTTCTTGTAGAACATTCAGAACTTTAATATCTACATGGACTTACAGAAACTTAAGAACTTGTAGAACATTCAGAACTTTAATATCTACATGGACTTACAGAAACTTAAGAACTTCTTGTAGAACATTCAGAACTTTAATATCTACATGGACTTACAGAAACTTAAAAACTTCTTGTAGAACATTCAGAACTTTAATATCTACATGGACTTACAGAAACTTAAGAACTTGTAGAACATTCAGAACTTTAATATCTACATGGACTTACAGAAACTTAAGAACTTGTAGAACAATCAGAACTTTAATATCTACATGGACTTACAGAAACTTAAAAACTTCTTGTAGAACATTCAGAACTTTAATATCTACATGGACTTACAGAAACTTAAGAACTTGTAGAACATTCAGAACTTTAATATCTACATGGACTTACAGAAACTTAAGAACTTGTAGAACAATCAGAACTTTAGTATCTACATGGACTTACCGAAACTTTAGAACTTTTTGCAGAACATTCAGAACTTTAATATCTACATGGCCTTACCGAAACTTAAGAACTTCTTGTAGAACATTCAGAACTTTAATATCTACATGGACTTACCGAAACTTAAGAACTTTTTGCAGAACATTCAAAACTTTAATATCTACATGGACTTACAGAAACTTAAGAACTTGTAGAACATTCAGAACTTTAATATCTACATGGACTTACAGAAACGTAAGAACTTGTAGAACATTCAGAACTTTAATATCTACATGGACTTACAGAAACTTAAGAACTTCTTGTAGAACATTCAGAACTTTAATATCTACATGGACTTACAGAAACTTAAGAACTTGTAGAACATTCAGAACTTTAATATCTACATGGACTTACAGAAACTTAAGAACTTCTTGTAGAACATCCAGAACTTTAATATCTACATGGACTTACAGAAACTTAAGAACTTCTTGTAGAACATTCAGAACTTTAATATCTACATGGACTTACAGAAACTTAAGAACTTCTTGTAGAACATTCAGAACTTTAATATCTACATGGACTTACAGAAACTTAAGAACTTGTAGAACATTCAGAACTTTAATATCTACATGGACTTACAGAAACTTAAGAACTTGTAGAACATTCAGAACTTTAATATCTACATGGACTTACAGAAACTTAAGAACTTCTTGTAGAACATTCAGAACTTTAATATCTACATGGACTTACAGAAACTTAAGAACTTGTAGAACATTCAGAACTTTAATATCTACATGGACTTACAGAAACTTAAGAACTTCTTGTAGAACATTCAGAACTTTAATATCTACATGGACTTACAGAAACTTAAGAACTTGTAGAACATTCAGAACTTTAATATCTACATGGACTTACAGAAACTTAAGAACTTCTTGTAGAACATTCAGAACTTTCATATCTACATGGACTTACAGAAACTTAAGAACTTGTAGAACATTCAGAACTTTAATATCTACATGGACTTACAGAAACTTAAGAACTTGTAGAACATTCAGAACTTTAATATCTACATGGACTTACAGAAACTTGAGAACTTCTTGTAGAACATTCAGAACTTTAATATCTACATGGACTTACCGAAACTTAAGAACTTCTTGTAGAACATTCAGAACTTTAATATCTACATGGACTTACAGAAACTTAAGAACTTGTAGAACATTCAGAACTTTAATATCTACATGGACTTACAGAAACTTAAGAACTTTTTGCAGAACATTCAGAACTTTAATATCTACATGGACTTACAGAAACTTAAGAACTTGTAGAACATCAGAACTTTAATATCTACATGGACTTACAGAAACTCAAGAACTTCTTGTAGAACATTCAGAACTTTAATATGTACATGGACTTACAGAAACTTAAGAACTTCTTGTAGAACATTCAGAACTTTAATATGTACATGGACTTACAGAAACTTAAGAACTTCTTGTAGAACATTCAGAACTTTAATATGTACATGGACTTACAGAAACTTAAGAACTTCTTGTAGAACATTCAGAACTTTAATATCTACATGGACTTACCGAAACTTAAGAACTTTTTGCAGAACATTCAGAACTTTAATATCTACATGGACTTACAGAAACTTAAGAACTTGTAGAACATTCAGAACTTTAATATCTACATGGACTTACAGAAACTTAAGAACTTCTTGTAGAACATCCAGAACTTTAATATCTACATGGACTTACAGAAACTTAAGAACTTCTTGTAGAACATTCAGAACTTTAATATCAACATGGCCTTACCGAAACTTAAGAACTTCTTTTAGAACATTCAGAACTTTAATATCTACATGGACTTACAGAAACTTAAGAACTTCTTGTAGAACATTCAGAACTTTAATATGTACATGGACTTACAGAAACTTAAGAACTTCTTGTAGAACATTCAGAACTTTAATATCTACATGGACTTACCGAAACTTAAGAACTTTTTGCAGAACATTCAGAACTTTAATATCTACATGGACTTATCGAAACTTAGGAACTTTTTGCAGAACATTCAGAACTTTAATATCTTCGTGGACTTACAGAAACTTAAGAACTTCTTGTAGAACATTCAGAACTTTAATATCTACATGGACTTACCGAAACTTAAGAACTTGTAGAACATTCAGAACTTTAATATCTACATGGACTTACCGAAACTTAAGAACTTTTTGCAGAATATTCAGAACTTTAATATCTACATGGACTTACAGAAATTTAGGAACTTTTTGCAGAACATTCAGAACTTTAATATCTACATGGACTTACCGAAACTTAAGAACTTGTAGAACATTCAGAACTTTAATATCTACATGGACTTACCGAAACTTAAGAACTTTTTGCAGAACATTCAGAACTTTAATATCTACATGGACTTACCGAAACTTAAGAACTTCTTGTAGAGCATTCAAAACTTTAATATCTACTCCGATTGGGTTTTGTTTACTTTCTTCCTTGGCAGGTAGAAAGAAGGGGAAATGCTATTAAAATAATGAAACAAGACAAATATACTTTGAAACTTTATTGGCTGGTTTTCCAAATTTATGAACTATTATCAGTAAACGACAATTTAAATACAGTGTCGTTCAACAAGATCGTTTATCATTACTGACCAAACGGAATGAACTGTGCACGAAGTCCAGCTGTTTACTTGGGCTTATAGTTAACACGTGGAACAAAATCTTGTTTATGTCAGTCATCTACGAGGATGGCAGTACCATACTCCACGCAGACCTTAACGTGGCTCTCTAGACTACAATCGTATAAAGATATGAAAGCTGTCTTTAGCTTGAATGGAGTACGAGGGCTGTTCAAAAAATACGCAGATTGACGTCATAAAACAAAATGTACTTTATTTAGAAGTTACAGGTCTGGGACCCCTTCAAAGTACTCTCTTCCTCAACGCACACACTTATCCCAACGGTGTTTCCACTTGTTGAAACAGTCCTGGTACGCTTCTTTTGTAATGTCCTCCAGCTCCTTCGTCACATTTGCCTTAATCTTGGGAATCGTCTCAAATCTTCTTCCTTTCGAGGGTCTTTTGAGTTTGGGGAACAAGAAAAAATCGCAAGGAGCAAGGTCAGGTGAGTAGGGGGGTGGGGAATGTCGCAGCAACGCGGTGCATCTTCAATTTTTCGGTCAAAATCTCGTAACAAGATCCAACTGATATCCCACACTCTTCAGCAAGCTCCCTAACAGTCAGACGTCGATTTGCCCACACCAGGGTGTTAATTTTGTTGACGTGGAAGGACGTCCAGTACGCTCATCATCTTCAATGGACTGTCGACCATCCTTAAAACGTTCATGTCACTTGAAACATGCCGTACGCTTCATAGCAACATTACCGTAAGCCGTGTTAAGCATAGCAAAAGTTTCAGTCGCAGATTTTCCAAGTTTAACACAAAATTTCACAGCAATTCGTTGCTCCTTCAGGTAATTCATTCTGAAATCCGCCAAACGAAAAAATCGCACTTCACTTAAAACCGCGTAGCTAATACACAAATGAAGATATCTGCAATCGGGAAATGGCGTCGTAATCAACTGATCTGTGCGAACCTAGCGACACCAAGCGGATTCCCCTGGAACCAACTGGAGCCGCGCAATTCAAACAGTCCGCGTATTTTTTGAACAGACCTCTAAAGTTAGAGTGACAGAGCCAGATGACGTAAGAAGTTTTACATTTACGAAACTTATTGAAGACAATCTGTTGATAATAAGCCAGACTGTTGATTTAGCTGGGCAACAGATAACATCCCTTTGATATGGACTATTGATGTAGCTGGGAAACAGGTAACATCCCTATGATATGGACTGTTAATGTAGCTTGGATACAGGTAACATCCCTATGATATGGACTGTTAATGTAGCTGGGAAACAGGTAACATCCCTATGATATGGACTATTAATGTAGCTGGGAAACAGGTAACATCCCTATGATATGGACTGTTAATGTAGCTGGGATACAGGTAACATCTCTATGATATGGACTATTAATGTAGCTTGGATACAGGTAACATCCCTATGATATGGACTGTTAATGTAGCTTGGATACAGGTAACATCTCTATGATATGGACTGTTAATGTCGCTGGGAAACAGGTAACATCCCTATGATATGGACTATTAATGTAGCTGGGAAACAGGTAACATCTCTATGATATGGACTATTAATGTAGCTGGGAAACAGGTAACATTCCTATGATATGGACTATTAATGTAGCTGGGATACAAGTAACATCCCTATGATATGGACTATTAATGTAGCTGGGAAACAGGTAACATCTCTATGATATGGACTATTAATGTAGCTGGGAAACAGGTAACATTCCTATGATATGGTCTATTAATGTAGCTGGGATACAAGTAACATCCCTATGATATGGACTATTAATGTAGCTGGGAAACAGGTAACATCTCTATGATATGGACTATTAATGTAGCTGGGAAACAGGTAACATTCCTATGATATGGACTATTAATGTAGCTGGGATACAAGTAACATCCCTATGATATGGACTATTAATGTAGCTGGGAAACAGGTAACATCTCTATGATATGGACTATTAATGTAGCTGGGAAACAGGTAACATCTCTATGATATGGACTATTAATGTAGCTGGGAAACAGGTAACATCTCTATGATATGGACTATTGATGTAGCTGGGAAACAGGTAACATCCCTATGATATGGACTATTAATGTAGCTGGGAAACAGGTAACATCTCTATGATATGGACTATTAATGTAGCTGGGAAACAGGTAACATCTCTATGATATGGACTATTGATGTAGCTGGGAAACAGGTAACATCCCTATGATATGGACTATTAATGTAGCTGGGAAACAGGTAACATCTCTATGATATGGACTATTAATGTAGCTGGGAAACAGGTAACATTCCTATGATATGGACTATTAATGTAGCTGGGATACAAGTAACATCCCTATGATATGGACTATTAATGTAGCTGGGAAACAGGTAACATCTCTATGATATGGACTATTAATGTAGCTGGGAAACAGGTAACATCTCTATGATATGGACTATTAATGTAGCTGGGAAACAGGTAACATCTCTATGATATGGACTATTGATGTAGCTGGGAAACAGGTAACATCCCTATGATATGGACTATTAATGTAGTTTACAGAGTTCGATTTCAAGCGATGGACAGAGAACAGATAGTTTATTCAGCAGTTCATTCTTGTATACGTTATAAGGAAACTGACTTCGATGTTATAAGAACGGATTATTTTACCAGTCAGCTAACCGACACTGTTTGTTTCTAGTGTCATTGTTTTCATGTTTCTGTTTAAAATTTTGTAACAATTCAAACACTCCTGCAAGAAATTTTGTGCAAAAAAATGGCGTCAGTTATTTTTGTTGGAAACTCTGAGAACCGAAGTTTTTTTGGTAAGTTTGTTTCCCAGCTATTAAGCCTCCCGCTGAGACTGTGGTAAGTCCTTGGATTTACAACCCTAAAATCAGGGGCTCGATTTCCTCTCCGTGGATACAGTAGGAAGCCCGATGTGGCTCTGCTGTAAGAACACACACACATACATACAACTATTTAAAAATAGGCCAAAGAAAGTTGCATAGTCTCCTTAACTCTATGTCTGTAATATTTGTACTTCACGATTTATTAAAATTTTATTATAAATTTATAGTTATCGAAGCTTTTTTTCTTTGATATTCCTGTTAAGAGCTCGAGAAGGGCTAGCTGTGTATCAGCCATTTTTAATTTTGAACTCGTAGGCTAGAGAAAAGACAGCTAGTCAACAACATCCACCGTCAACTCTCGGAATACTCTATCCAAATAGTGAGATTTGACAGTCTCTCTTTTAACGCACTCATAGTCCTAAAGTGCGGAGCGCAGTTTTTTGTTTGTCTTTTAGATGTTTAGTCTGGCACGCTAACGTTTAGGCCTAAGTTTGTTTGTTGTTTTCTTTTTCTAAGAAGAACCTTATTCGCATGCGCATAAAGTTGTTTTATAATCTTTTTATTAATTATAATCGTACAGTAAAAGTGGTGGAACTGTGTCCTAGTGACACCTGGTTCGGTTCAGTGAACGCATTGTTCTGTCGTCCGAAGACACACATAACAATCCAATATTTGTTTGTTTGTTTGTTTGTTTGGAAATTCGCACAAAGCTACTCGAGGGCTATCTGTGCTAGCCGTCCCTAATTTTGCAGTGTAAGACTAGAGGGAAGGCAGCTAGTCATCACCACCCACCGCCAACTCTTGGGCTACTCTTTTACCAACGAATAGTGGGATTGACCGTCACATTATACACCCCCACGGCTGGGAGGGCGAGCATGTTTAGCGCAACGCGGGCGCGAACCCGCGACCCTCGGATTACGAGTGCACGCCTTAACGCGCTCGGCCATGCTAGGCCTACAATCCAATATAAAATACACCGCAGTACAATAGTGTGATAAAGTTTATAGTTATTAAAAACAACAAGAATGGAAGTGAATGGCACACGGGGTATTTGTGGGTCCTTAAAGTAAAAAAAAAATGATGTGCTATTCGCTGTTAATACACAATAATGTAGGTTTTAGTTTTTATATCATAAGAAAAGTTTACAAGACAAATTTAATTGAAATAAAAGTTGATTTGTTTACAGTTTTTAATCTCATGTTCACAGGTAGAGCTCTGGATTAGAAACCATTACCTCAAGTTGTGGGTGCGTTATAAGAGTGACTGTCGTTCTCTCAAAGAGTATGGTTGGTAGTAAGGCGCTGTTAACTGGTTGTCTTCTTTTGTCAGGAGCTAAAAATGGCGGTAGATATTCTTAATAGCTTGTCGTGTACACATAAACAGAACTAGAACATATCTTAGAAAATTCATTGTTGGAGTACTAAACACCTACTCTTTCCAGAGCAACCTTCAGAGTTCTTCCTTGGAGATCAGTCTTAGCTGAGAAACTTCCGAGATAGTTCTCGCCCTTATCAGACTTCCTCTGAGCATACCACGTGTCCAGTCGATGCATGGTTGAGTTTCCAAAGAGAGGGTTGTACTCTACTTTATAAACGTTAAAATGTTGTTCTGTAGATGTGGGTTGGACAACAACCAGGATGTTGTTGTCTCTGTCTGTGTAGTTGCACACAACGGGTAAATAATCGTTCTCTTCCAGCAAAAGGAACCAATAAAAATTGGGTCCTAAAAGCAGTGAATTTTTTCTTATCTACATGTATACATATATAAGAGAAAACCTTGTAATTGGACACGTAACATGTATCACACTTAATAAAACAAAGTTCCTAGTCATAACCATGAAACTACCACTAAATTATTGTTTTAAAGGACACTTTGCTCTGTTTTGGTTATTAGAGATTAGCTTAATTATAAGACCTGACCAATCATCGTAATCTTTCAACCCTGACCACGTGGCTTAGATTCTATGCAAAGATCAGTTGTAAAAACGATGGTATCAGATAAATTTATTATATCTTTAAAAATTAACTTTAAAATAGAAGTTGAAACTATAATTATGATACATTAAGTAACATCGAAGAACAAAAAAACAGGTTAAAAGAAAACTGATATTTTAGTAACATTAAAATTCCTTCTTGAAACATTTAAAACATAAATTGATCTAAACGAAGATCTTGGATTATAAAGTGTGATAATGCACGTTCAATATTGGAGTTATATCTGCAGAAAAACAAGAAAAAATATTGAAGTTTAAATGGTAAAAACAATCAGTTTTTTAAGTGACCAAAAATAAATGATTGAAACTAACAAACAAACCTGACAGTAAAATTTATATTGAAGTTAAATGACGTGTAATCAGTGATATATTTAAAAAAAACCAAAAAACTTTCAAAGTATTTCAGCGGATAAACGATGCCGTAACTTTAATGAATAGCAGAATTATGGGTAAATTATTTGAATTCGTTTTATATAAGTAGTCCAAGAGAAGTTATAAGTGAAATTGTTGTAATTCCTTATATTTAGAAAAAAATAGATGAAATACACTATGAAAAATATTAGTGTAAAGTTAATGTATTTAAAACTAATGACGAAATTATTTAACTAACGGAAAAGCTCGTGCAAACAGTAAAATTACATAATATTGTTTATTTAATATTAACATCACATAGCTGTTTAATATGTCAATAACGCTCAATAAACAGACTAGGTTAAATCTTATTATTTAGTACGTCAGACATCACTGTTCAACAATAAAACTCAGTAAACAATAGATGAAGAGGCTTGGTTCAATCTTATTATTTAATACGTCAGACATCACTGTTCAACAATAAAACTCAGTAAACAATAGATGAAGAGGCTTGGTTCAATCTTATTTAGTACGTCAGACATCACTGTTCAACAATAAAACTCAGTAAACAATAGATGAAGATGCTTGATTCAATCTTATTTAGTACGTCAGACATCACTGTTCAACAATAAAACTCAGTAAACAATAGATGAAGATGCTTGATTCAATCTTATTTAGTACGTCAGACATCACTGTTCAACAATAAAACTCAGTAAACAATAGATGAAGATGCTTGATTTAATCTTATTTAGTACGTCAGACATCACTGTTCAACAATAAAACTCAGTAAACAATAGATGAAGAGGCTTGGTTCAATCTTATTATTTAATACGTCAGACATCACTGTTCAACAATAAAACTTAGTAAACAATAGATGAAGAGGCTTGGTTCAATCTTATTATTTAATACGTCAGACATCACTGTCCAACAATAAAACTCAGTAAACAATAGATCAGCAGACTTATTTCCTGGATCCTTACCTTCTCGAGCATAAGTCTCATTAAAACCCAAGAACAAGCTACTACTACGTTAAACGGTGAGATTATTTTAGCATCTGACTCTAAAAATGACAGAAGCGTTGGAACATCTGGCAAAGTGTCTGATGCTTTCACTTCCTGTGTCGACGAGATTCTGTACAACGTTGTCGATATACGGTGGCTGTTCAGATCCTTTGTAAGGTAATTTAGTGGCCCTGATTTCAGAAAAGAGGTTTCCAAAATATTTTCTTGTAACGTATATTAAGATTAGGACAATACTTGCTTACGTTATCACGTGTACGTGTTAAAGAAATAAAGCAAACTGTAATTTTTTTGTTCTTCAAACGAATTTAAGAAAAACTACATCGTTGGCACTTACTTGATACATTTAACCTAATCGAACAGACGGAGACAGTCCTGAGAATGTGGGTTTGTTTTTATACCATTTGGTAAAGGAGGTTCACATGTTGGACCTTGATGAGTCAGTTTATGTGTTTGTCTGTTACAACACTCAATGGAAACTGATCACACAAGGATATCTATTCATTTCAGAATTTCGTGCAAGACTAGATGAGATTTGTCTGCGCTTATTAATACCTTTAGTTTTCAAATTGTAGGCTCGAAGATAGGCAGCTGTCCAACGACACTCATCGCCAACTCTGAGATTATTTTTATTGTATCAACGACTCTAACATGCAGAATGAGGTTTTGAGAAAACAGGTTTTAAGCCGTGGATCATTGAATCCACAATTTTTACACGCTTTTCCAGCACGTGGCCTTGTCCACCCTTACTCCTCGTTTTCTAGTTAAGTTCCAATAGTAATTAATAATTATAACACTGATGGTATGATAACTAACTTTTTTTTCACGTGACTCTCCGTCCCTCCTTCCTCGTGGCACAGTGGTATGTCTGTGGACTTATAGTGATACAAACTCGGTTTCGATATCCCTGGTGGGCAGAGCACAGATAGCTCGTTGGGTAACTTTGTGCTTAATAACAAACAACAACAATGAAGGTTATTAGAAACTGGGAGCAAAAACGTCACTGCCTCAAAAGCAAGTTTGTTTCACAAAAATATTTTATTATAAAGTGTATTAAAGATGATGGAATCCATAATTCTAGTGTTATCAAGTCAATGTCGGAATTTCAAAATCTGCGTGTAACTGTTTTTATTTCTTCGTTTGGAATTAAGTACAAAGATACCCACGGGTATCGAAACCCGGTTTCTAGCGATGTAAATTCGCAGACATACAGCTGTGCCACCGGGGAGCATGCGCATAACTGCTCGATATCAAAACAATTTGTCTCAGTTATTTGTCAAGTAGAGGCTAGCCTTTCTGAAAGTTATTGTCAGGATAGAGCAGTAGTGCTGACACCTATAGGTTGGTTAATAAAGATCGATTTTCTGAGTTTGAATTTATCAACGCTCAAAGTGATATATTTATGAACATAGCTGTCCCTATGTTAACATTTAAGTTTCACTATTTAATCTTGAATTACCTTCTATTCATGATTTATAGTTCTGCTAAGACATTATATTCTTATATATATTTTCTATACAATAAACCTATACAAGAATGGTTATTTATCCAGTTCTTCTAAGACATCATATACTTACAAAGATTTTCTATATAATAATCCTATACGAGAATGGTTATTTATTGAGTTCTACTAAGACATCATATACTTACAAAGGTTTTCCATGTAATAAACCTATACAAGAATGGTTATTTATTGAAAGGTTTTCCATGTAATAAACCTATACAAGAATGGTTATTTATTGAGTTCTACTAAGACATCATATACTTACAAAGGTTTTCCATGTAATAATCCTATACGAGAATGGTTATTTATTGAAAGGTTTTCCATGTAATAAACCTATACAAGAATGGTTATTTATTGAGTTCTACTAAGACATCATATACTTACAAAGATTTTCCATGTAATAAACCTATACAAGAATGGTTATTTATTGATTTCTGCGAAGACATCACATACTTTTAAAGACTTTACAAAAATTATAACACTGCACAACAATTTTTTTTGAAAAGTTTTGCTTCTTGAAAAGGTTTTTGCTGATTATGACAGGTACCTGGTGGGTATGCACAAATATAGTTTTGGTTTTGCTTCATCACGTAGGAACTCTGAGAAATAGACAGTTAACTGTTTACCGGAAATAACGTGTTTAATTGTGTTTATGGTTATAATACGCTATTAAGTTCAACATAATTAAAAGTGTTTTGTTCTTGATTTTTGTTTGTATTCAATGTCCGGTGTATCACGTTGCAGTGTCCAACAGTAGTCAGCAAGCATTGATGGATTCCAGTTGACCTGATATCGTTTTTCCATTGTAGCAAAACTGAAAATTTCGATGAAACGATACGTGGTGGGCAAATTTGGATGCGATTTTCGTGATCAGCAGCCAAAAATCTATAAGGAACACCAACAGTGTTCAAGAAGCAAAAACTTTGTTATGCAGTGTAATCCAATAGAAGAACGGTTATTTATCCAGTTCTGCTAAGACATTATATACTTACAAAGATTTTCCATATGATCATCATGCACAAGGGTCAAGCTTTTCCATTGAAGCTTTCCATCAACGACATCCAGAAGAAACTCCTTCCACACATTATTGTTCAGGACTGACCTGTTCCAATGTGCGCCCGCTACGACTTTAGTGAATTAAAAAGAAACGTTAGATGAGTTCTATCTCATTCATCAAATGAAGTCCTTCTTGTTGGAAACAGATTCATCGCTTTATAAAAACAAGTTTATATTAATGATGTTTCGTATGCGATATTTAAGCCAAACGACTAGACCAAAGACTCGTAAACTATAGACAGAATTATTCATAATTTGGAAGGCAGTCAATAATTCCCACTAGAAGCAGCTTATTTGATAATTTTACACCATTTATCTCTGATTGTGAATGATAAAGCTTTCTGTCAACTGGAAGACTTGTTTTGTTTATCATTGTTCATTACTGAGACCCTACAATGGTTGAATGGAAGGTTGGATAACGCAACAATGAATAAAGTTCCTCGAAGAACCTCACTAATAGGTTAAAGCCAGAGATTGGCTTCGTGGGGTTAACATCTTGGCTATTTTTAGTTTTATAAAATATAATTGTCTATTCAGGATTACCAGCAGCGCTAGCCACCTACGCAGCTACTTTGCAGCGAATAACATGAGGTGCTGAGCTAGTTCAGTGACAACTTATGGGCTCGAACCTTGGTCCTATCAATCCCTAATCCAATATGAAAACCACTAGTTCATGCCTTATTCCGTAAGACAGGAATCATTTTATTTCGTTTATAAAACTATAATAATAACATTAATAAGAAGTAATTCATAAATAAATACACTAACATTTTGAAAATAACAGAAATGAGAACATAATTGTATATTGTATGATATACGTGTGTCAACAAGTAATGCTTCTTGTACTTGTTATATTTGTTTAAATTTTCTTTATTTCGTCTTATATTTGAACTTATTAAAATCTGCTTGTTGTTAAGTATGAATCTACAAAATGGATTTTCTGTGTTCCTTATACAATGCGACAGTTTCGTAAAACAAGCGTGAACAATATAAAAATATAGTGTAGCAGCCTCGTAAAACAAGTGTGAACAATGTGACTATAGTGCAACAGCTAGTAAAACAAGTGTGAACAATGTAACTATAGTGCAACAGCTAGTAAAACAAGTGTGAACAATGTAACTATAGTGCAACAACTAGTAAAACAAGTGTGAACAATGTAACTATAGTGCAACAGCTAGTAAAACAAGTGTGAACAATGTAACAATATAGTGTAGCAGCCGAGTAAAACAAGTGTGAACAATGTAACTATAGTGCAACAGCTAGTAAAACAAGTGTGAACAATGTAACAGTATAGTGTAGCAGCCGAGTAAAACAAGCGTGAACAATGTGACAATATAGTGTAGCAGCCTCGTAAAACAAGTGTGAACAATGTAACAGTATAGTGTAGCAGCCGAGTAAAACAAGCGTGAACAATGTAACAATATAGTGCAGCAGCCGAGTAAAACAAGTGTGAACAATGTAACAATATAGTGTAGCAGCCTCGTAAAACAAGTGTGAACAATGTGACCGTATAGTCTAGCAGCCTAGTAAAGAAAAGTGTAAAGAATGAAAGAACATAGTGTAGCAGTTTAGTAAAGGAAGGACGAGTAGTACAACAACAATTATAGTGTTACAAAAACTTCTACAATAAAACGAATCTTTTGTGATAAACAGATGTTTCTCTCTTGATCTTAGTTATATAAACATTTGTTGTTTATATAGTTTCCACGGAGCTTTAGTAAAAATATATGGCTTGTTATAAATACTTTAGTTTGTTGTTTTTTACTGTAGATATTTACTCTGCTCGAAGGGATATTGCAGTAACATTACATACCCGTCACTGAGTGTCAAATCCTTTAATGGCCGAATGGATGGTGTCTATATGTTGCTCTTTTTGGAAATAGAGAAACTTACAGAAATAATCATATTTAGGTAGAAGCGTCAAGAATTTTCCTTGCACACATTCCATTTTTTGTTTAATTGTAATTTTTTTCCGAAAAATTATTCAGTCTCATTATTTCATACACTAAAAAACAGACATCTGTCTGTTAGTTGTGAGAAAATCATATTTATCTGTAAAAACCAGAGTAAAATCCCTTTGCATTTCGACAAATAACATTTTATCCAGGTTTCATTATTAACAGCATAAGTTCAGAAAAATACATTTATTATCTGTAGTGTTTGAAATAGCTTATTCTGTTGTTATTGTGTTAACTCTTAACAACACATAACAACTAAATGATTTTGTCGTTAACCTTTTGGCGAGAGAAGCTTGGGGGTTAAAAGTTCGTTACACAAAAAACGAAGAAAGGGAATATATATTAATTAATTAATTAAAACACGTGCAGTAATGTCTTATTTCCAATTATTATTTCTTGATGACGAGAAACTTACTTGAAATAAAAATGTATCTCAGAATATGGGTATTAAAACATTTATTAATAAGGAGAGAACAACGATTGACCTTCCTAGGTCATCTTCAGGTTAAGAAAAAGGGAGTTTGAAAGTGACCTTTGCCGGACACATGTCTTAGGGACGAGAGTATAAACGGGTACGGGATTGTAGGGGGCGTTGCAGGTGCATGTTAAGTTATTAATTAGTATAGGTATAAAGGTGTTACTTTTTATTGGTTTAATTTTGGATTTAGTTGCTGCATAAGTAGGGCTTCTTTGATTTTCTCTTTATTTTAATTTGTTTCCCTTCTTAATAGCTATGTGTTTTCTGGGGTTATGTCCTGTTCATTTGTGTTCTGTGAGTCAAGTTTCCATTTTTTTTTGCTTATTTCTCCAATATAGAAGTGGTGGCAGTTATCACATTGTATTTTATATTCTTGTTATTGTTGTTTTGAATTAAGCCCCAAGCTACACAATGGGCTATCTGTGCTCTGCCCACCACGGGTATCGAAACCCGGATTTTAGCGTGTAAGTCTGCAGACATACCGCTGAGCAACTGGGGGGCTGTATTTTATAAATTATGTTGGTGTTGTGTTTGTCAGTGTAGTTTTTACATAGTATGAACTTTAGTTTTCTATCTGGTTTTCGAAAAAATTTGGTGTTTACTAGAATGTTGTGTTTTGTTATAAGTTTTCTCCAAATGTTGGTTATTCTTTCGCTGATGTCAGGAACATATGGTATACAGCAGTACAAGGTTTTGTAGTTTGTTGTGTCTTGGTGTTTACTGGTGTTTGTTTGTTGTTGGTCTAGATGTGTGTGTGTATAATTTTTTCCACGGTTTTTTGAGGACATCTGTTGATGTTGATGAAGTGTTGTTTTATTTTGTTGAGTTCATTGTTAATTTTATCAGGTAAACATAATTTTATGGTTGTGTTTATTTGGTTTCTTAGTATGTTGAGTTTTTGTTTTGTTTCATGTGCTGAGTCCCAGCATAATCCAGTGTGGGTGATTTTTCTGATGATTCCTGTTTTGAATTGTGTATCAGTTCTAGTGATCTTGAGGTTAAGAAATGCTGTTTGGTCAGTTTTTCCATGTTTACATGTGAACTTAATGTTTGGGTGTATCGAGTTAACGTAACTGAAAAACTAAGTGTGTGTTCTGTAGATGTGAATCCAGCAATTGTATCATCAACATACCTGTACCAGTGTAGTGGTGGGTGTAAGGATGAATTGATAGCTTGTGATTCAATATGTGTTATAGGAATGTTGACTAGAAATGGTAACACAGGATTCCCCAAACTCAGACCATTTATTTGTAGGTAGTTTTGGTTATTGAACGTAAGGTTAGTTTTGGTGGTAGTTAATTATATAAGGTTGCTAATTGGTCAGTGGGAATGTGTATCAATGGGTCGGGGTCTTGGATATAAAGTTCTAAAGCTATCTTTAGGGCTATCTGCGTAAGCTTTCCCTAATTTAGCAGTGTAAGACTAGAGGAAAGGCAGCTAGTCATCACCACGCGACCCTCAGATTAGGAGTTTAGTGCCTTAACCACCTGGCCATGCCTGGCTGTTTATCCTTGTGACAGAGGGATTTAGGAGTTTCATTCGGTATCAAAGTAGCTTTAAACCTCTTCACGTATGGGTCGTGCTTGGTTATTGTCGAACCTCAAATTCTCACTTTATTAGATCAGCTGAAAGGAGCAAATAAGCGAATACGTTGTTTGTTTTTTAAATGCACAAAACGTTTCGAAGAAAACGACCTTTTGGTTTTGTGCGGTACAATATAAAAGTACAAATTTTTTGTTGTTGTTGTTTGGATGTCTACGCGAAAGAATGTCGGTCATCAGCTACAAAACAATATTATTACTTCTTGAATTACACACACCCAACCAGCAATCACTTAGATAGGTGCAAATTCTACGGTCTATGCCACAGCCATATTATTTTTATTCAAATAATTTATTACATTGTAAATGAATAACATCACACGCGTTAAGACATCATGCAAAGCTCGACTGTGTCTGTCCAGGTTTGTGTCTCTTGGTGTTATGGGCAGAGCTCTTCAAGGTGTGTTTGATAGTGAGAAGTAGGGACTTTAGATTGACCTTTTGATCTAACAGCAGTACAGCAATTTGATAATTAATGGGCGTGGCTTGCCGCTTCCATATGCCCACCCTCTGAAGTACAGTGAAAAATATCTTGACTGGACATGAAAGAACCATTTCAAATATTTATAGCAATGTTTGTTACCACTCGATTTTCCTTCACACGTGCGAAATAGGCGTGGACGGAATACAAAGCTCGTTTTTATTGGCGTTTTTTTTACAAAGTTATGCTAGAGTTTCAACTGTTATACTCGTAAAAAAATTCTTAGAATGAAACACTTAAAATACTGACTTACATTTTTTCTACATTTTCTAACGTTGTATACGTTAAAAAACTTTTTCTCTGTAAAACAGTTACTGGTATTCATGACGACGAGAAACCCTCTTAAAATAAAAATGTATTTCAATAAAAGTGACCAACCATTCTAAGATACAAATTACTGGTGTTCGTGACGACGAGAAACCCTCTTAAAATAAAAGTGTATTTCAATAAAAGTGACCAACCATTCTAAGATACAAATTACTGGTGTTCATGACGACGAGAAACCCACTTAAAATAAAAATGTATTTCAATGAAAGTGACCAACCATTCTAAGATACAAATTATGTTCGTGACGACGAGAAACTCTCTTAAAATAAAAGTGTATTTCAATAAAAGTGACCAACCATTCTAAGATACAAATTACTGGTGTTCATGACGACGAGAAACCCACTTAAAATAAAAGTGTATTTCAATAAAAGTGACCAACCATTCTAAGATACAAATTACTGGTGTTCGTGACGACGAGAAACCCTCTTAAAATAAAAGTGTATTTCAATAAAAGTGACCAACCATTCTAAGATACAAATTACTGGTGTTCATGACGACGAGAAACCCACTTAAAATAAAAATGTATTTCAATGAAAGTGACCAACCATTCTAAGATACAAATTACTGGTGTTCATGACGACGAGAAACCCACTTAAAATAAAAATGTATTTCAATGAAAGTGACCAACCATTCTAAGATACAAATTATGTTCGTGACGACGAGAAACCCTCTTAAAATAAAAGTGTATTTCAATAAAAGTGACCAACCATTCTAAGATACAAATTACTGGTGTTCATGACGACGAGAAACCCTCTTAAAATAAAAGTGTATTTCAATAAAAGTGACCAACCATTCTAAGATACAAATTACTGGTGTTCGTGATGACGAGAAACCCACTTAAAATAAAAATGTATTTCAATGAAAGTGACCAACCATTCTAAGATACAAATTATGTTCGTGACGACGAGAAACTCTCTTAAAATAAAAGTGTATTTCAATAAAAGTGACCAACCATTCTAAGATACAAATTACTGGTGTTCATGACAACGAGAAACCCACTTAAAATAAAAGTGTATTTCAATAAAAGTGACCAACCATTCTAAGATACAAATTACTGGTGTTCGTGACGACGAGAAACCCTCTTAAAATAAAAGTGTATTTCAATAAAAGTGACCAACCATTCTAAGATACAAATTACTGGTGTTCATGACGACGAGAAACCCACTTAAAATAAAAATGTATTTCAATGAAAGTGACCAACCATTCTAAGATACAAATTATGTTCATGACGACGAGAAACCCACTTAAAATAAAAATGTATTTCAATGAAAGTGACCAACCATTCTAAGATACAAATTACTGGTGTTCATGACGACGAGAAACCCTCTTAAAATAAAAGTGTATTTCAATAAAAGTGACCAACCATTCTAAGATACAAATTACTGGTGTTCATGACGACGAGAAACCCTCTTAAAATAAAAATGTATTTCAATGAAAGTGACCAACCATTCTAAGATACAAATTACTGGTGTTCGTGATGACGAGAAACCCACTTAAAATAAAAATGTATTTCAATGAAAGTGACCAACCATTCTAAGATACAAATTACTGGTGTTCGTGATGACGAGAAACCCACTTAAAATAAAAATGTATTTCAATGAAAGTGACCAACCATTCTAAGATACAAATTATGTTCGTGATGACGAGAAACCCACTTAAAATAAAAATGTATTTCAATAAAAGTGACCAACCATTCTAAGATACAAACTACTGGTGTTTTTTTATCACATTTTACTAGATTTTTTGCACTTGAAAAGCTTTGATATAAAACAACATTTTCATAAATCTTGCTGAATTTTACCAACATACATTGTCCAGTAAATTTATCAGTACGAACATTTTGTCGTGTTTTGTTTTTTTTTACTATCCCGAGCCTCCTAGTGGTGGCACAGCGAGGTTTGCAGACTTACAATGCGAAAAACCGGTTTTCAAAACCATTAGTGGGCAGAATACAGATAGTCCACACTTTAAACAAACAAACGGCATTCACGTGCACTAAATAAGTTGGAATATCAAACAGAATATCAGATGATAATTATTAGTATTTTGGCATCTAATAATTTTCAAAGCGACACCACATGCTAATTTTTGAAACTTCGTCATCAGTTAATTTTTCACACTTTAACACCAAATGATTTAAAAAAATATCCCACCGGTAAATTTCTAAAACTTTAACACCGACTAGTTTTCAAAACTGTAACACCAAATGATTTTCAAACTTCTAATGTATCACTTCAGTGTTAGGTAGGCCTAGCTGTCTACCTTCTAATGTATTACTTCAGTGTTAGGTATGGCTAGCTGTCTACCTTCTAATGTATCACTTCAGTGTTAGGTATGGCTAGCTGTCTACCTTCTAATGTATCACTTCAGTATTAAGAATGGCTAATTGTTTATGTTCTAGTGTATCACTTCAGTGTTAGGTATGGCTAGCTGTCTACCTTCTAATGTATTACTTCAGTGTTAGATATGGCTAGCTGTCTACCTTCTAATGTATCACTTCAGTGTTAGGTATGGCTAGCTGTCTACCTTCTAATGTATCACTTCAGTGTTAGGTATGGCTAGCTGTCTACCTTCTAATGTATCACTTCAGTGTTAGATATGGCTAGCTGTCTACCTTCTAATGTATTACTTCAGTGTTAGGTATGGCTAGCTGTCTACCTTCTAATGTATTACTTCAGTGTTAGGTATGGCTAGCTGTCTACCTTCTAATGTATCACTTCAGTATTAAGAATGGCTAATTGTTTATGTTCTAGTGTATCACTTCAGTGTTAGATATGGCTAGCTGTCTACCTTCTAATGTATCACTTCAGTGTTAGGTATGGCTAGCTGTCTACCTTATAATGTATCACTTCAGTGTTAGATATGGCTAGCTGTCTACCTTCTAATGTATCACTTCAGTGTTAGATATGGCTAGCTGTCTACCTTCTAATGTATCACTTCAGTGTTAGGTATGGCTAGCTGTCTACCTTCTAATGTATTACTTCAGTGTTAGGTATGGCTAGCTGTCTACCTTCTAATGTATCACTTCAGTATTAAGAATGGCTAATTGTTTATGTTCTAGTGTATCACTCCAGTGTTAGATATGGCTAGCTGTCTACCTTCTAATGTATCACTTCAGTGTTAGGTATGGCTAGCTGTCTACCTTATAATGTATCACTTCAGTGTTAGATATGGCTAGCTGTCTACCTTATAATGTATCACTTCAGTGTTAGATATGGCTAGCTGTCTACCTTCTAATGTATCACTTCAGTGTTAGATATGGCTAGCTGTCTACCTTCTAATGTATCACTTCAGTGTTAGGTATGGCTAGCTGTCTACCTTCTAATGTATCACTTCAGTATTAAGAATGGCTAATTGTTTATGTTCTAGTGTATCACTCCAGTGTTAGATATGGCTAGCTGTCTACCTTCTAATGTATCACTTCAGTGTTAGGTATGGCTAGCTGTCTACCTTATAATGTATCACTTCAGTGTTAGATATGGCTAGCTGTCTACCTTCTAATGTATCATTTCAGTGTTAGATATGGCTAGCTGTCTACCTTCTAATGTATTACTTCAGTGTTAGATATGGCTAGCTGTCTACCTTCTAATGTATCACTTCAGTGTTAGGTATGGCTAGCTGTCTACCTTCTAATGTATCACTTCAGTGTTAGGTATGGCTAGCTGTCTACCTTCTAATGTATCACTTCAGTGTTAGATATGGCTAGCTGTCTACCTTCTAATGTATTACTTCAGTGTTAGGTATGGCTAGCTGTCTACCTTCTAATGTATTACTTCAGTGTTAGGTATGGCTAGCTGTCTACCTTCTAATGTATCACTTCAGTATTAAGAATGGCTAATTGTTTATGTTCTAGTGTATCACTC
Source organism: Carcinoscorpius rotundicauda (assembly GCA_011833715.1). Classification (NCBI taxonomy): domain Eukaryota; kingdom Metazoa; phylum Arthropoda; class Merostomata; order Xiphosura; family Limulidae; genus Carcinoscorpius; species Carcinoscorpius rotundicauda. Next base: position 5,124,208 of record CM022402.1, read on the forward strand.
CAGTGTTAGATATGGCTAGCTGTCTACCTTCTAATGTATCACTTCAGTGTTAGGTATGGCTAGCTGTCTACCTTATAATGTATCACTTCAGTGTTAGATATGGCTAGCTGTCTACCTTCTAATGTATCACTTCAGTGTTAGATATGGCTAGCTGTCTACCTTCTAATGTATCACTTCAGTGTTAGGTATGGCTAGCTGTCTACCTTCTAATGTATTACTTCAGTGTTAGGTATGGCTAGCTGTCTACCTTCTAATGTATCACTTCAGTATTAAGAATGGCTAATTGTTTATGTTCTAGTGTATCACTCCAGTGTTAGATATGGCTAGCTGTCTACCTTCTAATGTATCACTTCAGTGTTAGGTATGGCTAGCTGTCTACCTTATAATGTATCACTTCAGTGTTAGATATGGCTAGCTGTCTACCTTCTAATGTATCACTTCAGTGTTAGATATGGCTAGCTGTCTACCTTCTAATGTATCACTTCAGTGTTAGATATGGCTAGCTGTCTACCTTCTAATGTATCACTTCAGTGTTAGGTATGGCTAGCTGTCTACCTTCTAATGTATCACTTCAGTATTAAGAATGGCTAATTGTTTATGTTCTAGTGTATCACTCCAGTGTTAGATATGGCTAGCTGTCTACCTTCTAATGTATCACTTCAGTGTTAGGTATGGCTAGCTGTCTACCTTATAATGTATCACTTCAGTGTTAGATATGGCTAGCTGTCTACCTTCTAATGTATCATTTCAGTGTTAGATATGGCTAGCTGTCTACCTTCTAATGTATCACTTCAGTGTTAGGTATGGCTAGCTGTCTACCTTCTAATGTATCACTTCAGTATTAAGAATGGCTAATTGTTTATGTTCTAGTGTATCACTTCAGTATTAAGAATGGCTAATTGTTTATGTTCTAGTGTATCACTTCAGTGTTAGGTATGGCTAGCTGTCTACCTTCTAATGTATCACTTCAGTGTTAGATATGGTTAGCTGTCTACCTTCTAATGTATCACTTCAGTGTTAGGTATGGCTAGCTGTCTACCTTCTAATGTATTGCTTCAGTGTTAGGTATGGCTAGCTGTCTACCTTCTAATGTATCACTTCAGTGTTAGATATGGCTAGCTGTCTACCTTCTAATGTATTACTTCAGTGTTAGGTATGGCTAGCTGTCTACCTTCTAATGTATTACTTCAGTGTTAGGTATGGCTAGCTGTCTACCTTCTAATGTATCACTTCAGTGTTAGATATGGCTAGCTGTCTACCTTCTAATGTATTACTTCAGTGTTAGATATGGCTAGCTGTCTACCTTCTAATGTATTACTTCAGTGTTAGGTATGGCTAGCTGTCTACCTTCTAATGTATCACTTCAGTGTTAGGTATGGCTAGCTGTCTACCTTCTAATGTATCACTTCAGTGTTAGGTATGGCTAGCTGTCTACCTTCTAATGTATCACTTCAGTGTTAGATATGGCTAGCTGTCTACCTTCTAATGTATTACTTCAGTGTTAGGTATGGCTAGCTGTCTACCTTCTAATGTATTACTTCAGTGTTAGGTATGGCTAGCTGTCTACCTTCTAATGTATCACTTCAGTATTAAGAATGGCTAATTGTTTATGTTCTAGTGTATCACTCCAGTGTTAGATATGGCTAGCTGTCTACCTTCTAATGTATCACTTCAGTGTTAGGTATGGCTAGCTGTCTACCTTATAATGTATCACTTCAGTGTTAGATATGGCTAGCTGTCTACCTTCTAATGTATCACTTCAGTGTTAGATATGGCTAGCTGTCTACCTTCTAATGTATCACTTCAGTGTTAGGTATGGCTAGCTGTCTACCTTCTAATGTATTACTTCAGTGTTAGGTATGGCTAGCTGTCTACCTTCTAATGTATCACTTCAGTATTAAGAATGGCTAATTGTTTATGTTCTAGTGTATCACTCCAGTGTTAGATATGGCTAGCTGTCTACCTTCTAATGTATCACTTCAGTGTTAGGTATGGCTAGCTGTCTACCTTATAATGTATCACTTCAGTGTTAGATATGGCTAGCTGTCTACCTTCTAATGTATCACTTCAGTGTTAGATATGGCTAGCTGTCTACCTTCTAATGTATCACTTCAGTGTTAGATATGGCTAGCTGTCTACCTTCTAATGTATCACTTCAGTGTTAGGTATGGCTAGCTGTCTACCTTCTAATGTATCACTTCAGTATTAAGAATGGCTAATTGTTTATGTTCTAGTGTATCACTCCAGTGTTAGATATGGCTAGCTGTCTACCTTCTAATGTATCACTTCAGTGTTAGGTATGGCTAGCTGTCTACCTTATAATGTATCACTTCAGTGTTAGATATGGCTAGCTGTCTACCTTCTAATGTATCATTTCAGTGTTAGATATGGCTAGCTGTCTACCTTCTAATGTATCACTTCAGTGTTAGGTATGGCTAGCTGTCTACCTTCTAATGTATCACTTCAGTATTAAGAATGGCTAATTGTTTATGTTCTAGTGTATCACTTCAGTATTAAGAATGGCTAATTGTTTATGTTCTAGTGTATCACTTCAGTGTTAGGTATGGCTAGCTGTCTACCTTCTAATGTATCACTTCAGTGTTAGATATGGTTAGCTGTCTACCTTCTAATGTATCACTTCAGTGTTAGGTATGGCTAGCTGTCTACCTTCTAATGTATTGCTTCAGTGTTAGGTATGGCTAGCTGTCTACCTTCTAATGTATCACTTCAGTGTTAGATATGGCTAGCTGTCTACCTTCTAATGTATTACTTCAGTGTTAGGTATGGCTAGCTGTCTACCTTCTAATGTATTACTTCAGTGTTAGGTATGGCTAGCTGTCTACCTTCTAATGTATCACTTCAGTGTTAGATATGGCTAGCTGTCTACCTTCTAATGTATTACTTCAGTGTTAGATATGGCTAGCTGTCTACCTTCTAATGTATTACTTCAGTGTTAGGTATGGCTAGCTGTCTACCTTCTAATGTATCACTTCAGTGTTAGATATGGCTAGCTGTCTACCTTCTAATGTATTACTTCAGTGTTAGATATGGCTAGCTGTCTACCTTCTAATGTATCACTTCAGTGTTAGATATGGCTAGCTGTCTACCTTCTAATGTATCACTTCAGTGTTAGGTATGGCTAGCTGTCTACCTTCTAATGTATTACTTCAGTGTTAGGTATGGCTAGCTGTCTACCTTCTAATGTATCACTTCAGTGTTAGGTATGGCTAGCTGTCTACCTTCTAATGTATCACTTCAGTGTTAGATATGGCTAGCTGTCTACCTTCTAATTATTACTTCAGTGTTAGATATGGCTAGCTGTCTACCTTCTAATGTATTACTTCAGTGTTAGATATGGCTAGCTGTCTACCTTCTAATGTATCACTTCAGTGTTAGGTATGGCTAGCTGTCTACCTTCTAATGTATCACTTCAGTGTTAGATATGGCTAGCTGTCTACCTTCTAATGTATCACTTCAGTGTTAGGTATGGCTAGCTGTCTACCTTCTAATGTATTACTTCAGTGTTAGGTATGGCTAGCTGTCTACCTTCTAATGTATCACTTCAGTGTTAGATATGGCTAGCTGTCTACCTTCTAATGTATCACTTCAGTGTTAGGTATGGCTAGCTGTCTACCTTCTAATGTATTACTTCAGTGTTAGGTATGGCTAGCTGTCTACCTTCTAATGTATCACTTCAGTGTTAGGTATGGCTAGCTGTCTACCTTCTAATGTATCACTTCAGTGTTAGATATGGCTAGCTGTCTACCTTCTAATGTATTACTTCAGTGTTAGGTATGGCTAGCTGTCTACCTTCTAATGTATCACTTTAGTGTTAGATATGGCTAGCTGTCTACCTTCTAATGTATCACTTCAGTGTTAGATATGGCTAGCTGTCTACCTTCTAATGTATCACTTCAGTGTTAGGTATGGCTAGCTGTCTACCTTCTAATGTATTACTTCAGTGTTAGGTATGGCTAGCTGTCTACCTTCTAATGTATCACTTCAGTATTAAGAATGGCTAATTGTTTATGTTCTAGTGTATCACTTCAGTGTTAGATATGGCTAGCTGTATACCTGTCATAAGGCCAAAGAACATAGAAAAGATATGCATTTTGCGTTGTTAGACTCAACCACTTATTTGAGTAGAGCTTCGAAAGATGGAAATAATGAAAGGGAAAAACATCTTTTTTAGCATTTAATAGAGAAAATGTTAACACTATGAAATTAGCCTAAATACCAGCTGGTCAAAAGTTTAAGATCATATCAAAAAGAAGTCCTAAACAGGGTAGGAAATGCCCAACAAGAGGTCTCAGTAGTGAGTTGCACGGCTGTCATTGCAAATAACTTCCAACATTCGCTTTGGCATGGTTGATATAAGCGTTTGCAGAAGGTTGGCTGGAAGTGGTGAAGATGGCTTCAGGAAGATCATGCACTATTTGGAATTGACGTCCATTTCTACAGACTTCCCTTGCTATCCACCCCAAAATTTTCCAATGGGGCTCAGTTTGGGCGAACAGCGTTGTCCTGCTGAAAGATCCAGTCATTTCCATACAAGCGAGAGCCTTCAGTCAATAAGAATGCTCTCTCCAACATGTCAATGTAGCCAGCTGCTGTTTGACGCCCCTGTATAACCTGAAGCTCCATTGTTTCATGTAAGAAGAAAGCACCCCACATCATGATGGAACCTCCTCCACTGTGTTGTGTAGAAAATGCCTCCGGTGAGATATCCTTATCGTGCCATTAACGTTGGAAGCCATCTGGACCATCCAGGTTAAATTTTTTTGTCATCAGAGAACAAAACCTTCGTCTACTTTTCTACGTCCAATGTTTGGTGCTTCTCAGCAAAGTTTAACTGAGCTGTTTCGCGGTGTGGAAGTAGGCGTGGCTTTTGAAGACGTTTACGGTTTTTAAAGCCTTTCTCTCGTAAATGCCGTCTTATTGTTCTTGAGCTGCATTCTGCGTCCGTAAGGGCCTTATTCTGGTTCGACGATCGGCTTGTGTCTTGCAGGACAACCCGTCAAATCCTCTTGCTCAACGCCGGCGAAATTTTCTCGGGCCGACCTCTTGAAATTCTCGTTCCGTATCCTTTCAGGGTCTTTTAAGAAATTTGCAACAGCAGTTTTAATATGCTCCATTTCACCAGCGATGGCACGTTGAGAGAGACCTTGCTTTCACAGCTCGACAATTCTGCCACGTTAAAACTCTGTCAAATTTTTAGCCTTTGCCATGTTTTTACCCAATGTAACACAGGAGATGTCAGTGGGAGATGTTGACAACGCTAATTCTTGAACCCAAATGACAAAATTTCGTTAGATGTTTACCGATTAACGCTTCGTATCAGTGTGGTCTTAAACTTTTGACCAGCTAGTATTTAGGCTAATTTCATAGTGTTCTCATTTTCTCTATTAAAAGCTGAAAAAGTTTTTTTTATTTTCTCTTTTCTTATTTTCATCTTTCGAAGCTCCACTTAAATAAGTGGTTGAGTCTAATAGCAACGCAAGTGGTGGGTGTTTGGTGTTTGTTTCGAGTTTCATGCAAAGCTACTCAAGGGCTGTCTGCCCTAGCCATCCATAATTTAGCAGCGTAAGACTAGAGGAAAAGGCAGCTAGTCATCACCACCCACCGTCAACTTTTGGGATACTATTTTATCAACGAATAGTGAGATTGACCGTCACATTATAATGCCCCCCACGACTGAAAGGACAGTGTGACGGGGATTCGAACCTGCGACCCTCAGATTACGAGTCGAGTGTCTTAACCACCTGGCCATGCCGAGCCTGTAAAACAGCGCTTGAATACATATCTAGTATTCACATGTTAATTAAGAAACTAATTAACCAAAATTAATTTTAAGGGGTTATATATACATATAGAAATAATTTGAATATTATTATTTCATGTTCTTCGATATTTCATCTCAGAGAAAAATTATTACAGTCTATTAGACACGTGACACTGCTTACTAAATTGTTTATCCTATTTATATGAATATGTATTTAGCATACACAAAAGGTGAAGTTTGCTTAGGAAAGGCAAATTTTCGGAATGTCCCTACTGCAAAGAGATTAACTGAGACAATAATACACGTTAATAAAATTGTGAACAAACAGCGTCAGGCACAACGCATTACTATGATAAAACGCATAAGCAGACGGACGTATTCTATTCGATCCGATCCATTATCTTTACACGCATATTTAGCTAAAGAGTCGTTACTTTGAAATAATGCCCAAAGTTTTACAAGTATAATTTGCAGCAGAGTCAAAAGCCTTGTTCATAAATTGTAACTTACTTCGAACTAAGCCTAAATTTCACTTTCCACTGTTATTATATTCTAGTTACTCATTAAACGCATCTGAAACTTTTCGAATTTATAGTGTGAAGGACTCGACATTTAAGTGCACTGTTAAACTAAAAGTAACATAATCTTGAAGGGGGTTATTCGTTACAATAATGTTAACCCTACAATAACCCATTAGGCCTCGTCGGCATTTCAAACACATTTTTAAAATTCGAATTTTTCGAACCTCGTCAACGAACATATTCGCCCTTTTAACTGTGAAAACGTTATAAAGTTCTGGTCAGTCCCACTATTTGTTGTTAAAGACTAACCCAAGAAATGGAGATGGGCGGAGTTGACTGAACATCTTCCAGTTAGTCTGTCTGTTACCTCATAATGATGGACAACCAGCGCACGTGGGCCTCGTGTAGATTTGTATTTTTCGAAGAAAACTGATGGTTTCTTCAGTCAGTCCTTTAGGTACGCTAAAACCGAAATGCTTCAATATTATAGTGGACCCTAAGGGTAATGATTGGTATAAAAACCAATCCTGAGGGTTAAAATAAGTCTGTTAAATCAATAATCCAAAGCCTCAACTTGTCTCAGATTCCAAATAATTCGTCGGCGTCACCTACATACATATAAAGCCCAGCATGACCAGGTGGCTAAGGTGAACGACTCGTAATATGAGGGTCGTAGGTTCGAATCCCCATCACACCAAACATGGTTGTCCTTTCAGTGGTGAGGGCGTTATAATGTGACGATCAATCGTACTATTTGTTGGTAAAAGAGTAGCCCAAGAGTGGGCGGTGGGTGGTGATGACTAGTTGCTTTCCCACCTACTCTTGCACTGTTAAATTAGGGACATTTAGCACAGATAGACCTCGTGTAGATTTTCACTGAATTTAAAAACAAACAAAAATGATCGAAAAAGAAACTTCGTAACAGTAATAGAGGATATTGCTTTTTACCATCAGAGTGGGTCGTTAATGAAACGTCCAGTTGCTGCTATAAATCTACGTAAGGAAAATCCTCTGACAACTGAGTATTTCGAATTTCACGCAAAGCAAGATTTTGTTATAGTCCATTTTATTATATCAGTTAGATGGTCTTTAACCTCACAACAAAACTTTGTTCTGGTCCATTCTATTACTTTAGTCAGATGGTCTTTAACCTCACAACAAAACTTTGTTCTGGTCCATTTTATTATATTAGTTAGATGGTCTTTAACCTTACAACAAAACTTTGTTCTTGTCCATTCTATTACTTTAGTCAGATGGTCTTTAACCTCACAACAAAACTTTGTTCTGGTCCATTTTATTACATTAGTCAGATAGTCTTTAACCTCACAACAAAACTTTGTTATAGTCCATTTTATTACTTTAGTCAGATGTTCTTTAACCTCACAACAAAACTTTGTTCTGGTCCATTTTATTATATTAGTTAGATGGTCTTTAACCTCACAACAAAACTTTGTTCTGGTCCATTTTATTATATTAGTTAGATGGTCTTTACCCTCACAGCAAAACTTTGTTATAGTCCATTCTATTACTTTAGTCAGATGGTCTTTAACCTCACAACAAAACTTTGTTCTGGTCCATTTTATTATATTAGTTAGATGGTCTTTAACCTCACAACAAAACTTTGTTCTGGTCCATTTTATTATATTAGTTAGATGGTCTTTAACCTCACAACAAAACTTTGTTCTGGTCCATTTTATTATATTAGTCAGATGGTCTTTAACCTCACAACAAAACTTTGTTATAGTCCATTCTATTACTTTAGTCAGATGGTCTTTAACCTCACAACAAAACTTTGTTATAGTCCATTCTATTACATTAATTATATTATCTTTATCCTCAAAATAATTCCTTTTATTACATTACTGAAATAATCTATGATCGTTCACATTTCACATACGAAGAAGAGGTACTTGTGAGAAATAGACAGTTGTAGCTACAGACATTAGCACGTGTAGGAAACAAGCACCAGAATTGGTAAGTTAGATGTGGTGAAGTTTATATATAGTACTTGTGGCAAGTTTCGGTGATGAACGTTTTGTGGTTGAATCCCCGATACAAACATTGTATATATGAAGTAAATATACGAGAGTAAAGCTTTTATATACTTGTCTTGTATAAATACAAACATGGTTTATAAATTGTGTCATTTTTCTTGGTTCTTAACCTCACAGTGATCCATTTACAGATCTGATTAAGAAGTGAGACTGGGATACCAACGTTAAAAGTTAAATTTGAAAACATGATCTAACTAAAAAGTTACTAAAATTACCGTTAAACTGAAAACAAAGAATAACTGCCAGCACTGATTTTGAGTGTTAACATAAGATAACACATTTAACTTTAATCTGACAAACTGGAACTGTAAGATAACACATTTAACTTTAATCTGACAAACTGGAACTATTAGATAACACATTTAACTTTTATCTGACAAACTGGAACTGTAAGAAAACACATTTAACTTTAATCTGACAAACTGGAACTGTAACATAACAGAGCTAACTTTTAAACTGACAAACGGGAACTGTAAGATAACAGTGTTAATTTTAAAGTGACAAACTGGAACTGTAAGATAACAGTGTTAATTTTAAAGTGACAAACTGGAACTGTAAGATAACAGTGTTAATTTTAAAGTGACAAACTGGAACTGTTAGATAACAGTGTTAATTTTAAACTGACAAACTGGAACCATAAAATAACATAATTTTCTTTAAACCGACAAAAATAATTAGGTTTGGGAACTGGGAAGCGACAGAACATTTTAAAATGGAATTATTTTTCAAAGTTAGTGTTTAATTCATAACTGGAAACTGTCAGATTCTAAGGTTAATCTGGAGAAATGGGAACTGTCGGATAATATATACTATCTTAAATTCTTCCTTTTATAATTTTATCAAATAAATTTAAAATATTACTTGCTAATTTTTTTCCAAATTCAAGGTTTGTAATATCCTTTTTGAAGTGATAAACGTATAGACTTAAAACACTGAAATTCGTGAGTCCAGGAGGGGAGAACAACGTATAACATTGTTAAGAGAAACAGTTAATGTGTAGCTTACTGAGTCTTAGCTTGCATTTCTTGAAACCTCACACAAAACCAGCAAGAAAGGTTTAAGTTCTGTCAGACATTTTGGCTACAAATATGGAAAGTAAAAATCTTCTTAAAGGGTTTTAATGTGTCCACCAGTGTTTATCATTCTTAAAGAAAGCAATGCGGGGGAGTTAACGTTTCTTCGTTTATTAACAATCATTGCTAATTTGAAGGCTGTGTTATTTGTCACTGCCCTTAATTTTGAACTACTGACCGGTTACCGTTCATGCTAACAGTTTAACTGTCACTCCTATAGCGCATCCACAATTACAGGGCCAACCCGCGCCCTAAATCCAGAACTTAGTTACTGAGACAACCAGAAGGTGAAATTCTGTCAAATACTGAAGGCAAATGTTACTCGGAAGTTTAAAAATGTACGTTAGTAATATTTTACTTCTCAGAAAACATTTTTCTGGCGTGATTTTTATAGATAATAAACTAGTTCATAAAATTCCTTCGCATAACTCGAAATATTTCAGTTTAGACCGAGACACCAGTCAATTTAAAATAAAATAAACCAACAAATATGATATGTTGCTATGAATAATTAGCAGGAGGAAAATAATAATTATTATATATTTAAATATTTTTTGTGATTAAAGCTTGTAAGTCTCCTCTAATATTTTCATACCTGTTGTATAGATGACACACGCACATAAGAATTGGCGGCACGTGAGCGACATGGTTTAATACTTGATGACTGAACGTAAATAACTGTCCGCTCACTCGAGCTGGACGTTCGAACGACTGATGATTCGTTTATTTGCCGCAGTAGGTCGCTTTCGTCTGAAGTGGCCAACCTCCAGCAATTACGGCTCACGATATTACTGGTAGAATAAAAAAAACAAAAACGATTCAGATGGAAAAATGCGAGGGCGCATAATACATTGATCTGTGTGACACCAGCCACTTCCTTATGAGATAAAAAACGGAATGTGTAATACCTTGTAAAAGACATTAATCGTTAAATTGAAGAGTCAGATAATAACAATAAACGTTAGAAGAAAGTGGAGCAGTAAAAAACCAATAAAAATAAAAACTTTGAGAAAGGCAAGTAACAATGATAATAAAGTGGATGTGTCAGTTGACTAGGTTGTAGAAAGGACGACCGCATGCCCATCTCTGGCCCAAGGAAGGCCACAACCAAAAGTAAATTCTGAGACCACAATTGACTTTATTTTGAAGTGTTTGTACTGCGCTTAAAATGCCAGGCCCGGCGTGTTAAGGCGTGCGACTCGTAATCTGAGGGTCGCGGGTTCGAATCCCCGTCGCCTTTTAAGCCGTGGGGGGTGGTTATAAAGTGACGGTCAATTCCACTGTTCGTTGGTAAAAGAGTAGCCCAAGAGTTGGTAGTGGGTGGTGATGACGAGCTGCCTTCCTCTGTAGTGTTACAGAGCTAGTGGGACGGCCGGCGCAGATAGCCCTCGAAATTCCAAATCAAACAAACTTTAAATGCCTTGCTTTAAAAGTTTTGAAGGTTATTTTCAGGCGACTGCACTTCGTGTTATATTTCTTGAAAATGCAGGAAAACGTGGATCCCAAAGATCCATGGAACTCGTCCCGTTTTTCACCACAAATGAATAACGTGCGCTTCCTGCTTTGGAAAAGTGGGTGCGTTATAAGAGTAATGGTCAGCTCCCATTATTTGGGAATCCCTGTTTTGAATCCACTATAAAATTATTACAAGTAATATCTACTAGAGTGAGGTGTCATCTTACATTTAGTCGTAATTACACATTAGTATTTGTGTTTATTCTCTGTTGCACATTTGAATGGCCAAGTGTGTTAAGGTGTGCGACTCGTAATCTGAGGGTCGCGGGTTCGCTTCCTTGTCATACCAAACATGCTCGCCCTTTTAGCCGTGGGGGCGTTATAATGTTTCTGTCAATCCAACTATTCGTTGGTGAAAGAGTAGCCCAATAGTTGGCGGTGGGTGGTGATGACTAGCTGCCTTCCCTCTAGTCTTACACTGCTAAATCAGGGGCGACTAGCGCAGATAGCCCTCGAGTAGCTTTGCGTGAAATTAAAAAAACCAACAATAAACGTATTTGAATAAGTTCAGTGTGGCGGTTGGATGACAAACAGCAACAGAGAACTGTTGAAAATGTAAAATTAAATTAAACGCTTATCCACGTATGTAGCTTAAAATTTATTCTCCATAAACGGACATCAAAAACGTGAGAAACATAATTAGTACAAACTGTTAGTTTTAAAAAAGGGGAAATAGGGACCGTCAAAAAAGGACAGAAATACGTTTAATAAAAATGCAAAAGTTATAAACTGAAGCCAACAGTTAGGAACCCTAAAAATAGGCAGAAAATACCTGTTTATTACAGTCTAGTTATAATATTTATTGCCAGCAAGAATAGATAATTAAAAGTTAAGCACGAGTAATTGGAACAACGAAGCCTTATTCGTGCCATTTATAGATAATAATAAATAACAAATCAGTGTTTATAACCTTATTATTGTTACATATTTGACATATTAAAACGGATAAAGCACATATCGTCTTTAGCAAACACCAGCCTAATTAAATTCTGTTTACTTGAGTCAAAATATCAAACCTTTCACGTGTGTATATCTACGTGTACAGCACGTGACCACGTGTGATCTGTTCAGAGTTAAACACGTAGTCGTGCATGAAATATACCTCTGTATAGTCGAACAGTTTTATTGAATTACAAGTGCCAGCAGAAAACCGTGGTCCATAACGTGGTCCACAGAGATATTCTGGAATGAGGTCTCGCGCACGACGTCACTGGACTTTGTATTTCAGTCAAAGTCGCCATATTGAAAGTTAAATGTTCTCTTCTCGCAGTAAACAACAGTTGCACTGTTGTGACGCTGTTCCTTCCTCGTGGTTTCCTTTGCACCGTCTGGTAAAATAAAAACCCAACGTTCAGTTTACATTAGAAAAAGACAATCGGTGTAGTTTCTCCTTAAAGTTTCTTTAAATAAGTTTATACTTTGTATTGTAGTTTATAGTTGGCCCTCACGTTTACAAATGACATTGAGCTCTTCTGATAACAGTGAGGACGAGAGTACAGTTAGTGTGCTTGTGCAAATCATGGGAAAATTATTTTGGCTCAGTTCATCTCGCGCTTCAAGGAAATTTTGTGTTTATTATCTTGTAATCTGTGTCTCAAGTTGCGAGAACAACACACAATGTCAAGTGAGAACTGTCTTGTGACACTCCCTCGGCCCTGCATGGCCAGGTGGTTAAGGCACTCGACTTGTAATCCGAGAGTCGCGGGTTCGAATCCCCGTCACACCAAACATGCTCGCCCTTTCAGCGGTAGGGACGTTACAATATGATGGTCGATCCCACTATTAGTTGGTAAAAGAGTAGCTCTAGAGTTGGCGGTGGGTGGTGATGACTAGTTGCCTTCTCTCCAGTCTTACACTGCTAAATTAGGGACGACTAGCGCAGATAGCCCTCTAGTGACTTTGTGCGAAATTCAAAAACGAACGATACTGCCTCCAGCGAACAAATAAGTTACAACATTAAGAATATTTGTATAATTTATAATAATAACAATACAAGATGAAGATTTTCATTCTGCGAAAGCATAAACTGCCTGTGGCAAAAATAGAGATAAAAAATACCATGTAAATAGTCATCTTAGTGTTTACACTTTTAAAATTACTCCTTACGTGCAATATGGATAAACGGTCAAGTTAGAAAAATCACGGGTTAAGGGACATCAATTTTATTTTTTTAAAATGACCGACCAAAAGGAAGGCAGCTAGTTTTCAATACCCTTTGCCACAAGGGCTTTGAACCAAGTAAGTGAATTGACTGTTATTCTTAGAACATGGTGAGTATCCCGGCCTGTAAAAGGCTCGGCATGGTCAAAGCGTGTTAAGGCGTGCGACTCGTAATCTGAAGGTCGCGGGTTCGCATTCACGTCGCGCCAAACATGCTCACCTTTTCAGCCGTGGGGGCGTTATAATGTTTCGGTCAATCCCACTAAAAGAGTAGCTCAAGAGTTGGCGATGGGTGGTGATGACCAGCTGCCTTCCCTCTAGTCTTACACTGCTAAATTAGGGACGGCTAGCACAGATAGCCCTCGAGTATCTTTGTGCGAAATTAAAATAAAAAAAACCTACAACGACATGCAAACCTTGGACTTTCCCTGCGAGCTAAACATTAAGTCATGCTAGGACTTTTTATATCTTTTAAAAATTATCAACTAAAGCGAAATATATTATAATACCAGTAAAAACACAATAACATAATAGTTTACATTATATATTCGAATTATCTGTTAAGTGTTAATCATAAAGATTGGGTTGTGACGCTCGACTGTCATGCGAAAATCTCGACTTCAAATTCCAATATTTTAAAGACGTTAACTGTATTGATTGTCATACTTATATGTATTTATTATTATATTTACAATAAACTATTTTAATATTCGTAAAAATAAGAATACTGTTATAACTTAAACAAATGGTAATATTGTATCTTCTGATATATATGTATTAAAGCCAATTGTCTTTTGGTAATACGTCATAAATATTCGATATAAATCCATCTTAACTGTTCATATTACTTCAGTTGTTGTTGTTGTTGTTTTGAATTAAGCACAAAGCTACACAATGGGCTATCTGTGCTCTGCCTACCACGGGTATCGAAACCCGGATTTTAGCGTGTAAGTCCGCAGACATACCGCTGAGCCACTGGGGGGCATTACTTCAGTTTATTGAGGCAAAAACTACAGGAAACCAGAATAACCCAAAAGTTCACATAAGTTATATGAATTATTTGGTAACATGTAATCAGAATCTGTTTTGGATGTTTCGAGATTAAATACTAGTTGATTCAGGATCTAATGTTAGTTATATTATTATTATATTTACAATAAGATATTTGAATATTCGAAAAAATATAATTATATAATTACAATCACAAATTAGATGAGAGATAATATCATATATCATATCATAATATCATATTGCATAACAAACACCAGCGACTGTACGTATGAAAACAACTCGAATATTTTTTTTTTCTGTCCAAGCGTATTAAGGGGTTCGACTCGTCATCCGAGGGTCGCGGGTTCGAATCCCGGTCGCACCAAACAGTTGACGAAAATCATTAAAATTAATAAAAGTAAATTAAGGTAAAAAAACAAAAGTTTAATTTTTTAATTAAGATAATAAGTAACATTAAAACCAATGTTTAATCTTGTCTACAGCAGTATGAGAGAAACTACAGTAATACAAGTTGTAAAGGACTCTCTGTATCATAATGATCATAACTCGCCAGGATGACTAACGAGTAAGTTCAAAACCCACAATCAGTCACCTGAAGTTCACCTTTCCAGTTCTGGTTTCGGGTTATTTTACATAACGGCTGTTTTCAGAAAGTAAAGTAATACCAGTTGTAAGACTTTCTTCAGCAAAATTTTAATTATTACAACTCGCCAGGATGACTAACAGGTAAGTACAAACAATAACATAAGTCACCTGAAGTTGGTTCTGGTTTTGGGTTGTTTTACAAAACGGCCATTTTCTAATTTGAAATCGAACTAATTGTACTTTAATTCTTAAAAGGGAACCATAATAAAAAAAAGTTCTAATTTATATATAACATTAACGTGATTAATGTCCTTAAATCCGAGGGAGCAAAACACAACTCCAGGGGGGATGTTTTGGTAAGGAGCAAAGTTTCGAAGAAAACACAGTGGGAAACGGCGGAGGTTCATGAGACTCTGTGTGTAAGCTCGAGCTGGGGAAGTGTGGAAAGCCTCGGTGCAGAACCGAAGTCCCTGATGATGAACGGGGTCCATCTTCAGAGTCATTGACTAGTGATCCATAATCGAGTTTTGATCGAATAAGAGCACGATATATCTTTAGCATAGAACATCGATCCACTCCCCAAGTGGTGGAAGAGAGAACATGGAGGATGTTAAGCGATCTTGTACATGTGGTATAAAGGTTAACTTAAGGTCAAATATCAGCCCAAGAACTTTGTCTCAGGCAGCACAATTTCACCGATACAGAATTCAGGATCAGGGTGAATACCGATCGACGGCAAAATGTGCGTGCAAGTGGTTTTAGAGAGAGAAGTTAAAACCGTTTGCTGTGGTTCACTTCAGTACATGATTGAGGGCAGTCTGTAACTGCTGCTCAGTATATATCATGTTCGACGACTGACATGAGATGTGAAAGTTGTCGACATAGAGACCATTTGCAACAGTAAGAGGGAGTTGTTCAGTGATGGCATTAATTTTTATACTGAAAAGTGTGACACTCCGAAAAACAGCCATGAGGGGACTCCAAGTTCCTGTATAAAAGAACGGGAAAGTGTCGAACCCACACAGACTTGGAATCTCATGTCCATCAAATTTTTTTAATGAAAATGAGCAAATGGCCACATAACCCATATATATGGAGGTCTTGCAAAATTTCATACCTCCATGTTGTATCGTAAACCTTCTCAATGTCAAAGAATATTGATACAAGATGTTGTCGTTTGAGAAAGGCTTCTCTGATTGACATTTCAAGTTGAATCAGGTGGTCCATGGTGGAGTGTTGCCAAGGTGGCGGACTCGAATCCCCGTCACACCAAACATGCTCGCCCTTTCAGCCTTGGGGGCGTTATATTGTGACGGTCAATCTAACTATTAGTTTGTAAAAGAGTAGCCTAAGAATTGGCAATGGGTGATGATGACTAGCTACCTTCCTTCTAGTCTTAGACTGCTAAATTAGGGATAGCTTGCGCAAATAGCCCTCGAGTAGCTTTGCGCGAAACTAAAAAAACAAACAAATTTCCTACTTCTTCATTATTCTACCTTTAAGAATTAAAAAGGGAAGAATAATGTAAGTAACCTCGAATTACCGTATTAATTTCACTTAAAGTTGATCTAAAGCTATCTGCGTTAACCATCTCAAATTCTCAAATTTAGAAGTAATAACCTAGAGGGAAGGCAATTAATCAACATCATCCATTATAATACTCGGTAACGAAATTCAAGTCCAACACCTGCAGGTTGCAAGTCGAGTATAGTATTTTTTTTTTTTTAAATTTCGCACAAAGCTACTCGAGGGATATCTGTGCTAGCCCTTCCTAATTTATAATGTAAGACTAGAGAGAAAGCAGCTAGTTTTTACCACTCACCGCCAACTCTTGGGCTACTCCTTTACCAACGAATAGAAGGATTGATTGTTAAATTATAATGTCCCCACGGCTGAAAGGGCGAGCATGTTTAGCGCGAAGGGGATGCGAACTCGCGACCCTCGGATTACGAGTCGCACGCCTTAACACGCTTGGCCATACCGGGCCCGAGTGTAGTAATCACATGAAACATCGGAGATTCGTAGATGATTTTTTTAACTTTGTTCTGTGTGATTTTTAAATGAAAAAGTCAATTAATTCATCTTCATGGTTGAGGAATATATGCGTATTAATCGTTTATTCTTGTTTATCAAGTTCTTTAGAGGATAACAACATGTTAATGTATTTTGAGTTCCCATCACATGAAATTAACAGATTAATTAAAAATGTTTATTTCATTGAAATTGTTTTTCAAATTTATCTCTTTTGGAAATTACTAAAAACTCTGGTTGGTATTAGATTTGTTTATTGTTTATTGAGAGAAATAGGCTTATAAAAGCACTTTTGAAAGGCATGTAAATCTAATTTAATATTTATAAATATAAAGTTTTACATATCATTTCAGGAGTTGAAGATGAATAGTTTTTTCATGAAATGTTTCTAGTTTTCATTTCTTTAATGTATATTTGTTTCAATCGAATAAAATTAAATCTCAATACTATAAAAAGCTTTAGTCACTAGATGGCAATACTTTAATAAATTTGATTAACTGAGTATGAGTTCGTTGTGTGAAAGTAAATTATCGTTTTTGTTATAGCTAATGAAATTAATTATTAAATATAAACGTTTTTAATGTACTGTGAGAGGTAAATGTATTATCTTTAAGTTTAGAATATTACTTAACATTTTTGCTTACCCTATTAGAATTATTATTAGGCTAGTTTGTTATAGTAGCGGTAAACTAAGTGAGAATCCATTGTCTTAGTTTTATTTGTTAAGTGGGTAGTTGTACGGTGTGACAGTGGTTTGGGGTGTTTGCAATGTGACATATTAGCTACGTAAATTGTTGCCTATTGGGCGTAGACTTCCTGAAAGGTGTGTAATATCACCCCAGATAAAGATCATGTTGCGATAGAAATGATTTTACTAATATTCATGATAATGTTAAGTCCAGTGAAACCTAAACTGTCGATTGTAACGCGTATAAAGTCATTTAGAAATTCAGGTAGATTAATCTTTAATTGAAAACTCGTACATATTTTAAAATTTAACCTTTAATTGTTGTAAAAAAGTCTTGATGAAAACACATAGTTAACTGGACTGAAGTTGTATTTATAATAATTTGTGTTGAGGTGTATTCTTATTTTTAATTAACTCTGGTCGATGCAAAATTTGGGTGATATTTATGTTTTGAAGTAAACATTATTAATTTAAGGTTTGTTTAATTTATTTTTGAGCGAATTATTTTATTTAATGGAAATTAATCACCCACTAATTAAATGTTTGTTTGTTTAGGTAGCCTACCTGTAATAGACATCCATATTGTAAATGAGTAAACCCAGATCTATGGTTCTTGCTGAAAGTTTATATGAAATCAAACAGCGTTATGAGGACACTGCTTTAGTTTTGTTCAGAGAAAGACAAAATAAGCCACGTCCACTTAGCTATCTTAGTACTGGAGAGAGTAGAAAGTGTTATACATATAGTTGCCATGGAAACTCGGCTGTGGTAGTCTACAAGAAAGGAAACGTGATAACAAAATCAGATGAAAAATCTGTTGAAAGTGAGTTTTGTGTTATTTTATGAAGACATATTAAAGACATTTTGATTTTTTTGTGCGTAAGAAATATGAATACGTTCATAATTTTTTATCAGTGATACTCGAGAGCGTGTAATCATTCTAGTCTTTTAAAAATAATGTTTCACATCAGAAACGATCTGCATGCGTGGAAACAGTTGACCACTCGGGGAAGTTCTCCATCTGCTAGGGTTGGACACGGTTGTGTCTTCATGTCAAATCCTGAATCCAAGGCTCGTGTGTTTGTAGTTGGTGGAGCTAATCCCAAGTGTACCTTTAGTGATGTTTACTGTCTGGACTTGGATAGTTTAACTTGGACAGTGGTTGAAACTGTAGGATTTCATGGATGCTATGAACATGCTACAGTTAAAACTGTGCATCCCAAACCTGGAATTTTAGTTTTCGGTGGGGCGGATACTGAAGGCAACAAGAATGGTATTCAGGTTTTGGACTTGAAAACAAGGATGTGGGAAACTATTCAGGTTAGTTAAAAGTTTGTGTTTACCAAACATTCCATTTTGTTTGGGATTTGTTTTTAATACAAAATTTGTTTCCGTGTTTCACTGTAGTTATTTCAAAGATCCGAGTTTTATGTGAGAATAATTACTTAGTTGAATATAATAGATTAATAAATTAGAAGATTAGATGTTTACCACATTTTAGTAATCGATCAGAACTATGTGTAGTCTTTGTTTATTTTGAAATTGATTTTGTAACATAAAATTGTAAATTGGTGACATAATGAAAATGCACACAAAATATGTTTCTCTTAAATGATCAGAATCTGAGAATTCTTGGAACAAACGTGTTATTATGTTGACTAAGTTCCCAAGTGAAATTAAGCTGCCAGTCTCATAGTGTTAATAGATATTTAGGATTGTGCCCAAAAATAAAATATTTTTTTAAAGCTAAAAATATCAATAAAATGTTCCTTTTTTTAGGGTTTCAGATATTTTACTGAATAAATGGCCCAGTTTTGCTCACATAGCATTTTTGTTTTTGTTTTTTGGGAAAGCTGTCAAAAATGACAAAAGCTACACAAACACCATTTGATATCTTAGTTCATCATAGTGTGTGTATAGACAGGGTGGCCCATAAGTCCCTACCCATCCATATATTTTATGTATCCAGTGTATTTGTATGGTGTCACCAGTATTCTTATGTACCCACGTACTTGTCACAATACGCTCTTCAAGTGTAACACTGCTCACATCGGCCATATTTCTCTGATAAAAAAGAAACAAATTTATAATACATGCGTAATTGAAGATAACATGGATGGGTAGTGACTTACGGATCACCCTGTATATATGAAATTAATACTCGTATCAAGTTATCTGTTGTGAGGTAATCTACGAACCAATAGCAGACTTGGATAATGAATGTTAACTGTTTACTTATGAGCATTAGTTGATAGAAATTACAATTTGATTGTTGTCATAATTTCTCATTTTATGTCTGATTATTTCAAGGTTCATCTTAATGAATTAGTGTCATAAGTTAGAGAAATAATGAACTACTTAAATTATTGTTTTGGGTTTTTTCAGCTCTGCAGGGTTTATGTAAGAATAACGAATGACCGATTAGTTGAGTGTACTTAACAAGTCATATAATTATATTATTTGATTGTTTTATCAGCTATAGAAGAACTCGTGTCTTTTTGTTTTGGAAGTGGACAGTTTTTAAAAACATTTACATATTTACCAACTTCAATAAAATGTTGACTGTCTTTACAGCACCTGTTTTGTCAGATAGTGTCTTTACTTATCAATAGTATTAGGAACTTGTTAAGAGGTGTAACTTTCTACAGATGGAAACAGTTGGGTTATTAATTCATTTTACCTCCTTTCTCAATTCTGTTTGTTGTTTTTGAATTAAGCTACACAATGGGCTATCTGTGCTCTGCCCACTACGGGTATTGAAACCCGGATTTTAGCGCGTAAGTCCGCAGACGTACCGCTGAGCCACTGGGGGGCTCTCAGTTCTGAATCTTGGTATTTTGATTTGTTTTCTGGAGTGGGAAAGATTAGTGTATTGAATAGTAAAATGTTCACCTCATGATATGTACAAACAACAGTTGGTGGCTGGTGCTCTCACCAGTTGTCTTCCCTCTAGTGAGTAATTCAGGAAAAAAGATAAATCAGTGGGTTTTTTTTTCGGGGGGGTAGCAGTTAAGGAAAAAAGTTGGAATAAGGTGACAAACATTTACTTTCTATACAGCAGTTCATAGTTGTTGAAGCTGACAGAGTCAATTAAATTCATAGCTAATTCACCCAAAGCTACACAAACTTGAATTGAAAACAAAGTTTATGTGGTTAAAATTAGGTGAAGCACAGGTAACACATCAGGGAACTTTGAACGTAGCAACAAACAAACATAACAGCAATATTTCAGTCACTTGGACCGTTGGAGTTATAAAAATATTAATCAGAAACTACAATTTTGGTCTATTCATTATTTAATGACATTTGATTTAATTATAAGTTGGAATAGTCGAAAACAATCATAACTAGAAACTATTTTTGATTAATTGGTCATGCATCTATAATTTGTGTAATGGCTGCTCCAAGGTAATTGATTTTATTGTTTTCTGTAAAAAATAGTTTTAAGTTTATATATTTATATATTTTATGACAGAGAGGGGTGGATACAAGTTGAATTTTAAAAAGGGTGTGAAGATTTTTTTGGTCATTTTATCTCTCAAAGAAGAAGTGTTTGAAAATTATAGATAAATACACCGAATCAAGTAAAGATACACTGGGGAACAAAAACGTTTACAACAGCCCTTGTATTCTAGTCTACCTGTTACAGAAGATGACCATACAATAACTATTATTAACTTAATGGATACCAACAGTACAGGGTAAAAACAAGATGAAGGAAGCCTTGTTCGTCCACCTCACAGATATCACACTGGCCAACTTATTGCAGAAGTTACTAGTGTGGTTAACCTCTTGCAACCATTCATATAAGTTGATTAAAATCTGTGTGAAAGATACCAGAAAATTCGATAAAACACCAGATCTTCCATCAAGGATTGAATCAGAGCCATAAAGATGACATCAGGTTAGCAGTCCAGATACAGGATTAAAACCAGAATTCAGCAACTTTATCACTGAACCAGCATAATGAATTATTTATGACAGTAACTACATTAATTGGTATTTCTGGTTATTACCGTTTCTGGTCATTTCAACATTCCATTTATTAAAACCATTGTTAAATTTATTCTCATGTACATAACTTTAGGTAACAGGCTATTTGTACTGTACGTAACTTTAGACAATGGACAATCTGTACTGTACGTAACTGTAGATAACATGCTATCTGTACTGTACGTAACTGTAGATAACATGCTATCTGTACTGTACGTAACTGTAGATAACATGCTATCTGTACTGTATGTGACTGTAGATAACAGGCTATCTGTACTGTACGTAACTTTAACCTTAAAAATAGTTTTTTTACTCGAAATTTGTTTAATGTTTGTGATTCATTTGAATTGAGGATTTCAGGTTTTTGACTCTTCTTATTCTAAACTTGTTTTCTTTATCCTTGTTACGACAAAGTTGCTGAAGTTTACACCACACATTAATTTTGTATAACTGGCTGACAGCAGCCAACCACCTATTCTTCTTGTTTAATTGTACTGAGACGAGGAATGCTGTTGTAATGGACTGATTAATCACACTTTGTTGATGGGGTCATCATGTTAATCAGTTTCAAAATGCCACTCATTGCCTGAGTACAGTTAATTATATAGTAATTAGTTAATATTTAATAACTAGATTGATCATGCACTAATTCTTGGTCAGTTGTCAGAGCCGTACTATAAGTACCGTGTTAATTAGTCACAGCCGTACCATAAAGTACTATGCGAATTAGTCACAGCCATACTATAGGTACCGTGCAAAATTAGTCACAGCCGTACTATAGGTACTGTGCAAAATTAGTCGCAGCCGTACTATAGGTACTGTGGAAAATTAGTCACAGCCGTACTATAGGTACCGTGTGAATTAGTCACAGCTGTACTATAGGTACCGTGTGAATTAGTCACAGCTGTACTATAGGTACCGTGTGAATTAGTCACAGCTGTACTATAGGTACCGTGTGAATTAGTCACAGCTGTACTATAGGTACCGTGTGAATTAGTCACAGCTGTACTATAGGTACCGTGGGAATTAGTCACAGCTGTACTATAAGTACCATGCGAATTAGTCACAGCCATACTATAAGTACCATGCGAATTAGTCACAGCCATACTATAAGTACCATGCAAATTACTCGTATCAATTAATCTATACAAAGATGTTGTTACTTTACTTTTAAAAGTGGTTCTACATCATAACTGTCGTTTTCAATTCTTGCAGATAAAAGGATGTATGCCGTCTCCACGCACCCACCACTCTGTAGCATCCACAGATGAAACTTTTATGATTTTCTCGGGAGGTCATCTTGGTTCCCAGCCTGTGGAGGACATGTAAGTGAAATTTTTGATTTATTAACTAAGCCTGATTCTCTAAACTAGGACATATAACACAGTTCATTGATGGTTTTACTGTTGCACTATTTGTCTCAAGTTGTCAAATAGTTGAGACGATGGTCCAAAGGAAGGGACAAATCTTTTATCTTTGGGAATTCAAATGGTTTGGTGTGAGCCTAGAAAATACAGTGATGACCGCTTTTTGTTTAATGATGTGATGTGCAGGTTTACAGTACTTGAAATAAAAAGTTAATTTTTGACCTGAACGTTCAGTCTGTTACAAGATCTGACGTACCTGTACCTACTGGGGTTGTTTTCAACCTGACACGTCTGATGAACTTTTCACACGAGGTGAACTTTATAATTTGGTGAGAGATTTAAGCCTTCCAAATGATTCTTCAGAGATTTTGGAGTCTAGACTTCAGGCTAATAACTTACTTTTTTCAGGGACAACTTTTTACTGGTACAGAAGTTGTGAGAAAGAGTTAATACAAGAAGGTTCAATACAAATATTTTGCTGAATTAAAACCAGTGCTCGAAGCTGCGGTCTGTGAACCAAGTGAATGGAAATTGTTTGTTGGTTTCTCCAAAGATGTCTAGAAGTCTGTTCTCCTTTGCAACGGTAACATGTGTGCATCTCAGTGATGTCGAGAAACCCACTTGTTGAGAATTTTATATGCAAAAAAACGGCTCTTTTGGGCTCAGAAAACACTTCAGTTATACAACCCCTTCCAAACATGTGGTCAGCTATTTTTTTGTGAACCTGACGATGACCGAAGAAGGTCGAAACGTTGTTCGCTCTTCTATTTGAAGTGTTTTCTGAGCCCAAAAGAGCCGTTTTTTTGCATATAAAATGTGTGCATCTGTTCCAATTACTCATTTGGTTTACTTGAAGGAAACGCATGAAAATCTCGGACTTCTTTTTAATGAGGTCAAACACAATTGGTGTTCTTTCCTTTTCCTAAGTTTGTTTTTAATTTTTTTTTTAACAACATAATAATAAGAAATGTTTGTTTAGGTAAACAAGATAATAACTTGACCTAAGTGAGATTTTCTTCTCACTTTGTAAACAAATGCTTATGTGATAGAAGAAAAAAAAAAATTTTTAAAACCTACATTGTTAAATCATGGAACACCTGTTATTTAAACCAAAACAACTTATGAAGTTTAAGTGTGTAGGCTTAAAAATAATAAGAATTGTAACCTTTGACACTTGCACCTCGTACTCTGTAGTGTGGTCATTATTTATTTTATATATCTCTGAGGAAGAACATTTCTAGCCGGTTAGTCAGTAAGATTTTTCATCAGTGTTGAAAGAGCATTTTGAAATGCAAATTTCTGATTTTTAATATCAAATTATCTTTAAATTATTAATTTATTTTATATATATGAATTTTTAGTGAATTAGTGTGTGAAAATGTGATTGTTATATATCTTTTACTGCTCTTAAAAATTTTATAAAACAAAATGTTTTTTTTAAACTCTCCTACAGAGATGTATACGTCTTCCATCTTCCGTCTTATTCATGGAACAAACTTACTGTCAGTAGCATCTGTCCCCCTGCTCGACTAGGTCACGTGATGGTAGCTATGGCAGACCAGTTGTACGTGCATGGGGGTATGTCGGGGAATAGTTTTTATGATGACCTCCACGTTCTCGACCTTTCTACGTACAGGTGGAAAAGACTCGATCCTAAAGGGTGCGTTCCTTGCGGTCGAGCTGCTCATGGTGTAGTTGCAGTGGAGAAGGACTTCTACGTGTTTGGTGGACTTACCCGCGAAGGAGTTGTAACGGACCTGTACAAATACGACACAAGTACCTTGTTTTATGTTTAGTAATAACACCAAATCAAATCTGTCTCCCTAGATTTTGTAAAATGGCTTTAACTGTACACAGTTATTATATTTTACGAATGATCAGAAGTGTCACATTGTGGGAGTTAAAGAAAGTTTTTGTGATTTTCAGCCATCTTTCATTCCAACGTTACCATAGAGAGAACTGTTTAAGAGTACACGAAAGATCTTGTATAAGTGTCATGTAATATTTTCCTGTAAAATAATAAATAATAATGTATGTAAATGATACATTATCGTCATCATTTATGTATAGTTCAGAATGTTGTGTAATTAACAATGAAGATACATGTGTAGTTTTCCATGAAAAATATTCTGCAAAAAAACAGAACTCTGTTTTTGTACTTTCTCAAATTGTCATGTTTCTGAAACACCACCTATAATAAGGGCTTGTAATATGCATAACGTACAGTACGGTTATCATATCCTGATGCATAAAAAATGGTCAGAAACTTTGCATATTGTTTTGTTAAAAGCACTTGAAGTTTTGGTCCAGATATCAAATGAAAGGAATTACAACTTGTATAACTGAAGGTTTTCATGCTCTTTCTAAAGATGTTTCAGTTTGTTTATTGTGTATTTCTAAGAGTCTGAACAACATGATGTAGTGTGGTATTTCTTTATCCCTGAAGGTTTGGAGACATGGTTCAAAATTAACTGTGGAGATCAAGTCCCTCGTGGACGTCTGGATTTTGGAATTTGTCTTGTGGAATTGTCAACAGGTCAGTTTCCACATCTATTTATTAATATTTCTCCAAACTGTCACTTACAGATAATAAAATAGCCCAGTTTCCTTTATAATGATTTCTTTAAATCAGTACATATTTGTGCTTGAGGTTCTAAACACTCACGTTAACTCCCATAATGCATCTTTTTATTACCACATTGGGGTTCAGACTGCAGGTGTTTCTGTAACAGAAGTATTCACGTTCAAAATGTGACAAGACCAACAAGCTGACGTATCAGTAGCTCGTTGCGATGTATCGAATGCTTAGAGACAAAGCGTTAAAGGAACTTGACAACAGTATACAAGTAATCTTTTCTATAGAAAGGGAGAAGACAGAGTGAGCCTAGCTGCTGTTACATCAGTAATCAGTATAATAGCTGTTTACGAGATGGAATGTTTAAACATCTTGTTAACTTACAAAGGTAATGCTATATTACTTGGTAACTTATGATGGGGCTGTTGTAGCTGGCAACGTATCTTATGGTTAATAACAAAATGTGAAACCTATATTCACGTGGGTTCATTGTGATTACTGTTGAGAGGTGATGGTTTGTCATACAGTGTGAAATAATACTACATTAATGTGTATGTAGTTTTGATAATTTGCAGGGTGTTTTATAGAACCACACGTTCCATCAGTGATTTGAAACTGTTTCTGTGAACATGATTATACAGCATGTTTTAGAATCACTTTTAATATTTACATTGGGATAATGTTACTCGTACAATAAGCCAGAAAGTATAGTTTCATGGTTCTGAACTTTGTGTTTAATAACATCACAACAGTTAATTAAACTTTTAGTCTGATTACTGTTATAGAAACAACAACACAAATTCACGTGTAACAAGTTTCCATGTTTTTAGTATCAGATTGAAGAATCTTTATTTCGTCATTGGTATAATGGCAAATAAACAAAATGATAGCTAAACCAGTGTGATGTGTGATAAAGAAAGACACGTTTTACACATCAGTGGTGCCACCTGGTAGATGTTTTCTAAAAGTATGTGATGTTTTCACACCAGTAAATAAAACAAGCGAAAGGTTTTTTACATATCACATTCCTGTCTGTAAGTATTGTGTAACTCAAAATCTTACCCGTAATAAGTATTGTGTAACTCAATAAAATCTTACCCGTAATATGTATTGTGTAACTCAATAAAATCTTATGCGTAATAAGTATTGTGTAACTCGATAAAATCTTACCTGTAATAAGTGTTGTGTAGCTCGATAAAATCTTATCCGTAATAAGTATTGTGTAACTCGATAAAATCTTACCCGTAATATGTATTGTGTAACTCAATAAAATCTTATGCGTAATAAGTATTGTGTAACTCGATAAAATCTTACCTGTAATAAGTGTTGTGTAGCTCGATAAAATCTTATCCGTAATAAGTATTGTGTAACTCGATAAAATCTTATCCGTAATAAGTATTGTGTAACTCGATAAAATCTTACCCGTAATATGTATGTGTAACTCAATAAAATCTTATCCGTAATAAGTGTTGTGTAGCTCGATAAAATCTTACCCATAATAAGTATTGTGTAACTCAATAAAATCTTATCCGTAATAAGTATTGTGTAACTCAATAAAATCTTACGCGTAATAAGTATTGTGCAACTCAATACATTTTACTTGTAATAAGTATTGTGTAGTTTTTAATGAGGTTGTGAATTTTAAAAATATTAATTTGTCTTCTAATTAACTAGGAAATCATGAAACTGATGGAGAAGATGAGAACAAGAAAAAGCAGTGTATTTTAGTACATGGAGGCATGGATACAAATGGTGAAATATTCGACGATACTTGGGTCTTTCCATTGTAGAATTCAAAGCTCATTCATTTAACATTATCATAATACAATGCTCATGTGTTTAAGCTTTACCCGTAATTTTGTATGACACTTGGATAATTAAGATATCCTGTTAACAGCTACCACAATGTCAAAACGTTTACAGTCAACTCTAATGTCTTTTTTTATTTTATTTTATTTCTGAAATATACAGATATTTTAGACAACTGAAAACTTTTAAGCTAAACTGAATGTTAAATTTACTGTCACTTACTGTATTAAAACTAGTCTCTTGAAGTGTGGCACAAAACCAGAATTTGGAGCAGATTCTATCTGTCCTGTACCCTGCACAAAGAAAATTTAATTTTTGTGCAGAAAAAATCTCTGACCTTGCATCCGATTAATTTCAACAACTGAAAGTTTTTGACTGGCAGACAAAACATCAACTATTTGAGGTTTCAGTGCAGGATGTAATAAATAAGTGCCAGGTGGATAAAGCTCTCCACTCATAATCCAAGGGTTGCGGGTTTAATTCCCCGTCACACCAAACGTGCTCATCCTTTCAGCCGTGGGGGTGTTTTAAAGTGACGGTCAATCTCACTATTCTTTGGTAGTGATGACTAGCTGCTTTCCCTCTAGTCTTACACTACTGAATTAGGGATGGTTAGTACGGATAGCCCTCTTATAGCTTTGCATAAAATTAAAAAACAAACAAACAAGCACCACATGGTCGAGTTTCAATCCAAAGATGCCTACCAACTAAAGTGATCTGTATTAAAAGTTGTTTTTTGTCCAGTAATAACAAATTGTGATGTATATAATTTTTTTTCTCAAATAATTTACTGTGACTTTTAAAACTTGTCACTAGGTGGCTGGTAACTTGTTAGTTTTTATTTTTATGGCAGCCGTTTAAAATCTTCAGAATGTTTATAATACATTCCTAGATTAAGTCTAGAAGATGCTAGTGTGAATTTTATGCATCAGGTTGTGTGGAATGATTGTGTTTACAGCTTCTAATGCTATTTAATGTTAGAGACTAAAACTGCAACCCCTTAAAGAATCGATAAGTTAAGGTAATATTTGTTTCATAAGATGCTGTTACCAAAAACATAGATATGATGACTATGATTTACAGAGCAGTGCAATGGGGCATCAATCCATTAATATGTTTCTATAGAGAAATTACTGTTATTTGCTGGAAAGGTGTAGTAAGTCATGTCAGAACTTCACATTGGTCTTGTTTCTTGTGACCTTTCAAGTACAGCTTAAATGTGTAGTTCAGAAGCATTCAGACTGGGTTGTTTCACACTTTGCCCATGACAGGGAATGAACCCAAATTTTAACACTAATCCCATTAGGAGAATCAGCTTTAAGTGACATGAAACATCTGAGGTTATTTATCATTCTATTAAATGATAATTTGTATTAATCTCCAGGAATAGTGATCAATCTACCGTTTAGTAAGTGAAAAGCTTGTAGAAACTATATTTTCCATGTGTTTCAGTGAATCCAGGCTGTCTGGAATATTTCTTATGTGGTCATTAATTATGACTGTGCATTTATATTGCATCACTTAGACAGGAAAAAACTGACATTGGTAAATTTTAACAAATTCAAATGTAGATGAATCTTGTAACAAGGAAGTATGCAAAACAAAACACGTTACGGACACCACAGTAGTGGTGTCGTAATATAATGATCCACGTTTGGTATGTACTAGTTTTCACTGAAATTTGTACAAGAATTTCCAAAAGTGCAAATAAGTCATTCCAATGTGTTTTATGGCAATGTATTGGTGTATGTGTAAATTAGACACAGAGAGTGGTGTTAATCTTATAATTATGACAAACGTTGGAATACCTAAACATTCTAGATAATGGTACTGGTTTTGTTGTAGGTTCCAGTGCTATCCCATCTCCCTGTTAAAGATTTTCTGTTGGCTGTATTCAGAGTGCGGCTTCTGGTAGTTTTTTAAGCAGCCCACTGATGTCTGGTAATATTACACCAGTATTTCTCTTTGTATGTGTATATTTTGCTGGATGTCTTAATTTTTATGAATCTAAATGGGGCCTAGTATTTCCTTGTTTTGTAGTGATTTCAGCATAACAATGTAAACTTAACTGTTGTGTTTTTGTTGCCTGTCCAGATACTTGGCTTGTGATCATAAACGTGTTTGCTTCCAGCATTACAATATAGTTTCATTTGTCACAGGCCAGATACTGCTTGTTGGAGAAGTGTGATAAAAACTGGCTATTATTACATTTGTAGACTTTTGTCTGTGTGAATCATCCTAGTTACAAGTGAAGTCCATAATTTAACTGTGATGGTCCACCGTGCTTTAGATTTTTAGCTGGTAGCCAGTCATGGAGTTTTGTTTTTTCTGATTAAATGAAGTCTTTCCTTATTTTACCGATATGGTTCAACACTACACGCATCTTTATCTTTGTAATACAATACTACTAATAACAGCAGAATCAGAGAACTTTGCATCAGGAGCCTCTGTATTTACAGAAGTGGCTAGTTTTAGAAAGGCACCACTTGTAGTATGGGTTATTGATAACTGAATATGCAGATTGCTAAACCAAATCACGAACAACCCTCTGTCGGTTTACAAGTCTGGGTATTACTGATGAAACCCAAAGTGACTTGGGTTACAGTGAAATAATCCTATGGTAAACTTGCACAGTGATTCTCATAACCTGTAGTGCTTGTTTAGGTGAATACAGCCTCTTGGACTGACCTGTTATTTCAGTAATGCACACTGTACAAGTTAATTTATTAAACAGATGTTTAAACCACGTGGTAGCTTAATCATCAGTTTAATTTTTTCAAACCAGGGTCCAGCGTGGGTGGAATATATTCTAATTATGTGTGATTTGTTATATTTATACTAGTCTTTTAAATAAGGAAACCGTGGGTTGCTTTCTACCTGAATCAGAACAGTATAGATGTGAGCAGAATTACAACTACTTGAAGGAACGGTCCATATTTGTTTTTTTATTATTATAGTTGTCACTGTGTTAAATTTATTATCAAAACAGGGTTGCCTATAGATAATTGTTCTCAGTAAGTCTTGGTCACTGCACTACAGTATTTCATCAGTGGAAAATGACACTCGAAGCATCACGTCTGGTTCCTGCTCATCCAGTTTGTGTATTCTTTGCTCATAAGTTAGCATCCAGATGAGATACAGTCATTCATTTTGCTCGAGTCTTTATCATAAAATCAAAATATTATTAGCACTGTGGTAATTGTTTATATGGTGTGCACATTCAAAATATCTTTGTCATATATGCCTGCAAGACAATTATTGGAAAGCTAACTTCCAAACTATTTATTTATGTTTGGATTATTATTTATAATAAAACACTGGATTGATGTGGACCACAAGTCAAAATGTATGCTTAAACTTTTTTCGTGGAAAACTATCTGGCCTTTTGTTGCGTGTTACGGTCTGCAGTTTTGTAACGAATAGCTCGAGATAAAAATGTTGAATAAATATCCTTGGTATTTCATTAAAATTATCTTTAAAAAGTATTTTTATTTAACAGACAATTCTGAAGGTGTCTTAAGGGAACAGATACTCAATTCTCATAACGGCTGTTAGAACTGAATCAGTTTTGATTTTGATTTAAAAAACAAACAAACTAAAGTTTATACACAGTTAATAAGAATTTATTGACAATATTAGGTGGCCCAGTATCTACAAGTTTGTACTGTGTTAAGTACTAACACCGAGAGACAATTCAGTTTCACCGCTAATTTCTCTAACTTCATACAAGTTCTAGCACCTGTAAAAAAACAAATGACACGCTTATAAACAAAATCACTTACATTAAAGGATACAAAATATTTGTGAAGAAAATAATGGAGTCCAAGTCCAGTTTATAAACATGTTCTTACCAATACAAGAGATATTTTGATGCACAGCAGAATTAAAACTCGTATCCAGTACCGAACGTAATGATTTTAAACTTTCAAAATGCTACCAAATTCGATACCTTAATATATGTTTTTCCAGACATTTAAAACAAATTCTCTACAATTACATTTACCTTTTGCAGAATCTCGAGTGAAATTTTAATTCAGGGGTATCCAACGTAAATCAACTCGAGTTCTTTCTTTTGTGCTCGGTTTACTTAACCATTCAAAAATATTGTTCACTGTATATTATTGTTATTCAAATGCAGTTTCGGGTCACATTTTCAATTAAAAGTTCTCTTACTTATTAAAATCCACTTTTCAACTTCGGTTGATTCTGTGATTGAAACGACAACATGAAAGTTAAATTGGAGGGGGGGTATAAACACTTATTTTACTGAAGTTATAACAGTCCCCAAAGATCATCAAAATGTAAGACGCGATATCTAAAAACTGAACATACGAGTGAGAAAATGAGAAAACGAACGTTTTGTGTTGGAAGTTTTATTTCACTTTGTTTTAAGATCAAAGTTTCCAGCATTATGTAACAAATCTGAGTGACATTCAATATTATTTGAGAGAGACTTACTTTGATGTTTCCTTGACTGTTAGCTGCTACAACAACATTAGTTCCCTGTAATGTTGAAGGAAACAGTTTATATACCAATAATTATCACATAACTTGGCAAGAACCAAATATTATGACAGTATTTCTTGATACATAATATACAAACACACCCTTAACGTTTGTATAACCAACCGAGACAGAAACCAGCAATCTATGTGAAATAACTCGTGCACAAGATACCCACCAAAATCAATGGGTTATTTTTTGAAAAACATGATTTATTGTACTGTACTGGGTCGTGTCATACAAGGATTTAGAGAACTCCATTAATAACAGAAAACTAATGCAGAATTACAAGCAACTAATGGATTTCAATAAAACTGTAAATACCACTTACCATTCTCCAACAGACAGCACTAACAAATTCATTTGTCTCTTCATCCTTTCTGTCCTTCTCCTTTAGAACAGGAAACAAATTATGTTAGTAGGACAATGTAACATGAAGCAATGACTTGTATCAGATGTGACAATATAAATAACTCAGTCAAACACCAGTTTGTCCATCTTCACAAAGTGATGTTCTCACTGTCAAACACCAATTTGTCCATCTTCACAAAGTGACGTTCTCACTGTCAAACGCCAGTTTGTTTGTCTTCACAAAGTGACGTTCTCACTGTCAAACGCCAGTTTGTTTGTCTTCACAAAGTGACGTTCTCACTGTCAAACGCCAGTTTGTTTGTCTTCACAAAGTAACGCTCTTTCCATAAGTTGAGCTGGACAGTTAATTCAATTTACAAATTACCTACGAGCATCAGTTAGTGTTGGGTAAAAGCTTACATTTAGCTTACAATTATTACTGCTTTAGATTATTACTATTCATGTAATCAAAATATTAAAATTACGATTTTTCACAATTATTTTTATTATTGTTTAGTTTATGCAAATTGTCACAACTAACAACAATGATCAACTTGTCAAATTATTTTGTACACTTATTTTATATTATTCCATCTGTCCAAGACCCATGTGAGAGTTAGTTTAATTGGATTAATGACTGAGGAATAATCAGAATATTCCTATGTTCAGTTCTAGACACAAATACACACATATTACTTACTCTTCTTTTAAAGATAATTAAGGCACAAATATAACCAAGACATGGTATAGATAACAAAATATCTTTCTTTAAACTCAGTAATGAAAAGTTTAGCACAAAGTGTGTTATTTAGTTAAAAAATACTATAATAAAAACAAACTATTCTGAATCATTCCAGTAAATTTTTTAACACTTAACATTAATTTGATAGAGAAAAAGAAAAACCTATAAAGTCGACACCATATAAAAATACAGGGTGTTCGGATAGTCACTGTGCAGTTTTGTAATCATATACAAGTGCAGAGCGACTTCCCAAACACCCTGTGTATAATTTCCACAAGCAATATTTTTAACTGACAGATATTATCACACAAATATACAAGTTACCCTAATTACTTTAAGAATTGGAAAGGACACATTTTGCATCAATACAACTACAAGAATTACAATTGGTTTAAGAGTTGGTAAGCCTAAAAAGGCTTAAGCTTCTGAAGAAACAAAACTTTTGGTTAAAATATTTTAATTATACTTCTCTTACAAATATCAATAGACCATGAGGCATTTTTTAACTCAGAAAAGTGTGTAAATCAGTGATCTAAAATGGTATATTTTAAAACGTGATACGAGATCTGTTAACAAATCGAAATAACGTTCAGGGACCTATTGGTCCATGTTGGCTTTCCCATCCTTTAACCCAAACTAAAACTGTTAAAATCTATTAAAGCCTTATCACTCATAAACCTATCAAGCTTTGTTTTTAACTCAGTTAAATTCACAGCCTCCACAATATCTGAAGGTAATTCATTTCTTAGGCCAACCACTCTCATTTAAAATACAAAAAACTGTCTCAGCTGAAGACAGCTTCTATCATCTTACCAACATCTATACTTGTGTCCCCTAGTTCACTGTTAAGTATGAAAAATGTCGATTCATCAACAATATTAATTCCTTTTACAATCAGATTCCTCCAATTCTTTCTTTTCAAGAGAAAACAATTTGAAGATTTCATCCTCTATTTATATGACAACCATTTTCGCAACCCTTTGAAGAATTCATTGTCTTTCTTAAGGTAAGGAACCCACGACTGAACAATATTCTAAATGTGGCCTAACCAGTTAAATAACCTCTTTAGACTTGTGTTCAATATTTCTGTAGATACAACCTGAAATACTATTTGCCATACCACTAACAAGAGCACACTACTTGGATGGCTTAAAAGACTGGTCAACTGATACACCATGGTCCTTTTATTTTGGGACATTAAGGTTATCCGCATTCAAAACATAATTTAGTAAAAACCCACATGCGATATCTTGCAATCATTGTAATTAAAACCCATCCACTGTTTATTTGTCCAACTCACTAAATGATCTAAATCCTTTTGTAAATCAGTAACATCCTCTTCACAGCCATCAACAACCAAGATCTTAAGATCATCAGTACATTTACAGAATTTGTTGACCACTCCTTAATCTATGTCATTACTGTAAGATAAAAAATAGCAAAAGTCCTCAGACTGAGTCTGGGGTATACCACTTGTAACATTAATCCAGGTTGACTGAACTCTACTTAAAACAGCCCTCTGCTCCCACCCCCTCTCAAACCACTCTTCTATCCAATTAGTTAACTCATCTTCCACACTTATAAGAGATGCGTTTCTTTACAGATCTTGTCAACTGCTTTCTGAAAATCCAGTACCATTTTCAAAGAATGTCAAAGACTTGTACATCAAGATTTGTCTTTAGGGAAACCAATACTGACTATCCAATAAAATTATAAACTTTGTTAAATAACTTTGCAAAGTTTTATTATTATACTTTCCAAAACTCAAAAACAATAGGGCTATAATTATTGGGACAATTTCTATTACCTCCCTTAAAGATAGAAACGACATTAGCTAATTTCCAATCTGCTGGTACTCGCCATAATTCGAGGACTTCCCAAAAATTGTGGCAAGTGGCTCACAAAGTTCTTGACTTTCCTTAAATCCCTTGAGGAAACATTATCCGAAAGAAGCCTTATTCAAAAAACTTGCTAATTTTATTTTACCAAGCTCAGAATTTATTGAATTATCTTAAACTTTGTTTTCATTAATCAATTACTTAAGATGTGAAATAGTACTTAAGTATTCATTTGTACAAACTGAAGAAAAAGTAAAATAACCCATCAGATACAAGCCTTCCTTCATCATCCTACAAGTCATACCCCCATCATAACATTATATGACACCTTAATTCACTTTTAAAAAAATCCAGGTGGGTTAAAGAGTTTGACTCATAATCTGAAAGTCCAAAGTTTGAATCCCTGTCATATCAAACATGCTCGCCCTTTCCGCAGTGGAGGCATTATAATGTGACAGTCAATTCCACTATTGGTTGATAAAAAAGTAGCCAGAGAATAGCCCTCTAGTCTTATACTGCTAAATTAGGGACTGCTAGTGCAGATAGCCCTTGTGTAGCTTTATGTGAAATTAAATAAAAAAAACAATGTAAAGTAGCAATCAGATGGTTTCATACTTTTCACTTCCCCTGCAAATAAAGTAAGTTTTTCCAGAATTACACACTCGATCATACAATACACATAACGTGGACGTTGGTTCAGTATACTAATCATTATTTAATCTGGCTACAAAGGGTAAACAAAAGCTTCAGATGATGACACCACAGAAATATACCTTCAAAACAGACACTTAGCAATAACAAGAGATATTAAGACATTGAATTTTTTATTTATTACATAAAAGTTAACAGACATCAAAATGTAATGAATTAGAGAGTTACTTGTCATGGCTAAGTTATAATACACAAATAACAGTTAAACAACACTGTTTACGTTCACGTGCATGTTATGATAAAAATGGAGGGGAAGAAGCTTTGGGGTAGTTACAAAACTTTCTTTTTACAACCCCTTAATTTCCCAACCTTTCCTAGGTTCGTGGTCATCCCATTAAACTACGTGTATGGTGTAATACACACTACGATGAATCAATCCACACTTACCAGTACACTCCTCACGGTGTCAAACTTGAAAGTTAACACTTGCTTGGACATGCCTTTGTAGTATATGTACAAGGAATTGTTTTCGCTTCCTGTTAAAAAGACTTTCTGTAATAATCTTTACCTCTTTAGCAAATCCAATAACTGAAAATAAAGTTATCTATCTGACATGACAACTCCTCCAGTTTGTACCATCTCTGTTTGTTCTGCGTATTTTAGAGAACTCGGTTGGACATTTTGTATCAAAATAACAAAATGCCTTAAAAGAAAGTTCTACAATTATCTGTGATGACGAGAAAACCCACTTGCAGAGACAATTATACATTTAAAAACAGCTGGTATGGGTAGAGAAGAGACTGAGAGAGGACCGAACAACGTTTCAACCTTTTTCGGTTATCACCAGGTTCGCTTTAACCAAAGAGCTTTCTCTACCCATATCACCCATTTTTAAAGTATGTAAATTTATATAATTTTTCCATTTGCTACAATTATACAGCCTCCCCCCGTGACAAAAAACGAAAAAGGGGGTGTAATAACACTGAAATAAACCAATGACATACAAGAAAAACAAGTCAGGGTGAAGTATCATATAAATAAATTACAACGTACGTTTCTGTTGTGGAATACACCTGGAAACTAAAACCATAAGATGGCACAAAATTCAAATTTTCAACCAACACACTGTACGCATTACAGTTTTATTAATACATGCCAGTTAGATACTGTTAAGTTGTATTTAGGTTTTAAGATGCACGTTTAAAAGATTTAATAAACTTTTAATGTAACTTAAAACTCAACTCTGAAGTACTCATTAATGTGTGTTAAGATAAATAATAAATGGAAATGAATATGAAATATTAAAAAGGATATTACATTAGAAATATTACCCATAGAAGAAATTTTACGATTCTTTGACGGATAGTTTAAAATGTACATTTCTATTCCTTGTATAGACAGTACATTAATGACAATAGCCTACAGTTAATAATGTGGTAGAGAAAATAAAAAAATAACTTGACAGTGTTTTAGAAGGTCGTAGAGGCTTATACAAACGAAATTCAAAAGCTGTAAACGTGAGAAAACAATTTTATCCTTAAAATGAATATCACCTTGCATGTGAATTATTCTGTCTCAATGAAATAATTAGAATAAATAATAAATTTCTAGTAAAAAGAAAGAAACAATATTACATCGTTTATTTTGCTGGAATTTATGTGCATTTAGGAAACTTCCTGTGAAGTTAAATAGCTTCATCAACTACTTGTATTTTTGAAACGAAGTTTGACAAGAGTTACGTCACATCCTAGAAATGTAGGGATGCGGTGTGTTAAACAGATCTGGAACTCACCACAAGCAACGTAGTCACCGTCAGTGGCTAAACCAACAAAGTTCTTCTCATTTATGTGGCCCTTGAAAGAACGTAAACAATGCGGTTTGTTGATGTTCCATAGTTTCAACTGGCTATCTGTAGAACTACGGGATAGATTAAACATTCAGGTTCAATAAATGGATGTTTATATTGATGACAAAGTTTCTTGATTTTACTATTAATGCTTATTTCTAGTTTATCTCAAAACAAGTTTATTTCCAGATGGTCCATTGGTCAAACTGACCAATCTCATATAAAGTTTAGGTTGAGAAAATAAAAATTTAAACCCCCAAAATCAAACCAAAAACGTTTCAAATTTATTTATGACATTTTAGAGATATGCTAAAATTAAATTTTAGGATATTTTTCAAACAAAGAAAAGTGTTTTTAACATGAAACTCACTTTGCAGTGGGAGCAGGTAACACTCCGAATCCATGTATTAATGGAGAAATCTTTGGTGACAAAACCACATTAAAAATTCCAATTGTTACCTCTAAATATTACTCTCAAAGACTGCTCAACACGTGTCAAAGATACACAAAACATACAAGTAATAGTATGGAAACTATGAAGGTCAACCTGGGGTTATGAAGTCGTCTGATTCGACCAAGCTTGTGGTGAGAGTTAAGAAACACGCCAGACAAGCGTATAACTTAAAATCTTGTATTTTAACACAAACTACTACTAACATGAATACAAATAATACCAACAACAAGTGGAAACTCAACCAGGAACAGAAAGACTAAAGTTACAATTATGAAACACAATAGACACAACACTTTTCATAGCATCTATGATAGAGAAGACAACCACCTTACAACACGAATAATGCTGGAATAATGAGTTCAGAACCACACACGAGAAAAAGATAGAAAGACACTTCTTGCATTCACCTAACTGATAACATAAAGCGGCCAGCCTAGTATAGAAGTAAACAAGATTAGAAACACCCCCTAAAAGGTGTAAGACCCTAAACGAGTGGCTACCATAGCAGCCTGTGGCACAGCAGTATGTCTACTGACACAAACCACTAAAAACCTGGTTTCAATACCTGTGATGGGCAAACAACAGATTGCTCATTGTGTAGCTTTGGGCTTAACTGCAAGCAACCCATAGCAGATGTAGGATATTAAAGCTAAGCCTCTGTCACTACAAAAATAGTTCGTATGATCTCTCTAAACATGGCAGCTGGTTGATTAACAGCTGATGAAAATTAGTAATCAGACTTGGGTGTAATGGTTAATAACTATGACAGAGACAAACATCCAATCCCCACAGCTTTATCCAAAGTAATTAACTTTAAAATTGTTGGCCCTCATTAACAACACAGCACTGTGGGGAGGTAACATTACACTTTAATCCACTTACGCTGATACAATTTCTTCAGTGTTCAAAAACTTCACATACGAAACAGCTTTTTTATGTCCACGGAACGTTCCCAAGGGTTGTTTAATGTTTCTAAGGTCGTAATAATGCACGCTGTGATCTGAAACGAAACACGTCTTAAAGAGGTGACAAAGAACCTAGATTTTATGACTAACATTTTCTTTTTACTTTGATTACTATAGAAAGTTACATAATAGAAGAATCTAACTTTTGTTGTGAGAAAATGATACAAATATAACGTGTATATGAATAGCGTTATATACATATAAACATCAAAACTAGAACTAACAAACGAATCTAAAGAGTTTCTGATCCTTATTTTATATTACACTCATTACTGTTTTATAATGAAGTTAATTTCCTATTAACAATTACTGCAATTAATAATAGTGAATCAATAATCAGTGGTGTCCAGAAAACCCACTTGTAGAGAAATGTGTGTGTAAAAACGGCTGGTTTGGGTTGACCGAAGAAGTTCGAAACGTCGTTCGCTCCTCTACGTAAAATATTTTCTCAACCCAAACGAGCCGATTTTACATACATAATAATAGAAGTTATTTCATTATACATACTTTAAATGAAACATATGAAATACAAAATATCAAATTATGTGCAAGTTTCTTTGGTCTAAACACTTTCACCATCACAGATTTAGTCATATTTCCAAATCTTTCAACCACGTCCAGATATAAAATATAAAGGGGGTGAGCCCCTTCTCCCTACTCCCCCAAAATTATTTCTACATACACTAAAACTGGTAAATTAAATATCTGACTTATAAAATCATTCACTGTGACAAAAATATATTTTTAATGACTTGAAAGGTTTCTGACAAGTGTACAAATAGACAAACCATACTTTATGTTCTATAAAATTAAATTAGACACAAACAAAATTCTCTTAGATTGTTTTTTCATTGATTTTAATATATATTTCAAAACCATTTATTGATAAAAATGAGTGTTCACTTTAACAGTTTGGGATAGATTAACCTAGATTGGTATTGATAATAGAAAGACTGGGAAAGAGTACTTCATCAGATATATCAAAAATCTAAATCATAAAAGAAAAACATTTAAAATTTGTAGTTTCTTCGGAGATCAGGAGAAAAATAATTTTGCGAGTCTCCAGTATGAATGTAAAGAAATTTAACGAACAATAGGCTAAGATTACGAGAAGCGTTTAAAGTCTACGAAGGAGGTTTACGGATAAATTCTGATTGTTAACACTTTAGTAGAGATAAAATTAAGGTGACAGTAATAGACAAGTACCAAGTCTGGAGCTGTCAATGTCCTCTTCTATTACCCATAAGCAAGCAGAACAGAGAGAATAAAAACAAACTGGGAATTATGATTGGCTAAAAACATCTCTCATGACACAAACATGCAAACACTGAACAAAGAAAGGACACATGAATCACTACATTTGATTTTTGGACTGCATATCATTTTAAAGCTACAAATTAATACAATGTCCATACTGTAATAATTACAAGTTTTAAAAAAAAAATTCAATATCTCTCAATGCAGTGGAAAATCTTTAATAAGACCAAATATTTTGAAATTAATTAGAATAAAACAAGTTGACATCTCTACACAAAAATCACACATTTTATATCATTTACATATATTTTTTCAATCGCTGGTTGTTTCTCTAAAATAGTGATGTCTTATTATTATTCTATTGTAAACACCTAACCTGCACTGCTTATAAGACAATTAAGAATATACTACATTACTGAAACTTATAACTGGTCAAAAATTATGTAAATATGTTGTGATTGGTCAAAAAAATCTGTTTTAATATGTTGTGATTGGTCTCATTGAAGAACTTCCATTGTACAAAATATAGATAAGAAATGTTTGCCGGTGTAAATCTTACTAACCAGCCGAACCAAATGCCAGGTGGTATCTGCTTTCAGGGTTAAACTTGACACAACACACGTTGGCCTTTGTCTCCAGTGATGTTACAGAATGGTCCATTCCAGTTGACCAAAGCTTAACTACAGAACGATAAACAAGATTTTTTTTTAGAGATTGGATCTTTTCCAATCTTTTCACAGAAACTTTTGCACACAAAAAGAACTTGACATTTCATTTTGCATTTAAAACATTTTTTAATCAAAGAATTTTCTCTTTCAAAAAACAGAGTCGTTGGTGCTTGATGAATTATGTGCAAAACTTCTAAAAGGTTAATAGCATCAACTGTCCCTAATTTTATAAATTAAAGATAACCAGTCAACACCACCAGCTCTTGTTGTAAATTAAAGATAACCAGTCAACACCACCAACTCTTGTTGTAAATTAAAGATAACCAGTCAACACCACCAGCTCTTGTTGTAAATTAAAGATAACCAATCGACACCACCAACTCTTCTTCTAAATTAAAGATAAACAATCAACACCACCAACTCTTGTTGTAAATTAAAGATATCCAACCAACACCACCAACTCTTGTTGTAAATTAAAGATAACCAACCAACACCACCAACTCTTCTTCTAAATTAAAGATAACCAATCAACACCACCAACTCTTGTTGTAAATTAAAGATATCCAACCAACACCACAAACCTCTTGTTGTAAATTAAAGATAACCAACCAACACCACCAGCTCTTGTTCTAAATTAAAGATATCCAACCAACACCACCAACTCTTCTTCTAAATTAAAGATAACCAGTCAACACCACCAACTCTTGTTGTAAATTAAAGATAACCAGTCAACACCACCAACTCTTGTTGTAAATTAAAGATAACCAATCAACACCACCAACTCTTGTTGTAAATTAAAGATATCCAATCAACACCACCAACTCTTGTTGTAAATTAAAGATATCCAATCAACACCACCAACTCTTGTTGTAAATTAAAGATAACCAACCAACACCACCAACTCTTGTTGTAAATTAAAGATAACCAACCAACACCACCAACTCTTGTTGTAAATTAAAGATAACCAACCAACACCACCAACTCTTGTTGTAAATTAAAGATAACCAACCAACACCACCAACTCTTGTTGTAAATTAAAGATATCCAACCAACACCACAAACCTCTTGTTGTAAATTAAAGATAACCAACCAACACCACCAACTCTTGTTGTAAATTAAAGATATCCAACCAACACCACCAACTCTTGTTGTAAATTAAAGATAACCAGTCAACACCACCAGCTCTTGTTGTAAATTAAAGATAACCAATCGACACCACCAACTCTTCTTCTAAATTAAAGATAAACAATCAACACCACCAACTCTTGTTGTAAATTAAAGATATCCAACCAACACCACCAACTCTTGTTGTAAATTAAAGATAACCAACCAACACCACCAACTCTTCTTCTAAATTAAAGATAACCAATCAACACCACCAACTCTTGTTGTAAATTAAAGATATCCAACCAACACCAC
Source organism: Carcinoscorpius rotundicauda (assembly GCA_011833715.1). Lineage (NCBI taxonomy): Eukaryota > Metazoa > Arthropoda > Merostomata > Xiphosura > Limulidae > Carcinoscorpius > Carcinoscorpius rotundicauda. The sequence goes on from CM022402.1 coordinate 5,166,066, forward strand.
AAACCTCTTGTTGTAAATTAAAGATAACCAACCAACACCACCAGCTCTTGTTCTAAATTAAAGATATCCAACCAACACCACCAACTCTTCTTCTAAATTAAAGATAACCAGTCAACACCACCAACTCTTGTTGTAAATTAAAGATAACCAGTCAACACCACCAACTCTTGTTGTAAATTAAAGATAACCAATCAACACCACCAACTCTTGTTGTAAATTAAAGATATCCAATCAACACCACCAACTCTTGTTGTAAATTAAAGATATCCAATCAACACCACCAACTCTTGTTGTAAATTAAAGATAACCAACCAACACCACCAACTCTTGTTGTAAATTAAAGATAACCAACCAACACCACCAACTCTTGTTGTAAATTAAAGATAACCAACCAACACCACCAACTCTTGTTGTAAATTAAAGATAACCAACCAACACCACCAACTCTTGTTGTAAATTAAAGATATCCAACCAACACCACAAACCTCTTGTTGTAAATTAAAGATAACCAACCAACACCACCAACTCTTGTTGTAAATTAAAGATAACCAGTCAACACCACCAACTCTTGTTGTAAATTAAAGATAACCAGTCAACACCACCAACTCTTGTTGTAAATTAAAGATATCCAACCAACACCACAAACCTCTTGTTGTAAATTAAAGATAACCAACCAACACCACCAACTCTTGTTGTAAATTAAAGATAACCAACCAACACCACCAACTCTTGTTGTAAATTAAAGATAACCAACCAACACCACCAACTCTTGTTGTAAATTAAAGATAACCAACCAACACCACCAACTCTTGTTGTAAATTAAAGATATCCAACCAACACCACAAACCTCTTGTTGTAAATTAAAGATAACCAACCAACACCACCAACTCTTGTTGTAAATTAAAGATAACCAACCAACACCACCAACTCTTGTTGTAAATTAAAGATATCCAACCAACACCACAAACCTCTTGTTGTAAATTAAAGATAACCAACCAACACCACCAGCTCTTGTTCTAAATTAAAGATATCCAACCAACACCACCAACTCTTCTTCTAAATTAAAGATAACCAGTCAACACCACCAACTCTTGTTGTAAATTAAAGATAACCAGTCAACACCACCAACTCTTGTTGTAAATTAAAGATAACCAATCAACACCACCAACTCTTGTTGTAAATTAAAGATATCCAATCAACACCACCAACTCTTGTTGTAAATTAAAGATATCCAATCAACACCACCAACTCTTGTTGTAAATTAAAGATAACCAACCAACACCACCAACTCTTGTTGTAAATTAAAGATAACCAACCAACACCACCAACTCTTGTTGTAAATTAAAGATAACCAACCAACACCACCAACTCTTGTTGTAAATTAAAGATAACCAACCAACACCACCAACTCTTGTTGTAAATTAAAGATAACCAACCAACACCACCAACTCTTGTTGTAAATTAAAGATAACCAACCAACACCACCAACTCTTGTTGTAAATTAAAGATAACCAACCAACACCACCAACTCTTGTTGTAAATTAAAGATATCCAACCAACACCACCAACTCTTGTTGTAAATTAAAGATATCCAATCGACACCACCAACTCTTGTTATAAATTAAAGATAACCAACCAACACCACCAACTCTTGTTGTAAATTAAAGATAACCAACCAACACCACCAACTCTTGTTGTAAATTAAAGATAACCAACCAACACCACCAACTCTTGTTGTAAATTAAAGATAACCAGCCAACACCACTAACTCTTGTTGTAAATTAAAGATATCCAGTCAACATCACCAACTCTTGGGTGCTCTGTTCAAAAAGTGGGATTCGACTGCTACTTGTATAATGCATGCACGGCCTCAAAATGGAATGCATGTTGTTTTCTTTGCAACATTATTGGTGCAGTCTGTACTGTCACAGTACGGCACACTCGTCTTCTTTTAAAAACTTAACAGTTACACGTACTTAAGACACTGCTCATTACCGACTTATACTAGTCATTAAAAAAATCTATTTCCAAAAGCAATCTTATAATGGATAAAAGGCAGTTCTATAACACTAGTTCACAATTTATTTTAATAGAATAAAAAAGCCAATAAGGTCCAAGAACACATCATAGAATTGTTGTAAAAGTTTAGTAACACTTGTAGTAACATTAAAACATCATATTTGATTTTTATTCAAAAGAATACAACAAAATAAACTGAAGTAAATATAAAACGTTCAACAGGTACATGTAGACATTTTCTAGAAAGTCAAGAAGGGAGTAACTGTGTGTCACACTGTAATAACCAAACTTTTGAATACAGTAATTACTTTTCCTTTATGTAATATATCAAAGTAAAGATACCGAGCCTTTTATAAATATGGCAAACTATGCTGTCCGATTTCAGCTTCTAAAAAGTCATAAAGATAACCTGAATAACCTCATGTTGTAACATTGTTTCAACACTTATAAACAGAGGATGCAGTATATACCTTTAGAATCATCAGATCCTGATGCAACTAGTTTGGTGTCAACACGGTTGAAATCAACACTCCAGCAACGTTTCTCGTGTTCCTAGATGCACATGTAAAATGACAAAAGGATGAGATCAGTTGACACAACATTTCTTTACATATCACGTTAAGATATGCATGTTTATGTATACAAGTGACCATATTTCTCTTAACAAAATATATTTCAGACAACTGTCCAAGTAAGGAGGAAAAACAGTGTGTAAGACAATGAGTTGTTGTTGCATTTTTGTTTATAAACACAACTGGGATTGAACTGGTTATTAAAACAATGAATTAAAAAACTATCACAAAATAGCAAAATAAATTGACTGACTAATATCAAAATATACCACTATGTGACACAAACACCAAAATGACTTCCCCACGTCTTTGGATAATTTTTCTGATAAACGTACACACACTGTTCTTCAAATTTTACTACAGGGTGGTCGCCAGAAAAGCGGACAATTTGTCAAACAGCTATTTATTTTTACAAAGAATAACTTTTACAAAGTTTTTTAAAGGCATATATTATATTACACTCATAGATGCTCAAAATGCATTTTACGATATTAAAATCATGCATTTTATTCATGATGTAAAGAAATCAAAATAGAAATGAGTAAGCACGCATTTTATTCATGATCTCATCTGACCCTCAAATTTTCCGCTTTTCTAGCGACCACCCTGTATATACACAAGTACTTGAACAAAAATACCGTGTGTTTTATGTAACAAACCTATCTCTGTTTTTAAGCTACTGAACAAAGGGAAGGCAGCTAATCAGTAACATCCTATTAATTACTTTAAAAGATTGTTTCTCAGTCGTGGAAACCAATTTCAAGACTTGTTTTGGATCATACTCAGATAAAAACTAATTCACCACACTAATACACAGTCCATTATAACCCAACAGTTAACAGTTATAAACCAATTCACCACACTAATACACAGTCCATTATAACCCAACAGTTAGTTATAAACCAATTCACCACACTAATACACAGTCCATTATAACCCAACAGTTAGTTATAAACCAATTCACCACACTAATACACAGTCCATTATAACCAACAGTTAATAGTTATAAACCAATTCACCACACTAATACACAGTCCATTATAACCAACAGTTAATAGTTATAAACCAATTCACCACACTAATACACAGTCCATTATAACCAACAGTTAATAGTTATAAACCAATTCACCACACTAATACACAGTCCATTCTAACCCAACAGTTAGTTATAAACCAATTCACCACACTAATACACAGTCCATTATAACCAACAGTTAACAGTTATAAACCAATTCACCACACTAATACACAGTCCATTCTAACCCAACAGTTAACAGTTATAAACCAATTCACCACACTAATACACAGTCCATTCTAACCCAACAGTTAACAGTTATAAACCAATTCACCACACTAATACACAGTCCATTCTAACCCAACAGTTAACAGTTATAAACCAATTCACCACACTAGTACACAGTCCATTCTAACCAACAGTTAACAGTTATAAACCAATTCACCACACTAATACACAGTCCATTCTAACCCAACAGTTAACAGTTATAAACCAATTCACCACACTAATACACAGTCCATTATAACCCAACAGTTAATAGTTATAAACCAATTCACCACACTAATACACAGTCCATTATAACCCAACAGTTAATAGTTATAAACCAATTCACCACACTAATACACAGTCCATTACAACCAACAGTTAACAGTTATAAACCAATTCACCACACTAATACACAGTCCATTATAACCAACAGTTAACAGTTATAAACCAATTTACCACACTAATACACAGTCCATTATAACCAACAGTTAATAGTTATAAACCAATTCACCACACTAATACAGTCCATTCTAACCCAACAGTTAACAGTTATAAACCAATTTACCACACTAATACACAGTCCATTCTAACCCAACAGTTAACAGTTATAAACCAATTCACCACACTAATACACAGTCCATTATAACCCAACAGTTAGTTATAAACCAATTCACCACACTAATACACAGTCCATTATAACCCAACAGTTAGTTATAAACCAATTCACCACACTAATACACAGTCCATTATAACCCAACAGTTAGTTATAAACCAATTCACCACACTAATACACAGTCCATTATAACCAACAGTTAATAGTTATAAACCAATTCACCACACTAATACACAGTCCAGTATAACCAACAGTTAACAGTTATAAACCAATTCACCACACTAATACACAGTCCATTATAACCAACAGTTAACAGTTATAAACCAATTCACCACACTAATACACAGTCCATTCTAACCCAACAGTTAACAGTTATAAACCAATTCACCACACTAATACACAGTCCATTATAACCAACAGTTAACAGTTATAAACCAATTCACCACACTAATACACAGTCCATTATAACCCAACAGTTAGTTATAAACCAATTCACCACACTAATACACAGCCCATTATAACCCAACAGTTAATAGTTATAAACCAATTCACCACACTAATACACAGTCCATTATAACCCAACAGTTAATAGTTATAAACCAATTCACCACACTAATACACAGTCCATTATAACCAACAGTTAATAGTTATAAACCAATTCACCACACTAATACACAGTCCATTATAACCCAACAGTTAATAGTAATAAACCAATTCACCACACTAATACACAGTCCATTATAACCCAACAGTTAGTTATAAGCCAATTCACCACACTAATACACAGTCCATTATAACCCAACAGTTAGTTATAAGCCAATTCACCACACTAATACACAGTCCATTATAACCCAACAGTTAGTTATAAGCCAATTCACCACACTAATACACAGTCCATTATAACCAACAGTTAATAGTTATAAACCAATTCACCACACTAATACACAGTCCATTATAACCAACAGTTAACAGTTATAAACCAATTTACCACACTAATACACAGTCCATTATAACCAACAGTTAATAGTTATAAACCAATTCACCACACTAATACAGTCCATTCTAACCCAACAGTTAACAGTTATAAACCAATTTACCACACTAATACACAGTCCATTCTAACCCAACAGTTAACAGTTATAAACCAATTCACCACACTAATACACAGTCCATTATAACCCAACAGTTAACAGTTATAAACCAATTCACCACACTAATACACAGTCCATTATAACCCAACAGTTAACAGTTATAAACCAATTCACCACACTAATACACAGTCCATTATAACCCAACAGTTAACAGTTATAAACCAATTCACCACACTAATACACAGTCCATTATAACCAACAGTTAACAGTTATAAACCAATTCACCACACTAATACACAGTCCAGTATAACCAACAGTTAACAGTTATAAACCAATTCACCACACTAATACACAGTCCATCATAACCAACAGTTAACAGTTATAAACCAATTCACCACCACTAATACACAGTCCATCATAACCAACAGTTAAGAGTTATAAACCAATTTCACCACACTAATACACAGTCCATCATAACCAACAGTTAACAGTTATAAACCAATTCACCACACTAATACACAGTCCATTATAACCCAACAGTTAGTTATAAGCCAATTCACCACACTAATACACAGTCCCAATGTAGATAACCCAACAGTGAATATGTTATAAACCAATTCACCACACTAATACACAGTCCATTATAACCAACAGTTAATAGTTATAAACCAATTCACCACACTAATACACAGTCCATTATAACCCAACAGTTAATAGTAATAAACCAATTCACCACACTAATACACAGTCCATTATAACCCAACAGTTGAGTTATAAACCAATTCACCACACTAATACACAGTCCATTATAACCCAACAGTTGATAGTTATAAACCAATTCACCACACTAATACACAGTCCATTCTAACCCAACAGTTAACAGTTATAAACCAATTCACCACACTAATACACAGTCCATTATAACCCAACAGTTAATAGTTATAAACCAATTCACCACACTAATACACAGTCCATTCTAACCCAACAGTTAACAGTTATAAACCAATTCACCACACTAATACACAGTCCATTATAACCCAACAGTTAACAGTTATAAACCAATTCACCACACTAATACACAGTCCATTATAACCAACAATTAACAGTTATAAACCAATTCACCACACTAATACACAGTCCATGATAACCAACAATTAACAGTTATAAACCAATTCACCACACTAATACACAGTCCATTATAACCCAACAGTTGATAGTTATAAACCAATTCACCACACTAATACACAGTCCATTCTAACCCAACAGTTAATAGTTATAAACCAATTCACCACACTAATACACAGTATATTATAACCAACAGTTAATAGTTATAAACCAATTCACTAAACAAATTTTTGTCAGAAAAATACAAAATTTAACATTTGAATAACATTAAAGATGTGCCCTTTACTGAAAGATAAATCAGACAATAAAACATTGCCTTTATCAGTAAATGTAGAAAGCTCTATGAAAATAATGGTAACAAAATATAAAGTGTAAATCAGGGCTACACACCTTGATGTTCGATTCTATATGAGAATTTCGCAATGCGACGATACCTGAAAGTTCCGTATCTTCTGACCGGTGAAAGCGTCCCAGATGGTGACAGTTCCCTCGTAATCACTGCTTGCTAACATCCCTTTGTGATAGGAGCTCCAACTGATACAGCTTGAATATACAAGTTTTCTTATTACTGAGTGCAATCAGTACTCAAAGAAACAGGTCTGTTTCTGTATATACACTACATAATAGCTTCTACAGCTAATTCTCATGATAACATGTAAACCTCAACGAAGGTTTTCTATCAATTTGATAAAAACATTTCATTTCTTCTGGATTATTTACCCACTACAGAAGTTTAGTATTTGCCAAAGCATGGTTATGTCCTTGTTATATAGTTCAGTTAAAGCATGTTTGTCAGTGCACGTGCGAGATAGCGTACGTTTCTCAACCCAAATTGTCACAGCACACAAGTAGAAATATTTCACTCAATAAATTATTCTAGTTATTAAATAAAGTGACTAGTTTAGGAAAATAAACCTTATATATTTTAACAAATAAGTTATTAACATCTGCCACGAGTCATTACTGAATATCATGTCACTTAACTTGTCGTGTTAATTTTTACCGTCACATCTATTTTGTGCAAAATAACAAACCAAATATATTTTTTGATGTAGTGCTAACTATCTGCTAAAAAAAACAAAACTTGGTTAAATTGGAATACCACTGAAAAGAATGGCTTAAATACATGTGGTTAAAAATGAATTCATCATAAAAACATTAAAATTACACAGAAAATGATACTTTGTAATTACCATATGCATGGATCTCTGTCGTATCTTTCTGTATTATAGTACAAATTATGTAAAACAATGAAACAAATCATAAATCCTAAACATTTCTTTCATATCAAGCCTGTTCTTTTTTTTTTTTAAAGGTTATATTTATTACAAAAATTTTAAATTGACAGTTTAAAACTCACACAGACGTTTTTAAATCATGTTTGTACTACATACAAGAAGAAACGAAAAATTTAAGAACCACAAAATAATCTACATTCAATCCACAATGGAACTAACCTGATTTTTGAATTACACACCATCTCGTTCACTGGATAGTGCATGTCTATGGTATCCATTATCGCAGTGCCATAATCAAAGACCTGCATCATAATTAACATGTTAAAAGAACAGCTGAGCAATAAAAATTACAAAATCAAACAAAAAAGACAAAAGTAATTAATGTGTTTATCAGATTCAGTTTTAACTGTGTTTTTAGTACACAATCCAACAATGTTTTAAAAGAACATATTAATTGTAAATAGTTTCAAATTAACATTACTGTAAACATTAAACCTGAACTGGGTATTTGGAACTATAGAATGTAGTTAGGGGCTTATAATTTGTTAACATTAAAGAACTTAAGGAAAATATGTTAAGTGAGAATAATTATTCACTGTTAGGTTTAGCACACAGTTTGTAACCAACTTGTACGTGAACAACCACAGCCCTCAGTTGGTAACCAACTTGTACGTGAACAACCACAGCTCTCAGTTGGTAACCAACTTGTACACAAACAACCACAGCCCTCAGTTCGTAACCAACTTGTACGTGAACAACCACAGCTCTCAGTTGGTAACCAACTTGTACGTGAACAACCACAGCCCTCAGTTGTTAACCAACTTGTACGTGAACAACCACAGCCCTCAGTTGTTAACCAACTTGTACGTGAACAACCACAGCCCTCAGTTCGTAACCAACTTGTACGTGAACAACCACAGCTCTCAGTTCGTAACCAACTTGTACGTGAACAACCACAGCCCTCAGTTGTTAACCAACTTGTACGTGAACAACCACAGCTCTCAGTTGGTAACCAACTTGTACGTGAACAACCACAGCTCTCAGTTGGTAACCAACTTGTACGTGAACAACCACAGCTCTCAGTTGGTAACCAACTTGTACGTGAACAACCACAGCTCTCAGTTGGTAACCAACTTGTACGTGAACAACCACAGCTCTCAGTTGGTAACCAACTTGTACGTGAACAACCACAGCTCTCAGTTGGTAACCAACTTGTACGTGAACAACCACAGCCCTCAGTTGGTAACCAACTTGTACACAAACAACCACAGCCCTCAGTTCGTAACCAACTTGTACGTGAACAACCACAGCTCTCAGTTGGTAACCAACTTGTACGTGAACAACCACAGCTCTCAGTTGGTAACCAACTTGTACGTGAACAACCACAGCTCTCAGTTGGTAACCAACTTGTACGTGAACAACCACAGCTCTCAGTTGGTGACCAACTTGTACGTGAACAACCACAGCCCTCAGTTCATAACTCCATGTTTACCAACAAACAATTCTTCTGCCTAACTCTTATTTTAGAACTCAAAATGATCTTCCTTCCTGCATTTGTTTTTTTTCAATATTTTATTTAAACTTCAAACAGAATCAAATATTTTAAACTGTGTTTAAATAGGTGAAAAGTTGCAGGATAAGGGAGATGAAAATAAATAAATTTACCATTAATTAATGAAATTTAATGGATTATTAAATCTTCAGAGATTTTTACATTTGCAAAAATGATGCCATAACTTTAACTAAGAGAATTGGAAAGAAAACAATTTCTCTGAAATGAAAAAAGAAACAAAACAAATTAACTTTGAGTCAGAACAGTCAGATTTTGCAATATAATTGCATTAATTTACATATAATAATGGCTTGTGGAAAGATCCTTTGGGAATAATGTTTCCTCAGGAACGTAGCGTTAGAGCTGACCATAACTGGTGCTAGACAAAGAACAGCAGAACACTTGTCTGTATTAAAACAAAGCTATATGAATTAGATTTTAACATCTATTCTAAACTGTATTCTTAGGAGAAGGTGTAACAAGAATTTTAGACATTAAAAGTTTTTCTATAAATAAGTAAACACACCCCCCTCGACTGTAACCAATTTAAAGAAAATAGTAACCTTAGAAAGACGCTGTTCTAGAAATTAGTTTAATTAAAAATGTATCATACCTAAGCTCTCCACCAGGTGATACTTAAACAGTTAACATTATTTCTTGCTCGCAACTTCTTTAACCTGTTGACTGCCAAGTATTTCATCTGCTACTGCAGTCCTATATCAGGTTTTTTTCAGCAAAATTGAGCATTTTTTAAAACACTGAATCGAAAGTGAAACAATTTGCAAGTAGGTCAAATGCATGTATGGTGCTGACATCTAGCGTTGAAGTTAGGTGTTACTGAGAACAAGTTAACTCATCCATAGCACTGTGTTATCAATCGGTTTGGACGAGTTATCTCGTCTACAGCACTGAACAGGTTAATGTGGAGTACAGTTACATATCAACCACTGAATCAGACATAAAGGTTCCCACGTATAGGACTGTTTGTCACAAATGCCATAAACACAGTCAAACAGGAGGTCTCGGAAACTTACATTATGTCAATATGACATGAAGGATAAAATTACTAGGAGATAGCTAACAGTCATGAGCAAGACAAACTTGAAACTTAACATGTTGTATCAAAATAAAATCTTACCTTAATTTTTTTAGTGACTCCAGCAATTGCAAAAAATTCATTATCTTTATCAAATTCAATACTGTGGGTGGAGAGAAAAAAAAAGTAAAATTAGTAAACAAATAAATAAAAAAAAAATTTTTCTACGTAGAAATAACAGTCTGGGATGCGAGAAATATTACATACATTTTGGCTGAAAATTCTTGTGCAACGATACACTAAAAATCAGCTGAAAATTCCAACGTTTTGAAATGCATTATAAATTATTATGCATTTTAAAATAAAAGTCTTCGAATGATTTAATTACAAAATGTTCATAATGCTTTTGTGCAAAAATAAATTCATGTATTTACTGCAAATAACTACCAACAACAAACGATGCACGATGCACTTTTAATCTTGAGAATATACACAGTAGAAAACTGGAAAAAAAATTCCAGAAAACAAGTATTCATTAGATGTAGTCACTGCTTGCAATGGAGGGCAACTGTCTGACAGCATCCACTGTCACCTTTTGGGATGCCTTTTACTGGAGAACAGGGAGATTGACCATTACATGGCTGAAAGACTACACATGTGTGTTGTGTTTTGTTCCTTGACCTACATGTTACAAATTGAAAACCTTAGCCATCAGGCCATATGGGATAGTATGAACATTTTGGAAAAGATGCAGATGTACGGTTTTGACAAGTTTTAAATTCATACGACAAGTGAGGATAAATATAGCAACTTAAAAATGGCATTAGCTTATCCTACTGTACAAAGTTGTCTAGATGTTTCCTGTAAGCCTAGCTACTACAAGTCCGAGACAATCACAGGCCGCAAATTATTAAATATCTTAAAATTAAGACATGGTTTTATTTTAATCTGAACTTCATAACTGCCACAACAAAATTAGACCTGTTTTTCTGATAAATGTTTTAACCCTATGTTAGTCTGCTGAGGTCTTCACGGACCACAAACATTTGGCAAACATTGGCACATACAGATGGAAGCACGTACATGTTTGTTGTTCTCAGTAGCTTCCATATCATTCCAGTTTGTGTTAAACTGTTATACTTAGTTTAGAAGGTAAGAAACTAGTTGTAACATTCAGTGTTAATTTATTGACCAATAAAGGGAAAGATTTTGACAGTTTGTTTTGTTATAGCAAAGCCACATTGAACTATTTGCCAAGTCTGCAAAGGGTTGAGTGTCAGTGTTTTTTTTTGTTTGCAAAATTATAGTTTATTATTGCGTAAATATCTTAATATTAATTTCTTTATTACACGGTCCACTCAGACCCCATCACGGTGACTACGGAATTTTTACAGAATCTGCTAAAATGTACCAAATAAATTTCACGCACTTCTGTCGTAACTACATGGTTGTTCAACCGGCCGTAAAACCTTTTACAGCACAGATCCGCAAAATAATCAGTATGAAAGTTGACGACGACACTTCAGGTAAAAATTAGTGATTCTATTACTTTCATAACTAATCACTATTACAAATGACGATTGTGTTGCTCGTGTTATTTGAAGTTACATCTGACTATGAAAATATTAAATCACTGATACAACATCACATAATAACAAGTAAATAAAATGTACAATAATTTACAATAAGGTTTAAGCCTACAGTAACGGTAAAATATCAAAGTCACGTATACCAGTTTCAACACTTAGGGTTCTTTCCATACCAACATTAAGTTCACACAGTTATATTTCTGTCTGGTCTGTCTTATCATTACTGGTTGTCCCACTGACTCACTGTAGCCAGTTTTGGTGAAACATGAAAAAACGTCTAAACACCCAGATTACAACTATCTTCCCAACTTACATAAAGAACCTCTCTCGAAGCATTCCAATCCCAACAGAATAGCTTTTCACATCTATTGTACTGAATGTGCTTTTTCACTCGTTCAACAGAATTAACCACATTAATTTATCAACTGCCTTTAAGGTCTCACGAACGTACTTAGCTCACGATTGAGCAAGAGTTACGTGATACAAACAAAGTTTATTGTTCCCTTTTAAAACAAACACGTGCACTAAACATAGCTGACTAAATGGTTTAGGTAATCAATAAAAAACATCTCACCTTGAAACAATACTTGACGCGTTGAACAAATCACTCGCATAATTTAATGTTACTAAAGGTCTCATGGAACTATATCTGGTAAACTTGGAAAGACTTTCTTGAAATTCTTCCAGCCCATCACACTGTGAATTACCTGTATCAAAAGACAAACATTCAGGGTCGTGCTTAAAGTCACTGAACGCAACAATCAAAATACATCTTAACATAATGCTACAAGTTATTAACAATTAAAAAGGAATTTTTCAAAATTTTCTGTGTGATGAAACGAGATAATTTATTATCAAATTTAAAATACTATTACTTAATGTTTAGATACAGATTGGACTTCATGACCTCTGTATGAACTGTATCTTGTTTTCACACAAGAATTGGTTGGGATACATTAACAGCTGTAAAGACAAGGGTTAGTAAAGCCACAGTAGTGTGTGGCTTTTGTACCATTAATTCGTGCCAACATTATATCAAGAACAATTATAGAGAATTCATTCAAGCTAGGCTTATGCAAAGTCTACAGGAGGAGAAATGAATATATATTATGCAAATAATGAACGAATGCACTAGAAAGTGCCATTTAAAATTAGAAAATAATAAAAGATGTCACACATGCTAGTGTTTGTTAACAGTTTCAAATAACACAAGTAGTAATAATTACACTTCAACAATAAAACAATACATGGAGATGTTCTCGGACCATTGTTTCAACGTCATTTTATTACAATAAAACTGGGGAATCTAACGAGAGGAAAACACCAGGAGTTTTAAACAGTTTTCTCAGTCTTTAAACAGTAACGGATGTATCACTAACCAGATGAATTCAAATGAATTTCTTTACTTCGAGACGAGAAATAACACTGCTGCAAATCTTCAAAATGTATATTCATACGCTTTCTTCTTGCTGCTACCGTAGCTGGCAACCAATGTTGTTTACTTCCCTAAACAGGCGTGGAAAAACAACAAAGAATTTAATTAATTACATATTCAATGCACACTCTAGGGAATATAAAAACAAGTAACACAGAAATATTAATAACAAATCATTTTCAATACAGAGGTTGTGTGTAGAAGTTACACTTCAATATACGTTTTCACTTAACGGAAAAAATACTACAGGTCGTAATGAGCCTACATAAATCAGAAGCTAAAAGTGGTTACAAATACAACTTATTTATAAACTTCAAAAAAGTTAAAACTACAACAATATTTTGCCTTACTGTAAAGCTATTTTGAATCTATTTAATAGGTAAACACTAAAATTACAGCTTCACACACCAGGTTGTGTGAATGTCACCAACATACGACTATTTTGTTACCACAACAGAAACAACCAAACTGCAAGAAACTTGCGACGATTTATTAGATAGATTATTTAATTTGTTTTTAAATCAAAAACTAACATCTGACTTAGCTTTTCTACCATTTTTGTATGTCAAGCATCTTGCTGTTAGACAGTGTTAAACACGTTAAAATTACTTTATTTTTTTCTGTAATTAAACGTTTTTCAAACATTCATCAGATCATTCCATTCTTTATAATCAGTTAACTTCTACTAATTTTGATCAACATATTTCTTATAAAAATTACTGATTTACTGACTGCTGTAGCTACAACACAGCATAGACAGAAGGGTGTGTACTGATGACCCACGACCTTCATATGATGCCAGGTCAAAGAAAGGTAACAAGATGCTTAATTGAAGTAAACGGTACAATCAATAAATATACTTTATTTTCAATAAATTAAAAGTTTTAATTAGTGTGTGTTGTTTGAATACGATGGGCTATCTGGGCTGTGCCCAACAAAAGGTACTGATACCTGTTTTTTGTTTTAATATTAAACAAGACTACAAACCAAGTGCCACTGACGGGCTGCTTCTCACAAATAAGAATGCAAGTCACTAGAATACTTAATAGCAGTAACAATATTTTCAGAACACTTAAACACTAACATCTATAAACATTTACCAGTACAAATAACAATGAATGAACTTGCAAAAGTTGGATGCAAACTGCACACTTGTGCTTCTCAAAGCGAGGCTATTAACTTACGTATCGACTTCCGTTGAAGCCATCTTGAAGACCACTAACAGAAGTGCAACCAGTGTTATCTAAAGACATAGCCTGAGTTTCTTCATTAGCTGTACAAGCAACATTTAAGTGGCCACTGAACAAAGACAGCTGAGAAAAGGAAAACCAATTTTACATCAAATTACAAATCTGTTATAAACCAATCATGATAAATACAGGCCAAGAAATTTGTAAGAAATATGGTGGTATGTTCTTTTATAGTTAAAATGTATACAAGCAAGTTAATGGTTCTTAAATACCACAAAAGTATATTATTGTGTACCAAATCCTTTCAGTTACCAATTTTATCTTCAGTATATTTGAATGGTGCAAGTTGAACGTTTGTTTTAGAACTTACGGTCAACAGACGTCACAGTTAAAATGTTTTAATGCGAGACAGTCATCACTTGAGCAATGCCTGTCACAGTGTTGTTATATTTTATACAAAGTGGAAGATTTAATGTTGTGGGTAAGACTAAAAGATTTGAAAGTGTGTTGTGTAACTCGGAGCTAGGATATATAATCAACTCAAAATTAAAGGTTAAAATTAATCAATTAATGATCCAAATAATAACCAGATAACCAAAATGAATTTTTGTTTACTACTGCTTTTAATTATTTTACTTATCCAAGTAATCATAATATTACTATCACAATTATAACAATTATTTCTGACTATTCCCAGGTTTTAAAAAAGTAAATAAATTTGTGCTATAACTCATGAAACTATTCAACTAATCCAACTTCTACAACTGTTTAAGTTACATGTGAAAATAATGAAGTTAATGTAACTGATTAATTAAGAAATTCCACTTGTTGCCCAGTTCTACATTAATCATACAAAACTTCAAGTATAATATAAAAACAACAGTTGTAGTTGTGCACGTATCTGAAACACGTATTCAAATAGACCAGGGTGAAGTTTTGTACTACGGTACAAGTAACACGAGATCTATTACAGTCTCTAATGACTCACGAGTGAAACTTCTAAACCAGTAAATATAATAGAACAACATCATCTGGTTACATAAGGCCACTAAGTACAAAGAGCAGGGTAAAATCTGTTGTTCGGCCGTCATCTGACAAAATAACTGCGTGCACGATGAACTCAATTTCCAAGTTCTGTTTGTCGTTTGAGAGAAATTATAGTTTAAGTTTTAACACAACCGAAGTGCAGGTGAAAAAGGAATAATAATTTTAAATAAAATTACAGAAATAACAATGAAATACTCTGCAAAATAAAAATCATATAACTAAAAAAAATGAACATTTTATGTTCCAGTTATAAATTATGTGCATTTCACCAGTATTCAGACAGAGTTTCTCAGAATGTATGTTAGACTGTGTATTTAGGGATGCTAAAAAGGTTTACATAACTTCCAAAAAATTATGAATGATTCATCGCAAATAACTGACCATTATAATACAAGAGTCACGACAGGTGAAACGTGAACCCACAGACAACATATTTACAACAACGAAACAAACACACAATGTTTTCTTCAATCTTTTTTACTTTTCAAACACCAAGAGCAAACAACTTGTGCGTTATTTAAGTGCACACAAAAACAGTACTAGGACATTCTAGACATCACGTATGTCCTTTAGAAATCACATTTGTTTTTAAAAAGCTTTCACTAATTATCTCAAGAAGTTAACTAAACCATTATAGATTGGGCCAAAATACATATTTGTGTTTTAATATTAACTTTTACATATAATATCAGAATTTTAAAAACCTATTTATTTGTTAACATATCGAACAACACTACAGAAAAATAACAACAGGTTTCAACTTAAATATTTGTTTGCTACTTTAGTAGAGAAATGTTAAATAATATTTTTAGATGTCCAAGAAAATCAAAATTCTCTTAACACCAATTATGATTTTAAAAACTTTATCTTGTCCACTTCTGGTATAAACAAGTCTAAGTCTCTCAACACAAGCTCAGTCAATTTGACCCACCACGTAACCTCTTTGTACTCAAAGTCTTTATAGATTTCAATGCTTTGGTGTATAATTAAATGTAAGAGAGAACTATTAATAAATTCTGAGAGGATGTGACAAGAGGGCGTGACAGAAGAGGTCTGACTCTCTATTTGATAGTTCTGTAATCACACAAAATTGAAGGCTATAAAAATTATGGTCTGTCTAACCAATGACAATTTCATAGAGTAATTTATATTTAACTTTATAGTTACTGGAGAGGTTGTAGAAATAGCAAAGATTGTATAAAGAAAGTGTTTCACGCCAGGGGAGAAACAAACTGACGATTTGTAAAATACTGACTAAGAATTGAAGAACTTAAAACTTAATATTAAAATATGGATTATTAGTTTTAAAAAATAGTTTTAATGATGAAAATCCACTTACGCTGTTTCTTTGGTGGACTAGTTGGTGGTCTTGAATCATTTCCTACATAAACAAAATAAACTTGAAGTGAACGAACATCTCAGGTGGACAAATGTTTTCCTTTTTTAACAAACGGAAATATATACGTATTAGATTTTAACATTAAGCCGTTTCATCCGACTAGCGTTCGAATTTCACGTTCCCACACATCATCAGCAATATTTGTATATAACCAGAAAAACACCGCAGCTTACAAGTTCATAAAAATTTATTCTTACACATAAAAGAAAGCCAATAAAATTATTAACAAGTAGTGTCACACAATGAGAATCAAACTCGAGTTCAGTATGTTGATTCTAAAAATAAAAAAGTTCAGAAGGAGAGGGAAAACAAGTGTGACCATTACAATAGTAATACAAAAAGGTTGAGTTACAGACAGCTTACCTCCACATGTTTGGTGTCTTTATCAATGACGTCTAGTTCCTTGTTTATCTGGTCTAGTACCTACAACAAAAAGTAGACAAAACAAATACGAATTATAAAATAACTGCTAATTTATAACTGATGACAAAATTTAATACAGTGAAATTCAGTGGAATACGACAGTTTTATTGCTTGAAACACGAGAATAACTTGAGAATATGGCTACGGTAAATTGTACAATTAAAAGTTACGTTGATTTGTACACACAATTTCTAGTGGTAATGGTATAAAACAGAGGTTAAAAGTAACAACAACAAGGTTACTACGGCTTCAACCAAACATAAACACTTAAAGACATCCAACATGCATACAGCTTTATTGATCATTACTACAGAAACGGTTTTTATTTACAAACATTTCTATATAACTATTCAGGTATAAACAACTGTGAACAATTATATAATTAAGGATTCATTTCTACAATTCAAAATACTGAAAAAGGCTCTTATCTAAACTTTTACTACATATTAGGTATTTTGTGCGATGAAATTCCTCACAATAAATTTAAAATATCAGAGTCTTACATCTTTCTTTTGTTTCCGAATCTGTTCCAAAAATTCTTTAAGTAATTGAAGCTGTGTTGCCTTACAGTCCTGTACAAAAAAAGAAAATATACAAGTCGGGGATCGTATCTCAATATTTACTGACAACTAATCAACAATAATAAGTAAATAATTTAAAATAAATATTCATAAACCGTCTAATTTCAAATACGTGCATAAAACTTTGCAGACAGGATGTTAGAGAAACACACCAACTACATAATAGTTCCATATAAAAATTCTACTACTTCACTTATATTGAAATTCAACAGATTTTAATAACTCGCAGATTAAACAAGTGTTTGGTTCATGTGTAAATTCAGGACAACAGTCTGAAAATATACAAAAATTGCTTCAAAAATCAAAATAACTGTGCCACTTTTGTTTTCTGGTCTTTGTGTATAATACAGGGTGTTGGGAAAGTCACTATGTACTTATATATTTATTAACAGACATGTTTCAATACAGAATACAGGAGGTAAATATGAATGAAAATTATAAACAATGTTGAAAGTGACCCCCGTTGACATCAGTACAGGTCTGGATCCTTCTTACTGTGTTTATAAACATCAGTTACTGGCTTGAAATAGACTGAATGAAATATGATTACAAAACTGCACAGTGACTTTCAGAACACCCTGTAGTTGTAACGTACGTAGACTGCAAAAAATAGTTACTTTATCACTACCGTGGGCACACACATGGTTCCTTCTGGAGCAATGGTTTGGAATTCTCCTTTAAAATTTGCTAGTTTTGTTTTTAAATTAAATCTGGCACCACGAGAAATTTTTTTCCTGTAAATAATGCAGTGAGAAAGTTTTTCCTTTTCACCCCTTGTTTTCCAGTAATGACTAAACACATTTCTATCGATTCCAGGTTGGGTGAAAACAAACAAAGCCTACAAAGAGGGGTTTCTTAAGATGTAAAAAGTTTAATAAATTCTAAATAAACACAACAGCGATCTCCTCTTTGGTAAAGGTACTTTTTGCAGTGTTAAAAATTTCATTGTGATATTTGCTGGTATACTCAATATTATCAGCACTGAAATATCAGACACATTAGGCTTAAACATTTACTTAACCAATAAATAATTCATTTTTCAACTCTTTTCCCCCCCAAAAAAAAATTCTGTGTCAGAAGGTATATAGCTGAATCAGAATTAGATTAATTACTTATATAAAGGCATTATCCTATTTCTTGAATAATTACATCACCAAAGTTAAAATTATTATAAACTGTGGACACAGAATTTCATAACTAAAAATTTCATATCAGAAAATATATATGTTGAAATACGTTTGGTTGGCAATGCATTTTAAAAGTATATAATAGATATTCATTAAACCTCATATTTTGTATCACTGAAATGTACAATTCAACAGCTTTTATTTCACATAACTTGTCTGTTAGTAAACACCGCATTTCATTTGATTACTGACCAATAGCCAACTCAAATACCTAACAACAGATTAAGCATTTTAAAAGCTCAACATGTCAGTGAAGTTGTCGGACTAAAGTGTTCCTGATTAGAAGTACACGAAGGTTTGACAGATATCTCGCAGTACGTGTCATCTTAACCATTGTGATATAGATACTTAGACTGCAAAACATTAATAAAAGTGAGTAATAAATAGTGAAAGAGACCGAACTTTAAGTTTATCATCTTGAAATTATCAAACAATTTTTCAAGCCCTTAACATCAGGTAGTTTTAGTTGAAAGACAGTAACAAGGTGTTCTCTTACGGCTTCTAACTGTTGTTTTTTCTGCGACAGCATTTCGAGCATGTAGTTAACATCAGCAAGGTTTAGCTTGTCTCCTTCTTGAGCAAGAAATTCTTGAAGCTTTGACACCCCTTGGGCTTTCTATGGTCAAACACAAACATATTATTGGTCAAGCTATTTTTTATTACTTTTTCTATTAACAGTGTAATTTAAAAAAAACTAAAAAACTTTTAGAGTTTGTATAATAAACAATTTTAGTGCAAAGTGACAACTATTTCTTAGATCAAAATCTGGTTGTTTTGGAAGTCTGAGAAACTGTTGTAATTTATTAAAAGCAATGCACAGACACACAGACTAAATCATTCAACAAATCCGCTCTCATAAAAATAAAACGGACTTGTTAAAAGGTATTCAATAAAGATACTAATTACAGAAAACATCAGTAGCTGAGTTTAATGATAGATTAAGTGAAACATTTTGTTTACACGACTTCATTAGCATTCAAACTGTAAAAGGTTGTATCTATTGCAATATGCAAGTTAGAACTTGATACCAAAGAACATAAATGTTTGGAAATTGTGTAAACCTTCACCAATCTCTCTTTCTAATATATGTAAAATATGAAGCTTTATTTATAAATCACCACGTTCATTATTTTAATTGAAAAGCAGTAAGCAAAGAAAGAAAACATCAAAATCACGACGGGTTTACAATATACTGTCTACAAACAATACGTATGGAATAACAAAGTGTTACTGCTTACAGTGGTGTCCACTTTGAGTTTCTTTTCTGCCATCTTCTGTTGATGTTTTGTGATAAGCTCATTTACTAAATAAAATTACATACAAGTGTTAAAACAAATAGTCTATAACCTCTCTTAATCGAAATGACCAAAACTAAAATACGTCTTCAAAACTAACCCTAATTACGAAAGTCTGGATACAATTAATTTTAATAAATAGTTCAGTTGTAGATACAGCTTTTCAACAGTATATATTTTACTTTGGTTTAAAAAATTATAAAATAATGCTAAACATAAAAAATTTTAACACTAAATTTGAAATTATATTCAAAACAATATTTATCCAAAAAAGATTTTAGTGGTTCATAAAACTTATGAATGAGAATAAAAATTGCGTGTCAACTGTTGAAATAAATTATTTCTTATACAATAACAAAGACAATGCTAGACTACAATTACTTAGTTTATCATAAAGCTGGTAATCCTCAGTACTTTTGTAATAAAATATTAAACCAGAAATATTAGAAAATACAGATATCCATTAAAAACTCCACACATTTCATTATCAAAATCTATCTTTCACTTCTGGTCAGTTTTAAATTTCAAGACCGTAAAGGTTCTTTTGGGTAAGAAGTATTCTCAATAGAACCAAATCATGCTAAACGTTTAGAATAAAGTTAGAATTACCAATCACTACGATTCTACCAAACTCATAAAAATAAATAAAAGTCCCAAGACACGTCTTTGAGTGATTTAACTAGACAAATTTATCACCATTTCACTTTCTATCCCGAGTCAGTTCTTTTAATCAGTTTGTGATTATTCAATGAACCCAGGAAGTGTTCAACTTACAACTGTAGTTTATCCTACATAAGATGACTTATCACCGAGTTTCTGAAGGTCAAAATATACAAAGTTAACTAGAATGTAAAAAAACTATTAAAAAGAGAGACAGACCAATTTACAAAGTATGAAAATCCCTTTATGAAGATATGCCAGTAATCAGTTGTCAAATGAAGACAGTTTTACAGATAGACTTGGTAGACATATAAAGTAAAAAGATACAATACTAACATAGGAAGTTGGGGAATATTTGATCCTTTTTGTCGATCACAAAGTTGCACTTGGGACACCTATTACTTTGTTCCAGGGCTCTTCTTATGCACTTGAAACTGAAATGGAAACAGTGAGAACACAAGTATTTCAAACGTTACTCAGTGTGTATAATGTGATAATTCCTGCAATGATATGTTACAATGTGTATACCTCCTATAAAGAAATATTACACAGGCCTTATAACACAATACTTCTTGTAAGACATAATAAACAAACAGACAAACTTAAATTCCAATCAGCATAAAAAAAAAGAAGTCATTGTTACGGCGTAAACACCTTTTCCGAGCTGACAAAGCGCAAGTGCAATTTACGATATTTGGTATAAGACTTTAGTGTTAAGTCTATTATATTTTTAAAAACTACAATATTTTCTCCTAACACAGACAAGATGTTAACATCTCAGCAGCTGTTGTTGTAACAAATGACCCATATCAACACAGTGTACCAACCACTACCGTGTTCCAGCTAGCCTCACAAGTTCTGTATTGAAAAAAAACTCGTTATTGGCAGTAGATACGACAAACATGATGTGGTTGAAACACTATTATTATACACTTGTACTTCCTAAAAATCCCAGAGAGAATAGCTAATGAATGCAGTGTTAAAAAATATACTAAGCCTACTACACAGCTTGTTGCCAGATTCTTAAAGGTTTGTGTAACAAGGCTATAATTAATTGTAACTGTCAAAAGATTAAGCCTATTATAACTTGGATGTGAAACATTGAAACATTTTCAACATCTTGCTTAACATGAGGTATACCTCTGATATTTCCCTCATAGGACCACACTACCACACTTTGGTAAGGGTTTATTATAATGAAACATACACGGTCTTTACTGCCTTTCCACGGTTGATGATAGAACCAAGGTAAGTGTATGGTCAGATGCAATTCAAAAACTGGTGTCATCAATATTCACAGATACCAGTTACATTGGTAAAATTCATAACTCTGCATGAGAAATTGGAGGCCCCATCAATTACATACATATCCAACATTCAATAAATCAAACATTTAAACCTTGGACAAAATGGTGTTCTTCTGTGCAATATAGAAACAGATGAAATTATATTTACAAACATAACAAAAGCAGTAGAATGTCAAACTTTAACTCCAAACAGTTAAAATTTAGATAATAAAGGGGGAAGGATTTGTTTTCCCATTTTAACTGAAAACTGTTCAGTGGATCTACAGCCAGAAATGTCTTCCTCAGGTTTTCTCTTCAGTGGTAAATGAAAACAACACATGCTTCAATAAATGATAAATGTAACGTGTAAAACATGCCACATTTTAAACCTTGCGACACACCACTTTTCTTTCAAAAATACCTTGATAAATCCCTATGCATCTTCTGAGATAAAAGTGATGGGTTAAAACAAGAGGTTAGTTTAGGGTCTACTCAAAATGGCTTCTCATACAGATCGTAATCTCCTTACTTACCAATAAGTATTTTCAACAGCATAAAAAATTAAATTCGACTAATATTGTCAATATAGTGTGAGAAATATGATGTATTTGACTGTATTTAATCAGTAAGTTGAAAAAACATCAAGGTGTTGGTTGGTGAATCAAAATATTTTCTTAGAATCGTTTTTCCAAAATTAGGGGGCATCTTCCATGACGTAGCATCTTCCAAGGCATCAAATATAGAACATTTTTCAATGCAGATTTATTTGGCACTCAAATAGGACTGGCTTTAAACTCAAACATGATGATGTCTTGATGAAAGTACTTAACAATTTAAAATTAACAGCATATTTTCACCAGTGGCACACTAATGATTAATTAAACTATAATGTAAAAGATACCTGATATCAAATCTTCCCACACTGGTCGCACGTATACAATTATTTGGCAATCCTTGAACACAACTTTTATAAGTAAGTAACCAACCCTTTTCTTCCATTAAATAATTGTTTGTTTGTTTTGGAATTTTGCACAAAGCTACTCGAGGGCTATTTGTGCTAGCCGTCCCTAATTTAGCAGTGTAAGACTAGAGGGAAGGCAGCAAGTCATCACCACCCACCACCAAGTCTTGGGCTACTTTTTTACCAACGAATAGTGGGATTGACCGTCACATTATAATGCCCCCACGGCTGAAAGGGCGAGCATGTTTGGCGCGACGGGGATGCAAACCCGTGACACTTGGATTACGATTTGCACGCCTTACGAACTTCCCCATGCCAAGCCTACCATTAAATAATAACAAAATACCATATTTAATTTGAAAACATCTAAGAATTTCACTTGTAAGGTTTTTGGGGAGAAAGAGGAAACAGCGATGTAGAACATTTCTACAGGTCTTAGATTTTTCCTCTGTCTCACACATTAAACAACCAGTGCCTAGCTCCCATTACAAACAGATGTAACAGGTCAATACAAACACCCTAATATCATAACACTCCCTTCTATACCAAATTAAAACTGTTTCTAGTACCTGTTAATGCTAAAAACTTGTGTCTTTTACAATACATACCAAACACAAAGCAACAATGCAAAACCTATTAAACTGCCTTAACAAAAAGTTGATTCAGTGGTGTTTACCACAGCTTTGGTTGTACATATGGGTCTGAAATAAACAACCCCAGATTTGATAAGACAATAAAAACAAGTCAAAAATTAAAAGATTTAACACATAAAACCAAACAATCAATTTTATATCAGTCAAATAACACTCAACAGAAGTTATTAGGGTCATTACAAATTGACATAAAACTCTTACAAGTGGGGAATTTGTTTTATATGCAAAAACGGCTCGTTTTGGGGAATTTGTATCTTAGAATGGATGGTATAGGTATTCAGACTTATTGATAAAGGAGAGACCAATGTTTCGATCTTCCTTTCTTAACCTGAAGATAACCTAGGAGGGTTAAAACGTTGTCCTCTCCTTTATCAATAAAAGTCTTAATACCCATTCTGAGATACATTTGTATTTCAAGTGGGTTTCTTGTCATCAACAGGTGGGGATTTTATTAACCATAATTTGATGTCACTGAGACTTTATTTTATTTTTTAAATTCAAGAAACTTAAGTTTTCACTTACCAAAACGTATGTCCACATTTCGTCATATGAGCTTCTTCAATGAGGTCAAAACATATGGGACTAAAACAAAAACATCAATGTGAAAAAGGATTTTCACCAAAGTTTCTAATTAATCAAACAAAATTCACTCAGTTTTTGTAAGGAGTTCACACTTTCCATTTACAATGTTAACATACTGCATAGATTAAATATAAAAGGAAATCATGAGGAAATGAAACTTTACGTGAAGGAACCTTCCCAAAAGCATTCTCTCAATGGAATTTTATAATTATTTCTGTGTTACTATTATACCTCTGTTTTCTATTGTGCTTAACACGAAATATTGCATTACAGATTTATTAATTTCTTTAAAAAAATATTACTTGTCATCTGGTTAATATTACATCACTATATTTTCAGTTATATTCACCAACAGGAAATCTTCCATTACAAATCTGTTAACTTCTTTAATAATACTGCTTGCTTTCTGGACATTAAAAAAATGGCAAGGAGTTGAGGTACTCAAATTTTTCAACCATTTATGATAAGGAACCACACAGATTAGTTAATACTCAAATTAACAGTTTTACTTTTCTAACAAGGCAATTACCTGTTGGAACAAGCTGCCAATAGTATTGATCGAGGCTAGTATATCAATTAAAAAGTTTAAGAGAGGAAGTGAAAATCTTCCCAACATAAATAATAGAATAAATTAATACTTTCTTCAAGGGTAGTGTTCTTGTTACAGGTAGTGGAAGGGAAGTGACTTTACACTGATTACACTGCACAACAATTTTTCTGAAAAGTTTTTGCTGATTGTGATGGGTACCTGGTGGGTATACACAAATATAGTTTTGGTTTTGCTTCATCACGAAGGAACTCTGAGAAATAGACAGTTAACTGTTTACCGTCAATAACGTATTTATTTGTGTTTATGTTTCTAATATGCTATTAAGTTCAACATAATTAAAAGTGTTTTGCTCCTGGTTTTTGTTTGTGTTCAATGTTCGGTGCATCACGTTGCAGTGTCCAGCAGTAGTCAGCAAGCATTGACGGATTCCAGTTGTCCTGATATCGTTTTTCTATTGTAACAATGTCCTGGTGAAACTAAAGATTTTGATGAAACGGTACGTGATGGGTTAATTTGGATGAGATTTTCATGAGCAGCAGCCAAAAATCAATAAGGAACACCAAACAGTGTTCAAGAAACAAACAGTTTGTTGTGCAGAAATACTTACTGAAATCACCCTGTTGGCAACTCTTAAGAGTTACATACTTTCAAATATGATCACTGAATGACCTTGGTATATTGTTATTCATATATTATATACAGAGATATTTGCCATTAAAGGAAGCAGAAACTCAGAGAAAAGTTACTGTCATTTACATAAACTGAAAATCAACTAGAAATATTTAAAAATCTACCAAACAAAATCACTGTCTCGGTCTTCAAAAGAAATTCCAGTTCCATTAAAAACTGGCGGTTGCTGTCTTTTCCTCTGTCTACGAGAAGACTCGGTTGCTACTACCAAAGGCTGAGGTCTAGGGTTGTTGTTGTTGGCCATCAGTTTTCTCTGGGTTAAAAGATTCAATATCATATCAGTGTACACTATCTTTACATTAAAACCTAATCTAAATTCTAGCAAACAACCTAAGTCAATGACTTTACACTGTACTTGACTATATCTTGTATTTAAATTGTCTATATCCAAACACGGCTATCTTTAACATAAGGTTATAGAATTTTAAAGAAAGTATGTCTACTTCTATTGATTATACAATTCAGATTTAATCTGTATTTGAGTAATGTCTGCAAAGTTTATAAAGAACAGGATTTAGATATAAATTGTTCAGAAATAATTATGGAGATTTAGATTTAAAAGTTTATGCATATAAAACTCAATTTCTTATATTAAAACTAATTTCCACATCAGGCTATCAACAAACTTATCTGCTTTGAACTCTGGGTGATTTACGT
The DNA here is from genome assembly GCA_011833715.1 of Carcinoscorpius rotundicauda. Lineage (NCBI taxonomy): Eukaryota > Metazoa > Arthropoda > Merostomata > Xiphosura > Limulidae > Carcinoscorpius > Carcinoscorpius rotundicauda. The sequence continues at coordinate 5,192,779 of CM022402.1, forward strand.
TTTCCAATTTAATTACTATTTTATATACTTTTGTTAAAAAGCAAGAATATTAGTAACACTGCTGTTAAATTTGTCCACTTCAGGAATACGAAATTTGTAAAAAAATCTCCATAGATACAGATTTATCAGATTATAACACTAAACGTGTTTTTACTCGTGTATTACTGTGTGTGCTCAAACATAACAATACCAATGATAGTTACCAGAAGGTTTGAATTTGGCTTGATGTACAAATTATTCATTCGTTCTAACAATGACATAATTAACTTTAAATAACAACTTCTAACATTTAAAATAGAAAGTTATTTTTATACTACCTAGGTTGTTTAGGTTGAACCTAAGGCATTAACAATTCATCATACTTTATCAGTAGCACTAGTGACAATACTATTACTGTTACCATATTACCACTACTAGTGCTAAAATAATTAGTGGTAGTAATAAGTAGCAATGTTAAACGAGGCTAGTTTTATAACTTTATAATTCATTTTCATAAATAATTTACACAATATTAGTATTTTAATTACAACTAAAACAAAAATTTAAGGGTCCTAAGACTATGGCCGAATTAAAGTACCTGTGTAGCTTATTATTATTTTAAGTACAAGTAATCTTAACAGGGTTTTAATTTAAAATTAGTTTCACAGTTTGAACTTTTGAAATATTAGTCTATGTCACCATAACCCTACAATTTTACAAACTTTGGCTTCAACTTAGGCGACACGACGTCATGAGTACATCATACATCGAGAGCAAAGTATAAGAAACTTACAAAAGTGGTTATAAAAACGCTTATATGAAGATAATTTTGAGAATATGGTTCCCTTTCTCCTCTTGCCTTAAACCGTACGGATAAAATAAAACTAAATGAATTATTACGAAGCAAAAAATGCAAGCTTTATATTATTACCTTCTCACTTTTTCCTTCAAGTCCCAAATTTTATTTTGCAGGTTAATAACAGCTTAGCAGTATGGATTCCATGAGATAGAGGGCAAAATTTCCTTGATGGAAATAAAAGTTGAGAAAATGCGACCTTTATTATACTCACATGAATATAAAATAATATATTTTTATTTAAACCAGCGTTTCGTCATTGCATTTTCTTCCGAATTGATACAGTTTTTCAATGAAATAATTATATTTATATATTTTGTGTGTTATCCTTCTTTGAGCCCCCCCAGTGGCTCAGCGGCATGTCTGCGGACTTACAATGCTAAAACCTGGGTTTCGATACCCGTGGTGGTCAGAGCACAGATAGCCTTTTATGTAGCTTTGTGCTTAATTCAAAACAACAACAACTTCTTTAAGGTAAGACTGCCGCTTTTTCAATTGTCGTACTTTTAAAACCTCTCATAAAAAACATAACTTGCGTCAAAATTAAAACTTATTTCTGAAGTATAACAAAAGATGTAAAGTGACAAATCCAACATCGTAGCGTAGCATCATATAAAAACATCTATACAATGACGCCCACAGTACTTTAGGGATACGTTTGTAGATAACACATTGCATATATTTGCACTTAACACAAAACAAAACCACAAACTAAGTAATAATAATTAAATTAGGTTTAGACATATCATTCCTTTAACGATCTTTAATAATCTAAATTATTTTATCTGATTGTAAAACGTGATGTACCATCACAATTGATTATCCATTATTATTCAGCTGACTAATTAGTTATTTGTTCATTTTCTTCGTCAAAAAACGAATTTCAGTTCAAGTAGGGTTTTAACTTATACAGTAAAACGTGTAAGTCTAGATAAAATTCAATTATTTAAATGGAGAACAAAATTTCAAAATCATTTTGCCGATTCCTTAACCTCGACCTTTTTGAAAAAATAGAAAGGGTGTCCTTCAACTATAGCATGGTCTTGTTTTAAGTTTCTGGATTTGCATATACTTTGATACTTTGCACCATATTACGTTCACTTACTATATATTGAACGATGTTCAAACCTAAAATTAGAATGTTATTTTAAACAATCTCTCGGTTTTCTAAAAATCGAACTCATTTTCGCTGGATAGCAGAATTCATAAATATGTGAGCACTTAATAAGAAATCTTTCTTTTGAATAAAATACATTATAACACTCTCTTTTGTAATAAATGATTTATATAAATTTGACTACAATTTTAATGCTTAAAATTTAAGAATTTTTGTACAAAAGTTTTTCCTGCATGTGAAAACCAACTGGTGTTGTTAACATAAAACTAGACCCACCTGACAAGCACGTATGTTAAACAGCATTTCAGATATCACCGATCCTGCATGGCCAGGTGCGTAGGGGACACTCGATTCGCAATCTAAGGGTCGCAGGTTCGACTCTCCGTCACACCAAACATGCTTCCACTTTAAGTTGTGGAGGTTTATAATGTTACGGTTAATCCAGCTATTTTTGATAATAGAGTAGCCCAGGAGTTGGCGGTGGGTATTGATGACTAGCTTTGATCCTTCTAGTCTTACACTGCTAAATTAGGGATGGCTAGTGAAAACAATCTTCGTGTAGCTTTGCGCGTAATTCATCAAACAAACAGACATAGCTGTCCTTATTTTGACCCACTGACTAGAGGAACAACCATTATCTAGCATCCCTCATCATTGTAAGAATTCCGTCTAGCTCTTTTGACCAAATAATTGGATTTACTACCATTTATGTAACATGTCTGCAGATGAAAGTGTGAACATGGTCAAAGACATAAGGTCTTAAAATTTGGCCATTTTGATCCACATTACAGTTTGTTGACCATCATGCCTTACTCACTCCAAATGCAGATAAAAATATAGTGTCTGTACTCTGCTCACCATTGGTACCAAAACCAGATTTATAGAGTCATCAGTTTATAGCCTTGATCCACTGACCCTTGTGGAGCTTTTGAGCTTGTTTCTTTACATTGATACACATTATGACATATTATAATGTTTTATAGCGACTTAACGTGTGACTTGCTTAATAATAGTGGTGGTGGTAATTGTGCACTCATTGACACTGAATGAAGGCCAGGATCGAATTAATCAATTCGATTTAAGGTTTGGGCCTAAAGTGCAATAATTTTATAATTAGAGGGGCGTATCTTCAGGATAAACAATTTTAATACGAATTCAATAAAAATAAATGTCTCTACCTTTTAATTTATTAGTGTTATTTTTCTGTAAGGGGATAGTTTTCCTGGTGAGCCATTCGAGAAAAAGGTCTACATCTAAAACAATAGGCCTAGAACGCCAACGAACCTTAATACGCTACTGTTGACAACTGTCAGTTGCATTCAATTGTAAGTTCTATTTTAATGCATATTTAGCATAATATTCAGTTGAATTACCATTTAAAACTATTTTAACGTATTTTTTCTTTTAAAGTTTTTGTCGCTGTGGTAAAAGAATAATATACAGATATCATAATAATAATAACAAACTAATATAAATAATAATAATATAGTAATATAAATAATAATATTGTTTGTTTGTTTTGAAATTTCGCACAAAGCTACTCGAGGGCTATCTGTGCTAGCCGTCCCTAATTTAGCAGTGTAAGACTAGAGGGAAGGCAGCTAGTCATCACCACCCACCGCCAACTCTTGGGCTACTCTTTTACCAAAGAATAGTGGGATTGACCGTCACATTATACACCCCCACGGCTGGGAGGGCGAGCATGTTTAGCGCGACGCGGGCGCGAACCCGCGACTTTCGGATTACGAGCGTACGCCTTAACGCGCTCGGCCATGCCAGGCGAATAATAATATAAATAATAATAATAACATAATAATATAAATAATAATAATAATATACAGATGTCGGATCTCATGCTTCTATTGCTGTATGAAGCATTTTCATCGTGGTATTACATCACCATTTCTAGGTGAGTCCGGGGGCATGCTCCTCAGAAAGGTTTTGAAGATTTAAAACTGTGAGATTGAATCTTGAACCCCTTTAACTACGACTGCTGCATACACACAACATAATGTATTAAATTAAAGAAGCAAGTCTTGATACTTGACATGAAAATTTTGTTAAGGCCTCAGTGGCCTTCACACACCCACAACACTACGTAACATAAGTTCCTGGATAGTATGTGTTATTCCTTAGCTGCTTAGCACAGAAAATGACCATTATTCCCTTCAAACTTTGCTTTTGTGAGATGGATAATGAAATTTAGAAGTTAACCTATTTTATATGTAAAAACGGACAAATTTGCATATTTTCATTTACATAAGGTCTGAATAAAACAACATATGAATCAAGATATACATGTATTTGTACTAAAGTTATACACAAATGTTTAGAAGTGAGTAGTTTTTCGAGATTTGTGACTGTAATATAAATCACTTTCACGTATCAGTCCCCAAATATAATCTCTCATCATGTTTTCATTATACGCTCCTTGGTAGCGACGTTCAAAGTCCAGTATCTCTTGGTGGAAGCGCTCGCCTTGCTCCTTTGAGTATGCTCCATGTCCTCCTTGAGTTTATAAAGATGAGCGTCTGGGACATGGACTGTTAGGGACATCATGCAGCCCATTTTGCCGTAAGGGACATCCTGTAGCCCATTTTGCCGTAGTTCTTCGCCATAGCCTCAATCAATTCCTCATAATTTTCGGCCTTGTGATTACCCAAAAAGCCCTGAACCACTGCGACAAAGCTCTTCCAAGCTTTTCTTCCTTCCTACCGAGCTTCTTGGGGAATTCTTTGCACTCTAGAATCTTCTTTATTTGTAGTCCAACGAATACGCCAGCTTCGACTTTTGGCTCAGACAGCTTAGGGAAAAAGTCTCGAAGGTACTTGAAGGCTGCAGACTCCTTATCAAGGGCTGTGACAAATTGTTTCATAAGCCTGAATTTTATGTGCAATAGTGGGAATATCACCTTCTGGAGGTCCACTAGTGGTTTACACTTGACATTGTGCATCCCCACAGAGAACTTGGTTCATTGTGGCCAGTGCTTCTTGTTGTAGTGTGCTGCGGTGTCTCTGCTGTCCCAAAGGGAGAAATAACAGGGAAACTTGGTAAAGCTTCCTTGGAGATCCATCAGGAATGCCGACATTTTGAACTCTCTGATAACCTCCCAGCCATACTTATCATACTTAAAGGCTTCTAGCAAGATCTTAATGCTATTGTATTCCTTTTTGAAGTGCACCGAATGAGCCAGGAGAAGAGACGGATACTTATATCCGTTATGGAGCAGCACAACTTCTGGATGAGCTATCAATGAAGAGGCACCACTCGTTCGGGTTACAGGTAATTCTAGTTGCTTCGCACAGACCGGATACACTGTGGCAGAAGCAGAGCCCATCTTGACGAGAGAAGCTCTACAACATTCTAGAAAGTTCTTGTAAGGTTTACAACATTCTAGAAAGTTCTTGTAAGTTTTACAACATTCTAGAAAGCTTTTGTAAGTTTTACAACATTCTAGAAAGTTCTTGAAAGTTCCAAAAAATTCTCTATCAGCTACTCATCACTGAATCTACCTGGAATGTTCTAGAAAATAGATAAATTTGAAAATTCCATTATCTTGGTCACAAAAGCAAAGTTTGAAGAGAAAAATAGGTCTTTTCTATTTACTTTAGGCACAAGCAACTGGGAATTAACACTTTCTCTCCAGGAACAAGAAACAGTAAAAATTTTGTTACATAGTGTCAATCATATTTCCTACACATAAGTCACTACCTACTGTCCTAATACATAGGTATGGCGTGCGCTTTATTTATTTATTTATTTTGGGGGGGGTATTTTGTAAATTAGAGAAAACATTAATTAAATTACACAAATGGATACTTAGATTCTCTTTTCCAAGATAATTCAAAATATTTGACTTAATTTTGAGGTTTCTTACTTTCAAAAGGCCTGGCATGGCCGAGCGCGTAAGGCATGTGACTCGTAATCCGAGGGTCGCGGGTTCGCGCTCGCATCGCGCGAAACATGCTCGCCCTCCCAGCCGTGGGGATGTATAATTTGACGGTCAATCCCACTATTCGTTGGTAAAAGAGTAGCCCAAGAGTTGGCGGTGGGTGGTGATGACTAGCTGCCTTCCCTCTAGTCTTACACCGCTAAATTAGGGACGGCTAGCACAGATAGCCCTCGAGTAGCTTTGTGCGAAATTCCAAAACAAATTACTTTCAAAACTGCTGATATCACATACTCGACGAAAATATTTAGACTTTGAAATTGAATTTGAAGTACGAGATAAAAATTATTTAAAATTCTCTAGACTTAAAACAAAAAAAAATTAAAGTTTTGATAAAATTTTTCTCCAATTTGAAGAAAATAAAATGCCGCTTTTCCAAAGTACTCAATATTTGAATAATTATGAAGTTGTAATTATTATAAAAGAGAGTAAACCATAAATAAAAGTTTTTGTTTGTTTGTTTGTTTTTGAATTTCGCACAAAGCTACTCGAGGGCTATCTGTGCTAGCCGTCCCTAATTTAGCAGTGTAAGACTAGAGGGAAGGCAGCTAGTCATCACCACCTACCGCCAACTCTTGGGCTACTCTTTTACCAAGGAATAGTGGGATTGACCGTCACATTATACACCCCCACGGCTGGGAGGGCGAGCATGTTTAGCGCGACTCGGGCGCGAACCCGCGACCCTCGGATTACGAGTGCAGGCCTTAACCATAAATAAAAAAGGCAAAATATTTTCTTTTATCAAAAATATTTGCATCCATATCCTTATCAGTTATTTTAATTTCTAAATCTAAATAATGTGCTTCTGTATTATATATTAAAGTATTTTCAATTTCTAATTCTGCTGGATGTTGTAAAATTTGTAATATATTACAATATTTTATCAGTAACGTTGAAATACTGATACAAAATTTAATAGTTAATGGATTTAGTAAAGGAACTTTAAATAAAATTATTAAACTATTCTGTAACAAATATAAGAGTGTATAAAATAAATATAAAGAAATAAAGATTACAGAAGTTTTACTCGATTTTTCTGGTACCTATTTTTACTTATGAACGAGGTTATTTAACAACTTTGCACTATTTTATGCGGATGTACACCTTGCCGCATATAAAGGCTTGTTTAGGAAATGATAGTCACACGGGTGGTTTGGTGCTATACTAGTTTATTTAGATAACTGGTTAGGACTATTTTTGGAAGTATAATTCGTTTACTGGGAAACCAAGTAGTGCTTTCCTAACAATTGGAACTGGAATACTTACTTCAAGAATCAAGTGTTTAACTAACTTAACCCCAAATTGTTGTACTTTATTTTTCTTATTATTATTTTTCAACTAATTTTTCTTCTTCACTTTGAAGAGCAGCCACCTTCTTACAAAATGTTTCGAGGCAGTGAAGGGTGATATAGATGTGGGACGTTGTGGCTCGAGGACCCACATCTTGCTCTCCTACTTTATATTTCCATATTTATTGCTACTCCTTTATTTTTTTTATGTGAGACTGGCGAATGGAGACTGATAGATGGTGTATCCCCACCGCAATGTGGGTCCTACTCCCATAGTCACCTCCAAAACCCAGGGTAACTTTATAATTCATATTGTATACGATAGCTTGTACCATAGGATATTTTTAATTCGTGCAGGGTTTTCTGTTTACCATTTTTTAATTTATTTTTGTTTCGGCTTTAGATTATAACAAACTAATACATAAGTACAAACGTACACACACACATACACGTATGTGAAACTGGCGAATATACGTGTATGTGTACATCAGTATATATCTAACATTTTCCGAATGTTTTAAATATGTATATAAAAGTATCTTAGTGCGCCCTCTACACAAATAAAGGATGCGGTGACAATTATTATCAATCTATTGGTTGTTAGCTTAGACTAAACCTTGTCTTCAAAGATTATATCAGATAGTTACCAAAGCTGTCTCAGAAAATGTCTTTGAGACACTCTGAAAAGTTTACTTAGGAAAACTTTCATCGTGAACAGCCTCGAGGTGTGAGACATTCCCGGGAGATTTGATTCAATTTCTTAAAGCACATTGTGTAACGATCTTAGCGAATATCTATGGAAATTAGAAGTAAAAGATGGGTGGAGCCACCTTTATCATTCTTCAGTGGACTACACCCACCCACTATCCTATCACAAAAACGACTTTAATTTTTAATATTAAAGTAACACTTTTGGCGAATCAAGTGTTGTTCGTCTATTTTTATCACATAATTGTTAAGACGTGGTTCAGGAGTAGCGCGTGACTGATGGTTCAATCTGATTATTGGTGATTAGCACAGAACGGCCATGAAAGCACTGTAAGAGCGACAACTGATCCCAGTATTAGATCATATATTAGCACAGCAATCCATCAGCTCACAATTGTAGACAACTATGCGAAGATGTTTCGTGAACAGCTTTCGACCGTCACAAAATCGTAACAATTTTTTTGTTATGTTCAACACATGTTTGAGGGTCTAACAGTTTCGTTTACGTGCCTGAAAGTAATGTAGGAAAGGGTTAATTTACACTTTAAATTGTAAGTTTTAATTTCTTCCTTCCCAGCTTATATTACATGTTTTAGCGCCATCTTTAGGAATACCCAAGAAGCTTTTCATTTCAAGACAGTCGTAGTGTACGCGGGCCTGGCATGGCCGAGCGTGTTAAGGCGTGCACTCGTAATCCGAGGGTCGCGGGTTCGCGCCCGCGTCGCGCTAAACATGCTCACCCTCCCAGCCGTGGGGGTGTATAATTTGACGGTCAATCCCACTATTCGTTAGTAAAAGAGTAGCCCAAGAGTTGGCGGTGGGTGGTGATGACTAGCTGCCTTCCCTCTAGTCTTACACTGCAAAATTAGGGACGGCTAGCACAGATAGCCCTCGAGTAGCTTTGTGCGAAATTCCAAAACAAACAAACAAACAAACGTAGTGTACGCAGTTTAACTGATATGGTGGTATTCAGAATATTTATTACTCTCCACTTTACACAAAACGATCATTAAATAAATAACATAATGACATTCTCATTGAGACCTTTGGCCTGAATCCCAGGGGCTCAGCGTTTAGAGTCACTGCTTATAAAGATAGAAATTGGGTTTCGATACTCGTGATGGGCTCAACATAAGATAGCCCATCGTTTAGCTTTAAACTTAAAACAAACAATTCTGCGGCCTGGCGAATACTCGATTATTTAAAATCAATACACAAATATTGAAATTCAAGTGAATAACTGTGTAGGTTAGTTTACGAGGTTATTATTTATTTAAGTATGACATGCTCAGTGTACACAACTCTTCACAAACATATAACAGCAGGTATGTCTTACCGATCTTCAGCTAATCATATGTAATTCGCGTAAGATGCCGCGCTCTGTTGCCGGGTCTCAAAGCTCCCACCATGATTCACAGTGACTTTCAGTGTTATCATCAGATCTTCTGTGATTTTAACACAATTTCAAACATGTCGCGAAATGGGGAGTGAGGAACACAAAATAAAATAAGAGATTCAGTCTTGTTTGTTTTTTAATTTGGCGCAAAACTACACCAGGGCTATCTGCGTTAGGCGTCCCAAACTTAGAAGTGTAAGACTAGAGAGAAGGCAGCTGGTCGTCACCACCCACAGCCTTCTCTTTTATAAACGAAGAGTGAGATTGGCCCTCACATTATAACGCACCCCCGGTAGAGAGAGCGAATATGTTTGGTGCAACGGGGATTCGAACCCGTGAACCTCGGATTACGCGTCGAACACCTTAACCTTCCTGGCCATGCCAGGCCCTACAAAGATGTAAATGATTGAATTATGACCATCTTGAATAGCCCCTTGAATACAGTATAAATTTACAGTGATTTCTCTACAAAACCACTTTAAAATACTAGACGTATTTTTACAGACACCCCAGAAGTTCTCTGTTTCAAGAGTAAATAAAACATTAATTAATAGGAGCAAACCATGCTCTTGAAGTCCACATGTGATGCTATATTGTAGCTTATAGAGAACATAATTGTTCTCGTGATTCATGGCATGCGCACGTTTTACCGATGTCACAATGGTACAAATTGCAACGCTGAGCGTTCAGTATGTGATGTCATCTTAGTGTCTGCTGACCGACTTACAGACAACGCACTTCTGTAAGAAAGAAATATTCTGTGGTATCAAGTCATACGGATTCGAATGATTCAAAGAGTTTTGTTTTTTTTATAAACAATCTTCGTAAAGTAATGATTAAAATAGACGCACGGAGAGCTAGTCACGGTGGCGGTTGCCATAGAAACTCTGGGGAAACTGGTGGTCCAAAAGAGAAAGTATTTCCTTGTAATCAAAGTTGCTCGGTGTTTTGTTAATGTTAGGTTCTTCGATCGTTCTGGGGACAGATCGTTAACTGGTTGACAATATATTTAGTAATTTAAATGTAAAGGATTGATTTTGAGAAAACAGTGATTTTTACTGACAGACTTGTGAAGTGGAACTAGATAATAACGAACCATTCTTCTTCTCAATTTACCCATTACGGTTCATGAGCAAAACTGTTTACTGTCCTGTCAACAATGTCAACTTCCAGTTTGAAACTTGTATTCCTTTTATTGAAACCACAGTAACAACACAGCATCCTTCTTCTACAGCCAGATCAGAAGAGTTACCCTGTTTAGCAAAATATATTTCTGCAATACATAACACTACATAACACAAATTGTGTTCCTGGATAGTGTGTGTTGTTTTTTAACTGTTTATGTTGTAAAAGTACAGAAAATGACCATTATTCCCTTCAAACTTTGGATTTTTTGTGACCTGGATACTGAAATTTATAAATTAACCTATTTTATATGTAAAAACTGACAAATTTGTACATTTTCATTTACATGAGGTCTGAATAAAACAACATATGAATCAAGATTTACATGTATTTATACTTAAGTTATATAAAAATGTTTAGAAGTGAGTAGTTTTTCGAGATTTGTGACTGTAATGTAAATCACTTTCGCGTATCAGTCCCCGAATATAGTCTCCCATCATGTTTTGTTATACGATCCCAGGTCACAAAAGCAAAGTCTGAAGAGAAAAAATAGGTATTTTATATTTACTTTATGGCATAACCAATTGGGAAATAACCCTTTCTGTCCAGGAACAAGAAAAAAGTAAAAATGTTGGTACATCGTGTAATCATTTGGTTCTGCCCCCAAAAATATAACTCTGGAAACATTAATCTTCTCTGAGCAAAACGCGTTTTTCATGTAAAAAAAATTTCACAATTTGTTCGGTTTTTTTTTGTCACAGCAAAACCACATTGGGCTGTGAACTGCGTCTACCAAAAATTTAACCACAAAGACTTGCCCCTCTTTCATCAATTTAACCAACAGGAAAATAATAAATATCTATAGCATTATCTCTCTGTTTAGATGTTTCAGCACACTTACATACTAACTATACTGAAATTCTTTCATAAAAAGAGAATTCATGTAGCTTGCCTACTCTCAGAAATTACCAGAACATGAAATGTTTGATTGTTTTTCAGAAAAGCCACATTCGGCCATTTTCTGCGTTTAAAGTCGGTGATCTAGCATCAAATGTTAGTATTACAAGTTTATATACTAACCACTGTTACAGCATAAAAACGAAATCCATTAATCGCTTGAAAGTAAGTTTTCATTTGAGACAACTTCGTTTACAAATGCCCCACAGTGGCTCAGCGGTATGTCTGCGGACTAACACGCTAAAATCCGGGTTTCGATACTCGTGGTGGGCAGAGCACAGATAGCCCATTGTGTAGCTTTGTGCTCAATTCAAAACAATAACAACATCGTTTACAAATATAACAATTTGGTCAAATCAAAGCAAAGGTGTTAAAGATCCAGAAATGAAATTAAACCAGATTAGCGCAGACGGCTGGTAACACTTTATAAAATTACTTATAGCAACCAATCAGCAGCATTTCATCTCAGATTTTAATTATGACGTCACGGGTCACATGTTACAGGTATCTCGTATAATTCATGACGATTTTTTGACACTTCTACAGTGCATGATTGAACAATAAGCCGCAGAACTTTCCGAGAAAGAGCATTAGTACACCGAGATTGTTAAATGATGTAAGGACAAAACAAAACATTTTGATAAAGCGAAGCTTTAGTGTTATCACTTTGAGAAGAAAAAATCCGTAGTGAACAAATTCAGGGCAGCAACGGGCTCCAAAGCCACTTTACAACCAAATCCGAAACAATGACCTGGGCGTAAAGCGAAGGTTCTAGTTGCGAAGGAGACCCCTCCGACCGAAAATTACTTTACGATAAAGCTGGACGTACCTTTCGATATTGTCGATAAAGTAATAAGCAACTGAAGAAGGCTTACAAGATTCCAACCATGCCTCGAGATAAATGAATGTCTTCATGAAAAAGATTGTTTGTTTTTTGAGTTTCGCGTAAAGCTATTCGAAGGCTATCTGTGCTAGCCGTCCCTAATTTAGCAGTGTAAGACTAGAGGGAAGGCAGTTAGTCATTACCACTCACCGCCAATTCCTGGGCTACTCTTTACTAACGAATAGTGGGATTGACCAGAACATTATAACGCCCCACGGTTAAAAGGACGAGCATGTTTAGTGCGACATGGGTTCGAACCCACGATCATCGGATTACGAGTCGAACGCCTTAACACGCTCGGCCATGCCGGGCCTCCTCTCCGAGTGATAACATCAAAGACTCACCTTATTGAAATATTTTCCTTTGTCCTGACATCATTTAAAAATACGGGTGTCTCCGCTTAAATTAGGTGTTCGATCCCCTTCGGTGGACACAGCAGATAGCCTGATGTGGTTTTGCTATACAAACGATTAATTATTATTTCTTAGGCATTCATTTAGTAAATTATATAGGGTCATGTGTTGTGTCTTCGTTAAACGTCACTGTTTACTTTTGTTTGTCAGTTATATGAAATTTCCAGAATTAGTTTTCATCCGTTCGTTAACAAAAACGATGTTTTAAACATTAATTCGTATATTTTTCTGTACCCCGCGGGTACGTCTACGGATTTACAACGCGAAAGTCAGGAGTTCGATTTCCTCTCGAGAGGCTCAACAGATAGCCCCATGTGGATTTCTCTAAGAAAACACACACACACACAGTTTCGTTTCTTTATCATTGTAACATTCTAGGATTAATATTTTGATTTAAAACTGCAGGATTAAATCATGTTCCTCGATTTCTTTATGCTAACAAAAAAATCTCAAGTTCAATTATTATTTCTTCGTTTGTCTGTATGGTTAGATTTTGTCTCTTCGTTTCTCTGTTAATATAAAAATACTTAGGACTAATTCTCATTTCTTTCTATCCGGTTGACACGACCTGACAGACTTCTTGCTAACGAACCCGGCATGGCCAGGTGAGATAAGGCGTGCGATTCGTAATCTGAGGGTCGCGAGTTCGCATCCCCGTCGTACCAAACATGCTCGCTCTTTCAGTCGTTGGAGCGTTATAATGTTACGATCAATCCCACTATTCGTTGGTGAAAGAGTAGCCCAAGAGTTGGCGGTGGGTGGTGACGACTAGCTGCCTTCCCTCAAGTTTTACAATGCTAAATTAAAGACGGCTAGCGCAGATAGCCTGCGAGTAGCTTTGCACGGAATTCAAAACAAACTATTTGCTAACAAACATTTAGCATTACTAGCAAACCCATTCAATTTATTTATTGATGGCTCAAGTTTAGCTAATGTTGTCTTGCTTTGTTTGTAATGAAAGAAAATCGGTTTAAAAATCCCAAATCTCTTTGGTACATATCAAGTCACAAACTTTGTACTAAAGTAACACAGAAAGTACTTGGATTTATCGATAAATCAATCTTTCAATATAATTCTGCACGAGCCGTTCGTAATTTAGCAGTGCGAGACACGAGTGAAGGCAGCTGGTCATCACCAACCACCACCAACTCTTGGGCTACTCTTTTTTCAACGAATAGTGGCATTGACCGTGACATTATAACGCTCCCACGGCTGGAAGGGTAAGCATGTTTGGTGCGACGGAGATGCGAACCCGCGACCCTCAAATTAACTCACCTGGCCATGCCGAGCCTATTTCCAGAAGGTAAACAATGCTTAGAAGTGATTCATAATTATGTCTACAGAGGTCGCTACTGTTCGAGGAACAATCGTGAATGTTTAAAATGGTTAAATAACATTACAGTCCATAAATAATTACTACCACTACCTCTGGACTTCATAAAATACTACATATAATTACCTAGAGGTTTCACATTGTTACACACCTTGATTAAGAGAATGTTTAATGGTAATGGAAAATCCTGAAATAAACAACAGATAGGGCACGTTGCTACATCTTTATATTGACACACTTATTACAAGACTTAGACTTCCCTTTGACACAATGTTCTTTATTACTGTCGTTTATCTGGTAAGTTGAGCTTCACTACAAGTTTTCCAGACCACGTTTATTCGGGTGCCATTTTGGTTAGGCTTAAATTCGTTTAACGTCATAATTCGCTATTAGTTTAATTGCTATGATTTACGCAGCATCCATTTCCAGTTTATATTCAATGTCCTATTGCTTACTGACAGAATAGGAAAGTACGAGCACAAGAGCAGCTGCATATGGTAAAATATGCAACACATATGGCAGATTTTTATTTATTACAATACCACTCTTATTAAAAGACTCAAAACTGCCTGCAGGACAATATTTTTATTGCTGTCATTTATCTGGTAAATTGAGCTTTGCCACGAGTTTTTCAGACCGTTATGTTATCAAACGCCATTGTGGTTAGGCTTAACATTTGTTTTAGCTCGTGAATTAATTATTTGCTTCATCGCTGTAGTTTCCGCAGCATTTATTTTTTTAGTTTGTATCCAAACAATATTCAACTGCACACCGATAGTCCAGGAAAACATGGACATACGGAAGAACACGCCACTTATAAATGCACCATCTTGGTTAGGCTTAACTTCGTTTTTAGTTCGTAAATACATTGTTAGTTTCATTGCTATAGTATATGAAGTACTCATTTTCATTTTATATTCAATGGTCACCGTTTAGTGACAGCTTATGCAAGTTTGGATAAAAAACAGTTACCCATACAAACACTTGAGCGCAGTAAAGCACCACTTACAAAAGGCACTCCTGAGTTCAAGAGTATTACACTACCTGTTAACGAGATGCATAGTTAAAGAGGTGGAAAATCTGAGTCATTTCTCCGTTTCTTTTGTGAGGTGACGATCCCCGTAAACTGTAAAATCTAAAATGATCTCTTTCTGGTAACTGAAATCGGCGAGACCTTTAACTTTTATTATTATTATTACTAATTTAGTGTTCCCCGTTAGTACGGCGATAAGTCTACGGATTTACAACGCTAAAATCAGGCGTTCGATTCCCCTCAGTGGACTCAGCAGATAGTCCGATGTGGATTTGCTATACGAAAACACACATTATTTTAGGACTTCAGCTCAAGCACTGTGAAGACAACTGGACTCTGCTGTTTACAAGTAGGAAGCCACACCTCGCATACGAAATCGAAATCAAAACATCCTTCGATGACTCTGTGTCTGTGGGACATCATAAATAATACCAGAGGCCGTATTACGTAAATTCCTCAATAACGTTCGCATTCAGTGTTGTTGTTGTTTTGAATTAAGCACAAAGCTACACAATGGGCTATCTGTGCTCTGCCCACCACGGGTATCGAAACCCGGATTTTAGCGTGTAAATCCGCAGACATACCGCTGAGCCACTGGGGGGCCGCATTCAGTGAGAAAGTTTGTATGTTTTCGAATTTCGCACAAAGATACTCGAGGGCTATCTGCACTAGCCCGTCCCTAATTTAGCAGTGTAAGACTAGAGAGAAGGCAGTTATTCACCACCACCCAAAGCCAACTCTTGGGCTACTCTTTTACCAACGAATAGTGGGATTGGCCGTCACATTATAATGCCCCCGCGGCTGAAAGAGCTTCAGTGAGAGAGATAAAAGGGTGCATAATTATTTAAAAAGGCACATCTTTCAATTTTACTTGAAAACAAACCAGTTCTTCATCCTGTCAATAGCACCGAAACATTACCAACTCATATGAAACCTGAGCGTGCCAAATTGTTTAACAAAAAATGTTTATAATGTGAGGTCTGCAAAAAAATGAAGGTGTTTTCTTCCTCCATTGAGGTTTAAATGTTATAAATTAGTCTTACGTGATGGTCTACAATATAACTCCATCAGTCACTAGAACATGCGAAACAATCTTCTCATAATTCTGTTGGAAGTCTGATTTATAAAGTCATCTGTCTTTGAGAATCCAGTGTTATTTGACAAAAGTCATCACTCTTGTAGACTTTCAAAGTCCTTGAGTGCCCGATTGTTCCGTTGATCGAATTCTCCACTTTAACTTTGGGCCCACTGTTAACATTTATCGCAACTCCATGGTGCATTCTATACTGCTATTTAACATCAAAAACACCAACTATTGTCCCAACTTCCAAGAACATCGGCACCAAAATCGTTTTGGAACCTGTGATGATAGGTTGTGTCCAAGTGTTCGTAGATGGCCATCTTCCCCACTTCGTTACTGTCCATATTACAGAGGTCACCGATTTTAATATCCGAAGTTGAATCCAGGAAACTGGATTCATCTGTTGTACAAGCTACTGAAAACGTCATCTTGAGTTTATCCTAGGATCTTCGCTGTTATCCAGTCCTAAAATTTACCATCACTTGAACTCCAGAGGAAACCAGACTAACTACTAACTAATAAACAAATATCAATAGTGGTCCAGTTGTATGTGATACAAATATTAAAATATAGTAGACATTTAAGTCAACCATTGTCCAGGTTTCTTAGACCCGTGGCCTTCAACGGCGGGAAA
Source organism: Carcinoscorpius rotundicauda (assembly GCA_011833715.1). Lineage (NCBI taxonomy): Eukaryota > Metazoa > Arthropoda > Merostomata > Xiphosura > Limulidae > Carcinoscorpius > Carcinoscorpius rotundicauda. The sequence continues at coordinate 5,209,532 of CM022402.1, forward strand.
ACGTTATCTTGAAATTCTCCAATGACGTTCCCTGCTGGTTTGTAGTTGGCCACTACAATGACCTTTCCATAGCGAGCCCTGGCTTTACCAACACCGAATTCGGAGCTACGTCGCCATACCATCTGTGTGAAGTGACCTGTAGTAAAAAAAAAAATGTGGTTGTTTCCTTATTGAACGTTAATTATTTAAAGTGTCGGTGTTAGAAAACAGCGCTGGTTGGTCAAAAATTGTTAAGTTAACCAGTGTGTTTGTAGACCTTACATAATCGGCTTGGATAATCTATTTTGTCAGTGACGTGTTACATTTTCAGACTGCTGACACGTTTTATGGTCGAACCAGTGAGGCTTATACTGCGCACGTGTAACACTATCAAACTTTTCTTATAACGCCTTCCATTTCACCTTCCTGCACATTCATAATACTGAATGTGTGAAATGGTGCTGCCACCTGGCGGAAGTAATTGTACGATGTTCATACCGATTTTCTGGTTCTGAGTTATTGATTTTTAATAAAGATAAAATAATGAGATGAAACATTCTGAATGTAAGGTTTTACCAAACAAGTAATTATTTTACAAGAACTCGTAAAATCAGTTAGATGAATGCATACAGTATCACGAGATTTAAACTACACAAAATAACCAAAACTTACTAACTGAAATGTAACAATTCATATTTAACGAAGTCTCACCTGCGTTAACGTGTAGTAACGAAGGCTCTTTGTCGAAGTCGTACAGTTTGCTTTCCTTGTACCAATATTTGACGACTTGCTCTCCTGTAAAGGAAACTACATCATGAACCATTCCTCCCCCATCTATGTTTTCATAAATTTTTGTAATGGGGTCTTAAGCTGGGACTTTCAGTTTTAAGAGATGGTGACTTATGTCGTCAATACGAAGAGTAACAGAACTGTATTTTTTGTAGGTATTTATTTCTCAGCAGTAATCATAACAGTTAACTCTATAATGACATCAATAGAAAGATCCTGAAGATAACTAAAATAAACAGTCCTCACAATGGGTCACACTTTAGTTAGCTCAAGCGCAAGACGCTGAGACAATATAAATAGAAGTAACAGTCCTCACAATGGGTCACACTTTAGTTAGCTCAAGCGCAAGACGCTGAGACAATATAAATAGAAGTAACAGTCCTCACAATGGGTCATAATGTAAGGTTGCCAGAACAAAATATAAAAATAACAAAAATTACGAAGAGGTGATGACCTATATTCTAAGTAACTTGTTCTTACAAAATAAAGTAGAACATAACTTTAATACAGTTATAGTTATGTCTTGAACGTTTGACTTCAAAACCTCAAACTGGTCCGTTTGTTTTGGTTTAGGTTTTCTCGTGAGCGGATTTGTTTTAGTTTGGGTTTGCTAGTAAGCGGATTTTCTTGGTTTGGGTTTGCTACTGAGCGGGTTTTTTGGTTTGGGTTTGTTTTAGTTTGGGTTTGCTACTGAGCGGGTTTTTTGGTTTGGGTTTATTAAAGAGCAGGTTTGTTAGTGAGTGGATTTTTTTGGTTTGGGTTTCTTAGTGAGCGGCTTTGTTTTAGTCTAGTTGTCAGTGAGCGGAGTTGTTTTGAGTTGGGTTTGTTAGTTAGTGGAATTGTTTTATTTTTTAGTGAACTAGTTTGTTTTAATTTCAATTTGCAGGTTTGTTTTCTCAACTTACCTGTCAGATCAAATTCTGGAGTGAATGAACACTTGCAGAACAAATTCTCACCTATGTCTCTGTAGTTCCGATAGAAGAAAGTATTGGAATGAGCGAGATGGTTGGCCCAGAACTGTGCCAAGTTACACATCTGTCAGGAAAAAGAACTCACAAAGAAATAAACCAGAAAAGAAAAACTGAATTTCTTTTGTCATAAAAAATATACAAGTAACATTGTTTAATTAAAACAACCGACACGTGGTGGAAGTGAATCTTGTTTGTCTGTTAGGTGTGTGTGTGTGTGTTGTTTTTTTTCTCAGAACAAACTCATATTGAGCTATTTGCTGAGTCTACAGAGGGGACTCGAACCCCTGTTATCTGTTAAGAAATACTGAAGTTGACCTATTTGTATGTCCTCTCTAGTTACATATCATAATTCTTATGTAACAATAAGAGGACATGGTGGAAAATACAGCAGATGACGTAAATACCAAATATGAAAATAAAAGACATTTAGGAGAAATAAACTGAGCACTTAAAAACACATTTACATGTGTTAACAACGTTTTCGCGTTCGAAAAAGAATTTTTTCTTACAGAAACAAAGTAGCTGACAAAAGGTAACACGTGTTGTTGTTTTTTATAAAAACAACTGAATAAATCGATAAATTGAACCGATAATCAATACATAAAATAATATTTGGTGATTATAGAAATTTCAGTATTTGCTGAGAACAAAGTTTGTTTGTTTGTTTTGGAATTTCGCACAAAGCTACTCGAGGGCTATCTGTGCTAGCCGTCCCTAATTTAGCAGTGTAAGACTAGAGGGAAGGCAGCTAGTCATCACCACCCACCGCCAACTCTTGGGCTACTCTTTTACCAAGGAATAGTGGGATTCACCGTCACATTATACACCCCCACGGCTGGGTGGGCGAGCATGTTTAGCGCGACCCTCGGATTACGAGTCGCACGCCTTACGCGCTTGGCCATGCCAGGCCGCTAAGAACAGAGATGAAATATGTTTACTAATTCATTAGACGGTGGTCCTAACTAAGCATTGGAAACTGGAAACTAAACCACTCGATATACATTTATAATTACTATACAATGTTATCTCCCTTGTAATGTTGTGTGTGTGTTTTTTCTTATAGAAAAGCCACATCGGGCTATCTCATTCCCCTCGGTGGGCTCAGCAGATAGCCCGATGTAGTTTTGCTATAAGAAAATACGCACACATATAAGCCCGGCATGGCCAAGCGTGTTAAGGCGTGGAACTCGTAATCTGAGGGTCGCGGGTTCGTATCCCGATCGCGCCAAACATGCTCGCCCTTTCATCCGTGGGGGCGTTATAATGTGACGGTCAATCCCACTATTCCTTGGTAAAAAGAGTAGCCCAAGAGTTGGCGGTGGGTGGTGATGATTAGCTGCCTTCCCTCTAGTCTTACACTGCTAAATTAGGGACGGCTAGTGCAGATAGCCCTCGAGTAGCTTTGTGCGAAATTCCAAACTCGTCCAAGTCACCTCCATTCTACGACTCACATAATCTTACCGGTATTTACCACAGTCACAGATCAAGTGACTGGAAGTATTCTGTGCCGTGTTCGTCATTTTTTTTTAAGGTATTTGCACCGCAATGTTGCGGTTTAACATGATTCACTTATTTTAACTTCATTCAATGACCATGTACTTGATACAGACGTAATAGAAACAAACATTAGGCCTAATAGGAATATGTTTCTTTGCTAGGCTTAACTGCCCCCCAGTGGCTCAGCGGTATGTCTGCGGACTTACACGCTAAAATCCGGGTTTCGATACCTGTGGTGGGCAGAGCACAGATAGCCCATTGTGTAGCTTTATCTTAATTCAAAAACAACAAAAACAGCTAGGCTTAACAGAAACGTGATTCAAAAGAGTTTGTTTATTTGTTGAATTTCGCGAAAAGCTACACGAGAGCTATCTGAGCTAGCCGTCGCTAATTCAGCCGTGTAAGACCAGAGGGAAAGCAGTCAGTCATTACCACCCACCGCCAACTCTTTGGCTACTCTTTTACCAACGAATTGTGGGACTGACCGTCACATTATAACGTCCCCATGGCTGAAAGGGTAAGCTTGTTTGATGCGACAGGGATTCGAACCCGTGACCCTCACAGTACAAGTCGAACGCCTTAACCTACCTGGCCATGTCGGGCCTCAAATAAGTGTTTTCTTATCGCAAAACCACATTAGGCTATCTGCTGAACCCACCGAGGGGAATAGAGCCCCTGATTTTAGCATTGTAAATCCGTAGACTTACTGCTGTACTAGCGGGGGGTTTAACCGTCCATTGGACTGGTGAATTAAAAACCCGTTTGTAACAAAGGACAGGACACAGCGCCTCTATTTTTTATTTCCTGACATATTAAACATTAAAATTACGATACAAATATATAAAGCTGCCAGTACTGAAAAGAAAGATATACTGTTTTCAAGAATTATATATATATATATATATACGAAATTAAATAGGGGGTACAAACCCCCTCATAACCCTCCATTCATTCTCTATCACTGTGTCAAGTTTGGTCTGATTGATCAAATGTAGAAACGTAATAGAGATATCAAAGTTTATTTATATAGATAATTTGTTAGATTTCTTAACTTCATTATCATGCCATCGGCAATAAACCTAAGGATATGTGACGCTAAAAATCGAGCTTCCATACCTTCAACAGGCACAGTTTTCGGCGCTAAAATAGCCTTTTGCTATGGCTGTGCGCTTTATAACAAACAAATAATAAGTGTCCTTCTTAATTTGGTGTTTGAGTGTTACGAGTTCCTCGCTCCTTACCTGGTAAGACAATTCGAGAGATGGAACTCCATGAATTTCACGGAAGGTGTTGTGCCATTGTAAACAGTCAATAACGAACTGGCTTTGAGAATAATAGGTCCAGCCTTCTTCATCGTTAAAATGTACTGATAAAGGTCGATTTAACACCACCTGAAAAGATAAAAATGATATGTTAGTTAAAATAAAGAACGGCTATTACGGTCACACGCCAACCTTTTATGATTTTAAACTCTTAACCACAAAGTTTATTTTAACACTCCTACGAAAAAAAATATTTACATCCACTAAAGTGTTACCCTCAGTAAATGTTTTAAATTTTTTTTTAAATGTTATTTCGCAAATGTCTGAAAAGTCAAAATATTATTGCTCCTTAAAATATAAAGGGATAGGGTCAGTTAATGGCAATTTCATTTAAATACAAAATTATTAGCCTAATATTAATAACCTTTCAAGTTGCTCTGGGGCCTATTAGGCCCCAATTTTCGTAGGAGTGTTAAAGCAAAGTCAACTGGGTGAGAAATATTTTTTTTTGTTTACGCACAGATTCGATCCGAATCAATAACTCCGGAATCCAGAGTTCCGCCACGTGGCCAGCCATCAGTTTGTTTGTTTTGGAATTTCGCACAAAGGTACTCGAGGGCTATCTGTGCTAGCCGTCCCTAATTTAGCAGTGAAAGACTAGAGGGAAGGGAGCTAGTCATCACCACCCACCGCCAACTCTTGGGCTACTCTTTTACCAACGAAAGTGGGATTGACCGTGACATTATACATCCCCACGGCTGGGAGGGCGAGCATGTTTAGCGCGACGCGGGCACGAACCCGCGACCCTCGGATTACGAGTCACACGCCTTACGCGCTTGGCCATGCCAGGCCAGGCCATCAGTTTGAAAACTCATTTCTTATTTGTTTTTGAATTTCATGCAATGATACACGAGGACTACCTGCGCTAGCCATCCCTAATTTAGTAATGTAAATCTCGATGGAAGGTGGTCAGTCATCAGCTACTCTTTTACTAACGAATTGTGGGATTGACCGAAACATTATGACGACCCACGGATAAAATAGTGAAGATGTCTGGTGTAACGGGGATTCGAATCCGCGACTCTTAGATTGCGCGTTGAGCGCCCTAATCACCTGGCCATACCAGACAAATAAACTTATTTATACCATGTTTTAACTGCTATGCCAAGATAACGAATGTAGTATCGAAATAGTTTTAGAAAAATTATACCTCGAGCCATGAAATATCTTATCGCAATCAGACTTTCTAGCAAGTGAATCTTTGATTCAAAGAAAGAATTAAAAATTCACATCATTAAATATATATACATATATATATCTTCTACCAAGTTTCGATACTTATATAAAACTACCGCCTTCGCGTGCTAGGCGTGAATACGTTGAATCCACTAAAGCCTGTTCCACATGTGGATGCAGGAGGGTTCATTATAAGACTGAAGGTGAAATTTCACTATATGATCTACAATAGTATTTCAAGATTTGACGGTCCATGAGTTTGACTGATTGCCTATTGGAACAGCGTCACATAAATCTGTTTGTTTATGACATGGAATCGATAATTATGTGATAAATAAAACAAATACTAAAGTTCGAGCGCAATTTTACGGCAACCGAACGCGAACCACGGATCCTTAAAGTCACAGTTCAAGAAGTAATGCAACCAATCAGCACTCTCCGCAACAAGAGAGTTGTCAGGATCTTTGAATCAAGCGACAAGACTTACTGTTACTTTTATAACTTACCTAACATTAAAAGTTCTAAATATGATCTTTGTCTCAAATCTCGAACTTTTCGATTTGCAGCCTGGCACGCTAATCACTAGGCCACACTCTGCCCAACTGTTCAAATAAAATCAGAGACAGACTAAATAAAACACAAGCTCCCCTTGTGACCAAAATTATCAATTTAGTTTTGCGATATTGTTTTAGTTTTAACCTTCCATGAACTATTTCTCATTTGTACATGTAATTAAATCTCGACTATGAAAGTTTTATCATTCAACATGAAAGCAACAATATAAAAAATACCTAAAAACATAGAATTTTCTGTGTTTGATGTAATGATTGAAGTGTTTAGGATTGTAAAACGACCGGAATATGTTGACACATCAGCATATGTCGTACTTAACTGTGAGAATTATATAGATTTAGGGGAGGTAAAAACCGTCTTCAGTTAAGACAATTTTATTTTTAAATAAGATAGTTGGTGTATGGAATGGGTTGCCTTCATATCTCGTGGAAGCAATAAATTTAAGTGAGTTTAAGAAACAGCTTTATAGATATATGAATGACAAGGGATAGCTTTAATTTTTTTAATAATTTTAGTTTGGCTTGGTTTGTGGGTCAGCCGAGATGGACCATTAGGTCTTTTGTCGTCTTTAAACATTATATCATTGGACAAAATTTCGATTTTTTATGATTTTATTTTTATAACTAACCTATTAGCCTTTCAAGATGGCCCCCCAGTGGCTCAGCGGTATGTCTGAGGACTTACACGCTAAAATCCGGGTTTCGATACCTGTGGTGGGCAGAGCACAGATAGCCCATTGTGTAGCTTTGTGCTTAATTCAAAACAATAACAACAGCCTTTCAAGAATAAATATTATTAATTTTTCTTATATTAAATGGCTTTTTCTACCCTACCCAGCATGAAAAGCTTTGGAATGTAATGTGGTTGTAATACTATTGTTACACACTCTCCTAACCCTTAAAAATCACAAAGGGTCTATATTAAGAATTTCGTGTTTATAAACATCATAGTGTTGACACTAATGCTTTATTACAAAGATAAATATTTTATAATCTGTGTTATTCGGGAACCTACTAGGGCTAGACACTAGAAAGTACAGTTTAATAAGGATATAACGAATACGAAGACAGTTGATAAAACATACATTTTATACACAAGGTTTAACGCTTTGGAATAACTTACTCTATCATCAACGATATCTGAAAATTATGATACACATATGATTATTACTACAATTATAGTATAATAACATAATCATTAGTATACTTAGTTATTAGGAAAAGCGATAACTAGATGGATAAACAATGTTTACGTGAAAATTTTGAACAGTTTTAGGCCTAAAGAACTTTGTGAACCGTTAAAGTTTGGACGGTATACACTTTCTTTAATTTAAGGTTCAAGGTCTGAAGGTCCTGTGGTGATCATAGAGAAATAGTTAAATGAGGATATCGCCTACTTTTGCCCCTCGATGATTCATCAGGAAAACTAAGGGTCTGTAACGCTATAAACTGGGATCAAATAACTGTAACTTGGCTTAACACATGTAGCCCATGGAGTTACTTTGTGCTTAAAGAACGAACAAACAGTCAAGCCCCTACCTTGTCTAGGCCTTGCGGGGATACTGTTCTGCTGGAAGACGAGGCGTCTGACAGCGTTGACTGATGGGACGACTCTCGTACCATCTTGGCTCGGTGATATCGTGGAGAACGACTGGCGGACGACCGCAAAGCCTCCAGCTTCCGACAGAAGAAATCTATACTGGAAAGAAGAGTTCCAGCAAGTTTTTAAAAATTTTGCTGTAGGTTACAAAACTTTACTAGTTAACACAAGTGCCCTCTCTCGCCCAGATTCTAAGATTATATCATGGATATTAAAACAAATAAAATAATTAAAAATAATAAAACCAATTCTTTATTTTATTAAATCATGAGCACGTTATAGGTTATTTTCCGATTTTGGTATCCGGCAGATCATAAGAAACAATCAAAACTTTTGTTTGTCAGGTTAATTAATAAAAAGAAATCTCAAAAATAAATTTAAAGCCATATTCCCAAGAGCACAGTGCAAGGAACATTGTAAACCTGAAACAAATATGGCAACAAAGTTGATTAATGACCATCCAACCAATAAACGAACGCCACCTACACAGACATATTTGTTCATATACCCTTGGCCACATTCTACAGTGGATCAACGGTAATCTTACGGACTTATAACGCTAAAATTTGGGGTTCGATTGCATATGTTTTCTTAAAAATAATTCTGAAATGCAGACGATATCGAGAATTATTTACATTTTTTTTAGTTTTTACTTTATACAAGTCAAAGTAAGAGCGCACCAAAGCATTTGTTTGTTTTTAGCTCAAAGCTACATAATGGGCTACCTGATTTCTGCCTACCACGGGGATCAAACTATGCATTTTAGTGCTATAAGTCCGTAAACTTACCGTTGACCCTTTTTTTTTCGGAAACTTATGGTTCGTATCCTGTTGCTGCAAGAAAGAATTCACACCACACTTTGGGATCGTTGGTGAGATATAAAAGTAAAGCCCCACTATTTGATTACAGTAGCATAATAGCATGCGGTGGGGGCTGTTGTCTTGCTGTCTTCTTTTTACATTATCGTTTGAAAGTAAAGGATGACAAGTGCAGACCTGCCTTCTGAAGTTTAAGACGGACATTTGAAATGAAACAAATCGCTAAAAATGAGGGAAACCGACGACTTTTAAACATGAAAACTTAGTAAATGTTTACCACAGTTCTGTTTCTTTCTTGTCTAAAATAATAACAATCAAATATTCTGATACACAGTTGTGATATAACTGATTCCATCACTCGGAAACCAGGAATAACTAAACTAAAATTAACGCAGTTGTTAAGTTGTTCTCGAACAGCATGTCCAAAACAGTACAACTGGCTTGTTGTTGTTAAACGCAAAGCTACTCTATGTGGTAGCAGTGCTTTGCCATGTTGCGAACATAAACGCAGTGTTAAAGTGATGAAAGTTTTTAGCCATCATTCTGTATAACCTTTAACTGAGAAGAAGGAATATTATGTGATTACAGCCTCTTGGTATTAATTTAACAAAAATGTCACGATAGGTTTAAAACACCTGCAAGAAGATTTAGAATAATCTACCTTAATAAGTATCTAGCCTTTATAGAGTTATGAGCCAATAGCAAAACTTTACATTTATTAGAGAAATTAAGTTTTATGCCATTTTAGAATTTTTTAAAATTTTAATTTTAAGGCCCAAAATAGCCTATGATAGAAAAAAACAAACTTATACAGAGTAATCGCCAGAATTTGGGACGACCTTATTTGTAAATCCGCAAGCTAAAAAGAGTGGTATTTCTTGAAACTCCCTGGCTATAAAATGGAAGACATTCAAAGTTTTAATTCATAGTTTCTTAAAAAAAACCACAAAAAACAAATGAATTTTCATGCGAGTATTTCAAACTGGTAATTGTAAGAAGTGTAGGTCAGAAAAATGTGTAGCAGGGTTAATTTCAAGGTGAACACATATGCAGGATAGATTCCAAGATCAAACAATGATTCAGATGTCAAATGTGCTTAAAGGTAAAACAAAACAAAGTGTGTAAGATGGATTCCAAAAAAACAACAACAATTATTTTGATACAAAATGGAGCCAAAGGTAGAAAACAAATTCACATGACGGACGTATCAAAAGACCCTTTATAATATTTGGATTTTTTGTTATATTTAACAAAATTTATTTTTGCTAATTCGCGTACTTTATTGGACTAACGTAAGTTAACGAGACTGATAAAGAAACAAAATTAACAATTGTTTTATAATGTTGCCACTAATGCATAGATTAAAATAAGTTAAAAAACATAACAAATAGACATGTTCATGGCAGGCGCTATGAGTCACGTGCTTGAAAAAATAATTAAGCTTTTTAACATGTGGACTGCTTGTCCTGAGCTAAGGTTTTCTATATTTATTTACAATTTTTACATTGTTAACTTAACCGGAACTATTAGTAACGTTTTTCGATATTTTCCAATAATATTCGATTTTCACAGTATCCATTGTGACATCCTCCTGTACAAATGGGGTCGAAAAAACATTGTTTTAAGGGGTCATATCAGTATAAACTAAAAATTGTTTCATTTTTTTAACTTTGTATTTTGATTAAATTGGATTTTTTTTCAGAAGACGTTACGTTGTTGTGATGACCAAACGGTCTAATTGAACCCAGATCTATGTGACCATACGGTCTAATTGAACCCAGATCTATGTGACCATACGGTTTAATTGAACCCAGATCTATGTGACCATACGGTCTAATTGAACCCAGATCTATGTGACCATACGGTCTAATTTAACCCAGATCTATGTGACCATACGGTCTAATTGAACCCAGATCTATGTGACCATACGATCTAATTTAACCCAGATCTATGTGACCATACGGTCTAATTTAACCCAGATCTATGTGACCATACGGTCTAATTGAACCCAGATCTATGTGACCATACGGTCTAATTGAACCCAGATCTATGTGACCATACGGTCTAATTGAACCCAGATCTATGTGACCATACGGTCTAATTTAACCCAGATCTATGTGACCATACGGTGTAATTTAACGCAGATCTATGTGACCATACGGTCTAATTGAACCCAGATCTATGTGACCATACGGTCTAATTTAACCCAGATCTATGTGACTATACGGTCTAATTGAACCCAGATCTATGTGACCATACGATCTAATTTAACCCAGATCTATGTGACCATACGGTCTAATTTAACCCAGATCTATGTGACCATACGGTCTAATTGAACCCAGATCTATGTGACCATACGGTCTAATTGAACCCAGATCTATGTGACCATACGGTCTAATTGAACCCAGATCTATGTGACCATACGGTCTAATTTAACCCAGATCTATGTGACCATACGGTGTAATTTAACGCAGATCTATGTGACCATACGGTCTAATTGAACCCAGATCTATGTGACCATACGGTCTAATTTAACCCAGATCTTCAAGTAAGTTTGGATAACACCAGAAATTAAAAACAAATTATTGAGAAAACTTTATTTCGAAACAAACAAAGAAAACAAATGTTCTGGAAATGTATGTTTGTTTTTTGAATTTCGCACAAAGCTACTCGAGGGCTATCTGTGCTAGCCGTTCCCAATTTAGCAGTGTAAGACTAGAGGGAAGGCAGCTAGTTATCACCACCCACCGCCAACTCTTGGGCTACTCTTTTTACTAACGAATAGTGGGATTGACCGTAACATTATAACGCCCTTACGGCTGAGAGGGCGAGCATGTTTGGTGCGACGGGGATTCAAACCTGCGTCCTTCAGATTCTGAGTCGAGTATATCAAACCACCTGGAAATGGCTTCTGTTTGAAAGATGGGTGAGACAGAAGCTTTTATCTCCCGTTACCAGAGCCTGCGAGACACATTCAATTTAAATTAAACACACTCGAGAAATCAACCAGTTTAAATTATAAAATAAAATAAAATAAAATAATAATTAACTATCCCGTTCTGCCCTAAATAAAGATTAACTATCTTGTTCTGCCTGAAATACAGAGTCATGAATGTGTGTCCAGCCATTTTAAAGCGTCACATTGAAGATAAACAGTGGCTCATCACCGTGTTTGTTGGATGTATGTCCTGAAGACAGAATTTTCTTTTACTGACCGTTACCTACGGTTGTGTGAGTTTTAACTTGTTGGCAGGAGTCCAGGTATATTTTATCCCAGTAAAAGTTAGGCTTAGAGTCAATAGACGTTCTCGTAAGTGTTATGAGAAATCACCGTACCGTGTGGAGGTGAAATGCATCTGTACTTTTGTTAGCCATTTTAATATAACGAGATATCTGCTTTCCTCGCCGCGTAACTAAACACGTTATAATGTTCATGATTTAATAGCATGCTATTAGTTGCTATTTTCCTGCTTATTCAAACTTTATTTTGGCAGTATCGGTGTTAATAAACTGTTACACTCATTCCATCGCTACACCTAGTGATAAAACTTTAACAGTTACTCTGTCATCAGACGAATTAATAAAATGTTAACACTTACTTTGTTACTCGAGGTGCTGATAAAACTTTAACACTTACTCTGTTACTTGAGGTGCTGACGAAATGTTAACACTTACTCTGTTATTAGAGGTGCTGACGAAATGTTAACACTTAATCTGTTATTAGAGATGCTGACGAAATGTTAACACTTAATCTGTTATTAGAGGTGCTGACGAAATGTTAACACTTAATCTGTTATTAGAGATGCTGACGAAATGTTAACACTTAATCTGTTATTAGAGGTGCTGACGAAATGTTAACACTTAATCTGATATTAGAGGTGCTGACGAAATGTTAACACTTAATCTGTTATTAGAGATGCTGACGAAATTTTAACACTTAATCTGTTATTAGAGGTGCTGACGAAATGTTAACACTTAATCTGTTATTAGAGATGCTGACGAAATGTTAACACTTAATCTGATATTAGAGGTGCTGACGAAATGTTAACACTTAATCTGATATTAGAGGTGCCGACGAAATGTTAACACTTAATCTGTTATTAGAGATGCTGACGAAATGTTAACACTTAATCTGTTATTAGAGGTGCTGACGAAATGTGAACACTTAATCTGTTATTAGAGATGCTGACGAAATGTTAACACTTAATCTGATATTAGAGGTGCTGACGAAATGTTAACACTTAATCTGATATTAGAGGTGCCGACGAAATGTTAACACTTAATCTGTTATTAGAGATGCTGACGAAATGTTAACACTTAATCTGTTATTAGAGGTGCCGACGAAATGTTAACACTTAATCTGATATTAGAGGTGCTGACGAAATGTTAACACTTAATCTGTTATTAGAGGTGCTGACGAAATGTGAACACTTAATCTGTTATTAGAGGTGCTGACGAAATGTTAACACTTAATCTGATATTAGAGGTGCTGACGAAATGTTAACACTTACTCTGTTATTAGAGGTGCCGACGATATGTTAACACTTAATCTGATATTAGAGGTGCTGACGAAATGTTAACACTTAATCTGTTATTAGAGATGCTGACGAAATTTTAACACTTAATCTGTTATTAGAGGTGCTGACGAAATGTGAACACTTAATCTGTTATTAGAGATGCTGACGAAATGTTAACACTTAATCTGATATTAGAGGTGCTGACGAAATGTTAACACTTAATCTGATATTAGAGGTGCCGACGAAATGTTAACACTTAATCTGTTATTAGAGATGCTGACGAAATGTTAACACTTAATCTGTTATTAGAGGTGCTGACGAAATGTTAACACTTAATCTGATATTAGAGGTGCTGACGAAATGTTAACACTTAATCTGTTATTAGAGGTGCTGACGAAATGTTAACACTTAATCTGATATTAGAGGTGCTGACGAAATGTTAACACTTACTCTGTTATTAGAGGTGCCGACGAAATGTTAACACTTAATCTGATATTAGAGGTGCTGACGAAATGTTAACACTTAATCTGATATTAGAGGTGCTGACGAAATGTTAACACTTACTCCATTACTTTAGTCGCTGATAAAATGTTAACACTTGCTTTGTTACTAGAGTCGTTGATACAATGTTAACACTTGCTTTGTTACTAGAGTCGTTGATACAATGTTAACACTCACATTGTTATTAGAAGTGCTGATGAATTATCAATACTTACCTTGTTATTAGAGTTGCTGACAAAATGTTAACACTTCTAATTTTGTATCACTTATCGCAGTGCTAAAATTCGAAGACAGATACAAACGTTAGATCGCTCGATATCGTAATAGTAGGCGAACATAGGGAAAAAAAATGTGACACTGTGTCGTTTAAATGTGGCACAAAGTTGCTTAATATATTGATATCAGTGTTAAAACGATCAATGGAAGTGTCAACAGCCTACTCAAGTAGTGCCAACGCTGGGAACGTTTTGTCGTTCACTCCACTCGAAGCAAAAAATCCTTCCGCAAGAACACGAGCGCTCTCTCAGATGTAATATTGCGTCCGTAATTATTGGAAAAGCAAACACGAAACAAATGAACACTAATTCTAAGAAACAGTTCATTATGAACAAAACACATACCAGTTCATTTCGAAGATCTCAGCTTCCTTCTCGATGTCAGTATCTTCACGAAAGGTCACGTTCGAAACATTCCTATTGTCTTGGTACTGGCAAGCTAAAGGAACAAGCTTGTATCTCAACCTGGTATTTTTACCTTTATAATAACAGCGCCGGACGCGTATCTTATTTCTGTCGAGTGATGCGGACCGGAAGAATAATGGTTTATTTGCGGATGAAACCTTGGAGGGCTGTGCCCCTGTTTATGTGACTTATAAATCGATAAAGCAAGTCTTCCATATTTGAGAAAGGAAACAGCCCTCGACTACCGGTTGGCAGGTTCTATTGGTCTTAAGAAAATGTTTTGTTGATTACAAACGTATCTCCTGGCTATTCTGTCTGACTAAGAGTGGAGTTTTACCTCCGCTATTTCACATAAATACATTTGTTGGAGTGACGCATGTTGCTTCCCAAGTCCATTCATAGAGCGGATTGACTGCTATGAGAGAACGCATGCGTACAAGTGTGCGGACTAGAGTGAACCGCAAAGACGCTCCTTTGGTGGTGACGTGCCGTACTGTGTTTCGTGAGGGCGCAGTTTCGTGTTAGGTCGAAGGTCACGTGACTTTAAAACATGATAACTAGTGAAAGATCAGTCAGGAATTCTCATGTTGAATAAAATCAAGTTTCTCAACATGAAGAAATCAGAAATTCTCATGTTGTATAAAATCAAGTTTCTCAACATGAAGAAATCAGAAATTCTCATGTTGTATAAAATTAGCTTTCTCAACATGAAGAAATCAGGAATTCTCATGTTGTATAAAATCAAGTTTCTCAACATGAAGAAATCTAAGTGTTACTAATGCAAATAATCTTGTTGTTTTTACTTTTTACAGCTCAGGATTAAGTGGAAGTTACCAACATCACTAAGGTATTATAACACTTCCACAAAACTGTGGAGGTTTTAAAGAAACCACTAAGGTATTATAACACTTCCACATAATTGTGGAGGTTTTAAAGAAACCACTAAGGTATTATAACACTTCCACATAACTATGGAGGTTTTAAAGAAACCACTAAGGCATTATAACACTTCCACATAATTGTGGAGGTTTTAAAGAAACCACTAAGGTATTATAACACTTCCACATAATTGTGGAGGTTTTAAAGAAACCACTAAGGTATTATAACACTTCCACATAATTGTGGAGGTTTTAAAGAAACCACTAAGGTATTATAACACTTCCACATAATGGTGGAGGTTTTAAAGAAACCACTAAGGCATTATAACACTTCCACATAATTGTGGAGGTTTTAAAGGAACCACTAAGGGATTATAACACTTCCACATAATTGTGGAGGTTTTAAAGAAACCACTAAGGCATTATAACACTTCCACATAACTATGGAGGTTTTAAAGAAACCACTAAGGTATTATAACACTTCCACATAATTGTGGAGGTTTTAAAGAAACCACTAAGGCATTATAACACTTCCACATAATTGTGGAGGTTTTAAAGAAACCACTAAGGTATTATAACACTTTCACAAAACTGTGGAGGTTTTAAAGGAACCACTAAGGCATTATAACACTTCCACATAATTGTGGAGGTTTTAAAGAAACCACTAAGGCATTATAACACTTCCACATAATTGTGGAGGTTTTAAAGAAACCACTAAGGTATTATAACACTTCCACATAACTATGGAGGTTTTAAAGAAACCACTAAGGCATTATAACACTTCCACATAATTGTGGAGGTTTTAAAGAAACCACTAAGGCATTATAACACTTCCACATAATTGTGGAGGTTTTAAAGAAACCACTAAGGTATTATAACACTTCCACATAATTGTGGAGGTTTTAAAGAAACCACTAAGGCATTATAACACTTTCACATAATTGTGGAGGTTTTAAAGAAACCACTAAGGGATTATAACACTTCCACATAACTGTGGAGGTTTTAAAGAAACCACTAAGGCATTATAACACTTCCACATAACTATGGAGGTTTTAAATAAACCACTAAGGCATTATAACACTTCCACATAATTGTGGAGGTTTTAAAGAAACCACTAAGGTATTATAACACTTCCACATAATTGTGGAGGTTTTAAAGAAACCACTAAGGTATTATAACACTTTCACATAATTAGGGACGGCTAACGCAGATAGCCCTCGTGTAGCTTTGCGCGAAATTCAAAAGAAACAAGCAAAACGAAAAAACATTTCTCTTCGAGTCAAGATCGTGGAGGGGACGATGAACATTACAAAATTAATTATGATTAATTCTACGTCATTAACAATTATTTTATTGCTCAGCCAATCGTTTCTTTCGTGGTGCGTCCATGTTCTGTTCATTTTGTATTCAAACCTCTTATAATGTCACAATCAGCAGGCACGCGATCACGTGTACTTGTTTTACAATTTATCGTTAAACTTCCATTTTACTTTACACAGTTTCTAATCATCTCGTGGTCGAACAAACAGGCTTATGTCTATTTCAATTTACGTTCCAGATTAACCGTAATTAAGTATCAAATAAGGTCCTCACGCCTGAAAATGTTTTAAATTCTTTTCTCAGTTTTATGAAATTTCTCATAAGCTAAGTTTCGGTCAGCTTCTACGGAAGAACATACGTAAGTTGTTTCATGAACTTTATACGTGTTTACCTGCATGTGGTGTTAGTACAGAAGTTGTTCGTTTTGAAACTTTAACTTCGTTTTTGTTTAATGTTATTTATCTCATACAAATAATTATCTGTGTTAACCTTTACCATCTGTTTTTGAGAAATCACTGTTATCTATAATCAACGAAATGTGTAGAATAACATTGTATTTTTACTAATGCAGGACCTGAACGGTTAAAGTCTAAACCTGTAAGTGTGACACATCTCACATTCCAAGTTACTCCATGTTTTCGTGTATTGTTGTATCGAGGAAGCGAAATTGATACTTTTAGGTAAATCTTGTATTTTTATGTTGATTGTTAAGACATTCCAAAATCTTATTTTACGTTGAGTTTTAGTAAATGTGACAGAATGCCTCACTGTTTCAATGAACAATGGACAGGCTGTTATTGATAATAAATGAGAAACCTGACAACAGATGGCGGTACACTCTATTATGTTACCCTTCCACCAGTTTTGTCGAACAAGTAGGTGATGCAGAGAAATTTTAGATTCCCTGATCGTAAGTTCTGTATTCGATTATATTGTGTGTACTTGATGCTTTGTTTGCGAATTATTCCAACAGTTTTGAAGCTAACGTGATCACATGTGGCAGATGAACTGGGAGTGACCCATGGGGTGTCCTTATCTATATGACATAGCCCTCGTATCAAGAAGGCCAAAGCTCGCCCAGACATAATGAAGGCATGGCAGTCAGTTTACGGTGCTGAACTCGAGCCTGATATTGATTTTTTTGTTCTTGGCACCCCTAAAATCTTGTACTATCTCTCACAAACTAGCGAGGCCAAACGTGGCACATGCGCTCGGACACTAGACCTCATTATTAGGAAGCTACAGAGGTATGTTTGTGTTTTTCGTACAGCAAAGACACAAAGGGCTATCTGCTCAGCCCACCGAAGGGAATCGAACCCCTAATTTTAGCGTTGTAAATCCGGAGACATACCGCTGTACTAACGGGGGGCACGCGAAGTTCTAAAAACGAACATTTCAACATTTGATAACTTCTTTTTGTTATCGAGATGCTGTACAAATTTATCAAATTTTTTTATAATTGTTTGTTTGTTTTTTGAATTTTGCACAAAGCTACTCGAGGGCTATCTGTGCTAGCCGTCCCTAATTTAGCAGTGTAAGACTAGAGGGAAGGCAGCTAGTCATCACCACCCACTGCCAAATCTTCGGCTACTCTTTTACCAACGAATAGTGGGATTGACCGTCATTTTATAACGCCCCACGGCTGAAAATGCGCGCATGTTTTATGTAAAGGGGATGCAAACCCACAACCTTCAAATTACGAGTCACACGCATTAACCCACCTGGCCATGTTTTATTACTAAGTTCGGTATAACTTTATTTATAATTCAATAACACAAGAAGTTCTTGTGTAATTGTTCTAAGTAATATTTTTATATAAAATTATTCACTTATTTTATTGGTTGGAAGGTATAAATACTTTCTCACATCATCGTTTTGATTGGTTGGGCCGAACCTAGGGTTTAATCCTGATGGGCTGCAGTCAGAAATATCCTAGGTTTAAACAAATAACATGACGATAAACACTCTCAGTGCGTTATGGTTGTGACAGTCATTGTCTCTGTTTGGGTAAACTCCGCCCAGATGACGGACACTGCATATCGGCTGCCTTTCTTCTGATCTCAACTCTAGTTTGTGGGCTATGTCCGAATCTTGGCTTATCTAACCTAGCTCTTTAGCCCAGGTGTTGGATAAGCTGCCGTTTGCATTCGGAACACCAAATTCACAAAAAAACAAACAAAAACGTTTTGTTATTACTAATTTTGCATTAAATAACTAAGTTTAGGACAAACCTCTAGCATAATATACAGAACTACCTGTGATCTAGAGGTAAGTCACATTTAACTCTCAAAATCGAGTTTACGTACCTGTAGTGAGCAGAATACATACAGCTCCTTGTATATATTCCGTTAATATAAAAACAAACACGATATAGATTTAAAAATAACGTAAAAACAAACAGCATATGAACTAGAACTAAATTAAAATCAAACAAACAATATATGGATTTAAAACTTAAAACCAAACACTACATGGATCTAGGCTTAATATAAAAACAAACTGTATATGGATTTAAGATCCGTCTGAAAACGAGAACAAAAATATATGAACTTAGGACTAATCTGAAAACAAACAATATATGGATTCAGTACAAACTAAAAATTAAATAATGTATGAAGTCAGGATAAATCTAGAATCTAAAGAAAGAGCGTGTCGATTTAGGACTAATCTAAAGAATAAACAGTATATTTTTAGAACTAAACTAAACTAAAAACAACAACATGAATTTAATACAAAATAAAAAAAACAGTACTTTTGAATAATCTAAAAATAAACAGTATGTGAATTTAGGACAAATCTGAAAACAAACATACAATATATGGTTTCAGAACTCACCAAAATTTCCTAAGCTAGACGAACTTTATAAGATGTTATTAGGATTATGGCCGAAATATCTCGAATAGTGACGACACGCCAATGATGATACAATACACATGGATTTTTAATTTTTAACATACTTATCTATAACATTATGCATTCATATCGTTCGTTATAAGTCTTAGATCTCTAATATACTGATCTGTATGTTTTAAATAGATTTATCACTAGTGGCTAATTTGAATCACATCGGGTAAAGACTGCTTCATAAAGTGACTCGCCAAGTGAAATATACGGATCAGAAACACAAATTCCCGAGAAAGTTAAGTGAGAAAAGATACATTTTATTAGATTATATTACAACAGTTGAAGACTGAGACACAAAATTTAACACCAGCCGTTCTTTACAGAGCTAAAAATAGTCTTAACGCATGTTAACAGCCTCTCTGTTTTCGTTTTTTTTAAGAAAATGTAGTTTCCTGAATCAAGATAACTACGAAAAAAAAACGTTTTTTTTTTCAATCGCCACTAAAGCTTCCGAAAATATCTAAAAGTGTCTTTTCCGGTGGAGTTAGTGACGGTAGCTCTCTTACCTTCTGAACATTTTATCAACTAATCGGTGTAGGTTGTGGTAGCTAAATTCACGAGACTCGCGCGTGACAACGGTTTCACTCCATACCATTCCTAGATTTTATGAACTTTAACTTTAAAAGGTGCCCTCCCAAAAATATCTTGAAGTTATGCATCTGGCAACAGAAGCTTATAAAAAAAGGCCTACGTTATATATTTATTATATTTATATTATAATACATATTATATTTATATCATTTATTATATTATATTATATATTATATTTATATTATTTATTATATTACATTATATTATATTTATTTACTAGTAAAATTCAGTTTCCTTCTTTAGTATCGGAATATGACAAAATATTAATTATGTCACAGATGTCGGAGTATGACAACATATCGATTATGTCACAGATGTCGGAGTACGACAAAATATTAATTATGTCACAGATGTCGGAGTATGACAACATATCGATTATGTCACAAATGTCGGAGTATGACAAAATATTAATTATGTCACAGATGTTGGAGTATGACAAAATGTTAATGATGTCACAGTTGTCGGAGTATGACAAAATATTAATTATCTCACAGATGTCGGAGTATGACAAAATATTAATTATGTCACAGATGTCGGAGTATGACAAAATATTAATTATGTCACAGATGTCGGAGTACGACAAAATATTAATTATGTCACAGATGTCGGAGTATGACAACATATCGATTATGTCACAAATGTCGGAGTATGACAAAATATTAATTATGTCACAGATGTTGGAGTATGACAAAATGTTAATGATGTCACAGTTGTCGGAGTATGACAAAATATTAATTATCTCACAGATGTCGGAGTATGACAAAATATTAATTATGTCACAGATGTCGGAGTATGACAAAATATTAATTATGTCACAGATGTCGGAGTATGACAAAATGTTAATGATGTCACAGATGTCGGAGTATGACAAAATGTTAATGATGTCACAGATGTCGGAGTATGACAAAATATTAATTATGTCACAGATGTCGGAGTATGACAAAATATTAATTATGTCACAGATGTCGGAGTATGACAAAATGTTAATGATGTCACAGATGTCGGAGTATGACAAAATGTTAATGATGTCACAGTTGTCGGAGTATGACAAAATGTTATTTATGTCGTAGCAATAGTTTGCGTTCATTAACTTATACTGTAGTAGGTATTGTTAGAACTGTTCATGTAGTAGGTATTGTTAGAACTGTTCATGTGGTAGGTATTGTTAGAACTGTTCATGTGGTAAGTATTGTTAGAACTGCTAATGTAGTAGGTATTGTTAGAACTGTTCATGTAGTAGGTATTGTTAGAACTGTTCATGTAGTAGGTATTGTTAGAACTGTTCATGTATGTTATGTAAATGTTATGTAAACGACAATCATGTCATGTCGTATTTGAATTCCCATATCTATTATTTATATTATTGTTTCGAAGTTTAAACCAATAAAATATGTTATTCATTTAAAATAACATTTAGAATTAATTAGAATTCATTTAGAATTATTCATGTAAAAATTTCTAGAACTAGATAGATCGATCACTTGTATTGGCCTGGTGTCTGTACTCTGGAATTCTGGGAAGTTACGCGATTAGTATATAAACAGGCGGCGATGCGAGAGAAGTTAGTCATCCGTTTTTACTCGGGTCAAGAAGTTGTCTTCGTTTGAGAAAGTTTTTAAACGTTTGCCGCGTGTTTATTCAAATTGAATTTGTGAATAGAGCTAGATCAACTAAAGCGGTGACTTTTTTATTCCGTCAATCTTTACAATTCAGTCGAATTACGGATTATACCGAAAGTCAACACGTATTGGACTGTGAATTGTTTCTGAACTTAACCATTCAAACTTCGAAAATTTCTTCGTGGGACTAAATTCACCGCCTAGATTGGAATTTTGGATTTCTGATTTGGACTCTCATTCTGGATCATATTATTAGACACGGGCCAGTACCTTTTTGTATTGTAAGTGGTTTTGAAGGTTGAAACTGGATATCTGTTATTGCTATTGGATAACTTATTTTATGTCTGTCACATATAAGTAGGTCATTGTAATAAATTATACAAGCTGTTATCTGTGTCTTTCTGTTGCGTTCAGTCTACATATAAAACATAAAAAAACGTAACAATGTAGTAGATATTATTAGGACTGTTCTTGTGGTAGGTATTACTGTTCTAACAGTTCACATGACCCTCAAATTACGAGTTGAGCACTGTAACCACCAGGCCATGTCGGGCCAACCACTAATTGGATCCCCTTCGGATTTTACATAGAAAATATATTAGTTTCACCCCGTTGTGTGGTTCGTTTTTTCCGTAATATGCAATAACATAGGATCTTTCAACATGTGGACCCCACAGGTATCGAACGTCAGTGAAACAAAATCTCAATTTGAAGATTAAGACATGTTAGAAGTTTTATGTGTTATTGGTTTTTGTATATATCATTTAGCAACGTCAAAAAGTGACATTGATTTTGAACGAAAATGAATTTTAAATTAGGTTTTCATCTTTGAATGATAAAACAGTTACTGTTGTTACGAGTCATTCTTTCTGTACTGTAGCTACTGTCCCGTGTAATGGCTGTCGTTTATTTAGTCTTATGTTACTTGTCATGGGACAAACTCGCTTTGAAAGCAGAGAAACTATTTGCGTGACTCGGTTTTTGAATTTGGCTTCATCATATCATGAATTTTTTTATTTCGCGCAAAGGTACACTAGGGCTATCTGCGCTAGCCGTCTCTAATTTAGTAGTGTAAGACTAGAAAGAAGGCAGCTAGTCATCACCACCCACCACCTGCTTTTGGACTTTTCTTTTACCAATGAATAATGGGAGTGACCGTCACATTATAACGCCCCTACTGCTGAAACGGCGAGCATGTTTCGTGTGACTGGGATTCGAACCCACGACCCTCTGGCGAAAGAGTAGCCCAAGAGTTGGCGGTGAATAGTGATGACTAGCTGTCTTCCCTCTAGTCTTGTACTGTTAAACTAGGGATGGCTCGTGCAGATAGCCCTCATGACATTTTGCGCGAAATTAAAACCAAACAATCTTTTTTTCTTGTCATGTTGACAAAGAAAAAAACACGTCATTTATATTCTGTAAATTATATATACATACATCTCTATGTTTCAAGAAACCAAGGATTTATTTTGAAATCACATTGTTTTTATTTCAAAAGTTGGGATAGCAGAACTAAACTAACTGTTGACAGTCAATATAAATAAGTTACCGTCATTAATAACGACTATTACAACAAGTATTTTAAAATATATGAAGTATTTAATTTCTCTTTGAACTAGATTTAATATAAAGTTTAAGAATATTACCGCTAGATGTCAGGGCAGTATGTTATTGTGATTTCTACGGGAACCTTTTAAAATATATTAAGACTTCCGAACACTAATACTTGAACATAAAAATTAAGTGACTTGCATTCACGGCTTATTTTATCAAATATACAAGTAAGTTGTATTATCAGTAGTCTATCTATATGTCTTTCTATGTAGAAATTCCCTTAATCCATTTCCTTCACGGTAAATAATTATTGATTTTACACTGAATGTACTGAAAATGAATTCTACTCAATTGGTTGTAATAATCATTATTCTTTTTTAATAAAACATTTCACATTTTATTCACTAGATGACAGCATTTTAAAGTTAAATTGTCGTCGCTGGGGTCTGTTATTCTGTAATTGTCCGTGTACCGTTATGACTATTGTTAAAAATCCAAATACATTTTGAATAACAGTGAAGTCTGCATTTATCTTGACTTTAAATAATTTTTTATTAACGTTGTTTTGAAACAAACTTTATTTTGACACAAATAAGAGTTTCCAAATGATTCAATAATATATATTATTACTGTCCTTTTAGTAACTGCTCACGGTCTATGGGAAGTGTGCAGACGAAACCAATAATATTAAAATTCTGTTATTTTATACATCATTTAAAACCATAATGTACGTAAGCATAAATAAATTTATTATACAAAGACAATAATTACAGATAAAGGAGAATATATCGACTATTATCTCAGTTTAACTTATTGAAATTCGAAATATAACACGTTTGCTGTAATGTAGTGATAATAATATACACCAGATGGCAGGTGTTCGAGAAACGTTTGGTTCCGATCAGGCGACATGTATATGCTCGTTGGTAAACTCCAACATAATTTTTATTGAAAAACAATATGGAACTAGAAAACACGTATCAAAATATTTTTGATTGGCTCTCTCGTGTTTATATTTGTTCCTCTGGAACTCTTGAAATCTGCTGTCATAATTATCGATGTTCAAATCTTACATTTTAACCGATACCTTCTTTAACAGATTCCATCCCAAAAGGATCTCAAAGGCCTGTTTCTAAGCACATCGGTAAACATTAGACACTGTATGTACTTTTATTTCTTCAACAACGAAACCAACAGGGCGTTTTGTAACTGGGAAACAGCAAAAACTGGGAATGTATTCGGGATTTTAACTGGAAGGTTTATTTCTAATAATACTGTTCGTTTCAACAGGTTAGCTGTCATTTATAGTTCATGTTATTTCTACGGTTCACAATTTTAAGGTCCACTGGTGGTTCAGCAGTAAGTGCGAAGGCTTATAACGTTAAAATTCGGGTTTCGATACACTGTTATAAACTTGTGCACGTGTCAGGGACAAGACAGAATTTATTTTCATCACCAAGTTTGTTTTGTGTTAAACCTGTCGAAAACAGTTTTGTTTTTATAGGTTTTTAGACTTCCCGGGACATCGCTTGGTTTTACTATCTTTTAATATGCATACGATTCTCGGAAAGGAAATCACTTTTTATTATTGTTTTATTATTACTTCAGAAGGATTATTAAACGGGTAATTAGGCTTAACAAGATTGAGAAGCATTTTAATGAGGCAACTGTCTCTTCTTATCCTTTCGTCTGCTATTCTACGTGAAAGGAATGTTAATAGGATAACAGGTATTTACTAGAATGAGGTTCTGCATTCCACAGAGGGCGCTTCTCTACTCAGCCATGTAGAAAATCGAGTGCTCAAATATTTTAATAAAGCTATCTTTCTTCGGCACTCGCTTTTCAGACCCTACGTGTTTCGCTTCATCCAAAGAACCAAGCAAAAACAAACGAACAAACAAACAAAACACTAAGGAATTATTATCGTTGTAGTTCTATATATATTTTCCTTTTTTCCCTGTCATAAAAATAATTAATTTGCAGGAAAAAACTTTTGAGTCTAAGGAAACAAAACACACCGTAAGATGCTTTAATTAAATTCTGCAAGCGAAAAATGAGTATCAAAGAAAATCTCTACAAGGACTTCCGGAGATTGGGCGACCGCTTGCATAATTTATCTGTATTCACGTCCGTATTCAACAATAGAAACAAGGAATGAAAAATATAAGAAATAAACTTAATTATTAAAGATTTTATTGGAAAGAACTGTTAGCACGTGGAACAGCATCGGTTAAACAATGGTTTCCACGAGAAATTAACACAACTCCATTGTTACTTCAAATATATATAAATAACAGTGTAATAATGATGTAAAATTGAAACAAACTCCATTGTTGCTTCAACAATATATAAAGATACTACTGTGGAGTTGTTGTAAACAAAACGTTTGTTTGTTTTGAATTTCGCGAAAAGCTACACGAGGGCTATCTGCGCTAACCGGCCCTAATTTAACAACGTGAAACTAGAGGGAAGGCAGCTAGTCATCACCACCTACCGCCAAGTTTTGGGCTACTCTTTTACCAACGAAATGTGGGATTTACTGTCACATTATAACGCCCCCACCGGCTGAAAGGACGACCATGTTTGGTGTGACGGAGGGTTCGAACTCTCGTTGTAAACTTCACTGTTTCCGAATTCTTTTGCCAAGTAAAGGAGAACCAATTCTGGCACAAAATTAATAACATAAGCAAAATCTTTAGTGCCTTTATATAGAGTCAAAGTTCTTATGTATAAGGAGAATTGATGTCAACATTTAAATATGTACTTCCCCTAGTGGCAAAACAGTTTGTCTGTGAACGTACAACGCCATAAACGGGGGTTTGATACCCGAGGTAGGCAGAGCACAGATAGCCCATTGTATATCTCTGTGCTTAACTACAAACTAAAGAAGAAAACTAATTGCCCTCAGTGGCACAGTGGTTTGTCTGTGAACTTAGAACGCTATAAATGAAGTTTCGATACCCGTGTCGAGAACAGTACAGATAGCTCATTGTGTATTTGTGTGCTTAACCACAAAGAAACAATATTAACTGAATTACGAAGTCAAAACAACATTCAATACCCTGAGAACTTTTTACGACAGTTGTTCTGCTAATTTATTCACAGTTATTAAAATTTGTATTGTCGGTATCAAAAGTTATGATTAATCAATGAACGTCATCCGTATTTACATTTTTCTTTAAGAATTCGATACCCGAAATATGGTCCTCAAAAACCGAAAAGCCAAAACGTTCCGGTTTGTTTGTTTTTGGAATTTCGCGTAAAGCAACTCGAGGTTTATCTGTTTTAGCCATTCATAATTTAACAGCGTAAGACTAGAGGGAAGGCAGTTAGTTATCACCACCCACCGCCAACTCTTGGGCTTCTCTTTTACCAACGAAAAGTGGGATTGATCTTGCCGTTATAACGCGCCAACGGGTGGGAGGGCGAGGATGTTTGGTGCGACTCGGGCGCGAACCCGCGATCCTCAGATTACGAAGCGTACGCCTTAACGCGCTCGGCCATGCCAGACCCGAAACGTTCCGGTTTTGGTAGTGATGTGAAATTGACAATACCGCTAGCACGTATCGTATCGTATATCAAAATATCACTAAAATTACGAAACAAGCTGTCTACAACTTTTGTTTTGCCTAATGTATGTCACACTACACTTTAAATAAAATATTTTCCCTTCAAACTTGACGTATACATCAAACTCACGTAAGTAATTAAACCCGATAATCGTTCCATGAAACGTGAAGTGATAACTGTCTAAAGTAAAGATATTAATGAACTATTAAACTGTCAAACTGTCCATTACTCCTCCGAATTTTGTCTCCCATTTCTCTCCGGATAAACTTTTAACTCTCGGTTGTATTACTGGATCACGATATTTTCTCTAACTCCACAGTTTGGAGATTAATTGGACACGTAGTATAAAATAAAAGCACAAAGTTAGGGTTTGATTTTTCTTACAGTCATTCTTATAATTTCACAGCGACTTTATTTCTGCGTTTCTTTCTACTCGTTTGTTTGTTTGTTTTTGAATTTCGCGCAAATCAAACACCATCTGCGCTAGCCGTCCCTAATTTAGCAGTGTGAGACAAGCGGGAAGGCAGCTATTCATCACCACCCATCGCCAACTGTTTGGCTACTCTTTTACAAACGAATAGTAGGATTGACCGTAACATTCTAACGCCCCCACGGCTGAAATGGCGAGAGTATTTGGTGCGACGTGGATTTGAACCCCCGACCCTCGGATTACGAGTCGAACGCTTTAACCCACCTGGCCATGCCGGGACCCTTTTCATTCGTACTGTATCAACAAACAATACGCACTCTTGTTGAAAGTTAGGCCTAAAGAAAGGTGCAGAAACCTATTCTCACCACTAACCAATCGTGCTAGAAGTCCTTCTGGGACTCCCTGTCTGCACGAAAAACAATCAATTGAATTTCTTCGATCACAATCCAAGTGTGTAAGTCTTTTAATAAGAACTGTAGTGACATCTTCTACAGAAAGGCGTAACCTAACCTTCAACCATCACATACAACACTGATCGTTCTAAACACGAGACTTACACTACCATTAATGTGAATAGTAAAAAGTTTGTAATATAAGTGTGCCTTTAGTACTGGTGATAATAAAGGGTCTTGAATAATGTTTTTTTTTTTAAAGCGTATATTTTCATCATCTAAGTTCTTGTTATAAAATCATTTAGAGAAACATATTTTTAAACCTCACTGATAATGGGCGTTTCGACTTAACCATTCTAACTGTAATCAGAAGGCGAGATTTGCCAAGCTTTTCTCGGACCAGTTCCACGAACTGATTGTAATTAAAAGTTTTTAATTTATCAGATTAGCTAAATGAAGAAATATTGGATCACTTTTTGCTTGACTGAATTTTAACTCTTAATGTCATATTTATCGGTAACATTGTAGTCCTCGTCTTGATCGATTTAAAAATTAATTTCCTCTGATTCACTCAACGTTATAATGTGACGGTCAATCCCACTATTCGTTGGTAAAAAGAGTAGCCCAAGAGTTGGCGGTGGGTGGTGATGACTAGCTGTCTTCTCTCTAGTCTGGCCCTACTCGGCCGGGTGGTTAAGGCACTCGACTCGTAATCCCAGGGTCCCAGGTTCGAATCCTCGCCGTATAAAACTAGCTCGCCCTTTCAGTCGTGAGGGCGTTATAATGTGACGGTCAATCCCACTATTCGTTGGTAAAAAGAGTAGCCCAAGAGTTGGCGGTGGGTGGTGATAATTAGCTGCCTTCCCTCTGGTCATAAACTGCTAAATTAGGTACGGCTAGCGCAGATAGTCCTTGAGTAACTTTGCGCGAAATTAAAATACAAAAAAACAACAACAAAATACATTCAGCAGGATTACCCCTATGAAATATCTCTAAACGATCAGTTTTTTTGTTTCAATCTACACTTTGAAACGAGAACTCTTAAAGTGAAATGCATAAAACCATCAAGAGTGACTTGTGTTATCCAGATAAATATGGACATAGACAAGATCTTTTTGCTAAAAAATAAGCATTTATAGGAAAGAGAATGACTCTTCCAAAATATTCCGAGTGCAGAAAATCCCTTTGGATTTGTTGCCATGGCGACTTCATATTTTATCGGATCGAAATAGTTCTGTTGTGCCTATATATTGGCGTTGAGACAGTTAGTGTCGTTTTATGGGGTTCTAATCTCTTGTAGTCAAGATTAAACATAGACGTACGGTGAAGAAATCAAGAGACTAATATGTAGTTAGTACAAAGTAGCCATTTCTCAGGATGACTTATGGACGTGTTGGTCCAGAAGTCTCATCCTTTGTTCCTCAGTCAATTCTGAAGATGGAAATTATTCCTGTGTGGGTAATTATTTTTATTTTACAGTTATCTTGTTTAATAGTGGATTAAAAGTTTTCTATGGATGGCCATCTTGGCGCTAACATATCTGGAGATATCGAACTTTAATCATAGAGGGCGACGTATAATTAAACTATTCTGTTGACGTTAGATAATCGTGAAAACAATTCGGGCCTTTCCCTTATCAGCAGCTGTCACCATGAAGATGTCAAACGTTATGTTTGGGCCTGAACAATACTGTTTCTTTGTCGTAATATCACAGGTAACATGATAAATCACTGAATGAAATGCCTTCTTTTCTTTGTCTTCCGAAGACGCATGACTAACACTAAATCAATATCAAGGAAAGTGACTTAAGCGTTCGCATTTCCTGAAGACCTCATCACTTTCAGTAATGTTTTAATCTGATTGTTTAGAGGAGGAGAGAGTTATCGGTTAATTATCCAGACTTGTTCTGCTTAATATCATGGAGAAAACCTACAGACACAAGTTTTTAAAATTTCTTGACTCACTTAGGAACAAAAAAAATTCTTACAATTTTAAACGTATCGTACAAAGTCGAGAAACACCGTTCGCATCGTCTAATTAAAGAAGTCGATTATATCAGCAATATTCGTTCGTTCTCTGAGGGTCACGGACTCGAACCTCGGTCCCACTAAATATGCTCGCATTTTCAACCGTAGGGGCGTTATAATGTGATGGTTAATTGCGCTATTAGTGAAATAGTAGTCCAAGAGTTGGCTGTAGGCTGTGATGACTGGTTGCCTTCCCTCGAGTTTTACACCAGAGGGCGATTAGCACAAATAGCTCTCGTGAAGCTTTGCGCGAAGTTTAAAAACTAGCAAATCTTTCTTTCTCTGCTTCACCACAACTTGTTCTGTCACTCGTGTTGTTAAGTGTGAGCACCAGGATGTAAAGTGTTCACCACACCCTTTTCCATCACACATGTTCTTTGCTTTGAGATGTTCTTTCAATCGAACCGCTAGGTGGCGTACTCCTGGGAGTAATATTAACTTGTTTACAACCACATAAATTTGTGAAAGTAAAAGATAGAATATTTTGTTTGACTGATAAAAGTAACTCAACACTTTATTAGTTGTTTACAGAGTCTGGAGTAGAGGAGTCTTCTAGCACTCTATCAGTTGTTTACAGAGTCTGGAGTAGAGAACCCTTCTACCACTTTATTAGTTGTTTACAGAGTCTAAAGTAGGGGACTCTTCTACCACTTTATTAGTTGTTTACAGAGTCTATTGTCGGGGACTCTTCTAACACTTTATTAGTTGTTTACAAAGTCTGGAGTAGAGGAGTCTTCTTACACTTTATTAGTTGTTTACAGAGTCTGGAGTAGGGGAGTCTTCTAACAATTTATCAGTTGTTTACAGAGTCTATAGTCGGGGACTCTACTAACACTTTATTAGATGTTTACAGTCTGAAGTAGGGGACTCTTCTACCACTTTATTAGTTGTTTACAGTGTGGAGTCGGGGACTCTTCTATCACTTTATTAGTTGTTTACACTCTGGAGTCGGGGACTCTTCTACCACTTTATTAGTTGTTTACAGTCTATAGTCGGGGACTCTTCTATCACTTTATTAGTTGTTTACAGAGTCTATAGTCGGGGACTCTTCTACCACTTTATTAGTTGTTTACAGTCTATAGTCGGGGACTCTTCTACCACTTTATTAGTTGTTTACAGTCTATAGTCGGGGACTCTTTTAACACTTTATTAGTTGTTTACAGAGTCTATAGTCGGGGACTTTTCTACCACTTTATTAGTTGTTTACAGTCTGGAGTAGGGGACTCTTGTACCACTTTAATAGTTCTTTACAGTCTGGATTAGGGAACTCTTCTACCACTTTATTAGTTGTTTACAGTGTGGAGTCGGGGACTCTTCTACCACTTTATTAGTTGTTTACACTCTGGAGTCGGGGACTCTTCTACCACTTTATTAGTTGTTTACAGTCTATAGTCGGGGACTCTTCTATCACTTTATTAGTTGTTTACAGAGTCTATAGTCGGGGACTCTTCTACCACTTTATTAGTTGTTTACAGTCTATAGTCGGGGACTCTTCTACCACTTTATTAGTTGTTTACAGTCTATAGTCGGGGACTCTTCTATCACTTTATTAGTTGTTTACAGAGTCTATAGTCGGGGACTCTTCTATCACTTTATTAGTTGTTTACATAGTCTATAGTCGGGGACTCTTTTAACACTTTATTAGTTGTTTACAGAGTCTATAGTCGGGGACTCTTCTATCACTTTATTAGTTGTTTACAGTCTATAGTCGGGGACTCTTTTAACACTTTATTAGTTGTTTACAGAGTCTATAGTCGGGGACTTTTCTACCACTTTATTAGTTGTTTACAGTCTGGAGTAGGGGACTCTTGTACCACTTTAATAGTTCTTTACAGTCTGGAGTAGGGAACTCTTCTACCACTTTATTAGTTGTTTACAGTGTGGAGTCGGGGACTCTTCTACCACTTTATTAGTTGTTTACACTCTGGAGTCGGGGACTCTTCTACCACTTTATTAGTTGTTTACAGTCTATAGTCGGGGACTCTTCTATCACTTTATTAGTTGTTTACAGAGTCTATAGTCGGGGACTCTTCTACCACTTTATTAGTTGTTTACAGTCTAAAGTCGGGGACTCTTCTATCACTTTATTAGTTGTTTACAGAGTCTATAGTCGGGGACTCTTCTACCACTTTATTAGTTGTTTACAGTCTATAGTCGGGGACTCTTCTACCACTTTATTAGTTGTTTACAGTCTATAGTCGGGGACTCTTCTATCACTTTATTAGTTGTTTACAGAGTCTATAGTCGGGGACTCTTCTACCACTTTATTAGTTGTTTACAGAGTCTATAGTCGGGGACTCTTCTACCACTTTATTAGTTGTTTACAGTCTATAGTCGGGGACTCTTCTATCACTTTATTAGTTGTTTACAGAGTCTATAGTCGGGGACTCTTCTACCACTTTATTAGTTGTTTACAGTCTATAGTCGGGGACTCTTCTATCACTTTATTAGTTGTTTACAGAGTCTATAGTCGGGGACTCTTCTATCACTTTATTAGTTGTTTACAGAGTCTATAGTCGGGGACTCTTCTACCACTTTATTAGTTGTTTACAGTCTATAGTCGGGGACTCTTCTATCACTTTATTAGTTGTTTACAGAGTCTATAGTCGGGGACTCTTCTACCACTTTATTAGTTGTTTACAGTCTATAGTCGGGGACTCTTCTACCACTTTATTAGTTGTTTACAGTCTATAGTCGGGGACTCTTCTATCACTTTATTAGTTGTTTACAGAGTCTATAGTCGGGGACTCTTCTATCACTTTATTAGTTGTTTACATAGTCTATAGTCGGGGACTCTTTTAACACTTTATTAGTTGTTTACAGAGTCTATAGTCGGGGACTCTTCTATCACTTTATTAGTTGTTTACAGTCTATAGTCGGGGACTCTTTTAACACTTTATTAGTTGTTTACAGAGTCTATAGTCGGGGACTTTTCTACCACTTTATTAGTTGTTTACAGTCTGGAGTAGGGGACTCTTGTACCACTTTAATAGTTCTTTACAGTCTGGAGTAGGGAACTCTTCTACCACTTTATTAGTTGTTTACAGTGTGGAGTCGGGGACTCTTCTACCACTTTATTAGTTGTTTACACTCTGGAGTCGGGGACTCTTCTACCACTTTATTAGTTGTTTACAGTCTATAGTCGGGGACTCTTCTATCACTTTATTAGTTGTTTACAGAGTCTATAGTCGGGGACTCTTCTACCACTTTATTAGTTGTTTACAGTCTAAAGTCGGGGACTCTTCTATCACTTTATTAGTTGTTTACAGAGTCTATAGTCGGGGACTCTTCTACCACTTTATTAGTTGTTTACAGTCTATAGTCGGGGACTCTTCTACCACTTTATTAGTTGTTTACAGTCTATAGTCGGGGACTCTTCTATCACTTTATTAGTTGTTTACAGAGTCTATAGTCGGGGACTCTTCTACCACTTTATTAGTTGTTTACAGTCTATAGTCGGGGACTCTTCTATCACTTTATTAGTTGTTTACAGAGTCTATAGTCGGGGACTCTTCTATCACTTTATTAGTTGTTTACAGAGTCTATAGTCGGGGACTCTTCTACCACTTTATTAGTTGTTTACAGTCTATAGTCGGGGACTCTTCTATCACTTTATTAGTTGTTTACAGAGTCTATAGTCGGGGACTCTTCTACCACTTTATTAGTTGTTTACAGTCTATAGTCGGGGACTCTTCTACCACTTTATTAGTTGTTTACAGTCTATAGTCGGGGACTCTTCTATCACTTTATTAGTTGTTTACAGAGTCTATAGTCGGGGACTCTTCTATCACTTTATTAGTTGTTTACATAGTCTATAGTCGGGGACTCTTTTAACACTTTATTAGTTGTTTACAGAGTCTATAGTCGGGGACTCTTCTATCACTTTATTAGTTGTTTACAGTCTATAGTCGGGGACTCTTTTAACACTTTATTAGTTGTTTACAGAGTCTATAGTCGGGGACTTTTCTACCACTTTATTAGTTGTTTACAGTCTGGAGTAGGGGACTCTTGTACCACTTTAATAGTTCTTTACAGTCTGGAGTAGGGAACTCTTCTACCACTTTATTAGTTGTTTACAGTGTGGAGTCGGGGACTCTTCTACCACTTTATTAGTTGTTTACACTCTGGAGTCGGGGACTCTTCTACCACTTTATTAGTTGTTTACAGTCTATAGTCGGGGACTCTTCTATCACTTTATTAGTTGTTTACAGAGTCTATAGTCGGGGACTCTTCTACCACTTTATTAGTTGTTTACAGTCTAAAGTCGGGGACTCTTCTATCACTTTATTAGTTGTTTACAGAGTCTATAGTCGGGGACTCTTCTACCACTTTATTAGTTGTTTACAGTCTATAGTCGGGGACTCTTCTACCACTTTATTAGTTGTTTACAGTCTATAGTCGGGGACTCTTCTATCACTTTATTAGTTGTTTACAGAGTCTATAGTCGGGGACTCTTCTACCACTTTATTAGTTGTTTACAGAGTCTATAGTCGGGGACTCTTCTACCACTTTATTAGTTGTTTACAGTCTATAGTCGGGGACTCTTCTATCACTTTATTAGTTGTTTACAGAGTCTATAGTCGGGGACTCTTCTACCACTTTATTAGTTGTTTACAGTCTATAGTCGGGGACTCTTCTATCACTTTATTAGTTGTTTACAGAGTCTATAGTCGGGGACTCTTCTATCACTTTATTAGTTGTTTACAGAGTCTATAGTCGGGGACTCTTCTACCACTTTATTAGTTGTTTACAGTCTATAGTCGGGGACTCTTCTATCACTTTATTAGTTGTTTACAGAGTCTATAGTCGGGGACTCTTCTACCACTTTATTAGTTGTTTACAGTCTATAGTCGGGGACTCTTCTACCACTTTATTAGTTGTTTACAGTCTATAGTCGGGGACTCTTCTATCACTTTATTAGTTGTTTACAGAGTCTATAGTCGGGGACTCTTCTATCACTTTATTAGTTGTTTACATAGTCTATAGTCGGGGACTCTTTTAACACTTTATTAGTTGTTTACAGAGTCTATAGTCGGGGACTCTTCTATCACTTTATTAGTTGTTTACAGTCTATAGTCGGGGACTCTTTTAACACTTTATTAGTTGTTTACAGAGTCTATAGTCGGGGACTTTTCTACCACTTTATTAGTTGTTTACAGTCTGGAGTAGGGGACTCTTGTACCACTTTAATAGTTCTTTACAGTCTGGAGTAGGGAACTCTTCTACCACTTTATTAGTTGTTTACAGTGTGGAGTCGGGGACTCTTCTACCACTTTATTAGTTGTTTACACTCTGGAGTCGGGGACTCTTCTACCACTTTATTAGTTGTTTACAGTCTATAGTCGGGGACTCTTCTATCACTTTATTAGTTGTTTACAGAGTCTATAGTCGGGGACTCTTCTACCACTTTATTAGTTGTTTACAGTCTAAAGTCGGGGACTCTTCTATCACTTTATTAGTTGTTTACAGAGTCTATAGTCGGGGACTCTTCTACCACTTTATTAGTTGTTTACAGTCTATAGTCGGGGACTCTTCTACCACTTTATTAGTTGTTTACAGTCTATAGTCGGGGACTCTTCTATCACTTTATTAGTTGTTTACAGAGTCTATAGTCGGGGACTCTTCTACCACTTTATTAGTTGTTTACAGTCTATAGTCGGGGACTCTTCTATCACTTTATTAGTTGTTTACAGAGTCTATAGTCGGGGACTCTTCTATCACTTTATTAGTTGTTTACAGAGTCTATAGTCGGGGACTCTTCTACCACTTATTAGTTGTTTACAGTCTATAGTCGGGGACTCTTCTATCACTTTATTAGTTGTTTACAGAGTCTATAGTCGGGGACTCTTCTACCACTTTATTAGTTGTTTACAGTCTATAGTCGGGGACTCTTCTACCACTTTATTAGTTGTTTACAGTCTATAGTCGGGGACTCTTCTATCACTTTATTAGTTGTTTACAGAGTCTATAGTCGGGGACTCTTCTATCACTTTATTAGTTGTTTACATAGTCTATAGTCGGGGACTCTTTTAACACTTTATTAGTTGTTTACAGAGTCTATAGTCGGGGACTCTTCTATCACTTTATTAGTTGTTTACAGTCTATAGTCGGGGACTCTTTTAACACTTTATTAGTTGTTTACAGAGTCTATAGTCGGGGACTTTTCTACCACTTTATTAGTTGTTTACAGTCTGGAGTAGGGGACTCTTGTACCACTTTAATAGTTCTTTACAGTCTGGATTAGGGAACTCTTCTACCACTTTATTAGTTGTTTACAGTGTGGAGTCGGGGACTCTTCTACCACTTTATTAGTTGTTTACACTCTGGAGTCGGGGACTCTTCTACCACTTTATTAGTTGTTTACAGTCTATAGTCGGGGACTCTTCTATCACTTTATTAGTTGTTTACAGAGTCTATAGTCGGGGACTCTTCTACCACTTTATTAGTTGTTTACAGTCTAAAGTCGGGGACTCTTCTACCACTTTATTAGTTGTTTACAGTCTATAGTCGGGGACTCTTCTACCACTTTATTAGTTGTTTACAGTCTATAGTCGGGGACTCTTCTATCACTTTATTAGTTGTTTACAGAGTCTATAGTCGGGGACTCTTCTACCACTTTATTAGTTGTTTACAGTCTAAAGTCGGGGACTCTTCTACCACTTTATTAGTTGTTTACAGTCTATAGTCGGGGACTCTTCTACCACTTTATTAGTTGTTTACAGTCTATAGTCGGGGACTCTTCTACCACTTTATTAGTTGTTTACAGTCTATAGTCGGGGACTCTTCTATCACTTTATTAGTTGTTTACAGAGTCTATAGTCGGGGACTCTTCTACCACTTTATTAGTTGTTTACAGTCTATAGTCGGGGACTCTTCTACCACTTTATTAGTTGTTTACAGTCTATAGTCGGGGACTCTTCTATCACTTTATTAGTTGTTTACAGAGTCTATAGTCGGGGACTCTTCTACCACTTTATTAGTTGTTTACAGTCTATAGTCGGGGACTCTTCTAACTCTTTATTAGTTGTTTACACTCTGGAGTAGGGGAGTCTTCTAACACTTTATTAGTTGTTTACAGTCTATAGTCGGGGACTCTTCTACCACTTTATTAGTTGTTTACAGTCTATAGTCGGGGACTCTTCTATCACTTTATTAGTTGTTTACAGAGTCTATAGTCGGGGACTCTTCTACCACTTTATTAGTTGTTTACAGTCTATAGTCGGGGACTCTTCTAACTCTTTATTAGTTGTTTACACTCTGGAGTAGGGGAGTCTTCTAACACTTTACTAGTTGTTTTCAGAGTCTGGAGTAGGGGAGTCTTCCAACAATATAACGCCCAGACGGTTGAAAAGGCAAGCATCTTAGTGTGACAGTGATTCGAACCCATGACCCTCAGATTACGAGTCGAGTGCTGTAAACACCTTGCCAAACCGGGCATAATCTATTGGAATAGAGATCTTATAACTAGTTATATTCAAGTTTTAAATTTCAATACTGTAAACACCAACGTATATATGAGCTATAAACAACGCCATTTTACAGATGTCAAGATTCGTAACTGTAGGACTAGAAAGACATTTATATAAACTACATTAGTCTTGCTGATAATAATTATGTTTTAAGATGAAGAGAAAGATATGGCGCATTTTATATTTACATTCGCAAATTTGACTTAAATTTGTTTGTTTTGGAGCTTCTCGCAAAGCTACACGAGGGCTATCTGCGTTAGCTGTGCATAATTTAGCAGTGTAAGACTAGAGGGAAGGCAGCTAGTCATCACCACCTACCGCCAACTCTTGGGTTACTATTTTATCAACGAATAGTGAGACTGACCGTCACATTATAACGACTTCACGGCTGAAAGGGCAAGAGTGTTTTGTGCGACGGGGATTCGAAATAGTGACCTTCAGATTACGAATCATACAATGCTAAATTAGGGACGGCTAGCGGAGATCGCCCTCGTGCAACTTTGCGCGAAATTCCAAAAAAACAAACAAACAAACTGACTTTACTTTTCGTCTTCGTGTGTTTTTAACAAACAACAAACACCGGTAAATCATTTCAGACATTTGTGACTTTAAACAGTGAGCATATGAAAATGAATGAAAATATATTCGGTTTGTAAGTAAATAACGTGTGGTGTTTTACCATAAAGTTGGCGAATATAATACGCCACAGACATGCATGGAGAATTCTTGTGAATTCCAGCATTCAGATATCACTCATCCTGTCTTCTGCAGCGTCGGTGAGAAATAACAATATCTATTTCTCATGTGGTTATGATATTCTATTTCACAAGTAAGTAATCAATTTCCTGAGGCTGGTAACAAACACGTGCTGGACGGTGAAACAAACCGAGGTTTTCTAATAATTTTCGATCATCAAATCGCTATTCGGGGTTCGAATCCTCGTGGTGGACAGAGTACAGATTGTTTGTTGCTTGGTTTTGCGCTGAAACAAACAAACAGATACAAGCAATATTTGAGACACTAAGTAATAAAATGTTTACTGTTTTTTGTTCCTGGACAGAAAGTGTTATTTCCCAGTTGTTTATGTCTTAAGTAAATGGAAAATACCTATTTTTTCTCTTCAAACTTTGCTTTCGTCACCTGGGAGCGTATAACAAAAATATGATGTGAGACTATATTCGGGAGTTGTTACGTGAAAGTGATTTACATTACAGTCACAAATCTCGAAAAACTACTCAATTCTAAACATTTTTGTACAACTTTAGTATAAATACGTGTAAATCTTGATTCCTATGTTGTTTTATTCAGATCTTATGTAAATGAAAATGTGCAAATTTGTCCGTTTTTACATATAAAATAGATTAATTTCTAAATTTCATTATCCAGGTCACAAAAACAACGTTTGAAGGGAATAACTGTCATTTTCTGCACTTTTACAACATAAGCAAATAACACGTACTATCCAGGAACTAGATTTGTGTTACGTAGTGTTGTGTATAAAAATTAAAATTCAAATCTTTACTTTTGTACTCCCTTATGACGTTAATAAAAATAAATTTGATGGTTTTCAACGTTTCTTGTCTTTTCAAGCATTGAGATCTCGTATGAAGTTGGTGTCATTTGCAAAAGGAATTTTAAGTGAGTTGCGTTTAAGTAGAGCTAGAAGGAACATTTCCTACCAAATATAGCCTGACATGGTTTCAAAAGAGACTTCCTTTCACTAACTTTTTATGTGCAAAGGTGTTAAAAAAGTGATTACAAAAGAATAAAAACTATGATTACATTAAAATCTGTATGTTACCATGGAAACTAGAAAATCAGTTACGTCGGGGTTGAAAACAGAGAGACTTATTAGCCCAAATTCTTTCTAAACGGAGTATTATATTTGAAAGAGAAGATGGATTTTTTACTGACAATTTTGTGGTTTATTTTTGTTTTGTGTTTTTTTAACTATCTAACAAAATGTTTTGATTTTTATACTTTCTAAAACAAAACTAATAACGATATAAGGAAACTAATATAAAAACAAATAATAAAATAGTAGAAAACCAAATTATAATATCGTAGAAAACCAAATTATAATATAGTAGAAAACCAAATAATGATATAGTAGAAAATCAAATAATAAAATAGTAGAAAATCAAATAATAATATAGTAGAAAACCAAATAATAATATAGTAGAAAAACAAATAATAATATAGTAGAAAACCAAATAATAAAATAGTAGAAAAACAAATAATAATATAGCAGAAAAACAAATAATGATATAGTAGAAAATCAAATAATAAAATAGTAGAAAAACCAAATAATAAAATGTAAGTATTGTAAACAGATTTTCCTTTTCGTGCTCCAGTCTAAGTACTGTAAACAGACTTTCCTTTTCGTGCTCCAGTCTTGGTACTGTAAACATACTTTCCTTTTCGTGCTCCAGTCTAAGTACTGTAAACAGACTTTCCTTTTCGTGCTCCAGTCTTGGTACTGTAAACAGACTTTCCATTTCGTGCTCCAGTCTTGGTACTGTAAACAGACTTTCCTTTTCGTGCTCCAGTCTTGGTACTGTAAACAGACTTTCCTTTTCGTGCTCCAGTCTAAGTACTGTAAACAGACTTTCCTTTTCGTGCTCCAGTCTTGGTACTGTAAACAGACTTTTCTTTTTGTGCTCCAGTCTTGATACTGTAAACAGACTTTCTTTTTTGTGCTCTAGTCTTGGTACTGTAAACATACTTTCCTTTTTGTGCTCCAGTCTTGGTACTGTAAACAGACTTTCCTTTTCGTGCTCCAGTCTTGGTACTGTAAAGAGACTCTCCTTTTCGTGCTCCAGTCTAAGTACTGTAAACAGACTTTCCTTTTCGTGCTCCAGTCTTGGTACTTTAAAGAGACTTTCCTTTTCGTGCTCCAGTCTAAGTAGTGTAAACAGACTTTCTTTTTCGTGCTCCAGTCTAAGTACTGTAAACAGACTTTCCTTTTTGTGCTCCAGTCTTGGTACTGTAAACAGACTTTCTTTTTCGTGCTCTAGTCTTGGTACTGTAAACATACTTTCCTTTTTGTACTCCAGTCTAAGTACTGTAAACAGATTTTCCTTTTCGTGCTCCAGTCTAAGTACCGTAAACAGACTTTCCTTTTCGTGCTCCAGTCTAAGTACTGTAAACAGACTTTCCTTTTCGTGCTCCAGTCTTGGTACTGTAAAGAGACTTTCCTTTTCGTGCTCCAGTTTAAGTACTGTAAACAGACTTTCCTTTTCGTGCTCCAGTCTAAGTACTGTAAACAGACTTTCCTTTTTGTGCTCCAGTCTTGGTACTGTAAACAGACTTTCTTTTTCGTGCTCTAGTCTTGGTACTGTAAACATACTTTCCTTTTTGTGCTCCAGTCTAAGTACTGTAAACAGATTTTCCTTTTCGTGCTCCAGTCTAAGTACCGTAAACAGACTTTCCTTTTCGTGCTCCAGTCTAAGTACTGTAAACAGACTTTCCTTTTCGTGCTCCAGTCTTGGTACTGTAAAGAGACTTTCCTTTTCGTGCTCCAGTTTAAGTACTGTAAACAGACTTTCCTTTTCGTGCTCCAGTCTAAGTACTGTAAAGAGACTTTTCTTTTCGTGCTCCAGTCTAAGTACTGTAAACAGACTTTCTTTTCTGTGCTTCCCAGTTTAGTATATATATGTGTATAAATAACTCATTATGTGTGACAGATTTAGGTTTAAACAAAACGAGCCAACCACTGTTTATAATCAATTTATCAAAGTTTTATAATCCCAGGTATTATATTTAAAAAAATGAGCATCTGATTAAATTATGACTCATTGTCTGAAACATAAAACACAAAATATAGCCTAATTTTTTTCCTGACTGTCTCCAACTTAAGAATGGCCTTAAGGTGGTTAAGGTGTTCGACTCGTAATTTGAGGGTTGCGGGTTCAAATCTCCACCGCACCAAACGTGTTCGTCATTTCAGCCGAAGTGGCGTTATAATGTGTCGGTCAATCCTACTATTCGTTGGTGAAAGAGTAGCCTAAGACTTTGCGGTGAGTGGTGATGACGAGTTGCCTTCCCTCTAGTCTCACATGAGGGGCGGCTAGCGCAAATATCTCTCAGGTAGCTTTGCGCGAAATTCAAAAAACAAGCTAGCAAAGTTAGGTTATACAATATAATTTAACATATTAAAGGCACAGCTGGAGGCCCGGCATGGCCAAGTGTGTTAAGGCGTTCGACTTGTAATCCTAGGGTGGCAGGTTCGAATCCCTGTCTCGCCAAACATACTCGCCCTTTTAAGCCGTGGAGACGTTATAATGTCACGGTCAATCTCACTATTCGTTGGTAAAAGAGTAGCCCAAGAGTTAGCGGTGGGTGGTGCTGCTTTCCCTCTCGTCTTCCACTGCTAAATTAGGGACGGCTAACGCAGATAGCTCTCGAGTAGCTTTGCGCGAAATACAAAACAAACAAACAAGTTACAGCTGGTTAAGTTACGGCCTCAGTCTCCAATTTAAGACCAATGAGGAATGAAATAATGTAGGCCAAAACATTTGTTACAAAAACCACATTAACTCCTGTTTTTTTCTTCCACATTCGTTTTATTTTGTCGCTTGGTTCCAAACAGCGAAAGTGTTTTTTACTTAAAAATGCAGTGAGATATCTCACAAATTGCGACAAAAGGCATTGAAGCAGTAAGAAACCAACATGTATGAAACTTTGTTACAAAATCACGTTCGTTTCAGTTTTTGTTACATTATTTTTCACCTGTTCACCGCGAGTTCAAAATCCGAAGGATATAAATATAACATTTCATATCTGTATTTTGCCTCCTACAAATCACTGCCCATCAGGCCTTTCGTGCAATACCGAAATTCGTCAAGTGGTTTGAGAAATAAAACATATATACGTAAGGAAATAACGAGACTTCTGTCATAATATTTCAAGTCTGTTTCTTTTCATCTTTAGCCAGCTTTCAGCATTAAAAACTTGAACTTTTAAAGTATGACATTTTAACTAGGAGTCACGAGTGGCTAAATTATGACCTATGACTTCTGAGTGAAATAACAAAGAACTGTCTAAAATTCTATCTGAGAGACATAACTGGTTTGTCTTATTCATTTATGGTTAAATAATGTGACGATTTTTAATAAAACGAAAATCCTTTTTCCAAAGTTTGAATTATGTGTTCACGTATCTGTTCTGAAACTAAAGATACTTCTATGAGCCAGTCACTCATAAAACTGAGGGTTTTAAATCAACTTGGCTTGAATAAAGAAAGCGACACCTATTTTTGAATGCTAGAGCACAATATTTTCAGAAAAATAGTTGAACTTATTATATAAATATATGTATATGTATAAGTAACGTGATAAATTATAGACATATATTAATAAGCTACAAACGTTCGTGTTTCCATATTCGTTCACAGTTGTATGGTGTTAAAAATCCAAGATGGCCGAGGAAATTTCCCGATGTCAAGAAGGGGCGTTACTTGCTTAAAGTGAAATCTCTTGAGGTTAAGGGAGCCCAACACCAGAGGGCAGATATTTTGTTGGAAGATCAACAAACGTCTCGACAATGGAGGTAAATAGATGGAAAAGCGTTGGAATGTTCTGGTTGTATGACAGTACCTTAATAAAGTGTCCAAGCAACAAGTCATCAGTCACATTGCTGAGATATGTTAACCTCATTTATCTCTAGTCCTCGTGTAGCTTTGCGAAAACAAATCTCTACATTCAAAGTAATTGACAGGTATCCGATGACTATCCGGAACCTTTTGACTTATATATTCTTTCTTAGATTCTAATGAAACTGACAGCATCTGTCACGCAGCGTGTTTATCTTACTTAAAGAGATCACTTACCAGTCAGACTAAATACCGCAGACCTGAGTCCCTTAATTATTTATATTAAACGAATTTTTCTTATCACTTATATTATTATCTTTAGTAACTAGCAATAAAAATCCATTGTTGGATCGGTTTAGTAATACTTTACTCACTGGTAATAGAAATCCATCGTTGGATTGGTTCAGTGGTCCTTTTGTCACCGGTAATAGAAATCCATCATTGGATCAGTTTAACAATTCTTAAGTCACTGGAAATAAAAAATCCACTGTTGGATTTGTTTAGCTCACTAAAGAATCCCGCTACCAGCTTCAGCTAGAATTCAGAATTCGACAACTTTCGACAACGATACAAACATTAATATTGTTTGCACGTAGAGAGCTGAATGTTTCAATGACAAACTTGAGCGTGAAATAGCTACCATCCAATAACAACTGACGAAACGTTCGGTTAGGTTATCTGGTAACATTGTCACTTCCGAAACGCTATTTATGTTTCTGAACAACCACACTTAGCTTGTTACAAAAAAAAAAAAAATCGCACGTGGATTACACATACATATGTTAGCTTTACGTAATCTTAAAACTATATTAATACAAGTTTAACTGCAATAACCACTTCTGAGCCTTTCATGTGAATCAACCGGAAATGTTCCTCCATTAAATTAAATATTTTTCTATTTATTAGTAAGTGTAGCATTGCTCCCCGCTAGGACAGCGGTAAGTCTGAGAATTTACAACGCTAAAATCAGGGGTTCGATTCCCCTCCCTGGCCTCAGCAGATAGCCCATTGTGGCTTTGCTATAAGGAAAACCCAAACACACTGCAGCATTGTGTCTCTTTGACCTGCTCGTCTCTTTCTTATTGGACACTGTAGCGTTGTGTTTCTCTAACGTATTAAGGCCCGGCATGGCCAGGTGGGTTAAGGCATTCGACTCGTAATCCGAAGATCACGGGTTCGGATCCCCGTCGCACCAAACATGCTCGCCCTTTCAGTCGTGGATGGGCGTTATAATTTTACGGTCAACCTCACTATTCGTTGGTAAAAGAGTAGCCCAAACGTTGGCGGTGGGTGGTGATGATTAGCTGCCTACCCGCTAGTTTTACATTGCAAAATTGGGGACAGCTAGCCTAGATAGCTCTAGTGTAGCTTTGCGCAAAGTTCAACAACAAACATCAAACTCTGGCATATTAGTTTCTGTTGTATTAGACACTAGCTTTGTGTCCTTTAACGTATACGTCCCTTCTTTAGTGGACACTGTAACGTTGTGTCTCTCTGACGTATACGTCCCTTTTTAAGTAGTCACTGTAACGTTGTGTCTCTCTGACGTATACGTCCCTTCTTTAGTGGATACTGTAACGTTGTGTCTCTCTGACGCATTCGTCCCTTTTTAAGTCGACACTGTAACGTTGTGTCTCTCTGACGTATACGTCCCTTCCTTAGTGGATACTGTAACGTTGTGTCTCTCTGACGTATACGTTCATTTTTAAGTGAACACTGTAACGTTGTGTCTCTCTGACGTATACGTCCCTTTTTAAGTAGTCACTGTAACGTTGTGTCTCTCTGACGTATACGTCCCTTCTTTAGTGGATACTGTAACGTTGTGTCTCTCTGACGCATTCGTCCCTTTTTAAGTAGACACTGTAACGTTGTGTCTCTCTGACGTATACGTCCCTTTTTAGTGAACACTGAAACGTTGTGTCCCTCTGGCATATACGCCCCTTTTTATTGGACATTGTAACGTTATGTTTCTCTGACATATATGTCCCTTTATGACGTATCTTGGAATCTGCGTGAGTATTGTTGAGAAAGTGTAAAACTACACTTAACAACACTGTTAAAATAATTTATAGAAAATAAATACATATATTTATATAAGTTCACTGATTTCTGGCTGTATAATTAATAGTAAG
Organism: Carcinoscorpius rotundicauda; assembly: GCA_011833715.1. Classification (NCBI taxonomy): domain Eukaryota; kingdom Metazoa; phylum Arthropoda; class Merostomata; order Xiphosura; family Limulidae; genus Carcinoscorpius; species Carcinoscorpius rotundicauda. Next base: position 5,254,433 of record CM022402.1, read on the forward strand.
CTTTATTATTTTCTCTATTCGTATGCCAAAATTTATTTTTCTTACTATCAAGAAATGATCTGGATGAAAATTTCAGTATTTCAGGACGGGAAAGTGAAACAACTGTTCCTGAGAGGAAACGCACGTGTTTCGCACACATTTTCCGGAGTTCTAATTTGACTGTTGAGTAGGCCTGGCATGGCCGAGCGCGTTAAGGCGTGCAACTCGTAATCTGAGGGTCGCGGGTTCGCATCCCCGTCACGCGAAACATGCTCGCCCTTTCAGCCGTGGGGGCGTTGTAATATCACGATCAATCCCACTATTCGTTGGTAAAGAGTAGCCCAAGAGTTGGCGGTAGGTGGTGATGACTAGCTGCCTTCCCTCTAGCCTTACACTGCTAAATTAGGGACGGCTAGCACAGATAGCCCTCAAGTAGCTTTGTGCGAAATTTCAAAACAAACAAAGACTGTTCAGGTTTAACAAATTGCGCCATCTATTTCAGTTTCGTTATTTGACATCTGTGATGTTTCATTATAATTAACAAACCAAAAGGCTCTGGATTTTCAAACAGAGGTGTTTTAACAACGAATATTTCCTTACAGTAAATACGTCATCGGTTTTCTGCAGAACGAGAAATGACAAATAAGCTTTAGTTATTTCGGAACACTAAGAAAGCCATCTAGCGGTCGATTCTAATTCTCTCCCAATGAGACATCACCAGTCACAACATCGTTAACCGTGACTTTGACAAATGATCTCTTCTTCCTAAAGATGAACTGTTTGTAACATAGAAAGGGGAAATATTCCTAACAGACAGGGGTGGAAACATTCGAGGGATGTGTTCTCACGAGTGGCGTATTTAGGTATGAACTAAAGAGTTCTCAGCCCCAGAACCCAGCATCTTTATTAAGGCCTATTGATAATTTTATTGGATGTAAGATTTCATGGGATGTAGGACCCACAAAAGGTATTAGCCCCTGAGCCCCCATAACCACAAATTCGCCACTGGTTCTCACTCATTAGAACTTAACTTCGACCACTACAGTCCTAATGAAAACAACTATTCAAATGTTTATATACAAGCAGAAATATCTGCCGCCCTCCGAGAAGATATAAAGTATATCTTCTGCAGAAGGTTTTTAGGCTTCCGGTCTTTTCTGTAATCGTCTGACATTTCTACAACAAGGTACTCGTGTTTGATGTTTAATTACACTGTGTAACAAAATGTTTGCTGTTTCTTGTTCCTGGACAGAAAGTGTTATTTACCAGTTGTCTATGTTTTAAGTAAATGGAAAATACCTATTTTTTCTCTTCAAACTTTGTTTTTGTAACCTGGGAGCGTATAACAAAACATGATGGGAGAGTATATTCGAGGTCTGATACGTGAAAGTGATTTACATTACAGTCACAAATCTCGAAAAACTACTCACTTCTAAACATTTTTATATAACTTTATTATAAATACATGTAAATCTTGATTCATGTTGTTTTATTCAGACCTTATGTAAATAAAAATGTACAAATTTGTCCGTTTTTACATATAAAATAGGTTAATTTATAAATTTCATTATCCAGGACACAAAAGTAAAGTTTGAAGGGAATAATGGCCATTTTCTGTACTTTTACAACATAAACAATTAATAAATAACACGTACTATCCAGGAACACAATGTGTGTTATGTTCACCATTCGCGAGAAAAAAATTATTTTATTTAAACTTTAGTTTAAGATGAGCTATCGTCACATCATTAGATCACAGAGTAGAATTTGTTGAAGTGTTTCTTTGTAGACATTTGTTATCAGTGAAAGTGTCTTGCTTCTCTGTTGAAACACTCGTGAGGTTTTCACTAAAGAAAAACAAAACAAAACATTGAGTTGTTTTTATTGTTTTGTATTTGATACGTTCTCCTTTCTTATTGGTTAAATCTGAAACGTATAAGTTTTGTGTATATTTCAATTGTTTTATTTATTCTTCATCAATAAAAAATGCCCCCTGGTTGTAAAAATATGAACCAGTTTATGATTGGTGATGATTGGTGCGGTTGTTTCCGAGATCTGAGTCTTAGACCAATACATCGCAAGCTATATTATAATATTATTCTGAGACTTTTGGGTTCTTTGGGTGGAATATTTAAAAATCCATTTGTAAAAATAAAAATAATAACACATTAGAGTATAGATTCACGTTAGTTCTAAGACCACAGAACTGCTACACATTAGAGCTGTAGATATACGATCAACTTAAGAATACAGTTCCAGGTACAGTCAAATACAGTTTGATGTCCCAGTACTAGATACAGCTGTTTACTGTAGATCGTGAGAGTGTGTTTCAGGTATACAGTTGGTGATGTGCTCCGTGATTATAACGAACACCAGAGAACACATTTGGTTATCCTTTTCAAATAGAAACATTTTCTTACATTTAAAAAATAACTAATCCATCCAAACTTTATCGGGTTTCACACGTAGTTTGAGAGAGACATTCCAACCGTGAACTCAGCATATCTTTAATGTAGTAAAATTCAAATATTGTACGTATGACATAACTTTTAACGGCGCTCAGTATAATTTATGACACATTCAAGTGATGGATGTATTTAACGAGAGTTATCGAACGCTGAATCTAACTATTATTTATGTACTCTAAGCTAATCACTTTTCAAATCCTGTTTTTTTGTCTTGCTTCAGAACTCCATTTTTCCTGCACTAGATAAAGTTATACACTTTCTACATACGTCCACACATTATAGACAAAGGAACAGACCAAATAACCCCCTGTCTGGTGTCGGGCGTGGCTCACAAATTAAAGTGCCTAACTCTAAACCCAGAGTTCCTTCGTTTGTCCCGCCACCACACTTTCATACACAAAAGAAAAACAAACTGTACTTCATACTTTAAAGCCGCAAAAGCGTTATAAGAGTGACGGTCAAAACTCGCTGTTAGGTCTGATACGAGTGTTCCAAGTGTTAGCGGTGGGCGTAATCAACCAAGTTGTCCCTTCTTTTAAATCTTACACTTCAGAATTTGTGACGGCCCCTGTTACCTTAACTCCAATGAATGTCAAGTCTCAATAAATTTAAAATAATTCTATTGGCTCATATAACCAATTAACGTCATAAATTTTATGATTCGTTTCTCACACAGAGGGCTGCTTGGGAGTGGGAGATATATTCCGCACTTTGCGCTGTGGACGCGTTATAAGTGTGACGGTCAAGTCTCCGCTATTTGGTTTAAAGTAGCAATGTAGGGAGTGAGTGTAGCTGACTAGTCGTCCCTCGCGTTAAGGTCAATGATTACAAATTAGGAACAGCACCATGAAGGTTTAAAACGCCAAATGTTACACCCACATGTCGCCTGGACAACAGCAAACAATTCACATAATTCAATGCCACACGTTTCTCAAGATCGTGACACACTTGGGAAAATCAGCGTCATGCGAAAACCGTCACGAACTGTTTTTTAAAGCCAGTGGTTAATCTAACTGTAATTACCTAGCGATAAGGCAGTGGTGTTTGCCCTCTCTTCTCGCCACGGTGCTGCTCATTTATGCGGACCGAAGCTCCAACACTTGTACGCACACGTTTCAAAACTAACAATTACTGAACTTGTATATAAATAAATTGTCAATTGGAATGAAACTCAAAACAAAACTTGAATCATGTGCGTGCGTCACGTGATTGAAGATAACGCATTGAGGACAACATTTGTTTACAACGAAGTTAGTTTGTAAGTAAGAACAAAGCTTCATGATGTCCATCACGGGTACCGAAACCCGGTTTATACATTATGAGTCTGTAGATTACGACAATATAATAATAATGGTAAAATCTACTCCCATAAGTAGAGACATAAAAAGGTTTTGAAAAAAAACCAAACCGTCTTACACACAGCGCTGGTTACAGCCAATTGTGAAATGGTACAGGTAAGCACGTGTTACCCATAAAAATAAATAATCCGAAATATACGTACCAGAATGTACATACAAGAATGTACGTACCATAATATATGTATAAGAATGTACGTATACAAATGCACGTATAACAATGTACGTACCAGAATGTAACATAAGAATGTACGTATCATAATGTACGTACCAGAATGTAACATAAGAATGTACGTATACAAATGCACGTATAACAATGTACGTATCATAATATACGTACCAGAATGTACGTATAACAATGTACGCATCATAATATACGTACCAGAATGTAATATAGGAATGTACGTATACAAATGCACGTATAACAATGTACGTATCATAATATACGTACCAGAATGTACGTATAACAATGTACGCATCATAATATACGTACCAGAATGTAATATAGGAATGTACGTATACAAATGCACGTATAACAATGTACGTATCATAATATACGTACCAGAATGTACGTATAACAATGTACGCATCATAATATACGTACCAGAATGTAATATAGGAATGTACGTATCATAATGTACGCAACATCCTACAATCTATCAGCTTGGAGGACCCAACTTGGCATCGAGGGATGTTTTATCAAGTCTTTTAGCCCCCCAGTGGCTCAGCGGTATGTCTGCGGACTTACACGCTAAAATCCGGGTTTCGATACCCGTGGTGGGCAGAGCACAGATAGCCCATTGTGTAGCTTTGTGCTTAATTCAAAACAACAACAAGTCTTTTAACTCCTGTCTTCTTCCCTCGTCGATCTCACCATTTCGCCAGCGCACTCCGTCCTAGAGCCAAGGTCTGGCTCACCTCACTTTCGCTGCTCTCGTCCAGGTTTCCCGTCCTTCCTCTCACTCACAAATACCCCACTCCAGTGTCGAAATATTAAAAATAAAATAAAAAATTCCATGGACATGCCAAAAATTTCTCACGAAAGGGGACGAAGAGGAACTAAAAAGTTCCTGAACACCCCAGTTGGAGAGAGAACTCTTCTGATTTCTCTCTCTCTAAACTGAACCCCTGCCACGTTAGTTTAGTTTAGTTCGTCCCTCGGTCTATTTACCAGCTAACAAGTCTCGTGCGTCACTTGAGCTTTCCACTAATTAGTGTCAACTTACGTATCGTCAACTCTTCCCCTAATTACTGCCCCGTCAAAAAATATACACAAATACACACAAAATAATTAGTTTATTTATCAGCTATGGAGCTAATTTAATTCTACGTCTCGCACCTGACACGGTCTGGAAGTTAGAGCGCTCGACCCGCAGTCTGTTTGGTCACGGGTTCGAATCCCCGTCACCAAACATTCACGCGTTTTCATCCGTGGGGGCATTATAATATTATGGTCAGTCCCAATATTCGTCGGCAAAAGAGTAGCCCAAGAGTTGGCGGTGGGTGGTGATGACTAGCTGCCTACCACAGTCTTACACTGCCAAATTAGGGTTGGCTAGCGCAGATAACCATCGTGCAGCTTTGCGCGAATTAGAAATGAAAAATCCCGCAACAAACTAAGCCTCTGTGATTAAAATCGCATTCCGTACTTTGGGGGTCATGGTTGCGTTATAAGGGTAACAATAAAATTATATTGTTTGTTAAGATAAAAATAACCCAATAGTTGGCGGTATGTGCGGCCAGCTAGCTGCCTTTCCTTTACCAGAGCTCTGCAAGAAAATTTTAAACCAGAAGAAAAACACCGATAGATATTTGATCCAAACAAACGACAACTGCCATATCATACTCCTTGTATTATTTTTTCTCAACAAAACTGGTTTCGTAACCTGATCTTTAACAACTATATGAACTTATTATTACAAAGCTTTCTCCTTTACTTGTATTTAGGCCTGGCATGGCCGAGCGCGTAAGGCGTGAGACTCGTAATCCGAGTGTCGCGTTAAACATGCTCGTCCTCCCAGCCGTGGGGGCGTTAAAAGGTGACGGTCAATCTCACTATTCGTTGGTAAAAGAGTAGCCCAAAAGTCGGCGGTGGGTGGAGACGAATACCTGTCTTCTCTCTAGTCTTACACTACTAAATTGGGGACAGCTAGCGAAGATAGCCCTCGTGTAACTTTGCGCGAAATTCAAAACAAACAAACCGTCTGAGCCACTGATATCTACTCTTGTGTCAGATACATGTTTTTTAGTGTTTTTAAATCGTACGTTTACATACACATATATGTAAGTCACCGCGTGTGTGTGTTGTTCATGTTTCATGTTAATGAGAATGCTTTTTATAAATCACATTCAATGCTCTTTTTATCAGCTATTTATATTCGTATTTTGCTGTATATAATATTACTATATTTGGCATCATTTCTATTTAATTGTTATTTTTGACATTTACACTGTTTTAGTGTTGTTCATTTAGGATATTCTACATTCTATATTCCTGAGGGCTATTGTATTACCTTCTGCCTTGTCCCTCAAGCTCACGAGACTTGATGTCTTCAGCTTATGCCTTTATTTCTCTCTGCCCCCCAGTGGCTCAGCGGTATGTCTGCGGACTTACACGCTAAAATCCGGGTTTCGATACCCGTGGTGGGCAGAGCAAAGATAGCCCATTGTGTAGCTTTGTGCTTAATTAAAAACAACAACAACAACATTTCTCTCTACTTGGGTCCCCTGATGGTACAGCGGTAAGTCTAAGGATTTACAAAGCTAAAATCAGGGGTTCGATTCCCCTCGGTGGACACAGCAGATAGCCTAATGTCGCTTTGGTGTATGAAAACACACGACCTCTATTGGGCGTATCTTTTCTGGCACAACGGTAAGTTTCAAAACCAAAAGCGATTTAAAAATGGTTTCAATACGTTTGTAAGATATCGAGTTTTAAACTTGAAAAACATTGCCTGAAAGTTCTCTTGTATCTTACCATAACACCATTCGTCGTCCAAGTTTAGGCCTGGCATGGCCAAGCGCGTAAGGCGTGCGACTCGTAATCAGAGGGTCGCGGGTTCGCGCCCGCGTCGAGCTAAACATGCTCGCCCTCCCAGCCGTGGGGGCGTTATAACGTGAGGGTCAATCCCACTATTCGTTGGTAAAAGAGCAGCCCAAGAGTTGGCGGTGGGTGGTGATGACTAGCAACCTTCTCTCTAGTCTTACACTGCTAAATTATGGACGGCTAGCACAGATAGCCCTCGAGTAGCTTTGTGCGAAATTCCAAACTCGTCCAAGTCACCTCCATTCTGCGACTTACATAATCTTACCGGTATTTACCACCGTCACAGATCAAGTGACTGGAAGTATTCTGTGACGTGTTCGTCATTTTTTTTTTAAGGTATTTGCACCGCAATGTTGCGGTTTCACACCATTCACTTATTTTAACTTTATTTATTGTGTGCTTTACCACACACTGCAGTAGTGAAACGTGATTCAAATGTGTGTGTACATTAGTGTTCTAATGGATATCGCACAGACCGGTGAATCACGGTTCACGTCATTAGCTCATTAAAATCACCTATGAAATCTCATTACTATTGTCTTCACGATACCAGAATCATCCATCGTTAAAACTTTCATTAAACTCGACTGTTTCCTCCAGGTCATCCGATCGATAAATCACTGATAAGAATCAGTCATTTTTCAAATTTCTTCCACATCGGTTGTCTAGCCTATTTGTCAATTGATGAATCTGTGAAATCATGCGTATACATGAGACGTCGGTTCATTTTTTATTAAATGAATTACATCTAATTTTTCTCTAATACAGTTGCTCCTTCTAGATCAATACAAACTTAAAATATTTTTCAGTTAACGTTACTAACAAATTTAAAATATTATTTAGTTAACGTTGGTAACAGACTCAAAATAATCTCCATTTAGTACAATTTTATGAAGATTCTGAATTTGTTCTTCACTATTCATAAATGAAAAGTCAAAACGTATTTAACATAATCATCGTGGAAACTACACCTTTACTACAATTATAGATTATTTGTAATATCGGAACACAAACAGTTGTTTTCATTTACATCATTCGAATTTTCTTTTTTGTATCATTTTCACACACGGAATTTAAATTATTTTTTCTTGCAGGTAATTTGGGTTAGATCGATAAATCCTGGTAATCCTAGTTTTTGTGATAGGGTCAGTGAAATTCACGTGTATATAAATTTATTTAATAAAAAATTTCGTAAAGTAAACTCTAGTAAGGTTACTAGAATATTAACATTACGTCAAAACCCACTGTTTTTTGTCCATGTTTTTATTTTATACTTTGGGGATTTAATAGAAAATAGATTAATTCAGAAACGCTTTAAGTTTAAATTGAATAGATATTTTTAACTTCATGGTAAATTTTATTAGCTTTGTTCCAGGCTAGGGGATCCTACACTACATTTTTACATTAGGCTTGTTATACCAATACTCACAACACTCATAAGGTTTCATGGTAATCCTCTCTCTAAAATCATAATGGGCAGGCAGTAATCGAACTGTTTTATCTGGATAACTGCATTTTGGTTTTCATTTGTCCTATTTTGATAAATCAACCCTGACATGATGCGACACACCAGTTTTATGTTGGATAAATTGCAGTCGTTTCGTTGTTTAAAATGTTAAAGACAACAAACAGAATATCTTAGACATTTGGATTATCATATAAAAATAAAATGGGACCATAATAAAAAATATGCTGATATATATATATATATATCTTAAAACAAATTGTTCAAGTAATTTAATGAAACTGACACTTAAAAGATGTAATGAATTTTAAACAATACAAACTTACAATAATGAATAAAATACATCGAGAAGTTACACTGATAAATAATATACAGTGTAAACTTACAACAATGTATAAAATACAGCGTGAAACTACAATAATAAACAAAATACAGTATAAACCTACAATAATAAACAAAATAAAGAGAGAACCTACAATAATTGATACAATACAATAAGCACTAATACCAGTCAAGCAGCTTGGAAAGTATGTGTTATTTATCTGCTCACAAGACAAAGTCTGCCAATACAGTCTTCCATCCGGGACCTTGACATACACCCACGTCATTTCATTAGATATGGTGAGTTAAATTACTAAACAAAACAAATACAGACATCAAAGGTCTCATCGAATCCCACCTCACCATGCGCTGTACATTTGATATCGTGTAACTACTATCACAGTATAATCTTCATTAATTTTGGACTTTGAGCTCCACGTGCATTATTGTAAAAGCTATCAAATAAAATCGTGTTAAATAATTCGATCGTAACTATAGCAACCCATGTTTCCACAGCCTCGTTCCCCGAGTTGCTGGCTGTTTTCACGATTTAAATGTTTAGCGACAGTTAATTACCGTGCAACAGAGTGGAGTAAATGTGACTTAAGATTCTAATTAGAGGCTATTAGAGTAGCTATGGAAATTTCTGCTCTGGACATCTTTGATAACCCGTTCGGAACGTTAAAGTTAAAAATAAATTATTTAATAGTAACAGAAAAAAATAAGCTACGAAATAAAGCTAATTAAGATCTCACAGGGGAAGTGTAAAAACTTTAACGAAACCAAGTTACAAAGGAAAAAGAGTACATCCTATGTTCTCAGCTTATTAACAGGTTTAAAATCCAGTAGGTGAGAAAGGAAAACTGTGTAGTTTTATAAATGTTTCAGCCAATGTAACTACTATTGAATAATGACAATGTGTTCGTAATTTAGGCTTAGCATTTCTATCGTTTGTGTATCTCACAGGGGAAGTGTAAAAACTTTAACGAAACCAAGTTACAAAGGAAAAAGAGTACATCCTATGTTCTCAGCTTATTAACAGGTTTAAAATCCAGTAGGTGAGAAAGGAAAACTGTGTAGTTTTATAAATGTTTCAGCCAATGTAACTACTATTGAATAATGACAATGTGTTCGTAATTTAGGCTTAGCATTTCTATCGTTTGTGTAAAAGTGTATATTTCTAAGATGTCTGTTTCGCCTTAGACATTATTCATTCGGGTTTTTAAAATCACTTTTTGTACTATTTTTCAATGACTGTAAGAGAAAAGAGGTCAAAAATCGAATATTTTATTTCCTTTGTCTGTTCAGTTGTCTTAGCCCCCTCTCACGCTTGGCGATATGTCTGTAGACTTATACAGCTAAAAACCAGGTTTCGATACCCCCAGTTGGCAAAGCAAAGGCTAATATGTAGGTTTGCGCTTAACGACAAGACGTTGTCTTTATTTTAAATGCTGCCGGATTACAACATGCATACACATATCCTCTTTACTTTATAAAAGTGACATAAGAGGGCGCTATTAGTTAATTGTCTGGACTCTAAGATTCTGTTTGAAAGATTGTAGGTACGAACGAGGCTTGACTCACGCTTCGTTGTTGTGTCTTTGGGAAAGACACTTCAAATAAATAACTTCAGTTTACCCAGTTGTAAAATGAATATCAACTGAGGATTAATTTGTGTTTAACTGGCCTTTTATCCGGAAGTAATCATGGTTCCATTATCTTCCGCTAGGGGAAATCTTAAAATATATACAGAATATACTTAACCTTAATCTTTCTCGTCCTCAGATAAACCGGAAATGGGAAAGCAGCTGTGTAAAATCCAAAGATTATTGGAAGGTCCCTTAAGGTCTAAGCTAATATTTTTTGTTTGTTTGTTGTAAACCAAAATAACATACAGAATGCATCTTTTATCTATAATTACTCCCGACAATAGAAATCATTAACTTATAATTAACTCAATAACCTTTGGATCATCTGGGCTATCATTATTAGTTCATCAATATATTTCTTTAAATCGATTTGGGATGTAAAGCCAGTAATCTATGCTTTTCCAAGATTAATTTAGAATGCCATTTAATTACCTCTAATATACCTCCAACATTTTCGATGTTAAAAATAATTATTCAATTTAATTATATTATTTTTATTTATTTGTTTGTTTTTTGAATTTCGCGCAAAGCTACTCGAGGGCTATCTGCGCTAACCTACCTGAATTTAGTAGCGTAAAACTAGAGGGAAGGCAGCTAATCATCACTACCCACCGCCAACTCTTGGGCTACTCTTTTTACCAACGGATAATGGGATTGACCTTCACGTTATAACGCCCCCGCGGTTGAAAGGGCTGGCATATTTGGTGCGGCAGGGATTCGAACCAGTGACCTTCAGATTAAGAGTCGATTGCCTTAACCACCTGGCCGTGCTAGGCCTCCAATGACGTGTAAGTCTATGACCTTCACGTTATAACGACCCCGCGGTTGAAAGGGCTGGCATATTTGGTGCGGCAGGGATTCGAACCAGTGACCTTCAGATTAAGAGTCGATTGCCTTAACCACCTGGCCGTGCTAGGCCTCCAATGACATGTAAGTCTATGACCTTCACGTTATAACGACCCCGCGGTTGAAAGGGCTGGCATATTTGGTGCGGCAGGGATTCGAACCAGTGACCTTCAGATTAAGAGTCGATTGCCTTAACCACCTGGCCGTGCTAGGCCTCCAATGACGTGTAAATCTATGACCTTCACGTTATAACGACCCCGCGGTTGAAAGGGCTGGCATATTTGGTGCGGCAGGGATTCGAACCAGTGACCTTCAGATTAAGAGTCGATTGCCTTAACCACCTGGCCGTGCTAGGCCTCCAATGACATGTAAGTCTATGACCTTCACGTTATAACGACCCCGCGGTTGAAAGGGCTGGCATATTTGGTGCGGCAGGGATTCGAACCAGTGACCTTCAGATTAAGAGTCGATTGCCTTAACCACCTGGCCGTGCTAGGCCTCCTATGACATGTAAGTCTATGACCTTCACGTTATAACGACCCCGTGGTTGAAAGGGCTGGCATATTTGGTGCGCCAGGGATTCGAACCAATGACCTTCAGATTAAGAGTCGATTGCCTTAACCACCTGGCCGTGCTAGGCCTCCAATGACGTATAAGTCTATGACCTTCACGTTATAACGACCCCGCGGTTGAAAGGGCTGGCATATTTGGTGCGGCAGGGATTCGAACCAATGACCTTCAGATTAAGAGTCGATTGCCTTAACCACCTGGCCGTGCTAGGGCTCCTATGACGTGTAAGTGTATCAACAAAGTTAATATTGTGATTAATTCCAATAGTTATTTCTATTTCTTTGTGTATTTTAAGATGGTGCAACATGTGTAACCCACAGATGGTGGACAGTATGGAAAGTAGGGATTCGATGGCTAACACATTTCTCAGTACAGTGTTGTACAGTGTTAACAGCAGATGTAATTTTCTCCCAACACCAAATTTATTCACTAAAACAAAGTAATTAATGTAAAAAAAAACAAAAAACTATTAACACAAAATCCAAATTTCCCGTTTGCTTGTTGGCCAATTTCAAAGCTCATGGCATTAGAATTTGGGATTCGATTCTCGCTGCAAAATACAGCTGAGTTATTCATTAGTTAGTTGGGCGGACATGACCAAGTGGTTAGGGCGCTCGACTCGTAAAATGGAGGTCGTGGGTTCGAACTCCTGTTACACCAAACATGCTCGCACTTTTGACCGTGGATGGGGCATTATAATGTTACGATCAATCCCATTATTTATTGATAAAAGAGTAGTCCAAGAATTGACGGTCTTACACTGATAAATTAAGGATGGCTCGCGCTCTTAATCCTCGTGTAGCTTTGCGCGAAATTCACAAAACAAAACAAACCAATAGTTAGCTTTGCGATAAAACTAGCAAAAAGGGATTACAGTAATGAAAAAAAAATAACTCTTTGTTTATAACTTATATATACTAAAAATGTTTAAAAAAACAGAACAAATTGAAATACAGAAAGAAAAAAGAAAGGTGTAGTTATGAAGTTACTACTCCTTCCACCAGGCTAAACAAACAATATAATTATTAGATTTGTGGTTCATTAGAAGCTATACGTCATGATTGCAACAACAACCTTGTTGAAGTCTGAGGAGAAAGAGAAAGCTAAGTCGTTTCTGACCAATATATTACTTAGCACTCCTACGAAAATTGAGGCCTAATAGGCCCCAGAGCAACTTGAAAGGTTATTAATATTAGGCTAATAATTTTGTATTTAAATGAAATTGCCATTAACTGACCCTCTCCCTTTATATTTTAAGGAGCAATAATATTTTGACTTTTCAGACATTTGCGAAATAATATTTAATTTTTTTTTTAAAACATCCACTAAGGGTATCACTTTAGTGGATGTGAATATTTTTTTCGTAGGAGTGTTAACAAACTGTTCCGGAAATCTGGTAATAACAAAAGGTTTTCTCTTCTAAACACTGCCTGGAGTAGAAAGAACCAATGCTGACTAAACACTGTCTGGAGTAGAAAGAACCAATGCTGACTAAACACTGTCTGGAGTAGAAAGAACCAATGCTGACGGGGCGAGTTGTCCTAAATCTTAAGAACAAGAAGTGATAGACAAGAAATATTTTCTCAAGGTGTTGAAATGTGTCCCCCTAGTGGGGCAGTGGTAAGTCTTCGGATTTCAAGCCTAAACTCAGGGCGTTCGATACCCCTTGGTAAACACAGCAGATAACTTTATGTGGCTTTGCAATACCAAAAAAACATTGAAACGTGAAAACCCTTTTAAGTATTTAAAAAAATTCAGTTTTTTTTTGTTAGGAATGAATATAAAGAATGATTTTTGTACTTAACGTTGCTAATATTATCTCATTAATCTAATTACAAAAAAAAACACGAAAACCTATTATTTTTTTTAGACGTTTCGAAAGAACTTCTTAAATTGGGAGACTAATTTCTTCGATCGAAACTTACAGCAAGAAATTTAAATTTTGATACGAAAACATATTTGACGACTCATCTCGATTCCCTACACTTAAGCCTTTAACAAAGAAACAAAATATTTGGAAAATCGTCTGATGTATTTTATTGGTCGATGTTGAATCTTTAAAAAAAAAATCCATTTTTACTGAAAGAAAGAAAGACAAAGCGAGGAGGAACAATTGAACAAATCACGGATTGAACCTTGCAAGTTTGAAAAAGAATTGATTTATTTGAAGCAAGGCTATTTCTGTTGATACTGTACATAAGTAGCGATCAGTTTCCGGTCTAATGCACTGTTTGATGTGAATTTGTAAGGACACACTCGCACGTTAACATTTGTCCACCTAGCGGCGATTTCCTAAACGACCTTTCCTCGACGAGTGAGTTTAATTTCACTTTTTAGGAAAAAGTCCTCAGAAGGTTCACAGTCAACTGTAAAAATGTTTGAGGCCGAGGTTTGGCTTTGTTCTTTTACCGTGTGGAAAGAACATTACAATGAAGTGTCTGTCTTCTTTAATTCATTAACTGTAATCAGAAATCCAACCTTTATATTTGTTTATAAACTATCCATTAACTTCGAAAACATGAGATAACTGAATTTGGGTTTTCGACAAACCTATCGTGTTCTGTTCTGTTTAGGTTGGCTCTTTTAGTGGAAAGTTGTGCAATAACTGTCCACCGCAGGGAATCGAACCCCAGGTTTTAACTCGTAAAACTACTGAATACGGACGGACGAAGACAGGAAGAGTACATCGTCCACCAAAGATGTTCAGAATTAAAAATTATATAATCTAAAATGGTTGAAGATACAGCGACAGTTTGATGATATGACGCATGCGCACTGTACTTCTCAAGGCGCATTCCAATAAATGCTGAAAAACTGCTAATTACTGTAAAATGCTATCAAATTCGATGAATAAACTATTGTTTATAGCATTCAATATTCGTTATAACAGCTTTTAGTCGGATACTTTGACTTCCAAGCGCCATCTACGTAAGTGTGCACAAGGGAAAAACACAAAGTTTTCATGACATAACTTTTTTACTATTATAATAAAACCCTTAGCGTTTCTAACGTTTTGTATAGCGCTCGTGAAACACAAAGAGGCTAGTCACGTGATTTACTTTAGTCGTATCTGTCTGAGGCTAATTTTACAGTTCGAGTAAGAACTTTGTTTCGAGTATTCATTCGATTCTCTTCATTGTTACTGAGCTCGTGTCATGATGTTTTATATAAAGAAACTGACGCATATACAAAGCGGTTTACACTGCTTAAAGTGCGTATTATGTTTTACGACATGACGTCTCGAACCATGGACTCTCCAGTCTGCACGTTAACCACAGAGCCATACGGGGCAAGTTTTTACGACTCTTCGTTTTAAAAAGGAAAAAAACACCAAGAATTCATTATCAGAAGACGCATTAAGTTAAGGTAGATTTCGTTCATGTGAGTTAACTTAAGACAGCGGATTTACTACCTGAAAACCTTGTAAAAGGAGGGATGGGCTTAATTATGGTATCGAAATTTAAAAACTGTGTTTATTACAGGAATAACAACAACCTATTCTGGGAGTTCAAGGTGTGGTTGTTTTATTTATAATAAAAGTATAAGTACATTTATAATGCAACAGCTTAAATGTCCTTTACAACAAAGTTTCTCCCAACAATTTTAATGTCACTACCAGGTTTCTCTCAACAGTTTTAATGTCACTACCAAGTTTCTACCAACAGTTTTAAAGTCCTTCACTACCAGGTTTCTCCAAACAATTTTAATGTCACTACCAGGTTTCTCCCAACAGTTTTAATGTCACTACCAAGTTTCTACCAACAGTTTTAAAGTCCTTCACTACCAGGTTTTTCCCAACAGTTTTAATGTCACTACCAGGTTTTTACCAACAGTTTTAATGCCCTTCACTACCAGGTTTCTCCCAACAGTTTTAATGTCACTACCAAGTTTCTACCAACAGTTTTAAAGTCATTCACTACCAGGTTTTTCCCAACAGTTTTAATGTCACTACCAGGTTTTTACCAACAGTTTTAATGCCCTTCACTACCAGGTTTCTCTCAACAGTTTTAATGTCACTACCAAGTTTCTACCAACAGTTTTAAAGTCATTCACTACCAGGTTTTTCCCAACAGTTTTAATGTCACTACCAGGTTTTTCCCAACAGTTTTAATGTCACTACCAGGTTTCTCTCAACAGTTTTAATGTCACTACCAGGTTTTTACCAACAGTTTTAATGCCCTTCACTACCAGGTTTCTCTCAACAGTTTTAATGTCACTACCAAGTTTCTACCAACAGTTTTAAAGTCATTCACTACCAGGTTTTTCCCAACAGTTTTAATGTCACTACCAAGTTTCTACCAACAGTTTTAATGCCCTTCACTACCAGGTTTCTACCAACAGTTTTAATGTCACTACCAGGTTTTTCCCAACAGTTTTAATGTCACTACCAGGTTTTTCCCAACAGTTTTAATGTCACTACCAGGTTTTTCCCAACAGTTTTAATGTCACTACCAGGTTTTTCCCAACAGTTTTAATGTCACTACCAGGTTTCTCTCAACAGTTTTAATGTCACTACCAAGTTTCTACCAACAGTTTTAAAGTCATTCACTACCAGGTTTTTCCCAACAGTTTTAATGTCACTACCAGGTTTTTACCAACAGTTTTAATGTCACTACCAGGTTTTTCCCAACAGTTTAATGTCACTACCAGGTTTTTACCAACAGTTTTAATGCCCTTCACTACCAGGTTTTTCCCAACAGTTTTAATGTCACTACCAAGTTTCTACCAACAGTTTTAATGCCCTTCACTACCAGGTTTCTACCAACAGTTTTAATGTCACTACCAGGTTTTTCCCAACAGTTTTAATGTCACTACCAGGTTTTTCCCAACAGTTTTAATGTCACTACCAGGTTTTTCCCAACAGTTTAATGTCACTACCAAGTTTTTACCAACAGTTTTAATGCCCTTCACTACCAGGTTTCTCTCAACAGTTTTAATGTCACTACCAAGTTTCTACCAACAGTTTTAATGCCCTTCACTACCAGGTTTCTCTCAACAGTTTTAATGTCACTACCAAGTTTCTACCAACAGTTTTAAAGTCATTCACTACCAGGTTTTTCCCAACAGTTTTAATGTCACTACCAAGTTTTTACCAACAGTTTTAATGCCCTTCACTACCAGGTTTCTCTCAACAGTTTTAATGTCACTACCAAGTTTCTACCAACAGTTTTAAAGTCATTCACTACCAGGTTTTTACCAACAGTT
The DNA here is from genome assembly GCA_011833715.1 of Carcinoscorpius rotundicauda. Taxonomy (NCBI): domain Eukaryota; kingdom Metazoa; phylum Arthropoda; class Merostomata; order Xiphosura; family Limulidae; genus Carcinoscorpius; species Carcinoscorpius rotundicauda. The sequence goes on from CM022402.1 coordinate 5,271,337, forward strand.
TTAATGCCCTTCACTACCAGGTTTTTCCCAACAGTTTTAATGTCACTACCAGGTTTTTACCAACAGTTTTAATGCCCTTCACTACCAGGTTTCTACCAACAGTTTTAATGTCACTACCAAGTTTCTACCAACAGTTTTAAAGTCATTCACTACCAGGTTTTTCCCAACAGTTTTAATGTCACTACCAGGTTTTTACCAACAGTTTTAATGCCCTTCACTACCAGGTTTTTCCCAACAGTTTTAATGTCACTACCAGGTTTTTACCAACAGTTTTAATGTCACTACCAAGTTTCTACCAACAGTTTTAAAGTCATTCACTACCAGGTTTTTCCCAACAGTTTTAATGTCACTACCAGGTTTCTACCAACAGTTTTAATGCCCTTCACTACCAGGTTTCTACCAACAGTTTTAATGTCACTACCAGGTTTTTACCAACAGTTTTAATGCCCTTCACTACCAGGTTTTTCCCAACAGTTTTAATGTCACTATTCAAGGTTTTACCAACAGTTTTTTAATGCCGCTTCACTACCAGGTTTCTACCAACAGTTTTAATGTCACTACCAAGTTTCTACCAACAGTTTAAAGTCATTCACTACCCAGGTTTTTTCCCAACAGTTTTTAATGTCACTACCAGGTTTTTACCAACAGTTTTAATGCCCTTCACTACCAAGTTTTTCCCAACAGTTTTAATGTCACTACCAGGTTTTTACAACAGTTTTAATGCCCTCTACTACCAGGTTTCTCACAACAGTTTAATGTCACTACCAAGTTTCCTACCACAGTTTTAAAGTCATTCACTACCAGGTTTTCCCAACAGTTTTAATGTCACACTACCAGGTTTTTACCAACAGTTTTAATGCCCTTCACTACCAGGTTTTTCCCAACAGTTTTTAATGTCCACTTACCAGGTTTTTTAACCAACAGTTTTAATGCCCTTCACTACCAGGTGTCTTCTACCAACAGTTTTAATGTCACTACCAAGTTTCTACCAACAGTTTTAAAGTCAGTCACTACCAGGTTTTTCCCAACAGTTTTAATGTCACTACCAGGTTTTTACCAACAGTTTTAATGCCCTTCACTACCAGGTTTTTCCCAACAGTTTTAATGTCACTACCAGGTTTTTACCAACAGTTTTAATGTCACTACCAGGTTTTTACCAACAGTTTTAATGCCCTTCACTACCAGGTTTCTACCAACAGTTTTAATGTCACTACCAAGTTTCTACCAACAGTTTTAAAGTCATTCACTACCAGGTTTTTCCCAACAGTTTTAATGTCACTACCAGGTTTCTCCCAATAGTTTTAATGTCACTACCAAGTTTCTCCCAACAGTTTTAATGTCACTACCAGGTTTCTCCCAACAGTTTTAATGTCACTACCAGGTTTTTCCCAACAGTTTTAATGTCACTACCAAGTTTCTCCCAACAGTTTTAATGTCACTACCAAGTTTCTCCCAACAGTTTTAATGTCACTACCAGGTTTTTCCCAACAGTTTTAATGTCACTACCAGGTTTTTACCAACAGTTTTAAAGTCATTCACTACCAGGTTTTTCCCAACAGTTTTAATGTCACTACCAGGTTTTTACCAACAGTTTTAAAGTCATTCACTACCAGGTTTATCCCAACAGTTTTAATGTCACTACCAGGTTTTTACCAACAGTTTTAATGTCCTTCACTACCAGGTTTCTCCCAACAGTTTTAATGTCACTACCAGGTTTTTACCAACAGTTTTAATGTCACTACCAGGTTTTTCCCAACAGTTTAATGTCACTACCAGGTTTTTACCAACAGTTTTAATGCCCTTCACTACCAGGTTTTTCCCAACAGTTTTAATGTCACTACCAAGTTTCTACCAACAGTTTTAATGCCCTTCACTACCAGGTTTCTACCACAGTTTTAATGTCACTACCAGGTTTTTCCCAACAGTTTTAATGTCACTACCAGGTTTTTCCCAACAGTTTTTAATGTCACTACCAGGTTTTTCCCAACAGTTTAATGTCACTACAAGTTTTTACCAACAGTTTTAATGCCCTTCACTACCAGGTTTCTCTCAACAGTTTTCATGGTCACTACCAAGTTTCTACCAACAGTTTAATGCCCTTCACTACCAGGTTTCTCTCAACAGTTTTTAATGTCACTACCAAGTTTCTACCAACAGTTTAAAGTCATTCACTACCAGGTTTTTCCCAACAGTTTTTAATGTCACTACCAAGTTTTTACCAACAGTTTTAATGCCCTTCACTACCAGGTTTCTCTCAACAGTTTTAATGTCACTACCAAGTTTCTACCAACAGTTTTAAAGTCATTCACTACCAGGTTTTTACCAACAGTTTTAATGCCCTTCACTACCAGGTTTTTCCCAACAGTTTTAATGTCACTACCAGGTTTTTACCAACAGTTTTAATGGCCCTTCACTACCAGGTTTCTACCAACAGTTTTAAATGTCACTACCAAGTTTCTACCAACAGTTTTAAAGTCATTCACTACCAGGTTTTCCAACAGTTTTAATGTCACTACCAGGTTTTTACCAACAGTTTTAATGCCCTTCACTACCAGGTTTTTCCCAACAGTTTTAATGTCACTACCAGGTTTTTACCAACAGTTTTAATGTCACTACCAAGTTTCTACCACCGAAGTTTAAAGTCATTCACTACCAGGTTTTTCCCAACAGTTTTAATGCCCTTCACTACCAGGTTTCTACCACAGTTTTAATGTCACTACCAGGTTTTTACCAACAGTTTTAATGCCCTTCACTACAGGTTTTTCCCAAACAGTTTTAATGTCACTACCAGGTTTTTACCAACAGTTTTAATGCCCTTCACTACCAGGTTTCTACCAACAGTTTTAATGTCACTACCAAGTTTCTACCAACAGTTTTAAAGTCATTCACTACCAGGTTTTTCCCAACAGTTTTAATGTCACTACCAGGTTTTTACCAACAGTTTTAATGCCCTTCACTACCAGGTTTTTCCCAACAGTTTTAATGTCACTACCAGGTTTTTACCAACAGTTTTAATGCCCTTCACTACCAGGTTTCTACCAACAGTTTTAATGTCACTACCAAGTTTCTACCAACAGTTTTAAAGTCATTCACTACCAGGTTTTTCCCAACAGTTTTAATGTCACTACCAGGTTTTTACCAACAGTTTTAATGCCCTTCACTACCAGGTTTTTCCCAACAGTTTTAATGTCACTACCAGGTTTTTACCAACAGTTTTAATGCCCTTCACTACCAGGTTTCTACCAACAGTTTTAATGTCACTACCAAGTTTCTACCAACAGTTTTAAAGTCATTCACTACCAGGTTTTTCCCAACAGTTTTAATGTCACTACCAGGTTTTACCAACAGTTATTAATGCCCTTTCAACTACCAGTTTTTTCCCAACAGTTTTAATGTCACTACCAGGTTTTTACCAACAGTTTTAATGTCACTACCAGGTTTTTACCAACAGTTTTAATGCCCTTCACTACCAGTTTCTACCCAACAGTTTTAAGTCACTACCAAGTTTCTACCAACAGTTTTAAAGTCATTCACTACCAGGTTTTTCCCAACAGTTTTAATGTCACTACCAGGTTTCTCCCAATAGTTTTAATGTCACTACCAAGTTTCTCCCAACAGTTTTAATGTCACTACCAGGTTTCTCCCAACAGTTTTAATGTCACTACCAGGTTTTTTCCCAACAGTTTTAATGTCACTACCAAGTTTCTCCCAACAGTTTTAATGTCACTTACCAAGTTTCTCCCCAACAGTTTTAATGTCACTACCAGGTTTTTCCCAACAGTTTTAATGTCACTACCAGGTTTTTACCAACAGTTTTAAGTCATTCACTACCAGGTTTTTCCCAACAGTTTTAATGTCACTACCAGGTTTTTACCAACAGTTTTAAAGTCATTCACTACCAGGTTTAGTTAATGTCACCAGGTTTTTACCAACAGTTTTAATGTCCTTCACTACCAGGTTTCTCCCAACAGTTTTAATGTCACTACCAGTTTCTCCCAACAGTTTTAATGTCACTACCAGGTTTTTCCCAACAGTTTTAATGTCACTACCAGGTTTTTACCAACAGTTTTAATGCCCTTCACTACCAGGTTTCTCCCAACAGTTTTAAAGTCATTCACTACCAGGTTTTTCCCAACAGTTTTAATGTCACTACCAGGTTTTTACCAACAGTTTTAATGCCCTTCACTACCAGGTTTCTCTCAACAGTTTTAATGTCACTACCAGGTTTTTACCAACAGTTTTAATGTCCTTCACTACCAGGTTTCTCCCAACAGTTTTAATGTCACTACCAGGTTTCTCTCAACAGTTTTAATGTCACTACCAAGTTTCTCCCAACAGTTTTAATGTCACTACCAGGTTTTTCCCAACAGTTTTAATGTCACTACCAGGTTTCTCTCAACAGTTTTAATGTCACTACCAAGTTTCTACCAACAGTTTTAAAGTCATTCACTACCAGGTTTTTCCCAACAGTTTTAATGTCACTACCAGGTTTTTACCAACAGTTTTAATGTCCTTCACTACCAGGTTTTTCCCAACAGTTTTAATGTCACTACCAGGTTTTTACCAACAGTTTTAATGCCCTTCACTACCAGGTTTCTCTCAACAGTTTTAATGTCACTACCAAGTTTCTACCAACAGTTTTAAAGTCATTCACTACCAGGTTTTTACCAACAGTTTTAATGCCCTTCACTACCAGGTTTTTCCCAACAGTTTTAATGTCACTACCAGGTTTTTACCAACAGTTTTAATGCCCTTCACTACCAGGTTTCTACCAACAGTTTTAATGTCACTACCAGTTTTCTACCAACAGTTTTTAAAGTCATTCACTACCAGGTTTTTCCCAACAGTTTTAATGTCACTACTACAGGGTTTTTACCAACAGTTTTAATGCCCTTCACTACCCAGGTTTTTCCCAACAGTTTTAATGTCACTACCAGGTTTTTACCAACAGTTTTAATGTCACTACCAAGTTTCTACCAACAGTTTTAAAGTCATTCACTACCAGGTTTTTCCCAACAGTTTTAATGTCCTACCAGGTTTCTACCAACAGTTTTAATGCCCTTCACTACCAGGTTTCTACCAACAGTTTTAAAATGTCACTACCAGGTTTTTACCAACAGTTTTAAATGCCCTTCACTACCAGGTTTTTCCCAACAGTTTAAATGTCACTACCCAGGTTTTTACCAACAGTTTTAATGCCCTTCACTACCAGGTTTTCTACCAACAGTTTTAATGTCACTGACACAAGTTTCTACCAACAGTTTTTAAAAGTCATTCACTACCAGGTTTTTCCCAACAGTTTTAATGTCACTACCAGGTTTTTACCAACAGTTTTTAATGCCCTTCACTACCAGGTTTTTCCCAACAGTTTTAATGTCCTACCAGTTTTTACCAACAGTTTTAATGCCCTTCACTACCAGGTTTCTACCAACAGTTTTATGGTCACTACCAAGTGTTCTACCCAACAGTTTTAAAGTCATTCACTACCAGGTTTTCTTCCCACAGTTTAATGTCACTACCAGGTTTTTTACCAACGTTTTAATGCCTTCACTACCAGTTTGTTCCCAACAGTTTTAATGTCACTACCAGTTTTTACCAACATGTTTTAATGCCCTTCACTACCAGGTTTCTACCAACAGTTTTAATGTCACTACCAATGTTTTCTACCAACAGTTTTAAGTCATTCACTACCAGGTTTTCCCAACAGTTTAATGTCACTACCAGTTTTTACCAACAGTTTTAATGCCTTCACTACCAGGTTTTTCCCAACAGTTTAATGTCACTACCAGGTTTTACCAACAGTTTTAATGTCACTACCAGGTTTTACCAACAGTTTTAATGCCCTTCATACCAGGTTTCTACCAACAGTTTTAATGTCACTACCAAGTTTCTACCAACAGTTTAAAGTCATTCACTACAGGTTTTCCCAACGTTTTAATGTCACTACCAGGTTTCTCCCAATAGTTTTAATGTCACTACCAATTTCCTTCTCCCAACAGTTTTAATGTCACTACCAGGTTTCTTCTCCCAACAGTTTTATGTCACTACCAGGTTTTTCCCAACAGTTTTAATGTCACTACCAAGTTTCCTTTCTCCCAACAGTTTTAATGTCACTACCAAGTTTCTCCCAACAGTTTTAATGTCACTACCAGGTTTTCCCAACAGTTTTAATGTCACTACCCAGGTTTTACCAACAGTTTTTAAAGTCATTCACTACCAGTTGTTTTCCCAACATTTTTAAATGTCACTACCAGTTTTTACCAACAGTTATTAAAGTCATTCACACCAGGTTTTATCCCAACAGTTTTAATGTCACTACCAGGTTTTTAACCAACAGTTTTAATGTCCTTCACTAACCAGGTTTCTCCCAACAGTTTTAATGGCACTACCAAGTTCTCCCAACAGTTTTAATGTCACTACCAGGGTTTTTCCCAACAGTTTTAATGTCACTACTACCAAGGTTTTTACCAACAGTTTTAATGTCCCTTCAACTACCAGGTTTCTTCCTACCAACAGTTTTAAAGTCATTCACTACCAGGTTTTTCCCAACAGTTTAATGTCACTACCAGGTTTTTAACCAACAGTTTTTAAATGCCCTTCACTACAGGTTTCTCTCAACAGTTTTAATGTCACTACCAGGTTTTTACCAACAGTTTTAATGTCCTTCACTACCAGGTTTCTCCCAACAGTTTTTAATGTCACTACCAGGTTTCTCTCAACAGTTTTAATGTCACTAACCAAGTTTCTCCCAACAGTTTTAATGTCACTACCAGGTTTTCCCAACAGTATTTTTATGTCACTACCAGGTTTCTCTCAACAGTTTTAATGTCACTACCAAGTTTTCTACCAACAGTTTTAAAGTCATTCACTAACCAGGGTGTTTTCCCAACAGTTTTAATGTCACTACCAGGTTTTTTACCAACAGTTTTAATGGTCCTTCACTACCAGGTTTTTCCCAACAGTTTTTAATGTCACTACCAGGTTTTTACCAACAGTTTTTAATGCCCTTCACGTACCAGGTTTCTCCCAACAGTTTTAATGTCACTACCAGTTTTCTCTCAACAGTTTTTAATGTCACTACCAAGTTTCTACCAACAGTTTTAAAGTCATTCACTACCAGGTTTTTCCCAACAGGTTTAATGTCACTCTACCAGGTTTTTTACCAACAGTTTTAATGCCCTTCACTACCAGGTTTCTCCCAACAGTTTTAATGTCACTACCAGGTTTCTCCCAACAGTTTTAATGTCACTACCAAGTTTCTACCAACAGTTTTAAAGTCCTTCACTACCAGGTTTTTCCCAACAGTTTTAATGTCACTACCAGGTTTCTCTCAACAGTTTTAATGTCACTACCAGGTTTTTACCAACAGTTTTAATGTCCTTCACTACCAGGTTTCTCCAAACAATTTTAATGTCACTACCAGGTTTCTCCCAACAGTTTTAATGTCACTACCAAGTTTCTACCAACAGTTTTAAAAAGTCCTTCACTACCAGGTTTTTTCCCAACAGTTTTAATGTCACTCTACCAGGTTTTTTACCAACAGTTTTAATGCCCTTCACTACCAGGTTTCTCCCAACAGTTTTATGTCACTACCAGGTTTCTCCCAACAGTTTTAATGTCACTACCCAAGTTTCTACCAACAGTTTTAAAGTTCCTTCACTACCAGGTTTTTCCAACAGTTTTAATGTCACTACCAGGTTTTACCACAGTTTTAATGCCCTTCACTACCAGGTTTCTCCCAACAGTTTTAATGTCACTACCAGGTTTTTCCCAACATTTAATGTCACTACCAAGTTTCTACCACAGTTTTAAAGTCCTTCACTACCAGGTTTTTCCCAACAGTTTTAATGTCACTACCAGGTTTTTACCAACAGTTTTAATGCCCTTCACTACCAGGTTTTCCCAACAGTTTTTAATGTCACTACCAGGTTTCTCCCAACAGTTTTAATGTCACTACCAAGTTCTCTACCAACAGTTTTAAAGTCCTTCACTTACCAGGTTTGTTCCCAACAGTTTTAATGTCACTACCAGGTTTTTACCAACAGTTTTAATGTCCTTCACTACCAGGTTTTTCCCAACAGTTTTAATGTCACTACCAGGTTTTTACCAACAGTTTTAATGCCCTTCACTACCAGGTTTCTCCCAACAGTTTTAATGTCACTACCAGGTTTCTCCCAACAGTTTTAATGTCACTACCAAGTTTCTACCAACAGTTTTAAAGTCCTTCACTACCAGGTTTTTCCCAACAGTTTTAATGTCACTACCAGGTTTTTACCAACAGTTTTAATGCCCTTCACTACCAGGTTTCTCCCAACAGTTTTAATGTCACTACCAGGTTTCTCCCAACAGTTTTAATGTCACTACCAAGTTTCTACCAACAGTTTTAAAGTCCTTCACTACCAGGTTTTTCCCAACAGTTTTAATGTCACTACCAGGTTTTTACCAACAGTTTTAATGCCCTTCACTACCAGGTTTTTCCCAACAGTTTTAATGTCACTACCAGGTTTTTACCAACAGTTTTAAAGTCCTTCACTACCAGGTTTTTCCCAACAGTTTTAATGTCACTACCAAGTTTCTACCAACAGTTTTAATGTCACTACCAGGTTTCTTCTAACAGTTTTAATGTCACTACCAGGTTTCTCTAAACAGTTTTAATGTCCTTTAGAACCGAGTTTCTCCATCATTGGTAGTATTTTAATAAAGAAAACACAATCTAAACACAACAATGTTTCAGGTTAAATTTCCTTGACAACAATATTCAAAACAAGCAAGGTCTTAAATATTGTTATTTCATTTTCATTAAAAACAGAAACACACACTCTAACCAAAATATTAGTCAGTTAACACTGGTTTCTGTATGAACACATGTAAATATAGATTCTAAAGAATGTTTATAGTTTCAGCACATACAAAGAAATAGAACTAAAGGATAAACTTACTGTGAATTTCTTGAAATGTATATATTCTAGTTAATATTAGGCACTTAACTAACCCTAACTTCTAGTACATATCTAATAATAGAGAAAGAAAACTGGCTTGTCACGTGGTCCTAAGTGATTACATGTACTAACTCTATATTAACCTTCATTGGACACGTGAGATCAACAAATTTAGGCCTAATAAAGAGTCAGTATTAAAACGAATGGCCAGCCAGTACTTGTGTTGAACGTAAAGATTTATGACATGATAAATATTTAATTTTCATTGGGGTTGATCCAGTAATGTTTATTAAAAACTGACATGTAAGTGGTCAACATTACAACACTATTTTCTGGTTCACTGTTTGTTAACGACCGATTATTACAAGTAATATGTTTTACACGTACGCCATCATGAATAGAGTGAAGAAAAACACACAGAAACGTCAGGGGTTCCCAATATCTCAATGACTAGATATCTAAATTTGCAAGTTTTGCCAGAGTCACGTGACTAAAGACCTGACTTTACAGATTATCTGATATCTGTGTGGCCAGAAGTAAGATTTCAAACGTTCTTAATGTCCACACGTTTAGAAGAATAACTTAACACTTTTCCAACGTCCACATGACTGGAAATACAACTTAACACTTTTCTAATGTCCACATGACTGGAAATACAACTTAGCACTTTTCCAATGTCCATATGCCTGAAAAAACAAACTCAAAAGTCAACATTACGAGAATATAACTTCACTCGTTCTCCGCCAAACATCACTATAAATTTGGCTTTACAAGCTCCCTCTGTTTAAGATTTTTCTAAATGATGTGAGTTCTCTGGTTTCTTGACATTCGCAAGACTAGAAGTATGAAATCTCCTTCACTCTCCACATGACTTCATTAACCCACAAGATTCAGCTTCGGTCATTAACTTCCGAGTTCCTTTAAAGCCGTTGTAAGTGGATGACGTTGCGTTTATTAAAAATTTATTGTTTCTTGCAGTCTTTGAAAGTAGTAAAGATTTTTATTATTTCCCAACAATCTATTAATATAATCACGTGATTAATATTGTTTCACGTGTAGCTTTGTGCGAAATTTAAAACCTAAAAAACACAATTATTGTTTCACAACAATTCTTGTATTATAACCACATGATTAATACTGTTTTACAACAATGTATGTATTATACCCACGTGATTAATATTGTTTCACAACAATCCTTGTATTAAACCACGTGATTAATATTGTTTTACAACAATGTATGAATTATAACCATATGATTAATATTTTTTACAACAATGTATGTTTTATAACCACGTGATTAATATTGTTTCACAACAATCCTTGTATTAAACCACGTGATTAATATTGTTTCACAACAATCCTTGTATTAAACCACGTGATTAATATTGTTTCACAACAATCCTTGTATTAAACCACGTGATTAATATTGTTTTACAACAATGTATGAATTATAACCATATGATTAATATTTTTTACAACAATGTATGTTTTATAACCACGTGATTAATATTGTTTCACAACAATCCTTGCATTAAACAACGTGATTAATATTGTTTTACAACAATCTTCGTATTATAACCACGTGGTTAATATTGTTTTGTAACAATGTATGTGTTATAACCATGTGATTTATATTGTTTTACAACAATCTACGTATTATAACCACGTGGTTAATATTGTTTCACAACAATCTACGTATTATAACCACGTGGTTAATATTGTTTCACAACAATCTACGTATTATAACCACGTGGTTAATATTGTTTCACAACAATCTTCGTATTATAACCACGTGGTTAATATTGTTTCACAACAATCTTCGTATTATAACCACGTGGTTAATATTGTTTCTCCACGGTCTTTGAATTACATGTATTTGATCAGAAGGCAATTATTATGTCTAGAGATACACATCTACGAATTTGACAAGAAACCTGTCTTTAGAGGGTGTATCACGTAAACCAAAATCTAGTTTCACAGAATGAGTTCTCGTTTCTTTGTTGACATCACAAACATTGTTCAACAAACGTCTGTGCACCGACATCTTGCCAGGAACATTACGTTCTTGGAAACAAACTCTTCGCCTTTCTCGTCTAGGTGACCACAACGAAAGGGAACTTTGATCGTGATGGACAGCTGTGGCTGACAACATCGATACTGGGGACATGTTCCACAGAATTTAAAATAGTAAGCTTTAAGGGTGGTACAATTTCCGTTGTCTTCGAGGTGGACAGGAAAGGCACTCCTAATGGTACTCCGACAATGGTGGTGACGCTGTGATCAGAGGCACATCATTAGATAATCTAAGCAGTACCAAGCATGATGGTCAATACAACAATTAGACAGCCAATGACATATAGAACCTGTTCTGACATTTAAAAAAATTAGTTCTTGTCTACTGGACGACATCAGAGATATGCTAACACTGCCTTGTAATCCTACCTAGTGTTATATGAAAAGACACATTCAGTAACACTGACATTTAAAACAGATACGAGGCCTAAAGATATTAGGCATCAATACTATATACATAAGTTAATAAACAAAAGTGCTAATAAAAATATATATGCAATGTAACAGGACCACTGCAAACAAGAAATGAACATGGATATAAAACAAGCACTGAGTCGTAAATGATAAGAAATTAAAAAAGATTTTCTTACTCGACTACGACGAAAAAGTGTTTTTGTGTTTGTTCCCATGGTTACAGTCTCACAAGGTCGCAGTTGACATAATCTTGTGTCCCTCCGCAAAAGGCACTCATTATTGTCGTTCGTCTCTCTAAAAGATATTCCTACGCCACAGGTCACCGAACATGGGCTCCATACTGTGGAGTATCGAGTGCAGTTTCCTTTCTTGTCTGAATCGAAAGAAAGTAAAGTCATTTGGCTTTGGTTTTGGTTTCGATCTAAACTCAAATGTAAATTCTCAGTTTTGTTTTGTTTTTTCTTTTCTGTTTTTATCGTCACGTTTATCTTCAACTATCAGTCGCTTTATCCTCAGTTGTGCATCCGACCAACGATTTTAGTAATAACTAGTCAAAAAAACTCGCAAAGGAAAAAGTACTGTATTTGTTTGACTGTTTTGAGGACTATATGAGTTAGTCGTCCTAAATTTATAAGCGAGAAACGAGAAAAAATTTTCATCCAATCATTATCATCTAAACCTAATTTTTGAGCTTCTCCGTTATTAACAAAAACTGCGTTCGATCGTCACATTATGACTCATCGTGTTTGAAAGAACTAGAACTCTCGGTGACAGGACTCGAACCAGCGATCCGCAAAAAAAGCCGATAAAAACACGCTTCGCCGTTATTTACATATATTACAGCCTAAGGTTATCTTTATTCTTAGGACAATTAATTCACGTTTAATATTCAGCACTTGTCGTCAGTGTGTCGTCCAGAACAAGCATGGTAAAATGACGAGAAACCCCCCTGAAGTTCTTGCACGTGAATCGGTATATAGGATGAACTGCTTTAGTTATATGAAATGCCTCTAGGAACAGCACTTTAGCATGGGTTTTATAAAACCACGTCTATTCTGACAGATGTAATGAATATTGCATTTCGAAGCACTGTTTTAAAAATAACTACTGAAAACCCAAAAAACTGCAACGACCAATTACTAGCAGGTGTCAAGTCAAATAAGTATGGTAGAAATTTCTGACCAATGAGCATTAAATGAAAATAGTTCTCATCTCTTATTTGCCCAGGAGTGGTACGCTTGTAATGCTACTTCAGTATGTTTGTTTTGTTTCTGAATTTCTCGCAAAGCTACTCGAAGGCTATCTGCACTAGCCGTCCTTAATTTAGCAGTGTAAGACTAGAAGGAAGGCATCTAGTCATCACCACCCACCGCCAATTCTCGGGCTATACTTTCACCAACGAATTGTTGGATTGACCGTAAAATTATAACGCCCCCACGGCTGGGAGGGCGGGCATGTTTGGTGCGACCAGGATTCGAACCCGCGACCCTCAGATTACGAGTCGAACGCCTGGCCATGTCGGGCCCGCTACTTTGGTATTTCACCCATTTTGGTTCATCGTTCCAAACGAACATTATTCACATCATGTCTGTTTGTTGTAACTATAAAACAATGCTTCCCATATTTAAACACTAACCTAATATGCTCGTGAAATTTTTCTTGGAGTCTTTTATGACTAGTGGTTACGACACTCAACTCGCGGAATGTGGATTCAAATAGCATCACCCGCCATCATGATCATCCTTTCAGCCAAGGGGACGTTATAATGTTCCCATCAATCCCACCTTTGGTTGGGATAAGAGTAGTTCAAGAGTTGACGGTAGATGGAGTTAAATAGCTGCCTTCTCTCTAATATATCGTTTATAAATCATGGAGGGCTGGTGCAGATGGCTCTTGAGTAACAAACAAATAACACCTCTAGAGACATATTCAAAAACCAAAGAATGTTTTCTCTAGGATCATTTTGTCCATAACCAGCAATTCATTGACATTATATTCATGTGAAATGCTTCACATTTGATGTGAAGTGTTTATTCTTGAATTCCACCCTGTTTGCATTGAAGTCACAATTATTCTCTCGAGTTCAAGTGCATATAAGTGTGTATTAAGTTATTACGCTTTCACATTGGTAAAATACAAAAAGTACGACATTTATAGGTAATACTAATCTAAATATTCTATCGACGTTTCGAACTGCAGGCCATATTCGTGTCTATCTTCAATACTGTTTTATTATGTTTCACTGTAATATATCAGTTAACATTTTAAGGCAACACTTTATTTTAACAAATAAACTGCTATTTATCATTATGAATATCTGGTGTAGAGATGATAACCTAACTTGTTTCTCGGACCGGCAATTAAGACACTCGACTCGTAATCCGAGAGTCGCGGGTTCGAATCTCCTTCTCTCCAATCATGCGTGGGGACGTTATAATGTGACGGTCAATCCCACTATTCGTTGGCAAAAGAGTAGTCTGAGAGTTGGCGGTGGGTGGTGATGACTAGCTACCTTCCCTCTAGTCTTACATTGCCAAATTAGGGACGACTAGCGCAGATAGCCCTCGAGTAGCTTTGCAGAAGATTCAAAACAAACCAACTTACTTCTTTGAATATTCTGTTGGCGTGAGAATCACGCACCACGTTTTGCATAATTAGTTCCGATACTGCATTCTACGTAAGTGTAGGAAGATTTTAAAACACTCCATATAAATAAAAATATGTGTACATTTTCTAGAAACTTCCGAGCTGGCTTGTAGCTATCTTGACATTTTCGACAGTTCTACATCTAACAAAATACCCCTAATATATTTCGTCCTCTGAAAATTAACGAACTCATAACACTAAAATATGGAGTTCGATTTCTCGCGGTGGACGCAGTGCGTTATACAGTATCATACAATTTGTTTGTTTTGTTCAATTTTGCGCCAACCTTCTCTGGAGATACGTGCACCAGTTGCCTCTAACCTAGATTTGACAAACTAGAGGGAAAGCAGTTAGCGTATACACCACCCCTCGCCAAATCTTGGACTATTCTTTACCAATTAATAGAGGGATTTACCTTAACATTATACCACCCGACAGCTTTAAGAACGAGCATGTTCGGCGACAGGATACGAACTCGCCACCCGCAGGTTGCGTGTCAAGTGCCCTAACCACTGGGCTTCACCAGGCCTCTAGTTTAACCATAAATTTACATCGACAAAAGCCCATTTCCTGTCGATTGGCATCAATATTTTATAATATCCTTCGTTCTCTGTCAACATATCATTGCACATGAAACTAATTCCCCGAACCAAAATTCCATTATAAATATTTATATCGATCTAATTTGTGTAACAGTATTTTAATAGTCATTCTACGTGCCTTGCTCGTGAACACGTGCATTATTCTCTTCACGGCACTACACGTTTTCAAATACCATTCCAAATTAATCCATTGAGTTTAACTGCTCTTCTATGGAGTGCCATGCTGTCTCAAAGGTAAGAGTACTGACTGACTGACTGATGGCGCAACAACTCATTATGTAGATTTGTGCTTAGCAACAAACACACAAAACCTTTTCATATTGGCTCGGCTCCCCTTAGTTTCAATGCATAATATCTATTGGAGACACAAATAAACGAAACAGCTTTTTGGAGCTCCCAAATTGTGTCACAGTAATCATTATTGATTTGTTTTCTATGTTGGGATTAGAAGATTCTATTTCGTTACCAACGGGGTGGGAGCTCGCTCATTAGTTAGCGAACGATATAAAAGTTTATAGTTAATTCTTTCGTTTACTTCTAAGAAAGAAAAAAAATATTAAATTACGCCTGGTGGTGGAAATTTGAACTTGAATAATCAACTTAATACAACATATAAATTTAATAAAAACATATGTTACTCTTGTTCAGACTCTGATCACAGAGCCACTCTCGACAGCATGCTCCGGTCACTGGCACGAGTTGAGGATTCCGACACTTAGCTGATGGTCGAACGTTCTCGTGGGGACACAAGGACACGCACCCGTACGTCCCGTTTTGGCACGTGCACTGGGTTTTACAGTCCAACTTGAAGGTCTCTCCGTCCGTGTAAGTCACACTTCCAATTTGGCAGCCTATACCTTCCTTCACTGAAAATTAATTAATTAATTAATTCACGTTCAGACAGGTTATAAAATATACTTGGAAAGCTGCACAATTTCTTTCGTATTTTTATTATGCTTTTAATAAAATATTAAAAGTTCTCGTAAACGGTATAGTGAAGTCAAATAAAAATAGAAATAATTACTATTAGTAAAAAAAACAAAACAATGTTAAAATATAATAAATAATCCTCATTTCTAAATGATTTAAGTATGACTTATAACGGGCCTGGCATGGCCAAATTACGTGCGCTTCGTAATCTGAGGGTGGCGGGTTTGCGCCCGAGTCGCGCCAAACATGCTCGCCCTCCCAGCCGTGGGGGGGGGTTATAATGTGTCGGTCAATCCCATTTTTCATTGGTAAAAGAGTAGCCCAAGAGTTGGCGGTGGGTGGTGATGACTAGCTGCCTTCCCTCCAGTCTTACACTGCTAAATTAGGGACGGCTAGCACAGATAGCCCTCGAGTAGCTTTGTGCGAAATTCCAAAACAAACAAACAATGATTTATAATAATTACAGCTCACTCGCTCAAGTTGATTCACATTTTGAAAAGTGTTAAGCCTGAAAACGGCTGTGCAGCGCTCGTATCCATGTTGTGTCTACCGCGTTCCATTGTATAGCTTTGTGCTAAACTGCAAACACGCAATATTCCAGCCTGTGTGATAAGCCCTGGTATTTAGCGAAAACCCTCGTCGACGGTAACTAATGTATATTTGGTACGGCTGAGTGGTACGTCTGCGGACTTATAACGCTAAAAACCGGGTTTCGATACCCGTGATGGGCAGAACACAGATAGCCCATTGTGTAGCTTTGTGCTTAATTCAAAACATCAACAGCTTACAGGGCTTTTAGAATTACATACTGCACTTCGAAGTTAACCTAAATTATGTTAACCCTACCCTATATCTGAATACACGTATTACATATATCAAATATGTTGAATACACATGAAATCATCCGCAGAAAATAACAGCTCCATAAGATATGTAACAGAACCAACAACTCCCAGAAGGAAACTGCTACTACTACGACACCTATGATATGTTTTCTATTCATCAATGAATGTTTACTCTCGTATCTGCTGAGCAGACATTTGTTGTTGTTTTATATGGTATTTTTAATTTAGCGCAAAGCTACACGAGGGCTATCTGCGCTACCAGTCCCTAATTTAGCAGTGTAAGACTAGAGGGAAGGCAGCTAGTCATCACCACCCACCGCCAACTCTTGGACTACTCTTTTACCAACGAATAGTGGGATTGACCGTAATATTATAACGCCTACACGGCTGAAAGGGCGAGTATGTTTAGTGGAACAGGAATTCGAACCCGTGACCCTCAGATTACGAGTCGAGTGCCTTAACCACCTGGCCATGCCAGGCCCTGAGCGGAAATGGCGAAACACCAGTGACATGAATGAAATCCATTTCTGATCATCTCCGTTACGCGTAACGTTGAGTCGTTTCTCCTTATTCTATATCAATGTTTCACTTATTTTTACAAGAATAATTTGTAATATAGAAATGAGTTTCGCGCGTATCGCGAAACTTTATAAATTGCAGAGCGACTGGTGAGTAACTAAATTAACAGAACCTGAGAGTATGTAACAACGACATACCTGTAAATATCTAATCCATATAAAAACTGGTGATAAATACCGTTTTTCTAATCATATGCCGTGTTATTTTCAGGTCTACTTTTCTATTTCACTGACCAGTTTGTTCGCTTACGTAAATTGCAGCTATGCTATTTGCCAAGTTTTTTTTGTAAAAAAAAAAAAAGTTGACGTTTACTCTAAACCACTCACATATTGTTAAGTATCTATAACAGCCATGGGTTGCTTTTGTGTATCGTTAACCCTAAACGAAAATGACGACAACAATTATAACTACGCAGGAAGCTGGTGTGTAAGGATAACACTAGAAAGGAAGTGTTCTGGTTTCACAAAAAGTAGTTCCTTTGACTTTCGACAAATTGAAGTAAATACATATCTTCCTGACGTATTTTAAAATGAATGCTTTTAAATGTTTTGTATTTATGAACCAAAAAAATCTATTTATTAATTACTTCCATTTTGTTGTTTTCACATTTGAAAAAAGATATATATTGAAAATAAGACAGTTGACTCACATCGTATCTTTCTCCTTTCTTTGTACACAATGTAACTTTAAAGGGTTGAAACTGACAAATTTTAAAGTCTTCTTACATACGCTCTTTAGCCTAACTACACCGTTTTCCCTGATCAACAAAACACTGGAGGTTACTATAGTAACGACACGATCTCACCTTTACATATTCCCGTGGTAGCGAGAGGTGTTGAATAGAAACAGTGTAGTTTCCTGCTATGATCACATATGTTCACTTTGTCGCAGGTTTCTCCCTGTTGAAGAGCGCAAACAGGGCAACATCCGCAACCGTCCGTGACAACAGCCACACCTTCCGGACATATAGGGTTACCCGGTGGGCAATGGCACGGGTAAGAGCACCGACCTCTGACCTGAATACACAAAGTTGAACAACGGAGTCAATACTGGGTAAAACAGAGTTGCCCGACATAATAAATGCCTCTTAAACCTGAATTTCATCTCGTTTAGTAGAAAGATAGTAATGATGGTATTAAGATCTCACAAACTTGCTCCAAAATTTAGATAATACGGAATTTATATCAAGAATAACATCTCGCATGTTGGGTAAACATGGCGAGCTATGTATTTTTCACTGTCCGGGTAATAAATGTATCATGATAACAAAAACATACGACGGTCGTTTAATGTGTTGCTCTGTTTAAGTAGAACTTAATAGACTTTGTTGGTAGAAAAGTCACTGATAAAAAATTTGTTATGGTATAAACTTCGAATATTTGACCGAGAATGCCACAGATGGAAAAAATATGACGTGACGTAAATATTGGATCTATACACAAAAAGTGTTTTTGTCAGAAATAATATATAAAGTGACTGATGTTAAATCTTTAGATGATTGTGTGATAACCTGAAATATATATATAATAACATAAACATTGGTTCTATAGACAAATGTTCTTTCGATGGAGAAATACATAACAACTCTCATACATCGTATCTGAGGTTTCCAAGTCGTTTTATTTAAACTTTCTGTGTAGTTTTAAAAAGTTTGTTTTTGAATTTCGCACAAAGCAACACAAGGGCTTTCTGCGCTAGCAGCGTAAGACTAGAGGGAAGGCAGCTAGTCATCACCACCCACCGCCAACTCTTGGGCTACTCTTTTACCAACAAATAGTAGGATTGACCTAACATTATAGCGCCCCCACGGCTTAAAATGGCGAGTATGTTTGATGAGACTGGGATTCGAACCTGCGACTCTCGGATTACGAGTCGAACGCCTTAACACACTTGGCCGTGCCGGGCCGGATATATTTTTATGATATACATCTGGATTCTGGTAATTTATAATTTATAATATTTTCAACTTCTCTTTGAAACAACTTTCCCAATATTTCGACCAAGACAAAAGTCTACATGAAAATATTATTCAGAAATAACAGTTTTTGATTTTTAAAAATAAAAAATAAAACAAATTTAAAATTGATATATATGTGTCGTCTTCGCAGCTGTGAATGAATGAATCTTATTGGCTCAGTAGATTTTGAGAAACCAATCGCAGCACGTCATACAAATTGTACCTTAGCAAAGCCTAGCTATGTTATGTATTAGTGCGTGCTACTGGATGCCACACATCTCAGAGATCAAAAATTGGCTGGCTATGCAGTTACGAAAAATTTTTAACATGGGTTCTGATTGAAAGAACGTTATATCTATGGTTCAGTAAAAATAAATATAAATATATATATATATAACACTTTACACATTCAACGTACGACAGCACTCTATCTACTTAACTTTCAATCTAAAAAAGGAAAAAAAACAACTTTGTTAAGGCACATCATCCGTTAATGTTATGGATCTCCATTGTAATCTCTCGTGATAGAGCGTATCATCAGATTTTACCTTTTTAAACTAACGTAATCAAAGACACTTTCTTTAAGTCAAAACGTCTGACTTCTTAATTAATGGCTTCCATTTCTTACATCATAAACTGATAACTAATGAAGTGGTACTTCAACTGGAAGAAACGCTTTGGATTTCGAGGGTCACGAACCTAGAAGTTTACTAATAGCATTTTTTTGCTAATCTGTCAAAAAAAATTCAAATTTTATCTAGCCACTATGAACCTTAACGTATACAACCCGTCTCACATTTTTTAGGCTTAACGTGCCGTTTTACTGAAATCGCTGTATATTTCAATGTTGTAATTTTTTGTTGGTTGTTTTCTAAAGGGCACTTTACCATTGGTGGTTGTTTTCTAAAGGGCACTCTACCATTTTGCAAAACAAAGTAGGAACACGTGCCCTCAATGCCCCTCTCCCCCCTTCGTTTCGTCGTCTATGATAGAAAAATTGAGCTGTATTTGTTATTTATGATACTGGAGACAGACACCACATAAAATATACTGGTGTCAAGAGTGTGCTACTACAAGAATCTCGAAGTACCTAATCATGCTCAACCGAGCAAACTCAGAAAAAAAACTGATAAAATATTCGTCCATAATTGATTATCGTTGCACTTGGACTACAGTAGTCCGCGGCAGTTTAAGGTCTAAGGTACTGAAAAATACTGAGAAATTGGTATATACGATCATTTAGGTTTAGTTATTATTATTTGTTAACTAATAATCAGTTAATGAACAACTAGCCAAAAACAACAACAACCAAAAAGTAAACATTATAAGAACTAAAACTCAATACTTTATAGTAGTTTCTTCTGTACGAATGACATTAAGTGTTACAGAAGAGCGTATGTACGTATATATAATTCTGATTTATAAATCCTTTTCGGAAAGAGACAAACCTGACCCCAGAAAATCAAACCTTAATTAACCAGTTATCCTTAAAGTACAAGTCGGAGTAAGGATTCCTCTCCTCCATTTCTTAAGTCTGAGACACAGGAGTAAGGAACCCTCTCCTCCATTTCTTAAGTCGGAGACACAGGAGTAAGGATTCCTCTCCTCCATTTCTTAAGTCTGAGACACAAGAGTAAGGAACCCTCTCCTCCATTTCTTAAGTCTGAGACACAGGAGTAAGGAACCCTCTCCTCCATTTCTTAAGTCTGAGACACAGGAGTAAGGAACCCTCTCCTCCATTTCTTAAGTCGGAGACACAGGAGTAAGGATTCCTCTCCTCCATTTCTTAAGTCTGAGACACAGGAGTAGGGAACCTTCTCCTCCATTTCTTAAGTCTGAGACACAGGAGTAGGGACCCCTCTCCTCCATTTCTTAAGTCGGAGACACAGGAGTAAGGATTCCTCTCCTCCATTTCTTAAGTCGGAGACACAGGAGTAAGGACCCCTCTCCTCCATTTCTTAAGTCGGAGACACAGGAGTAAGGATTCCTCTCCTCCATTTCTTAAGTCTGAGACACAGGAGTAAGGACCCCTCTCCTCCATTTCTTAAGTCTGAGACACAAGAGTAAGGACCCCTCTCCTCCATTTGTTGATGATAAGAACAACACAAACAAGTACAGAACGTTTGTTCCTCGGTTTGTCAAGATCTAAAGTACGAAATAATGATTTGCACCATTGAGTAAAGTGTTATTTGTAAAACAGTATTAACATTATTAATTATTAAGGTATCTTTAAGAATTACACGCATCCTTACAACTGGGCCCACAAAAATTCGGACTCCTGACTCCCATCTTTCCAGAATCTGTATCTGATCCTAAAGCGCGAATAAAGAATTGTTTTTAAACTTTTATTCCTTCTTTTTTCCCTTTCAAAACGTTAAAAATTAGAGATTCAATGAAGAAACTGTTCCGAAGTGTATCGTTCTATATAGAGGAACTTACGGTTTCATAGGAACACCTAATCTAAAGATTAGTTTAAAATTAAGTCACGTCACGAGATTAATCATCCGGACAGTAGACAGTAAGTGCAATTCTAAAAAACTTTATTTTTTCTCTTTTATCGTTTCCGAATTTTCGCTCCGAGCCACACAATGGATAATCTGTGCATGTGGCCTATCACACTAAACAAAACAAGTTCGTTAATAACCACTTAACTATTAGTCAGATCTTTTCTGGCGGAAAAATAGAATTGACATTTCATTTTATAGTGTACGTACAGCTCCAAGGTTTGGAGCTTATTTCTGTAGCAATGAGTCTCGAATTATAAACCCGTGGATACGTGATCCAATCTCGTTAAACCTTAGTCTGGTCTAATCTCAAGTTTCACTTGACCACTGGTCAGTATCTAGGGAAGCTGAGTTAAAAAAAACAAACTAAAGTGGAGACCTAGTCTTTTTAACAGTTTACTAGCGGTCCAACTAAAGGTGTGTGAAACTTCCAGTTGTTCACAATCTTGAGTTCCTAATGATCCAACTTAATGTATGTAAATCTTCCAGTTTTTCATAATCTTGAGTTCCTGATGATCCAACTAAAGGTGTGTGAAACTTTCAGTTGTTCACAATCTTGAGCTCCTGACGACCCAACTGAAGGTGTGTGAAACTTCCAGTTATTCACAATGTTGGGTTCCTGACGATCCAACTTAACGTATGTGAAACTTTCAGTTGTTCATAATCTTGGGTTCCTGACGATCCAACTAAAGGTGTGTGAAACTTTCAGTTGTTCACAATCTTGAGCTCCTGATGATCCAACTAAAGGTGTTTGAAACTTCCAGTTGTTCACAATTTTGGGTTCCTGACGACCCAACTGAAGGTGTGTGAAACTTCCAGTTATTCACAATGTTGGGTTCCTGACGACCCAACTGAAGGTGTGTAAAACTTCCAGTTATTCATAATCTTGGGTTCCTGACGATCCAACTGAAGGTGTGTGAAACTTTCAGTTGTTCACAATTTTGGGTTCCTGACGATTCAACTTAACGTGTGTGAAACTTTCAGTTGTTCATAATCTTGGGTTCCTGACGATCCAACTTAACGTATGTGAAACTTCCAGTTATTCACAATCTTGGGTTCCTGACGACCCAACTTAAGGTGTGTGAAACTTTCAGTTGTTCACAATCTTGGGTTCCTGACGACCCAACTGAAGGTGTGTGAAACTTTCAGTTGTTCATAATATTGAGCTCCTGATGATCCAAGTTAATGTATGTAAATCTTCCAGTTGTTCACAATCTTGAGCTCGTCAATACATCTGTTGGAAATCAATGTTCATCTTTCTTGCACGTGAGCGTGTTTGATGCTAACGTTAACGTGATTGGTTAGTGATCTTAAAGGGAATTCTGCAATGGTCCAAGCGGAATTTTATATAGCTGCCAATTTATTTTATAACTGTCTAGCTGTGGCCAAAAAGTGGGGTGATCCAATTGTGCAGAAACTAATTTGGGCTGACTAAGGCCACATAAAAGTGGCGCTCGTATCTCAGTCAAACAAGAACAGCCAACAAGTTATTAAAATGTTGTCATCTTTCTAATGTGTCTGTTCGAAGATACGAACTTCCATAACAGTTGTTTTCTAGTTACCATAACAACTCTTTGTTTTTGTTCAAAATGGTCTTTATAAAGACAGAGAAACACTGCTGACCACTTTTAAAATGAATAAAGTTTGTTATTACAGACATTGTGTTGTGTTGCTAGGTACACAAATGCATGTATGTATATATATACATGTAACGAATGTAAAAATATGTTTAAACCGTTTTAACAAGAAATAAAGTTTCTTACAATTGGTAGAGAAAACGATAGAGAAAAAAATGCAACGAGAACAACGATATGGATAAAGATACTACAGACAGAATGATATAGATAAAGACACTACAGACAGAACGATATGAATAAAGACACTACAGACAGAATGATGTGGATAAAGACACTACAGACAGAACGATGTGGATAAAGACACTACAGACAGAATGATGTGGATAAAGAATTACAGACAGAAGGATATGGATAAAGACAATACAGACAGAATGATGTGGATAAAAAAACCACAGACAGAAGGATATGGATAAAAATACTACAGACAGAACGATATGAATAAAGATACTACAGACAGAACGATGTGGATTAAAACACTACAGACAGAACGATATGGATAAAGATACTACAGACAGAACGATGTGGATAAAGACACTACGGTCAGAATGATGTGGATAAAGACACTACAGACAGAACGATACGGATAAAGACACTACAGACAGAATGATGTGGATAAAAACACTACAGACAGAACGATATGGATAAAAACACTACAGAGAGAACGATATGGATAAAAACACTACAGACAGAACGATATGAATAAAGATACTACAAACAGAAGGATATGAATAAAGATACTACAGACAGAACGATCTGAATAAAGACACTACAGACAGAATGATGTGGATAAAAACAGTACAGACAGAACGATATGGATAAAAATATTACAGACAGAACAATGTAGATAAAGACAATACAGACAGAAGGATATGAATAAATATACTACAAACAGAAGAATATGAATAAAGATACTACAGACAGAACGATATGGATAAAGACACTACAGACAGAGTGATGTGGATAAAGATACTACAGACAGAACGATATGGATAAAACACTACAGACAGAACGATGTGGATAAAGACACTACAGAAAGAATGATGTGGATAAACACACTACAGACAGAACGATATGAATAAAGACACTACAGACAGAATAATCTGGATAAAGACACTAGAGACAGAAGGATAGGGATAAAGACACTACAGACAGAAGGATATGGATAAAGACACTAAAGACAGAATGATGTGAATAAAGACACTACAGAGAGAATGATGTAAATAAAGACACTACAGAAAGAACGATATGGATAAAGACACTATAGACAGAACGATGTGGATAAAGACACTACAGACAGAACGATGTGGATAAAGACACTAAAGACAGAACGATATGGATAAAGACAATACAGACAGAACGATGTGGATAAGGATACTACAGACAGAACGATATGGATAAAGACACTACAGACAGAACGATATGGATAAAGACACTACAGACAGAATGATGTGGATAAAGACACTACAGACAGAATGATGTGGATAAAGACACTGCAGACAGAACGATGTGGATAAAGACACTAAAGACAGAAGGATGTGGATAAAGACACTACAGACAGAAGGATATGGATAAAGACACTACAGACAGAACGATGTGGATAAAGACACTACAGACAGAACGATATGGATAAAGACACTACAGACAGAATGATGTGAATAAAGACACTACAGACAGAATGATATGTATAAAGACACTACAGACAGAATGATGTGGATAAAGATACTACAGACAGAATGATGTGGATAAAGATACTACAGACAGAAGGATATGAATAAAGACACTACAGACAGAATGATGTGGATAAAGATACTACAGACAGAATGATGTGAATAAAGATACTATAGACAGAATGATGTGGATAAAGACATTACAGACAGAAGGATATGAATAAAGACACTACAGACAGAATGATGTGGATAAAGACACTACAGACAGAAGGATATGAATAAAGATACTACAGACAGAATGATGTAGATAAAGACACTACAGAAAGAATGATGTGGATAAAAATACTACAGACAGAACGATATGAATAAAGATACTACAGACAAAATGATGTGGATAAAGACACTACAGACAGAAGGATATGAATAAAGACACTACAGACAGAAGGATGTGGATAAAGACACTAAAGATAGAAGGATGTGGATAAAGACACTACAGACAGAAGGATATGGATAAAGACACTACAGACAGAACGATGTGGATAAAGACACTACAGACAGAAGGATATGGATAAAGACACTACAGACAGAACGATATGAATAAAGACACTACAGACAGAATGATGTAGATAAAGACACTACAGACAGAACGATATGGATAAAGACACTACAGACAGAATGATGTGAATAAAGACACTACAGACAGAATGATATATATAAAGACACTACAGACAGAATGATGTGGATAAAGACACTACAGACAGAATGATGTGGATAAAAACACTACAGACAGAAGGATATGAATAAAGACACTACAGACAGAAGGATATGAATAAAGACACTACAGACAGAATGATGTATATAAAGATACGATCAGGAAGAATGATGTAGATACTTACACTTATCTTGAGAATACTTACTTCGTGACAACATGTAACACATTGTAACGCCAAGAACTAAATGCTACAGGCCATCAAACCGACACCGAACTTAAGTTAACTTTGTAACAAGCCCGCTAAGCCTAGCAACAAATATTCTAGACTACATTACAATCCCCAGGATGAGACAGCGTTAATATGACGAACCACAACGCTTAAGTCTGGGGTTTAATTCCCCGTAGTGGACATAGTGGGAACTAATCTTGATTAAGAAAGAATAATACTTTTACTTGGAGACACCTGAGACACAGTATAAAACACGTGATTCGTTGAGCTATATAACATTTAGGTTAAACGACGTTCGCCCTAATTTGTTACTTATATAAGTATTGTGTCTGCGTAAATGTTTCTCAATCGCGTCATGATGATATGTCTACCTCTATACTACGTGTGGAGAAATATACCTTTGGAAAAGAAAACATTTCTCTCTGTATGTTATATAGTGACGAACCTTTATATATGGACGAGATCTCGGGTGGGAATTACGATAATCCTCACACTCAAAGCACGGTCCGTGCTGGCTGTGTGCGTTGTTAAACATCGCTGTTAGGAGCAATCCAACCGTCAGAGCTTTGGTGGTCCTCATAGGCTCTTTCTGCTTTTGTGACCTGTACATTTCCGTGGTTATCTCTAACTTCTCTTAACGGAGTGGTTCAAATCCCTGTCCGACTCGCACGTGATATTTTACTTCACAGAATACAATACGTTATTTGCTATAGTCGCCAGAGAGCCTACACGGCTCTGAAGGATATTTAACGTGGTGTAAATAAATGGCTCACTGATATGTGACGGTTCTCACCGCTCGCCCGATTCAGTGTCTGGCACGTTCACCGAAATGCAGCGGTCTTTAGTCTTTTTTCAACGCCCTCTAACGAGTAAACGCGAACTGTTGAAAACAACGGTGTCGAAGCTGAATTAACATTAGTATAAAGTGGATTAAATGGACTACCCTAATCGTTTCTTAAACAATGTATAGTCGATAAATTGTTTGAATTAAACAAACTGTTTGATAATACCTATTATAGTTCTTACCTTCCACTTGGTTCTCAACAGTAGCGTTTTCTTTACATTGTTTTACACCTTGTTCTCAACAATAGCGTTTTCTTTACATTGTTTTACACCTTGTTCTGAACAGTAGCGTTTTCTTTACATTGTTTTACACTTTGTTCTCAACAATAGCGTTTTCTTTACATTGTTTTACACTTTGTTCTCAACAATAGCGTTTTATTTACATTGTTTTACACTTTGTTCTCAACAATAGCGTTTTCTTTACATTGTTTTACACTTTGTTCTCAACAATAGCGTTTTCTTTACATTGTTTTACACCTTGTTCTCAATAATAGCGTTTTATTTACATTGTTTTACACTTTGTTCTCAACAATAGCGTTTTCTTTACATTGTTTTACACTTTGTTCTCAACAATAGCGTTTTCTTTACATTGTTTTACACCTTGTTCTGAACAGTAGCGTTTTCTTTATATTTTACATTTGTTCTCAACAATAGCGTTTTCTTTACATTGTTTTACACTTTATTTTGAACATCAGTGTTTTTTACGTTGTTTCACACTCGGTTCTCAACACTAGTATTTATCTTTACATTGTTTCACACTTGGTTCTCAACACCAGTATTTTTCTTTACGTTGCTTCACACTCGGTTTTCAACACCAATATTTTTTTACGTTGTTTGACACTTGGTTCTTAACACTAGTATTTATCTTTACATTGTTTCACACTTGGTTCTCAACACCAATATTTTTCTTTACGTTGTTTCACACTCGGTTCTCAACCCTAGTATTTTTCTTATGTTGTCTTTTTTTTCACTCTTTTCATTATCTAGTTCTCCACATTACCGCTTAGTTTACAGTTTTATCCCCCTATGTTCAATAATTGTTTGTCAACACTACTGTTTTTACCCCCTTTGTTCCGTTCTTGGTTCTAAACACAAGTATTTCCTTGACATTGTCTGTACTTTGTTCTTAAAACTGGTATCCCATTAAGGTTTTTTCATATTAGTTGTCAATATTAGTATGTGTTTTCTCTTGTTTCTTCGTGCTTGCTTTAGACATATCGTGTCTGTAAATTTATGTAACACAGAGTTTGAGTTTACTGGCCAATAGACTCTTGTCTTCACGGTATGATTAAATCACTTCTTCGAGATATAATGTCGAGATACAACTGACAGACCATGTAGTCCTCAAATCAAACAGTTATTTCTGTCACATTTCTTTAAATAATCGTATAAAGATCAAAGTTTGTGTGCTTGTTTTTTGAATTAAATCTGAAATGTGTTGACAACACGTCAGTTAAACTACATCATGTTGTCAGATCGAACAAATAGCGTTATGGTTTGTTTTTTCGCGAGACGAAAGAAAGTGTATATTCATCAAAGAAAAAGAACGTTGTTGGACTACGAAGAAGGTTCCAGTGTTTACTCCACATGCCAATAGAAGCAACCACATTTTACTTGCTCCACGTAGATAGTAAACAAGTGAAACTCAAATAACAAGCTGACTCCCAGCGTTCAGTTTAACAGAGTTTATTGAAGGTGTGAAGACACAGGATTGTTGTTTTGAATTAAGCACAAAGCTACACAATGGGCTATCTGTGCTCTGCCCACCACGGGTATCGAAACCCGGATTTTAGCATGTAAGTCCGCAGACATACCGCTGAGCCACTGGGGGGCGAAGACACAGGAAACATCGTGACACTGAGAACCTGTGATCACACGAATGGAACCTGTCTTTTCGGAAGACAACTTGGCAGTTACGAGATATCTCTTTCCGTTGTCATGTTGGAAGAAATTTGAAGAGAGACTTATTTGTTTGTTCGTTTGTTTTTGGAATTTCGCTCAAAGCTACACAGAGCTACGTGCGCTAGCCGTCCTTAATTTAACAGTGTAAGACTAAATGGAAGGTAGCTAAGTCATCACCACCCATCGCCAATTCTTGATCTAACGAATAGTGGGATTGATCGCACGTTATAACACTCCCCATGGCTAAAAGGGCGATCAAGTTTGGCATCACGGGGATTCGAGCCCGTGACCCTCAGATTACGAATCGAGTTGCCCCAACCAACTGGCCATCCCAAGGCCCTCTTGAAGACAGCTTTACAATACAAATGAGTTTGTTCTGCTTTCTGAGTTTTGTTGTTGTTTTCCAGCGTCTTCACGTTTCATGTTTCTTCAGCTGCTAATGTGATCCACCGGTGCACAAACACCTTTAGGATAAGATTCCCTTGAAGTGAATACAAAAACTCTGAAGTCCTCCAACATATAAAACTAACTTAGTGGGAGATTAACATGTTCCTTCACACACTGCTTTATCATGGTGAATGAAAAATAGTGTCTTAGTAGACACAAGAACATCTTCCTTTGATATACGGCCCGGCATGGCCATGTGGGTTAAGGCACTCGACTTGTAATCCAAGAGTCGCGGGTTCAAATCCCCGTTGCACCAAACATGCTTGCCCTTTCAGCTGTGGGGCGTTATAATGTGACGGTCAATCCCACTATTCGTTGGTAAAAGAGTAGTCCAAGAGATGGCGGTGGGTGGTGATGACTAGCTGCCTTCCCTCTAGTCTTACACTGCAAAATTAGGGACGGCTAGCGCAGATAGCCCTCGAGTAGTTTTGCGCGAAATTCCAAAACAAATAAACTTTCCATACACCGTGTCATTTAACTTGTTCAACATAACTTTTATCCTAAATTTATATTTCAAATTAATTTACTCTCTTTGTTTTCGGCCTATTCTTGGCGGTCACTCAGGAACCGCTTCATGATCCCCAGGAGGACTGTGGCATCCACTTTGAGAAACACTGACGGACTCCATCTTGGATTACACTATTAAAACAGTTCTGACGTAAACAATCATGGACGGACTTTGTGTTGTTTCGCAATAACCCAAATGGTAGTCTCCAAACACAAACAACTTAGTACTGTATCGGTGTAAACAGACAAGAGTTTAGTGTTTTATGACAACACAAATGTCGTGAAGGTTTTACTAGAAAAGTGCGTTTTCTTAAATTGTTATTTATTCAACAGAAAGCTCTGGCATAAATTATCCTTTCTGTTCCTACCACAGGAATCGAATCCCAGTTTTTAGCATTTAAACTCCTCATGGTTATCACTGAACCACCGGGGCTGTTTTTAATTAAACACATCGTTATGCTATAAAGTCACATTTTTATCACATGTCACATTCGGTTCGGATGGTTCGGGGCACACACGATAGTTAGAATCACTCTTCGTTTGAGGGTTTTTTCAAACTACTTTTTATGTAGCGTTCGACTTTCAATCGACATTCCGGTATGTCTGAAGACTTACAACGCCAGAATCCGGGCTTCGATTCCAGCAGTGGTCAGAGCACAGATAGCCCATTGTGTAGGTTTGACTCAACTTGTGTGTATGACAAGTTAAACACATATGTATCACATTTACGTAAGTTAGACACACATATCACACTTACGTGTCCAAAGATTGTGTTGCTTTTAACTAAAGCGGTTTTGACATAAAATGTCTATATTATTTCGTGTCAGTGATAACTAGAAACAGCTTTGCCACGTATCTCATGGTTACGAGCGTGGTTCACATGGAAACAATCGTCTTCGAGCTAGACATAACAAAGAAACACAAATAAATAAATAAAAATAAGCAAAATCCAATTTAACCAAAACATCTTTAATGGGAATCATGTTAGAATACCAATGGTTTAACGTTAAGACCTAAAGGCTTATAACGACAAAATCCGTTGTTTGATAACAATGGAGAAACAGCACAGATAGCATATTGTGTAGATTTTTACTGAAGTTTTAACACTAAACGAACAAGAAACATTGAGCTAGTAAGATAACATACAAAATGTTCTGGTTATTTAACTGTTTCTGTCATATGTCAATCACGTATTCTTCGTTTTTTATTGTATGTTTTGCCACGTTTTTATTAAGAGATTCATATATATATATAAATAAATATATAAGTGTAGAGTGTTTCTGAACAGTAACTTCAAACGCTATACAAAAATCTAATCGTGTGAAAAAAGGTTTCTTTACATTGGTCAGACATAACGTGACAAGACACCATGGTGACGAAACTCCATTTCATCCAATCAAATGTTATCTATACCGTTATCATCATATGCAAATGTTAGAACGGTAAGCAACAAATACCATACACGAAATAAAGACTCAGACCTTCCATATCACCACTATATCTAATAGATAACAACATAAACAGAATGAAGATTCAGACCTTCCATGTCACCACTATATCTAACAGATAACAACATAAACAGAATGAAGATTCAGACCTTCCATGTCACCACTATATCTAATAGATAACAACATAAACAGAATGAAGATTCAGACCTTCCATGTCACAACTATATCTAATAGATAACAACGTAAACAGAATGAAGACTCAGACCTTCCATGTCACAACTATATCTAATAGATAACAACGTAAACAGAATGAAGATTCAGACCTTCCATGTCACAACTATATCTAATAGATAACAACATAAACAGAATGAAGATTCAGACCTTCCATGTCACAACTATATCTAATAGATAACAACGTAAACAGAATGAAGACTCAGACCTTCCATGTCACAACTATATCTAATAGATAACAACGTAAACAGAATGAAGACTCAGACCTTCCATGTCACAACTATATCTAATAGATAACAACGTAAACAGAATGAAGATTCAGACCTTTTATGTCACAACTATATCTAATAGATAACAACGTAAACAGAATGAAGACTCAGACCTTCCATGTCACCATTATATCTAATAGATAACAACGTAAACAGAATGAAGACTCAGACCTTCCATGCCACAACTATATCTAATAGATAACAACATACACGAATTAAAGACTCAGACCTTCCATGTCACCACTATATCTAATAGATAACAACATAAACAGAATGAAGATTCAGACCTTCCATGTCATCATTATATCTAATAGATAACAACATAAACAGAATGAAGATTCAGACCTTCCATGTCACAACTATATCTAATAGATAACAACGTAAACAGAATGAAGACTCAGACCTTCAATGTCACCACTATATCTAACAGATAACAACGTAAACAGAATGAAGACTCAGACCTTCCATGTCACCACTATATCTAATAAATAACAACGTAAACAGAATGAAGACTCAGACCTTCCATGTCACCACTATATCTAATAGATAACAACGTAAACAGAATGAAGACTCAGACCTTCCGTGTCACCACTATATCTAATAAATAAAAACATAAACAGAATGAAGACTAGAATGATATTTACCAGGTAAGATCATCACTATACCTAATGGATAACAACATAAAAAACAAAAACATAGACATTTCAAATAAGGATATCACTACATCTAATGGATAACAACATAAAGAGAACAAAGACAGAGACCTACCAGGTTAGTTCATCACTATATCTAATGGATAACAATATAAACAGTATGAAGACAGAGACCTGCTAGGTTAGTTCATCACTATACCTAATGGATAACAACATAAAAAACAAAAACACAGACATTTCAAATAAGGATATCACTACATCTAATGGATAACAACATAAAGAGAACAAAGACAGAGACCTACCAGGTTAGTTCATCACTATATCTAATGGATAACAATATAAACAGTATGAAGACAGAGACCTGCTAGGTTAGTTCATCACTATATCTAATGGATAACAATATAAACAGAATGAAGACAGAGACCTGCCAGGTTAGTTCATTACTATATATGGTGAAGACTTTGTTCATATTTTCAGTACCAACTACCAGTCGTGACCTTCAGCCAGGTCAGGTCACTGTCATCATATTATTATATTGATTGGCTCCATGTACCGAACAAAGCCACAGACCTTTGTTCTTGACATATACACATGACAGTGTAAACCTGTTCTTAAGAAATAACTTTAAAACAGAGAAAAACAAAATATATAAAAAGTGGATACGAGGTAATCTCTTACTGGAAAAGCACGTGAATGGTTTTTTTATATATATCTTGGTCTTAAAGTAAAAAAATGGTTGTTTGTATACACATAAAAAGTTGGCTATATTGGTTGATGTAATTCTGCCTGGCGCCAAAATCTGAGCTCATCTCGTATTAAAACATTCTGTATAATGAAGTTTTATTGTCACGATCGGTAGTACTCGGGTGAGGTGGGGGTAGAAACTTGTGGAAGCGTCAGTTGATAAAAACAACAACGATAACTCAAATGTCGCTGGTCAGTTTTCGAAAATCGAATGCCTTTCCTCGCTAGTTAACATACGTTGAACATTTGTCATGATAAACACAAAGTGTAACTGACGTCTGTATAAGTTAAAGGTTCGTTTGCACCGTTAATACAACTATTAACGGTCGTTTAAAAGTCATTCGGTATCTAATTCGAATGCTAAATTAATAAGTTGAAATCGACTTGTTTTTCTTAAGAACTTGTGATTGCATGAGGGACCATTTCTTTATATCCCATCTCCTTGTGGCACAACAGTGTATCTGCGGATTTACAACGCAATAAACCTGATTTCGATCCCCGAAGTGGGCAGAGCACACAGAGTCCATTTTGTGTAACTTTTTGCTTGACTGCAAACAAATAATTTCTTTAGTAGATATTTAACGACACTTATGCACTACGTGAAAGTCCCTCGACTCCAGCATGTTACTCAAACGTGATGGAGTTGCTCTCCGAAAGGCTGTCCTCAGACAATTAATATCACCCTACCAGCGTTTCTTGAAACGGGACTAATTAATTTTTCCATATTTTTGTCGGTTCTCACAATCTATCCTCTTATCGGGTGACGACCGTATAATGATTAATTACTCAGCTGTCTCTTCTTTCTGTTTTTATGTCCGTACAAATATTTTCGACGATTCCATTGCTATGGCTATAATACACGACAGCCGCAGTTAACAGTTGTTGGTTCTTATTTTCTTTTCACGTGGTAACCTGACTAGCGACATCTCAGTAGTTTGATTTCTACATTAATTTATAATTATTATTCAAGTTGCGTCATCAATTTACAATTTGATTTCTTTTTTCTGTCGCTAATTTTTGTTATGATTACTTTTGACACTCCAGGAAGTACGAAAGGAGTTATAATATAACTTTAACTACCGATCATAATCTCACTTCAGGCGCTAATGTCTCTCACTATACTATTAAAACCTCATTTCGGAACCGAAGTTCTCGTTTCTTTTCTTGTTAGCCCCGGCACGGCCAGGTGGTTGAGGAACTCAACTCGTAATACGAGGGTTAAAGGTTCGAATCCCTGTCGCACTAAACATGCTTGCTCTTTCAGCCGCGGAGACATTATAATGTGATGATCAATCCCCTTATTCGTTGGTAAAATAGTAGCCCAAAAGTTGGTTGTGGGTGGTTATGATTAGTTGCCTTCCCTTTAGTGTTAGGCCCGGCATGGCCTAGCGCGTTAAGGCGTGCGCTTCGTAATCTGAGGGTCGCGGGTTCGCGCCCGAGTCGCGCCAAACATGCTCGCCCTCCCAGCCGTGGGGACGTTATAATGTGACGGTCAATTCCACTGTTCATTGGTAAAAGAGTAGCCTAAGAGTTGGCAGTGGGTGGTGATGACTAGCTGCCTATCCTCTAGTCTTACACTGCTAAATTATGGACGGCTAGTACAGATAGCCCTCGAGCTGCTTTGTGCGAAATTTCAAAACAAACCCTTTAGTGTTACGCTGATAAATTAGGGACGGCTAGTGCAGATAGCTCTAGTGTACCTTTGCGCGAAATTCTTAGCAGACAAAACCAAAACCATTTTTAGATATAAAAGTAATTTCATTTTCTCTTTTGTTTATTAGTGGTTAATATTTTGAAATTTTATCAGTGGACGAAGTTCAATCATCACCTTGTAATATTAAATAACACAAAAATTTGTTTACGTGTAAAAAAATGTTTGTTTTGTACCAAGTAGCATTTCATAATTTTTCAAAAATTATGTTTCTAAAAGAAATTTAGTTTCACCATTTATTGACCTTTGACGTTTTGACTGCTCTAAGTTACTGATTCAAAACTTACAGAAGTTTTATGGAAGAGAAAGCTTGTTGAGACAAATGTTTACTTTTCTTCAAAAGGAATATTTTCGAGTTTAAAGAATCTCACATAATGAATCATCTAAAGTCGCATTAAATCACGTGGTTTTCAGTGCAAGTTTCAAAATGGACTATCTCCACGTTGTCCACCATGATAAACCGGAACTGAGACTTTATCATTGTTAGACCCTAAAGATCTCGCTGGCTAACTAAAGAAATAAACTACATAAAAAACACGAAACACAACGTGCGTGAGAGAAGCCCATGTACTAAAACATGTATATATATAAATCTTGTTACATATATCTTGTTATATATATCTGTATATCTTGTTACATATACAGGTTTAGATAAATCTCAAACTACATACCAATAAAACAGCATACGATATTCCATTTATATATCAGTTTCAAAGAAAAATATTTTAGATTTCGCTATCACGAATGTAAAACATCTTTGTGGCACTAATTATCCTTTATGTTATCATGTTTTTGTTTTTTAAATGACTACGTCATATACAGAGCACGTGCTATTTGCTGCACAAATCATCACGTAGATACTGGACCTTACAAACGAGTAATTTCTCAAAACTCGTCTCACTAAAATGTCAAGTGTTTGGTTCACTTGTTCTAGTTTTCTGTCGTAAACAGGAAAACTTCTAAAGAAAGGAAGACCCTTAAAAACTTTAACCAAGAACGCATTATGACTTTAATAATTCATGTCGTTACTATGGTAACAGTGGCAGATGTAAGAGTAGACCAAGTCCACGAGACCCAGGTCACTTCCTGAATGTTATTATAAACCAGTTCTTACCTGATTTACTCGAAATTCTGGTGCATGCTCGACAGAAGACAAAATATAATAATGTGTGGATTTAAGAACAAGTGTTCTCAGATGTAGGACTATTTTCTTCTGGAAATTTCATCAGTCATTTCGTGCACTGTGACCTTTTCGAATTACGTTAAGGCGTGCGACTCGTAATCCGAGGGTCGCGGGTTCGCACCCCGTCGCGCCAAACATGCTCGCCCTTTCAGCCGTGAGGGCATTATAATGTGACGGTCAATCCCATTATTCGTTGGTAAAAGAGTAGCCCAAGAGTTGGCGGTGGGTGGTGATGGCTAGCTGCCTTCCCTCTAGTGTTACACTGCAAAATTAGGAACGGCTAGCACAGATAGCCCTCGAGTAGCTTTTTGCGAAATACATAAACAACAACAACAAAAAACACTAATTGCTTCAAACTGATATTGTCAAACTGGTCACTTTTGGGAGCTGTGGACCTGTTCAGGATTTCGGGCATTTGTATTGATGACCTAAAAGAGATTCCACACAACGTTGTCCTCTCAGTGATGTCGAGAAACCAACTTGTTGAGAATTTTATATGCAAAAACGGCTCGTTTGGGTCATGAACCTGACGATGACCGAAGAAGGTCGAAACGTTGTTCGCTCTTCTATTTAAAATATTTTCTCGACCCAAACGAGCCGTTTTTGCATATAAAACGTTGTCCTCAGTTTATCAAAACAATGTTAATGCCCATGCCAGCCGTTCTGAGATACATTTTTATTTCAAGTGGGTTTCTCGTCATCAAAGATTCCACACGTTGCTAACCCTATTTTAAGATCCTTATTGATATCTCTGGTCAGTTTATAGCTTATAAGTTTTTCTCATCATCAGATGACATTCCAAGTGTCTTCGGTAGGCACTTTGCTTACTTCAACCTACTCGAAAAGTTCTCAAATTTCTGTGTTCTATACATTTTTCTGTATAAGTGAAATAAGAGTGTCAGTCAGTCAAGCGACGCTTGTTTTAGATAACAAAAAACCCAGGGGTTTCCGTTGATAAATAACTATGAGCTTTTAATTCCCTATAGAAATTTTAATGGCAGTGTGTGTGTTTTCTTACAACAAAACCACATCTGTCTATCTTCTAAGTCCACCGAGAGGAATCGAACCCCTGATTTAATATATAATTAGAGAATTTCACTAACATTTTTAATGGCAAAAAGCAGAATATAAAAACTATAATAATTTCTTCATAAGTTGAAACATGGTGGCTTGAGCACCCAACTTATAGTCTGCAGGTCTTCCCCGAGCATGGTCGCCCTTCCAATCAGAAGGTTATTATAATCTATGGTCAGTTCCATCATTCATTAGTAAAGAGCAGCTTAACTATTGGCGGCAGGTTAACTGGCTGCCTTCACTTTAGTCTGCCACTAAAATTAGCGAAGACGGATAATGAACGCCCTCGAGTGTTTCACGCGAAAATTCAATAAATGAGACCTTCGTAATTTTCAACAGGATACGTAATACACTTACAGCGAGATACGTTTGGTGAACTCGATTTTCATGGCGTTTTTTCTATCTCTCAGCACGAGCTTCTGTAGCAACTCTATCACGAGCGGATTGGGCCTGGCATGGCCGAGCGCGTTAAGGCGTGCGCTTCGTAATCTGAGGGTCGCGGGTTCGCGCCCGAGTCGCGCCAAACATGCTCGCCCTTCCAGCCGTGGGGGCGTTATAATGTGACGGTGAATCCCACTTTTCGTAGCCCAAGAGTTGGTGGTGGGTGGTGATGACTAGCTGCCTTCTCTCAAGTCTTACACTGCTAAATTAGGGACGGCTAGCACAGATAGCCCTCGAGTAACTTTGTGCGAAATTCAAAAACAAACAAACAAACTGACACGATCGGTCACCACTTCGTTAAACAGGAAAGAGTGGTCACACTGTTTTCTGTGGAACATACACGACATTCACAATAATCAAGTCAAATGTGTTGCTTCCCTTCAAACAGTTTAACTACAGTTTATAAAACATTAACAGCTCATCCTATTTTCCTGTGTTCGTGATCCATGCGTAACAGGAATCATTATGGAATTCACACTTGGAAAATTCTTGGTTTTTAGTTAAGCGTAAGATTACGCAGTGCTGTGCACACCATGGGCATTGGAACACATTTGTTAGCTGTACAAGTCCCTGTAGAGAGCGCGAGACCTGGAGAAACCACAGTGGACAAGACAGAGCATTTCTTTATCAGTGTGTTTGGTTGACTACCCAGCTAATGTATTAGTTCGGTAAGTACGACCTGTGTCATTTCATTCATTTTTAACCCTACAACGTCATCCATCGTCTTGTCTTTCGCACCACGTGTTACGAGGAAGGTTTTGGGGAATAATTTCCCCAATAATGCAGTTAACAAAGAGTTAACTTTTAGAAACAACAGACAATGAGAGTGATAAAAAAAATAATAAAGTGTCAAACTTAACCAATTCTGTTACGAATTATACAGAGCAACACGTGGTCATAAATATTATTATGGTAATATGTCATATGTTTTAACAATAATATATTTTTTGTAACAATACTTCTTTAACACAGGATTTCTAGATGAATACAAAATAATTATTTGTTTGTTTGTTTTGGAATTTCGCACAAAGCTACTCGAGGGCTATCTGTGCTAGCCGTCCCTAATTTAGCAGTGTAAGACTAGAGGGAAGGCAGCTAGTCATCACCACCTACTGCCAACTCTTGGGCTACTCTTTTACCAACGAATAGTGGGATTGACCGTCACATTATACACCACCACAGTTGGGAGGGTGAGCATGTTTAGCGCGACGCGGGCGCGAACCCGCGACCCTCGGATTACGAGCGCACGCCTTAACGCGCTTGGCCATGCCAGGCCTTCAAAATAATTCTAATTACAGAATTCAAAAACTAGAGTCCACTCCTCTTAGGCCTAACACTAGTTATAAGTACAACTTATCCCTGATAAATTTTAATTTAGTTTAGTTACGAGTAAAGTTTACCGTACTTATTACTATCAGTAAATAAACCTATGTTATTACTCTGCGAGCATAAAATTAGAACTTTTTAAAAAACGTTTACAATATGCTGTACGAAATTAAACACAAAGCTACACAATGGTTTATCGGTGTTCTGCCCAATTAAACACAAAGCTACACAATGGTTTATCGGTGTTCTGCCCACCACGGATATAGAAAAACGGTTTCTAAAGCTGTAAGTTTACATGCGTACTGCTGTGCCAATGGGGATACATCGATAAATTTTAATACATTGTAAGAAATGTTTATTAAACCGAGTTTACATCCGCCTTTTTGGCTACAACTGTTGTAGTGGAGAGCGCACGCGTGCAAATTCAGATAGTAAGGTGTGAGCAGAACATACAAAAACAGAATATTGTTATAATACATGTTGAAGTAGACACAGTTGTAGCAAATAGGTAAACATACCTGAATCTGTGGACTCAGTTAGTCATGAAGTGGACACAGTTGGAACAGTTAGGTAAACACGACTTATTCTGTTGTCTCCGTAAGTCATGAAGTGGACAAAGTTGGAACAGTTAGGTAAACACGACTTATTCTGTTGTCTCCGTAAGTCATGAAGTGGACAAAGTTAAAACGGTTAGGTAAACACGACTGATTCTGTGGACTCAGTAAGTCATGAAGTGGACAAAGTTAAAACGGTTAGGTAAACACGACTGATTCTGTGGACTCAGTAAGTCATGAAGTGGACAAAGTTAAAACGGTTAGGTAAACACGACTAAATCTGTAGACTAGTAAGTCATGAAGTAGACAAAGTTAAAACAGTTTGATAAACACGACTGATTCTGTGGACTCAGTAAGTCATGAAGTGGACAAAGTTAAAACGGTTAGGTAAACACGACTGAATCTGTGGACTCAGTAAGTCATGAAGTGGACAAAGTTAAAACGGTTAGGTAAACACGACTGAATCTGTGGACTCAGTTAGTCATGAAGTGGACACAGTTAAAACAGTTAGGTAAACACGACTGATTCTGTGGACTCAGTAAGTCATGAAGTGGACAAAGTTAAAACGGTTAGGTAAACACGACTGAATCTGTGGACTCAGTTAGTCATGAAGTTGACAAGGTTGGAAAAGTCATGTAAACATGAATGTTGTTGTGTGGAGTGAGTTAATTGTGAAAGTGACAAATGTGGAATAAAGAAATACATACATAAAGATATTTACCATTTGAAAGCGATTAACAGATAACTAGTGACACACAAGTTCAGTTTCATTACATGGTAATTTCATGGTGTTAATGATTGGTTTCTACTGTTCTTTGTATACTCACTTATCGCAATACCAGTCAAAATAAACGTATGTATTCAGTAGACTTTTGAACTGGTAATTGTGCAAAAATCGAGGAAGTTATTGTGACGTGTTTTACCCGAAGGAATGAATTTTATCAGTATATTAAACTATGTTTGTTCTAATAAGTCACTCAGTAAGTCGCGTACCTCTGCTCTGTCATACAGCTTTGATCATAATCGGATGTGGAAAAAAAACTGAAAAATATATCCCGAAGTCCGTCCTTTTTTGGCAGGACACATGTCGAATATGTCCGTCCACGTAGTTTCACCAAAATAAGATAATACTTCACAGAGTTATAGTGATAATTGATGTGAAAATCGGTCTCCATGTTAACAAATAGGGATTCTTTTTCGTGATTTTGTTGTGACCCTTGAAAAGCGAGTCACTTCTGAGTTGATTCTCAGTCCAAACATTTATCATCTTTCTTCCAAATCATTTCGCCGTTTTCGAGAAATCGTGCTGACAAACATAACACTAGGATGAAAAGATAACCACTGTCCACCTTAGGTGACAGGCCCGGCATGATCAAGTGTGTTAAGGCGTTCGACTCATAGATACGAGAGTCGCGGGTTCGAATCCCGCTCGCCTTTTCAGCCGTTGGGGTGTTATAATGGTCGGTCAATCCCACTATTCGTTGGTAAAAGAGTTGGCGGTGAGTGATAATGACTGCCTGCCTTCACTCTAGTCTTACACTGTCAAATTATGGACGGCTAGCGCAGATAGCCCTCGAGTAGCTTTGCGCGAAATTAAAAAACAAACAAACCTCCGGTGACTGAAGTAATTAATGAAAGGCTAACAGCTGAACGTGTTTCATTAACCTTTGACTTTAATCTTTTAACCACGTTCGACCTTTTACTAAGAAGTTCTCTGAAACTAAAGATGAAACAAAAATTTCAACCAGAAAAGTGCAAATATCGAATTTTCATCATGATGATATAAAAATATAATTTATCTGTTTAAGAGAGGCAAAACAATTTTTAATGTTTCAATTTAAGTAAAACGCATTAACAGCAAGCATGCTGCTTATTATTCTAAAATGTTCAAATTATAGGCCTAACGTTGGTTTTAAAAATTGCATTCGTGTGGATGGTTGCTACAGCTGGTCATAGATTAATTATTGTATAAAAAAAATACACGAAATTGGTTTGTTTTCGAATTTCGCCCAAAACTACACGAGGGCTATCTGAGCTAGACGTCCCTAATTTAGCAGTGTAACTGTGAAGTGTGTGTTTTCTTACAGCAAAGCCACATCGGACTATCTGCTGAGTCCACCGAGGAAAATCGAACCGATGATTTTAGCACAATAAATCCGTAGACTTACAACTGTAACAGCGAGGTACAGCAGTGTAAGACTAGAGGAAATGCAACAAATCATTATCACCTACCGTTAACTCTTGGCTACGTTTTTACTAACGAACATTGGGATTGACCGTCACATCATACGATCCCCATAGATAAAAGGAGATTCGAACCCATGACCCTCGAATTACATTTTAACCACCTGGCCATGCCAGGTCTTCTTTGTTAGTGAAAACATATATGGACATATCTCCCTTTTTCCGCGAAAAATATCGTTAAAATCCACTTGGACTCATTTGTTCTAACAAAGCAATTTGTAACTGGTTTTTAGACGTCTTTCAAATGTTTTTTTTTACACTTTTTAATTTCTTCAAAATAGATATCACTTTTAACACGAACTCTAAAATAACTTTTTTTTTCTCGTGAATGTATACATATGCACAAGTGCAACAGGCTAAAAACATTTACATTTCATTTTTATTTTCGTAAAAATCATCCGCGACGAATAATTCTTAAATAAACGATCCTTTTTTATTCAGCTCGAGCTCACGGACGTGATCACTTCGAAAGACTCAAACAATCAATTGTCGTCGTTGGCAAGCAAGAACCAAACCTTGTTTTTGTTTCCCTTTTTAGCCTGAAGATGTCGCTTCTTTCTGTCCAGGCCCGGCATGGCCAAGCATATTAAGGCGTGCGACTCGTAATTTGAGGGTCGCGGGTTTGTATCCCCGTTGCGCCAAACATGCTCGCCCTCCCAGCCGTGGGGGCGTTATAATGTAACGATCAATCCCACTATTCGTTGATAAAAGAATAGCCCAAGAGTTAGCGGTGGGTGATGATGACTAGTCTTACACTGCTAGCACAGATAGCCCTCGAGTAGCTTTGTGCGAAATTCAAAAATAAAAAAACAAACAAACAAACTGTCTTTCCATTGTAGAAGAGTTTGTAACCACTCAGGGGTCACAGAAGACCAGGTTTTCAAGTACAATGTAGTTCAAAAGAAAAAGTCGAACGTCATTGGTTCCAGCCGTAATCGCTTAAGCAATCCTCTCAGAATCTGTAAGAGAGATTCAGAAAAAGAATTTTTATCGAACTGTGAATATTGTGGTATGTCAGTGTAAAAGTAACTCACTTGCATTTAGTATTAAAAGCGTCTACTTACTGGGAAGTTTTAACAGAAAACATAAAATCAATTCGTGATGACGAGAAATCCACTTGAAGTAAAATTGTATTATCCAGATGGCTGGTATGGATATTAAAACTTTAATTAAAATAAAGTACAGAACAACGTTTTGACTTTTTGAGTTGTTACAAGATGACAACCAATCACTATTTTATAGTTGGCCTGTAACAACCAGTCACTGTTTTAAGGTAGGCCTGTAATAACCAATCATTGTTTTAATGTCGGCCTGTGATAACCAATCATTGTTTTAAGGTGGACCTGTAATAACCAATCATTATTTTAATGTCGACCTGTGATAACCAATCATTGTTTTAAAGTGGATCTGTGATAACCAATCATTGTTTTAAAGTGGACCTGTGATAACCAATCATTGTGGACCTGTGCAAAGTTAAATTACAAATATATTTTTATTTCCTTGTTGTTTAGTTGTTTTGAATTAAGCACAAAGCTACACAATGGGCTATCTGTGCTCTGCCCACCACGGATATCGAAACTCGGATTTTAGCGTGTAAGTCCGCAGACATACCGCTGAGCCACTGGGGGGCTTTTATTTCCTTCGAATAAAGTTGTCATATTTGTCGTGTATTTTAGAGATGTACTTGCATGAAAGAAAGAATTTTAAGACAACCAAATAGTTTCTAATAAAATTTAGAAACCGGGTTTCGAGATCCCTGGTGAGTAGAACACAAGTATCCCATTTTGTAGTTTTTGTGTTTAACTTAAAACAAACAAGCAGGTTAGTGAAAGTTACAATAAATATGACGTGTGTTTATGTCTCACGGCCAAATATTTCGATAACGTGACTCAAGGTTTAAAATATACTGGTATACTAATTCTGTGTCCCAAGAACGTTCCAGAAATTAACGGAACGGGATGACTCACGTAAAGGCCAGGCGTAAGCAAGCGTGTTAAGGCGTGCGACTTGTAATCTGAGGGTCGCGGGTTCGCATCCCCGTCGCGCCAAACATGCTCACCCTTTCAGCCGTGGGGGTGTTATAATGTGACGGTCAATCCCACTATTTGTTGGTAAAAGAGTTGGCGGTGGGTAGTGATGACTAGCTGTCTTCCCTCTAGTCTTACACTGCTAAATTAGGGAGGGCTAGCACAGATAGCCCTCGTGTAGCTTTGCGCGAAATTCAAAAACAAACAAAAAATAAAACAAAGCACCGAATATTAATTTTTTTTGTCGCCCTGCAAGCTAGTTAGTTGCTTACTTAAAACATAGAGGGCAGTAACAAGCTTTCATCTGTGAAGTGATAAGTCGTAAAGTTAACACAAGTTTTGAGCATGTGCTTATCTTAGGTTGTAAAATGAGCGACTAGCCAATCGCATATTTGTTTCGTTTCTGTCGGATACTTCATTTCCTATTCCATACTGGACAATGGCCTCGTAATCTGAGGGTCATGGGTTCGAATCCCCTTCACACCAAACATGCTCGCTCTTTCAACCATGGGGGCCTCATAATGTAACAGTCAATCCCACTATTCGTTGGTACAAGACTAGCCCAAGAGTTGATGGCGGGTGGTAACGACTAGTTCAATTTAAAAAACAAAACAAAGAAAAACAACAATGAAAAATATCCTGAATTTGGGTTGTAGATGTTTATACAAAATCCAGGGTTTAATTACCCATCATTCAGATGAACCTTCAAGCTTGGAAACTGGAGAGTTTTGATACAGATTTGATATGTTTAGGATAAGAGAGTTTTTCAGTCGGTAAATACAAAAGGTATTATTTCATCTTGTACTTCAGTAAATATTTTGATATGAGCGGTTGTTCTGTTTCTCCCCGAAAAAAAACAAAATCATTGTATTTTCTGCCTTTTCCTGATGCAAATTGGACATTACAGTGATGTTGGCATCAGAGAGCTAATCTTTCTCTTTGTTAGTGTTTGTGTCAGGCTAAAAACAAAAGTGAAACCGACAAGAACTAGCACGTGATATTCTCGGTCTGAGAGTTTCTCAAAGAGAAATTCTTCGATTGTAAACTTAGATTTTTTTTAATCAATTGGCCGACAGCTTTACAAGAAAATAGTATTACGTGGATTATCTGTAATATATATCATTTAAGAATCATATTTGT
The DNA here is from genome assembly GCA_011833715.1 of Carcinoscorpius rotundicauda. Classification (NCBI taxonomy): domain Eukaryota; kingdom Metazoa; phylum Arthropoda; class Merostomata; order Xiphosura; family Limulidae; genus Carcinoscorpius; species Carcinoscorpius rotundicauda. The sequence goes on from CM022402.1 coordinate 5,315,815, forward strand.
CAGACCCTCTGATAATTTCCATTAGATTTTAGGTTTTAGTTTTGATTTAGAAACGTTGTTTATTGTCTATTTCTGACAGGGATGTCAGATACTAAAAACAAACAATAGACTTGCTCTTGTTTTAAAAGCTTAATTTAATGCAATAACATTAATTTTTTTTTATGGTTTCACGGTTTCTTTTAGACGTTAGATCTAATAAATTGTTTATAACTTATACCGTTAATATCGTAACCATTAAGTACTATTACTAAGACCAGCCATTTTAAACAACCAAATAAAAAAAATATATTCTCGTACGTATTATTATTATTAGGATATTCTGTTTAAGAGGGGAATACACGTGAAATCTCAGATTATAACTAGAAGTTTGTTTGTTTTACAGCAAAATTGCATGGATTTCTCTACTGCGCCCATTGCGGGAATCGAACCCCGGAGGCGAGAGTTGTAAGAGCATAGACTTTTCCTCGTCACGACAACCGTCTACCTCATACCGTATTTCACAGATTAGTGACTTCTCCAGTCATTATAACTGTATGAATTACTCAACATGTTTGATAGTAGCCACCTGGTAGTAAGCGACGGGATGAATTACTCAACATGTTTGATAGTAGCCACCTGGTAGTAAGCGACGGGATGAATTACTCAACATGTTTGATAGTAGCCACCTGGTAGTAAGCGACGGGATGAATTACTCAACATGTTTGATAGTAGCCACCTGGTAGTAAGCGACGGGATGAATTACTCAACATGTTTGATAGTAGCCACCTGGTAGTAAGCGACGGGATGAATTACTCAACATGTTTGATAGTAGCCACCTGGTAGTAAGCGACGGGATGAATTACTCAACATGTTTGATAGTAGCCACCTTGTAGTAAGCAACGGGATGAATTACTCAACATGTTTGATAGTAGCCACCTGGTAGTAAGCGACGGGATGAATTACTCAACATGTTTGACAGTAGCCACCTGGTAGTAAGCGACGGGATGAATTACTCAACATGTTTGATATTAGCCACCTGGTGGTAAGCGACGGGTGTCACTCTTTCGCAGTGGTTTCTCTGGTCAGCATTTATAATCGAGCACGACAATCGTTCATTGCTTTGGTTTGTTATGAATATCACGCAAAACTGCATGAGGACTTTCTGTACTGGCCGTCCCTAATTAGACCTCGTCTCGCTTCAAAACAAACCGTCCCTAATTTAGCAATGTAAGCCTAGAGGGAAGACAGCTAGCTAATCACCACCACTCACCGCCAACATTTGGGCTACTCTTTCACCAACAAATAGTAGGATTGACTGTTAGGCATAACGCCCCACGGCTAAAAAAAATGAGCATGTTTGGTGAGACGGGGATTTGGACTCACGACCCTCAGATTGCTAGTCGAACGCCTTAAAGGTGATTTTCACAGAAAAACGAAAACTTTGCAGTCAAAAGAACTACTCTTACTGATTAATTTTGCAGGTTCACATTTTTTATAAAACTATGTGCTCATAAATGAAATACAGAAAGAGCCCTTTCCGTGCGGCAATCCGAACGTTTTAGTTTTTACGTTTGCCGCTAGGAAAAGTACTGTGACGTAATAGTTGCCAAACAAACCGGGAACGCCAGCGCGTTGAATGTAAATAAACATGGCCAGTGCATACGGAGAAACAGAGGCGGAGTCTGTTTTGACTTTGTGTTCTGAACAGTGTCGAGTAGCGCCATATCGATTCGAACCTACTCTGAACGAACCTATAACACTTACTTTTGACACAGATCTGACAAGCTCTAGTGATGAGGACAGTTCCACGAGCGAGAGTAGCGGAACTGTGAGTGATACTGATGACGCCCAGGCCGGTTTTGAGCCAGTCATATCTCCAGTGGAAGAATGGAAAGCTTAAGTTATGACAACAAATATTTTCTGTATTATTTCACGTGCAATTTTAAGCATTTCGAAACCTGTCTGGTGTTTATAAATTATTGGTATCACAGACTGGGTTTTATTTGTTTATACTTTACCGACTATGGTAACTAATACTCGGCCCTTCCACGATCATTGTACCGGGTATTTATGACTCGTAACAAAATGAATTTCAATTATACGTCATAATTCTCTCTATAAAATCAAACTAGATGTAGCAGACTGAATAGTTAATTTAATATTTACCATAAATGTATAATTTATATGATATATTCCGTATGTTTGTGCAAAGTCTAGGTGTGGTTTATGCAAGCAGATGCCAACCAGGAGAGAGTGCGTTTGTTGTCGCATGGTGTGAAGGAGTCCAGTTCTTCCTACTGACCATCCACACCCACTGTCGCCACCTTGCCAGTTCCTTCTCCTTGCACGGAAACGGAAAGAAGCTTTTGCCCGATGCCGAACCGTTTTTACAAACATAACCAATGCAGTAAACCGTGTTATCATAAAACAAACATAAAGTAGCAATATCAAGACAAAAAATAGTCTCACAAAGTATGTAATCCGAAAAAAGCATCGATAAATTTACATAAAACACCAGCACTGAAAGGAACACAATGGCCGTCGCGCAACGAAGCGTGTTTGGCAAATATTACGTCATAGTTGTAAAACGTCACGGAAACAGCCGAACGACCGAGAGGAAAGTGACTTCAAAGACCCGCATATTTTGTTTCATTTTTTACTCAAAAATTAAAGTGTTTAAAAATATGGCAACCACACAAGAATTATACCTAACCAAAGTACAGTTTCTGAGGCAATTATTAAGTTTGTTGAAAATTCACCTTTAACACATTTGGCCGTGCCGGGCCTAATTCTTGCTGAACTTTGCGGGTTTCTAATCCTCGAATCCCAAAATGGAGTCGATCAAATTGAAAATACCAATATAATTACATCTGCTAACTTACAAATTAACAGAAAAGTCTGAACTATTAAAATGTATAACATTTTATATAGCAACGGGCCCCAAGTTGCACTTATTAGAAGTAGATTTATTTTAAGAAACTTTTTAACTCCACTGAACATTCAATTTCGATTACTTGCAGCAACCCAACGTAGTTCTTGACATGATTTTAATCGTGTTCCTGTCACTTTTAGTAGAAATTGAGAGTAAAAATAGCCCTATCGCTATTGGCAGTCTTGTCACATTACACCTCTACTGTCATTTCAATTTTTACTTCACGTTTAAAGATCGACCAATGAAACCGACTTCTGACAAGGCAAAAAAAAAAACGAACATTGTTCACCACGGCTATTGCCTTCATATAGATTCGATTTTTTTTTCAGCCTATAAAGTTCAATAAACATGTTACAAAATTTGTCTTCGAGCGTAACGCGCAGACGTAGAAGGAACACAGCAGTTTACAGAGGGTTACCTCATTGGCTGTCTTTGAATGTAACACGCGAGCGTAATAGAAAACTGGTAGTTTTACAAAGGGTTATCTCATTGGTCGGTTGTCACTGCTCACATCCGTCTTCATCGCGTCTGATTTTAAGGTTTTTATCTTTAATTTGCAAATAAAAAAGAAGTTTTAAAATATTTTATTATAAAGATAAAGTTTGTCTGTGAGTTGTGTCTTTCTTATTCCACGATTCAGGCGTGCATTACAAGTGATGAGAGAGATTATCTCAAAACACGAAACTTATTAATTTGATTGCGTGCAGGTGTCGCCCTCACATAAATATTTGTGTACATTTTAGAATGACTGCGAACTTTATATTAAAAGATCAGTTATTTAAGTAACTCAGGTTTACAACAACACAGATATATACATGCTAAGCTTTTCGTAACTTTCTAGACAACTGTCTTATTATTTATAACATAATTTTCTCAGGAGTGAGACGGCCAGGCAACTGAGGCACTCGATTCATAATTTGAGGGTTGCGGGTTCGAATCCCCGTCTCACCAAACATGCTCACCCTTTCAGACGTGAGGGCGTTATAAAGTTATAACCAATCTCATTATTCATAATTAACGACGGGTAGCGCAGATAGCCCTCGTTTAGGTTCGCGTGACGTTCAAAACCAATCAAAACCATTTTCTTGTTTAATATATGTTTCCATGCACTCAGACCCCCAGCTGACATTGTTGTTAGAGCGCTCGACCTGCTGTTTCGAATCTCCATCACACCGAAAATGTTCGCCCTTTCAACCGCAGAGACGTTATACTGTGACAGTCAATCCTACTGTTCCTTTGCAAAAGAGTAGCCCAAGAGTTAGCGGTGGGTGGCGTTGAATAACTGCATATTCTTTTGTCTGTCACTGTTTAATTAAGGACGGCCAATGCAGAGCCCCCCAGTAGCTTAAAACGTACGTTGAAGCAGATTCTTACAGCGGACAATCCAATGGTACGGTAGCCATAGTAACCAAGAACGTGTGACGTTTAGTGAACACTGTAAGGTCCACGTGAATAAGACCCATCAATCTTACACACGAACGTTAGATTAATATTCTGTTCACCAGAAAGGAGGTGACAACGCAAGGAACTTCCTTCTTATGTTTCCAAGTGTCTCGTGCTGGTCGTTCAGTTCGAGTTATTTACGGATGGCATTTCCAAAAGCGAGATTCGAGCAGCCGTCCATTTGAACGTTTAGTATACGTCATAACACGTGTTATTGAAGTTAAAATTGAAATATTGACTGCCTGATAAGAAATAATACATTACAACGAACTTATATATACGTATTGTAGTTGCCTGAAATAGAAACTTATCAAACGTACAAATTTGGTGATTCAATAATTTGATATAAATATTTATTCTCAGAAAATAAGAAGTGGTCAGATATTGGATCTTCTGATAGCACACTGCTGGCGAGAGTACATCGTTAATCGCACGAGAGTATGATGAATTTTGTTTTTTTTAATAATACATCTTGAAGAAAAGCTAAAAGTAAAACCATCAACAGAAGTGAATTTCTATTTCATACACATGAAACAAAAGACAGCACGCGTGAAACGCATAACTTTAAATATCCGATGACGTTGTTCGGACTCGAACAAGGGCCTCAGTGGAAAAACCGAACCGCAATTCAATTTTCCATTCGACAGTTGCATGCCATTCAAGACGCGTTACGTAGCTAAACGAACGCGTTTAGCACGCTCACTGTAATTCTATTTATCCTGTTCAACATATCAGCATATTGCGATAAAATACGTTTTCCTGTATCGTACAAACGCCTTTCTGATAACGTTCTCGGCGCGCTCGCAATAAATCTTCATTATAAAAAGCTATGCGGCGTTCGTTGTTATCTGTAGTTCAAACATGTGCATGGCTGTTTGAGTCACAGGACGTGTTAATACCAGTCAAACTAAGGCTGCACTAATTTCTTCATGACATATAAAGTTACATCTTACGCATTAAAACATGTTTCTTTTAATTCAAAAAATTACGCTCTGTATATACAGTATTTGTAGTAAAACTAGCTCAAGCATTTTCTTGGTACAATACTCGATTGTTTATTGTACACTTTCTTGGTACAATACTTGACTGTTTGTTGTACACTTTCTTGGTACAATAGTGCTTGTTTGTGTCATTTCTTGGTTACAATACTTGACTGTTTGTTGTACACTTTCTTTGACAATACTCGTTGTTTGCTGTAACTTCTGGTACAAACCTGATTGTTGTCATGTAACACTTTTGGCACCTTGACTGTTTGTTGTACACTTTCTTGGTACAATACTCGATTGTTTGTTGTACACTTTCTTGGTACAATACTTGATTGTTTGTTGTACACTTTCTTGGTACAATACTTGACTGTTTGTTGTACACTATCTTGGTACAAAACTTGACTGTTTGTTGTACACTATCTTGGTACAATACTTGACTGTTTGTTGTACACTATCTTGGTACAATACTTGATTGTTTGTTGTACACTTTCTTGGTACAATACTTGACTGTTTGTTGTACACTTTCTTGGTACAATACTCGATTGTTTGTTGTACACTTTCTTGGTACAATACTTGATTGTTTGTTGTACACTTTCTTGGTACAATACTTGATTGTTTGTTGTACACTTTCTTGGTACAATACTTGACTGTTTGTTGTACACTTTCTTGGTACAATACTCGATTGTTTGTTGTACACTTTCTTGGTACAATACTTGATTGTTTGTTGTACACTTTCTTGGTACAATACTTGATTGTTTGTTGTACACTATCTTGGTACAAAACTTGATTGTTTGTTGTACACTTTCTTGGTACAATACTTGACTGTTTGTTGTACTCTTTCTTGGTACAATACTTGACTGTTTGTTGTACTCTTTCTTGGTACAATACTTGACTGTTTGTTGTACACTTTCTTGGTACAATACTTGACTGTTTGTTGTACACTATCTTGGTACAAAACTTGACTGTTTGTTGTACACTATCTTGGTACAATACTTGATTGTTTATGAAAGATATGTCATAAAAGTCTTGGATAACGTTATAATTTTATTTATAAACAAATGTATATTAAATTAAAAGTTTAATATCATGTAATTATATTAGTTATTTATAAGTTCTCCGACATTTTAATTTAACAAAGATTATCATATATTTTACTAATAACGTGTATTTAGACATGAACAATCAGGTTATCCCTTGAATAATGTCTGAATTTAGGTTGAGAAAAAGAGAAAGGATTTCAAGCACTTGTAATGTTATTTAATCAATAATGTATGTTCCATTATTATTATTAGGCCTGGCATGGCCAAGCGTGTTAAGGCGTGCGACTCCTAATCCGAAGGTCCCGGGTTCGCGCCCGGGTCGCGCTATATATGCTCGCCCTCCCAGCCGTGGGGGTGTATAATGTGACGGTCAATCCCACTTTTCGTTGGTAAAAGAGTAGCCCAAGAGTTGTCGGTGGGTGGTGATGACTAGCTGCCTTCCCTCTAGTCTTACACTGCTAAATTAGGGACGGCTAGCACAGATATCCCTCGAGTAGCTTTGTGCGAAATTCCAAATCACACAAACAAATCCATTATTATTAATTACTTCCTGCCAACGATTTACAAGCTTCTGAATGTCACTTCTATAAAATACTTAAGGTTTGGATGAAAAGAATGTAGAGATGGTAGTTTTGACATCTTCATGTGTTACAAGTTGTTTACCATCAAGATGGTTCTGTAAACTTCAGAACAGATGATAATCAGATGGGACAAAGTCTGGAAAATAAGGAAGATGTGGAAGTTTTTCCCAGTCTAGATCTTCAATCTTTACAGATGTTATCCTTGTTGTATGGGGCCGTGTATTATCCTGGTTTAACACAACACCATTACGATTGATCGAAGCAGGTCTCTTTTCTTTCATTGCAACATTAAGCGCTCCAACTGTTGACAATAGAAGTCTGATGTAATAGTTACATTGCGTGACAGAAACTTAAAGTGGATCACACCAACAGTATCCCACCAAGTGTTTAACAAGACTTTCCTAGGGTGGAGGTCCAGTTCGGGCTGTGCTTTAGCCAGTTTACCTGCACTGAGCCGTTGTCTGAAGCACTTAACATTTTTCCTCTCCAGTTACTAACCTGTCCAGAAAAGGTGAGTTAAGTTCACGAGAGTACAGAGAAGTGTAAATTTCCACTCTTGCTCTGAGTTTGGCTTCTGTCAAATCATGGAGAACCGATTTTCCAAGTTTTGACACCTTTCCAAGCTGTTGAAGATGACGGTGAACTGTTGAATGGGTTGAATTAAGCTTCTGTACTGGTTCTTCAACTGTTACACCACAATCTTCATCAAGTGTAGCCAGCAACAAGTCATCATTAAACTCAACAGGATGACCTGAACGTGGCGCATCACTTGAACTGAAGTCACCTGATCTGAACTTCTGAAACCACCTTCGACATTTTCTTTTATTTAGAGACTCCGCAGCATAAACACCTTGAATGTTTCGTGTAGTTTCTACTGCACTATTTCCTTTTTTAAACTCATAAAACATTATATGCCTAATGTGTTCCTCAGACACACCCATCTTTATAAGGATTTATTTGATTAATGATCTGAAAAAGTGGAGTTTGATTAGTTTCTTTATTTGTCTGAACATTTTTATACACGTCCTACTTTATACTTTAGTTATTAAAAACAGAAATTAGGATGCACTTCCTGTATTAAATTTTCGGACATTACTTATGGAATGACCCGATATAATGAACTTATGTGAGCCGCCGGAAGAAAGGTCAGTTAGCAGATAAAACAAACGAAAAAAGAAACAAAAAATGTTCTCTACATTTTTGGATGTAGAGAAATAATCAACAAATATAATTAAGTTATTTCAATCTCAGTCCCACACACGTGGGATTTCTGTTAATCTGTTCACTATTGACAGAAGTGATCTGATTGGTGGAAGGGTGTATTTCTTATATCACCGAAGATACCTTGTCTGTTTCACGAGAACAACAAGAAAGAGAAACTGAAAACTAAGGAAACCTTCTTACACAAACTTAACCCCTAGTTTCTTACAAACAAGCGTCCTTCGCCTTTGTCGTAGAAGTGTGCTACGAAGAAACTCCACTAACAGTAGAACAATTATCACGTGCTTTGCTCGCGTGAAAACGGCAACATTCGTACAGTGGTTAGTGAAACAGCTTGAGTACCAATATAACACATTGCAATGTTATCAGATTCCAAGAATCAAATATTTTTCAAAATTAATACATTCCAAATAATACAGGCCCGACATGGTCAAGTGTGTTAAGGCGTGCGACTCGTAATCTGAAGGTCGCGGGGACGAATCCCCGTCGCACCTTTTAGCTGTAGGGGCGTTATAATGTAATAGTCAATCCCACTATTCGTTGGTAAAGGAATAGCCCAAGAGTTGGCGGTGGGTGGTGATGACTAGCTGCCTTCCATCTAGTCTTACATTGCAAAATTAGGGACGGCTAGCGTAGATAGCCCTCGAGTAGCTTTGCGCGAAGTTCAAAACAAAAGAAACCAATTTTCATTGGTTGTTAAATTTCTCTTTTACCGAACTAAAACGACACATAACTGGGTTTGAAATTCAATAAATCATGAAGAATTAAAAAACAACAACTCTCGTTACATTTGTGTGACAATTGTGGTGTCTTTTATTCGTCATGGTGTACAACGGTTTACAACACTCCCATGACATGGGTGTTATTCTGGGAAGGAAGGATGCTGTTCATTGTCCATATAAACATTGAAATTTACATGATGGTGTTCATGATGTCCCTAATTCGTCATAAATTACTGATATTTACCACACTCCCTTGACTTGAATGTGGTGTTCATGATGTCCCTTATTCGTCATAAATTACTGATATTTACCACACTCCAATGACTTGAGTGTGGTGTACATGATGTTCCTTGATCGTTATGAATTACTAATATTTACCACACTCCCATGACTTGAATGTGGTGTTCATGATGCCCCTTATTCGTCATGAATTACTGATTTTACCACACTCCCATGACTTAAGTGTGGTGTTCATAATGTCCCTTATTCGTCATGAATTACTGATTTTACCACACTCCCTTGACTTGAATGTGGTGTTCATGATGTCCCTTATTCGTCATGAATTACTGATATTTACCACACTTCAATGACTTGAGTGTGGTGTTCATGATGTTCCTTGATCGTTATGAATTACTAATATTTACCACACTCCAATGACTTAAGTGTGGTGTTCATGATGTCCCTTATTCGTCATGAATTACTGATATTTACCACACTCCCATGACTTGAGTGTGGTGTTTATGGTGTCCCTTCTTTGTCATGAACTACTGGTCACAAGAGACATGATTCAGTTCTTCGATTTACCAGCATTCATTTTATTTTCTATACCGTATAAGATGAACCTCACTGAATGTTTGGCTCTCTACTTCTGAACTTTGTGATAGTTTCACTTAACATCCCACCGCGAACCCACAGCTAGTTTGCCAAGAAATACTAACCCAATAGCGGTACGACTTTTACTGATTTTTTCTTGCGTCAAACGAGCGCCACCTTGCGAAAGAAATGTAACGTGTTTATAGCTTTTCACATCATCAGAAACTTTTTATCTAAATGCCTCTTTTAGCGGCTGCTATGAACGAGTCTTACTCATATTTGTTTTTCGATTTTCTGTGGAAAAACAATAACAACCGAACACGAATATATATATTTTTAATAATATGAGTACCTTATTTACCAGCTAGCATAATCGACAGCTAATGTTTCAATTTTCGATTGTCGACCAAGCAGTGATAAGTTCCAAGTAATCTAAGACTTCACTGGTATTAATTTAGATATTTGTTTCTTGTTGTTGGTAGTTTTTGAATTATTTAAACACCCCGGTATTATTTCATTTTAAATCCTTGAACAATGACTTTTCGTTCCATAAATCTGTAACATAAAATTTCGTGAAATATTTCCTACCAATGAACGAACGACACATCAAAGTGCCATCACGCATACAAAATCATTAGAGCTTTAGGGAAACCATCAAAAACAGTCTTTCAAACGACACATCGAGGTGCCATCACACAAACAAGATAATGAGAACTTAAGGACAACCATCAAATACAGTCTTTCATGTAAAGAATTTTGCAAAACCAGTTTTAAAAGTTTTAAAACTAACGGCCAAGTTATTAAGTGATGTCGTATACAGAAACCAGTGAGCACCAGTTGTGATGCCGTTCACCTTTGACCCCATCTTAACTCTAGGCCACCGTTATACTCGAAACCACAGGAAGTAGACCTCGAGATACAACAAGGTTGGATGTAAACGTATTTTCTTTCTCTTTCTGACTTTTTCATTTTCCGAGCACCCATTTTACAACTTTAGCCCCAAATTCTACAAAGGGCTGATAGAAGAAAGGCATACGGCCAGCTGCACCCGCTTCTGAACTTTTGGGCTATTCTTAGGTTAAATGATTTAATTGGCTGTCGCCTTCAGTTCAGGACTAACCCGAAAATGCAGCTCACGTTTATACAGCAACGAGCTGCGAACCATGAATCCTCAAATTCGCAGTTAAAGTACACAAACACTAGGTCATTCCCTGTTCGTGACTGTTTGGACTTTGATATGCGTAGTTTGGTAACTTCCTGTAAATTTATTAAACAAACACGTGCCGAGTATTTGAACTCAAAAACCTTTCTGTAGTAAGAACGACATTGTCTGCAGTAACTACTTTATTATTTAACTTTAATCTACATAGCTTATTCACATCGTATTGGTTGCACGTGTACTTCATACCTGCATTTTCCAACGAGAATTTTGGCTTATAAAGTCTCCAAAATAAATGTGCTTATTTTTTATATTTTTGAAAGAAATATTCTAATAAGGTTATTTCTCAGCTCGCAGGGAAGAGAAAACCAGTAACGTAGTCCGAGGTCTCTAAGTGCGAGGTTTCACACTGTTTTCATTGATTAGTTTGTAAATAAAGATAGCTTTCTCCCAAATTTGTTTGTGTATGTAAAGCCAACTTTCTCGCCAGGTTTGTTTGTGTAAGAGTCCTATAGCTGAATGTAAAACCCATCTTTCTTCCTCGGTTTATTTTGTGTGTGTATAATAGTCCTATAACTGGATATAAAACCTAACTTTCTCTCCAGGTTTGTTTGTATAATAGTCCTATAACTGGATATAAAGCCCAACTTTCTCTTCATACTTTTGTGTGTGTGTGTGTGTGTGTGTGTAATAGTTCTATAACTAGATATCAAATCCAACTTTGTGCCCAGGTTTGTTTGTGTGTTCTATAGTTTGATATAAATCCATCTTTCTCTACAGGTTTGTTTGTGTGTGTGTAAGAGTCCTACATCTGGATATCAAACCTTTCTCTCCAGGTTTGTTTGTGTAAGAGTCCTATAGCTGGATATAAAACCCATCTTTCTTCCTCGGTTTATTTTGTGCGTGTATAATAGTCCTATAACTGGATATAAAACCTAACTTTCTCTCCAGATTTGTTTGTATAATAGTCCTATAACTGGATATAAAACCCAACTTTCTCTTCATACTTTTGTGTGTGTGTGTGTGTAATAGTTCTATAACTAGATATCAAATCCAACTTTGTGCCCAGGTTTGTTTGTGTGTTCTATAGCTTGATATAAATCCATCTTTCTCTACAGGTTTGTTTGTGTGTGTGTAAAAGTCCTACATCTGGATATCAAACCTAACTTTTTCTCCAGGTTTGTTTGTGTAAGAGTCCTATAGCTGAATGTAAAACCCATCTTTCTTCCTAGGTTTGTTTATGTAAAAGTCCTACAGCTGGATATAAAACCTAACTTTCTCTTCAGATTTGTTTGTGTAAGAGTCCGATAGCTGGATGTAAAACCCATCTTTCTCTCCAGATTTGTTTGTGTAAGAGTCCTACATCTGGATATCAAACCTAATTTTCTCTCCAGGTTTGTTTGTGTAAGAGTCCTATAGCAGGATGTAAAACCCATCTTCCTAGGTTTTTTTATGTAAGAGTCCTACAGCTGGATATAAAACCTAACTTTCTCTCCAGATTTGTTTGTGTAAGAGTGCTATAGCTGGATGTAAAACCCATCTTTCTCTCCAGATTTGTTTGTGTAAGAGTCCTATAGCTGGATGTAAAACCCATCTTTCTTCCTCGGTTTATTTTGTGCGTGTATAATACTCCTATAACTGAATATAAAACCCATCTTTCTCTACAGGTTTGTTTGTGTGTGTGTAAGAGTACTACATCTGGATATCAAACCTAACTTTTTCTCCAGGTTTGTTTGTGTAAGAGTCCTATAGCTGGATGTAAAACCCATCTTTCTTCCTAGGTTTGTTTATGTAAGAGTCCTACAGCTGGATATAAAACCTAACTTTCTCTTCAGATTTGTTTGTGTAAGAGTCCGATAGCTGGATGTAAAACCCATCTTTCTCTCCAGATTTGTTTGTGTAAGAGTCCTATAGCTGGATGTAAAACCCATCTTTCTTCCTCGGTTTATTTTGTGCGTGTATAATACTCCTATAACTGAATATAAAACCCATCTTTTTCTACAGGTTTGTTTGTGTGTGTGTAAGAGTACTACATCTGGATATCAAACCTAACTTTCTCTCCAGGTTTGTTTGTGTAAGAGTCCTATAGCTGGATGTAAAACCCATCATTCTTCCTAGGTTTGTTTATGTAAGAGTCCTACAGCTGGATATAAAACCTAACTTTCTCTTCAGATTTGTTTGTGTAAGAGTCCTATAGCTGGATATAAATCCTAACTTTCTCTCCAGATTTGTTTGTGTAAGAGTCCTATAGCTGGATGTGAAACCCATCTTTCTCTCCAGATTTGTTTGTGTAAGAGTCCTATAGCTGGATGTAAAACCCATCTTTCTCTCCAGATTTGTTTGTGTAAGAATCCTATAGCTGGATGTAAAACCCATCTTTCTCTTTCGGTTTGTTTGTGTAAGAGTCATACAGCTGGATATAAAACTAAACTTTCTATTGAGATTTGTTTGTGTAAGAGTCCGATAGCTGGATATAAAACCCATCTTTCTCTTCAGATTTGTTTGTGTAAGAGTCCGATAGCTGGATATAAAACCTAACTTTCTCTCCAGATTTGTTTGTGTAAGAATCCTATAACTGGATATAAAACCCAACTTTCTCTACAGGTTTGTTTGTGTGTGTGTAAGAGTCCTACATCTGGTTATCAAACCTAACTTTCTCTCCAGAATTGTTTGTGTAAGAGTCCTATAGCTGGATGTAAAACCCATCTTTCTCTCCCGGCTTGTTTGTGTAAGTGTCCTACAGCTGGATATAAAACCTAACTTTCTATTGAGATTTGTTTGTGTAAGAGTCCGATAGCTGGATATAAAACCCATCTTTCTCTTCAGATTTGTTTGTGTAAGAGTCCGATAGCTGGATGTAAAACTCATCTTTTTTCCTCGGTTTATTTTGTGCGTGTATAATATTCCTATAACTGGATATAAAACCCAACTTTCTCTTCATACTAGTTTGTGTGTGTAATAGTTCTATAACTAGATATCACATCCAACTTTGTGCCCAGGTTTGTTTGTGTGTTCTATAGCTTCATATAAATCCATCTTTCTCTACAGGTTTGTTTGTGTGTGTGTAAGAGTACTACATCTGGTTATCAAACCTAACTTTTTCTCCAGGTTTGTTTGTGTAAGAGTCCTATAGCTGGATGTAAAACCCATCTTTCTTCCTAGGTTTGTTTATGTAAGAGTCCTACAGCTGGATATAAAACCTAACTTTCTCTTCAGATTTGTTTGTGTAAGAGTCCGATAGCTGGATGTAAAACCCATCTTTCTCTCCAGATTTGTTTGTGTAAGAGTCCTATAGCTGGATGTAAAACCCATCTTTCTTCCTAGGTTTATTTTGTGCGTGTATAATACTCCTATAACTGAATATAAAACCCATCTTTCTCTACAGGTTTGTTTGTGTGTGTGTAAGAGTACTACATCTGGATATCAAACCTAACTTTCTCTCCAGGTTTGTTTGTGTAAGAGTCCTATAGCTGGATGTAAAACCCATCATTCTTCCTAGGTTTGTTTATGTAAGAGTCCTACAGCTGGATATAAAACCTAACTTTCTCTTCAGATTTGTTTGTGTAAGAGTCCTATAGCTGGATATAAATCCTAACTTTCTCTCCAAATTTGTTTATGTAAGAGTCCTACAGCTGGATATAAAACCTAACTTTCTCTTCAGATTTGTTTGTGTAAGAGTCCTATAGCTGGATGTAAAACCCATCTTTCTCTCCAGATTTGTTTGTGTAAGAGTCCTATAGCTGGATGTAAAACCCATCTTTCTCTCCAGATTTGTTTGTGTAAGAATCCTATAGCTGGATGTAAAACTCATCTTTTTTCTTCGGTTTATTTTTTGCGTGTATAATAGTCCTATAACTGGATATAAAACCCAACTTTCTCTACAGGTTTGTTTGTGTGTGTGTAAGAGTACTACATCTGGTTATCAAACCTAACTTTCTCTCCAGAATTGTTTGTGTAAGAGTCCTATAGCTGGATGTAAAACCCATCTTTCTCTCCAGATTTTTTGTGTAAGAGTCCTATAGCTGGATGTAAAACCCATCTTTCTCTCCCGGCTTGTTTGTGTAAGAGTCCTACAGCTGGATATAAAACCTAACTTTCTATTGAGATTTGTTTGTGTAAGAGTCCGATAGCTGGATATAAAACCCATCTTTCTCTTCAGATTTGTTTGTGTAAGAGTCCTATAGCTGGATGTAAAACCCATCTTTCTCTCCAGATTTTTTGTGTAAGAGTCCTATAGCTGGATGTAAAACCCATCTTTCTCTCCCGGCTTGTTTGTGTAAGAGTCTTACAGCTGGATATAAAACCTAACTTTCTATTGAGATTTGTTTGTGTAAGAGTCCGATAGCTGGATATAAAACCCATCTTTCTCTTCAGATTTGTTTGTGTAAGAGTCCGATAGCTGGATGTAAAACTCATCTTTTTTCCTCGGTTTATTTTGTGCGTGTATAATAGTCCTATAACTGGATATAAAACCCAACTTTCTCTTCATACTAGTTTGTGTGTGTAATAGTTCTATAACTAGATATCACATCCAACTTTGTGCCCAGGTTTGTTTGTGTGTTCTATAGCTTCATATAAATCCATCTTTCTCTACAGGTTTGTTTGTGTGTGTGTAAGAGTCCTACATCTGGTTATCAAACCTAATTTTCTCTCCAGGTTTGTTTGTGTAAGAGTCCTATAGCTGGATGTAAAACCCATCTTTCTCTTCAGACTTGTTTGTTTAAGAACCCTACATCTAAATATAAAACCTAACTTTCTCTCCAGATTTGTTTGGGTAAGAGTCCGATAGCTGGATATAAAACTAACTTTCTCTCCAGATTTGTTTGTGTAAGAGTCCTATAGCTGGATGTAAAACCCATCTTTCTCTCCAGATTTGTTTGTGTAAGAATCCTATAGCTGGATGTAAAACTCATCTTTTTTCCTCGGTTTATTTTTTGCGTGTATAATAGTCCTATAACTGGATATAAAACCCAACTTTCTCTACAGGTTTGTTTGTGTGTGTGTAAGAGTCCTACATCTGGTTATCAAACCTAACTTTCTCTCCAGAATTGTTTGTGTAAGAGTCCTATAGCTGGATGTAAAACCCATCTTTCTCTCCAGATTTTTTGTGTAAGAGTCCTATAGCTGGATGTAAAACCCATCTTTCTCTCCCGGTTTGTTTGTGTAAGAGTCATACAGCTGGATATAAAACTAAACTTTCTATTGAGATTTGTTTGTGTAAGAGTCCGATAGCTGGATATAAAACCCATCTTTCTCTTCAGATTTGTTTGTGTAAGAGTCCGATAGCTGGATATAAAACCTAACTTTCTCTCCAGATTTGTTTGTGTAAGAGTCCTATAGTTGGATGTAAAACTCATCTTTTTTCCTCGGTTTATTTTGTGCGTGTATAATATTCCTATAACTGGATATAAAACCCAACTTTCTCTTCATACTAGTTTGTGTGTGTAATAGTTCTATAACTAGATATCACATCCAACTTTGTGCCCAGGTTTGTTTGTGTGTTCTATAGCTTGATATAAATCCATCTTTCTCTACAGGTTTGTTTGTGTGTGTGTAAGAATCCTACATCTGGTTATCAAACCTAATTTTCTCTCCAGGTTTGTTTGTGTTAGAGTCCTATAGCTGGATGTAAAATCCATCTTTCTCTTCAGACTTGTTTGTTTAAGAACCCTACATCTAAATATAAAACCTAACTTTCTTTCCAGATTTGTTTGTGTAAGAGTCCGATAGCTGGATATAAAACCCATCTTTCTCTCCAGATTTGTTTGTGTAAGAGTCCTATAGCTGGATGTAAAACTCATCTTTTTTCCTCGGTTTATTTTGTGCGTGTATAATAGTCCTATAACTGGATATAAAACCTAACTTTCTCTTCATACTAGTTTGTGTGTGTAATAGTTCTATAACTAGATATCACATCCAACTTTGTGCCCAGGTTTGTTTGTGTGTTCTATAGCTTGATATAAATCCATCTTTCTCTACAGGTTTGTTTGTGTGTGTGTAAGAGTCCTACATCTGGTTATCAAACCTAATTTTCTCTCCAGGTTTGTTTGTGTAAGAGTCCTATAGCTGGATGTAAAACCCATCTTTCTTCCTAGGTTTGTTTATGTAAGAGTCCTACAGCTGGATATAAAACCTAACTTTCTCTCCCGGTTTGTTTGTGTAAGAGTCCTACATCTGGATATCAAACCTAACTTTCTCTTCAGGTTTGTTTGTGTAAGACTCCTATAGCTGGATGTAAAACCCATCTTTCTCTTCAGACTTGTTTGTTTAAGAACCCTACATCTAAATATAAAACCTAACTTTCTTTTCAGATTTGTTTGTTTAAGAGTCCTATAGCTGGATAAAAAACCTAACTTTCTCTCCAGATTTGTTTGTGTAAGAGTCCTATAGCTGGGTGTAAAACTCATCTTTCTCTCCAGATTTGTTTGTGTAAGAGTCCTATAGCTGGATGTAAAACCCATCTTTCTTCCTCGGTTTATTTTGTGCGTGTATAATATTCCTATAACTGGATATAAACCCAACTTTTTCTTCATACTTGTGTGTGTAATAGTTCTATAACTAGATATCAAATCCAACTTTGTGCCCAGGTTCGTTTGTGTGTTCTATAGCTTGATATAAATCCATCTTTGTGTGTGTGTAAAAGTCCTACATCTGGATATCAAACCTAACTTTTTCTCCAGGTTTGTTTGTGTAAGAGTCCTATAGCTGGATGTAAAACCCATCTTTCTTCCTAGGTTTGTTTATGTAAGAGTCCTACAGCTGGATATAAAACCTAACTTTCTCTTCAGATTTGTTTGTGTAAGAGTCCGATAGCTGGATGTAAAACCCATCTTTCTCTCCAGATTTGTTTGTGTAAGAGTCCTACATCTGGATATCAAACCTAATTTTCTCTCCAGGTTTGTTTGTGTAAGAGTCCTATAGCTGGATGTAAAACCCATCTTTCTTTCTAGATTTGTTTGTGTAAGAGTCCTACATCTGGATATCAAACCTAATTTTCTCTCCAGGTTTGTTTGTGTAAGAGTCCTATAGCTGGATATAAAACCCATCTTTCTTCCAAGGTTTGTTTGTGTAAGAGTCCTATAGCTGGATGTAAAACCCATCTTTCTTCCTCGGTTTATTTTGTGCGTGTATAATATTCCTATAACTGGATATAAACCCAACTTTTTCTTCATACTTGTGTGTGTGTGTAATAGTTCTATAACTAGATATCAAATCCAACTTTGTGCCCAGGTTTGTTTGTGTGTTCTATAGCTTGATATAAATCCATCTTTCTCTACAGGTTTGTTTGTGTGTGTGTAAAAGTCCTACATCTGGATATCAAACCTAACTTTCTCTTCAGATTTGTTTGTGTAAGAGTCCGATAGCTGGATGTAAAACCCATCTTTCTCTCCAGATTTGTTTGTGTAAGAGTCCTACATCTGGATATCAAACCTAATTTTCTCTCCAGGTTTGTTCGTGTAAGAGTCCTATAGCTGGATGTAAAACCCATCTTTCTTCTTCGGTTTGTTTATGTAAGAGTTTTACAGCTGGATATAAAACCTAACTTTCTCTTCAGATTTGTTTGTGTAAGAGTCCGATAGCTGGATGTAAAACCCATCTTTCTCTCCAGATTTGTTTGTGTAAGAGTCCTACATCTGGATATGAAACCTAATTTTCTCTCCAGGTTTGTTTGTGTAAGAGTCCTATAGCTGGATGTAAAACCCATCTTTCTTTCTAGATTTGTTTGTGTAAGAGTCCTACATCTGGATATCAAACCTAATTTTCTCTCCAGGTTTGTTTGTGTAAGAGTCCTATAGCTGGATATAAAACCCATCTTTCTTCCAAGGTTTGTTTGTGTAAGAATCCTATAGCTGGATGTAAAACCCATCTTTCTTCCTCGGTTTATTTTGTGCGTGTATAATATTCCTATAACTGGATATAAAACCCAACTTTTTCTTCATACTTGTGTGTGTGTGTGTGTGTGTAATAGTTCTATAACTAGATATCAAATCCAACTTTGTGCCCAGGTTTGTTTGTGTGTTCTATAGCTTGATATAAATCCATCTTTCTCTACAGGTTTGTTTGTGTGTGTGTAAAAGTCCTACATCTGGATATCAAACCTACCTTTTCCCCAGGTTTGTTTGTGTAAGAGTCCTATAGCTGGATATAAAACCCATCTTTCTTCCAAGGTTTGTTTGTGTAAGAGTCCTATAGCTGGATGTAAAACCCGTCTTTCTTTCCAGATTTGTTTGTGTAAGAGTCCTATAGCTGGATATAAAACCCATCTTTCTTCCTAGGTTTGTTTCTGTAAGAGTCTTATAGCTGGATATAAAACCCATCTTTCTTCCAAGGTTTGTTTGTGTAAGAGTCCTATAGCTGGATGTAAAACCCATCTTTCTCTCCAGATTTGTTTGTGTAAGAGTCCTATAGCTGGATATAAAACCCATCTTTCTTCCTAGGTTTGTTTCTGTAAGAGTCTTATAGCTGGATATAAAACCCATCTTTCTTCCAAGGTTTGTTTGTGTAAGAGTCCTATAGCTGGATGTAAAACCCATCTTTCTCTCCAGATTTGTTTGTGTAAGAGTCCTATAGCTGGATATAAAACCCATCTTTCTTCCTAGGTTTGTTTATATAAGGGTCCTGCAGCTGAATATGAAACCCAAATTTCTTTCCAGGTTTTTTTGTGTAAGAGTCCTACAGCTGGATATAAAACCCAAGTTCCTTCCCAGGTTTGTTAGTGCAAGAGTCCTATAGCTGGATATAAAACCCATCATTCTTCCCATCTTTGTTTAAGAACCCTACAGCTAGATATAAAACCCATCTTTCTCGGTAAGTTTATGAGTTGTAATATTCCTATAGCTGGATATAAAACCCAGCTTTCTCCCAAGATTTGTTTACGTAAGAGTCCTATCTCTGGATATAAATTCCTGTTTTCTGGAACTGTTTTAAATGTACTACCACACGTGGTGAAAGACCGATCGTATTTTTCAGGTCACAGAAGCCGTAAGAGTGGTGAGTTTTTGGTAGAATATTAACTTTAAATTATGGTAGTAGGTACCACACCTTGGACATCCTGGTAAAAATAGAATTAGTTCAAAGAGAAGAAAGACCCTTTCGACACAACGTCGTATGTTACAGTTTCAAATACCAGGATTGTTCTTTCTTTCTCTTCTAATTCTCTTCGAACTGTAGCTGTGTTCATTTGTTGGATTAGTTTAAAGGTATTCCTAGGGTTATCTGTGCTAACCGTTTATAATTTTAAGGCGATAGACAAGAAGAAAGGAAGACAATAGATCAATAACACCAACCGTCAACTCTTGGGCTACTCCTTTATCAACGAAAAGTGGGATTGCTCATCAGATATAATGCAGCCACGGCTAAAAAGGCTAATATACTCAGTAACGGGATTCGAACCCGCAATCTTCGGATTACTCAGTTTTTCAGTTATCAGGCCTATTTTGTTCTAGTTAGCGTTAAGTTTCAGCAGGACACATTCTCAAGAACATCTGAGCCTTGTCTTAAAGTCACTTCAATTTTGCTGCCCTGAATGCTACCCTCGTTAATAAGTTAATCGAATATTTTTTATAGGTAAATGATAGTGACATAGTAACGTCGGTGATATGTTAATATATTTGTGATTAGCCATAAGTATTAATAGAGTGATGCTACATCATAAGATCGATACATTGGGGGAGCGTCCTCTTTGATTGTGCGGACAGTTATTTTAAAGCTGTACTAATTCCCAATACGTTCCTATTTGTGCCATATCTAAAGGAACTTCGTAGGCCGTGAATTGGAAGATGGTTTCCCATTACTAATTAAATATCATGTGAGATTTTTGCTGATGATAATTCTTGTCTCACGCGATCTGTGTGAAGGTCTTTAGGTAAGGACCGAGGACTATTAATACCTTAATATCGGAAACACATTACTCTATCGACAGCAAAAACGTTGTTTGTGTTTGTTGTTTTTTATCAGAGTTCCATTGGAGCTGTGACCATCGCGAGGAATCGAACCTCGGTTTTTAAGGTTGTAAGTATATAAACTTGCCACTGTCCCAATGAGATACGTTGGGAAATATAAATTAATTATATTGTTATTGCGTACGACAATAAATTAAACTGGTCGTTTTTTGAACTAATAGATAAAACAGAACCGTCTTGGATTCAAGCCTGTTTAAGAAGATAGGTTATATCTTCTACGCCCTCACTTTTCACGCGCGTTTAGCCTTAAAGTCAACTTAAGTGTTGAATCATCCAAATGTTATGAAACATTCCACAGCCATACAAGGGAACCACAGGCTTGTTGCTATGGTACCGATGTAAACTGAATTATTACAAAAACTTGGTTACTCGAGCTTGCTCAGCAACCGTCATCATGTTATTAATTTTATTCTAACTTAAATAAGCAGTAAAGTATGACCACAATATGTAAGCCTAACAGATAAAGAAAAATATTAGTTATTATTAATAACGACCTTGCCCCCCAGTGGCTCAGCGGTATGTCTGCGGACTTACACGCTAAAATCCGGGTTTCGATACCCGTGGTGGGCAGAGCACAGATAGCCCATTGTGTAGCTTTGTGCTTAATTCAAAAACAACAACAACAAAAACAATAACGACCTTATTAAAATAAGACCTCTAGTGGTGGTATGTCTGAGGATTAATACCACTAGAAACCGGGATTCGATACCAGTGGTGGACAAAACACGTGTTGTCCTTTCCGTAGCTTTGTGCTTAATAACAAATAGAAACAATAAAACAGGCTTAGCGACCAATGTTTAAGGTCGTTATGTTTCTGTTTTAAGCACTGTGTTTAACAGGTCAGTAAGTACTTCCAACGCATGGGTCTTTGTTGAGACGGCTAAAGCTAGAATATGAAATATAAAAGATGTCTGTCTCTTTTTTTAGAATTTTTTAGCAAAACTACAGAGCTAGCTGGCTGCATATCAACATCCTATTTTTGAAATGATACACTAAAGCAAACGCCCTCCGCCAATTCCCGGGTTACTCTTGTCTGACCGAATAGAGGGGTTTCACTGGCATCGATGGCCAAATTTGCAAGCACGTTTTTGAGGCAACGTAACACGAAACACAAACCATAGGATTTAAGTTTGTTTGTTTTGAATTTCGTGCAAAGCTATATGAGGGCTATCTGCGCTAGCAATCCCTAATTTAACAGTGTAAGACTGGAGAGAAGGCAAATAGTCATCACCACCCACCGCCAGCTCTTGGGCTACTTTTTAAACAACGAATAGTGGGATTGCCCATCGCATTATAACGCCCCACGGCTGAAAAGGTGAGCATGTTTGGTGCGACTGGGATTCGAAACTGCGACTCTCAAATCACAAGTCGAACGCCCTAACCACCTGGTCACGCCGGGCCCTGGAATTAAGTTCCAGGCATGACTACCCACTGGGCCATGCATAGTGCAAAATTAAAGTTGAAGAGTACAAAACACATTATTTCTGGCTGTCCAGAACACCATAATCACCTGAAATTAACACTCTAGAGAGGAAGAAAAGTCCCATGGATTAGCAGGAAAGAAGGGTTTTGTTTTTCACGTATTTCAAATGAATGAATATTTTACAACGAAAAGTTCCAAAACAAGCACGCACTAAGAAACCGGCACACTGTAAAGCTGCTCGTTGGAAAAAAATCCAACGACTTGTCTGACGTAGGCGTAGTAACATCACGAGCCTAGTAGTACAACATAGGCTGATGACACCATCTGGCGCTTAGAAGCAACTTGACGTTTAAGGTCGTGATATGTCGCACTGTTTTACATTGTACTGTATACGGAAAACTAGAAGATAATTTCCCAGCTGTCCGAAACCTTTTATGACTTTCTTACCAAGAAAACTACGATGGAAAACTTTTCCTAATATAAAGTTTGTTGTCGTTTTCATTTCATGGCATTTCCTCCAACAATTGGAGTTTGACTTTGATGTTCTACGAAGTCTTTGGTCTTTCTTGACGTATTTCAGATTTGATGAATGTTTCTTTACATCCCTTTGATCTCTATCTTCTAAAAAAAAAAAATAGTCGTATTAGTTTCATCTTTGGAATAAAGTATTCAAATCAGACCTCGTTCTACTAAAAACGTCTCCGCCCTTTTAGATGCGGACCAATCAGCAAATTTTACGTGATGCACCAAAACGATCATTTATATACTTGACTTCAAAGTCACGTTTTTCTTCCAATTTTTTTTTATTAATTCCATAACTGAACTTTGCAAGATCCCTGATCGATTTTCCCCAACATCTATCTCCATCCTTCATTACCTTCCTTTGATCTCAAGGTTTAAAGAACCCTTAACTAGTTAATTTTTATATTTTAGTCTTATTCATCATGCATGTTACTTAAGCCTTTTTATTTTAATACGCAACTCGAGGTGAATTCCATAATGTTGTTGCTCTATTATATGACCGGAGATGTAGTATCTTGTGTCAGGACAAACATGGTTGTAGTATCTTGTATCAGGACAAATATGGTTGTCGTTCCTCCTACTATTAGGGTTCTATCAGTATTACTTAGAACTCAGATAATGAGTTACGATCCAAGCTGTTTCCGACAGAAGAGTTTTTGTGCCATCACGTTCAATACGTAATAACCAGTTTTAAAATGTAAATGTTTCAGACCTGGGATCAGAAGTTGTTGTTTTTTTATCTAAAACTAAGTTACTGCTTCTCACACTTTGTGCAAGTTACATTTTACTGTTGTTACTTTCCCTGTTCCATTACACCTTAAACACGTGAATCTTATGTTAAACAATTAACATTGGTTTCAAAGTAAAGAAAAGTAAAAATAACTACAGATAAAAAATGCATGTTTCTTTCAAAAAACATCTTACTGAGATATTAGTAAAAATCGATTTACTAATTCTATAATTTTTTTCATTAAGCTGTAAAATTATACTTTATCGGATATCAAAGCTATATTGGTCCAATAATTAAGAGTTTATTTAATGAAGCAGTACTGTTTTATCAGAGCTTTATTGGTCGAATAATTAAGAGTTTATTTAATGAAGCAGTACTGTTTTATGAGAGTTTTATTGGTCTAATAATTAAGAGTTTATTTAATGAAGCAGTACTGTTTTATCAAAGCTTTATTGGTCTAATAATTAAGAGTTTATTTAATGAAGCAGTACTGTTTTATCAAAGCTTTATTGGTCTAATAATTAAGAGTTTATTTAATGAAGCAGTACTGTTTTATCAGAGCTTTATTGGTCAAATAATTAAGAGTTTATTTAATGAAGCAGTACTGTTTTATCAGAGCTTTATTGGTCTAATAATTAAGAGTTTATTTAATGAAGCAGTACTGTTTTATCAGAGCTTTATTGGTCTAATAATTAAGAGTTTATTTAATAAAGCAGTATTGTTTTATCAGAGTTTTATTGGTCTAATAATTAAGAGTTTATTTAATGAAGCAGTACTGTTTTATCAGAGCTTTATTGGTCGAATAATTAAGAGTTTATTTAATGAAACAGTACTGTTTTATCAGAGCTTTATTGGTCTAATAATTAAGAGTTTATTTAATGAAGCAGTACTGTTTTATCAGAGCTTTATTGGTCTAATAATTAAGAGTTTATTTAATGAAGCAGTACTGTTTTATCAGAGCTTTATTGGTCTAATAATTAAGAGTTTATTTAATGAAGCAGTACTGTTTTATCAGAGCTTTATTGGTCTAATAATTAAGAGTTTATTTAATGAAGCAGTACTGTTTTTCACCATAGTGGTTTTGTTCTTTAAGGAGTAACATTGAGTCAACAACTCTATCTTTTCTTTGCCTCCGTCAAGAGTGGTTTACAGGGAAGCTCTCTTTGGGTATCATCTGGAACAGAACCAATGAAGACAGGGATCTCTTCAACTGAGAACCTCAGCTGTTCTTTCAGTAAAAACGTTCCTAAGTGCGTGCATCCTCCATACAAGTGTATCTCGCGAATCTCTTGACTGGCAAGAAGCGTTGAGAACGGATTGCCTATTATAATCAATCACTTGTTTTGTTTTTTTCTTGTTGAAACGGTTTCTTTTATTACGGGCGAAGCTACGAGAATGATGTTGACACAGCTACACTGTAAGTTGTATCTACATCTTGAAAGTTGAACATTTCATTTCTCTATTAGGTCTTCTAATGTTGAAAATTAACAATATTTAACTTGATTCATAAAAGGTTTGCTCGCCGTCTCTAATTTTCTATTGATAGAGTAAAAAAGCAGTTAATCAATAGAGCCCAATGCCAGCTTTCAGACTACTCTGATTTGATGAAGTAATTTAACCTTTACTTTTTGTAAGAACCTGTGGCCGAAACTGTGAAGTTTGACTGTTTTTTCTTGAAAAGATTCACCTTGGATTCACAGTTATGGAAGCTAATTACTAACCGACGTCAGGCCCACTAGTATATTAAACAAATCGAGAGGAACAACGAAGACATCGTTCTAGTAACATCTGGTTATTTGAAACATACAGTATTATGTTAAACTGAATATGAAAGTAAAGTAACACAATTAACATAAAACACGTGACAAGGTTATTAGAGTTACATCTTGAAGGTTATTATTCCAAGGTTGTTAAAAGTAACACATCACAGATTATCACTCCAAAGTTATTAGAGTTACACCTCGCAAGTTATCACTCCAAGGTCATCAGAGTTACACCTTGAAAGTTATCACTTCATAGCGATAACAGTCACACATTAAAAGATATCACTCCAAGGTTATTAGTTACACCTCGCAGGTTATCACTCTAAAGTCATCAGAGTTACACCTTAAAATATATCATTCCATTTTTAACATAAGTTTATCCAAGATTTTTTTGTCCATGGAATGTTTAGTATCCCCATTAAATTCTCTACTCAAAATCAGTAACAATTCTGATAGTGCATATATTTTCCTCTGCTTCCCTATGTGTAACGACAGTTTTGTATTTCAGTAAATATAATCTTTAAGATCAAGCTGAAATCGTGCAAAGTTCATAAAAACAGGAAGAAAAAACGTCTCCATTCTATTTGGATGCCTTTAAGAAAAAGTTTCCATCGCAATTAGCTCGGTTTATTGACTGTTATCTATAGGTTAATCCCTGGATATGATCACGTGATTCACCTTGTCACGAGGCTTATGACATTCTTTGTACCAAGTTAGTATGAAAGCCGTTTAGAGCCCATTGTAACTCTTGAATAAGCCATACCAGCCGCCATGATTTGTTTTTCAAAATTTCGCGCAAAGCTACTCGAGGGCTATCTGCGCTAGCCGTCCCTAATTTAACAGTGTAAGACTAGAGGGAAGGCAACTAATCATCATCACCCATCGCTAACTCTTGGGCTATTCTTTTACCCAAGAAAAGTGGAATTGACCGTCACATTAAATCGCCCCCATGGCTGAAAAGGCAAGCATGTTTGGTGCGACGGGGACGCGAACCCGCGACCGTCGGATTACGAGTTTCACGCCTTTACCCACCAGACCATGCCAGGCCCCAGCTACCATGAATAATGGCTTCAGTTGGAGAAGCAGTCTTTAAAATAAGTAAGTGCGCTCAGTTAAATGAAACATTTCTGTGCATTATGAGAAATACGAACACCAAAATTAAAGTGTTCGAGAAAAGATACGCCAATGCCAAACAACGTTATTACGGGACATGTCCGAATCGATCCTGATGTCATAGGTAGATATCATAGGTACAAATCGATTGAAGTCGGACATCAAGAACGATTAAACTTAACACCTCGCTGACTGCAGTTCCTTAGTGTTTCTTTCAGGCACAAGCCAGTTGCCTAAAGCTTTGTTAGTTCTCTAGTTATCAAAGTACGAGTGAGGTAACGCGGATAATGAATTCATGGGCGCGTGGCTAAAGATAAATACTAACTACACGACGTCTTACGACAACAACAAAAAGGGAAACACGACGAAAACATAATATTTCTCAAAATAATATCAGGGTAAAGTGATGTCCTTTAAAACGAAAATCTTCTTGCCCACGCCTGATGGATTCCCCTCTTCCAAATGTTTCTTTTAACCTGTTTACTGCCAAGTATTTCAGCTGCTACAATACAACTCTAATGCTTCTTCAATTTGTAACTTTTTCGTGATACCATTTTGGATCGAAAGTGAAACAATTTGTAAGTAGGTCAAATGCATGTATGGTGCTGATATCTAGCGTTGAAGTTAGGCATTACTGAGAACGAATTAACTCGTCCGTGGCACTGTGTTACCGATCGGCTTGGACGAGTTATCTCGTCTACGGCACTGAACAGGTTAAACTTGACTAGATAGTAAAATTAATTTTGGATTAGTAGGCAAATCTTCCACTAGGATTTCTATTCCAAAGTAGTGTTATATAAGTACTGGCGAAAAAGAAAAAAAAATACACACAAGAAATGACAAAATATAAACGAGAGTTTTATACGTTAATAACGAAATCTTTTACATTATAAGTGATACCTCTCTAGGCCTTGAGGAAAATTAATTAAAAGAAAAAAATTTCCAATTTGAAAGCCAGCCTTGACTACATGTGCAGTTTTCCTGACACTGAAACTCACTGCTGACGAACGAAAGCAGACATTTCATATTAAAGCAGTTTTCTAGTTCACTTGAATTGAACGTTTTATCGATGTTTTTTGTTCACTTTTAACAATAGCAGGAAGCAATAATAGAATATCAAATTCTGGATTTGATGATTAGGTTTTTAAACATACAACAGGATTTATTATTATAATAATAAAACATCATGGTGATTATCCAAGCTAAGCCTTCTTTTGTGTCTGGCTTTTATTGTAAATTATAAGAACGTTATGTTCTAATTCATCGCTGAAAACTCTACCTCAGAAATTTTCAAGTTAGTACGTTTTAAAAACCCTCAGATGTCCTTACGTTTTGTTTTGAATTTAGCGCAAAACTACTCGAGGACTATCTGCGCTAGCCGTCCCTAATATAGCAGTGTAAGACTAGAGAAAACCACCCACCGTCAACTCTTGGGTTACTCTTTCACCAACGAATAGTGAGATTGACCGCTACATTATGACGTCCCCATGGCTGAAAGGGCGAGCATGTTTTGTGCGACAGGGATTCAAACCCGCGACTCTGAAATTTTGAACGATCTAATAATGGCTTTCCTTTGGTGCGACCGGGATTTTAATCCGCGACCCTCGGATTACGAGTCGAACCACCTGGCCGTGCAGGGTCCCAGATGTCATTGTAACGAAATACTTTAGTATTTATTGTTAAACCTGATTAGTCCCCGGTAGAGCAACGGTAAGTTTACGAATTTGGATCAACTACAATCCTGGGTTCGATTTTCCGTGATGGGCACAACAGTTAGTACGTCTGGATTTGTTTTAAAATAATCAAAAGGTTTAATAACATATCAAGAGACATACATTTATTTTTACATTAATTAACTACAAAACCCGGTAGTTACGACACAATACTCGCTACTAATGAATCTCGAGTTTGAGTTCCGTTGCAGAACACGCTCGTTCTTTCAGTCGTCCTGGCGTTATAATGTTTCCATCAATCCCAAAAGTTGTTTTGGGGTGTTTTTGACAAGTTGGCTTCCCTCTAGAAGAGTAGAGGCGACTGTAGCAGATAACCCTCGCCTGCATAGTTTTGCGCAAAATTCAATAAATAAGTAAACTATTTCTCACGTAAACCATGCTATATAGCAGATATGAGTAACACATTAAACTGTCTGTGTTTGTGTTTTCCAATAACACAGCAACATCGGACTACCGGCTGAGCCCACCGAGGGGAATCGAACCCCTGATTTCAGCGTTGTAAATCCGGAGACTTGCCGCTGTACTAGCGGGGGGGGGGGTAACACATCAAACTAATAGATAGTTCAATATGTTGTCTTTCAATATCAGTAGTGCATATTAAGGGTTGATGTTGATGTTTTGAATTAAGCACAAAGCTACACAATGGGCTATCTGTGCTCTGCCCACCACGGGTATCGAAACCCGGATTTTAGCGTGTAAGTCCGCAGACATACCGCTGAGCCACTGGGGGGCTCATGTTAAGGGGATTTACACATTTTAATAATAAAGTTAAAAGAAAACAACCTCTACACTCCAAATAAACGTTCTCTTATAAATTTATTATCAAAAGTTTGACATGTTTGTTTCTTAGTACAATCTTTTAGGTTAGTTCTACCGAATGAATATTATGCAGTATAACAAATTATGCACTTTTCGGGAGCATCAGTGAAGTAATTTGTCCCCCTATTGACAAATTTTACGTTAAATATTCCTTCAAAAGTATGTCCGATTATTATGCACATCTGATTATATTTATCAAATTAATACCAGGCCTACAAATTTTTAACACAGTTTTCTGTATTCACTCCTTTAGGCGTTTTCAATAATTAAAAGAATAAAAAATATGTGTGTTTTCTTACAGCGAAGCCTCGTCAGGCTAGCTGTTAAGCCCGTCGATGGGACTCGAACCACTGATTTTAACGGTGTAAATCCGTAGACTTACCGCTGTACCAGTGAGGAATGTTAGTAGAAACTGATTTATATAATTATCGTGTCGTCCGATTTGCGTTCGTTGTGCCCCAGCAAGATCGATGAGCTCTGTACCGAGCGAATCTCGCCGCAGCCAATGGATACGACAAGCATATTATTACACAATAATATAATTCTTCATCATTCCTGAAAAACTAAAAGAATTCGGTGTTAAAAATATCATAGGTTTAACATTAACGTCTTGTGACAAGTATAATTAACTACAGTGTTACTTCGTGAACATGGAAAAGGTGCTCACACCATATAGGATGTTGAAAATACATATTATTAAAGACTTAAAAAACGGAATGTTTAGTTGACGATTTATCTTGAATAAATAAATATTTTTTTATTTGTTTAATTCTTCACAATTTTTTTATCATCCATGAATGCTCATATTTAGACAATTTTTAACATTGTTGATGTTAAAATAAGACTTACGAATGGTTGAGCATAGCTTGTTTCATCTCTAATTGGATTCAGGGGTTGGCCTTGAAATAGGGGCTACAGACTTCGTCGTTGGCCAATCGGATTCAAATCCGTATGATAACAAAAATAATCTCTGCGGACTTTTTGATGTGAGTGCGTTATAAGAGGTGCAGTCATCTCTTCAATATTGTTGGCAATAGTGTGCTACTGACTGGCTGATTTGTAGCTTTGTAAAATATATACATTTGTTCTCAACCTTTACTACAGTTAAAACGAGATTACTGACGAGACTTTATTAATTCTGAGACACTTTAAGGTGTGTTTCAGATGATCCTAGCCTGGTTTAACTTCTGTTAAATATATATCATTTTCCTCTTGCTATGAATCCTAGCTTATTATCTTTAGGTTAAATTTTTCGTACGTTTCATAATGTGTACCTACCTTATCTGCGTACATGTGTTTACTATATCCAATTTTTTGATATCTGTTTCGTTCAAAACCAGAACCCACTGCACGGATCAAATGCCAAATTTTAGTTTTGTAAACCCTCCAGATACCGATGGACAAATTTATTAAACTCCTTGGCAAATTTCAAGCTAGCGTGATTAACAAGAAACGTTGGGTTAACAGTTTCTTCTAAGTTATATAATGTTTGATTATAGTTTAGTGAAATTAGCCCCGGTAATATCGTTTGTTGTTGTTTTACTAATGCGATATTTCGTTGTATATTAAATCATGTTATTACAGTTCGTATTTAATATACCTTAAGTCATTCGACTGGTTTCACTTTATTACACCCAGTTTCTCGCCCTTTAGACCACACGGGTGGGAAGCGTTTATAAGTTGATTGCACGAGCTGTTCTTGTCGAGTTTCATTACGTATCAACGTCACGTTACCTTGGTTAATTTTCTCGTGTGATTTATATTTTGAAGCTTATTAAACTAATATTATATCCTCACAATACACATTTTTAGTCTTAAATTTCAATAGAATCCTGTATCGCTTGGTATTAACATGTCAGAAGTTTCCAAATCGTGATCGACTTATGTGCCTTTGTTTAAGGTGTTTAATATTTGTTTCTTGCATAATTTCTTTGTAAATTTTTTCAAATACATGAACGTTTATAAGGTTGTTTATTTTTAATTTCACATAGAGTTATTCAAGGGTATCGGGGTTAGCCGTTTCCTAATTTAGAAGTTAAAGACGAAAAGGAAGGTAGCCAGTCAACACTACCCACCGCCAACTCTTGAACTACTCTAATCGAACAGTGGGATTGAGCGTCACATTATAAGGTGCCCACGGTTGAAAAGGCTCAGATGTTTAGCAAATGGGTTTCGTTCCCGTGACCTGATGATTGCAAGTCGAGTGTCCTAATCATCAGACCATACATTTAAGAAGTAACCTTACGTTTCTATACATTTGTAAACTGTGTGGATTTCAATAGAAGAAAATGGCGTTTGTAGTTAATGGGCTATTCTACTTTTGTTTTGGGTCCTGGCGCGTTCTGACGGCTGGAGCACTCGACACGCAATTGCGGAATCAAAACCCTTACTGAACGTGCACGCCCTTTGAACCGTGGAGGGGTATAAAGTGATGTTCAACCCTACTTTTCCTTAATAAAGTGCCAAAAATTTGGCAATTCTGTTCGCTAGATGTCATCCCTCTAGCACTTCAAAATTTGGGACAGCTAGTACTAATAACTTACAAGTAACTTTTTCTGAAGCCTTCTATTTTATAGTTGGTTTCATTATAATCTATTGGACACGACATCTGCATTATTACCATAACGTGTGAAGTCAAAGTCAACTTAAAGTTCTCACGCTGGTTCGATCATATATATTTCAATCTAAGCCCCACAGTGGCTCAGCGGTATGTCTGCGGACTTCCACGCTAAAATCCGGGTTTCGATACCCGTGGTGGGCAGAGCACAGATAGCCCATTGTGTAGCTTTGTGTTTAATTCAAAAAACAAACAAACAAATCAATGAGTGTAATTCGCTACTGACTTACCGCATATTACGTTATTCTAACTGTTGAAACTTGCTCATCGTATTTTTACTTCCGCGGGCACCTTCTCTACGCTAGCGCCATCTAGTTTACAGGGAGTAGAATCATAGCTAATAAATAACAGAAATCTCATTGTCTGTTTCAGAATTTCGTCCAAAGCTACTCAAAAGCTATCTGAATACTAGAGGCCCAAACGTGAGAAACGCAATGGGTCACGAATCACCAGTCCTTGGATTTACAGTCAGAGCATGCTAACCATAAAGTCACTCTGGGCGCATAACAAACCGTAATGAAATTCGTAATATAATACTGTCAAAAATACTTTAAAAAGCTAACGTCTTCTCAATTTTACCAAAGCCACTTTAGGGCAAATTGTTATGATAGTATTTCTCGTCATGCAACATTTCTCCAAAAGTATGGAAAATTAAACATTTTAACATATACCGTTTCTCCAAAGGTA
Source organism: Carcinoscorpius rotundicauda (assembly GCA_011833715.1). Lineage (NCBI taxonomy): Eukaryota > Metazoa > Arthropoda > Merostomata > Xiphosura > Limulidae > Carcinoscorpius > Carcinoscorpius rotundicauda. The sequence goes on from CM022402.1 coordinate 5,348,060, forward strand.
TGGTAAGTAAAACATTTTAACATGTAACATTTCTCTAAAAGTATAACAAATTAAATATTTTGACACGCAACATTTCATCAAAGGTGTGGTAAATTAAACAGTTTGACACATAACATTTCATCAAAGGTGTGGTAAATTAAACAGTGACACGTAACATTTCATCAAAGGTGTGGTAAATTAAACACTTTGGCACGTAACATTTCATCAGAGGTATGGTAAATTAAACATTTTAACAAGTACCATTTCTCCAAAGGTATGGTGCCCCCCAGTGACTCAGCGGTATGTCTGCGGACTTACACGCTAAAATTCGGGTTTCGATACCCGTGGTGGGCAGAGCACAGATAGCCTTGTAGCTTTGTGCTTAATTCAAAACAACAACCAAACGTATGGTAAGTTAAACATTTTGGGATGTACCATTTCTCCAAAACATTTATTGTCAACTTTTCTCACGATACGTTTCTTTCCATGTCAAACTCATATACCTTTAAAATAGTAGAAACTCTCACACAAACTACAACTCTCTAAAGGCTATGTTTATGTTTCCCGAAGTTAAACTTTAGGATCACTAAAACACAAAGAAACCTCAAATTTATACCTCAGCTTTCCTTCGTCTAATATCTATTTGTAGCTGAGATTTAGGATCATTGAAACATAAAGAAACTTCAAATATAGGCCCCAGAAATCACTGCATTTTGGTTTAAATTTCTATGTACTTCATTAATTCGTGGTCAATTTAAAGTAATCTGATAAAAAGGATTCGACAGCTATGATTGTAGCTAAACTAAACGCATATCTTGAGAAGAAAGACGTAATTAATGTACGTCGTTAACTGCTTTGTTCTGACGTCATAAACTTAAGTAATAGAACGTCGCTTGTTGATGCTGACTGTTTGCATTGGATTAGTGAGATATATTATAAACTTTTATATATATTAGGCCTAAAAACTCACTGGATTTTTGTGATATGTGAAAACCAGTCGGTATATTATTCCTAATAACTCTTGGCATGCCATGGCCAGGTGGTTAAAGCACTCGACTTGTAATCTGAGAGTCGCAGGTTCGAATTCCCATCACACCAAACATGCTCGCCCTTTCAGCCGTGGGGGCGTTATAATGTTACGGTCAATTCCACGGTAAAAAGTACCCCAGGAGTTGGCGGTGGGTGATGATGACTAGTTGCCTTCCCTCTAGTTCTACACTTATAAATTCGGGGCAGATAGCCCTCGTGTAGCTTTGCGCAAAATTCAAAACAAACCAACCCTAATCACGCACAAAATAAGTGATATGTGACAAAATTTTATATATTAAGCCTAATAACTTACAGGAATAGTGATTCTTTCGATATATTAGCCCTAAAAATTAATTCTTGACCATCTTTCTTTACAATGCTTGATTGCAATACCAACTCCATACCAACGAAAGAATGTTTGAAAACTTAGCATCTAGTAATAAAAAGCTAACATCAATCCAACGCTTTCATATTCAAGGATTTAGCTGGTGTGTATTTTTAACCTAACTTTATGAAAGTTGTAAACTTGACAGAACTTAGATTTAAGTCCTAACAAAGCTACTCGAGGGCTATCTGTGCTAGCCGTCCCTAATTTAGCAGTGTAAGACCAGAGGGAGGGCAGCTAGTCATCACCACCCACCGCCAACTCTTGGGCTACTCTTTTACCAACGGCTGGGAGGCCTCGAGAAAACTAGGCTGCACGAGAAAATATACTAAAATAACACAACGAAAAAACAAAGTTGGTTTTCTGTTACGTAGCTCTGTTATTTTAAAGCAATTAAACTGCTATACGAAAATCAGTGCCGATCGTCTAAGGCAGAACGAGTTTTGTTTTAGCTTTCTCTCTTTCTGTTCAAAATACGATGCCGCAATTAAATAGGCTTTCTCTTTGACTGACCACAAGAATTATATGGAAGACTGAGAAATGTTCATAAGAAGTAAAAAGTAGAATTATTAAAGAAACGTTTGCCAGTTTAATAAAACTCGTAACCAAAAAAAGTGTCGCTTTTCTCTTAAGCCTACTGTTAGTTGGCTCAGTTAACTTGCACATAATTTTCACAGGAGTTACCCGCTCTTGAAGTTTACTAAACCATACTTTATAAAACAGTATTTGATTGAGTTCCTAAAATATAAAGTACGCAAACCAAAGATGTGTAAAAAAAAAGAAAAATAACACAAAATATGGAAAATATTGATTCAGTTTCCATGTTTAGGTTAAAAGTACAACTTGAATACAAGTCGGGTGTGGATTCGTGTTTCCCAAAATGGTAAAAGTTGTATAAATTTTTATGAGGGCCATCAAAAATAATAAATTAATTTGAAATCTAACTTAAACAAAGAGCTGACAAAGTTATGTTGAATTAATGAAATGATACAGTACGTCGAAAGGAGATGTTATTTTTTTACTTCGGCACTAGTTTTCAACCAACATTTAAAGTATAAGGGGGAACATTTCAAAATCATGTTTTATACGTTGTGAGCTTCAGACTAAAATAGATGGGAACCATTGTTCTAGAAGGGTTGCCCCCCAGTGGCTCAGCGGTATGTCTGCGGACTTACACGCTAAAATCCTGGTTTCGATACCCGTGGTGGGCAGAGCACAGATAGCCCATTGTGTAGCTTTGTGCTAAATTCAAAACAACAACAACAGTCTAGAAGGGCTTCTTTCAAAATAATCCATCGAACGACCAAAACAGTAAATTTTATTATATGCAATATAAACCGGCCGTTCAAAGGTTTATATCGTGAAAAACTACTCGAAAAAGCCGTTATTTTCAACTTTCTATTACGTGAAGTATAGCGAATGAACGTTTACTCTCGAACGCAAAGTGCAGAACAGCCAAAAGAACTCACACATTTCGAATTACAGGCTCTCAATGTAATAGTGTGATCAAAATTTTGAAAAGTACAGTTACTGAATTGGATATAACACAGTAAGTAATATTTTCTGAAAACAAGAATATTCTTCAAGTTTATGACGTGATTACGTTGAAAGATCTAGAAATATTTAGTCATTCAGGATAAATTATTTAGTTTGGCTGGATGTTATGGTGTGTCATTATTTTCATGTTGTATCGAGAAAATAATTACTCCTATGTTCAGTTTCGTTTACTAAAACACTTATGCGAGCTTGTGTTGGGAACATCGACAAAGGGTTTCTTTTTCATAATTTAACTAATTATTGTAATTACAAAAACTCAAAGAGAAAGTTCAAATCAATAATAAATAAAACCACCATGACTATAAACAAGACCAAACTTCATATTAAAATTACAGAATTAAAACAAGTTATCACGACTTTAAATACAAGGCCAAACTTTACGTTAAGCCTAAAGTAGTAGTACAAGTTATCATGACTATTATATACAAGACCAAACGTTAAGCCTTGAGTATGAACACAGGCTGCAGCGATAAAGTGTAAAGACCATAAACTATTTTACTTATCTTATAATTTATCAATAAAAAAGTAATCCTTAAGTGTTTTTGTTTTAGAAATTCTGGTTAAAAACTGCAATTTTTTTTTAAATCAACGTTCTAGTTTTACGTGGACATCTAAGCGATTAGTTACTAATAACATAATCTATAACGTTAATAGTACAAAATACTTCACATTTATTTCACTTCAATGCCTTCACAAACGAGATAAAACGTAATTTTTCAGACTACCTGAAAAGCGAGGCAAGTCACGACATTCTGTTTGGTCCTTAGAATTTTTTTTTCTCAGATGTAATTTATTATTTGTGATAATGGACGATACCTCTTATGTAAGTTACATTTAGTGAAATTCATGAACTGAGAGTTACCTGTCGTCAAAGTAAACACATACTGCAATGAACAGAGAAAGTCATTTCAAGTGGCTGTTTTAGTAGTTGCTATGTTTTGAGTGCAAAGCTACACAGTGGGCTATCTGCACTCGTATGGATTCGAACCCTTGATTTTAGTGTTGTAAGTCTATAAACCTACGGGAGATAGCTGCTTTTGATTCACACAGGATAAAGTTGTGAACAGGAGATTAAAAGAACTGTGAAAAACAACCTTCAGCCATCTGTAAACTTTAGTAATAAATTCTATTAAACACGTGTGAAAACTTGTGACTTATAAAATTTGACTTGCTAACAGTAGCCAACAAACGAACTCTGGAGTAAAACAACAGTGGTGAGTGTGGACTACCAGTCAATCAGATGAGACTTAAAAAAAGTACAAAAAAACATACTTCATTATAAAAATTGTTCTTTTAAGACGTAAATACAAAATATTTAAGCAAGCCAGCATCAAAATTCTGTTAGAAAAGAAACTTGCCCAAGATTCTCTTACAAAAGACAATCCAATGGGTCAGCGGCAAGCCTGGAAATGTTAACACTAAATTTGGTTGTTGTTAAGCGCAAAGCTACGCAAGGAGATATCTGTGCTCTGCCAACCACAGCGATCCAAACCCAATAAAGTCGTAAGTAAGCCCGCAGAACCATTTAGGTTCCCATACTCATGATAGACACAGCACATGTTCACTGCGTTGCTTTACGTTTAACCTATGAAAACCTTTGGAGAAAAAAAAGTTAAAAAAGAAAACCAGCACTAAGATTCGATTACAAAAATCACACCTCTAACTGGTGAACCAGAAGTTTAGTGAAGCAAACCAGAATGACACCGGTAGTCATAGTAACATGTTAATCTTGACGTCCGATTAACGGTCCTAACATAACAACCACAATTATCCTTATAACTTCACCATAGCATGCTGAAATTTGGTAATTACTTGAGCACAACCTCAACACGATTGATAAAAAACATTTCAATATCGTGACTTTCAGCTAACGATCCAAACACGAGTTCTGGAATCATACTGATAAAATATTGTCACCTCCACAAACCTTCTAATAAACACAAACTATCGTAATCTATATGAACAACATAACTTGTTTATATTATTTCGTGTATTGAATTGAACTACTTTAGTTATTCTACTTACAAACAAGGCTTTTAGCGGGTCCACCAAATTACTGTTAAAATACAGAGAAGGTTCTTTAAACTCCATTAGGCCTATTACTCTAAGCCAGAAGTTTTATGTTTTTTAATGTACAGTATACATCACAACGCAGACTTTATAAAACTCGTAATGAACCCTAGAATCCTATAAAAGGGTTAAGTTATATAGCAATATATTTAAGGAAATGGATTTCCTCAAACTCAATTATGTTAAAAGCTTTCTCCAAGTAATATAGCCGTACCTCTCTTAGGCTTAGAGAAAATCCATTCCTCTCAATCTAGGTCTAGAAGGCGTCGGCTGGCGTTTAATTTATGCCATAAAATTCTCTTTATATATTATTAGTGGTTAGTATTTATAATTCCTACAAAAATGTTTATATATACACATACCTTCTATAAAAGTATTTCCTTTTTTAAGAAAACAAAAGATAGTTGCAAGAAAAAAAGTTTAAAGAATTTTACAAGACCTTTCCAAAGTTCCTTCTTTTATTTTTTACATATATTAAATTTTAAACGTGTCTTGTGTATTTGTGAACTGGCCCGGCCTGGCCAAGCGTGTTAAGGCGTGCGACTCGTAATCTGAGTGTCGCGGATTCACATCCCCGTCGCACCAAACATGCTCGCCCTTTCAGCCGTGGGGGCGTTATAAAGTTTCTGTCAATCCCACTATTCGTTGGTAAAAGAGCAGCCCAAGAGTTAGCGGTGGGTGGTGATGACTAGCTGCCTTCCCTCTAGTCTTGCACTGCTAAATTAGGGACGGCTAGCGCAGATAGCCCTCGAGTAGCTTTGCGTGAAATTAAAAACAAAAACAAACAATATATATGATACGTTTCGAATATAAGAAAAAAATCTCGTTCTTCCATTTCTATTGTGTATAATTTCAATATAATTTGACGTAATCACATATCTATTGTAATAAAATATTATATATATGTAAAAAATTATTAAAATGTATATGGCAGCAACTAAGACATTCTTAAAATTCGTCTTATTACTGTACGAAGGGTGTATAAGTGCTATAAATTCACGTCTTAAGAAACTATTTTATTTAAAGTTAAATTTATTGTTTACTTTTCATTATAAACCCTTGTATGATATCGATTACTAACGTATTAAATTTAATACAATAAATGAGTTTAGGTTGAAAAACCATCATTAAATTAAAACTTTTTCCAGAAGGTGAACTTCCGCAGCGCCCCAAAAAATGTTCCGTTTCAGTAGTAAATAAAAACAAAATTAAAATAATTAAATATTTTTATTGGTTGTTTCTGAGGTTTGGTGCGGTCAAGTGGTTAGGGGATTGACTCTGAAGGTCACAAGCTCGAATCCACTTCCAATCAAACGTTATGACATCATGGGCACTCCCAGTATTCTCTGGTACAAGAGCCCAACAGGTGGCTCCCTTAGTATTTTACTGGTAAATTGTGAACGAGTAGCGTGGATAGCCATCGTATAATTTTGCGCGAAATTCCACACAAAGAGCCTTGTTTTTGAAATTCATGTGCCGTGCCTGTCATTGACTACAGAGTGCACAGTTCTTCTCGTGATTAATTGTATGTGCGCGTTTTACTGAAGTTACGACACTGCAACGTTAACCGACTTTTATGTGACGTAATTGTTATGTCTACTAATTGACTGACAAACAATACGACAGACGGTCTTCGCCCCTCCTATCAGCGAATTTACTGTGAATAAGTGTTTGTATAAATAAACTCATCAAAGCATAAATTGTTGATTATTATTTTGTGCATTTCTAAGTATTTATGTTTAGAGTTTAATAGCTGTTGTATTTTTTACTCATATATGTATACAACTATGAGGTCAATACAATGCGTGAGCCAAGTGTGACATCATTCACTATTTACCAAAGGTAGGACTGAGATCGAAACCTTGCAGTTCGATCCTACATCGCTGATTGTTTTTTGAGTAAATGTTTATTTTACAATTTTGGTGCACGTCTACACAAGGGCTATCTATATAGCTTCCTTCCTTTTGAACTCTGTGATACACTAGCAAAAAGACAACTAATCAACACCATCTATCACCAACTCTTGTCTGACCAAAGGGGGTGATTTAAGTGTCATTTCCACAGCGCACAAACGGAACACAATTTTGCAGCAGAGGGACGTGAAACTTTTGATGCAGTTTGTCTAAATTTTAATAATTACCATTTAAAGTAATATAAACTGAATAACTCACCAAACAATTTCTCCAAAGAGGCAAAGTTTATATCTTTTCGAAAGTTTCGAGACAGCGTAGTATAAGATAAGATAAAAATGTTTGTATTTACACTGACATGTTATCTGTTGATATATAATATTGATACGTTGTGTTAAATGTCACCCTTGACATTACAACATTCCCCAACCAATATTTTATTACTTCAACATCTGAACGTTATAAATTATCATTATTTCTAGGAATATATAAATATAAATATATTCACTTGTAACCTTTATGTATTCTTATGAGTTACGAAACCACCAATATTCCATTTGGGCGTGAATTTGCGACACTATAAGTGAGGTGTAGCGTGATCACTTCCGTGTTTCAAAACCTGTTTCTGGATTTAGCTTATCACAAATTTCGCATTGATACTGATTTTCACCACCTCGTTCTTAAATTTGCACAGGGGTCCGCACCTACTGAAAACTGGCTGTCCCAGTTTGGACTTATCTATTATTATCTCTTTCCTAAGGACTTTAAAATAACAGATAATTCATGGTGTTGAAATTCTGAAGTGTAACATCGCTAGAGACGTGTGACTATAAACAGTTAAATATAACTTTATATTTTTTAATACCACTATATAGCAGTATATGCTTGATCATTGGACTTAAAACTTCAAAACTTTTCAGGTCATATTGGTACCCTAATGCTGGAAACACTCTTATAAAACAAGTGGTTTTATAACAACGCGATGATAGTACAGTATCTTTAATAATTTTAAAGTAAAAAAAAAACATTCTAGATGATTTACATCTAAAAAGGTCTTGTTTTTTGGAGTTTGGTTGAATCATAAGATATAAAACTTCATATAATTTGTAGCAACACGATCTCAAACTGAGAAGTCACCTGGTGATAACTTTATGTAGCGCTATAAACTGTTTATTTCTTGTTAATCCGGTTCCTGTTTGTGAGTAGCTAGGCGACGTAACGAGCAACACGAAACAAGCTTTAAGTGTGATTGTTATATTTAAAAATTCTGAGTTTATTTATGATGTTATCTTGCAGGAACTTGGAGTTGGTCTAATGTTCTTGTGGAATTCTTGGTGGCCCGTCACAAGTATAAATTATAACCCCTAAGGTTAGTCTTTGTTTTAAAACTTAGTGTGAGTATGTATTTATTTATTACTTACTATTTTAGGACTACTTTTAAAAAATAGTGTAAGTTATGCTGGTCGTTTGAAAATCTGTTAGTTTTACTGTTATTGTTAAGCCTTGAAGCTTTTATTGCTTATTTTACTTTCGCATATATTAACCAAACTTGAAATATAACTTCATTATAGAGGTAATATTTGCAATGAGCCTCGTGGTCCATTTTGACAACAATAAGCCTTTAACTTAAACTTTTAGTTCTAAAAAAAACAAAAAAAACACCCAAATCCAGTTTCCATCTAACGTTTTGCATTGCATTTTAAATTACAGGCAGCTTACGATGACATTACACATTTTCTAATAAACCAGTATTTTTCACTTATGAAGCATTACCGAGGCTATGATAAATGGAGTTTTCACTGTAAGGTTTCCTGCCTGTAATAATCGTATTATTAAGTTAATAATAGTGCCTTCGGTAGAACATTTGTTGGTAAAGATTGAAGGAGAGATATTAACATAACATTTGAGTGTAGAGGTTATTATATAAGAACAGGTAAATATCCAGCAAGTTAGTTAACAGAATTGGTAGTGTTGAAGGATCATCTGTTTTCATACTTAAGTTTGAGAACAGTCAGTCTAGAGGACAACACGGATATTATAAATATTGTAAGTGTGAGAGTTATCTTCAGGTAAAATGGTTGCATTATTCTAATCATTGGTCCTTTTAATGGGTCATTTTCAGATGTGATGGAAACAGTAAATATAAGGAAAAGTTTGATGGATGATTGAATGATAATGAGTTTGTTTTTTCTTTAACTGTTTAAATTAGTGACTGGAATTGTCCAAGCCTCTTTTTGTGAGTTGTGTGTTGCTAGTGGATCTGTATATTTAAAATAGGTATGTGAAATCCATCACAAGAGCATTACTGCAACAGTTACTTTGTCTGAGCTAATCTGAATACACTTGTATCTAATTCAGTGACATTTGATGTTCAGTCTTCGACTAAGTTGGAGGGGTGGCATTTTTTTTTGAGTGAGAAATGTATAAATATGATAATCACGGGAGATGATGCACAATAAACTTACAAACATCCTGACAGATAACCTTGTAATACTGGACACTGGTGTAGTGCATTATTACAAATTTCAGAGAAAAATTTGTTTAGAATAAGTATGTTTTTTTTTTTATTGTTCATTACATGTTCATGAGTTTTATACAGTTCTCTGACTGTTTCAGAAATGCCTTATGGGTCATATTTTGAATTTTCTTATCATGTTGAAAACCTGCTATTCAAAGGACTAAGCTGCTCGACAGTTGGAGGTAAGTAGGAAAACAACCATTTGTGATCGACATTGAAAATAAATTCTGATGTATTTTTAGTTTTAATATGCTTTCCTTCTTCCTGTCGAGCATGAAACCATTTGTAAAAAGAAACTGTTGGTAAGAGTCTCAAAGGTTAATTCTCTTGGGTTTACTGAGTACTCCAACATGTAATGTTAGAAATTAGCAGCTAAAACTGTTTTTACATAGCCCCCCCTGAATGTATAGAGAAAACACAAGAACTTACATGCAGAATTTAAAAGTTTATTTAACAACTAATTTATTTTATATCTCTCTCTCTTAGCTTTCGTAACCGTAACAGGTGTACGTTGTATGAAATTAATGGGGAATTATGTTGTCACACAGAAATCTTTACATAATTGTAAATTGTAATTTTATATTGATACTGATCTCACTCGTCCTTTCAATTTTATTCTGCACGTGACGGGTACACTCTAACCTCTGTATTTCTGTATAGGTGTGATGTTACTTATTGTTATATGCAGTGTCTGATCAAGAGAATCACAGAGCCTAAGCACCTTCTGTTCGTAGGCCCTACCTAACGTTAAGCCAAAAGTTAGATAACTTATAGGTATTATAAATTCTGGTTTGAAATCAGAGTATTTATATACTTGTTGTTTGTGTGTTAATACACTGTATTTAAATATCGGGTGTATATTTACGTGAATTTTGGTGTAGAAACTAATGCATATATTCAATGTATCATATAAGTTAAAGATGTAATAAAGTTTTTACAGTAAAATGTGTATTTCATGTTCTCATGTTCATTACTTTTTGGCTGTTGAATATTAATTTTTAAGGAAAGTTTTCATGGACCCATAGTTTTTGTAGGCTCTCAAATTTTTGTAGGTGCTAGGTACTGCCCTGGTTATACATGTATAACTTTATGAGATTGGCTGTATATTAATACATAAGTTAAACTTCATGAACATTCTGGTGAATTAACCTGTTTATGTGCTTTTGCTATAACATCAGGGCCATGAAATAGTTGCCAGCCCTATTTGGGTTCTGGTAGTTATATTTATAACTGGTTGGTTGGTCAAATGCTTTTTGTAATTGTGGCAACTGTAGTTTCTCACTATTTTATAAACTAAACATACACACACACATATATATACATAGTGAAATTAAATAATTTACATCTTAATGAAGTTAAACGAATAGACAAAGTCACGAGGAAGAACTGCATTAAAAACAACAAATCCCAACCTCTAATTAATTATATTATAATTGGGATTGTAAGATGTATCCTAGATTTTGGAGGTGACTGAAGAAGTAGGACCCACATTGCAGTAGGGATACATCATCTATCAGTCTTAACCTTCAATTCACTAGTGTCACATGAGAAAATTAAAAATTTAGAGAGCAAGATGTAGGTGCTGACAATGTCCCACATCTTTATCACCCTTCACTGTCTGCACACAGTTGTGGAAATGTGACTGCTCTTATTCTAACTTAGGAATGTCTTTGTAGACCACATGCTGCAGTGTGAATATCTTTGTAGACTACACATTATTGTAGCATATAGTAACCTTTGTTATCATTAACAGGATTTTTGGTGAATGATGTTATGCTGTAAAAGGACAAAGCAGAATTTTTCCCAAATCCATATATAAATATGGTTAAATAGATGCCATTTTGGCTAAAAAAAGCTAAGCCATTACAAAACTACTTTTAAGTGTAGATGAAACAACATTAGCTGGAAAGGTAACAACTCTCATGTGACTCACATTATCAATAAGAACTTGTGAGTTAAAGCACAACAACATGACATCCACATTATATCCAGTTATGACAAAGGACTTTCCCAGTACAAGATGTCATTGGTTGGCTGGGATGCAATGAACATTGTAATGGTTGGGATGCTAGTAATGCTATCAAGTTCACTGATGGCAACTTTTATAGAACAAAATGCATTAAGTTGGTGTGTGTGTTTTTTCTTATAACAAAGCCACATCGGGCTATCTGCTGAGCCCACTGAGGAGAATTGAACCCCTGATTTTAGCCTTGTAAATCCAGAGACTTACCACTGTGTTAGTGGGAGGCCTAAGTTGGTGAACTTTTTAACTTTTCCTCAGTTAAAACAGGTTTTAAGCATTTGTAACTCCTCTCTGCCACCTAGAGATGATGGCTAAGAACTAATTAGAAATGTCTTATAATACTAGGTATTCACTTTTGGCCATGCTTTCTGTAATCGAGGATAAAAAGAAATAGTCACTGTTGTCTAATTACATTTAAAAATGAAGCTTTATTATGAACATTTAAAAGTCATAATATTTAGTGTAACCTAAATGTATCACGATTATAAATGTATGTATAACATCAAAAAGTCATGTGGAAGTGCTATTTACATTCATGAATTTATGTCTGCAGTCAATGAATAAGCATGCAAACTCTGAACATGGGCATTAACAATGTTTGGTCAAACTTCTTAGTAGTATTTTCTCGTGGATGGAAGGCCTCATCTGTATTTCCAGTATCCACCAGTTAGTATTGTCACTGACACTTGGAAGTCACCAACCTTGATTACCTTCACTGCAGTGTCCTTGTTTGACATTGTGGTGTGTGCCCTCGTAGGGCTCCATGGTGGATGGAGTCAGTGGGCACCGAAATCTCCCTTTCTTTATTATGGATACTCCAATTATAAATCTTAATAACATGATGAAAAACAGTCTATAGGTAAACGACCATGTCTTGAAAATTCTGAGCAGCAATCCTCACCATCCGTACCATACGTATGCTCATTGCAGTGGCAAGGATCATGGTGCCTACGAGTATGAAACAGACCCTCATTGCATCAATTGCAATGGCCCAAACTTGTCCTACTTTTGTTTTTGCCCTAAATGGTTGAACGAAAAAGAGGTGCAGCGTTTTAAAACGATTCATAACATTACTTATGAATAATTGCTGTCCACCACCTCATCTCGGACATATGCTGCTGCACTTCCTTCCACAACTACAGTGGGAGTGCAGACAGATCTCTCTGTGCCTCCGAAAGAATCATTCTCCAAACAAATGATAAGTCTTTTGACCTCCATGGTTAAAAAAGTTGATGAATCAACTTCAACACCTATCTCTGTCCCTTATATACATTCTACCAAACCCCAAGATCCACATCCTTTGGTTCCAGGTACAGACATTTCCTTGGATCCATCTTTTTCTCTCACCCCAAGATGTAAAAAAATCATTCATACAAGTCCTCAGTCTCTGAAATCCCCTTTCAACAGCAAAGACCTGCCTAATCAACCCAGGGCAGGATCCATGGAGGTCAATAGACCTTCCTTGAATAAGGACAATAAGGAAAAAAAAAATGTGGTCATAAACAGAAGGGTTATCAACTCAATTTGCCAACAAGTAAATGACAGGCTATTTGATGGATGAGTGCATCATTCAGGAACCTCTTTCTGTGTTTTTACAGCCAAAATGTTTATCTACAGAACCCTTGCTCCAAGTTACATATAATTGTCCTCTTCACTTGTGGACATCTAGTTGAATTAGAATATATAAGAGACTGTACTATAAAATATTATGGACATTAACTGGTAATTTGCCAGGTAGGTTGTGATGCTTCTTCAGAAGTTAAGTTTGAGAGTACTGGTTTCAGAGTACTGCTTGCAATAATTTCACATGTTTAGAGCAGCTCCAATCAATGGGTTAAATAGTAACAAGGAACTCTAAAGGCTACTTAATTAGAGCTTCACTTCAAATATTGGTTTTATTATTTAACAGTTTTAAATGACAAAATACTTCTGTAGATGAATATATAAGAAAGTAAGAAACAATCATTGTCCTTTTGTACAGTATTTTGTTACTGTTATGTTAGATCCAACTGTAAATGTTTACAAACATTTTAGTTATTTGATTCTAGACTTTAAATGCTCTGAAACGTTTCCACAGAGACCACTTTCTTTATAGACTCAGAAGAACACCCTGAAATGTTAAATAACCCTTTCTACAATGATTCTGAAGAGCACCCTGAATTGTTAAATAACTTTTTCTCCATTGATTCAGAAAGTACCCTGAATTGTTAAATAACCCTTTCTACATTGATTCAGAAGAGCACCCTGAATTGTTAAGTAACCCTTTCTTCATTGATTCAGAAAAGCACCCTGAATTGTTAAATAACCTTTTCTTCATTGATTCAGAAGAGCACCCTGAATTGTTAAATAACCCTTTCTACATTGATTCAGAAGAGCACCCTGAATTGTTAAATAACCCTTTTTACATTGATTCAGAAGGGTACCCTGAATTGTTGAATAACCCTTTCTACAATGATTCAGAAGAGCACCCTGAATTGTTAAATAACCTTTTCTTCATTGATTCAGAAGAGCACCCTGAATTGTTAAATAACCCTTTTTACATTGATTCAGAAGAGCACCATGAATTGTTAAATAACCCTTTCTACATTGATTCAGAAGAGCACCATGAATTGTTAAATAACCCTTTCTACATTGATTTAGAAGAGCACCCTGAATTGTTAAATAACCCTTTTTACATTGATTCAGAAGGGTACCCTGAATTGTTAAATAACCCTTTCTACAATGATTCAGAAGAGCACCCTGAATTGTTAAATAACCCTTTTTACATTGATTCAGAAGGGTACCCTGAATTGTTAAATAACCCTTTCTACAATGATTCTGAAGAGCACCCTGAATTGTTAAATAACCTTTTCTTCATTGATTCAGAAGAGCACCCTGAATTGTTAAATAACCCTTTTTACATTGATTCAGAAGAGCACCATGAATTGTTAAATAACCCTTTCTACATTGATTCAGAAGAGCACCCTGAATTGTTAAATAACCCTTTCTACATTGATTCGGAAGAGCACCCTGAATTGTTAAATAACCCTTTCTACATTGATTCAGAAGAGCACCATGAATTGTTAAATAACCCTTTCTACATTGATTCAGAAGAGCACCATGAATTGTTAAATAACCCTTTCTACATTGATTCAGAAGAGCACCCTTTTTACATTGATTCTGAAGAGTACCCTGAATTGTTAAATAACCTTTTCTTCATTGATTCAGAAGAGCACCCTGAATTGTAAATTAATGAGACATTATTCTGGGACTTCATGGATTGAAAAGTTGTGAAATGTAAACTGTTTGCTTTTGAACACTTTACAGAACTTTATTTTTTGGTTTCCATAACAGTAGAAATTAAACAATAATTATTCTGCTTTGTTGAACAGATATGGTTTGCTATAGCAGATTGGTGGCTGTTATTTATCTCCAAGCGTACATTTTGAAGTACAGCAATTTTGTTTTTAAAAACAAATATTAGTGTCAGTTGATAACACGATTATTTATTGCTAGAAAGATGTCTGTTTAAAACTACAGGACTTTAGTTTCTTTAATACAACACATTTGGTTTATAATTTCTATGTTTTCTTTTATTCAGGACTGATTGGATTATGTGTTTGTGTCGCAGTTTTCACTGTCTTATATGAATCAATGAAACTACTTCGCTACTCTCTCGCAGAGAAGTGTAAAAAAACCTTACTTGTAAAGGGTAACGTGAGCCGATGCAGTAGCCAGGAATCGGAGACCAACAGACTTGATGATTACCCACTTCTTCATCCTCATTTGTTTGATGTTCTAACTTCCCAGTGGTAAGATTGTTGTAAAACACACATGTACACACATATATGTTAAATTTAGTGATGTGTATTACATGTGTAACAATGTGACGTAAGTTACGATATGATACTTGTTATGATATCTGTTTGTTTGAGCATGATAACAGTTTATTTTATGAAGAACAAGCATTAATATTACAATAAAACATTCTAATAATAACTTGGGAAATTTCATTTTAACACGTAGCCCAGTGTTGTTGGAATACCTGCGAAGAAACACGTGTTGTCCAATAGCAACTAGTGTTAACAGGTCCTTCTGTGTTGAGATATGCAATGCAGTGGTGACAATACGATATGCACATCTTTGGGCATTATTTGAAACACATTTGTTGTTTTCTGTCTCTGTTCAGGTACCTTGTTCTGTGTGGTGTGGTTTTATCTTTAAGTTGAGAAACCATCAACAAATAATTATTATTCTTGTAAGTTTAAGCACCATAAAGAGATGATTATAGTTTTAGTAAGTTGAGACACCACCTATAAATAATTATTATTTTTGTAAGTTTAGGGACCATTTATAAGTAAGTATTATTCTTCTAAGTTTAGGGATCATTTATAGATAAATATTATTCTTGTAAGTTTAGGGACCATTTATAAATAAATATTATTGTAAGTTTAGGGACCATTTTTATATGTAAAAACGGCTCTTCTGGGCCCAGAAAACACTTCAAATAGAAGAGCGAACAACGTTTCGACCTTCTTTGGTCATCGTCAGGTTCACAAAGAAAGGGTTACTGGCCGGAAGCTGACCACATGTTTGGAAGGGGTTGTATAACTGAGTGTTGCAATGTAGAGGGCGCGGTTTGAATATATAATTTTATCTATAATATTAATATAGGTATAATGGTGTTCCTTTATATTGGTTTATTTTGGGTTTAAGTTGTTGTATAAGTAAGGCTTCTTTAATTTTTCGTTTGTTTATGTTTGTTTCTTTATTTAGTATTTTAGTGTTTTCTATGGTTATGTTGTGTCCATTTGACTTGCAGTGTTCGAAAACGTGTGAAGGTGACTTTTTATGTTCTTTGAATCTGGTTTCCATTTTTCTACTTGTTTCTCCTATATAGAAGTCGTGGCAGTTATCACATTGTATTTTATAAATAATGTTGGTGTGGTGTTTGTCAGTGTAGTTCTTACATAGTATAGACCTTAGTTTTGTGCCTGGTTTTTGAATAAATTTAGTGTTAACTGGAATGTTATATTTTGTTACTAGTTTTTGCCAAATGTTGGTTATTTGTTTGCTGATGTCAGGAATATATGGTATACAGCAGTATATGGTTTCGTGATTTTTTGATTCGTGAGATATATTTACTTTTGTTGGTTGCAACACTCAGTTATACAACCCCTTCCAAACATGTGGTCAGCTTCCGGCCAGTAACCCTTTCTTTGTGAACCTGACGATGACCGAAGAAGGTCGAAACGTTGTTCGCTCTTCTATTTGAAGTGTTTTCTGGGCCCAGAAGAGCCGTTTTTGCATATAAAAATTCTCAACAAGTGGGTTTCTCGACATCACTGATAGGGGCCATTTATTAATAAATATTATTGTAAGTTCAGGCAATGTCAGCAAATAATTTTTGTTTTTCTAGATTAAGGTGCAGTCTATGTTTAGTTACTATTTTCTTCCTTGTGATTAAAGTAGATTCTTTATATTTTATTTTTCTATCTTGAGGTTAAAGTTGAAACTGTTTTATTGGTTTATCTTGAATTATATTTTTTATTGTTTTGTATTTAGGGTGAGTGTACTATACACACACACTTTTGTATCTTCTTATTTCTTGATTCAAGCCAAATATCTGTTGGCTGAATTACCATAAGAAATGTATTAATTTTTGAGGTTAAGATACAATATAAACATGTTAATTATTTGATTTTATAATTCAGGCTTGGACGTTTTATGCACATTTTGCTATAATTTTCTCTCTCTAGGCTGAGGGTTCACCTGTTTCAGACTGTTCTATACACTGTGCAGGTTATTATGGGATACATGATAATGCTTGTTATCATGAGTTTTAACATCTGGCTTTGCTTGTCTGTTGTCTTTGCATCTTGCATCAGCTACCACGTATGTAGCATCCACATCTTTAACCGACCCATTTTGATACCCGTTGAAGTGGTGGATAATACCAGTTAAGAAGTAATATTATGGAATAACTTCTGTTAGATGCTGGTAATGCAAGTAAGATAGGTCTATATTTCTGGAAGAAAAAACAACAACCCGAAACTTACGATGGACAGTTGTATAGTGTTCCCATCTGAGAAGACCTCCACTGTGGAAGGATCATAAGCAGCAGATTAATTTACTCTGTGTAGTTTCATGTTCATGAAAATGGTCTGTGATGCTATTACTTGCATAATTTTAAAGGAGTAATTTTTACATCTATAGAGTGGAGACTGTGTTACACAAGGTATGGTAAAGGTAACTTACACAGTTGTTTTCTTTAGAACCTTATTTGATTTTGAACATCCTTCCTAGAAACAAACAATAATTAAAACATCTTCAATTGTCTTCATCACTGTTGCATAGTGACTTCCACTTCACCCAACACACCTATAATGTATTTATATGTTTGATTTCAACTTAACATAATTTCAGATTTTGTATTCCTGTTTAATTTTGCTTAATTATTTGTGTGTTCAATTTATACAGAAGGCAGAAACAGTGTCTGGAACAATGGGTGTGTAAAAAGAAAACTTTGGAGACGACTCAAATGGGTAGTGAAAGAACGCTTTACAAGTAGGTGATGATGACGTAAGCTTGTTTAAAATGCTGTACGTCTGTAATAAAATACATTTCGCCATCCATTCAAGTTGTCTCCAGACTTTAATTTCCTAAAACGTGAGTTGATATCTTCAGAACTTTAAAGTCAAAACTTTACTCATCAAAAGATATTCCACATGTTTCAGTTTTGTTTACTATTCATGGAACTGTAAGTTGATTATGCAACATGTATTGACAGTGCATAAGCCATATCAGATTGTTTAAAGATTTAGAACTGTTATTGACTAAACATATTTGTTTGTATTCTAATCCTTTGATAGTATCAAATGGAATGGAGGACAATCCAGGTAACTGTCACGTCTCTGCAGAGAGACGTACTATTTTTCTTTCTTTTTTTCCAAACTTTTATATTGACTCCCGTTCCCCTATTTCTTGTCTTCAAACTATGTATTGTTATACCCAAATTAACCCATTGGATACTTTTTTAATGTATGCCTATAGAAGGATTTTACAGGATAATAGGTCAAACACAAATATTTATATTTTGGGTGTTCCTAAACAGTTGTATTTACAGTATTCAAGATGAAAATTGGCACAAATATATATTTTTATGTGGCTAACACACTGACACACACACACACAAAAAAGTCGAATTTGCCAATTTTGAATCTTTATAGGGGAGTTGGAGCTAACAAAAATAGCATAATTTAGGGGTTTTTGGTCAATTACTCTGCTATACTTTGATGAATTTACATAGAAGTTGGCATAATGATATGTTTACAAGTTACTGCACACTGACAAAAATTGTGGACTTTCCCAGTTTTAGTAATTGTAGATGTCACACAAAGTACAATTGTAAAGTTGAATATTCTGTCACATTTTGGACAACTTGTATTAAATTTGGTACAAGGATACTTTTTTCACAATAGACAATTTGGGGATGTTTGTCTTTTGCTCAATCTTTCAGCAGGGAAGGCACAATATAGGGGTTTTCCGAATTATTCATGTGTACATCAGCCAATTCACATAGGACTTTGTGCAATCATACCTTCCAGCAGATCTCAAGCATTGATAGAGACAGATTTTTCTGGTTTCAGAATTGGCTATGTTGGGATTGTGCGGTGGAAACGTGTCGTACTGACTCACGAATGTTGACTTCTTTAATTTATTTTAACTGCCTGGTTCACTAATAATACAACCCAGAATGTTCAAATAGCAAAAAGTGAATTTAAAACTCAGTTTGATGACATCTGTAGAGAAACAAACTCAATACAGATTTGTGTCAACGTATATTGCTGCATATATTTAGCAAAATAACCAATTTAATTTTTGTATCTTTTCCTTTTCTGACATTGTCACCAAATGTTTGTAGAATTAGTTCTGTCACTGAAGTATAACATTTCCAAATCTTAAGATAGAAATTTGTTTATTAACCTAACTTCAACGCTAGATGTCAGCACCATACACGCATATGACCTACTTATAAATTGTTTCACTTTCGATCCAAAATGGCGTCACGAATTTGCCAATTTTGAATCTTTATAGGGGAGTTGGAGCTAACAAAAATAGCATAATGTAGGGGTTTTTGGTCAATTACTTGGCTATACTTTACAAAATCAAGAAGCAGGGATAATTTTTTTCTGCCGTCACAGTTTTTCTTTGTAATTGTTTTTATAAACCAGGTTTGTAATTATCATCCATTGCAATACATTTTTCTTAGATTTAGATAATAGGTAATATGCACCTAGTAAACTATAGAAATTTTATTAAAAGTAAAGAAGGTTAGGTGAACTTAACTGGTTTGTTTGTCATGAGAATGTGGGAGAAACATTTGTTTTTCTAATTGATTGTAATGATATTGTTGGGCAAGATAAACAATGATTAATGCATGAACATTTTGATTCATTTTTGAACAGATAATTGCACTTGTGCACCTAAATTTGATCAAAGTGTTTTCAGAAACTGTTTTCTAACCTGTTTGTTCATCAGACTATACATTTATGTTTTAAAATAAGTGCATTGTATATTTGTTCAATTGTTAAATTAGCGAGTAGTAATGTAAACTAAGGTTTTCTACGTGTGTAAAGCATCTTGGGAAGGATAAAACTTAAAAAGGACAGATGGTGCAATCAGACTTTTGATGGTGTCCGTGTAACAGTAATAGATCCTGTCCATGTAATCCTAACATCAAAGTGACTAATCAAATCACTCTGGTACATGGAAAAGTCATTTTGATAGATTTGAATAGGCCTAGCAAGGCCTGATAGTTAAGTTTCACGGGTTTACTTCCCATCACTGAACATTTTTACTCCAATAATTTTAGAGGGTATTATAATGACAAAGCCAGTCTCTCTCTTTATTGGTAAAAAGTAGATGACATTGAGTAGCTATCTTCCCTCTAGTCCATCACTTCTGAATTAGGGAGACTGCTAGTGTAGTGGTGGTAGTTGTGACGTAGCTCTCCACTAAATTCAACAAATAGACATTTGATTTGAATAATGTAAAGTTATAAGCCTGCAAGTTAAGAACTTGCTAATATCAAACTGCCAACAAATCAACATGTAGAGAGCACAGAGTATTAGTGGCGAAAACCACATTAACAAGACGACAAGTTTTTCTATTATTTCTTTCTACAACTATACATCTAGTGTGGGCTGTATTTTCTAAACATTATACCTACATGAGGTAGAATTCCTTACAGCGTCATAAGGTGGTACAATGTTTCGTGGAATAACGGCTTCATCGTTAAATCACGTGTCATATTCATCCAAGTCCTTGTTATCTGTTCTGAAAGAGTTTTGGATTTTCTACTTTCATGACATAACTGTCCATAACCCATGAACACAGATATGGTTAAGTAAATACTAAAATCACCCTTGCTACATAAAATGGGTTATCTGTATTCATGATGTGAAATCAATTTTAGTTAGGCCTGAATAAAACTTGAAACCACTTTATATAGTAATTAATTGATTTGTGAAAGCAGGGTTTATTGAACTGTATTGTCCTACCATATTAAAAACTAAACCAAAAATTTAAATAAGGCTTAAGGTATTTGTATTGTCAGATGACTTGTGAAATGCACACTGTTGCAGAAGATAGACCTGTCGAAAGTGCTCTGGCTTTATGGGATATGTCTAGCGTGATTTCATGGGTGTTCTTCTGTAAAGAATGCATGTACACTTTTCACCACATCGACTTGTTATTATGTAGATCAGATTTTAAAACTTTAAGCCAAAATGAAAAATATTATATTGAAAGGCACAAGTTGTTTGTACATATAATTTTTTAGAAAAAGACAGATACAGTTATTTTAAACTTTCAATGAACTATATAAGATAGCTCATGTAATCAGTAAATTTGTATTCTATACACGGGATTATTTGTGCCATACGTTCAGAAAGTTTCTATGTAGTGTGTATGTGATAAGACACAAGAGCACATGTCACTGTCATTCATTCCGAACATCCAAAATCTGGTGTTATAAAGGATATCACTGTTTTGATCTTTTAATAACGAGTATTTATTGTAGTTAGAAATTTTTCTGCGAGATGTATCGATACTGGAAGGTTTTATTTTGCCGTCATTAATATGTACCAAATCATATACATCCTTAACTTGCCAGTTGGTTTTGATATCTAATGTTTACTTTAGAGTCGAACGTACATATCACTAGATATTTCCAGGTAACCTTCAGAACCGTAAGATAATAATAAAGTACCGTTGACACACTTATGTTTCATGTAGCATGTTTATTGTGCCAATTTTAACGTTATTTGTGTAAACTTGATTTTTAGTAAAACCGAAACATTTATCTTTGTTAAAGTGCGGTAACTCTAAATGTTACTATATGCAGAGTTCTGTATGCCTGATCATAACTGGCTCAAATGGATTTACTGTCAAAGTGTTTGCTTTCTTATGCAGTAGAAAGTATAATATTTATTTTCAACAGTTTATGGGTACAGTATTTAATATACACAATAACCTCACTGTTCAAATTTATTTGTTTTGCATATTTTGAGTATTATATATAAGGTGCTGTTTGAATAGAAAGGAACTGTATTACAGTGACTGTTTTTATTTATGTTAATATCAAACAGTAGTCACGTCTCTTTACGTGTACAAGTTTGTGTGTAGTTGAATTAAGTTTGCCATAAAATCTGTATTGTTTGGTTCTTTGAAAATATTTTTACGCACATGTTTCTCGATTCTTAACCCAGCCTTCAAGTAATCTACAATTTTTGTCTTGATATCCTAACATCCACTTTATGAAGGTACATTATTCAGGGTACACAATCAGAGAAATGGATATGATATTTAAAAAATCTAAATATCCAATCATAGAAATGTGTATTAAAGTGGATAGTTTACAGCATTGTTTTGTTCTGGTTTGTTAGTGTATCTTAACTATGCATGTAGTGTTGTATAGTTTTCTTCACTGTATTGTCTATAAACCCCTACCATACAACTGTTTTAAACAGATATAACATGAGAAATATCTAACCTAAGCCTGTCTTTACATTTGCAGTAAAACATTTACCTTGTAGCGAGTGCTACAGACTGTGTTACACTAAAAGTATTATACATTACTGCTTTATAGGTGGTGTTATATCCTGGATGTCACAGGGGTACTATACAGTGCATTGCTACATATTATATCCTACTGTGTTTTAAGACTAATTTTATCTTTCAGTGTTATACATAGTATTATATTCTAGAGTTCTTTAAAAGTTGGTATTACCTGCAGTGTATACATGGTGTCATGTTGGTATTACCTGCAGTGTATACATGGTGTCATGTTGGTATTACCTGCAGTGTATATATGGTGTCATGTTGGTATTACCTGCAGTGTATATATGGTGTCATGTTGGTATTACCTGTAGTGTATATATGGTGTCATGTTGGTATTACCTGTAGTGTATATATGGTGTCATGTTGGTATTACCTGCAGTGTATAAATGGTGTCATATTGGTATTACCTGCAGTGTATATATGGTGTCATGTTGGTATTACCTGTAGTGTATACATGGTGTCATGTTGGTATTACCTGCAGTGTATATATGGTGTCATGTTGGTATTACCTGTAGTGTATATATGGTGTCATGTTGGGATTACCTGCAGTGTATACATGGTGTCATGTTGGGATTACCTGCAGTGTATACATGGTGTCATGTTGGTATTACCTGTAGTGTATATATGGTGTCATATTCTAAATATTTCACTTCTACTTTGTTGTAAGTTACCAACACATCAAACAAAAAGAACATATAAAAACGTTCACCAGGTGAAGTCTTTTAATGAAATAAAAACAAATTAATCTATTTAACATTCACATTTCTTTTATAAATTAAACAACTGTTTTTAGCACGTGTTTGCTGGGTTTCTGAATGTCATACAATAATTTGTTATTTTGTTAATGGTAATAAAACGTTAATGATTTTTTGTTAACAGATAACGGTGTCTTCTTATCTTTTTGCTTTCACTAATATAACTTCAGCAAAGTCTGTGATCACAAGTTTCGTGCCTGCTAATTTAAAACTAGAAATAAACCCGGAGGTGGAAATCTAGATGAATTATCCAACAATATGCTTTTGTTAAATTACCAAACTCACATCACTAAAAGAACTTTAAGAACTGCCTAAAGGAGCTTTACCATGACTGTAATAACTTATGTTGGGATAACAGCAAGTCAAAGAAAACTAAACGAACACAACACAGTTTAGGTTTGAAATCTCATCACCAAACATGTTCAGACTTAACTCTTTAAACTGACTGTTAGACAAAGGTCAAATATTAATTATTGTACAGTGGTTCTTAACCTGGGTGAGTCAGTTTCAGGGGTTCGGTAGAGGTCAAGACACACACACTCGTGTGTGTGTCCGTTCCATTCACCCAACTCATATGATTCGTGACGTCACGCTCCACTTGGCCATCATTGGCTGCGGCTGATCACGTCACATCACTTGGCTTTAATATCTGTGCTGCAGGGAACTGTGTGCACTTAGCAGCCGACTTGTGACTGTAGTAATCGTGCGTTATTTGTTTTTTTTCCTAAGCTTTCAATCCATTCATACTAACTATGTCGAGCAAGAACAGAAAGTGGTCGGATGAATACATACAATATGGATTCACGTGTATAACGTAACTTGATGGGAGTCAGCGTCCTCAATGCATGATTTGCAATACCAAGTTGAGCAATTCTGGTCTAGCACCGACAAAACTCAGAAAACACTCCCTGAAAGTGCATGGAGATGGGAAATACAAGAACACAACGCTTGCTGAATTCAAGGTAAAGAGAGCCAGGTTCGATAAAAAGGATACTTTGCTTGTTCCTGGCTTTGTACCCATCAACAAACCAATCCTCACAGCATCGTATGAAGTTGTATGCTTGATCACAAAGCAGGACAAACCACACATCACTGGTGAAGCACCGAGACATTTCTGTACCCGGAGAACTGAAGCAAGCAATTTCCATGCACATAGATGAGCTCGCAAAGTCTCTCGATGGATACTTCCCCACCAGAGAGTCATATCCAGCATGGGTGAGACAGCCGTTCACGTTTAGTGTTGTTATAACAGATGTCAATGATGAATACCTCGACAAAATCATGGAACTTCAGCAGACAGCAGAGTCAGGTTCAACAGTAACTTTTCAGAACAACAACGCTCTCAACGTTTTGGTGTCACCAAATCGTAGCGTACCCTCTTATTGCTGAGAAAGCCCTCAAGATATTCATACCGTTTGTTACAACGTATCTTTGTGAGCAATCCTTTGCGAGGATGGTAGACATAAAAACAAAGAAAAGGAACAG
Source organism: Carcinoscorpius rotundicauda (assembly GCA_011833715.1). Classification (NCBI taxonomy): domain Eukaryota; kingdom Metazoa; phylum Arthropoda; class Merostomata; order Xiphosura; family Limulidae; genus Carcinoscorpius; species Carcinoscorpius rotundicauda. The sequence continues at coordinate 5,372,874 of CM022402.1, forward strand.
ACTTTGTTGTGAAAATGATAGAGTGGCACTTGTCAAGGTGAAGCCGCAAATTTCTGAACTTATCTCTGAAAGGCAACAAAAGTCACATTGATTTGCAGTAAATATTCATTGAGTTTTGATTTTGTGTAAAATTCATGTTTTGTTCTTTGAACACAGTGATATTGTGTGCAACTGATGCATGATTAATTTTGTGCACTAATAAAATATCTACTTATGTTGTGAATTTAAAAAAAAAAAGCATATTTTATTTTTCCAATTACGAAGAGTTCAGTGAATGTAAGTACGAAACTTCCGGGGTTCAGTACCTCCAACAAGGCTAAGAACCACTGTAATAGTAGAACTGTCAACTGCCAAGGGTTGACATGTTTCAACTGGCCACAGCCTGGTGGTTAAAATGCTTGAGTCTCCATCGCTGAAGAGGCCACTGGAATATTATAACGTTTTGGTCAGTCCCACTATTCGTTAGTAAAATAGTAACTAACTCAAGAATTGGTGGTGGGTGGTGTTTACTAGCTGCTTTTTCTCCAATTTACCAGTACTAAATTATCCATTGAGTAGCACTACAAGGAAACAGACAGTATGTATGTTGAGACTCCCCCCCATAGCATGTTTGTGGACTTATTTTGCTGGAAACCTGATTTTGATACCTGTGGTGGGCACAGATAGCGTATTGTGAAGCTTTGTGCAATGACAAACATCGTAGATTTAGAAACAGTAGCTCAAATTAGTCTTTGGAAAAGTGGTTCATTCCAAGTGTTCATATTTCTCATCAGAGAGTTTTGTTAATACTTGGGCCTGGCATGGCCAGGTGATTAAGGCACTCGACTCGTAATCCGAAGGTCGCCGGTTCGAATCCCCGTCACACCAAACATGCTCTCCCTTTCAGCCGTGGGGGCGTTATAAGTGATGGTCAATCCCACTATTCGTTGATAAAATATTAGCCCAAGAGTTGGAGGTAGATGATGATGACTAACTGCCTTCCCTCTGGTTTTACACTACTAAATTAGGGACGGCTAATACAGATAAACCTCGAGTAGCTTTGCGCGAAATTCAAAAACAAACAAACAAACCTTTATAGCCGTGGGGGCGTTATGATGTAACGATCAATCCCATTATTCATTGGTAAAAGAGTAGCCCAAGAGCTGGTGGTGGGTAGTGATGACTAGCTGCCTTCCCTCTGGGTTTACACTACTAAATTAGGGAGATCAAGCACAGATAAACCTCGTGTAGCTTTGCGCGAAATTCAAAATAAAACAAACAAAACGTTAATACTTCTCTTGCTATATTTTAGAAACTTACTTTCAGTTAATAAGACAAAAGACAAACAATTATCTTTCATGCATTTGGCTTTGCTGTAGTTAAATGTTTTGGGGCGATGCAATTCAAGGATAAAAAGGAACTGATTCAAAACTGCTGTAAGAGAAATATGTGATTAAACATTTTGTACACAATATCATAATTTTTCAGAGATTCGATGATTCTCAAACAATTCTGCCCTTTTTGAGCTCCAAATATTTATCTATCCATCTTTTTGATCGTATAATGTTGAAAACCATCAATTTTTAAGTTAAACCATCAGTATAAGAATTAATAAAATATTTGTGTGTTCTCTTATAGCAAAGCTATCTGCTGAGCCCACTGAGGGGAATCGAATCCCTGATTTTAGCGTTGTACTAGCGGGGAGTCTCAAAAATATTTGTAATCACACGAATAGAAATTACTACTTAGTTAGTGAACAATAATACCAGAAAGAAACAAAAAACTTAATAGCTTAAAAATATATACAAAAAATCGTGAATTTAAAAGTAGGTGTTTCAATAAAGCTACTCACATTTTAGTAACTAAAAATAAATAATTCGTAACTAAGAAATTTTTCACCACTAGATGGCAGAACCGATATTGTCCAAAAACTACAATTTCGGTTTTAAAAGTAAGTAAACGGACTAAATAGTGCTTACTTGGTCCAGTACAGAGTTCGAAACGGCTCGTTCTTACCAAGCACAAATATTTTGTTTGTAGTACTGTACTGCTTCAAATTTAAACGCACCCCATTTTTAAATTTGTTTTGAATTTCGCGCAAAGCTACTCTATCTGCGCTAGCCGTCCCTAATATAGCAATGTAAGATTTAGAGGGAAGGCAGCTAGTCATCACCACCTACCGCCAACTCTTGGACTACTCTTTTACCAACGAATAGTGGGATTAATCGTCACATTATAACGCCCCCACGGCTGAAAGGGTTAGCACGTTTGGTGCGACGAACCCGCAACCCTCGGATTACGAGTTGCATGTCTTAATCCACCTGGCTATGCCAGATCACCCATTTTTAAAAAGGGATTTTCAGGAGAAAGAAAAAAACGATAATTGGAATTGAGTAAATATGTTTTAAAATGGTATTAACGAATAAAAAATGTTAATATATTTAAAATGAAACATAATAGAATATATATAAATACACAGGAAATATAGAACTTTCATTACAGTAATGTGTCGTTATTTAATCAGAATGCGACTCTGATGTTCCTTCTGACTCGGTGTTATATTCTGAAGTATCTTCCACCACTATTGCACGTCATCTGGTGTTCATTCTTCAAATCTGACGACAGATTTTGACTTATTATCGTCCTTCAATGTAATAGTAAACTTTCTATTTTCAAACATTTCTCGCACCAGCTGTTGTTGTTGTTTTGAATTAAGCACAAAGCTACACAATGGGCTATCTGTGCTCTGCCCTTCACGGGTATCGAAACCCGGATTTTAGCGTGCAAGTCCGCAGACATACCGCTGAGCCACTGGGGGGCCTCGCACCAGCCACAACTAACTTTGAAAGAAATACCTATATCCCACATATTGTTTTTGCTTTCGACATTAAAGACATCTCTCGTTACAGACGGTACTATATTTCGTAACTCTCTGACATACGTTAAATGTGTGTAACTTCTTACAACAAAGCCACATCGGGCTATCTGCTGAGCCCACCGAGTGGAATCGAACCCCTGATTTTAGTGTTGTAAATCCGTAGACTGACCGCTGCACTAGCGGAGAACTGAACTACGTTAAAGCGGCGGCATTACTTTTAGAGCGTCTTTTATTGGGCCAGAAAATTACAGTGGTTTTCTTGCAACAAACCAACTTGGTTTTCATAACACACCAACGACGTACATTTATCTCACTAATTGTACATATATATACATTACCGGCTGCACGATTCCCTATCTGTTCAGCGTACAAAATAATTTTTCTTTTAAATTCGACATCGTACGTAAAACACTTTTTCATGTGTAAAAATAAACACTGAACAACAGGAAGATCAAATAAAGACCGAGGGTTGTGATATCCAACTACACCGCTAGAGGCGGTGACGTCATCAAGTTGATGTTTTGTACGCTGTTGTTTTTTGTTGTTGTTGTTGTTGTTTTTTTTCTAAGCTACGTTCTGTTTAAAATATAGTCCAATCTGTTTGTTAATGCAGAATGTTTTCGGAAATATTTGCTGTTCGAGGAAAACGAAGTTTTCGAGACTTTTGAAGAGCAAAAAATAATACTTCGAATTTAAGACGCCCTCTAACTTTCAGTTCGGAAAAATGTGAAAAAAAGTCCGTCTTAAATTCGAAGTATTACGGTATTTTTTTTATTTACAAAATAAATAAAGTTTATTCGGGACGCTTCACTGTTACTTAGAGCCCAAGTTACTTTGAAACGTTTCATATTTACGAAAGGTCCGTGTTACTTCGTACGAGGATCCGACATGGCCAGGTGGACAAGGCACCAGCCTCGTAATCCTTGGATTAGAGGTTCGAATCCCCGTCGCACCAAACATGCTCGCCCTTTCAGTCGTGAGGGCTTTATAACATGATGGTAAATCCAACTATTCGTTGATAAAAGAGTAGCCCAAGAGTTGGCGGTGGGTGGTGAAAACTAGCTGCTTTCCCTCTAGTCTTACACTGCTAAATTAGGGACGGCTAGCGCAGATAGCCCTCGAATAGCTTTGTGCGAAATTCAAACAAACAAACGAACTTTCAAACCTATGCGTTACCTTGAACCAATTTAAACATAACAAATAATAATTTGATGTTCATATCATGTTATACAGAAGCACGACAGCCTACTGGGATACAGGAGTGTTTGACGTATTCTTAGAAACGGATTTAAAATGTTTAATTGTTTTGTCAGTTTGTAGTCTCTGATGGACTTTTAATACCAGTCCATTCGTGATTTTCGGAATAGATTAAAACAATACTGACCATGACCTAGTGGTTAATGTAACCATTAAATGGGGGGCAGAGCACAGATAGCCCCTTGTGTAGCTTTGTGCTTAATTCGAAACAGTAACTGTCAGATCATTTATCACGTGTGGTTTAATCATATTTAACACATGGCATTACACTGTTCTGTCAGTTTATTTACCACGTGGTTTAATCATATTTAACACACGACATTACACCGTTCTGTCAGTTTATTTACCACACGTGGTTTAATCATATTTAACACACGACATTATACTGTTCTCTCAGTTTATTTACCACACGTGGTTTAAACATATTTAACACGCGACATTGCACTGTTCTGTCAGTCTATTTACCACACGTGGTTTAATCGTATTTAACACGCGACATTGCACTGTTCTGTCAGTCTATTTACCACACGTGGTTTAAACATATTTAACACACGACATTACACTGTTCTGTCAGTTTATTTACCACACGTGGTTTAATCATATTTAACACGCGACATTGCACTGTTCTGTCAGTTTATTTACCACGTGGTTTAATCATATTTAACACACGACATTACACCGTTCTGTCAGTTTATTTACCACACGTGGTTTAATCATATTTAACACACGACATTATACTGTTCTCTCAGTTTATTTACCACACGTGGTTTAAACATATTTAACACGCGACATTGCACTGTTCTGTCAGTCTATTTACCACACGTGGTTTAATCGTATTTAACACGCGACATTGCACTGTTCTGTCAGTCTATTTACCACACGTGGTTTAAACATATTTAACACACGACATTACACTGTTCTGTCAGTTTATTTACCACACGTGGTTTAATCATATTTAACACACGACATTATACTGTTCTCTCAGTTTATTTACCACACGTGGTTTAAACATATTTAACACGCGACATTGCACTGTTCTGTCAGTTTATTTACCACGTGGTTTAATCATATTTAACACATGGCATTACACTGTTCTGTCAGTTTATTTACCACACGTGGTTTAAACATATTTAACACACGACATTATACTGTTCTCTCAGTTTATTTACCACGTGGTTTAATCATATTTAACACATGGCATTACACTGTTCTGTCAGTTTATTTACCACGTGGTTTAATCATATTTAACACACGACATTACACCGTTCTGTCAGTTTATTTACCACACGTGGTTTAATCATATTTAACACACGACATTATACTGTTCTCTCAGTTTATTTACCACACGTGGTTTAAACATATTTAACACGCGACATTGCACTGTTCTGTCAGTCTATTTACCACACGTGGTTTAATCGTATTTAACACGCGACATTGCACTGTTCTGTCAGTCTATTTACCACACGTGGTTTAAACATATTTAACACACGACATTACACTGTTCTGTCAGTTTATTTACCACACGTGGTTTAATCATATTTAACACGCGACATTGCACTGTTCTGTCAGTCTATTTACCACACGTGGTTTAAACATATTTAACACACGACATTACACTGTTCTGTCAGTTTATTTACCACATGTGGTTTAATCATATTTACCACATGTGGTTAGTGTAACTGGCGACTAATCAAATTTCGACAAGTAATGCCACTAATATGCTTCGTATTTTCAGCTGTAGGTGCATAATAGAAATTACAATGAGCCCCATTATTCGGTTCAAATACTCAGATAAAACCTTTATGGTGAATAATGCTAACTGGTTGCTTTATTCTTACCAGTAGTTCTGAACATTGGTGTTCTCACAAGAGGCTAGTGCAAAATTCCAACTGTAAAATTTAACATATTCATCACACACAAGATTCAGTCCCCAGTCCTGAATAAAACCTAGGCTCTAGAAATGTTTTAAACAAAAACAAATCGAACATAGACAGTACATGAAAAAACAATTAAACAAGTGAAGAGACAGATCTAGATCTCTACTCGTGATAACTCTTTAAGCCTCAATTTGGTGACCTACTTCTGTATGTGACATAATGACATCTCACTTATCGCTGAATAAAAGAGGAATATTCTAGAATGTCCGCACAAGATTATACAAAGAGTTCAAGTGAGGTATCCCATAACCCACTTACATACGTCATCAATTATTCCAAATAACGTAATAGAGGAGAGAAAATCCATAGCCCATACCAATTTGTACAAGTGTTGGTGCTGCCAGTTTATATGCGTTTCTCCCTGTGGATAAGACACAAGACTAAAATGATACAAGCTTCTAACCATTATCATATGTGACTTTTATTGCAAATATATGTAACCTTTCGACACGAAAATTTAAACGTTGTTGCACAATGAAAACTTCGCTAAGAGGGCCGAAATCTCGCAAATAAACGCATTTTAACGTAGAGAGAATTCCGTGTGTAATACTACTGATAAAGAGGCCTAAGTTATTAGACTAAACAACAGTTACTAGTAGCAAGATCTATAAACATGAAATTAGTTTGGTTTAAATTTCGCGAAAAGCTACTCGAGGGCTATCTGCACTAGGCGTCCATAATTTGGCAGTGCAAGTCTAGAGGGAAAGCAGCTAGTCATCACCACCCACCACCAACTCATGGGCTACTCTCTTGCCAATAAATAGTGGAATTGAGCGTGACATTATAACGCCCCCACGACTGAAAGGGCGAGCAAGTTTGGTGCGACGGGGAGTCGAACGCCTGGCCATGCCGTGCCGTGACAGAAAGTCTGAGTAGTTACGTAGATTAATAAGTAATATAATAAATCTGATTGGACTTACATTCAACATGTGGCTATCTGCTGAGCCCACCGAGGAGAATCGAACCCCTAATCATAGTGTTGTATACCAGGGGCATATTCAAAAGAATGCTGTAAACCGTAAAGTACTACAGACTAAAGCAACAGTACACAAGTAAGCCTAAAAGACGAACATTTTATGTCTTCAAAGTTTACAAGGTGTTTACAAATTTACATATTGGTAAAAAATCATTTATGAACTTTAGGAAATGTTTTATTGATGGCGGAACATCGGCCTGCCTTCTTCAGAACTTTAGGGACTTACAATTCTACAATTCGGGAATCGATTTTCCTTGGTATCAGAGTATAGATATACCATTGTGCAGTTTTCCACCAAACTCTTATGTGTATATCAGCAGTAAAACTGAGGGCTTTGAAGCAGTTTTTGTTAACCTGAAGATGACCTGTGAAAGTTGAAATGTTCCTCAATGCCTTGTTTTAATTGAAGTTTTAACACCCATACCAGCCGTCTTTGGAATACATTTTTACTTCAAGCGGGTTACTGGTCATCATTCGTTACTTCACCATGGAGGAAATCTGACAGCTTATATCGTTCAAAATCGGGTTTCGATATTCTTCGACACAGATAGACCGTTGTGTAGTTTTATAGACAGACCAGCCGTAGAATAAAACTAAACGTAGTTACTGATGCTTTAAAAAAATACGTTTTGTTTAGGCAGCGAACGTTAACAACTTGAACCGCATTTCGTTCACGCTTAAATGATTTTAAAAACGTCCAAATCGTGTTTTTTAGAACGAGCAATTTTAAGTTAAGTAGCATCTTCCAACTCAGCGGCATCTAGTGACAATGTGTGCAAATAACAAAATATAAATGCGAAAACTAATTTGCTGGATATTTCATGAGTGTAAAACGCCACAAACGGAGTTGTGTTCAATATGCCATTTTAAACAGGATTCCAACTTCTTGTTGTTTCAAAGCGTTTTCATTTTTATTCTTAAAATTATTCATTTTGAAAATTTTACCGAACGTTATTTCTTCCGGGTTGTTTTCAAATTTGTTTCGATAAAAAAACAGCAAAATAGATGCTTATTTGAGTAAAGTTTTCAAAATAACAGCTTAAGTGTCCTATCCCAACGTCGTATATGTTTTCATTATGGTCTAAAGCTTCGCGTTAATTATTGTAACAAGGAGTCGAGCGCCTTATTGGCGCTCGAACAGGGACTTAGTAAGACTCGGCATGGCGCTTGACTCGTACTACGAGAGTCATGGGTTCGAATCCCCGTCATAAGCATGCTCGCGCTCGCCATTTCAGCCATGGGAGCGTTATAATGTCACGGTAAATCCTACTGTTCGTTAGTTTAAAAAGAGTAGCCCAAGAGATGGCGATGGATGGTGTTAACTACTTGCCTTCCCTCTAGTTCTTGTTGTTTTGAATTAAGCACAAAACTACAAAATGGGCTATCTGTGCTTTGCCCACAACGGGTATCTGAACCCAGTTCTTAGCATTGCTAGTCCGCAGACATACCGCTGAGCCCCTGGGGTCCCTTCCCTCTAGTCTTACATTGCTAAATTAGGTACAGCTAGCGAACATAGCCCTCGTATAGCTTTACGCAAAATTCAAACAAATTTTCTTTGGACAATTAAGCAGAAATATACGTGAAAATTAAATGTTATAAGTTTAATACATAAACATTAATTTAATATTTTGCTGTGTTACACGTAACAACACGTTACGATAAACAACATTTTCATATTATCTGTAAATAATATATTTAAACAGTACATCTCCTTATTTGTTTTGAATTTCGCGCAAAGCTACACGAGGGCTGTCTGCTCTGGACGTTCCTAACTTAGCGGTGTAAGACTACAGGAAAGGCAGCTAGTCATCACCACCCACCGCCAACTCTTAGGCTACTCTTTTACCAACGAATAGTAAGATTGGCCGTCACATTATAACGTCTCCACGGCTGAAAGGGCAAACATGTGTGGTGTGACAAGAATTGGAGCTCGCGATCCTCGGATTACGAGTCGAGTGCCTTAACTTCTTTGCGTTGCCAGGCCATCTCTTTGTGAAAACACCGAGTGAACGTACGTTAATACATATATTAGGTTTTTAGAGCTTTTGTTTTATCGCGACAGGTGCCACTAGCTACCATAACGTTCCGACATTTTACTTCGTTTATTAGGTCAAAGCTGCATAGGAAACTCTCTGTGCAGTCCCTACAGAAGGCTTCTAACCCCGAATTTTAACGTCACTCAATCTGACCACTGAGTCACGAGTGGACAGGTTACTAAAACTCACTATGAGATGAAGTTATTCTGAAATGAAATTATGAATAACATTAATACTTGTTTATAAAGATCTTCGAATCGCCAAGCACGTGAAAAGAATATGTCGCGAGACCGACATGATAAAAACAAAGTTTCCCGCCATCTCAGTTAATAAAAAACAAAACAAGAAGGAAGCAAAATCCAACGTCAACAACTTGGTACATCGAATGTGCGAGTCAAGTTTGTAGGTTATATGAATACGTTGTAACGACTAACCACGTGACATCCCTTGAAAACTGGCACACATAATTAACATCTTTATGAAACTCTCGTACGACACAGGGCTTCCCTGTGTGGTTCCTATTAGTTTCGTGTACGTTTGAATAGCACACATACTTGTAGTGTATTGTGATTTTATCACAATTTTTAGGCGTGAGGGTAATGAATATATAAAGTGGTCGCGCATATAAGAAAGGTTTGTTTGTTTGTTTTTGAATTTCGCACAAAGCTGCTCGAGGGCTATCTGTGCTAGCCGTCCCTAATTTAGCAGTGTAAGACTAGAGGGAAGGCAGCTAGTCATCACCACCCATCGCCAACTCTTGGGCTACTCTTTTACCAACGAATAGTGGGATTGATCGTCACATTATACGCCCCCTCGGCTGGGAGGGCGAGCATGTTTAGCGCGAGGCGGGCGCGAACCCGCGACCCTCTGATTACGAGTCGCACGCCTTACGCGCTTGGCCATGCCGGGCCTATAAGAAAAGGAAAACAAAACACAAAAATCAGTGAACTGCTGTAAATACATGTTATTTTATAATCACAAATACACTTAACATTGGTTATTGTTTCACTTTGACTACCACGTGTGGTTTAATCATATTTAACACATTGCTTTACACTCTTTCGACAGTTCACCTACCACATGTGTTTTAATCGTAATTAATACTTCGTATCACACTGTTTCTCTTGTTTACCTAACAAATATCGTTTAATCATATTTAATAGGACATTAAACTATTTCCCCAGTTCATTTACCACACGTGGTTTCATTATATTTAACACATGACATCACACAATTTCGCCAGTTCACCTACCACATGTGGTTTAATCATATTTAACACATGACATTACATTATTCTATCAGTTCATTCACCACACGTGGTTAATCATAAACACATGGCATTACACTGTTCTTTCAGAACCCAGCATAGCCAAACGCGTAAGGCGCGCGACTCGTAATTCGCGGGTTCGTGCCCGCGTCGCGCCAAACATGCTCGCCCTCTCAGTCGTTGGGGCGTTATAATGTTTCAGTCAATCCCACTTTCCATTGGTAAAAGAGTAGCCCAAGAGTTGGCGGTGGGTGGTGATGACTAGATGCCTTCCCTCTGGAAGGTTTAATCATATTTAACACGACATTACACTGTTCTTTCCGTTCATTTACCACATGTGGTTTCATCAAATTTAACACAACATTACACTGTTTCGCCAGTTCACCTACCACATGTGGTTTAGAGTTCTTTTAAAATATTACATTATTCACTTCCTCCACTACGTATGACATGATAATATATCACATTACTTCTCTTAGCCTACTTTATGTCTCGTGAAACGTATATTACACGTGACACCATGTCACTACCCCAATCAGGCATGCTAAGTAGTGAGCTCTCAGTTGGTTCATTTAAACTACTTTGTTTAAGGAGTTTTCCCCGGTGGAGCAGGACACATTTCCCTTTTTTATAATCAAATTTGGACTTTGAATTTAAAACCACAAATTAAATAAATGAATAATTACCTCCCACAAACCAAAGAGTTAAGCAGAAGTCATTAACAACTGAATGAAATAAAAAAACTGAACATTATCCAACGTTGTTCTTTATAAGAACACGTTTCCTCAAAATGAAGCGTTTCGTAACGTGGAACTTTTGTTCATAAACCGTTAATTCACTGAATAGCTTAGATTAAAAATAATTTTTTGTGTTTATTTTACTCTCTAGTTTTTTCTAGATCCACCTGTTTACCACAACATTTAACGATGTGAACTTTCACTTGAGTTTTTCGCCCTGTTAACGACATACGAAAATTAATTATGTTTGTTTTACATCTACCTGTGGCGTGACTTAATAGACAACCCAGCATGGCCGGGTGGTTGGAGCGCTCGATTCATAATGTGGTGTCACATGTTCACGTTCTCTTATCGAGTTGGAGCAAATTGTTTATAATTAAGAATTCAAAGATTCAACGGGTCTTCATTGTGCTGCGTAAAATTTCATCGATAAAGTTTTGCTGCAACGTCACGCACGCATGGTCACGACCATTACAACGGGATAACATTGATGGGATTTTTTTAAACCGGCTTTTCAAAGCCAACTTTAAAATGTTTCACAACACGTGATGTATACTTGGATCAATCACAGAAAAGAATACGTGTTAGAAGGTAAAATAACTCTAATTGGATCCTAAGAATATGCACCATTCATAAAACATTAGACACCCTTTAAGAAGGCAGCGCTAACGAGTACCTGTCAGTTATACGACAATCGTATCGTTAAAGTTGCAATAGATAAAGTGAATTATAAACATGTAGACATGAAAAAAACACTTTTAAAACGTACACCGATGATGACTTAACTGGGTGTGATGCATCGTAATTGATTACATACGGATGTTAAATTTCTCAGTATCAGTTATTACATAGCTGTTTTATATGTGCAGTTTTTAAAGGTTTGACACCCACACCTGGTCCAAATCGTAGTTTTTCGTTTTATGTTTTTCTTTAAATTGTACCGAAAACGAGACTGTAAAATTAACAGACAGTGGCCTCTCCTTCCACCCTAACTGGCCTGGCATGACCAGGTGGTTAGGGTGCTAGACTCGTAATATGACGGTCGCAGGTTCGAATCCCCGTCGCACCAGAGAGGTTTGCCCCTTTCAGCCGTGGGGGTGTTATAATGTGACGGTCAATCGTTGGTAAAAGAGTAACCCAAGAGTTGGCGGTGAATGGTGATGACCAGCTGCCTTCAGTCTAGTCTTACACTGCTAAATTAGGGACGGCTACCGCAGATAGCCCTCATGTAACTTTACACGAAATTCTAAAACAAACCTTCCACCATAAAGGTTATACTTCATGTTTATAATATGCCAGTATACACAAGACCCCTTAACTTCCCACACCCCACTCCACATAACAAATGAATATGTATCGATGTAATGGTCGATTGAAATTAAACACAATGGACTATCAGTGCTTTGCCCACCACGGGTATCGAATTCCGGTTTATAGCGATGTGAGGTCCGCAGACATACCGCTGTGCCACTGGGAATCGAGCCAATATAAACTGTAGGGATACACTGCATATTATTAAAAACCTTATTCACAAGTTTTTTGTATGTATTATATGTCTTTTACCAGGCATATTTAATTATTTACTTTGTACCAGATTTATTTAGTCTCGTTTAACGTATATAGTTTTATAGTTCTTTAAAAACAGGTGGCAGAAACGAAGTGTCACAACGAAACTGATAGTACATTTCTAATGTTGTTGTTATCTTTTTAAAATATCTACATAATGCTACAACAATGACTGACTGCAAATAACCGTTTACCTAATTTTGAACTGATTAACTAGATTAAAAATGTTTCAAATCAATAGAATCCACTACCAACTTTTGGACTACTCATGTTTGACCAGATAAAGTTATTTTAACGTCATCTTTACTCGTGAAATACACTTTCGCTACAAAATGCTGAGAGCAGCAATGGGATGCGAACCATGAACTCTCTGATTCTCATTCCAAGCATAGCTTTATTGTAACTGTTAAAAGAAAAGAGAAATAAACAATAGCGTCAATATACCAGTCTGTCTTTCCTGTAATATACACGATAGGCGATGCTGTCTTTTATTTTACTATATAGTTTTAGTATGAAGCCGTGCAATGGAGCTAGCTACCTGTGATCGAAGCTCTATCTTTAGTGTTGTAAGCACTCAAAGTGAGTGCTGGTATTACAAACATTTACGTTACAATTAGCATTAAAAGGCGAAGAAGTGCAGTTGAAAAGCCTCTCTGAATTATACTTTTCGTTCAAGTTTTGCAGATAGATTATAAGATAATTAGGGCATAAGCTACACGGAAGAATCAAGGCTATTCAGATACCTCTGCCTCTAGGCCGTACTTAATAGTTCCCATATTGTAGCCTGTGATCTGGTTTTATTTAGTTCTCGGTGTGATGTTCGGAATCAAATATTTATGTCATTTCGTTATACATTCTAATACATGTTTAAACAATCTAACTCTGAACTGCGATACGAACACTTGTTGCATATATAGAAAGAGACTGTTGAGTCTTCTACTCTTGGAAACTTTAGAACTTATGTTTTGCCGGATGTTAGCACATACTAAAGCTAAGCCTCGACATGATTACTTGCACAGTTTGCTCCTGTGGTCAGTAGCATTTAGTTGTAACAACGAAAGGGGTTCACGTGAATCAGAACTTTCTACTGTCTGAAACTGACCACGTAACTTGCACTATTTTATTGTCCAGTTGAACTGAAAAGAAATGCAAAACAACTGGGATTGTATACTGTTACGTGTTATAATTTATCTCGGGCGAGTGTACGATTTATTATGTTACATGCGTTAAGTATTACGATTTCAAATAATCAGAAATTTGAATTTAGAATATAATCTAATATCAATATGTTAAAAAAATATATATTTATCAACAAGACTGACACACAAAATGTTTCCATATTTTGTACATTTTAATATACAAACAACAATACGGCCCAGCATGGCCAGATGGTTAAGGCACTCGACTCGTAATCTAAAGGTCGCGAGTTCGAATCCCCATCACACCAAACATGCTCGTCCTCTCAGCCGTAGGATCGTTATAAAGTAACGGTCAATCCCATTATTCGTTGGTAAAAGAGTAGCCCAAGATTTGGCGGTGGGTGGTGATGACTAGCTGCCTTCCCTCTAGTGTTACCCTGCTAAATTAGGGACTGCTAGCGCAGATAGCCCTCGAGTAGCTGTGCGCGAAATTCAAAAATAAAGAAACAAAACAAACCGTTGTATCAAATGATATCCAATTAATATACACATTTGATACACTTATGAACCTCTATAGAAAATTACATACGATAAAATTCATGATTTAATATCTTTAGAGCTTAGACATACTTACTATTACAATATTTTGAGAAACAATTTTCTTTATTATACGCGCACAAAATAACGAATTATGTATTTATTTCAAGAGTATATTTTTGCGTTTATCCTTTTATTAACGAAAATTTAGATGGGTGGTTCGTTATCATTAGAAAGGTCGAGCCAATCTAAATTAAATGTTAATTGTGATGAGTAGCGTGCTGGTTGCTCAAATAATTCAAACAATTGTAAACATAACGATCATCCGGGTTTTCAGACATATCAACGGTAAACATTTGGTTGGAAGCTAAATAACTAAGCCTAACATGGAGGATGCTTAAGCCACGCCACGAGTGACAAGACTTTAGTTGGATTAGTTACTTGATAGTTCACGAACATGCCAAAATATCCACATTGTATATGATTGTTTGTTTGTTTTGAATTTCGCACAAAGCTATTCGAGGGGTATCTGAACTAGCCGTCCCTAATTTGACAGTGTAAGACTAGAGGGGAGGCAGCTAGTCATCACCACCCACCGCCAACTCTTGGGCTGCTCTTATACCAACGAATAATGGGATTGACCATCACATTATAACGCCCACACGGCTGAAAGGGCGAGCATGTTTGATGCGACCGGGATTCGAACTCGCGACCCTCGGATTACGAGTCGAACGCCTAAACACGCTTGACCATGCCGGGCCCATTGTATATGAATAGAAAACAAACAAACTCGGCTAACAGAAAGTTTTTAGGGTGATTAGGTTTGCAAACTAACACGAAAAAATGAAGAAAAATGTTGCTAGGACTGATTACGTCGCGTGTTTTCACTTGATTCGCCACTGAAGAGGGAAAGCCTAACTTCCCAAAACATCCTAGTTATCGGATTTCTCCAGCTGTCTTTTTCTTCTTCTCTTTACTTATGCCTGATATAAGCGATTTTTATTTGATATGAAAGGAGGAGATGAGCAGAACGAAGGCATTATTTATGAGAGTGTGGGGAATAGAACCCCTGGTTTTAGCGTTGTAGATCCGTAGCCCTGTACTAGCAGGGAGCGTTTATCCATTTATGAGAGATTAATTCTTCTGAAAACGCGAAAAAACAACAATTTAGTTATTCTGAGTTTGTCTGTAACGGAAGTTATGTTTGTGTGTGTGTTTATTATAAACTTTAGCCTTAATACTTGGATATTTTATCATACGTTTGAAACAAAACCGAACTGACACCAAACTTCACATAAAAAGCTAAATTATCCTCGTCTTCAGTAATTCAGGGAACACATAAACAACTTGAGCGATCTAGTTAGTAGAAGTAACCCTCAGCGTTCTACATTGAGCACACTTATGCATCGCTTTTAATTTTGCTATAAGTTCATAAACTAAAAGAAGTGTATCCATAATTAACGTTTTTGACAACTGGCATACAAAGATGACAATTTATCTCCACGTGTATCGTATCACCAAGTCGATGACGCGTCCCCTGGTGGTTCAGCGACGAGTTAGTACGCTTATAACACTAAAAATTTAGTGTCTGCAAGCAGAGACAGATGGCCCATTGTATAGCTTTGTGCTTTGAAAGAAACAAATGACGACGACTTCGGCCACCAGGGTCCACACTTATGTTGTTTGTTTCGTTTTAAACATATTAACCAGGTTGCTGGAAAGTCTCACAACCAAAATAACAAATAAATAGAACAATACATCCAGGGAAATATAAAATAATATATTATATTATATAAGAAAACTTCATATAAATTGAGAAAAATGAAACATTCAAATTTGACTACCGAGTGAAAAACCAAACTATTCACCACCAAATTAAACAACAAAAAGGGAAGAATATGCTGAAAATATTTTTTTTCTGAGCTGGTTTTGATGGTGACGTTTTAATAAGCGCATAATTCAACATACAAAATTTGTTCCACTGAAAAACAAAAACAAACTACAACGTCATTTAGAAATAATGAAGAAATTGCGTGATAAATTCAAACGTGTTCTATTTAAAACTTCAGAACACATTCTGAACTTGTCAGATTTTACGTTTACCTTTACAAGAAAGCGTGATACAGTACCATTTTTATACGGTATAGTAATGAAAATTAAAAAAAGATTCTGACATCATCTTCTTTAAGGTTGTTTTTTTTCACAAAATACTGATATCCGGATAAGACTTGGTTTGAACTGTGGGTGGTCTCTTTATCCTTGTACATCTAGTTTTTTAATTTTTAAATTTTAACCTAAAGCACAACAAAATACTATTTCTTTGCCCGGTATGGCTAGGTGGGTTAAGGCATTCAATTCGTAATCTAAGGATCACAGGTTCGAATCCACCTCACACAAACATGGTCGCCCTTTCAGCCATGTGGCGTTATATAGTCACGGTCAATCCCACTATTCGTTGGTAAATGAGTCACCCAAGTAGTTGGTGGTGATGACTAGCTGCCATCCCTTTCGTCTTACACTGTTAAATTAGAGATGGCTAGCGCAGATAGCCCTCATGTAACATTGCGCGAAATTAAAAATAAAGAGACAACAATTATTTCTCTAGTAATATATGTTGGACACTAATTGGCGCCACCTGTATCTTCGTAAGAGGTTTAACCGGCCTGCAGTTATTTATTCATATCTAAAATATAAAATAAGGAGTGACATTTAGTTGGTATTCAGGTGATAATAAGCATCATATATATCGTCAGCAGTTCTTTGATTGTTATCCAAACAAACACACACACGTGGATGTATAAAATAGGCTTAAGTGAGCGGGACAAGTTAAATGACATCCTTGTACATTGAACCAGTCTCGTACCAAAATACTTTTCTCTTCCAAATAAGTAATAAAATGACGTCACAGCATTCGTCCAATCACACCAAACGTCCTTTGAAACAGCCATGTATCAATTATGTACGAAGGCCATACCAAGCGGCTTTTCTCTCTAGTTGGGCTTGTTAACAATTCTCTGTGACTCATGATATCCTGTTTTGTATTCCAGGGCCTTATGTATTTCCTTATTTCTACTTATCTTAGTTTATAAAAATCTGAAAAAAAAAAACAGTTATAAAGCTACGGAAATACCACTATGTATATAAGATGACTGCATAGTTTTCCAATATAATACACCTCATAAAACTTTTATGTCATTCTTACAATTCTGGCAATGTCTTTTTAAACCTCCACGCGTCGGTAAAAGTGATAAATAGTAATAAAATGCATCTCTGCCCTCTGGTGGCTCAGTGGAAAGTCTGATGGCTTGTAACGCTAAACATATAATTATTTTTTCGATAGATACCCGCGTCTGGTTTGGAATAAACAGTTCATTTGAATGGCTTTCTGCACAATAACAAATAAACAAAGTTTAGAGAACGAAATGTCTTAAAGTTTAAACTAATGCCTCCTGCGTCCCTGTGAAAAGTGCGGATTATTTTAATAACTCTCTACACCGTTCGCGACAAAAGAATTTACGAGCACGCCACTAATTTTGCACAAATCTGAAGAATATGCAGATGAAAGGGTTAGTAACAAACCGTAACACGTGCTTCTCGCAATATTTGCAACCTGACTGTTTCGCAGTTGCCAGAGATGAAACAAATAATGTATTTATTTAGAGAAACGCTCCCCCCCGGCTAGAACGGCGATATGTCTACGGATTTACAACGCAAAATCAGGGGTTCGATTCCCCTCGGTGGGCTCAGCAGATAGCCCTATGTGGCTTTGCTATAAGAAAACACATATATATATATATATATATCCACCTAGCGGATCATTCACAAACAAACAATATTTGTGTAAATTGTTTTCCGCTGTGCCATTATGATACTGCAGACGACCATTTATTCAACGTGGAGAAACAAAGTTTGTGAAATCGTAACGGTATCTGAGATCGCATTTCGCACGGAGAACTAAGTTATTTGTTTCTATTTCTAGACGTACTTGAGAGGTTTCGTCGGTTCAGTTTGGTTTGAATTTCGCACAAAGCTACTCGAGGGATATCTGCGCTAGCCGTCCCTAATTTAGCTACTCTTTTACCAACGGAAAGTGAGATTGACAATCACATTATAACGCCCCCACACCTAAAAGGGCGAGTATTTTTGGTGCAACTGGGATTCGAACCAGCGATCCTCAGATTACAAGTCGCACACCTTAACCCACCTGGCCATGCCGGACCACTGTACATTTACTTAAATATAGTTTATTAATTTAAAACGTGTATAGCAAATATGTTTTTCTCTACCAATTTTTATACTTGTAGATAAACAGTCCCTACCGTCTTCCACCGATATATATATGAAAGTATTAAAAGAATTCGGTTGCACATCTATCAGGAAATAGGTAATTCTTTTTCTGCACTTTTAACAACCCATACCAGAAAAAAACAACTCTTGCTAGCAGAGAGAAAACAAAAATGCACAGTAAAAATCAAAGTGGCTGATCTCTATTAACTTGCCTCGAAGGTACAGCGAGGAGGGGAAAATGGATAAATCTGGTGTAGGTTTGAAATGCTGACCACTAGATTTCCTTTTGGCCATCGTGGCTATTAAGTGCAGGAACTGTTTGATGGAAAAATTGTATGGAAATATTTTTTTTCTCTCTAACTTTATTGTAAAAATGTTTATATCCCTCTAGTACTCGCTATGGTTTGTGAAAAAATAACGAAATTAAACTTTATTGGGCGAGTTTTAATTTGTTTGTTTGTTTTGGAATTTCGCGCAAAACTACACGAGGGCTATCTGCGCTAGTCATCCCTCACTTAACAGTGTAAGACTGGAGGGAAGGCAGCTAGTCATCACCACCCACCGTCAACTCTTTTACCAATGAATAGTGGGATTGACCGTCACTTTATAACGCCCCCACGGCTAAAAGGGAAGGAGAATGTTTGGTGCGACGGGGGATTCGAACCCGCAACCCTCAGATTACAAGTGGAGTGCCTTAACCCACCTGGCCATATAATTTGTTAAGCACCGATATTACTCCTTTCATTTACGTATAATTTTAACAATAGTACTAATGATAGTAATAATTAGTAGACAAGTAATTTCATTTCACATTTATTGCCCTGAAAGACGACATTGGTCATCATAAATACACATCTGAAGGCAGCACGTTAGAGTACTAAGGTAAAGAAGTAGTCTGATAACTAAAAAGCCCTCTATCGGAAAATGCAGAAACTAAAAACGCGCCTCTCCTCTTGTCTCTACGACGTCACATAACACCACTCTCTTGACTAGACGGATCTTTGTGCGAAGTTAATACTATTAAAAAGGTAATCCCATGTACTGACACGAGGCTAATTAATTTTTCTTTTCCAATTTTTATACTTGTAGGTAAACAGTCCCTACTATCTTCCATCACAAGTACATTATTTCACACACACACTAAATAAAAGTTCGAACTGGGTGGAAGTTAACCTGGACAAGGTTTCGCCCCTCTTCGTTGAAGGTACATTATTCCATTATTTCTCTAGTAATATATGTTAGACACTAATTGGCGCCACCTGTATCTTCGTAAGAGATTTAACCGGCCTGCAATAAGAGAATAACCGGTTCTCAATAATAGAACATTGATACGAATCACACTTACGCAAGGCACATACTTAATAGGGCTAAAATTCTCTCTTCTAAACAGCTAATAACAATCATTTTTTTTGTCATTATTTTTTTTATGGGAAATGTTCCAAAAAGGAAATAATTTTAAATTTTATATTTCTCACAGACCTGAAACTCGAAGTTTTAAATTAATTTTTAATTTGCAGATTTGTTTCTAATTCCTTTCACGAAAGCTGCATGTTTGTACTCTCTTCTTGAAACATTTATTTTCCAACATGCATTTCTCCCAACGGAATATTTTCACGTTATATTAACATTACTAAAAAGAAGACTGTGTTTGGCACAAGGAAAAATAAAATATGTTAGATATTTAAACCGTCTACTTTCGGTAACACGGTTACCATCATCGGAACTAACACAAGGAAACCCTCAATAACCGCGGCTGTAATGAGATCTCAAATTGGCCAATAGATGGAGCTATGAGCTTAAAGTTTGTACTTGAAAAAAATTAACCACAAAGAACAACTCAGATCCATTTTATGAGCTGCTGCTACGCCGCGGCTAAAAATCGGCATGTGTTTCATATGTTTTCAATTTCGCACCATCTGTGTGTTGGGGGGGGGGAATTTCGCACCATCTGTGCTAGGTGTCCCTAATCTGGCAATGATAGACTAGGGAGAATAACACCCATCGCCAACTCTTGGGCTACTCTTTCACTAACAAATAATAGGATTGACCACCACAATATAATACACCCGTAGTCTATGATGGGGGGGGGGGATTTGAGCCCGCAGGTTACAGGTCAAACGTCATAGCCATCAGGTTACGCCAAACTAAAATGTGTTAAATTCAAAAATTCAAACATCTGGCGTTTAAAGTTCTATTATTACTAACATTCAACTTTTGTTTAACACTTAAATTTCTACTGTTATTAACAACTGACCTTTGTTTGACAGTTTTAAACTTCTGCTTCTACTAACATTTGACCTTTGATTATCAATATTAATCACTCAAAAGTGTAACGAAGGGTGCTGACCTCTGAAAAAAAAATCTGGACATAATGTTATCGCTATTATTTTTTCAGTTTTTAAATATAATAAACACGTTTTACACCATTTAATGAAAAACTTCTACAAACATTACCACATTCGAATTGTTTTAATAAATATTTTATTAAATATTTAGATACACTTTGGCCATTTAATTTTTTGCCCTCGAGTTCGAAAACCTGGCAATGCCACTGTAATCACAACTTCGTGTGTTTGCAAATTTTCTTTTTCGTTCTAGGATCGAAACGTTCAATGAGACAGATGATTGCTCTCACGGTGCACTCTGTGTTAAACCTAAGTGTATACACACCAATCTTAATTACGATGGCAGTACCTTGGCCCCGCATGGCCAAGTGGGTTAAGGCGTTCGACTCGTAATTTAAGGGACGCGGGTTCGAGAATCTCCGTCGCACCATAAATGCTCCCCCTTTCAGCCGTGAGGGCGTTATAATGTAATGATCAATCCCACTATTCATTGGTAAAAGAGTAGCCCAAGAGCTGGTGGTGGGTAGTGATGACTAGCTGCCTTCCCTCTTGCACTGCTAAATTAGGGATGGCTAGCGCAGATAGCCCTCGTGTAGCTTTGCGCGAAATTCTAGAAACAAAAAACACACAAATGGCAGTACCCGACTAATGTCTACTTTGGTGGATAATACGCCAACGTGCCGATGAAAACTACTAATTAGGCATAAGATTTGATTCTCAACTTCATCAAAACTGTTATCTTTGTGTTTATGACATCTAGTGTTTCATACAGTATTTAATACCACCTGTAAGATGTAACATGTCGATAATGTAAAAGCCCAGATGTAATTATAATCCACAAGTAAAATAAGATTGTATTTTAAAAATTGAAGTTACATACTGTAACAGTATGGTGATTTGTGACTTAAGTTGCCTGTGGCGTAACATGGAATATGTATAATTTTCTACGAAAATATTTCAAAATATTGGTGTTTTTAAAGTGAGGGTGGTCCGTACCGTTGTGGGGAATGATACTGCGGCATATGGGAAAATATTATACCGCTACAAAACAACCTATATCGATGGTGTTTAACTATTTACGCCACTGCCCTAACCTCCGGAAACACCAACCCACCCAGTCCCTAATGACTACACACCAGCTTCCTTTCCAAAACGATAATTTAATACTGTAACTGGCAAGCTAGTTGCTTTACTTCTGTTTCATCGCACTTTATGAGAAAATGTGATTTAATTACACAAACTCATTTCAATATGTTGATAAAGTGCAAAATTAATGAGATTTGCGAACTTTGAAGGCCGCTGTTTTACCATAACACTAACGATTGTACTTGCTACAATTAAAAGGGTCTAAATTCAAAATTTACGCTTTTAAATTACACACAACTTACATCTCACAGTCATGAAACGACTAAATTTCATAATCGAAAACATAACTAATTCTTTTAATATAGATATTAACTAATTTTATTAACATTGGAACTGCTACACTTTACCATTGCAACTTCTCGCCACTTCAAACAGTCAGTTAAGCCTATCTTTTATGACGTCTGTGGTGGGCCTAAAGATATAACGTTTATCCTAAAATTGGAACTTTAGTCCTAACAGTACTTAAAGAAATGAAACTTAAGTGTCCAATCACTAACTAATCAAATTATAACATGATAACAGGTACTTTTAACCTTAATAGAAACAGAGAATAAAAATCCAATATGACGGATACATCGCCCTCTAAAGTGTGTGCAGTCTAGCGTCAAAAATAAAATATTAATACTCAGTGATGAAAAATAGTCATAAACTCAGATCTTTTGGTAGATAGTTTACATTGTGATTGTATTTTTTTCATTAAGTTTTGAATAAATACGATTCTTTTGCTTCTTCCCCATACCACTCACCTTATACACTCAACTTAAATTAAACTAAATAAACCACGTTTTGCCTTTAACTCGCCAATGGGTTGACTTAGATTTAACTTTGTTTTAACCTATCTCTATATCTTATGACCCGATGTGCTTAAAGACGTGGACACAAGTCTGAGAAAGACTTTGTTAATTTGAGGCGTTATAATTTGTAGTTCATACTGGAAGGATTTTCACATTTTGATAAAACGTTTAGAAAAAACAAAACAAACGACCTATACACTGCATATATAAATATATACAACTTAATCCGTTCCAGAAGGCTGTTCGAAAACCGAATCAATTTTACCCATGAGAAATACTGTAAATTAAATTAATCCGTAACAGACCTCCAAAAATTACGCATTATGAAGTATTTAAGTAAAAATATTGCTTATTTATACTTGTATAATAATACTTACATGTCAACCACAAAACTATAAACACAATAAAAAACAATAAATGAAAATTTAACTGCACTTTACCTGTGCCGAGGAGAGCTGATGACGTAAGTGAAAGGTGGTGAGGAACGTGGAGAGTAGGAGGGTTATTATTGTTTGAAAAGTGAATAGCCTTTCATAAAAACGTCAGGTAACTCTCCTCACGGGGTTATTTCTCTTTTCTGTCTCTTTGCACCGCTACAACCTGCTTGAGACTCACTGGACCTATTTCTTACTAAAAACTTGTCTAATGAGGTTTGTTTCTGACAACATTTTAAAATGTTTCTGAAGTTAAACATGACATCGTCATTGAAAAGGTTTGTGCTGCTGTTTGCTACAGCTTTGTCAGGGTGAAGTTTTTCCACAAAAATTTGTAACTCTCTCTGTTTTCCACACATTTCCTTGATTAGCGAACTAGGAACATCCTCCCTTCCCTCCTCCTCATCTGAAGACACTTCCTCAGTTGTCTTCTGTTGCTGCTCCTTCTGAAGGTCTTGGAGATCTTCCATGGTGAGCTCAGTGTTGTGATATTCCATCAACTCCTCCACATCATCACCACTCACATTCAAGCCCATACACTTGCCCAGTGAGACAATATCCTCGACAACAGGCTCAGCCTCTGAGCCTTCAAAGTCTCTATCTGCTACTAAGTCTGGCCACAATTTCTTCCAGGCTGAGTTCATGATCCTCAAAGACATTTTCCTCCAGGCTTTGTCTATGATCCTCAAGCAATGGAGGATATTAAAGTGATTTCTTCCAGAATTCTCTGAAGGTTAACTCTATGTCAAAAGTCATTTCAAAGCACCTTTGAAACAGTGCTTTGGTTTAGAGTTTCTTGAAGTTCGATATGACTTGCTGGCCCATGGGCTGAATGAGAGGAGTCGTGTTAGAGGGCAAGAGCTTCACCGTAATGAAACTGTACTCCTCCATCAACCTGTCCTCCAAGTCTGGTGGGTAAGTAGGTGCATTGTACATCACAAGAAGGGTCTTGAGTGACAACTGTTTTTCCGTAAGGTAATTCTTTACACTTGGGTCAAACACTTCATGAACTCACTCCATAAACAATTACCTTGTTACCCATGCTTTACTATTATCTCTCCACATGATATTTAGTTTACTTTTCAGGATATTATTTTTCTTAAAAGCCCTCGGGTTCTCAGAATGGTACACAAGCAAAGGCTTAAGTTTTACGTCCCCACTTTCATTACTACATAACAATAGATGTAGCCTGTCCTTCATTGGCTTGTGTTCTAGCAGTGACTTCTCCTCCTTGGTGGTGTAGGTCCTCTTTGTCATTTTCTTCCAAGAGAGGCCTGTCTCATCACAGTTGAACATTTGTTGGTGAGTAAAACCATCAGCTTCTACATAGTCCTTAAATTCCCTAACAAATTTATCAGCAGCATCTTTGTTATAACTGGTACCCTCCTCATGTCTCACCACACTATGTATGTCACTTCTCTTCCTAAATTTTTCAAACCACTCCCTACTGGCCTTAAAGGCATCACTTGTATCAGCACTCGTTCGAGGGGTGTTTTTCAGGAGGTCAGCATGCAACTGCTTTGCTTCCTCACAAATGATAGTCTCAGAAATGCTATCACCAGCTAACTGTTTTTCGTTTACCCAAATCAACAGTATTTCTGTTGATGCAGACTGTAGACTTCGCCATACCAAACTGTGTAGCAAGGTCAGACATGCGAACACTACTCTCATACTTCACTATGAGATCTTTTTTCACCTCTATTGCAGCTCTAACAACTTTCTTTTTGGTTTGCTGCTTTCATTATCCTTCTTTGACCCCATGGTGGCTTATTTAATTAGAATATTTAGAAAAACAACAAAAAACAAAAAGAAAAACGAGAACGTTGACAGCAGATTTTAGCGGGGGTGTGGACTGAGCGACAGGAGAGGGTAAAATGTTTTGGACAAGCTTGACGTGGGCCGAAAATGGTCAAAGGGTCGTTCGGATCATCATTCGTGTTATTTCGGGAGTTCGGGTTACGACAGCTTGGTTCGGGAACCGAGATACCACTATATATGATTTGATTGGATTTCAATCAACAATTCGTCTTTGCGCCGTCCTGAGAGTTCATATACGCAAAATATATTAATGTATATTATCCCTGAAAAGGCCGCAAAACATTGTTTTTCTAAACTTTTTATCAAAATGGTATAAAGTTCGTTTTAAGCGTTTTTGTTGCTTTTTTTGGAGGGTTGATACTGTTATATAGGTAAGATTCACATATTGAAGGATGTGATTTTAGATTGAGTTATCAGTTTTTAACACTTCAACAACTTTGTGCACGTGACTTCATTGTTAGACCCTAATATTAACGAAGCCTTTCTATATTATCTCTAAGTCTTCTTGGTCAAAGATTAAAAGTAAAGTTATGAGACAGGCACTCGTGTTGAATAGTCATGCTTAATTTTTATACGGTCTGTTTGTGTTGTAACATCTTATGGTTACACCGAGTACAAAGTGAGTTAGGCCTAAGGTATTTCATTTGATAAAATTATTGTATGTAAAATGATCACCCTAAAGTTTGTTTTTGAAATTCGCACCAAGCTACACAAGGGCTCTCTGTGCTAGCCGTCACTAATTTAGCAGTGTAAGACTAGAGGGAAGATAGCTAGTCATCACCACCCACCGCCAACTCTTCGGCTACTCTTTTACCAATGGATAGAAGGATTGACCGTAACATTATAGCTACCCCACGGTTGAAAGGGCGAGTATTTTTTGTGCAACTGGGATTCGAACCCGCGGCCCTCAGATTACTAGTTGAACGCCTTAACCACCTGGCCGTGCCGGACCAATCACGTTAAAGAGTCCCACATTAAAAAAAAATTTTTTTTTTCATTTAAGTCTAATGACATACGTTTAGAGTTAACCGTCAGTTGTTTCAATGTTATTGTTTGCCACTTGTTTTCTAGGTTTTCACACATTAACAGTTGTTGGTGTAACAAATGGCTTGTATACGCAGTGTTCCGGCCACAGCTCTTAAACTGGCTCTGTATTGAGCGAAATGCGTCGTCGGCAGTGAATAGTCAATTGTGTGAAGTAATTGAAACAAATGGTCATTTTACAATATTTTGAGTATGGAGGCCGGTGTAGGCTCACTGGACCCGCTGATTTCTGTTAAAAGTCATTTTTCACACAGACGGCGTAATTAGCTGTGTTTTGCAGCATGGCCCATCTATTTTTAGGATATGTGACAAAATTTTGAGGAATATTACGTCATTCGAAATTGCGTTAGAAGGGCAAGGAGACCAGTCAAAAAAACAACTTCTTACCAACTCAATGAAGAAAAAACTGTATCAATGGGGTCTGAAATACAAGAACTGGACACAAGAACAATGGAGGAAGGTGTTATTCAGGATCTGGCATTTTTCAGTAAGATCTGGCCACACACAATGAAACATGTAAAGAATTTTTTGACTACAACGCGAATAAAGGTGTTGGACTGGCCTGGAAACTCTCCGGACATAACTCCTATTGAAAATCTTTGGGCGATTTGTAAAGAAAGACTTCAGGGAAAAGACTGTACTACGAAAGATAAGCTAATTGAGGTGTGGAACAGCGATCCAAAAATTAGTAAAGATTGCAGTCAACTTGTGGACTCGATGCCAAAGCGGATTAATGATCTTCTGAAAAATAAAGGTGGTCATATCACGTATTAATTTGAGGTAAAAACAGAGCGAGACTTTAAGTCAGTTTAGTTATGCAAGTTTTCTTTTATTGTCTAGTACATATCACAGAATAATTTGTGTATGATCTTATTATGGTCAGGGCGTGGCCAACTGGTCAGCGTGCTGAACTATAGATCTTAGAGTTCACGATTCGCATCTTTTTACCCGCAAAACAAACATGTACCTTCTGCACGGTGGGGTCATTGATGGTTTATAAGAGAGGCCGTTAAATCCCACTATTTAATTAGAGTAGCACAATAGTTGGTGGCGTGTGCTGCTGACTAGCTGCCTTCCTTCTCACTCGTCACTTGAAAATTAGGAACGGTTAGAGATATATCCGTTTTATTGATAAGTTTTAATACCCATACCAGCCGTTCTGAGTTAAACTAATATATATTTCTACCTTTCGAGGTCTGAACTAGTTACATCCCTCGTTAATATAAAAGCTGAACAATATCCACGAGACTGGAGTGTCACGTGGAAAAGGCGAACCGATGACAATGCTAGCCCTCGCTGAATAATAGAACAGTTGAAACAATACATTTGTAACTAAAAAAGTGCACATTTATTCCCCTTAATCACTGTTCTAGAAGCCCAAAATGAATGTAGAGTTTCAACGCAGAAATGGCAATTGGTAACTCATAAAAACCGAGCACGTGCTTGGCCTTGACGACACAGAAACACGTGCGACTTTTGTTCGGGCACTTATTGCCGACGTATCAAAAGACGTCGACTCACAAAGGTTTGCATATATACATAAAGTATAAAGTAACAGTAACTTCCGTTACAACGGTCTGTAACTTGAAAAATATATTTTGCCTGTAAGGGTAAAAACCGAGGCCATCACATAAACATAAGATAAAAACATTTCTTCTGAAGAATAATATACAGTTTCTTGCCTCGTAGTCCAAATAATAACAAGACGTTATGCTTTTACGACACAAATCATTGTAAGATTTTGTTAACTACCTTCACAAAAACTTTAACCTTGTCGTGGTATTATCTTCAATGGTTCTGTTGTGCAAATAAACCTGTCGCAAACAGCCAATTTCTTCATCATTTTATTTTTTCAGACAAGGCTTACTCACGCGTCTAGAAGGATTTGTTTGGTTTGTTTTGAATTTCGCACAAAGCTACTCGAGGGCTATCAGCGCTAGCCGTCCCTAATTTTGCAGTGTAAGACTAGAGGGAAGGCAAATAGTCATCACCACCCACCGCCAACTCTTGGGCTACTCTTTTAACAACGAATAGTGGGATTGACCGTCACATTATACACCCCTACGGCTGGGAGGGCGAGCATATTTAGCGCGACTCGGGCGCGAACCCGCGACCCTCGGATTACGAGTCGCACGCCTTACGCGCTTGGCCATGCCAGGCCAACATTTAGAACGAACGGACAATTTAAACTTCGAAGCTGCTAAAGATGGCGGTTGTGGGTTCGCTCAACAAAGCACTAAGTTATCTCCACTGTGTAGAATCTATCAGTATGTGCTCTATTCGCTCTCTTATTATTCGGAGTCCAAATAACTTGAAAATTCTAGTTCACGAAGTACGTCGCTAATAGATACATCTAACTTCTGTTTTTAATTATGTTTAAAATGTGTCGCCTCATCTTGAAGACGACAAAGTAAATGCTGTTACGAACAACAAATATACGCATAAGTATATTTTCGTCATCTGTTTCTTCTTTTAAGGACCAGTTTATTTGGAATTTAGATTAAGAACGTTTGTAGACAAATGATTTAAAGACAGAGAGAAGTCGGATAGATGACACATAAGATAAAGCGTGTCGCTAGTGTTCCGTTTCCCACAATATGCCGTCACATCCCTCAGAGTATTTTTGTATCGGCGAGTGTAAGATTAGGGAGAAGGCAGCTAGTCATCACCACCCACCGCCAAATCTTGGGCTATTCTTTTACCAATGAATGATGTGATTGACCGTGACATTATAATCAAACGGCTGAAAGTTTTACACTGCTGAATTAGGGACGGCTAGCACAGATAGCCCTTGAGTAGCTTTGAGCGAAATTCAAAACAAACAAACAATTATCGAGGTAATGAACGTTTGAAACTTCGTTTCAAGAGCGCGTGATTTATCGTCTTAGTGGCAACTTACAGATATTCAGGTGACTGAAACTTAAATAAATATCCCGGTGTAACACGTTGTCATAGCTCGATCATTAAGCACTTATGTGAAATGGGGGATCTATCACGAAATGTTTGGTAATGGACGACAGCTCGCCAGATCCGAGGTTCGAGACTGTGATTTATTGCTAAACACGTTCTACACTTTCAGCTGGAAGTGACGTAATGCTACACGAAATTACGCAATTCAGTGACGATTAGCCCCAAATGCGACACGTGCTATTAGTTCATCTGGCCAGTTGTCTTAATTAAGGATGCCTTGCGATCTTTAAAGTAGTATTTAAGGTTCAAAGTTTCAGATATCTGACTTAACATGCAAGGAACCGGACATAGACAGTGAATCTGGATGTTCATAGTTCTTTCCCGTTGCCAAAAGATCGCGTTTAGCACTCAGGAGCTGCGGGTGAACTGAAAGAGTGTCCATCAAATATTCGTTTTTTAGAGTAGCCCGGCATGGCCTAGCGCGTTAAGGCGTGCACTTCGTAATCTGAGGGTCGCGGGTTCGCGCCAAACATGCTCGCCTTCCCAGCCGTGGGGGCGTTATAATGAGACGGTCAATCCCACTTTTCGTTGGTTAAAGAGTAGCTCAAAAGTTGGCGGTGGGTGGTGATGACTAGCTGCCTTCCCTCTAGTCTTGCACTGCTAAATTAGGGACGGCTAGCACAGATAGCCCTCGAGTAGCTTTGTACGAAATTCCAAAACAAAAAAACAATTAGAGTAGTCCGAAAGTTGGCGGTGAGCGCTGTTAATTAACTGCCTTCCCAGTAGCCTATTAATTCCACACTAGTACCGGCTAATGCACGTATCACCTGAATAGCTCTACGCTAATTTCAGAAAGAACCAAACAGACATAACACACAGAACTTAATAGGTGTGGTTTTGACACACGTAAACTTCTTGTATTTTACCAATAAGTCACAACACCATTATTTTCAACTGCAACACATTAAGTGTTTTATATGACACAGAGAACTTACTAGGTGTGGTTTTGACACATGTAAACTTATATTTTAACAATAAGTCACAACGTCATTTCAATTGTAACACATCAAGTGTTGTATATAACACAAAGTACTTACTAGGTGAGGTTTTTATACATGTAAACATTTGTCTTTTGACAATAAGTTACAACATTATTTTCAATTGTAACAGATCAATTGTACATAACACAGAGAACTTACCAGGTGTGGTTTTGTGTGTTTGTATACGAATAAAAATAACACGTGTAGGAAAACTGCCAATACTTCTGTGACGTAAAGTTAAGAAAAGAAAACGAATCGCCAACAGTGGGTCTGACCTCTTGTAAGCCTTGTGAAGTACACACCAATACGTTAAACCTTTAATATTGTGAAGTCTGTACTGTCCACGTCTTGTAATTCCTGTGAAGTATACACCGATACGTTAAACCTTTAATATTGTGAAGTCTGTACTGTCCACGTCTTCTAAGCCCTGTGAGGTAAACACCGATACGTTAAACCTTTAATATTGTGAAGTCTGTACTGTCCACGTCTTGTAAGCCCTGTGAAGTATACACCGATACGTTAAACCTTTAATATTGTGAAGTCTGTACTGTCCACGTCTTCTAATCCCTGTGAAGTATACACCGATACGTTAAACCTTAAATATTGTGAAGTCTGTACTGTCCACGTCTTGTAATTCCTGTGAAGTATACACTGATACGTTAAACCTTTAATATTGTGAAGTCTGTACTGTCCACGACTTGTAAGCCCTGTGAAGTACACACCGATACGCTAAATCTTTAATATTGTGAAGTCTGTACTGTCCACGTCTTCTAATCCCTGTGAAGTATACACCGATACGTTAAACCTTTAATATTATGAAGTCTGTACTATCCACGTCTTGTAAGCCCTGTGAAGTACACACCGATATGTTAAACCTTTAATATTGTGAAGTCTGTACTATCCACGTCTTCTAACCCCTGTGAAATATACACCGATACGTTAAACCTTTAATATTGTGAAGTCTGTACTGTCCACGTCTTCTAATCCCTGTGAAGTATACACCGATACGTTAAACCTTTAATATCGTGAAGTCTGTACTGTCCACGTCTTGTAAGCCCTATGAAGTATACACCGATACGTTAAACCTTTAATATTGAAAGGTCTGTACTGTCCACGTCTTCTAACCCCTGTGAAATATACACCGATAGTTAAACCTTTAATATTGTGAAGTCTGTAATGTCCACGTCTTGTAAGCCCTGTGAAGTATACACCGATACGTTAAACCTTTAATATTGTGAAGTCTGTACTGTCCACGTCTTCTAATCCCTGTAGAGGTATACACCGATACGGTAAACCTTTAATATTGTGAAGTCTGTACTGTCCACGTCTTGTAAGCCCTGTGAAGTATACACCGATACGTTAAACCTTTAATATTGTGAAGTCTGTACTGTCCACGTCTTGTAAGCCCTGTAGAGGTATTCACAGATACGTTAAACCTTTAATATTGTGAAGTCTGTACTGCCCACGTCTTGTAAGCCCTGTAAAATATACACCGATACGTTAAACCTTTAATATTGTGAAGTCTGTACTGTCCACGGCTTGTAAGCCCTGTAGAGGTATACACCGATACGTTAAACCTTTAATATTGTGAATTCTGTACTGTCCACGTCTTGTAATCCCTGTGAAGTATACACCGATACGTTAAACCTTTAATATTGTGAAGTCTGTAATGTCCACGTCTTCTAAGCCCTGTGAAGTATACACCGATACGTTAAACCTTTAATATTGTGAAGTCTGTACTGTCCACGTCTTCTAATCCCTGTAGAGGTATACACCGATACGTTAAACCTTTAATATTGTGAATTCTGTACTGTCCACGTCTTGTAAGCCCTGTGAAGTATACACCGATACGTTAAACCTTTAATATTGTGAAGTATGTACTGTCCACGTCTTGTAAGCCCTGTAGAGGTATTCACAGATACGTTAAACCTTTAATATTGTGAAGTCTGTACTGCCCACGTCTTGTAAGCCCTGTGAAATATACACCGATACGTTAAATCTATAATATTGTGAAGTCTGTACTGTCCACGGCTTGTAAGCCCTGTGAAATATACACCGATAGTTAAACCTTTAATATTGTGAAGTCTGTAATGTCCACGTCTTGTAAGCCCTGTGAAGTATACACCGATACGTTAAACCTTTAATATTGTGAAGTCTGTACTGTCCACGTCTTCTAAGCCCTGTAGAGGTATACACCGATACGTTAAACCTTTAATATTGTGAAGTCTGTACTGTCCACGTCTTG
The DNA here is from genome assembly GCA_011833715.1 of Carcinoscorpius rotundicauda. Classification (NCBI taxonomy): domain Eukaryota; kingdom Metazoa; phylum Arthropoda; class Merostomata; order Xiphosura; family Limulidae; genus Carcinoscorpius; species Carcinoscorpius rotundicauda. Next base: position 5,405,246 of record CM022402.1, read on the forward strand.
TAAGCCCTGTGAAGTATACACCGATACGTTAAACCTTTAATATTGTGAAGTCTGTACTGTCCACGTCTTGTAAGCCCTGTAGAGGTATTCACAGATACGTTAAACCTTTAATATTGTGAAGTCTGTATTGCCCACGTCTTGTAAGCCCTGTAAAATATACACCGATACGTTAAACCTTTAATATTGTGAAGTCTGTACTGTCCACGGCTTGTAAGCCCTGTAGAGGTATACACCGATACGTTAAACCTTTAATATTGTGAATTCTGTACTGTCCACGTCTTCTAATCCCTGTAGAGGTATACACCGATACGTTAAACCTTTAATATTGTGAATTCTGTACTGTCCACGTCTTGTAAGCCCTGTGAAGTATACACCGATACGTTAAACCTTTAATATTGTGAAGTATGTACTGTCCACGTCTTGTAAGCCCTGTAGAGGTATTCACAGATACGTTAAACCTTTAATATTGTGAAGTCTGTACTGCCCACGTCTTGTAAGCCCTGTGAAATATACACCGATACGTTAAATCTATAATATTGTGAAGTCTGTACTGTCCACGGCTTGTAAGCCCTGTGAAATATACACCGATAGTTAAACCTTTAATATTGTGAAGTCTGTAATGTCCACGTCTTGTAAGCCCTGTGAAGTATACACCGATACGTTAAACCTTTAATATTGTGAAGTCTGTACTGTCCACGTCTTCTAATTCCTGTAGAGGTATACACCGATACGTTAAACCTTTAATATTGTGAATTCTGTACTGTCCACGTCTTGTAAGCCCTGTGAAGTATACACCGATACGTTAAACCTTTAATATTGTGAAGTCTGTACTGTCCACGTCTTGTAAGCCCTGTAGAGGTATTCACAGATACGTTAAACCTTTAATATTGTGAAGTCTGTACTGTCCACGTCTTGTAAGCCCTGTGAAATATACACCGATACGTTAAACCTATAATATTGTGAAGTCTGTACTGTCCACGGCTTGTAAGCCCTGTGAAATATACACCGATACGTTAAACCTTTAATATTGTGAAGTCTGTACTGTCCACGGCTTGTAAGCCCTGTGAACTATACACCGATACGTTAAACCTTTAATATTGTGAAGTCTGTACTGTCCACGTCTTGTAATCCCTGTGAAGTATACACCGATACGTTAAATTTTTAATATTGTGAAGTCTGTACTGTCCACGTCTTCTAAGCCCTGTGAAATATACACCGATAGTTAAACCTTTAATATTGTGAAGTCTGTAATGTCCACGTCTTGTAAGCCCTGTAGAGGTATACACCGATACGTTAAACCTTTAATATTGTGAAGTCTGTACTGTCCACGTCTTCTAAGCCCTGTAGAGGCATACACCGATACGTTAAACCTTTAATATCGTGAAGTCTGTACTATCGACGTCTTGTAAGCCCTGTGAAATATACACCGATAGTTAAACCTTTAATATTGTGAAGTCTGTAATGTCCACGTCTTGTAAGCCCTGTGAAGTATACACCGATACGTTAAACCTTTAATATTGTGAAGTCTGTACTGTCCACGTCTTCTAAGCCCTGTAGAGGCATACACCGATACGTTAAACCTTTAATATTGTGAAGTCTGTACTATCCACGTCTTGTAAGCCCTGTGAAGTATACACCGATACGTTAAACCTTTAACATTGTGAAGTCTGTACTATCCACGTCTTCTAATCCCTCTGAAGTATACACCGATACGTTAAACCTATAATATTGTGAAGTCTGTACTGTCCACGTCTTCTAAGCCTTGTGAGGTATACACCGATACGTTAAACCTTTAATATTGTAAGTCTGTACTGTCCACGTCTTGTAAGCCCTGTGAAGTATACACCGATACGTTAAACCTTTAATATTGTAAGTCTGTACTGTCCACGTCTTGTAAGCCCTGTGAAGTATACACCGATACGTTAAACCTTTAATATTGTGAAGTCTGTACCGTCCACGTCTTATAATCCCTGTGAAGTATACACCGATACGTTAAACCTTTAATATTGTAAGTCTGTACTGTCCACGTCTTGTAAGCCCTGTGAAGTATACACCGATACGTTAAACCTTTAATATTGTAAGTCTGTACTGTCCACGTCTTGTAAGCCCTGTGTAGTATACACCGATACGTTAAACCTTTAATATTGTGAAGTCTGTACCGTCCACGTCTTATAATCCCTGTGAAGTATACACCGATACGTTAAACCTTTAATATTGTGAGTTCTGTACTGTCCACGTCTTGTAAGCCCTGTGAAGTATACACCGATACGTTAAACCTTTAATATTGTGAAGTCTGTACTGTCCACGTCTTGTAATCCCTGTGAAGTATATACCGATACGTTAAACCTTTAATATTGTGAAGTCTGTACTGTCCACGTCTTGTAAGCCCTGTAGAGGTATTCACAGATACGTTAAACCTTTAATATTGTGAAGTCTGTACTGTCCACGTCTTGTAAGCCCTATGAAGTATACACCGATACGTTAAACCTTTAATATTGAAAGGTCTGTACTGTCCACGTCTTCTAACCCCTGTGAAATATACACCGATAGTTAAACCTTTAATATTGTGAAGTCTGTAATGTCCACGTCTTGTAAGCCCTGTGAAGTATACACCGATACGTTAAACCTTTAATATTGTGAAGTCTGTACTGTCCACGTCTTCTAATCCCTGTAGAGGTATACACCGATACGTTAAACCTTTAATATTGTGAAGTCTGTACTGTCCACGTCTTGTAAGCCCTGTGAAGTATACACCGATACGTTAAACCTTTAATATTGTGAAGTCTGTACTGTCCACGTCTTGTAAGCCCTGTAGAGGTATTCACAGATACGTTAAACGTTTAATATTGTGAAGTCTGTACTGCCCACGTCTTGTAAGCCCTGTAAAATATACACCGATACGTTAAACCTTTAATATTGTGAAGTCTGTACTGTCCACGGCTTGTAAGCCCTGTAGAGGTATACACCGATACGTTAAACCTTTAATATTGTGAATTCTGTACTGTCCACGTCTTGTAATCCCTGTGAAGTATACACCGATACGTTAAACCTTTAATATTGTGAAGTCTGTAATGTCCACGTCTTCTAAGCCCTGTGAAGTATACACCGATACGTTAAACCTTTAATATTGTGAAGTCTGTACTGTCCACGTCTTCTAATCCCTGTAGAGGTATACACCGATACGTTAAACCTTTAATATTGTGAATTCTGTACTGTCCACGTCTTGTAAGCCCTGTGAAGTATACACCGATACGTTAAACCTTTAATATTGTGAAGTCTGTACTGTCCACGTCTTGTAAGCCCTGTAGAGGTATTCACAGATACGTTAAACCTTTAATATTGTGAAGTCTGTACTGTCCACGTCTTGTAAGCCCTGTGAAATATACACCGATACGTTAAACCTATAATATTGTGAAGTCTGTACTGTCCACGGCTTGTAAGCCCTGTGAACTATACACCGATACGTTAAACCTTTAATATTGTGAAGTCTGTACTGTCCACGTCTTGTAATCCCTGTGAAGTATACACCGATACGTTAAATTTTTAATATTGTGAAGTCTGTACTGTCCACGTCTTCTAAGCCCTGTGAAATATACACCGATAGTTAAACCTTTAATATTGTGAAGTCTGTAATGTCCACGTCTTGTAAGCCCTGTAGAGGTATACACCGATACGTTAAACCTTTAATATTGTGAAGTCTGTACTGTCCACGTCTTCTAAGCCCTGTAGAGGCATACACCGATACGTTAAACCTTTAATATCGTGAAGTCTGTACTATCCACGTCTTGTAAGCCCTGTGAAATATACACCGATAGTTAAACCTTTAATATTGTGAAGTCTGTAATGTCCACGTCTTGTAAGCCCTGTGAAGTATACACCGATACGTTAAACCTTTAATATTGTGAAGTCTGTACTGTCCACGTCTTCTAAGCCCTGTAGAGGCATACACCGATACGTTAAACCTTTAATATTGTGAAGTCTGTACTATCCACGTCTTGTAAGCCCTGTGAAGTATACACCGATACGTTAAACCTTTAACATTGTGAAGTCTGTACTATCCACGTCTTCTAATCCCTCTGAAGTATACACCGATACGTTAAACCTATAATATTGTGAAGTCTGTACTGTCCACGTCTTCTAAGCCTTGTGAGGTATACACCGATACGTTAAACCTTTAATATTGTAAGTCTGTACCGTCCACGTCTTGTAAGCCCTGTGAAGTATACACCGATACGTTAAACCTTTAATATTGTAAGTCTGTACTGTCCACGTCTTGTAAGCCCTGTGAAGTATACACCGATACGTTAAACCTTTAATATTGTGAAGTCTGTACCGTCCACGTCTTATAATCCCTGTGAAGTATACACCGATACGTTAAACCTTTAATATTGTAAGTCTGTACTGTCCACGTCTTGTAAGCCCTGTGAAGTATACACCGATACGTTAAACCTTTAATATTGTAAGTCTGTACTGTCCACGTCTTGTAAGCCCTGTGTAGTATACACCGATACGTTAAACCTTTAATATTGTGAAGTCTGTACCGTCCACGTCTTATAATCCCTGTGAAGTATACACCGATACGTTAAACCTTTAATATTGTGAGTTCTGTACTGTCCACGTCTTGTAAGCCCTGTGAAGTATACACCGATACGTTAAACCTTTAATATTGTGAAGTCTGTACTGTCCACGTCTTGTAATCCCTGTGAAGTATATACCGATACGTTAAACCTTTAATATTGTGAAGTCTGTACTGTCCACGTCTTGTAAGCCCTGTAGAGGTATTCACAGATACGTTAAACCTTTAATATTGTGAAGTCTGTACTGCCCACGTCTTGTAAGCCCTGTGAAGTATACACCGATACGTTAAACCTTTAACATTGTGAAGTCTGTACTATCCACGTCTTCTAATCCCTGTGAAGTATACACCGATACGTTAAACCTTTAATATTGTGAATTCTGTACTGTCCACGTCTTCTAAGCCCTGTGAAGTATACACCGATACGTTAAATCTTTAATATTGTGAATTCTGTACTGTCCACGTCTTGTAAGCCCTGTGAAGTATACACCGATACGTTAAACCTTTAATATTGTGAAGTCTGTACTATTCACATTTTTTATTGTCGAATCAATCAACTAATACTAAACAAGAAATCTCCCAGTTGCTTCCTCGTCGGTGGTAAAACAATATATTACATACATATAAATCTTCGTTTTAAGAACCAGAGATAGGTGGCGTCAAACAAAACGATGACGGCCCTTTGTATCCAAATCAGTTTACAATGTACGGCTTTTTTATTTTTTTTTATATTTGAAACTGTATAATTTCATAGCAACGTAAGTCTGCCTTGAAGCAAGATCAAAGCGTCTTTCGAAATTAGGTATACATTTTAAATAGGCTTACAAGCTCGTGCCCACGCGCTGTAGGAAAAGGATTAGATGTCGAGAACGCGTGAGCAAGTGTTAAGCTTCACACCAGAAGGTATTCAATGACGATTCTCATTGGAGGTTCATTACCCTTAGCGGAGCTGTCGAAAAGTCTCAAAAAGAAGTTAGATACAATAATGTTGAAGGTTTATTATATACGTCTCGTAGTTTATGTTAGGATGTAGCATAGAAAAGAAAAAGAGGGCGCTCTTCTGATAATTATATATACATATCGCCGGCCTGGAAACTTTGATGTTTTTATTCTTTTTAAAGTAAACTTCTTAACGCTGAAAAATATTTATTTATTGGGTGTTTTATTTTTTAAATATTCCAGCGTTCAATCATTTTCTAAGCAGTACATGTTAATACGATTTTATAAAACAGCACAGTATGGCCAGGTGTGTTAAGGCTTGCGACTCGGAATCTAAGGGTCAAGGGTTCGAATTCGCGTCACATCAAATATGGTCCCCCTTTCAGCTGTGGGGGTGTTATAATGCTACGGTCAATCCTACTATTTGTTGGTAAAAGAGTAGCCCAAGAGTTGGCGATGGGTGATGATAACTAGCTGCCTTCCAGTCTTACACTGCTAAATTAGGGACGGCTAGCGCAGATAGCTCTCGAGTAGCTTTGCGCGAAATTCAAAACAAACATTCTTTGTGATTAGACTTCAAATTGGAATAGATTATATTTGTTTCAATAACAGAAGTGATTAAACTTATAACTCCATGTATGTTTTATTTATTTCATTTTTATCACATATTATTTAATATATTACTATTTTGTACCAAATTAATATTTGGATTTAAAACTAACCTAAATCTCCGTAGGTGGCAGAGCCCTCATGGAATATAATTAAACTTACGGCCGAAACATCGAGAGAAACAAATAAACAAATTATTGTATTCTAATTAGCTGTTTTAGCTTTCTGTTTAATCTATTTGCATACTTCTAGTAAGAAAGAGAAAGTGTTGGTGTCTTAAGAATGAACCGTATGATTGTCTCTGGTAATTACATTGTTAACACTGAAAATAACCCAAAGTATTTTTGCCGGTAAACACTTCATATTTATTGAAGGGTTAATGTTCTGATCTAGCTAGATGAGTGGATTCCTACCGCCAAAATTCAGTGCTAAACAAATACTGATGTATTTTCATCTCAGAAACAGACAACACCTAAAGTTCGTGTCACAGATATCAGAAGAATACGATTCATAATCTATCTACCATTTTCATACCTTGCATTAGTGAACACAAATTTAGTTTTAAATAAAAATATAGAATCCTGGTACTGCCTGGCGGTTAGGGCGTTTAACTCGTAATCTGAGAGTCGCAGGTTTGCATTTTTTCGTTTGTTTGTTTTTTATCATTTCGCGCAAAACTGCACGAGGACTGTCTGTGCTAGCCGTCTCTAATCTAGCAGTGCAAGACTAGAAGGTTTATTGTTTGTTCGTGTTTAATTTCGCGCAAAGCTACACGAGGGTAACCTGCGCTAGCCGTCCCTAATTTAGTAGTGTGAGATACGAGGGAATGCAGCTAGTCATCACCACCCACCGCCAACTCTTAGACTACCATTTTACCAATGAATAATGGAATTGACCGTCACATTACAACGGCCTTACGGCTCAAAGGACGAGCATGTTCGGTGCGACAGGGATTCAAATCGGCGACCTTCAGATTACGAGTCGACTGCCTTAACCACCTGGCCATGCCGGGGCCACTCATCTTGACGTTATGTAGACTCTTTCTTTAAGCCGTCGGAGCGTTATAACGTACGATTAATCCCACTTTTTGTTGGTAAAGAATAACCCAGTAGCTTATGGTTAGTGGTGTTGACACGCTGCCTTCGCTTTTGTCTATCATTTCAAAATGAGGACAGTTTAGGGCAGATGGCCCTCTAGTGATATTGTGCAAAACAAACAAATAATCATAATAAAGATATTGCAGTATTACTTAATGGAGAGAAACGGTTGAGATGAAAACTTCAAAGTCCATATTATATACACTTATATATATATAATATCTGCAATTACGTGTACATATCTATCCTCTAAAGTGAAAAAGAAAAAATAGGGCTGCCACTTATTTGCGTAACTTCAAAGCAGGACAACTTATGGAGGGAGTTGTACGTAGGAGGTCCTTAAGTGATCTATCTGAAAAGCGCAACCAATCCTGGTTATTTTCAATATATATATATATATTCCCTGCAATATTCATCGTAAATAAATGAATGCTTTCTTTACAGCCTCTGAATACTTATGGATCGCCTCGCTCTCAAGTAAGCGCATGCGCAGCTGACACCTGCAGCAACTCTCGACCTTTTAATCGAAGCTCTAGATCATAATGTTAAATATTTGGTCTTGTTTCAGACTGTAAGAAGCACATATAGCCCTCGAGTAGCTTTGTGCGAAATTCCAAAACAAACAAACAAACAGACTGTAAGAAAAAATGTTTCTGAAAAACAGTGAATAAATTGATTGATTTTTTTTAAATCAAGCGCAAAGCTACACAATGGGTATCGAAACCCGGTTTTTAGTGGTGTGAGACCGCAGACATACCGATGTGCCACTAGGGGGCGCATTCAATGGAATGTAGTCACTATACTATTTCCTTGGCATGGCCAAGTGTGTGAAGGCGTTCGACTCGTAATCCGAGGGTCGCGGGTTCGAGTCCCGGTCGCACCAAACATGCTCGCTCTCCCAGCCGTGGGGGCGTTATAGTGTCACAGCCAATCCCACTATTCGTTGGTAAGAAGAGTAGCACAAAAGTTGGCCACGGGTGGTGACGACTACCTGCCTTCCCTCTGATCTTACACTGTTAAATTAGGGACGGCTAGCGCAGATATCCCTAGAGTAGCTTTGCGCGAAATTCAAAAACAAAACAAACAATACTATTTCCTTATTCTGTGTAACGACGTCTTGTACGGTGACACATAACACATACTATAAACGACCGTTTGGATAAAAAACTATTTTCCTCCTGGGGGTTTTGTAATCTTGTTTGTTATTAATAATTTAGTATTTACATGTTAGATGCATCCTTTTTACAGACAAGCGACATGCACATATCTTAATAACAAAGAACGTTTATGGAATATTCTATAAGATTCTCTTATGTAATAATAAATTCTATATTTTTAATCCTATCGTGTGTGTGACTTAAAGCATCAAACCGCATCAAGTCTTTGAGAAGCGAGCCTCTACAATGCTATGAAATTTTTCAGTACACGAACTGTTGTAAAGCAGTGGATGACAAAAAAACAACAAAAAAAAAACAATGTTTCTTGTGAAAACAACGTTACAAATATAATGCGGTGATGCGTGAGCTATCTATGAATGTATTTAAATATACTGCGCACGTGCAAGCTCGCCTGGAGGAAAAAGATTGTTGTTGTTGTTTTGAGTTGAGCACAAAGCTACACAGTGGGCTATCTGTGCTCTGCCCACCACGGGTATCGAAACCCGGATTTTAGCGTTGTAAGTCCACAGACACACCGTTGAGCCACTTGAGGGCAAATAGAATATTTTAATGTCGAATGATTTTCACTAAAAAATAAATATTGGGTGTAAGTGTCTTGGAGCGACCATCACTCCTTCCCTCTTTAAAACTTTATGGAGTTCTCTACCGAAACCTCTTCGGGCTGCAAAACAATACGTCAACAAACGTAAAACTACGAGGAAGAATTTTTATTTAAAGATCCTCATATTTAATCAAAATTCGTGATGAATTAATTATTTTAGGTTATGAAATCGCCGAACATAAACCTCGGACTGTGTTCGGTGGGATCTTTTCGTGTTTTTTACAAGAATCCTGGATTCTCTAGATGTGTATTCTCTAGGCTTAAACTTTAACCAAACAATTGTATAGATATGTTTCTTACTCATTCGTTTGTTTGAATTTCACGCAAAGCTACTCAAACACTATATGCGCTAGACGTCCCTAATTTAGTAGTGTAATATTAGAGGGAAGGCAGCTAGCCATCACCATCCACCGCCAACTCTTGGACTACTCTTTTACCAACGAATAGTGGGATAGACCGTAAAGTTATAACGCCCCCACGGCTGAAAGTGCGAGCACGTTTGGTGCGACGGGGACGCGAACTCGCGACCCTCAGATTACGATTCGATCGTCTTAACACGCTTGGCCATGCTGGGCCTATTTAAGGTTGTCGCGGTTGAGGTTTAAAATCAGAGTTAGTCCTCGATACTTTTAGGTCAAAGACGCAATTCCAAAACAGGTCATCAGAAGTAAAGATTGCACGTGATTTAAAGACCAGTCCTATTATTTCACTCCAAATCTGACTGACATCGATTGGTGAGTTTCACAAAACTCGTTAGTTAGACATGAAAAAGATAACAATTTTCTATCAAAGCTGAATCCTGCATCAGGGGTTTTAAAAGAAGAAAAAAAAATGATACTTTGCCAGAATCCATCTTTATTTTAGGTAAGTTTGTTTTGGACAGTTGCCTCGATTTCAATCCAAGTGTCGTAACTTGAAACTTTCTGTTACAAATAAACAAAACAACAACAACACATGTAAGGCAATGAAAAGTGCGAATAGTATTGTTGGAGATGACTTCAGCTTTCCAGTGTAGGTGTCGCTAGTGCCGTTTTTTTTTTTACCCTACACAAAATGCCACTGAACCTTTTGAACTCAGTTTTCCCTCTTTGTTTTGCTTTTTTCAATAGTCTTAGAATCACCGATAGAACCTATCACAAGATAACGTATAAAAACAGTCGCTGATTGGCTAATTTCTGGGTTTAACTGTTAATTGACGGTGTTTGCATGTAACATTTCATCACCAACAGTATTATTTCTTACCAGTCTTAACGTTTGATCAAAACAGTATTGTTTCTTACAAGTCCAGCATTAACATTTAGGCCTACCAGTGGCTCAGCGGTATGTCTGCGGACTTAAACGCTACAAACCGGGTTTCGATACCCGCGGTGGGCAGAGAACAGATGGTCCATTGTGTGGCTTTGTGCTTAATTCAAAACAAAAACATTTAGTCAGCAAAAATTGCTTTCAAAATCATATTTTTTCCTATTTTAGAGCCGACATAGCTCATTATTCTACTGATAATTAATTAAATGAAATTTGTCTCTAGATCCCTCTGGGTAATCCAAATATATAGCCTACATCTGGATTATCCATAATAAAGAAAAAGATAAAGTTCTTGTCAAATAAATCCCCAGTTAGAAAATATGAAGAAGTGAATAACTGGACTCTTGTCTAAATAAAAGAGTTGAAATCCACGCTCATTTACTTCTCAATAAGACAAAATTGAACATGAATGCCAAGCTTATCCCTAGTAGTGAAACATTGACGTCTGTACAGCTGTTGTTGTTTTGAACTAAGCACAAAGCTACACAATGGGCTATCTGTGATTTGCCCACCACGGGTATCGAAACCCGGTTTTTAACGTTGTAAGTCCGCAGGCATACCGCTGAGCCACTGTGGGGGCGTCCGTATTGTCCCCTGTAATGAAAGAGACACACCTTTGCCTGGATTGTCCCCCGTAATGAAAGAGATGCACCTTTTTCTTGATTGTCCCCTGTAATGAAAGAGATAATCTTTGTCTAGATTGCTCGCAGTTATGAATGCGATACACCTGCATGGAGCTTGCTGGAACGACAGTAAGTCTATGGATTTAACGCTAAAATTAGGTGTTCCATTCCTCTCGGTGGACAAAGCAGATTGCCCGATGCGGTTTTGCTAAAAGAAGAACACAGATCATCAGCGATTTCATAATAGGGAAACAAGTTCTACGTCTAGACTGTTTAAAAGTTAAAAAATATCGTTGATAAATCATTCTGCCAGGATAGAGAAGCTCAATTTTCAAACAACCAATCGAATAAGAGAATCGCCATGACGTCATTGCACCTGCCAGCCTTTTTTCATAGACGAACCAGATAAAACTAGAAAGTAAAATTACATCAACACTTTCTTCTGGACACTTTGGGTAACAACATTCCCTCTACGAATCTCACTGTTGTCTTTGTTGGACCATCACTCAAGTTCTGAAGATCTCAGATGTTGGTGTGACAAAAGAACTGACAGATGGTGCGTTCTATAATTTGATCGAATTCTTATTGATTTTTACCTTTTTCATTAGAATGGGTTTTCGTGGATGTAGGCACCACATAAACCCCTCTCGCCATGTTATCTATAATGCTATTTATAGTCTTTCATGGGAAAACCATAATTAACAGTTAATATTTTAAACTTCAGCCTGAGTGGTCGAATATCAAAACTTTGTTTTTTGTTCCAAACAGTCTGTATTTGTCCCACAATTCTACAATCCTGGAGTATTAAATACTCCACTTATAATATTTTGTTTGACTGTTTAGAATTAAGCACGACGCCACACAGTGGGCTATCTGTGTTCTGCCCACCACGGGTATCGAAATCAAGTTTTTAGCGGTGTGATTCGGCAAGCATACCGTTATGATGATGTCATAACTCTTAAACATCGGCAAGGGACTGTTTATGTTGTACATGATGTCATGACACATGAGCATCAGTCATGGACTGTTTATGTTGTACATGGTGTCATGACACATAACCATCAGTCATGGACTGTTTATGTTGTACATGATGTCCTGACACATAAGTATCAGTTATGGATTGTTTATGTTGTACATGACGTCATGACACATAATCATCAGTCATGGACTGTTTATGTTGTACATGACGTCATGACACATAACCATCAGTCATGGACTGTTTATGTTGTACATGATGTCGTGACACATAAGTATCAGTTGTGGATTGTTTATGTTGTACATGACGTCATGACACATAATCATCAGTCATGGACTGTTTATGTTGTACATGACGTCATGACACATAACCATCAGTCATGGACTGTTTATGTTGTACATGATGTCGTGACACATAAGTATCAGTTGTGGATTGTTTATATTGTACATGACGTCATGACACATAATCATCAGTCATGGACTGTTTATGTTGTACATGACGTCATGACACATAACCATCAGTCATGGACTGTTTATGTTGTACATGATGTCGTGACACATAAGTATCAGTTGTGGATTGTTTATATTGTACATGACGTCATGACACATAATCATCAGTCATGGACTGTTTATGTTGTACATGACGTCATGACACATAACCATCAGTCATGGACTGTATATATTGTACATGATGTCATGACACATAACCATCAGTCATGGACTGTTTATGTTGTACATGACGTCATGACACATAACCATCAGTCATGGACTGTTTATGTTGTACATGATGTCATGACACATAAGTATCAGTTGTGGATTATTTATGCTGTACATGACGTCATAACACATAACCATCAGTCATGGACTGTTTATGTTGTACATGACACATAAGTATCAGTTATGGACTGTTTATGTTGTACATGACGTCATGACACATAATCATCAGTCATGGACTGTTTATGTTGTACATGATGTCGTGACACATAAGTATCAGTCATGGACTGTTTATGTTGTACATGACGTCATGACACATAACCATCAGTCATGGACTGTTTATGTTGTACATGATGTCCTGACACATAAGTATCAGTTATGGACTGTTTATATTGTACATGACGTCATGACACATAACCATCAGTCATGGACTGTTTATGTTGTACATGACGTCATGACACATAATCATCAGTCATGGACTGTTTATGTTGTACATGACGTCATGACACATAACCATCAGTCATGGACTGTTTATGTTGTACATGACGTCATGACACATAACCATCAGTCATGGACTGTTTATATTGTACATGATGTCATGTGAACTTTTAACAGCTACCACAAGGTTGCTGACATTGTGGTTTACCTTTTCCTTTTTTGTTCTGAATGTGTAAACAGATGTGCAAGTGATTGTTCTGAATGTGTAAACAGATGTGTAAGTGGTTACATTCTTCATTCATTGGTTTATTTTACACTTCAAAACCCATGTTATTCATGTCTTTCATTACACCATTCAATACATGTTATTTTATAACCATACAAATCAGGTGTCATTAAAATATAATTTTAAGAATTATCAAATTGAATCCCAGAACATCACACGGTCCGATTATAAAGCTCTCACTACTAATGTTTGCGTCCCTTGGTAGGACAGTGTTAAGTCCACAAACTTGTAATGTTAAAAAACTTTGGTTTGGACTCCTAGCGGTGGACACAGGAGATAGATCAACATGATTTTTTTTTCTCTAAAAATTAGAAGTTTAAAGTTTGGAAAGTTTGTGAAGTTTCGAACTTAAATAATTATTATGAAACTGCTAAGCCTATTTCTGCGCGTGATTGTGTATCGTTTGGTCGGATAATTTGATTTTATGTTGTGAGCATCGAATATCGTCTATTAACATTTCCATGAGATCTTTCTTTCTTAAACTTAAAATAATCCATTTATGCCCTAAATCTCCCATACCTCGCAACAGTTGGACAATTTAAACAGTTGTTTAATAAATGTTTGGATCAATAATAGATGACTAACAAAAATTATCCTGGCGGAACAACGGTTAGTCTACTGATATATGTACAACGTCGAAATCCGGAGTTCAGGTCTTCGCGGTTTGTTTCTTTTTGAATTTCGCACAAAGCTACACGAGGGCTATCTACGCTAGCCGTCCCTAATTTAGCAGTGCAAGACTAGAGGGAAGGCAGCTAGTCATTACCACCCACCGCCAACTCTTGGGTTACTCTTTTACCAACGAATAGTGGGATTGACCGTCACATTATAACGCCCCCACGACTGAAAGGGCGAACATGCTTAGTGTGACGGGAATTCGAACCCGAGACCCTCAGATTACGAGTCGAGCGCCTCAACAATCTGGCCAAGCCAGGTCTTATCTCAGTTACCTTTGTTTCTTATTAAACACAAAAGTACACACAAAGCTATTTCTGTTATGTCTACTGCTGGTGTCGAAACCTGATTTTTAACGTTATAAGCCTTCAGACTTACCATTAAGCCACTGAGAGACTAATTGACTGTCACTCTTATAACGCACGTTACACCTCGCCATTCTCCTTGCTTTTTGGGTCGTTGGTGCGTTGTACGTGTGAGAATCAATTATCAGAAAACCGCTATTATGCACCTGCCGGTACAGCGGTAATTCTACGGATTTTCAACGCTAAAACCAGGGGTTCGCTTCCCTTCGATGGACTCAGCAGATAGCCCGATATGGCTCTGCTACGAGAAAAAGAAAACGAAAAACTATGCAGCTATATCTAGCCAACAAAGAAATTACAACATTAAATAAAATTATAACGTTGTAGGTTTAAAGAAAGTCCCCATGATCAGTGGTTTGTAGAAAATAAATTCGAAACATCACTTTTAGAAAGGACTCCTAAACTAATTGAAAAGAATTTGAAAAGAAACACGTGAAGTGAGAACAAGGTCTTATTTTGCCTCAAAGTCTCACTTATTCGCTAACTTCGACACTCTATTGTACACTTCTGTTACAAACTTCACGAGCCAATAATGATAATTATTTCGGAAGAATAGTCAGGAAATCCACCATGAGTGGAAGAGGTTAAAATCATGTCATCAACCAGGTGGCGATAGTTTTCACTGAAATTAATTATATTTTCAAAACTACATGCTAAAAGGAATTTTGAATTTTTCAGTTAAAAAAAATTATTTTCGTCAATACTACTAACCATTTAGTATTTGAAGTACAAAAAGGTATCCCATTTCATATCTATTGTTATTAGGATAATTATCATATAAATTGCTTGGAAAACTAAGCTCAAATTAACAATTGAAATATTTAAAATTCTTGCTTCTTCTTGAGACTACTTGATTAGAAAGTTATTTTCTTTAATTAAAATAGTTTTTAAATAATCCGCTAGATGGCAGTATCACACTGAACAATGGTCGATTTCTCTGACAGTACTCTGTATTAACACTGATTGAGCTTGTGAATATAGTAACATTTTCGACACTTTCAGAAACAACACTTTCTTTTATACTCAGCTTTTTTGAAAGATCTTAATATACTTATGGAATATTCCCAGATGGCGTTCCTTTCTATGCACAAGTAACTGAGTTGATCACGAATAGGCACTTAGCAGTAAAAGTAGTTAGCGCGCGCTACTGAAAGCATGTCTGTACTTTTTTAAGC
Source organism: Carcinoscorpius rotundicauda (assembly GCA_011833715.1). NCBI lineage: Eukaryota > Metazoa > Arthropoda > Merostomata > Xiphosura > Limulidae > Carcinoscorpius > Carcinoscorpius rotundicauda. Next base: position 5,420,802 of record CM022402.1, read on the forward strand.
AGTTGCAAGTAATTATTACGGTTTGTTGTACACTACTTAAAGGACATACTCGAGTCTCTTGATTCGTGACAGAAAATCCCATTGTGGTAGACGTCATTGAAAATTTGTCCGAGTGTGGCCCAGCTGTTATTTTGTCAGGATTGTGAATCCAAGTTTCGTGGTTCGCGCTGCACTTCACCATTCTCCTTGCTTTTTGGGTCGTTGGTGCGTTATACGTGTGAGAGTCAAATCCTTTTATTTATTTATAGCTCAAGAGTTGGGTGCTACTGATGGGCTATCTTGTCTGTTGTAGTCTTTCACTTCAAAGTTAAGGACAATTATATAGGGATAACCTTTCTTTGGAACTTCGTGCGATATTCAGAAATAAATAAATACGTTTAAAAACAAACAAACACAATAAACTGCATCTAAAATTACACGATTAATAACACCTTCTTCCACAGCCCCATTTTTAAATTTCTCCGCATAGGACAAGTGGAAAGTTTAAGGCTTTCAAACGCTAAAATCCAGGGGCTTATTTCTCACGATGTAGACACCGCAGATGGCCTATTGTCCAGCTTAGTGTTAAAAACACTAATTGAAATGTTATACTTAACTATTGTATTATAATCAAATATAACATAAAACGATGCAGAATTTATATTTAGGTCACTACTGAGCCAATAGGTTTTTGTTTTAAATCGCCCCAAGTATTTTCCCTTAAAAATTAGTGTAATACAGATTAACAAATAATAATAATAAAAGACGTTCCGGTAAAAATATTTTAAACAAAGGTGCACCACCTGCGTGGGGAAGAAACATGTAACTTGTAGCACTAAAAATCAGTTTCTGACACCCACAGATTTGCGCTTAATTTCACACAAACAAACGAACTTAAAAACATATACAGTTTTGATGACATTACTTCCGGCCACCTTTGATGTATGGAGTCTCCCAGGTTTATAAAAGAATAATTCCAGCACAAAGCTACACATTTGTCCAACAGGTCGATAAGGCACTCGACTCGTAATCCGATGGTCACGGGTTCGAACCTCCGTCACACCAACCATGCTCGCCCTTTCAGCCGTGGGGGCAATATAACGTGATGATCAATCCCATTATTCGTTGGTAAATGAGTAGCCCAAGAGTTGGCGGTGGGTAGTGATGACTAGCTGCCTTCCCTCTAGCCTCACACTACTAAATTAGGGACGGATAGCGCAGATAGTTCTCGTGTATCTATGCGCAAAATTCAAAATAAACAAACAAATAAAGCTACACAATGAATTTCCTTGGAATATCTGTCCTTTGTCTACCGCGAGTATCGAAACAAGATTTCTAATGTTGTAAGTCTGCAGACGTACCACTGTGCCACTGGGGAGAATGTGTAATGAATTTCGTCTTGCATACCTAAAAAAAAGTTATTTTAAATAAATAATATTATATTTCGGTGGCCTTTTATGTAGAACTTTAAAAACGCTATGTGGCGCTGTAATTAATATTCTGTTCTTAGCTGAGCTAAAAAGTAACAAGAGGTGATCCTCAATATCCACGGCTGTAATGAGATCTCAAGTTGGCTAAGAGACGGAGTGATAAGCTAAAAATTTGTACTTGAACAAAAAACAACAACAACATACTCAGAGCAGCTTTGTAACCACTATGTCAAGGCTAAAATTAGCAATTGTTTGGTGTGAATTTCGTGCTATCTGCTCTCGCTGTTCCTAATTTAGCAGAGATGAGAAGATAGCTAATCAATACACATATGCACTGCCAAATCCTGAGCAATTGTTTTACCAACAAATAATAGGCTTGATCGTCGTGTTATGATGTCCCACGGACGAATGTCTTTAGATTGCGAGTCGAAATGCCTAAAACTAGGCTATGCTAAGCCGCTTTAATTAATAGGCTTAACAAGAACAAATTATACTAAATTTAATATATTTTTTGCACATTTATATTAATTAGTCCATTAATGATTTAAAATTAGATATATATATAAAATAACATCTTAGACCTATGCCATATCTCATTACCAAAAGGTCTTTCGTTTTGTACTAGAATTCACTATTTGGCCTGAACGTATTTGAATGCTATTTTACGCGTGGAACAAATCGTGCAGTGTCATGGTTGATGACCAATCATAATTTAGTTAATTTTGATACAGATATTCAACATCCGCGACACAACTACATCGTTTAGGCTCTACTTTGTTAAACGTGTCTGATCTGTATTTACAAACAAATAAACTGTTATTGTTGTCTTTGTTTTTAACTATAATAACGCAGGTTCCTCGTTATAATTTTTTTTCGCGGTCGTCTGTAGCTGACGAACTTAAAAAACTAGTCACCTCAGCAACAGGCTGCACGAGACAAGCACGTGCTGAATCATTTACCTTTATCTGTTTCACAGTGTTATTTTGGAAACGTTTACTGACAAACATTAGTTCGATGGTTCCTGACTCACACAGAACTGAGATCCTGTTACTGAACGCTGTTAAACCTAAAAGTTATTCGTGTTTTCTGCCGTGTTCAGTTCGTCCCAGTTAACAAAACTTTGTTCTTTCAGCCTACGTAAAACTCTCTTCCCTAAAGTTACGTCTGAGATGAACTCGTCTAGCCCCCTCTTCCCATGATGCTCTTGATAAGGCAGACAAGACGGGAATGTGGTCGTCCCATACAGATACCACACCGCTAGTGTTGGAGCGAGGGTCTGTGAACGTGTAAGTGTCTACGTGGTGAGTGTTCGATTTGGAAGTGTTATCTCGAATAAACTCCGACGTTAGGCCTTGGAAAAAGTTACGTTTTTTTAACGCTGTATTACTGTTGTGAAAGAGTCAGTTGAAAGTAATGTCTCAGAAGAAGGAAGACACAGTTTGAAGTGTAACAAGTTAGATATTTTTCCCCTCCCGTAGCTTCTCGGACGTTAAAATTGGCTGTGTTCTAGTCTATATTATGTACTGGCTTACAACCTGTACGTATTCCGTGTACGTGTAGAACTGTGTGTGACGGGCCGGGGGTCGTGTATGGCGATAAACAAAATCTTGGGTATGTAAGATTTTTTATACATTCCATCCACAAGACTCAAATAATAACTCAGTATTTGTATGAAGCGGTTCGTAACAAGAGGAAATAATGCACGAGACCTGCCATGACTAAGAACTGTAATGAAATTGCGATAAAATTTTACTTTATAGCTAGTACAATTAAACTATATCTACAAACCCAGAGGAGTTTGTATAGGTATATATAAATGTATTTGCGTATGTTATTTGTTTGTATCTGTATGGACGTATGTTGTATAATATAGTACGTTCTATGTAAACATATGCTGTCAAACAAAGTGTACTTACCTGACTAAAGAAACACTTATTTTATTTTAAAGTAGAAATAATGCGTATTGTGATTGATATAATTATAAATTTTCATATTTAACGTTGAAAGTTCCACCAATAGAGCCGAAAGCAGAAATAAGACAGTGGAAAATGTCCTAGATTTGTAATACTAAATCAGTTCCTTTAATGAGTTTAAATTTATATTTTTATTTGATCAGTTCCTGCGTTTTGTTGTAAAATGTTGTATTCAGTTGTTTTATTGGCTTGCTTGTAGTCTGGATGGGTTCAAATAGTGAAGCACTCAACACTGTTAGTTTGGATAGGTTTAAAGAATGTAGCACTCAACACTGTTAGTTTGGATAGGTTCAAAGAGTGAAGCACTCAACACTGTTAGTCTGGATAGGTTCAAATAGTGAAGCACTCAACATTGTTAGTTTGGATAGGTTTAAAGAATGTAGCACTCAACACTGTTAGTTTGGATAGGTTCAAAGAGTGAAGCACTCAACACTGTTAGTTTGGATAGGTTCAAAGAATGTAGCACTCAACACTGTTAGTTTGGAAAGGTTTAAAGAATGTAGCACTCAACACTGTTAGTTTGGAAAGGTTTAAAGAGTGAAGCACTCAACATTGTTAGTCTGGAAAGGTTTAAAGAGTGAAGCACTCAACACTGTTAGTTTGGATAGGTTCAAAGAGTGAAGCACTCAACACTGTTAGTTTGGAAAGGTTTAAAGAATGTAGCACTCAACACTGTTAGTTTGGAAAGGTTTAAAGAATGTAGCACTCAACACTGTTAGTTTGGAAAGGTTTAAAGAATGTAGCACTCAACACTGTTAGTTTGGAAAGGTTTAAAGAATGTAGCACTCAACACTGTTAGTTTGGAAAGGTTTAAAGAATGTAGCACTCAACACTGTTAGTCTGGAAAGGTTTAAAGAGTGAAGCACTCAACATTGTTAGTCTGGAAAGGTTTAAAGAATGTAGCACTCAACACTGTTAGTCTGGAAAGGTTTAAAGAGTGAAGCACTCAACATTGTTAGTCTGGAAAGGTTTAAAGAATGTAGCACTCAACACTGTTAGTCTGGAAAGGTTTAAAGAATGTAGCACTCAACACTGTTAGTTTGGATAGGTTCAAAGAGTGAAGCACTCAACACGGTTAGTCTGGAAAGGGATTTAAAGAGTGAAGCACTCAACATTGTTAGTCTGGAAAGGTTTAAAGAATGTAGCACTCAACACTTAGTCTGGAAAGGTTTAAAGAATGTAGCACTCAACACTGTTAGTCTGGAAAGGTTTAAAGAATGTAGCACTCAACACTTAGTTTGGATAGGTTCAAAGAGTGAAGCACTCAACACGGTTAGTCTGGAAAGGGATTTAAAGAGTGAAGCACTCAACATTGTTAGTCTGGAAAGGGATTTAAAGAGTGAAGCACTCAACATTGTTAGTCTGGAAAGGTTGAAAGAATGTAGCACTCAACACTGTTAGTTTGGATAGGTTCAAAGAGTGAAGCACTTATCTTGCCAAATCCGTTGAAAACGCGTTAAGTATTGTATGTATATATGTATGAATCAGTTTCTAAGAAGCAGCCATACAGTTGGATGTTTGGATGTACTGACTGTCACACGGTGAGAACTGTCATGATTGTCTGTGTTTTCAGGCTGTTAGAACGGTTGTATCGTAACGAAAACATGTACCGACGTGAATCGCTAATCTATCCAATCGAGGGTCCTAGAGCCGTGAAGCCCCTAGCTGGCTTTTCATTATCCTAACATGTACGGTGTACACGCCATATAAACCGTAACATTCAGTCGGAGGAACTTCTTGGTAGGTAACAAGGTTAAAGGTCACTTAGTGCCAGATGTTTCTCTATTATACTTTTTAAAGTATTTTCAGTAGTTTTGGTCCTTCAAAATACATCAGTAGTTTATAATGTTCTTAAACTTGACGGCCATGTGGTTTAAAAGTAGGTCAAACCTCGAGTTAATTATGTCGTACACATTAGCGTATTGTTACCATCTTTAGCAACGGTTGGTTGGCTTGGTGTTTTAAAGCGCAAAGCAAGTAGGCTGTCTGCGCCAACATTAGCATCGGACTTTAAGCTTATGCTACGTATTGTTCCCTTCGAAACAACTGTATTTCTTCCAGGATTATTTCATTTGAATTGCTGTACATTTTCATGGTATTTGGTACAGTGGTCATCCTCGCCCTCACTGGTCAGCAATATTCAGTTAATTTCCATAGTTGTGCACGTTCTCAGATTATCTTCTCACTTGTTTCGTGTGAAAACAAGAAACACTTTTGATTAAAAGGAAGAAAAAAAATCAAATTAATAAGTTAGAAAAGCTTTGTATGTGAAGACAAAAAGTCTCGATTCGAGATTTGCACAGTTTCGTGTTCTTTAACGAGTCGGAATAACACTTGATTAACAATTTCCACAGTTTCTACTTCTATTTAACCCCCGCTAGTACAGCGGTATGTTTCCGGATTTACAACGCTAAAATCAGGGGTTCGATTCCCCTCGGTGGGCTCAGCTGATAGCCCGATGTGGCTTTGCTATAAGAAAACACACACTCTCCACTTCTATTTTGAGATTCGTACTTCACGTGGTCATTATGTTAGCCATAGTTTGTTTCACAGGGTAAAAAACCATTTAAGCCTAAAAAAATTCATATACTGCGATTATTTTTTTGATATTTATTATTGGTTGTTAAACACGTGTAATTTCTTTAAGATTTCCATGGTTGATAAACACGAATATTTTTTTTTTGTATGGGTTTTGGTGGTTTCTGTACCCACGTGTACTTTTGTTGGAGGTGTCTTCACGGTCGTTGGACACGTGTAGATTTTTTTGCGAGGGGCTTCGTGGTAGCTTGACACTTGAACTTGGAGATTGTAATGTTTGATAGTAATTTTTAATATGACAACTAAGGTTTTAGGTCAGTAATATTTAGACCACATTAAATGTTGAGCTGTAGGAGAATCACATCAGTCTTTTTTTTTTTTTTTTTTTGCAACAAAGCTCTTGTTTGAGCCAACAGCGCATGTTCTATGACAGGTCATCACCAAGTGTCCGAAACTGATTGTACAATGACAGAAAAACTTCAGTTTTCATACAATGTTTCTTTTATTTATTGTATCGTTCGTAATTTGTGTACGTGTCAGTCAGCTGTTGGCCCAGCATGGCGTTCGACTCGTAATCTGAGGGTCGCGGGTTCGCATCCGCGTCGCGTCAAACTCGCTCGTCCTTTCAGCCGTGGGGGCGTTATAATGTGACGGTCAATCCCACTATTCATTGGTAAAAGAGTAGCCCAAGAGTTGGCGGTGGGTGGTGATGACTAGTTGCCTTTCCTCTATTCTTACACTGCTAAATTAGGGACGGCTAGTGCAGATAGCCCTCGTGTAGCTTTGCGCGAAATTCCAAAACAAACAAACGTTATGACAGTCGTTTCATTCTTCTTATTATTAGAGTCACCACCTAAGACTAACTTGATTGAACACGAATGTGTTTAAACGTTAATCAGCCCGTGTAATAATAGGCATAGTACATCGAAGACTCTTCGAAACAAAGCTCATTAAATATAGATTTACATCTAAACCGCGTCGTCACGCGGACACTTGTGGTTACTGCATGATTTGCAAAAAAAGAATAAGTTTCTTAGAAGTTATGTAAAATTAACCCGGCTACTATTAGCAGTACTGCAACATTCTAGCTTCTGGCGTATATTCAGTTAGAATGATTTGTTGTACTTCGAATTAATTATCTTGTGTGGTCCTGAATGTCTTGAGGCGGTCTCATCTGGTTCTGATATGAAATACGTTATTCTAGGGTAACTGGGTTTGAAATAAGATATCTTTATTTCTGATGCAAGTCGCTAAAGGCGATACCGAGATACCGGTGTTGTTTTCTTATGGTGTAAAATAAACACGTGTATACCAGTGCTTTTACCTCGTGCGCTGCACGAAGAAAATATATTAAAGAATCCATATAAAAATATTTAAAACAACGGACGATTAACCACCTTTTCTTCCCCTTGTTTTACTATGTTCCGATTATTCGTTATGTTACCATAGAAACTAGAAATGTGAACTCGAAGAAGCGGGATACGTCTCAAGGTACTTTGTTGTTATTGGTTTGTCAGTCTTTTTATTACAGCCAGATTGGAACACCATGTCTCAAACATTAATAATTGAAACCCGTAGTTCTTAGATGTTCGGTTTTCGTGTAATGATATGCAAATATATTTCACGTGTTTCTTAAAAGTTTAAACAATATTTTACCGACTTATTTTATAAACAGCCGTATACGTGGGTTTTATTTTCCTTTTTACGTTTATGACAATAAAAACTTGGTTCTCTGGGGGCAGAACCGGGAGTTTGTTTTCTTAAATTATTATGTAACATGAAAACAAAATTTCTCGTAATTGTCTTTAATCTAAGTTGCTCTTTCAGATAAGGCCCTGGCATGGCCATGTGGTTAAGGGACTCGATTCGTAATGTGAGTTCGAATCCCCGTCACAACAAACATGTTCTCCCTTTCAGCCGTGGGGGCGTTACAATGTTCGGTCAATCCCACCATTCGATGGTAAAAGTTGTTGTTGTTTTAGAATTAAGCACAAAGCTACACAATGGGCTATCTGTGCTCTGCCCACCACGGGTATCGAAACCCGGATTTTAGCGTGTAAGTCCGCAGACATACCGCTGAGCCACTGGGGAGCCGATGGTAAAAGAGTAGCCCAAGAGTTAGCAGTGGGTGGTGATGACTAGCTGCTTTCCCTCTAGTCTTACACTGCTAAATTAGGGACGGCTAGCGCAGATAGCCCTCGTGTAGCTCTTCGCGAACTTCAAAAACAAAGAAACTTTCAGGCAAATTACAAAAACTTTAAACTCTATATAGGATATATGAAATTATGCGATAAATATTTATGTTGCTTAGAAGGCGAGATCATTGAATATACTTAAAGACACAAATTAAATAATCGAATATCTTAAGGATATTTTGTTCCATATACTGGAGCTTCTGAAAACTGTCCATTGAAAGGTCACTGACCACAGCAGAACGCATAAAACTGCATGGAAGCGGCTCGAGACATTTCCCGTTAGTCCTTAAACAAACACATCGTCAGTTTGTCATCACGTTTGTTGAGTTTCATTCAAAATGTTATTTAACTAACGTTTGATATGCTAATAAGTTTGGCATAACATTGTAGATTAGTTAAGGTCTTAATTTGGCATAACATTGTAGATTAGTTAAGGTCTTAATTTAAGTGAAAAGAAAAGACGTTTGGTAAAATGAATGGAGTAGGAATGTTGATGACACTATTTCCATCCAATCAGATACAAGTAGGCATTTTACAATGGTATACACCAGAGGATCCTAAATCTATAGGTCGAGTACATGTGATATGATTTAGCGGAGTTGTAACATATACAAAAGTATTCCCTCTCTAGATATTGTACTGACATCTGTAAAGTGTTTGTTCTAACAGTGTATGAACCACGCAAGCCCCAAATACGGGTTACTACAAATATAACAAAACATACAAGTAGGATTTGGGGTCAAAGTGGAGGAATGGCAAAAGATATCTTTCAGTTATTACTGTGAAAGACGTGCGTGTCCCATACCCGACCAGAGAAAAGTGTGGGGGGGGGGCAGCTACTTCCCTCTTGCCTCACCCCTAATTCCGTCTACGAACAACCGTTCAGTTGGATTGGTTCAAGTAAGGGTGCCTTAACATCACGGACAGCTTTAAGCTTAGAAAGTTGGATGAGAAAACATTTCAAAGCCACGTTATTGGTCTCGTAAAAGAAGAGATGCATTGATCTTTCTTTTCGTTTTCTCGTGAGTGTTCCCGCCATTTTACTCGATGTCCGGTAACATGTTTAGAGAGGACATCAATTGTATTTTAAGTTTCTTTAATTATAGAACACGTGAAACGCGGGAACGTTTTCAAAACTCAACATAGTTTAGGACCGAAAACAGTAAACTAAATAATGGCTTTTAAACTATTGTGTAGGATTGAAAACGGTAAACTAAACAATGACTTAATAAACAGCGTAAAGCAACTCGTTTCTCGCATCAAGCACTTGGTGTGATTTAACAACAGTTACGTGAAGGCCATTCTGAAGAAAGAAACAACTCCGGATTTGATGAGGCACTTGGAATGGTCAAATCAGTCAATACAGAGGTCATTGTGGAGCCTCAAAACTTTTTTTTTTTTTTTTTTTGAAAAGGCGACACACACGATATGGACACCAGTTCCAGGGCAGAGTTGTAACTGTTTCTGAAAACAAAACACGTTTGTTAAGGGACTTATAAAAGCTGTAAATAGAAGTTTGTGGACTATTAAAAATAAAGAGTATCCACTGACTCGCCAAAGTCTAATATACAGCAGAAGAGTTTAAAGCATTTCCATTAAAACCAAATAGTTTTAAAAAAAATACAACAAAAAAACCTTTTTTTACGTTTTGGCACAATTTAGTTTCGCGCTCAATGGGTTGTTTTGTAAGTGGGCCAGTAAAGAGGGTGTTCATATCTGAGAATGGTGTATTCCTCTGTTTCAACGGTTTTTCTTGCTATTTAAAATTCAATAACGATAAGGTGTCCATATTCTTGACCTCCGAAAGGACGCTGTGACGTACTTTGTTTATACGAAGCATCCTGTGTGCATTGCACTGAAAAAGTTTATTCTTAGATCATGGCATGTATATATATAACTAACTACATTGTTGTTTTTATTAAACATGTGGCCATCGGTTTTAATCCAACTGTCCGTCTTCCAGTCGCTCAGTGGTAAATTCTGGTGGCGTATAATGCTAAACTTTTATATATATATATATATATATATATAATCCAACTGTCTCGTCCAGTCGCTCATTGGTAATTCTGGTGGCTTATAATGCTAAACTTTTATATATATATATACTCGTGGTGAACACATCAGAGACAACCCATTGCGTAGATCTGTGTTTTACAACAAACATAATAGAACCACTGAAAAGTGTTGCTAATGAAAGAACTTTGTTTGGTCTCCTCAACTGAAAAATAAGTATTATTCGCCCTCCAACGAATATGTTTGTTCTATTTGAATAAAAGCTTAACTGAGGGCGACATTAACAAGTCTCCCTTCAGTAATTCAGGTCTAAAGGCTTATAACGGTAAAAATCGGACTTCGATACCTGTAATAGGCACAGCACAGATAGCCCATTGTTTAAGTCTTTGTACAAATAGCAAGCAAACCAAAACGCTGAGAAATAGAATGGTACCTTAGAGATATATTGTATTAAATGGGCTTAGTTAGGTCCTTGCTAATTTTGAGCCCAGTTTAGCTTAGAATTAAAAATGGTAAATTGGTCATCTGTTAAAGAGCCATCTTCATTTAATCCAGCAAGTTTACGGAACCCAAAAAAATGTGTGTTTTTTCTTATAGCAAAGCCACATCGGGCTATCTGCTGAGCCCACCGAAGCGAATCGAACCCCTGATTTTAGCGATGTAAATCCATAGACTTACCGCTGTACTAGCGGGGGACACCGAATACTTCAGAAAAACACAAACAACAATAAGGTAAAGCTATAGATTTACCGCAAATGAGATAATAAAAAAAAAATAAAGGGTGAAATTACAGGACGGTGGTGGGTTTGTTGAGATGGCTCGAGACAGTTCTGTCGTACTCTGTCTCTATAACTGTGACGCATGTGTACACAGATTGGACTGAAAAACAACTTTGTTTCACCGGAGAAGAGCAAACCATTCACAGACACGAGTTAAAACATCCTCGAGATTCGCTGTACGCCTTGTCCTGGCTTTAGAAATTGCAGATCGATCACGAGCTCAGTGGCGCCTTTTTCTACTTGAAATATATTTCTTGTTATTGTTCGACCAATCAGATCGCGTAGTTCCTATAATTTCATTAAGTGCGTAGAGTGACTCGTGTATATTTCTATATTTCTATCCAGCACCTTTCACCTTGTTGGCGAAAGAAACCTTGAAAAAGATTAAAAGTCGTTGTATGTTAATTGTATTTATCTATCGATCGATCTATCTGTCTGTATGTCGTGACTGTGTATATGTGCGCGCGCACACAGACACACACATATATAAGCATACGTTTAGTTGTTTTTTTTTCTGTTCTAGAATATTAATATAATAGTAAATATCAATTGATATTATGTTCACCAATCATAGGTTCATTTTATTCAACATAAGCCAAACCGGATTTATAACCTCAGTACTCAATTTCTGCCGGATCTGAAGTCTCCGGAACAAATTTCGTTTTTTTTTGTTTTTTCTTTTCATCTCAAGGCAAAAATACTATAAATCATTTTAAGACTGACTCGGTTGATTTTAGAATTGTCGTTTGGCTACTGCATTCAAGTCGCTCCAACGCCATCTGGTGGCTTAAATAAGATTAAATTTCACGATTTCCAAAACTAGAAATTGGTGGGTACAGGGATTCGATAACCATTTATCGAGAAATAAAACTATCTTTACATATGTGTGTGTGTGTGTGTGTGTGTGTGTGTGTGTGTTAGGGAGAGTTTTCACTTCAAATCTCCTTTCGTTTGGAGATGAACATGAAAAGAAATTCGGCAACAGATAACCAATCTAACTTGAAAACTGGCCAAGTTCTTCTGTTTTTAAACTTCGGGCTGGGTAAGGCCCTGCCTGACAGGGTGTAAAACTATCGTGGACAATAAATTTTAACTCGGGTAATTTGTTCCTCACAGACAATCAGAATCGGCAAAGTGATGTTTGTTAAATACAGCCTTCGCTAATTGTTATTCATATGAAAATGTCTTTTGTCGTTAACACGCCTGATGTATTTCGTGTGCACTCTTAATTTCGCAATGCAATTTGATGACGTAATTGGGGCGTTTACCCACACGTTACCGTCCTCCCCATCTGCTGTGAATGGTTTGTTTTAGTGTATCGAGCTCGCTGTTTGTGTCTTTCTTTTCGTAAGTTTCCGGATAAATGGACCAGCCTTCTCAAGTTTTGAACGGAGAAACAAGCCATCTGGTTAACGACACCCATCACAAAGTCTTGGACCACTGTAAAAATCGAGTAGTGGAATTTGACCGTAAATTTTGGATCATACCCACGACCCCCAAACTGCGGATCGTGTTTCTGTGGAAACAGGGTAAGAACCATGAACATTGATATTTACAGACCTAACCACCGGACCACGCTTGGTCCCTGTGGTACTGAAGGTAGTTACATTTGTAACACTTTTATCTCGTACGCTTGGTTTACTGGTAGAAATGTTCGTGACACTCAACGGGTACGTGTCGCATTACCAAACGTAGCTATATTGTCGTGTTTCATTTTTCAGTTTAATCTGACGTCATAAGGCCCGGCATGGTCTAGCGCGTTAAGGCGTGCACTCGTAATCCGAGGGTCGCGGGTTCGCGCCCGCGTCGCGCTAAACAAGTTTTACAATTCATTTGTGAAGGGGCCCGGCATGGTCTAGCGCGTTAAGGCGTGCGCTTCGTAATCTGAGGGTCGCGGATTCGCGCCAAACATGCTCGCCCTCCCAGCCGTGGGAGCGTTATATGTGAGGGTCAATCCCACTATTCGTTGGTAAAAAAGTAGCCCAAGAGTTAGCGGTGGGTAGTGATGACTAGCTGCCTTTCCTCTAGTCTTACACTGCTAAATTAGGGACGGATAGCACAGATAGCCCTCGAGTAGGTTTGTGCGAAATTCCAAAACAAACATCTGACGTTATTCACGAAGTTTTATAGCGTAAAGAAATCTATAATGTTTTTATTAAAGTGAAATAAGGCTTTCGTTTTTAACCTTATTTGTATCCAATTCGCGTGTTTATGCGTATGCTTTTAATGTGTTAATGCGTGTGTTGTACTGAAGATAGGTTTTGCCAATTATGTGTTAACTAATATTGAATGGTTATTTTAACAGTTGTGTAAATTTATACTAAAGGTGTTTTTACAGTATTGTTTTAAACTATGTCGAGGTGTGAGTTAAGTAGTCATTTAAAAAAATATATACCAGTGTTTCTGACAGTCGTGCGAAAAGATTTGTTTTTAATAGTTATTTTATTATTAAGTAAATCATCAGTGAAGACCGTTAATGACCTTGAAGTGTTTGAATGAATGGAACATCACTCAAAATAATATATAATTATAGTAATAAGTTGAGGCCCGGCATGGCCAGATGGTTAAGGCACTCGACTCGTAATCTGAGGGTCGTTGGTTCGAATTCCCCTCACACCAAACATGCTCGCTCTTTCACAGCCGTGAGGGCATTACAATGTGACGATCAATATCGCTTTTAGTTAGTAAAAGAGTTGGCGGTGGGTGTCGATGACTAGCTTTCTTCCCTCTAGTCTTACACTGCTAAATTAGGGATGGCTAGGTGCAGATAGCCCTCGTGTAGCTTTACGCGAAATTCATACCAAACCAATCAAATAAATTGAACGTTAGAGTACCAAAAGTATTTTTAAAAAGTGTACAAAAAACAGCTTCTTTCTCATGACTGGTTGTGTGTTCGGTTATTTCTTAAGTTTTAGTTCTTTAGAAACTCCTTGTTATCATAGTTCACGGTCTCGGTGAAGCCGTGGGGGGGTCTTATATTCAAGGACATCCTGATGAAAAGCTAAGAAAGATTTTGGCTGTGGGGGCGATAGAAATGTCAGGTGAATGAGTGGACTCAAGCGTGCCCTATTGCAGCTCAAGGCCAGGCAGACAACGCCCTCTGTCCAGAGAAGGAACCAATCCCTCTGGTTGTTGTTGTTCTGGTAGCTGGAACATTACAAGCAACCTGCCGAGTAGTACTCGTACATGCGATGGATTTTAGCACGAGATACCAACTATACCACGTGGTCTGAATGCATACCATCTGTTCTGTAGTGATTGGTTGTCGAACAGTTCTTCTGGATTAGTTGCGACTTGTGTGTGTAAAAATGTGTTTAGTTAGTGTGCTCGGTTTTATTGGGAACACAGTGAACGTGGCGCGGTGTGTCGCGCTATAAATAATAATAATAAAAAAAGTTTTCATGGCTCGGGATAAGCGCGTGCGTTATCAACGGTTGTATAGCAATCTGAGTGTAATACCACGTTAAGCGATTTCCACACAAAATTCATTAAAAATCTTCTCCAAATAGAACTTAGCGAATTAACAGGACGTACCGTAATTTATAAGTCCATTACAAGTTTCATTTTGGATGTCGTATAATAAACATGCAAGATCGTTTCATTCTCCAAAAGTGAACTGATTTGTTTCTAAGTAAAGGTGACCCGATTACGAATGTTTCTTAAAAGATATTCAATGGAGATGTTACCTTCTGCGCAACTGGACATTGCTGTTGTTGTCCGGTTTCAGTGCTACTTTGTTTTGTTTGTTCGTTCAGTGTTCGAATTTCCCTTAAACCGTAACTATTGCTTGAAGATTGCTGTTTGGTAAGATTTTGTTACGTCTTTAAGAAAATCAAACAAATACAAAATAACGATTGTTTGTGTAGGTCCATTTCATTTTACAAGGTGAGATTTCCTACGTCATCAGAACCGAACCTGTGATAACCTTTTAAATATTCATTTCGCCCAAATATCGGGTATTTAACCAAATAATACATTTTTTTTTGTGTGAAACAGAATGGTTCTGTAATGTGTAAAGGAGTCCACACAGGTCCCACGTTACTGGAGTGCTTAATGTTTTGTATCCAACTTTCTTCACGTGAAGCTCGCTAGGTCGGCATTGTAATGTTGTTGTTGTTTTGAATTAAGCACAAAGCTACACAATGGGCTATCTGTGCTCTGCCCACCACGGGTATCGAAACCCGGATTTTAGCGTGTAAGTCCGCAGACATACCGCTGAGCCACTGGGGGGCCAGCATGGTAATAAAACAGTTTAGTTGGTTGTTGTGCGCGAGAGCTTGTTTTGTAAATGCTGTAAAACAGATAATAAACATTTCACGTGTAAAAATAAAAACATAATTATCAAGCCAGAAAAGCGAAAATGTGATCCTCAGCCCTCCGATATCTCGACAAGTAATTGTAAAATTCGACACGTACCTACAAGTCTCTGTAAACGGTAATTGTAATAACGTACAACCGACACTAGAGAAGTGACGTATTTATTTCTGTTTTTCATCTGCAAATTTATCCACACTTTCCGTAGACTATCGAAAGTTATTTATGAAGTAAGACGACCTCTGGTCCCATCGAGACTTTTAACGTCGTACGCTTAGCGTTTCGACTTTAAACCATCCTTAATCGGTAATATTACACTTATCTCGTGTAGGATTAGGTTCATGTAATTGTTCGTAGTGTTATTCAATAGAAACGTTTCTTACTGTTAGTTTCAGATAAACATTGGAATATGAATCTGTGATACTTTCTAAATGGTACTTTGGTTCGACCACACTCGGGGATACTTCTAAATGGTACTTTGAAAATGTCATGAACTGAAAGTTAATAATTCGCTCTTATCTTCTTCTAAATGCTGTTAACATGCCTCAAGTGTCTCTAACATTACCTTACATAGTGAAGCCTACTTCTTTCGCCTTTCTCACTACATTTCCCAACTAACTGGGTTTGATGCCTCGGGTAAAGTTATTGTATTCGTTCACTACTCAACGCAGGACTGCTTCACAGATCGACCCCATTTTTTTCCCCATACTGGGTACTCCTGGACCTCACGTGGTTAAGGGTAGCTGAAACGTTTTCTACCTGTTCCTAACGTCATATTAAATTTCCATGATTAAACACTAGCGGATTTCTTACAAGGATGTTGGTTCGCGCGTGGTGTTTCTGTAAATAATGCTTGCAGTGGTAAAGCTTTAGAAAAGTATTTTATAAAAACTTACAGTTTGTTAAGTTACTACCTTTCATTAATATTAATTTCGTGTTTGTGTTTTAAGTTAAGCACAAAGGTCGATGGGCTCTCTGCCTATCACGAGTTTCGAAACCTGGTTTTTAGCGTTGTACGTCCACCGACACGCCGCTGCGAAAATATGAATAGGGTCACACAACTGTCGGCCATCGTGAACTTTCTATGGTAATATTCAGTCTAGCTGAACTTGTAACACCTAACGGAATCAGTGCTGGAGAATTATTTTAAAAACAATGCTTTCGTTGTTGTTGTTTTTGGAATTTCACACAAAGCTACTCGAGGGCTATCTGTGCTAGCCGTCCCTAATTTTGTAGTGTAAGACTAGAGGGAAGGCAGCTAGTCATCACCACCCACCGCCAACTCTTGGGCTACTCTTTTACCAACGAATAGTGGGATTGACCGTCACATTATACACCCCCACGGCTGGGAGGGCGAGCATGTTTTAGCGCGACACGGGCGCGAACCCGCGACCCTCGGATTACGAGTGCACGCCTCAACGCGCTCGGCCATGCCAGGCCTTTACAATGCCTTCAATAAAGTGAATTAATGCTCTGCAGTTACTTACTGCTACGCTGTAAATAACCAAGATGTAGGTTGGAAGGTAATATATAACGCTCCCAGTTACTCGGTGGTGAATCTCGGAAGTTCTTAGTACAAAAATGATGTGTGTGTGTGTGTGTCACCATCTAACAGCCACAGTTGGCGAGCTCGATTACCATAATTTCTGACATGGTAAATGAAGACTGTCCAACACTGTAATTGGGCTACTTTGTCTGAAGAGTTGTGCCCGAGGAGGACGATAAAAAGTCCCAGAAATGGAGCAAATTATAACAATAAAAATCTTGTTTCGATACATACGATTGGCAAAGCACAGGTGGCCTTTGTGTGCCAACGAACAGCAGAGATATAAAACTGATGTAATACAAGAAATTAGGGTACAAGTTTGGAGGATGAAATAAACGTATAGAATTAGGCTTAGCATTCCTACTTGCATTACAAAACGTGATTGATAAAAATGAAGTTGGTCAACCCACAATTAAGTTCGAGACTTAACATAATTTTGTCAGTTTTATTGGTAAACGATAGTGGCTGTGTATAAGAAAAGGATACATTTATCTTAGCTAGTACGACAGTCGTGTGATTTTTGGGGTTTGTTTATTTCAAATATACTTGCAAATCGATGGAATGTATTGTTTTATCAGTTGAATCATCTCACTCCTGATATTTTCAACATTGAGATAAAGCCACTTTCTCTGTCCTCAGTAGTGGTTCTGTGAAATAAATGCTGATTTTCCTCACGAGCATCACGTTTTTCGACAAGTTTCAAACCTCGGGCAGTATCTTTAGCCATTTAACGGGAGAAAAAATATATCTCATTAGAATTATATCTACATTTTCCTGTAGGTATGTATGCGATAAATTAAAACGTTAAAACTCCGAACATCGGTCTTGGTTACAGTTTGAACAACTATTGGTAACAAAGCGTTGGTGTTAATACTTATGTTTCCTTGATGAACTCTGGACATTAAACATTCACAGAAAAGGTTCGTCCGCCCACGAGGGTTTGAAGTACGTGTTTTCGATGTTACGTTCAGTGGTTTTGAGATTAATCTGTTTACAGTATACGTATCCAGATAAAAGCAGTAGCTGGTGTCGTGTATGTATGTATGTATAAAATATATAATCAGATATTTTATCAAACTGGCAGACGACATTTAAAAATTCACATTATACACTGAGCGCCATCTTCAGGCCAGTGAGCTCTGCGGAAAATTACGAAGGAATTAAAAATTTCTCGTTTTGATCTCGTGACAAAAAGGCTTTTGAGACTTTGGGTAAGTTGTTACATACACACACACAAATTTCTGATTTTATGTCCGTACCTTTAGATTCTACAGTTTACCCAATGGGTCAGACCAGATTTGTTTTCACAGATTTCTTTTCGCCTCAGTAGATTTCGATCGCTTATAAAATGTCAGTAATTTACTGTAACATTGTTTTGTTTGTTTTTTGAATTTCGCGTGAAGCTACACGAGGGATATCTGCGCTAGCCCTCCCTAATTTAGCAGTGTAAAACTAGAGGGAAGGCAGCTAATCACCACCACCCACCGCCAACTCTTGGGCTACTCTTTCACCAACGAATAGCGAGATTGACCGAAACATTGTAACGCCCCCGCGGCTGAGAGGACAAGTACGTTTGATGCGATGGGGATTCGAACCTGCGGCCCTCAGATTACGAGTCGAGTACCTTAACCACCTGACCAAATACTGTACCGTATGATATAGCTTGTCAACGGGCCGGCCCCCCGCTAATACAGCCGTAAGTCTACGGATTTACAACGCTAAAATCAGGGGTTCGATTCCCCTCGGTGGGCTCAGCAGATGGCCCGATGTGGCTTTACTATAAGAAAAAAAACACATACTTGTCAATGGACTGTCAGGAAACTATCACTGACTTTAAATGACACAAACAGTATTTTGTATGAAACTTATTCTAAGATTTTATTCCTACCACTTAACATAAAACTGATATTTGAAGTCTACCTTTTGTAGGATTATTCTAGATTTTTTTAAAGGCCGAATTCATGTGACTGAAAAATATTGCCATTTTTTTTTTTGGTAGATCGATTTTTAAAATGGACTTAATTGTTAGGGGAGGGGGTTGAAGCAGTGGTTCCCAAACTTATTTCACGTGCAACAAACACCGTGAACACCTTGATGTTTGCGACACCCCGAGCAACTTGTTGCAATACACTACTGTGTAACGTAATTTGATTACCAGTTTTTCTTTAGTGCATCACAGCTTTTGTACGTGAACCTTTTAAAGATGTTCAAATGGTATTTTATTACAAGGTTTTAAACTACTAGATGTCAATAGATGTTCTTTTGTTTTTGAATTTCGCACAAAGCTACTCGAGGGCTATCTGTGCTAGCCGTCCCTAATTTAGCAGTGTAAGACTAGAGGGGAGGCAGCTAGTCATCACCACCCACCACCAACTCTCGGGCTACTCTTTTACCAACGAATAGTTCGATTGACCGTCACATTATAACGCCCCCACGGCTGGGAGGGCGAGCATGTTTGGCGCGACGCGGATTCGAACCCGCGATCCTCAGATTACGAGTCCACGCCTTAACGCGCTTGGATTACTAGATGTTACTGTCCCTCTCTATTGTATTTCGAATAAATACGTGGAATTGTATGATCAGATTACCTGCCCAAATTTGGTAATACCATTTTAAGAATTTTCGATGCTACTTGGATAACATTTTTTATTACTGGTGTAACACTTTAGGTAATTGAAATCCAGGCACATTTTGTATATTTGGAGAAGAAAATGTAGGTTGCCCCCCAGTGGCTCAGCGGTATGTCTGCGGACTTACACGCTAAAATCCGGGTTTCGAGACCCGTGGTGGGCAGAGCACAGATAGCCCATCGTGTAGCTTTGTGCTTAATTCAAAACAACAAAATGTAAGTAACTGGTGAAGTAGCCAATATCTCACGAATACCATCCATCACAACATTTATTATATAACTTGCTGAACTTACTATCCTTGTTTCAAGCTCCTTTCACCCAAGATATTTATTGTATATTTTCACGATTCCGACTGTTCAGAAACTGATTTATTCATTTTAGAAATTCACTAAACATTTTCGAGCCATTTTTGAGATCCGTACAAAAGAATTTTCAGAACTCCTCTTGAGAGGCGTACAAGATGTGCTTTTGAACTGAGATTTGCGAAACGTTTTTGACGCATGCGTGTCACAACGAAATCTTGTGTGCTTTGTTGGTAAGTCAGTGCATGCTTTTATAACATAACATGCTATGCACAGAACAGTACATTTCTTAATTTTTAAATTTTCTAACTAGGTATTAAGTCTGGTTCATCTTTGATTTTTTTTCCTCGTTTAATATTCCTAATTGGTGAAAGAGGCTACAAATGTTTGTACTAAAAAGGGCCTATTGTTGTTATTATGATATAAATGAACTCACGATTATTTAACTAGAATATTAGATTTCCTAACCGTGAGGTTCATTTTAGCTCCGTGACTGGAATATTAGGTTCCACGAGATTCATTTTAGCTCCGTGACTGGAATATTAGGTTCCACGAGGTTCATTTTAGCTCCGTGACTGGAATATTAGGTCTTACGAGGTTTATTTTAGCTCCGTGACTGGAATATTAGGTCTTACGAGGTTTATTTTAGCTCCGTGGCTGGAATATTTGGTTGCTTGACCATAGGAATACTTGTTACAAGAACATCAGGTCTTATGTTCTTCATTTGTTTTGTTAGGTTATTTGTCTCACCCACTGTTTTATACAACTCTAATGCTTTAATTTTGTTTATTTATACTTAAATACAAAGCTACATGATTGGCTATCTGCGCCGCTCTGCGATTTACCTGAGCTGAAAATCTGCAGACGTTACACTTTTACTGGAGGGGGGGGGAGTTTTAATTGTGACCCGAAAAGTGAAATTCTGATTAGTAATCACAGGGTGCACTACTGCATGGTATTTTTAAATCCAGGTCCAAAGTGGCCCAATAATTAGTGCATCGAACAGTAGATCTACGTATCCTTCGTTCTATTACCGCAAAATTATATAAAAACAACAACAACAAATTCGCTGCAGGGTGCGTTCTAAAAATTACGTTAAATCCCGTTATTCAGTCTTACAAGAGCAGCCGAAAGTTCGACATTGATTGTAACTCATTAGTTCCTTTCTCTTTTATCCAGTTAGTGACCACTACCACCGGTCTTCTTTAAGTGCTTTTGCGCGAATGTCCAAAATCAAAGTGGCCAAACTTCTTTTTGTTTTGTGATACACATAACGCCCCCCAGTGGCTCAGCGGTATATCTGCGGAGTTGCATGCTAAAATCCGGGTTTCGATACCCGTGGTGGGCAGAGCACAGATAGCCCATTGTATAGCTTTGTGCTTAATTCAAGACAACAACAATACACATAACAGAAATAAGTAGGAATACAGCTTTGTGAAAACAAGTTGCGTGCTATATGCAAGAGGTTATGTCAAGTACAGCGTATTTTCAAAAGTATTAGCTTTGTTTTTTTTTCATGAGCCATCCCTCACGTGACCCATCATTTTATGACCCAACATGTGATCACACTTGGAATTGCTGATGTTGTTGCTTAGTTACCGAAATCTATGTGGTAGCTCCTGTGCGCGTGCCGATAGCAAGTTAGTTCCAGAGCCAAATCTGGGATATCGTAGTTATTTTTACAAGGGTGGGGTGGTTTGTGAATTTTTAACTCGTCATTGGTTAAGAGAGGAATATTTTCAGAAATCCCAGAATTCATCTCTGGATGTTTCCTGATAGGGAAGGGTGTGTGTGCGTGCGTTTCGGTTCTTTGATCCAAGGCGCGGCATGGCCAGATATTTAAGGCACTCGACTCGTAATTCGAGAGTAGCGGGTTCGAATCCCGGTCGCACCAAAACATGCTCACCCTTTCAGCCGTGGGGGCGTTATAAATTACGGTCAATCCCACTATTCATTGGTAAAAAGAGTAGCCCCAGAGTTTGGCAGTGGGTGGTGATGACTAGCTGCCTTCCCCCTAGTCTTACACTGCTAAATTAGGGACGGCTAGCGCAGATAGTCCTCGTGTAGCTTTGCGCGAAATTCAAAACCAAACCAAACTTTAATCCAACGTATAAAGCCACTCTGATGAACTCTCTTAATCTGTGTACTCTAAAGACTGCTGGTATGCATATTAAAACATTATTTTGAGTGCTAATACTCATGCCAGTGTCTTTGAGAATACATTTTTACTTCAAGTGGGTTTCTCGTCATCACGGACTATTAGTTCTTCCATACAAGTGTATGTTTGTCTTGATGACGCAATAATCATAATAAACCGCGTTTCTTAAATAATCACTCTCTTTGTTACTGTTTTCTTTTAAGCCACGGAAATTGTAAATTTTCCGCTAGGTGTTTTTTTTTTTTTTCTTTCAAAGAACGACAACTGTGGGCTTGTTGTTTTTTTTCTAAATTGTGAACTTAATACCAGTGAGCATGCGTAGCCACCAAATTACCGCGTGACACTGTTCTACAAGAACACAATGCCTCTGTAAGAAGTATTGTTCACAACGGATGAATTTACTGGGTGTAACTCAACCACTCGTCCAAAGCAAACATCTTTCACTTTTCCTTTTTTTTTGTACTCGTAAATATTTGGAATACGAACACAGCGGTTAAAAACTGAAAGAACAAAACACCTGCTAACACAGGTCCTTACTCTCTGAGTACATTGGGCAAATCATCAAACAGACACACCGAACAGCGAACCCTTGTTATCGGTTCCTTATATATCGATTACGTTGTCTTGAAAGCCCCCACAAGACTTCATTATTAATTGATAAATGTAGAAAACAAAAAAAGAATTCTTTCTTCGGAATGAATGCTCTGAACATTGGGTGCGGCACTCTAGCAGGTTTTTAAGGTCACAGTGCGTAGTAGAATCTGTACTCTAGCTGGTTTTTAGGTCACTATATTGTGGGATCTGTACTCTAGCAGTATTTAAGGTCACACTGTGTTGTGGGATCTGTACTCTAGCTGGTTTTTAAGGTCACACTGTGTTGTGGGATCTGTACTCTAGCTGGTTTTTAAGGTCACACTGTGTTGTGGGATCTGTATTCTAGCAGGTTTTTAAGGTCACACTGCGTAGTAGGATCTGTACTCTAGCTGGTTTTTAAGGTCACACTGCGTAGTAGGATCTGTACTCTAG
Organism: Carcinoscorpius rotundicauda; assembly: GCA_011833715.1. NCBI lineage: Eukaryota > Metazoa > Arthropoda > Merostomata > Xiphosura > Limulidae > Carcinoscorpius > Carcinoscorpius rotundicauda. The sequence goes on from CM022402.1 coordinate 5,443,685, forward strand.
CTGGCTTTTAGGTCACTATATTGTGGGATCTGTACTCTAGCTGGTTTTTAAGGTCACGCTGTACAAGTGTCTCATAATACTGTGTATATTACCTTGTAACACCGCTTTGTTGCCAAATCTCATCATGACTAAATACTTTTTACTCGACTGTAATGCGCATGCGTTTGACATAAATAAGGCTTAGTACTATGAAAAGCAACGTAGACCAAGAACACATTTAATGAAGCTTGTAATATTTGAGAAGATTGGTATTGCAGTTCATTTTTGTACTGTTGTGTTTGAAGCGAGGAAATCCAGGGTTTGGTGCATGTTGCACGTGCAGGACAGACTTGGGAGTTATTTTCAGAAGACAAATAACATGGATTAATCTGGTAACTTTATTATATACCAGTTTGATGATGCTTAGCTAACCTTGCATTTGTTTGTTTGTTCTGTTGCTACAGTATGGACCGAAGAGTCCAGTGTGGATCAATCTGACTTTCACTGTTTTTTTGTTTTTTTGTAATATTAAAAGTGTATTCCTCACTTATTTATAGTGGGAACTTGATTCATGGAAATGGTAATAATAAAAATAAATTATGAAATAAACTAAAATAAATAAATGAATGATGAAGAACTAAACGTATCCACAATAGTAGTACGTTGTTACAGACTGTATCTTTGTAATTGTTGGTTCGAAATTTAAAGTGTCACCATAATACCTGCGCACTGACAATGGTACTGCGATGGGACACCATCATTTGAAATAGGACGCCTTTTGCTCTGATCTGTGTACAAAAATTACTCTGCCATCCAGGGGGGGGGCGGAATAATGTGACGGTCAATCCAACTATTCGTTGGTAAAAGAGTAGCCCAAGAATTGGCAGTGGGTGGTGATGATTAGCTGCCTTACCTCTAGTCTTACACTGCTAAATTAGGGACTGCTAGCACAGATAGCCCTTGAGTGGCTTTGTGCGAAATTCCACAACAAACAAACAAAGCCATCCAATGGTAAGTTTGAGGGCTTATCATTTGGTTGCAGAGGACAGATTGCCCATTGTGCTGTTTTATGGTCAACACACACTCTCTCTCTGGGTGTTTGGGTACATATATGTGTATACCCTGGAGGGTCAGGTACACTAAACCTCTTCCTCCTTCCATGACTTTGTTTGATTGGACTTGTTAATATATTTAAAGTAAATACAGAGGGCCAGAATGATAAGCAATTTTTTTTATAAGTCTAGAACGTAGGTGGCGTGTTTTATCTTAGCACTATTTTATTATTATTCTTTGAAATTTGATTTTATCTTAAATATCTCACTTGTTTTTTTTTAGTCTAGAACGTAGGTGGCGTGTTTTATTTTAGCACTATTTTACTATTATTATTTTAAATTTGATTTTATCTTAAAGATCTGATGTTTAACAGGGAGAGGTGTTTTGGACTCATCTTTATCATATATGCAATACCTGTCTAGATCGCATGACAGCTTATTTCTTCTTCAATTTTGTTGAAGTCTATCTGGTATTGTTTGTGTATTAGAGTATTTGTGCATGAACTTTGATGAAGTGGTTTTAGGTACTCTGTATGTTGATGTAATTATTGTATTCTGTAATGTTTGGAGTTTGGTTTGTATTTGTTTTACACTTACATTGATCCATGTTGGAGCTGCATAGTCTATTACAGGTCTAATGTATGTCTTGTATATTTTAATGATGTTTTCTGGTGTTGTTCCGTAGTTTTTACCAGTTAGGCTCCTACCATAGTTTATTCTTCCCCAAATTTAAGTTTTTATGTTAATTACATGTTTTATCCAGGTAAGTTTAGAATCATATGTTAACCCTAAACATTTTGCAGATGTAGCAGTTTGGAGAAGCTCTCCGTTCATGTCGATCTGGGGTTGATTTTTTTTATATTTAGTTTATTTTGAAAATGTTACTAATTGTGTCTTCGCTGTATTTATTTTCATTCTACATTTTTCACAATATTCACATAATCTATTTAGTTGTGGTTGTAAGTTAGTGGTTACTATTTCTGGTGTAGGGGCACTTTTCCAAATTGCTACATCATCAGCGAACTGTGACGCGTATCCATGATTTGGGTCTTTAAATGGCATATTATTTACATACATGATGAAGATAATAGGACCAACCACCCGTCCTTAAGGGACTCCAGCTTCTGGAGTGAAGAACTCCGAGAGAGTTCCCTCTAAGTTTATTCTACATTTTCTATTTTCCAAAAACTCTGATAACCAGCAAACAATTCCACTCGGTAGTCCCATTTGATAAATACGTAACCGAACACTGTTGTGTCATCCAGTGTCGAATGTTTTCTCGATATCGAAGAAGCAGGTGACAGTGCATTCTTTATTATTAAAGCTGTTTATTATTGTTTCAGTTAACCTAATTAAGTGATCTGTTGTTTGTCTATATTTTCTAAATCCGTTTTGTTCTTCTGGTAATTTTGAATTAATCTCCAGAAATGTGGAGAGTCTGTTACTTATTACTCTTTCAAGAATTTTGCCTACACAGCTGGCCTGGCTGATCGGTCGATAACTGTTTGGTTTATTGGCTGGTTTTCCTTCTTTGTGTTACATTAATATATTTGCTTGCTTCCAAGAAACTGGGGTGTATCCAGAGTAGAAAGATAAATTAAAGATAGCGAAGACTCTCCTTTTTTTGAGGAGAATTGTTTATATGCCATCATTTCCTGGGGATTTGTTTTGTTGAATTTTTGATTGCTTGTTTGAGTTCAGTAAGTGTGATGTTTTTGGTGAACAGTAGAGTGTTATAGTCACAAGTGTTATTAGTGTTACTGTTAATAATACTGACTGGAAAGTGTGGTTTGTATAGTTCTATGTTACTTGTTACGGGATTGTTTGCTTTGTTGTATTAATAGTTGTTGATGTCTTGGTCATTATGTGTTTTAAATATGTTTTGTAGTTGATGTCTGAAGGCTTCTGCTTTTTCATTGTTGGTTTGCGCTAAGGTGTTGTTGTGTGCACAAGAAATTTGATTATCTGTTTTGAATTTCCCGCAAAGCTACACGAGAGCTATCTGCGCTAGCCGCCCCTAATTTAGCAGTGTAAGACTAGTGGAAAGGCAGCTATTCATCATTACCCACCGACAACTCTTGGGCTTCTCTTTTACAAACGAATAGTGGTATTGACCGTCACATTATAACGTTCCCTCGGCTGAAAGGGGCGAGCATGTTTGGTGTGACGAGGATTCGAACCCTCGACCCTCAGATTACAGGTCGAGTGCCTTAATTCACCTGGCCATGCCGGACCAAAGAGCTTGCAAGTAAAACCTCCTCTGGTGTGTAACCTTCACCAGTATGATAAAACCTGTCCTGAAAGAATGACATGCAGATCGTATGATTTATCTGAAACTTTGACGAATTTTAATTTCATTAGCAGAAAACTTGATTGCGTTACAGCCAGCAAGGCAGCGCGTGGATGTATTGATGTGTAACTCAAGCATTGAACTTTTTGTGATAATTTATATCGTTGGACTGATTCGTGTAGGTTATTCAGTAATGATAACGAAACCTATTTACTTCTTTCACTCAAAGTTCTACAACGTGCACAAGTTCCAACGTAACTAACGGTAAGCCCAATTTTTCAAATAACTTATCAATAGAAATTACACTTATTTGTTGAGTTTCTCGTACGGAAAACATAAATTTTAATTTTACATTACTGAACTAACTATCTGGCCGTCATTTAACAAACCACTCGCACTTAACCTGCCTGTTCTACACTTTGTGGTAATTTCCTAAACTTAGAAGAAATTTCAGACGTTAAGCCTCGCGTTCATCCAATGACGTCAGCACTCTCTCTAACCTGTTTTCTCGTTTCGCACGCTACAAATATGTTTGTGTGTGTTATATATATATATATATATATATATATATATACAAAGGGTGACCTCCATAACTCCCTAACACTTGTTTGTACCTTTATAGAGAAATGCATCAGGCATCATGTGTTTAGATCGACAATTTTCAGACAGGACTAGGGTTAGCTGAGATCGTATCACTTTATAAATTTATTGTTAGCTGACTTTAACCCTAGAATTATAGACCGCGTCACGGATAATGAACGGTATAAAAACAAGTTCGTAATTCGAGCATTGATTAATAATTTAATCAGTAAAGGTGACTTGAAAGTTGTGAAATTAATTCGCAACTTCCTAAACCCGCAGTCTTTTGTATTATTATTATTAGTAGTAGTATAGACTTTGATCTATTGAATTTACATGTTCTTATAAAACACTAAAATATTACAAGGCCCTTATTAGATCAACGTGGAAGTGTTCGGTGTGGAGTAACGTTGGTAATCCAGCCGATATAATCATTGGATTTATTGTTCACATAGTTTTTCTTTGTGTGTGTGTTTTAAGCCTACATGTTTATTTATGTGAACGCTCCACGAAATGAAATACTTATTATTAGTGTATCAATATTTTAAAACTTAAAAACTAATTTAGTATGTGGCGTTTTCGATCTAAAGGTAGTTCCAATAATACGTGGTTCAAAAGGAAATTGTGAAAGTGAGACAAAGCCATCTGTAATTTATATCTGGAAAGACGGCTGGCAACCAACCAGCAGCACTCTCCGCCAACACAGTTACATTTAATCAAACAGAAACTTTAAGAGTCACATTTAAAAGGCCCGGCATGGCCAAGCGCGTTAAGGCGTGCGACTCGTAATCCAAGGGTCGCGGGTTCGCATCCCGGTCGCGCCAAACATGCTCGTTCTTTCAGCCGTGGAGGCGTTATAACGTAACGGTCAATCTCATTATTCGTTGGTAAAAGAGTAGTCCAAGAGTTGTCGGTGGGTGGTGATGACTAGCTGCCTTCCCTCTAGTCTGACACTGCTAAATTACGGACGGCTAGCGCAGATAGCCCTCGAGTAGCTTTGTGTTTTAAAATGCCCCTTCCTTCCAACATTTCGCGGCTCAAAGTTTAAACATTTTGATCCGCTAAACGCCGTGCACGCCTCTCAACTATATTCAGCAACTTGTGTGAAATAACTATAAATATTTTGATATAAACGCTAACTCCTAAACGTGTTTTATATACCGTAAATACGTTGTACTTTCAACCAACTACAGAGACTGGCTGGTATAATAACACTAGAACTTTGTCTGAGGAACCCTAAATACGCTTTAGTATCAACTAGCTGGGCACGTACCTCAAAGTCACGCAGCCACGTAATTGGTGAGGAGAGAATTCGTACAGTTGACATGCGTAACTTCAAATATTCCCAAGTAACGAACTTGACTGTACCACTTGACCCCTAACATATTCTGTTTCCAAATCTTATGAAGTTTGTTTGTCAATAAGCGCTCTTCAAATAAAACCCGACAGGCGGTACAAACCACGTTCACGTAACTTCACGTGAGTCTCACAGTCTCAATGTAGGCTTGCATATGCAGATCACGAGTTGCGAAAAGAAACTTAAACTGAACTAAAAGTATTACTAATTCTTGGTATAGCCATATTCAAATTTCAGGTTTGTTTATGTAAGCCTAAATATTTAATTGAAAAAGCGAAATGATAAAACCGTTGCAAAAATTAGTTCAGTGTTTATTGTCTTGGAATTAACTCGTATACATATATTTAAATTAACTTGTTTTAGAGATTCAGAATAACTTCTGTCCCACGGTGGGGCGGTAGAAAGTTTACGAGCTTGCAGTGCTAAAATCCGGGGTCCGTTCCCCGCGGTTGACCCACCAGGTAGCGCAGTGTGGTTTTGTTTTTAAAATGAACACTACATTGTAGAGAAACATCAAAGCTATTCTTTCTCCTTCTTAATGAATTATAATATTTTTTATTAATATTATCTAGGCTACAATTACATTAAGCAGGGGTCATATCCTATCCATGTCCTACCAAAAAAAGAATTCCTTTTTAGGTAGTGATGATGTGTAAATGTCCACGTGACTTTGTGATTCAATCTGTTGTCACACTTAGGAACTGGAAGAAATAATAACTGACCAAAATCTTTTGTCCGAATCAGTGTGAAAACAAGTGTACACAAATCAGATGAAACTACTTTTAGAAACGACAGTCACAGACTCTCGAAATTAAGCAGGTGTTGGAGCGATAAATTTGGCAAAGAAATACAAGTTTGATTTGAGTTGTCTGTCTACCCATACATTGTAACCTGCAGAGAACAAAACAAAAAATTGGGTTATACTTGTGCTGAATCAGGTTTTGAACCTTGTTCAGTGAAGTGTGATTTACGCGGGGACCTCTTGACCTTATCAAATGATTGGTCTGTTAAAAATGAACGTGACAACAACTACGGTAGGGGGAGATGGCAGAATTAGTTGTAGTTTTCGTCGTGCTTTGCTTTGAGAATTTTCTGCAGAAAACTCGAATAAGTAGTTAGGTGGCGAAGATAGTTAAAAATTAAAATACGGCGCAACAATAAACAGAATGTCGTAAAATAAGGCTTAATAAAACATTAAGAAAGGGAGAAAAAGAATTATTCAAGTTTTTGTGTTTTGTAAAAAAGACTAAATTGTATTAGAAAGGTGAATAAAAGACGAAAACTAACCAGGAATTAGCAGGAAAAACACACGAAATATTACTAAGAATTACTTAAAACACAAACAGCAAGAAATTATAAAAGTGGTTTTGAGTATTTTCATCCTGACGGCACATATTGCAGAAACGATATAAAACTGTTAGGCTAAAGACCCTCAAGCATGTATAACAAGGCTCGATTTGAAGATTTCTGACAAGATGGAGATACTTTAGACCAAATGGTGTGATTGATTGTTACTTTTATAACACTACACTGTGTTTAATAACAGTCTTGTCGCGAACTTTCCATCTTAACGTATGCACTCTGATTTTTTAACCATTGGGCCATGCCTGAAACATCCAGAGAAAGAAAGGAGAGATTGTTCAATATGTGAGAAAGCAGGTAGAAAGATAAAACAATTTCTTTGAGAAAACAAATCCGTTTTCCTTTTTTTCTTGTAGCAAAGCCACATCGGGCTATCTGTTTTGTCCACATAGGGAAATCGAACTGCTGATTTTAGCTTTGTAAATCCGTAGGCTTACCGCTGTCCCAGCGGAGGATAAAGACATAATAAATATGACTGTAGTAATATTACCTTCCCGTAACATTTCTCTCTCTCTCTCTCTCTGTTTTTACAATACTTTATCCAAAGTGTTAAAACTGATTCGAAAATGTTCTAATTTAACTGCCTCCCGCTAGTACAGTGGTAAGTCTATGGATTTAAAACGCTGAAATCAGAGGTTCGATTCCTCTCGGTGAGCTCAGCAGATAATTCGATGTGGCTTTGCTATAAGAAAACATACATTTATTTAGTTAATAAAATGTTTTGTATATTTTTTTCGTTCGGCATTTGTAAAAACCTATTTTTAACGTTTCAGCTACTTTGGGGGAGAAGAGAGAGTTAGGTTTATTTTGGTCTTATTTTATACGACTAAGTTAATAGGTGGCGCAAAAAATAGTAGAATGAAAGAAGGCTTAAGTAAACAGCAGCGAAGGACCTGATAATTTTTGGTTTTCTAAACATATTAGCTAGTTTTATTGTCATAACAAAGTTTATGACACGTAAAAAGACGTGTGTTTGTTAAGCACAGAACTACACAATCTGTGCTGGGTTCATCTCGAGTATCGAAATTTGGCTTTCAACGTTATTAGTTTCAGACTTCCAGCTTTGTCGCGGAGACGCAATAAATAGTATCGGGTGCAGTTTTATGTAATATTTATTTCGCGCTCTAGTTTTGAAGTGAGAGGTCAACATCAGATTAGCCAGTCTCAAACTAACACGCAATTTTCTTTATATGTGTCCACAAGTAAAACCTCCATTAATTACTTCAATGAACTCTCAGTGTTAAGTACTACTAATATTACATTATCTTACAAAATAGTTTTATTGAGTTTTTGTTCAATGTTCGAAATTATTAAACTGACTAGTGGTGTTACGCGAGATAAATCAGAACTGGAACGTGATTACTGCTGATAGCATCACGTATAATTTGGATTTGAATGGTGAGAAAAGAAAAAAAAAGGCTTTGTGTTGTGTCAAGTAACTCTTAGTGTTTGTTTATCAAATTTTATGATCAACCGTATATCTGTATTTGTTTTTTCTATATTGGTTTTTGAGTCTCTGAACGATAAAATTGTAAGTAACAAAAACAAACGTGAACAACCAGCTTTAGAACTGTGATGTATAAAGTTTTTGTTAATGGATTATTGGAACATTCCACCTGCACGTGGAACTTAGCCGTCAACAGTTGGAAAGAACGTTTGTCATTGCAAGACGAACTGATTTAATGTTGGTACAACACCACCAAACAAAGTGTTCACTTTTGTCAGTGATTAATTGTTCCAAGTGTCTCCGCTCTCTTATAGATAAAACTACCAAGCAGGGAAGATGGTCCTAGGCTTTTGTTGTGAACTTGTATTATATTTATGTTGTTTAACAGAAATGCATGATTTAGTTTGAAAAATAAGTTCTTGTCGATTAAGAGTAAAAGGTACTTTTATGAACAAAAGATATTTCTGGTTTTCAAGTACATCTAAACCATAAACAATAACTTAAGTAACGTCTATTATTTTAAAGAACCTAGCCAAAACAAGTTTTGACCCTATAAGACAAAAATATAATTGCAGATTACAGCTTCGAAATATTAACATTTTTTTTTAAATATAAAATTAAGAATATATAAAAAAGACTAAAATTTTATATAATATTTATAAATTTAAAACGAAGTTCACTATAAATAATTTAAAGTAAAAATTACATTACGTTAAATGTATAAGAAGATTTGAAAGGTGGAGAATTTTAAAGTTGTAATAAACTAAATTTTTACAGTAAACTAAAATAAATACAATTAGAAGTTATACCTCGAGAACATTATAACTTACTCGACTTGTGTTTACGTTGTGTTGATATACGTTAAGGAATTTCTGTGAAAAAGGCGGGAATAATTATTTCATTAAATGCCGCGCCCTCTGTAATTTATTATTTATTTACTCAAGAAGATTTTACACTTTTAATCAAAACGAATTAAAATATAATTTTTTGTTATCACATGACCAAATAAGAATCTTCATTTTTAAGTACGACTGAACGCTATCTGGTAGTTTAGATTTGTTATATATCTATGTACCGATAAATTCTTTTTAACCCACAGATCTACCTATCGTCTGTGTGGTTTCCAACTATATTTACATATACTTAAGTTAACGTAATATCTTTTGCTTCATTAGTTACGCTGTAGACTGTTATATTTGTACATCAGTCACAAGTGCATCATTTTCTTAAGTGGTTGTTATGGAACGTGTAATTTCAAACAGTTTGTTTCAAAATAACTAATCAGTTGATCACATGCGTTCAACTTTGATTGGTCTAGCCAGTTGTCCCGGTTGATTTTAACTAGTGTGTTGTTCCTTTCAAGTAATGAAGTAGGTTGCTTAGAGTTATCTTGGTCAGACTTATATTTCAACCACTTAGTTTCTGAAAACGTACTTTACATAATAAATAACTACCTTCTTACGTCAACATTCCACGTCACCAAGGGGGGAGGAGGTAAGTATTATTCACTTGTTATAATTATGCTAATACTCCAGTGCTTTTGACTAGATTGGTTACTTGTTTGTTACACACTGGTTAATGTATCACCATAATGGGTTTAAGCATATTGCCTCAAATTTACACCAGAGGTCTCCGTATTCCAACCAATAAGGTACTGGAAAACTGAGAAAGAAAAACTACTCAAACTTTCTAACTACATATTTTTTCTTTTTTTTTAAGTTGTAGACATCTTCTAGCTAATGTGAGGTATCCAGAATAAAATATTATTCTACTTGAAATTTTTAATTAAATTTCAGAGTATATTTTTTTTTATGAAAGGTTAATAGCCTGAGACAAAAATAATGGATTTGATTTGGAAATGCAGTAGTTGTTGTTCTTAAGTGTTATCTAGGACACGTAGTGAAATGACTTTGCCATTTCAAGACATCTATATTTTGTTCTTCGTAACTGAAACCAGTCGTGGTCAATTGGTCATCGAACAGTTGGATCAGTTATCATTAGGTGTCCAGTGGACAAACTATTTGTGTCGTTTTAAGTTGTCCAATGAAGTTCAGGAAGTTCGATTTAAGATTTTCATAAAACATTTTGTTTCTGTCGCTATTTATAAAACATTACATCCAATAAGTACTGAAATATGATTGGTTAAAACTTGTTGCCTTTCCCCGCCTTCATTTCCAGTGGTATAGTGAATGACGTCACACTGAACGTTCACTCCCGCTTCCGGTTTGGTGATTGCTCAAAATTGTTATACTAATTTTTATCGAGTATGCTTATCGAAAGGTTAACAAGCGTCTAGTTTATTTTGCGTGTGGAAATTACTTTCTATGTTGTTATTAACGCCACCCTAAAGATGTGGAAGACATCTTGCAATCTATTTTCGGTGTTGTTCCTACGGTTAGTTGCTGTATTTAACATGTCTATGGATACTTTACAAGAAGGGCTTTGCTGTCTTTTATTTTTTGTAATGGGTTATTGTTGTTGTTTTGAATTAAGCGCAAAGTTACACAATGGGCTATCTGTGCTCTGCACACCATGGGTATCGAAACCCGTTTTTTTATCGTTCTAAGTCCGCAGACATACGCTGAGCCACTGGGGGGGCTTTTGTAATGGGATATTTGGTTTTATTATTTTTTTTTATCAAACATTAAACATATGTATTAACTCATCTTCAATGACTTGCATCAAAATGAAAGGAGATTACAACGTCTATTAGACCATAGAACATCACGTGTTTTAGTGCAAGGCCTAAATATATCTTAAAATATATGACAAAGCTGTAATAAAAATGAAAACAAAACGATTTTTTTTTCGACTTGTCTTTGTAAGTGAACACATTTTTCCGAATCACGTGGAGACCGGTCAAAACGTGTTTCACACCAAAGTAACGTAGCAATCAACCATCAGTGGCTACAAGCTGTTACATGGTTCTGGACATTTATCCTGTGGGCACCACGTGTAACGTCTTTTATTAAACTTTGTCTGTGGTTTTTCTAAACAGGGACACGATGTAAGATGTTTAACAAACTTCGTGTAAACTTTTGTTTCGTTTATTATTTCCAATAGAAGCATTTGAAAAATGAGTGACATTATGAATTTATCCCATGTGTATGCTTCTCTGTTACACACTAATATAAGTATGCTATGGAATGCAATCCAAGGCATAGCTCTCTCACTATGCTTTTGTTTTGGAGATATGTTTCATCTTTAGTTTCAGTATTACGTATTTAGATCTAAAGTCAGTGCAATGTGGCTAATGCTGTGTACATTATATTGTTAACGGAGTGGATCTGAGTTCAATTACCACAGTATTAAATATTTGTTATCAAATAGGACAACATATTATGGTGTTAGATGTTTTATTAACAAATGATTTTTAGGTTTTGAAATATTGCCGTATTTGTACTTGTTGTTAAGCGCGAAGCTACACAATAGGCTATCTGTGCTCTGCCCTAAGCGAGTATCAAAACCTTTTATGTATTACGTATCACTAACAAGAGAATCGCATTAAGTTATTACCGTATTACGTGTTATTGACAAACCGAATTAGGTTTAAAATATCGTGGTGTTAAGCCTGTCTTAAGAAAGTGCAGCTACTTGACGTTTCAACATTATTAAATGTTTGTTAGTCGTTTGGTCAGTGCAATGGTTTACAATGGACAAATCGAATTATATTTAAAGTCTATAGTATTAAATATTTGAGTTATAAATTTATTTTTCTTTGGCTTTTTTCTGGTTAAAAATTAGAAATCTGTTCAAATTTATTACAGTAGTTTCTCAGCCTTATCACAGTTTACTTTATTAAAATTTCTATTTTATGAAGTGAAATTTATCTTTCAACCATCGGAAATTACGTTATTTGTTGAGGATACTTCAACTTAAGAACAGGGATGGTGAAACGATAATTACACTTTGTAACAGTAATGTTATGGTAATGTGAGGATAGGTCGTTCATTGTTATGGTTGTTAAGGTAACGTGAGCACGGGTCATTGTTAATCAAGTAATTGTTACGGTAACTTGAGGACAGGTCATTGTTAATCATGTGGTCGTTATTGTAACGTGAGGACAGGTCATTGTTAATCAAGTAATTGTTATGGTAACTTGAGGACGGGCCATTGTTAATCAAGTAATTGTTATGGTAACGTGAGGACAGGTCATTGTTAATCAAGTAATTGTTATGGTAACTTGAGGACAGGTCATTGTTAATCAAGTAATTGTTATGGTAACTTGAGGACAGGCCATTGTTAATCAAGTAATTGTTATGGTAACTTGAGGACAGGCCATTGTTAATCATGAATTCTCAGTATCAGAAATTGTATGATTTCTGTTTTTTGTTTAAATCATCATAACGAGCAGACATTGAGAACTTGATTTTTGTCAGTTTTATTGAATTACAGTTGGACAGACAATATAATCTACTGTGTTCAATAATACCTTAGTCTTTCTTTCACGAGAACTGAAACCAAAACCTAATTTGCAACTGAAGGTTGCTTAATGAGTCATATTTTATTCGTCGGCTTGAAATGCGAAACTGACTACCAAAACTGATACAGCAGTATGCCTGCGGACTTACAACACTAGAAAGCAGGTTTCGATAGTCGTAATGGTCAGGCAGCAGGTTTCGATAGTCGTAATGGTCAGGGCACAAATAACCCATAGAGTAGCTTTGTCCTTGATTCAAAACAAATGTAACTAATGCAAAACTTGTTATATTTTAAACACTCGAGATTTGAGTGAACTTTAGTCTTTGAAGATTGCTAAAAGAAAGATATTAGTTTTATCTTAAGTCATTTTTAAAGGTAACATGAGTTTCATCTTAAGCCTTTTTTTTTAAAAGAACAATTTCATTTTAAGCATATTTTGAAAAAAGGGAACATTAGTTTCACCTAAGGCCTTTTTTTGTAAAAAAGAACATAAGTTTTACTTCAAGCCTTTATTTTTAAAAAGGGAACATAAGTTTCACCTCAAGCCTTTTTTTGTAAAAAGGGAACACAAGTTTCACCTCAAGCCTTTATTTTTAAAAAGGGAACATAAGTTTCACCTCAAGCCTTTATTTTTAAAAAGGGAACATAAGTTTCACCTCAAGCCTTTTTTTGTAAAAAGGGAACACAAGTTTCACCTCAAGCCTTTATTTTTAAAAAGGGAACATAAGTTTCACCTCAAGCCTTTTTTGTAAAAAGGGAACACAAGTTTCACCTCAAGCCTTTTATTTTTAAAAAGGGAACACAAGTTTCACCTCAAGCCTTTATTTTTAAAAAGGGAACATAAGTTTCACCTCAAGCCTTTTTTGTAAAAAGGGAACACAAGTTTCACCTCAAGCCTTTTATTTTTAAAAAGGGAACATTAGTTTCACCTTAAGCCTTTTTTTTAAAAAAAGGAACATTAGTTTCACCATAAACTTGTTTTTTTAAAGGCCCGATCACTATTTGTTATCAAGACTACGCATCAACACTGAAACTGTTAAGTTTTGAGGAAATAATTCTAGCATGACCTTTAACCTTTTTATTACTAGCATGGATATATTATATATCAACATTTAATATTATTTCATTGCGTAAATGTACTATTACATTTAAAAAAATTGCTTTTTTTAATCATTATTATCTTTTGTAAATTTTTTGTGTAAAATAAAAATGTGGAACAAAATACACTCGAGCTGTCCATACATGTTGGTACGTATCGTGGCAATGAGAGGGTTAATTAGAATTGTATGTCTTTACGTGTACAGCTGGCACGTGTTTCGCTTCATGTACCGCTTGTAGTATATGTAAAAACTCGTGTTAACGGCGGAAGGTTTCAGATAAACCTTCACTAATCGCTCGTCTCCCGCCTTCTGTATCACTCCGCTCTTGTTATGTCGTTTACTGACCTTTAGTCATGTGCCTTATCAGCTCATGGTATTTCTGTCGATCGTTCATAATTTACCAGGAGAAGGTTGGCATATCCCTACATGGTAAAACGTCTAGACTTAATACAAATAAATGACATTTAGATTGATTTGTTGACTCAAAACGGACTGAAATTGACTTCGAAAAGGGAAAACGACTCTTGTGTTGACAGAGTTGTAGACGGATGGTGTTATCGGTGGTCTGCTGTTATCAAGAGATCCTGGTCTGTTTGTTGGTTTAGTTCATAAGATAACTACGAACGGAACTTTATTATCAATCAATCAAACAAACAAAATCATAAATTTCGTGGCATGTTTATCTTTTACAATGATCACAGATACAAATTAAGGCTTTAAAAATCGCCAATGAGAAGTGTAAGGGTAGGTTAAACACTGACTTGGCACATTAGGTGGAGATGGATGTGTTCTTTGCAAGCTGGACAAGATGTCACATTTCAGGTCACTGACTTACTGTCCTTGTAATGTTATCTTATTTAGAGGTTTTTAGATTCACGTGGATGTGGAACTTGGAATCGAGGTTCCTTCTTCAGAGTGCTAATTCCCGATGAAGGAAGGTCCGATCGTAGGAAGCGACTAAACTTTTTGGGTGTTTTTAAAGCTTTTCGTGTTCTAGTTTTCACTATAAGATGATCGAGAAGAGAGAAGCCTGGGAAAAAGTGTAAGCTTGGTTGGTGTAAAACTGGAACTCTTTAAAACTTATGAACCAATCATAAAGATTGGTTGGTTGATTTAGTGTTTTGTGGCACAAAGCAGCTAGGCTATCCGCCTTTGGTTCATTCAGCTTTTACTGAGGATATTCTGGTGAGGAAGAACCAGATAAGAGATGTAGTAATGGAACTGTTTCTTGGAACACTGGTAATGTTAATGTATTCAGTTTAACACCTTCGTTCGAGACATGAATTACTTTTACTCTTGGACCTACCATGTTGCACTTCTGTTACGTTCGTCCTTTATTTTCCATATTCTATTTCATAACAGGACTATCAAAGTGCTGGGCGTGATCTAGTCATTAGTGACCCTAGCTATAAATCTGAAGATTCCTTATTCGCGTCCCGTTACTTCGAAATTAAAAAGAAAAGCATGCTGCTCAATTTGGGGCTGTGGTTGCTTTATAAGAAAACGATCATGTTCCATTACTACCTCCCCCCCTTCCCAGTGTCACAGCGGTATGTCTGCTGACTCACACCGTTATAAACCGGGTTTCGATACCCGTGATGGGCAGAACACAGATTGCCAATTGTGTGGCTTTGTGCCTCACTTCAAAAAAACTTGGATTTAAGTAGCCCAAGAGTTGACGGTGGGCGCTGTTGACTAATTGCTTTCATTCGTTGTTGAGATTTGTTCGAATAACCCAAACAAACAAGAATAACATCAAAGTTTTGTTCTGGCTTCTGAAGATGTGTTATATAGTTGCATCCTTAGTTATTGTTTGCATCTCTCTTGTTTTATTTTTAAATGTGAGCGCCTTAAGACGTTAGGCTTAAGACCCTGAAAATCGGATTTCGATATCAGTAGTGAGCGTAGTACACGCAGTTAATTGCATAACTTATTTCGTTGTCTTTTAAACACTTTATCGTAAATAAGACGACGTGGTTTCCCTAGTGAAACTGTGTACCCACTTCCAGTTTTCTTGCATGCTTGCGAAATTTGACACCTTTATTTGTGTTTCGGCGATTAACGTAGCGACCTCTATTATTTTATATATTTATTTTTCACTTTAATTATAAATTATTTACCGTATATGCTGTTTCTTCAGCACTTTCCATGTGGTCTTAGAGTTTTTCATTTGTTTTTAACTGTAAAATGACTGCGATATGTTTGTTTTACCTAAACTAAGTAGTCAGACGAAGATGGTTGACGTTTTGTGAAACACAGAGTGAAAGTTAAGTGGAATGCATAATGACGTCACTAAGACTTATAAAAAAATTACGCTTCACAAATCTAATTCGTATCAGTTTTTGTTTTAGTTAATTTGTTGATACACATATCTCTCTCCTAGTGAGTTTGCGTACGGACTTACAGAGCTAGCGTTTGATTGCGTGCGGTGGACACAATGTATAGCCCAATGTGGCTTTGCTTTCTTAAAACAAACAAACAGCCAAAGCTAATACAGATAACACCTAAACCTCTACTGATATTCCAGTCGACCTTGAAGAGTCCTTTGTTTTAAGAAAAGATTCGTCGGCTCAGAGAGACATATTGTTTTTACTTTAACTCTGAAGTTTTGCTAATTAGCTCGTAAGTAAGGGAATAAAGTGACATTCGCAGCCAACATTAATTGAATTGATTTATTCTTACTTTATGATTTTATTTGCAAAATTTAAAAAAAAGGTCCTAAGCCCAAATCACCTTGGCCTGGCGTGGCCTAGCGCGTTAAGGCGTGCGCTTCGTAATCTGAGGATCGCGGGTTCGCGCCCGAGTCGCGCCAAACATGCTCGCCCTCCCAGCTGTGGGGGCGTTATAAGTGACGGTCAATTTCACTTTTCGTTGGTAAAAGAGTAGCCCAAGAGTTGGCAGTGTGTGGTGATGACTAGCTGCCTTACCTCTAGTCTTACACTGCTAAATTAGGGACGGCTAGCACAGATAGCCCTCGAGTAGCTTTGTGCGAAATTCCAAAAACCAAATCACCTTATTTCCGGTGGTGGATTCTAAAGTGAAAGTAAGCGTTCCTTTTACTTGGGTAATTCTGTTTGGTAAAGGATGGGATTTTTTAAACTACGCTCCCTAGTGACACAGTAGTACGTCTGGGGGAGTCGCACCACTAGAAACCGGGTTTCGATACTCGTGGTGATTAAGGCTCTCGACTCGTAATCTGAGAGTCGCGTGTTCGAATCCCCGTCGCACCAAACATGCTCGCCCTTTCAGCCGTGGGGGACTTTATAATGTTACGTTCAATCCTACTATTCGTTTGTAAAAAGAGTTGCCCAAGAGTTGGCGGTGCGTGGTGATGACTGCCTGCGTTCCCTTTAGACATTCAAAACAAATCGATACTCGTGTTTGGCAGAGCACAGATAGCCTATTATGTAGCTTTGTTTCAAACAATCAATATTTAACCAGTGCTTGCATGACACTAGATTTTTTTCCCTGTATCACTAGTTTCATTATTCAAATATTTGTCGAAAAACAAAGAGAGAGAGTTTATTTCTTTCGTTAAATCATCCGCGGAAAAGTTAGACCTTTATCACTTTGATAACGAGGCTTAAAATACTTAGTTTATATTTTCTGTTGTGACAATCAAAAAACGATTCGAATTTCCAGCACATTCCAGTAATTACCGCACGAGCTTTGCTGGTGGTGGTTTTGTTGTTTGTTTTTTAATTAAGGCCCGGCATGACCAGGTGGTTAGGGCACTCTACTCGTAATCTGACGGTCGCGGGTTCGAATCTCCGTCACACCAAACATGCTCGCCCTCCCAGTCGTGGACGCATTATAATTTGACGGTCAATCCCACTGTTCTTTGGTAAAAGAGTAGCCCAAGGGGGTGGGTGGGGATGACTAGCTGCCTTCCATCTAATTTTGCACTGCAAAATTAGGGACAGATAGCCCTCGAGTATCTTTGCGCGAAATTCAAAAACAAACAAAACAATCTCTGTTGTGCTTACAAGTTATTTGTGATTGTGGGTATTATTAACCAAAAAAAAATCGATTTTTTTTTTTCAGGTTACCATGAGAAACGTGGAAAGTCCGTAGCCGTGTCAGTTGCATTCTTCTAGAATAGCCTGATTCTGCCGTCTTGAGGCCAATTTGGTCAGTGGTGAAAATGGCCTTTCCCCATCTCTCCTTCTGGATTCTGATTCTCGTGTTGACTGGCCCCTGCGTGGTCAGTAGCTTTGACGAACATCAATTTACGCAGTCGGTGTATAATGCGACAATTCCTGAAAACGTGGTTGGTAAAGTTTATGTAACTTCTTCTGTTAAAATGGGAATATTCGTTACGGATTCTCAACTGATTGTAAATTATAAAATAATAGAAGGCAACGAGAAAAACTTTTTCAAAGCAGAGGAAGTGCGTATTGGGAACTTTTGGTTTCTACGTATTCGCACAAGAACCGGAAGTGACGTTCTCAACAGAGAAAATATTGACCACTACGTTTTAACGGTGAAAGGAGTGGTTAAGATGAAGTCGAAAGCAAAAACCTTTAAACAGAAAGCTGTAACCAAAGTTAATATCGAAATATTGGATAGGAACGACCTAAACCCATTATTCCCTCCCGACAGTGACGTATATCACGTCACAATTCCCGAGAACACTCCACTTTACCAGAGCATTGCCAAAATTGAGGTATATGATTCAGACGTAGGTGTTAACGGAGAGGTTTATTTTAGTTTCGAGAGCCCCACGTTTCAGTTTGCAATCCATCCAACAATGGGAACCGTCTCTTTAACCCGCCCTTTAGACTATAAGAAACAACAAGAATACGAGCTAACCATCGTGTCCCAGGACAGAGGACCCAAACCACGAGCTGGACGGATAATTGGAGTGAGCACCGCTTCTCTAAGGGTTACCGTAACGCCGGCTAACCATCATGCCCCAAAAATATTCGTAAGGCATTTCTCGACAGTAATGGAAAGCAACATTCCTGATATTTACGCCATTGTTCACGTCACTGATGATGACATTGGGGACCACGGGGAGATCCAGAGTTTGGAGATCGTTGATGGCGATCCGTATGGCTATTTTGGAGTGACCAGTGGAGAAACGCCAAACGATTTTAATGTTCAGAGTACTAGGTTTTTGGATCGAATGAGGGATCCTGCCGTCTTTAATCTGGCTCTTAAGGCTACCGACAGGGGGACTCCCTCTAAATCGTCTGTTAAGATGGTCACAATTCAGGTAACCGATACCAGCAATCGTCCACCAGTGTTTGAGAAACGGAATTACCACGTGAAGGTGGAAGAGGTAGCACCTATTAATACACCACTTTTGGTGGTCAAAGCTCAAAATGGAATAGAAACAACACAGATGAAATACAGCATAGATAGTGGGAACAGAGAAGAGGTTTTCAGTATAAACCCAATAACAGGCCTAATTGCAACCGTCAGATCTCTGGATCGAGAGACGAAGTCTGGGTATGTACTTTTTGTTAGCGCCGCACTGGAAGATTCCAAGAGGAACAGAGAGAAGGGAACGACAATTGTGAACATAACCGTGTTAGACAACAACGACAACGACCCCCTGTTTAATTCGTCTTCAGTTGTCACTGTTCATTTTGATGAAAATAGACCTATTGGAAGTGTGGTTTATACGGCTCATGCTGCAGACTCTGACGAAGGAGAGAACGGTTACGTCTCCTACAGTCTCGCAAACATTGACCCCGTACCGTTTAGCATCGACCATTTTTCAGGAAAGATAAAAGCAACAGATGTCTTGGATTATGAAACTATGAAAAGGGAGTATCTGCTGAAAGTGCGCGCGTCAGATTGGGGTTCGCCGTTCGCACGAGAGTCCGAAATTTTGGTCCGAGTTCTTCTAAATGATGTAAATGACCACAGACCTCAGTTTGAGAAGGTAGACTGTAAGGGGTATGTGTCTACGATTGCAGCGGAAGGAACAGAGATTCTTACACTGTCGGCTCTGGACTTCGATGCTGGTAGTATTGTCAGCTACCGGATGGTGCATCCGGATGACGACTCCTGTTTCCAGTTGGATACCGTGACTGGGGTTCTGTTTCTAACTTGTGATCTGACTCAACAGAAATTCAAAGACAAATATGTTAATGTCTCGGCAACTGACGGACAACATTTCGCTGACGTCATGTCTCTTCACATAAAAGTGATGAGTGAGGCCTACGACCGCCAGATGGGAAACATTCAGGGGCGGAGGCTGGCCAATAAGGATGCTCTGGTGGAATGTCGAGATGTGGGAGTTGTCGAGAGGATGAAAGAACAGATGGAGCTGGGGAAAAAGAACAACGAAAAGAGGATGGAAGTTACGGAACCAACGCCTGCGAGGTACGTCGACAATTTCCATGATCCGCAGTTCCTGAAAGGGTTACCCACGGAGATAGAAGTGGAGGAGAACCTACCGATTGGTACTAGAGTTTTGACCCTGAAAGCAGAAGACCAAGATCACGGATATAACGGAAAGCTAGTTTACGTTATTTCTAACGGAAATGAAGACAGCAGCTTTAAAATGGATATGTATACTGGAGAGCTCGTGGTGATGGGGGAGATTGACAGGGAAAGACGGTCTAAGTACGTTTTGAATATTTCAGTTTTCGACCTCGGTCAGCCTCCAAAATCTGCTTCTAGGACACTGGTTGTCTATGTCCAAGATACGAACGACAATGTTCCTGTGTTTGAGAAGGCCACCTATGATTTTCACATCAAAGAGAACTCTAAGAACGGAACCAGCATTGTCCGGCTTCGTGCTTCGGACATGGACAAGGGTTTGAACGCAAAACTCTATTTTTCACTTGACTCGGACACCCGGGAGTTTCGCATTGACCACGAAAGCGGTCTTCTGACAGTGAACGGGACACTTGACAGGGAAAAAGTGGATCATTATGGTCTCAGGGTTCGCGTGTCAGACTCGGGCATTGACCAACCCCTTTCGTCCGTTACAGTTGTTAACATTTGGGTGTTAGATGTGAACGATAGTCCTCCCGAGTTTAGCTCTCGCCAGTTTTTGGCGAGGGTTAGGGAAGATCAACCCGTTGGATCTGTGGTGATGATTCTTTCCGCACACGATCCTGATATCTCAAATGGTGGTATAGTTCATTACGAACTGGAGGGCAACGACACCAGTACTTTCCAGATCGACCCAGAAGTAGGCGTGGTTAGATTAGCTGGTCCTTTAGACTTCGAAAGCCGACCAATTTATAATTTGACCATTGTCGCGCGTGACATGGGGAATCCCCCACTGTCATCGAGTGCTTCTCTGCTGGTTGAAGTGGAAGACGTAAATGAAAATGAACACGCGCCCACCTTCTCGAATTTCGCGGAGGAGGGAAAAGTTCGTGAGAACCAACCAGCGGGGACCTTCGTGATGCAGGTGAAAGCTGAAGACGAGGACCCAGAGGGCCCGAATAACAAAATAACCTACTTCATCAAGGGTGATGATGGAATGGGCATGTTCTCTATTGATGATCAAGGTAAGTGAGAGATGCACGTGTTTTGAAAACTAGATGGAAGATAAATTGTTAAATATATCCATTCTTCTTGTCTTTGGTATTGAAGGAAGAAAAGAAAAGAAAACTATGAGAAATTAACTTTTTCACTTCATGTAAGTGTGTGTGTTGTGTGTGTGTGTGTGTGAAACTGCTAAATCTTGTATTGTGTGACAGATAGGTATTACGAAATTCCAGTCCCAACGGTAAGTCCTCGGATTTACATCGCTTAAAATCAGGGGTTCGATTTTCCCCGGTGGACTCAACAGATAGCCTGATGTGGTTTTGCAATAAGAAGACACGTGCACACAACATACTGGAGCTGAATATTTTAGTACCAAACTTTTTAAGACTAAATCAACACCTGTGTGGTTTGTCATGTATGTGCCCATACTAGCGAAAACAATTTGCAGAGCATTTTTGTGTTTGATAGTTTGAGGTAGATCCATCCAATGGGATCTTCTCTTTTGAGCTATAAAGTTGCTCTCGAGAATTTGCTCTAAACTGTCATCAGTGTTTTAATTATTTTAATAACAATAATAACTTAATAGGATTGTACAGTGGCAACGAATATTTTGGTATTTCTTGGTACCCTTTTAAGTTTGTATAATTATGTTACAATAAAACATTAAATCTTAGAGGATAAGGCAATTCTAAGTGTTAAAATAGAACAGCAGATGTTAACTTGTTGAGATTTGATTTTCAAATCGACAGGGCCCGGCATGGCCAAGCGCGTAAGGCGTGCGACTCGTAATCCGAGGGTCGCGGGTTCGCGCCCGCGTCGCGCTAAACATGCTTGCCCTCCCAGCCGTGGGGGCGTATAATGTGACGGTCAATCCCACTTTTCTTTGGTAAAAGAGCAGCCCAAGAGTTGGCGGTGGGTGGTGATGACTAGCTGCCTTCCCTCTAGTCTTACACTGCTAAATTAGGGACGGCTAGCACAGATAGTCCTCGAGTAGCTTTGTGCGAAATTCCAAAACAAACAAAGAAAAACAAATCGACAGATATTTTAAATTTGAGTTGGATAGTGATTCGAAAATTGGATTGATGGTAACTTACAAAATGTTGTGGAATTTAAAAAGTTCGTTTACCCACGTTCTTCATTTTTGGTTTTTTTTCTTTTAATTTAGGCCTGGCATGGCCGAGCGCGTTAAGGCGTGCACTCGTAATCCAAGGGTCGCGGGTTCGCGCCCGAGTCGCGCTAAACATGCTCGCCCTCCCAGCCGTGGGGGCGTATAATGTGACGGTCAATCCCACTTTTCTTTGGTAAAAGAGCAGCTCAAGAGTTGGCGGTGGGTGGTGATGACTAGCTGCCTTCCCTCTAGTCTTACACTGCTAAATTACGGACGGCTAGCACAGATAGCCCTCGAGTAGCTTTGTGCGAAATTCCAAAAAACAAACAAACAAACAAATTCTTTTAATTTTGTTCATAGCCGCACGAGGGCCATTTGCGTTAGCCATCTCTAATTTAGCAGTGTAAGGCTGGAGGGAAGCCAGCTAGTCATCACCAACCATTGTTAGCTCATGGACTGCGCTTACTCAAGTTCATGAACTTTCACCCTAAAGTTTTGCCCTTTAAGTGTGTAAACACTTATTTTGATATTTATCGGTTGTAATTATTGGTCATAGCTGTACCTAATTTTGAACTGATAGGCGAAAGCGACAAGTTACTTCGTGACTAATCGAATTGAGGGAATTAACTGTCGCACCTATAACGCGTTTTTGTGGATTCGGGTCGCGAACGTTTATTACTAGAATTCACAGTCCTATCACGCTAATCCTAGGACGGCTCGGCATGGCTAGGTGAGTTAAGGCGTGCGACTCGTAATCTGAGGGTCGCGGGTTTGCTTCCCCGTCGTACCAAACATGCTCGCTTTTTCAGCCGTGGGGGACGTTATAATGTGACGTTTAATCCCACTATTCGTTGGTAAAAGAGTAGCCCAAGAGTTGGTGGTGGGTGGTGATGACTAGCTGCCTTCCTTCTGGTCTTAAACTGCTAAATTAGGGACGGCTAGCGCAAATAGCCCTCGTGTAGCTTCGCGCGAAATTAAAAAAAACAACTAACCCTAGGACACGCTTGTCCCTTGTGTTAGCTTAAAGATGAAAGAAGGTTTTTGTGGCTGGTTTGTTGGAATTCAGAAATGCTAAATTACATTAAATATTTCTTTAGGAACAGGATATTTTCGTGGCTTCTGTCGCATCTTTTGTCCGTAGCATTCTGGTCATATAGAGAAATGGACCAAATACAGTCTTATCATTCCAATAACTAATTATTATTCTGCCACTGTTTACAACCAATATCATCTTGTTTGGTAGTGCACTTTCTCAGTCTGTACGTTCCTTGTGAGAGATTAACGTAAGTTTGTTTGTTTTTTTATCTCTAACAGTTGGCTGGTTTCGATCTTTAAGATTACGTCTTACCTCGCAGTTCTTTTTCCTGTTTTATTTTAAGATCACTCATTATTAACTTGCACAGGTTTGTTAAACATGACGTCACCAAACGTCAAACTTCTGAAGCACAGTGTACGTTTGTTATCACAGGCAGTGAACGTGGCTATTTAAAACATTCTCACATTCGTGTGTTTATATTTCAGAAACATGCGGTTGATAAGTTGAACACTCAGACCCTGAACAACAACTTCCCTTCGTTTATCATAAGTTGAACACTCAGACCCTGAACAACAACTTCCCTCCGTTTATCATAAGTTGAACAATCAGACCCTGAACAACAACTTTCCTCCGTTTATCATAAGTTGAACAATCAGGCCCTGAACAACAACTTCCCTCCGTTTATCATAAGTTGAACAATCAGGCCCTGAACAACAACTTCCCTCCGTTTATCGTAAGTTGAACAATCAGGCCCTGAACAACAACTTCCCTCCGTTTATCATAAGTTGAACAATCAGACCCTGAACAACAACTTTCCTCCGTTTATCATAAGTTGAACAATCAGGCCCTGAACAACAACTTCCCTCCGTTTATCGTAAGTTGAACATTCAGGCCCTGAACAACAACTTTCCTCCGTTTATCGTAAGTTGAACAATCAGACCCTGAACAACAACTTTCCTCCGTTTATCGTAAGTTGAACAATCAGACCCTGAACAACAACTTTCCTCCGTTTATCATAAGTTTAACAATCAGACCCTGAACAAGAACTTCCCTTCGTTTATCATAAGTTGAACAATCAGACCCTGAACAACAACTTCCCTTCGTTTATCAAACACGCTTGAAATCGAACACGTTCGGAAATAACCATGACTAATAATACAATATACGATCGTTTTAAATAGGAATACTTTCATGTAATTGAGATATTGGTAAATGGTATAGTGTGCCTTTTCTCACCTCTGTGTGGTTCAGTGTGAACAAATGCTGCTCCTATCGTCTTTATTTTTATATTGATCAGATTTGATGTGACGATTGAGTGTTTCTTCCCTTCAAGGACCAATTTATTAACCTGAAATGAACTTAGCTTGAAGGTCGTAAATCATACTGACGGTCAGTCGTTTTCACTACAATGTCAGCTCACTGAGATTTTGAGAAATGGTAGAAAATGGATAAAAAAGGGAGACAGAAATATAATCTTGTCACGTAGATTTACGTTATTATTTATTTATGGTGGAGAACTGCGTGGTACACATCTTAGTTTGATATTGCTTTTTTAGTTTTCTGTATCCAGTCCAAGTGTTCAGTTCTTTGTCAGTTTCAGTCACCTTGTGGCTATATTACTTCGATGGTGAATTTTAAATCTTGTGATGAAACTGTAAGCTAATTATAAAAATCAGAACTAGCACTGATCTATACGTCAAGGAAACTGGTATTACAAAGTTACTGGAAGTGCGTAATTTGCCAGTCTACTAATATGAAGGCTTAATGAACAGAAAACATTGAATCATCTTTTGAATATGGGTGCTATTAAGTGTTAACTACACTTACCAGAAGGCTCAGACAGTTTAGATATTTACTTTAGTCCTAAGTTACTAGTGTAAAATAACATTCATTATTGTAAAAAATGACTGATTTTGTTTGTTTTTTGTTGTTGTTGTTTTGTATTAAGCACAAAGCTACACAATGGGCTATCTGTGCTCTGCCCACCACGGGTATCGAAACCCGGATTTTAGCGTGTAAGTCCGCAGACATACCGCTGAGCCTCTGGGGGGCTTGTTTTTTGTTTAGCGCAAAGCTGCACAATGGGTTGTCTGTGTTTTGCCTGCCGCGGGTGTCGAGATCTGGTTTTTTAGCATTATAAGCCTTCAGATTTACCTTTGAGCCACCAGGTGGACAGCATTATTAGTAATAATATTTATAACATTATAAACAACAGTAGTAATGAAACTGGCTTTCAAATAAGATGATATTATTTCAGTATTTATCTTCCATTAGATCAAGTGTGAGCAATTGACTATTTGCTCGAGTTGACCTGTAAAATTGTTGACGCGTTGTGGACATTCCAACAAACAATGACAGATTGGTAAAAAAATTCGATCGTGTTCCCGTCTATTAGTCCGTGAGATATCTGTTAGACTTCATTGTTGAAGTCTCGCATATACTACACTTAAACGGTTTCACCAGCAGTAGCTGTTGATGCTGCTGTTGGAAAAAAAACTTCGCTGTGACAGCTTTTGTTATAATCGTTTATGTCAACATATTAAGCCACAACTGGGACATTCATTGTTAAACAAAATGTTTCTTTCCGTATACAGTACCAAAACGTGTGCCAGTCATCGTGTATTTTATCATATAGTGTTAATTATTTGACAGTGTTTCAGAATACGATGTGATTTTTATTTACACTTGAGGGTGTGGCGAGGGAGGACTTACTCATAAGGTTGTGTCAGACAACTTCGAAGGGCGTTGAAAAAGTAATTTTGAATTAAAAATATTTTAAAAATTAAACCTCCTTGTACCATAAATGGTTATAATGTCAGTTTACTTTGTTTTTTGTTATTCTGTGAACGTGCCCTAGTAACAGGAAAAACGTTGGTAAGTAAAACTGGCGTAAATGGAAGTTTTATAATGAAGTACTTGTATCTTTTGAGGTAGTAGTCCCTCACATTCAGTTTAGGATGATAAGTGACCACCTTCGAACGTGAATTACACTCTCCTAATTGTTGAAAATATCAAAGGAGCTAATTTAGGAATATAATTTAAAAATTATATATAATAGGCCTAAGATAATGTGTTATCACATATATGCGGACAGATAATTATCAATAAGGAAATGTCAGAAAACTGAACATCAAAGAAGTGTTGGGATAAAATTTCTTAACTCAGTAAAAGGAAAGTTTGTTCAGAATTCTGAAAGTGCAAATTTGAAAATAGTAAGTGGTTATTATGTAATCGGGATTTTTTTGTTCACTTTAAGCCTAACGAACGACGTGCGAGATTTTTTGTTCACGTTAAGCCTAACGAACGACGTGCGAGTTTTTTTGTTCACGTTAAGCCAAACGAACGACGTGTGATTTGTTAGAATAAAGAAATTTAATTTCCCAAATTTTGCTTGAGGCCATCTTAGAAATATTTTATTTGTTTGTCTCTAAGTTTGTTTTATATTATTTGTGAACATCGTTATTAGAGACGCTTCGGTTTAAGTCTGTGCCCCTGAAATCCAAGGAATCGTTAATAGAAATTAAGACAATACAGTTGGTTTCTGGCCTTTACTGTCGTGTTTGTAGTGTCTTCTGATTGACATTGTTCAAGTTTCATGTAAAATTATACAAGGTTTGATAAACTTACAGACTAATGAGAGACCGTTTATATATATCACGTGGCTCGAGTGATGTGATTATAAAGTGATGGTGATTTAAATGATGTTATTTGTTGGGACAACGAGAGGACATTTTTAGGAAACTTGTGTTTATCTAGGGATATTCTCAGGAAACTTATTTGTATGTAGCCAAGTAAGAGAGTGTGAGAGAGCAGTCATTAATGTTAAATCATATAAGATTAGTATACATAACACCAAATCATGGCAAGCTGCTCGAAACGGTTTTTATCTGATCGTCCATTGATGGGAGCTTATGAATCAAGATTTTTTTTCTCCCTTCACCAAACACACCATAAGGCGCTGAAAGCTTAGAAGACAGATCTTAGGAGAAAGCTAGACAGTCTTATCCCTCACCTTCCATCTCTTTCCATTTTTTTTATAAAAAGAAATGAATAAAAGGTATTTGAACTTTTCAAAGGGGGAAGAAATAATTGTTTCAGATATCTCAGTGTTTGGAGACAAGAGTTTTCAAACTTTTTCAGTACAAATATGGCAGTCTGATTGAGAATTGGCGTTATACGTTGAGTGAAAACACGTGTGTTCTTCTAGAATATATAAAATGTAAAAATAACCACTCATAAAGTTCTTTCCTACGTTAGTGAAAGAGGTAAATACGATTTGATGTACAATATTATCCGAGATGTGTTATACGTTTGGGAAAAGCACGTGGTTTCTACTATACATTTTGTTGGGTTTGTTTTTGTGAGCAAACTAGAACAAACGTTTGGTTGACTTCCAGCTGGAAGATGCAGACAAACCAGGAGCCAATACAATAATAGTGTATGACCTCGTTTAGATAACATGGGTGGTTTAAGTAGTTATGAAAAAATTAAACGACCCTTAAAACAAGGTAGTGGGTAACACCAGTAGGTGTGAGGGTGTAGAAAGTTAGTAGCTTGTAGGACGGACGTGCTTAGTTGAAATCAATAAGAGGTTGGCCTGTAAAGTTTCGGTTAAATGTTATTAAAACGCCTTCTGAAAGTAGGTAAAGGCTACATAGGAAGAGGCGGACAAGCCTTCACGAGGCTGTCAGTATCGTTAGAGGTATGAATGTTGAAGCTTCAAGGCCGTTTTTCGCCTTTTTTAGGTATGTCCTAATGTGTTAAAATATCCATCACCACCGTGGCACCAAAACACCACGTTTAGAGTATTCCTTCAACACCGTATTATTCTAATTATCTAAACCTAATCTCCACAACAAAGGTAAGCTGAATGTACAAGTTTGACTTCTAACCTTTGGCAGTGAGAAGTGTGTGCTACTTTTTGCAAATCGTGTTTTAAGGTTTTAAATTTTCAAGAATAATGTTAAATAGATCGTTTAATCTTATGCACCAAAAGTTAAAAAAATGCTGTTACGTTTAGTTATACTATTTAGTCATAAAATAACCGAAATGTGCCTCATTCTTTTTCTCTAGTTATAATCATTCTAACCCGCGTTGTAAAAAATCAGTTTCTATTTGTCGTTTTTCAGATAAATTTTAAATGGTGACAATGAAACATAGGTACTAGTACCACATTATATATCATGACTGCTTTTGATGTATGGTTTGGATTGTACAAGTCCCTGGACGACAGAAGTCTTGTAATGATTTATCGCATGCCTCAAGGTAAAAACAAAATTCTTGAAAGGCAATTAAACTGTGGTCTCAAAGCGCCATCTAGTAGCTGGAAAACTTTGCTCGGTACATTGTGGAGAAGTAACGTTATGAAATATGTTTATTTGAGTCTTTGACTCAAGTGAGAAACGAAGGAAACCACTGGTAACTGTGTGGTAATGAAAGTTGGCTTAAGTTTTGTACTTTTTTTCGTACAGATTTTGGTTTGAGAGAGTCTGCCAACTGTATGAAAAGTTACATGCTCTGAAAGCACAGATTATAGATAAGGTCTATTATGAAAGGGAGCGATGCATGTCAAAACCACGAGGAGGTACACGGGATAGGGACATTTTCTACAGTCAAAGCCACGAGGAGGTACATGGGAGAGGGACATTTGTCACAATCACAGCCACGAGGAGGTACATGGGAGAGGAACATTTCTGTCAAAGCTACGAAGAGCTACACGGGAAAAGGGCATTTCCCACAGTCAAAGCCACGAGGAGGTACACGGGAGAGGGACATTTCTCACAGTCAAAGCCACGAGGAGGTACACGGGAGAGGGACATTTGTTACAAACAAAGCCATAATGTTGTACACTGCAGAGAAACATTCAGAGACAGTTACTTATTTAACTGTGAAATAGTTTTTTGTTGTTGTTGTTTTTTTTACAAAAAGTGAATGAAAGATTACTTCTCCATATACATTCACAATAACGAATGTAACTTGAGAAATAATAGTATAATATTTGTATGGATATTAATGTTGAAAAACATGCGAGAAACCATCTGGTAATACCGCAAACATGGTTTGCCAGTTGGTATAATTTTGCAACAGAGACGGATATGTTCGTTTTGCAACTCTGGAGAACAGAGTCAGTAACAGATGGTAAGTAGGTTTAATGTTTGGCAGTAATCAATATTTCAGCTATGATACTGGTTTGAGAAACAGTCAAATAATATTTAAAACATTATTGGAACACGAGGTGTGAACATCAATCAGTATTATTGTTTTTAACCAACACCTACTCGAACATTCCGTTGTATTAAGCCGTATCTCTAGGCCCAGCATGGCCAGGTGGGTTAAGGTGAGAGTAGCGGGTTCGCATCCCGGTCGCACCAAACATGCTCACCCTTTCAGCCGTGAGGGGCGTTATAATGTTACGGCCAATCCCATTATTCGTTGGTAAAAGAGTAGCCCAAGAGTTTGACAGTGGGTGGTGATGACTAGCTGCCTTCCATCTAGTATTACACTGCAAAATTAGGGACGGCTAGCGCAGATAGTCCTCGAGTAGCCTTGCGCGAAAATCAAAAGTAAACAAACAAAATAAACTTGTTTTGTAAGTGTCGCAAAACTTAAATATTTCCAACCTGTTAGATTAACCTCTGTGTTAAAATATTACTTTTTGTCTTTGGAAATGAAGGGTGAAATTACAGACTCGGTGTGAACTTGCATTTACCGGATGTTATTCATTCTGTTACTCGTGGGGGGTGGAGGTGGGGAGAGCCCAGTTTTTGTATTTGTGTTCTACAGTCTCACCATTCATGGCTATCGTATAATAGCCAATGACGTAATTACTATAATAGCCTAACGTGGTACTCCTAGCACGTGCACCATTTACCGAATTAAAGCCAGGACACAGTTGAATGACGTTTTGACAGCGAGTGGTTAGACGGGTGTGGAATGGAATTGTGATGGCAGTCCCACATGGAACGCATCACACAGCTCTGTAATAACCAGTAATATTCATTTAATCATGAGTATACAAAGATGTGTGTAAATTTAATATAAAAAAGTACTTGTTTCTGATAAGTATTTAGGTAAAGGTGTTTTTTCTTTTTTTGAAATTGATATGAACTATATATTCTTTAATTGTGCCAGCAAAGCAATCAAATCCTTCCAATTAACGTATTAAAGTTTTAATTTATGCCTTTAGGGTTCTTGTTGTTTTTATTGTTACACGTGAATATTGAAAATTTGATCAGTAAAGGTTAAGAGTTGCCATGTTAGACCAGTGGAGCATGCGCAGATTATCACGATAGCGCCACATTGTCTCCCAGGGTGCTTCAATACATTCAGAGCTAAGAGTTAATACGTTATTTACGTAACTTTCAAAAACACCCACTACAATCGGTTGAATACAACCAGTATTTCGGTTGTTATTACCTTGGCTGTGTTTGTTGGCGTGTTGACTTGACCACATACACGTTGGAGGTTCTCTGTACGAATCACTTGCTCCCATGCAGATGACCTGTTAGATGTGAGGTCTGTATGAAGCCTAATGGATAGAGTGCATGGGCTACAAGTCCGATAATTCATGATCCTTGACCTTTAATGGTTACGGCACTCGATTCACAATCCGAGAGTTGCGGGCACGAATATTCGTCGCAGAGAATATGCTCGCCTTTCAGCTCTGGAGGCTTTATATAGTTACGACCAATCCCACTATTTGTTGGAAGAAGCGTGTCCTTCTAGTCTATCACTGCTGGCTCAAATAAATAGCCCTCGAGTAGTTTAGCGCGAAATTCAAACCAAAACAAACTTCTTGGTGCCGCAGTATGGGGCTGTGGGTGCATTTAGGAATGACGTCAAATTTTTACTCTTTGATCATCAGTAACCACAGCGCTGGCGGTGGGTGATGTTGGAAAGCTTCTTTCTGTGTAGTTTCTCAGTTGTGATTAGGGAAAGCAATTTGTGTCGCTTTGTATCGTATTCTCTTTGCTCTGCTGGTAACCTGAAACACTGATTTCGATACTCGCTCTTAGTAGCTCACAGACACCTACAATGTAGCTTTCGTTTAACAACAAACAAACATGTGCTTTGCCCCCCTACCCAAATGTCACATTCTCTTGATAACACATTATGTGTAGTGTGTAATGGACGCTAACGCATCAGGTTTCAGTTCGTAAGAATCCACTGATCAAAGAACGAGAATGAACTTATTAATTTCATGAAATTTCCTGTATGTTTATTTTAAAAAGTTTCGTATTTTCAACTGCCACCAGGGGGCAGTAGCCAGAGAACTTCAGTCGATTTTATAAACGACTACTGAGGTTTGTGAACAAAGTGGCACATATAAAATTGGTTTAGATGACTACCAGATGACGTTTATAAGAAGCAATAAATGTTTTTTTTTTTTTGTTTTTTATGGCACGTAACCTGTTGAGTGAAAGTTTGCCGTTTTATACATGGATTCACTGTGTTTATTCAGAATTGTGCTTCCGTTATTCTTAATAAAATTTACACCTAGCAGTAAGGGGTGAACAACCCTTTGAATAACTTCACAGAAGACATTATGACTGTAAATTTTCAGTGAACGAATTACTAGATGATACACTGCGTGATATGTGACGATGTCTCTTGAAGATGACTATCACTATAATTTTGAATGATACAAATCATTTTAGAGGTTCAGAGAGGTCCGGGTCACTTATATCTTTGGACACCCTTGGCAATAATAAAAAAAAAATGATAACACGTGAAAGTAAAAGAAGACCTTCAATAGCCCAAAATAAAAGTGAATCGTAATTTCAATATTTAGTTTATGTATGTACTTCGCAGCAGCTCTGAGCTAAGATTGTGTATCACATTTTGGTCTGATTGGGAGGGACGGAAAACTAACTTCGAAACTTAACAAATACGAAAACATCGACAAACAATTGTCTAAATTTTAGACTAACCCCTTTGAGTTTTGAGGCCTGAGCCAAATAACACATTTTCTTCTAATTGGCCCTCTGATAGTATAATATTGATGTGTTTTAATGTTTTGTAACGGGTCTTGTTTGAATTAATATTATCTGTTTCCAGCCAAGTTGGTTATGAACACACGGTTTACATTTGGAATAATTCTTTCGCACCGTCAAACTACTGTATAGTATTAATATGTTTCGATAATTATGACCAGTTTTATACAGCCTTAATTACTGTTGTAATAGTCGGGCATGTATAATAGATCTGCCTGCACCCCTCCAAGATTCTCTGAAATCAACTTTTTTTGAAAGTTTTTAGGATACTTTTGAAGATTAAATATATTTCCAGTTGCGTTTTCATGGTATAAGGGGGTTTTCGGGCCCTTTTCAAAATGGCCGCCACCGAAAATCGTAAAATTACGCAATATATATATGAAATGATCATTATTTGTATCCACTTGGCCTATAATATTTAAATTGTTGTTATTCACTTGTGTATAAAGCACAAATTTGACCAAAATATGGAATTTTGTAATTTTGTGACCTGGCAGAAATCCAAGATGGCAGCCAAATTTCGGTGCATTTTCTCAAAATCGCTCATAACTTTTGAACCAGTAAACGTATAAAGTTGATTTTGGTGTCTAACCATATGTTTTGCCACATAAGGAATTCAATAGGAATTTTAAAGCACTGTACTTAATTTTCTGGGCATGGCCAAGCGCGTAAGGCGCGCTACTCCTAATCCGAGGGTCGAGGGTTCGCGCCCGCGTCGCGCCAAACATGCTCGCCTTCCCACCCGTGGGGGCTTTATAATGTGACGGTCAATCCCACTATTCGTTGGTATAAGAGTAGCCCAAGAGTTGGCGGTGGGTGGTGATGACTAGCTGCCTTCCCTCTAGTCTTACACTGCTAAATTAGGGACGGCTAGCACAGATATCCCTGGAGTAGCTTTGTGCGAAATTCCAAAAAACAAAATTTTCTGGGCTGCTCAGTGGCTTATCGTTCTGAAACTTTGTAACGCTGTAAATTTGATATCGATACCAGTTTTGGACACAATACAGGCAGTACATCCTATATTCTTTTGCTTACCAATAAACAAGAATAACGCTGTGTAACAAAATTTGTACTTGTTTCTTGTTCCTGGACAGAAAGTGTTATTTCCTAATTACTTATACCAAAAATAAATGGAAAAGACCTATTTTTTTCTTCGAACTTTACTTTTGTGACCTGGAAGCGTATAACGAAAACATGATGGGAGACTATATTTGGGAGCTGATACGTGAAAGTGATTTAAATTATAGTCACAAATCTCGAAAAACTACTCACTTCTAAACATTTTTTTTTCATTTTTGTGTAACTAGTATAAATACATGTAAATCTTGATTCATATGTTGTTTTATTCAGCCCTTATGTAAATGAAAATGTACAAATTTGTCCGTTTTTACATAGAAAATAGATTAATTTATAAATTTCATTATCCAGGTCACAAAAGTAAAGTTTGAAGGGAATAATGGCCATTTTCTGTACTTTTACAACATAAGCAATTAAGAAACAACACATACTATCCAGGGACAAAATTTGTGTTACGTAGTATTATTTGTATTACATGGTGTCGTCTCTGGGACATAGTTTAAATAAACGGGAATAATTTTGGAGGACACAGAATCAGCTTCAAAAGTGAGAGGAGGCAGATTGTTTGTTATATATTCTTCAAAACAATATACCCTATGATTCATAGCTGTTGCTGTTGAAACTCCAGGGGAGACAATCCCCCTTTAAACGAAAAACTGTCGAGGATATGTTCCTTTGCATGTTGGATGTTTGATCAAGTTATTTCGAATTTAGTGTTTTTATTCGACACTAGAGTAGAAACTGGCAGACGAAACTCTTCCACGTTCAAAATGATAGGCTGTTATACGTACCCAATGTTAGTCTTGTAACTATGACAACCATACATCGGTACAAAAGCTCCCTCTTGATGGATGAAGGCGAAACTTTGGCGCCAGAAACCGTTTTCACGCAACGACACCGAGAAGATCCACCCGACAATAAACAGTATCTATGTAAAAAAAAAATTAAAAACAAAACCGACGTGCTCAGAATAGTTTGTAGTTTATACGTGTACTTTTGCATGAAAAACAAATTATTATATCTAGTAACCGTTATAAGTACATCAGAAACAGGATGTCTTTTTACATCCAACCTTCCCAGACTGAATGGTGTGGAATTTAGAACGAAACAATAACAACTCTGTAAATAATGACACGAATAAACAGTGCAGCCAGAACTGGTTATTATTCGTTGTTTTGAAGAACAGAGTCTTTGGTGTTTAAAAAATGAAGTCTTGTTGTTGTTTTGAATCAAGCACAAAGCTACACAATGGGCTATCTGTGCTCTGCCCACCACGGGTATCGAAACCCGGATTTTAGCGTGCAAGTCCGCAGACATAAAATGTAGTCTTTCAACGCGAAGCTGTTAAAGCCGTAACTTAACGAGCTGTGTTTTGTTTTATAGTAACATTTTAATGTCACCCCCTCCTTCCTCCCTCGTTCAACATGGTTTAAAAAGAATTGTTGCAGTTTTCAACATTATTTGCAACGTGGGCGGTCAATTATCCTGAATCTCACCCGTCACAAAAATATAACTCATAATCATCAAGGGGGACGAATAATGAGGTTATACTAGAGAATTGTGCATCATTATCCAATCCTTCCAACACAACTTGTCTCCCCTCAGGTAAGTAAAATCTACTGACCCAGTCGGTTGTAAGAGCTTTTATCAGACGCTATAGCCCTAAATCGGGGGCAATCCAGTAATTGTAAGGAGCTAGTTAATTAAAAAAAAAAACGTATAGGAAAAAATCGTCCATTTCAATCCAGTAATTGTAAGGAGCTAGTTAATTAAAAAAAAAACGTATAGGAAAAAATCGTCCATTTTGTGTGAGTGTGATGAATAGTGAGTGTATAAAAATGGTAGGTCTTTCTCCAGAATCCACTCAATAAATTGTTCCAGGGATTGAAAACTTTGTTGTTGTTCGAAGTTGATTAATTACCATGGTTCATATGGATTGCTCGTCTTGACAAAGCGCCACGGGCACTTAGAAATGTAAAGAAAGAAAGAAAAATGGTTTTAAGTGACATTAACGGTAATGCTTTGCAGTTCGTTTGCGGGTGAGAATTCGAAAAAAATAAAGGAAAGAAAAATATATAACGAACGTTTTAGTACGAGATACTGTACTTCCATTGTGCTCCAGAGAAACAAATTTGTGTATAGATTTTTAGTTATTAGCAGATATCAAGAGGAGACATAAGTGCCCTTAGCGTTGCAAAAATACCGGTTAACAGGTGAAGCAGAAAGTGTATGTCTCTGCAAGGAATTGCAATGTCCTGTGGTAATAAAACCGCCACATCGACCACAACTTCTTTATAACCCAGATAACATTAGCAATGTCTTTTTTTTTAAACTTATTGAATAAAACATATCCCTAAGGAATACTTTCCTTCTTTTGGCCAGAATTGAAAGGAGTTAAAATGTTGTTGTTGTTTTTTGTTTTTTTTAAGAGGATTCCAGAATTTGGTTTCGTCCAATAGATGCCCTTAATGTGATGTCACTTTCAATTTCCTCTACGAATAATTTTCACGCGCGTTCTGTATTATAATGAACCACGTGGGTTTGAGTACAAAGCGCCCCCACACAGGAAATGCCCGTTTTATTTTAGTGAAAGAGTGTGTAGGACGTAGTTGGCATGCTTAAACCAAGAAGCAGTAATAACAAACAAAAGAAATGAATATATGTGTTGTTAACTTTAAAAGGTAACGATTACCTTTGAAGTGGATTATTGAATTGCATCTTCGTGGAAATACGTGGTTTCGAACTGGTCATAATACTTGTATTTTCCCATTGGATTTCGTTGTGTAAGAACTTAGTTCGCTGTTTGGATTACCTGATCAATGCTAGTGTAGTAGAGATCTTGTGTACCATACTGGTTATCTGGAGAAACACCGGAAGGCCAAAGTTCATGTGGTCTTTTATTCAATCTCGAGGATTTGTGAAACATAAACTCGTTTTCAAATTGTATGTGTAAGGGTCTTTTACAAGAGACAGATTTATAAGTTGCACGTGTTCTTTTTGCTGCGGTTAGCCACAGCATCGAGATCACGTAAGCTTGACCAAAACTGTATCTCCCAATAGCTACTCCCGATGTTTCTGTTTTTCTTAAACATGTGTTTTACATCTTACTGAACAAGACAATTGTAAAAAAAATAAATAAATTGATGTCCTAGAGTGAAATTATATTTTGACAGCTTGCTTTATGCAATCGCAAATCTCGCTTTCTCTCGTTGCCAGTGCGGCAGTAGTCTCAAATGTACGTAATCACGTGGGACTGTTAAACACCAATCACGAATTTTAATTCAAAACTTAAAATGACCGTCATCCCATATCCTGCAACACTTGTCTTCTTAAATAGCCAACGGGCAAATGTTACTATTTATTTACAGGTTTGTTTGTTTCGGATTTCGCGCAAAGGTACTCGAGGACTATCTGTGCTAGTGGTCTCTAGATTAGGAAAGACTAGAAGGAAGGCGGCTAGTTTGCTCCACCTACTGGCAACTGTTGGGCTACTCTTTTACCAACAAATAGTGGGATTGCCCGAACATTATAACGTCCCCACGGCTGAAAGGGCGAGCATGTTTGGTGTTTTGGGGATTCGAACCCGCTACACTCAGATTACCAGTGGAACACCATAACCACCTATCCATGCCGTTTCTTTAGAGAGAGTGACACTGTTGTGAGACACATACACAACATATAAAAAACACCTATGTTGTGGTATTTAACTTAAAATATGCCGTCTATTTTCAGAAACAGTATTTAACCAATATTTGTTCACGAGCCAACAAGTTTGCTGTTTGTTTCTGTTAATATAGCAGATAAAAAATATTATTTTAAAGGTTAGAGAGTCTCGGATAAAAACATCAAACAGCACCAGAATCAAACTGTAATTCTCAATAGGCGTTTCCGGTGTGTCTATTTGCCATCTGCATGTCGATTTACTTTTAGTATTGTAGTTTCTTGTGCACGTGTAAACCTGATTTCCAATTGTTCATGTTGGCTCGCTAATGAACGCGTTCATATTTTGGTTCTGTTCGTGTCTCCTGTGTGAAACGCACCGCAGCAGTGAGAGATTTTGTGATTTTTAAGCTAGTGTGAACCCAGCCGAAAGAATTGTTTGTTCTCTGTGGATCATTAAGAAATGAGACGTACAGATGTCATAGAAGTCTCTTTTTATTGGTGGGAAGCACACTGAACTGGGAAATACATAGGTTCTTGTGTGGAACACGTCAAAGTGACAGACACACAAGTTCTTAAGCATAGATCTTGTGTGGAACCCGTGAAAGTGACTAACACAGGTTTTTAAGCACATCAAATTGACATTTCGAAGTGTAATATACAGAGAACTTTAAACACGTGTGTAGGATGGCCTTTTCGCCGAGTCTGTCGTCCGCATTTTCTGCTAGAAGACGTATGCGTATTGTTGTCTATAAGCCTATAAAATGAAACATTCTCGATCGAAAGATGACATATGTTTGTCTTTGTGAAAAGTTCTAATAAGTAAAAAAAACGTTTTCTTATTTACCGTGAAACACACAAGCGTTGGAATGTAGGAAAGGTTGAATTAATGGGAACGCCTTCAGATAATTAAAACAAAATACTGATTTGGGTTAAGATATTAAGAAAGAAATTAAATGCGTTTAACTATCTTATATACACTATCAGTTTTGTAAAGAGAAAGTTACGTAACGTATTTATCCGTTATATAGAGATACGTTTTTATAGACTTCGTTCTGCTGATAAAGTCGTAACATCAGTGATTTTGTACGGCGTCGCAGACTGACTTGGTTATTTTGTAATAAAACAAGCATGCTACCAAAATTAGTTTCCTTTTTCATTATTCCTGACAGAGACTCCATTTTCTTTTAAATATTGAAACTCCTTAAGACAAGAGCTTCAACGCGATTAACCAATTTGCGGAGATGTGCCATGTTACGACTAACCATGCTAGCGAGCTCCGTCTAATGGGAGTCTGGAAACGGTCTCGTGGATACAGGCGCCAACCCACCCGCCTGGCTAATACGATCGACTGACGTCGTCTTTTTCAATGTTCTAACATACTGATTAATCGTACTTCTTTGTCCTAGACACTTCGTTCAAAAAGTGATCGGGCTAGGAAAAGTGATTAGAAATTCTGCTATTCAAATAATATTTTTCGCTTTCATGTGTGTCTGCACAGTTGTGGCTAGTGACCTTAGTGATGTCCGAGCTTGATATCAAAGAATCGGTTCGTCAAGAGCAGAGCGGAACGTTTGGAATTTCAATGTTATACTTTGCTTGCCCCACTGGTAGTTGAAGTCTGATATGCAAAGTTAAGAGATAACACATCTCTGTTGGTGGCGGGAAAAATCGTAACCAATTTAAAGTAACGAACAATTAAATTTCTTTGTCTATGAATTAAAATTTTTATACGTTTACAACGTCCAAAACAAACTCGTATTATCATATTTTTTAAAAATATTAATCCATTTCAGTTCCCCTACTTTCCTCCTTTCTAGTTACAACCTACATCACAAAACAATCAATGTTTGTGTGTTTTTTATTTTCATAGAACAGATGTTACGTAGAAACACGAAATTTGATGGCATATTTCATATGAGGATAGATTGCTTCCACCATAATGGCTGAATGGTCATTTTTAAGAGGAGAGGCTGAAATCTCTCAACTTGTTTTCTCTTTAGGAGTTTAAAATTGCAAATGTAGTTGATGCATCGTCTTTTCAATAGAGAACAGTAGGACTAGAGGACACAAGTATACATTTTGGTAAGGTAGGTGTCATCTTTTAACAGGATGGCTGACATTTAGCATGGGCTTCCTTCAGATGTTCTGGAGGCAGTAACTTGTTTAAGAGAAAGCTTGATAAGTATGTGTACAATGAGGGTTGGCTTTGAGATTACTTCCTTTTTTAAAAGATAATTTAATTTTGAGTGTGGAACAGTTGAGGTGGACCAATAGATCCGATGCTGTCCCAAAATGTTGTTTCATAACCAGACAGTTCTGCACTTAAGAACTCTGTCACTTTCTCCGACCTATTAACACTGTTGTGACATCATTCTGTCGTTGGATAGATTATTTTAAATTATTTGGTGAAGTCCAGTCCACTTAATACTATCTCTTACTTAACGTGAACTCTTCTTGTACTAAGTTGTAATTTGTTGACATTGAGTTTTTAAAAACATGACGTTTCAAGACAAACGCCTCGTTTGGTACACAGACGTAAACAATACTTATCTGTTTCCACGGCTAATTGAATGACGTAACTAAATATGCTTGTTAACTAACACTGATCCAAGCATTTCTCAGAACGATCCACACTCTACCAGCCGAAACTGTATCACTGATTCTCATATTTATGATGTGGTCTTGTTTCTAAACAATTCCAATAATTTTCACGTTCTAGTTATTTTAGGTTGATCGTAACATAGCTAAATGAGTGTACCTTTGTTGTGATGGTAAAATAAAATTGTTTTAATGATTTACAATTGCTAATTTGTTGTCTAACCACGTGTATGGCCAAAATTGTGAAGAAAATAGATATTAAATAATATGAAGTTCCGGTCAGAGTAAGCTATGTCCTTAGTGTGAAACTTAATGAAGTTCTGATCAGAGTAAGCTGTGTACTTAGTGTGAAACTTAATGAAGTTCTGGTCAGAGTAAGCTACGTCTTTAGTGTAAAACTTAATAAAGTTCTGGTCAGAGTAAGCTGTGTACTTAGTGTGAAACTTAATGAAGTTCTGGTCAGAGTAAGCTATGTCCTTAGTGTGAAACATAATAAAGTTCTGGTCAGAGTAAGCTGTGTACTTAGTGTGAAACTTAATGAAGTTCTGGTCAGAGTAAGCTATGTCCTTAGTGTGAAACATAATGAAGTTCTGGTCAGAGTAAGCTGTGTACTTAGTGTGAAACATAATGAAGTTCCGGTCAGAGTAAGCTATGTCCTTAGTGTGAAACATAATGAAGTTCTGGTTAGAGTAAGCTATGTCTTCAGTGTTGAACTCAAAGCATACCAATATAACTAATTAACTTAACATTTATTTCATATCTACTTTAAAAAATATATAATGCATTAATTTATTAGATGGATACCTTGCTAGTAATGATATTTTCGGCCTTCATCGGCCCTGTCTTGTTAGATTATACCAGTTTAAGATGTTTAGGGTGGTCCTATATACTTTTAAAAAATGTATGACTGCAGCGACAGCTGGCGTTATATTGAACTTTTAAATGAATAACTTGTGCTTTTATAACTTCAAAATACAGTTTTGTTTATCCGTTAAATATTTAGAAATTTAAACCATGTATGTTTTGTTTTTGTTTTTAAAGACAGCTAAATAAGGCCATATTTCGTAATGTATTTTTGACTTTTGACGCAATCTATTCATTTGTTTTTTTACCTTAACAATTGTATTATTTTTTTCAGAAAAATTTGAAATATAACGAAACTTCAGTCGTGTGTATAGATCTAAATGCGTATTTCACACACCAATACAAACACGATAAAGTTAACAGACGTGGAATAAATTGTTCCAAAGAACAATACGAAGCTGGCAGGTGGGAAATGGAATGCTTCAACCAATAATACAAACAAGAGTTACCCACAGTCCTCTGCGTTCCGAGATATTTATGTATCTCTATTTCTACCTATTCAGCTGAATAAATTAGTAAATTAGACCATTTTTTTTCCCTTAGATAGAACAATTCTGAAACATTATATATGACAACCACGTGCCGTGTATTATTTGGTTAGGCTTAACGTAGTCAGCAGAATGATTACACGGTTCTGTTTGTATTATAGCGTTTTTGTTTTTTTTCTGCAGATGTTCTCATTAGTGGTATTTCATGTTTCTATGAATAAGTCGAGTAAGTGAGCAGTTGTGAGCATGCTAATGCTCTTATATGTGGAATGTTAAAGAAAGCTTTGTTGATGTAGGAGTAGAAAAGAATTCTTTAAAAGACGAGACTCGTATTATCGGAATATTTATAATCGAATAGACGTCTTATTTTCATTTTTTTTCACGTTCGATGTAATGTATGGCCGTAAAATTAGAATGATGCACGAAAACAAAAGTTAATTTGATAATTAATAATTAACACTTCTTTTCTATTGACTAATTTAAGTGTGTGTGTATATATATATCGTTGTATTGCTGTCATTCGATTTGGGTTATTTTAATAAATTAATTGTTTGCTTTTGTACATCAGTAAGACAAGGTTATGTTTGTAAAACATTTATGTTTAGTGGGTTGAACAAATAGCGTATTATTAAAGTTTAGTGACATTATTGTAAAGCGCTTATTTGTAGACGTTACATCGTGAAATAACACGTGGTTAGGTTTAATGACACAGAGTGAAATAATAACACGTGGTTAGGTTTAACGGCGTATCGTCATGCATTTACAAGAAATGCCAAAGTGCAATTCGATAGTTTCTTTTAGTTTTCACGCAAAGTACATCTGTGTAAATATATCAGTAATTTTGAGCTTACAGAGGTAACAGTAAGCAAACTGTGAACCTTATAAATACGCTAGCTAGTCATAAACAGATCTTGAGTATCGTTGCATGTGGAGTTAACCGAAACCTTGTTTAATAACTGATGTTTGAGAAATTGACAAGGTTTTTAACTTTTGATCTTCTAATAACTTGAAACAAAATTTGATGTATTTTACACATGTTGTTCGATTACTTTAAGTCCTAAGGAACAGAAAAAAATTAGTTTTAATAAACAAAAAAATAAATAAAATCAATCACGTCGTTGTAAAGAAACATCCGTAGGTGGTAACCCTTGAACAAATATCTGAAACTAAGTTTGTAAAAAACTGAAAGAGAATGAATGATAAGTATCAGAAATAAAAATTGACGTAATAAAAATATTATTCTTCTCGACGCTGACAGAGAGAAACGTGTGAACATGTCTTACACATTTATCGACTCCACTTCTATGTAAGTCCATCGCAAAATGTACGTATAAAGATTTTCCCGCCAAACATCTCGTCAAGATTCAGCGTGAGTTATCGGTTTAACAAAAACTGTTATCTGTGTAATGTAATTACTGGTATTCGTATTTAGGAGGAAAAAAGTTCTAAAAAATAAAAATATAGCCTTACATGACCAGGAACACACAGAGAGAAAAAGTGGAATAGTGGTTTGCCAAAGCCTGCTTTTGTTGTATTAGATTTTGTGCATTGGATATTCATCGACTGCCTCGCAAGTTAGGCTAAACTCATTTCTTCCCGCTAGCTAAAGGATAGATGAATGTATTTTTCGACCGTGGCTACCAGTCTTTTCTTTTGTAATAAATTGGATAGGGGGCACGTTAGATATACTTCCTTAACCCACTAATATTCATTAATAATTACAACGTTCTTTAACCCTGTATTATTCATGAATAGTTATTACAACTTTAGGCCTGTAGTAGTCACTAATTATTATTACATTAGTTAGCCCTCGCCCCCCAGTGGCTCAGCGGTATGTCTGCGGACTTACACGCTAAAATTTGGGTTTCGATACCCGTGGTGGGCAGAGCACAGATAGCCCATTGTGTAGCTTTGTGCTTAATTCAAAACAACAATAGTTAGCCCTCCAGTGTTGCACACTTTCTGAAAATACCTTGGAAAAAACGTTTTATTTGGATTTATTACTTGAATAGGTCTGTATTGCACAAAAGTTATACGTTATCTGGAGGTAAGAACATTCAACTATCGAATTGAAATTTTTTGTTTATGTGAGCGAAACAACAAAGATGGGTTTGTTAGTACGTTATAATAAACATTAGAGGTTTATGTTTTTGCTTTGCGCATGCCTAATTTATCCAGGACTCAATATTAATTCAAACTATTTATATCCAAGTCATGACCTTCAAGATCATTCTATACGTTTGTTTATGCCAGAGCGTCTACATCCTTGGACGGTTTCAAAAGCTGTAAAAGCTAATAATAACAAGGGTTGTATATCACATTAATAATAATGAAAAGATTGCATATCGTACTCTT
The DNA here is from genome assembly GCA_011833715.1 of Carcinoscorpius rotundicauda. Classification (NCBI taxonomy): domain Eukaryota; kingdom Metazoa; phylum Arthropoda; class Merostomata; order Xiphosura; family Limulidae; genus Carcinoscorpius; species Carcinoscorpius rotundicauda. The sequence goes on from CM022402.1 coordinate 5,486,913, forward strand.
AAAACGTAACTGGTGCATTGTGGTGTTGCGTTCAAAATGCAGAATTAATATTTAGTTACGATGAAAGCGACAAAACTGTAGGAGGATCGTGAATGTGAGAGGAAACAATCAATTCTCATGTAACAATCAATTCATGCACATATTTAATTTCGCGAGTGTTAGTTCTGGATGATTTCTAGTTAAGAAGAAGGTAATTATACTAGAGGACACTGGCTATTATTAGATTGAACAAGTACTAACAGATGCACAGAGGAGGTTCACGGGTAATTGAAACTCTAAGCGACATCAGGGAATGTCAGTGAAACATAACAATCGTATTGTTGTTGCTGTGCTTTATTCGATTTTGTTTTTTTTAGCTCAAAGTTACACAGTGGATTGGCTTCGATTTGTACACTGAATAATCGAACCTTGGACTTGAGCGTTGCAAGTCCGTTCATCAATCGATCATGTGGTTAAATCAAACGAACGTGCGTCAGTGGTTGAGTGTTATTATTTCATGATATTTTTCACAGTATATTCTCGAGATAAATAAAGAATCCACACATAATTTCATTATCTCTTGAGGCTAAATAGCATAAACTTTCGTTATCAATTATTTTGTATTTCGTGTATCCAATTTTCAGGCTTCTGGGATTCTATTGATTGGTGCACTAGGCTTGGCATGGCCAGGTGGTTAAGGCACTCGACTCGTAATTCGAGGGTCGCGGGTTCGAATCCTCGTCATACCAAACATGCCTGCTCTTTCAGCCGTGGGGGCGTTATAAAGTGACGGTCAATCCCGCTATTCGTTGGTAAAAGGGTAGCCCAAGAATTGCCGGTGGGTGGTGACGACTAGCTGCCTTTCCTTTAGTCTTACACTGCTAAATTAGGGACAAATTGCGCAACTAGCTCTTGTGTATCTTTGCGCGAAATTCGAAAACAAAACAAAACGGAAGAAAACTTGAATAATTGTCATCACCCGGATCAATATTAACTACGTTACGTTCATTGAACTGTGTCCCTTATAATTTTCATTGAATTATTGAAATGTCCTCAGTAAGTTAATGAATAGTGCATCATCTGGCTTCCCGATTTGCCATGGTTCCTTTAATATACTTTTAAAATAAATAATTTATTTTTAACATTTTTTGGATTTTTTTGCCCTCAAAAAATTGTGTCGCTCGACCTATGTATAATATCTTATACATATATTATATATTATATTATGTACGTATATTGAGATTTGGAATAATTTTCGTTACTTCACATACATATAGATTTATATCTCTGTATCATTTTTTCATTTACTCTTAAATGTTTGAATGGTCTATACGGTTTATTGAATATAGGCCTAGATAAATAAAGTGCGAAATCCTACAAGACTGATTAGACTATTTTAAATATGGCTAAATAACATTTTCATACCATAAATTAGCAAAGCTACGCGAGGGCTATCTTCGCTGGCCGTTCCTGATTTAGCAGTGTAAGATCAGAAGGAAGGCACCCACTACTAACTCTTGGATTACTCTTTTACTAACGAACAGTGGGATTTATAGTAACCTAATAATTCTTCCATGATTTAAAGGACGAGCATGTTTTTTGTGACGGGGATTTGAACCCGTGACCCTCCGATTACGAGTCAAGCGTTTTAACCATCTGGCCATGGAGGCCCCACAGAAGAAACTAGTTGTTCCAAGAGATTTTAACATTAGAGTCCGCACTGGGGGACAAGAAAGGGCGCTTGACTCTTGAAAAATGAGAAACATAATTCTTTCTTTATTCATTCAACGTATGTATATGGATTTTCTATTCAATTCACAATTTCACATTGTCTAACACACATAGAACTTGGAGAAATTTCCGCGAGTGCCCATGTACTCCTAGTAGTAAATATACACATTTTAAAATTTTGGTATGAGTTATTCGCGGTAATGAACAGAACCAGAGAGACCCCTGGTGGTAAATGACGCTCATTGCTCATATTTAAGATAACGCGAAACAAAGACACAGAGTCGTAGATGGTCTCTAATTGAAAGTTTAGCGCAAGTAGTCTAACGCGAAAATTATAAGTAGATTTTTAATATTTGAGTTTAAAGTGTGTCATTATTAATTTACCGGTGGCCACGTTGTTCTTAGTTAAAGTTGAGAATTGTAATAGTAAATCACCAACCAATTCTTAGAGATTAATGAATTTGGGCCCGGCATAGGCCAAGCGTGTTAAGGCGTGCTACTCGTAATCTGAGGATTGCGGGTTCGCATCCCGGTCGCGCCAAACATGCTGGCCCTTTCAGCTGTGGGGTCGTTATAATGTTACGGTCAATCCCACTATTCGTTGGTAAAAGAGTAGCTCGAGAGTTGGCGGTGGGTGATGATTGATTGATTGATTTAGTGTTTAATGGCACAAAGCAGCTAGGCTATCTGCGCCATGTGGGTGGTGATGACTAGCATGTCTTCCCTCTAGTCTTACACTGTTAAATTAGGAACGGCAAGCACAGATAGCCCTCGAGTAGCTTTGTGCGAAATTCCAAAAACAGACAAACAAACAAACATTAATGAAATGGACACCGTGAGTCAGAGACTTTGCCCTCGCCAGTGTTGTTTAATAAGAGCTCATACGGGATTCTATTGTTCTGTGTCTTTCCGCTGACCACTTTCTTTGCCCTCCAGTTCATTTCCTGTTGTTTTCGTTCCTTCCCCTCACGATTCCCATACACAAACACTATAGGACAGTTAAGCCTGTCCATCTGTTCGCTTGCCAGTTTTCATTTGTTGGAAAATCTCCGTTAAACAGTAAAAGCGACCCGCTTTATCGTCTGACGACGTCAACGATTTCAAATGTGGTCGTGTTCCGCAATAATTAAATATCTCGGGGGTTTCCGCGGAGTTGCATAGATGGATGATTTGCTTACGTTTCTTTATGTCTGTTTTCTCATCACCTGCTTTATTTTATAACGTCATGTCGCTAGGAAACTGGTACATCATTTTCCTTTACCGTGTTAAGTTAAAACACTAAAACCAGTAATATTACTTTATCGGGTCAACCATTATACATGTAGTTATATTACCAGACTTTAGTGGTGACTTTTAACCTGCACAGCACAGCACGAGAAACAGTTTCGGTGCTGTTTCTTTTACTGTGTCGATAATTATTAAATGATATACTCGTGTATGAAAATGTCTTAATTTTTATCTGTGTGAATTAACATCAAAAGTCGGATATGGAATGTTAGGGTTAATCACCTTCTTAGTTCGATAGATGCATTTGAATTTATGTCCACGTGCATTAAACGTGGGTTTTACACGCGCTCTTTGGAACTTGAATTTTTTTCTTCTTTAGTGTTTGTTAATCACATATGCTACTGCTTGAACATTGTGTGAGAAAAACAGTGTGAATCAAAGATGTAAATGATGTGTTATAGAACAAAAAAGTAAAGTTGAATTGTTCGTTGAGAGAAGGATTTAAACGATGTGTAAAGATATTGTAGAAGAAACGGCATGAATGGTTCATTATGCGTAGAGCATGTGAAGTCTGGCGCCACTTGTCGGAGCTGGAGCATGTGAAGTCTGGCGCCACTTTTCGGGGCTGGAGTAACGATTGCGCCATTGTCGGAAGTCTGGCGCCACTTGTCGGAGCTGGAGCATGTGAAGTCTGGCGCCACTTTTCGGGGCTGGAGCATGTGAAGTCTGGCGCCACTTTCCGGGGCTGGAGTACGTGAAGTCTGGCGCCACTTTTCGGGGCTGGAGTACGTGCAGCTTGGCGCCACTTGTCGGAGCTGGAGCACGTGAAGTCTGGCGCCACTCGTCGGAGCTGGATCACGTGAAGTCTGGCGCCACTTTTCGGGGCTGGAGCATGTGAAGTCTGGCGCCACTTTTCGGGGCCGGAGCATGTGAAGTCTGGCGCCACTTTTCGGAGCTGGAGTACGTGAAGTCTGGCGCCACTCGTCGGAGCCGGATCACGTGAAGTCTGGCGCCACTTTTCGGGGCTGGAGTACGTGAAGCTTGGCGCCACTTGTCGGAGCTGGAGCACGTGCAGTCGTAACTAAGGTCGTTTATGAACCTGTACCTCAGTTTTACTTCCCTGCCACTGTTCGCTTTGCCTCTTTATATCGGAACTGGGATTTTGTAATAAATAAAGTGTGTTGAAGTGTAGATTGCACATTATTACAGCCTGTGATTTCAGGAGAAGTAAAAGCAATTACAACATGACCGCCCTCTGGTGTGCGTGTCACTCGCTTCTAATGATGCACGCGTACTATAACGTAATTTTATGTGCGCTAAGCCTCACAAAACTGTACGTAGCGTCATACCACTAGACAATAACAATAAAAACTATCACACTTTATGACTCATAATGAGAACTCACGGTTTTTAATACACACAGACCTATAAGCTGTGGAAGTAAAATAAATTATAGGGGTGTCTGTGTGTTGTGTATATCTATCTATTGTAGATACTGTAGTAGATTAAGTCTAGAACCAGGACAGAGAGGATAATCAGGGGCTCTGTCCCCATAATAACTCTGTCATTATAATGCCGTGTATGTGGGTCATGTATATTTATCGTGACTCCCTCTGGTAGCGGTAAAATTTAAAATCTAGCTAAAAGACTGTAACTGATAATACAGAGAAACTGACTCTGAGGGTGTGTTCATAGATAACGAGCGACCCCGTGTGTGTAAAAATAAATAAATAGTAAATGTATCGATTTTTTTAAAAAAACACTACAAGAACATCGCGTGAGGTAAGACTTGTATTCTGTCAAATCTGTGAGGATAAGAAGTCACTGTGCACCAGAACTTAATATTAGTGAAGTAAGTGTGTGAAGGAAGTCTAACCGTAGTAAAGTTTAGGTGAACTAGCGACCTCTCTGTTCGCTTCTTTTATTTTCAGCTGCATATGTAAACCAGAATATTATAACAGTTTAATGGCTTCTATCTTGGACGTAGTTAAATGCAAGTGAAAGAAAACTGAGACTCTGAACAAACAAACGCAAAGTTTGCCTCGATGTTACTTATGTAAAAACGGCTGGTTTGGGGTGTGAAAATTTTTATGCAGAGGAGCGAACAACGTTTCGACCTTTGTGAACCTGACGACTGACCCAAACCAGCCGTTTTTACATTCATATTTTCCTCTACAAGTGGGTTTTCTCGCCTTCACTGATTGCCTCGATGTTGTTGTTTTGTTAACCTGCACTCCTTACAATCAAAGTTTACATTTGTTTGTTTGTTTGTTTTATTGTTGTTGTTTTTTTAACGGTCAGTGAATGGTTAAACTCGAAGTTATTCGATATTACCATGTTCTGCGTAATGGTAAATATAACCCTTTCGAGTAATAAAAAAGTATTTCACGTAATATAATGGTAAATATGTCCCTTCTAGCAGTATGAAATATTTATTTCATAATCTAGTGGACAAGATAAAATTGTGAATCAGATGAGAATATAATAAATAATATAGTCCGCGAACGCGAATGTTTGGACGTTTCCAAGAGCTCTGAAGCTATTGTTTGATTACGGAGCGTTATCGAATAACCACTGTCAGAACGCAGTGCCGATAGCGTTGCGCTGTCCCAAATTTCAAATCAACGTTTACACAGAGATGAAAGGTCATGCACGTTGCTAATTGAATTTTATCTGATCTGTCATTATTATTCTTACATATTAACAAAGTTTCCAACGTATATAACATTGGGGCTAATATAGAGGCTTCGGATCCGTTGAAAAACAGTTTTACGTTTAAAATTTTTTTAACTGTTTGTTAACATTCCCGCGATATAAATAACAGTCAGTGTAAACCAGCGTTTTGAAAAAAAAAAACTAAAAAAAACGTAATAATAACGTAAGATTTCATTTTCAGCATGATTGTTTTTAAAGGAAATTTCAAAACAATGTTACTTGTTCTCACTACTGATTTGCTCAGCAGATGCCACGTGACAGATTTAATTGCTTTTTCGAAACATTCAGCACATAAATTCGTACTTAGACATCTAGCTGCTAGGCGGCGCATGTTTGGAATGTCGATGTGTGAAAACGTTGTCTCGTAATGCTTTCAAATTGCTTGAAAACAATCATTTCAAGAATTTTATATCTTACGGTTTATCCATCCTATGGAAGTTTGCTACACTTTATACTTTAAAATAACCAATGAAATAGAGGAACATCGCTTTCGTAACCCGTTTTTGAAGATTATCTTAAATGAATTTTGAATTTTTCGTCAGTTAGGTTTGTTACGAATTTCGTGCAAATTTACACGATGGCTGTCTGCGCTAGCCTGTCCCCAATTTAGCAGTATACGACCAGAGGGAAGGCAGCTAGTCATCACCACCCACTACCAACTCTTGCGCTATTCTTTTACCAACGAATAGTGGGATTGACCTTAAAATTATAACGCCTCCACTGCTGAAAGAACGACCATGTTTAGTGTGACGGAGATTCGAACCTGTGACTCTTAGATTACGAGTCGAGCGCTCCTAACCACCTGGCCGTGTCAGCGCCTGTACAGTTAGTTAAGACAGCTGCAGAGTAAAACAAAATAAAGCAACAGACGAATAAACACGAGATTTCTTGGCGGATTAACGCAGTTTATTCAGTGGACGTTTTAAGACGTTTGTTTAATATTAAAAATAGAATTGCGACCGTTCGTCATAATTTCAAGCACTAATAGAAACTGAAAGAATAATATAACTAGTTTTTAAATGCTTTACTACTGATACTGGACTTATGTTTGTATTTTACTTTGCACGGTAGGTTTTAATTATCAGTTAGTAACTTGTAATCCGTGCTTTAGTTCACAAACCTTTGTATGCTTTCTTTAATGCATCGTGAAATTTTTTATCTGAAACGTCCTTATGATTGTTGTGGAGAGACAACAATAACGCTGTAAGAATTCTGAGGGGCGGAAACCGAGATCCATTAGCCTTTTACCTAATTTATGGGGAATCGTCTCTTCTTACCTCGTGGAAACTGCTATTACATGTCTGTCACGTGCCCCGTCCCGCCATCACTTGACGTTATTACGTCAGCAGATGACAGCGTTGATTGGTCTTTTAAGTCAGAAAGGAAACAGTTGAAGGTTTAATTTGTGAAACATTAGAGAACTAAGTGATGGACCAGTAAATACGTTAAGACACTAACTTTGCAACTCCGGTGGCAATTTTGTAGACAAGCATTTTAACTGAACGGTATAAACATTCTTTATGAGGAGAGATAGAAAAAGATAACATTGTTCAGAATTTGTGCTTTTTAAGACGGGTTTCACACTAGCTCTGAATAAGGAGTTTATAGAATAACACTTTACACCAATTTTTTTTTTTTCCAAAGTGACATTCACGTGCTAACAAGTTTCCGTCATAATAGGGGTGATAGCTTGGATGACATGTTTTGTGTTTGTATGTGGGTTGAATAATTCGTATATTAAGGTTTAGGGGAAGCATATATATATATATGTGTGTGTGTAAAATATTTCAGTAGTTAAGTGATTTTGAACACCAGAAGCAAAATCTAATTCAAAATCAACAAGAGCAAACTCGTGATAAAAACATTTTAATTACCTGAACAACTACAAGGAAATGCTGCATATATTAAAAAGATCGTTATAGCACAGCTATAATGATGAACTCCGATTTTAGAGGTGGTTCTGGAAGTAGGACCCACATAGCGGTGGGGATACACCGACTGTCCATCTTAACCTTTCTTCGCTGGTCTCACATTTAGAAGAAAGGAAAGTTAACAAAATAAATGATAGAAAAGAATCAATTAACTGTGGAAAGCTAGTTGTGGGTGCTACAGTACACTAACGTTTCACTTCTATATTTCTTTGGAGAGCAGTCATCTTCCCATAACTGCGCAGGGAGTTGAGGGTGATATGGATGTGGGACGTTATGGGCTTGAGATCGCCCACATTTTGCTCTACTAATTTATTACAATTTTTCTTATTATTCAGGATTTGAGACCAGCAAACAGACGTTAAGATAAGTAGACGATGTATCCCAAATATAGATGGGTCGTACTGGTACTATTACCTTCGATAGATACAATAATATTAGTAACATGGCAATCGGGGCTCGAGAGTTTAGGTACAATAATGTTAGTAATATGGCTATCGGGGTTCGAGAGTTTAGGTACAATAATGTTAGTAATATGGCTATCGGGGTTCCAGATGTTAACCACTGCAACAGCAATAATATGGCCATCAGGGGTTGGAGAGTTTAGATACAATAATATTAGTAATATGGCAATCGGAGTTCGAGAGTTTAGTTACAATAATATTAGTAATATGGCCATCGGGGTTCGAGAGTTTGGAAACAATGCATGGTGTGACGGGATTCGATACGCAACCCTCAGATTTCCAGTCGAGTACTTTAACCACCTGACCATGCCGTGCCAAAACCTGAGAAAGGACTTATTACAAATTTTACGGTTCTTTATATTAATTGTGTTGTGTACCACTAACATTAGCTCCACGTGCCACAGTTTGAAAATCTCTGCTCTAGGGAATATTCCCAGAACCCCAGACAGTTTTATGGTGTTGGGAAGTTTGAAATATTTGTCAATGACAAACCAACACGTAAACCTTTTGTATAGCGTAGATTAACAACAAACCGCCAGTACATCCAGTTGGAACATTGAGACGGTTTTCGTGAGCAAATTATGTCGTGTGATTAAGTGATAAATTATTTTCGTTTTTTTTTTAATAGCTCAAATATCCACACTAAGTAGTATATATTTAACACTGAAATTTGATGTACTTGTAACTTATGCATCTCGACACAGAATAATACAGTTAGTTAATCGCCCTATTTATTACGAGTTTCTGGTAGTTAAGCACAACTCTGCCTGACTGTAAAAGAAAATTATTTCATTTTTTTTTAGGCACTCGACTCGTAGTCCGAGAGTCGCGACTTTGAATCCCAGTCGCACCAAACATGCTCGTCTTTTCAGTCGTGGGGGCGTTATAACGTAACGGTGAATCCCACTATTCGTTGGTAAAAGAGTAGCCTAAGAGTTGGCGGTGAGTGGTAGCTGCCTTCCCTTTAGTCTAACACTGCTAAATTAGGGACGGCTAGCGCAGATAGCCCTCAAGTAGCTTTGTGCGAAATCCAGAACAAACCAATTATTTCTTTTATCTCTTGTAAGTTTCGTCATTTATAGGACCCTTCGAGCTGGTAAAATCTGTTTGGAACTTGCTCGGCAGACCAAAAGTACCAATAATTCTCATTAATTTTACAGAATTTTACAGTTAATAAGATAACACATTAATTTTCCTTATGAACCCTTGTTTTAGAATGTCATAATATTATATATGAATAACTATTATGGGCTATCAATGATCTTGTTTGTCGGTAACTATTCCGGACTGTCTTATGATGGTAACTATTCCGGACTGTCTTATGATGGCAACTATTCCGGACTGTCTTATGATGGCAACTATTCCGGACTGTCTTATGATGGCAACTATTCCGGACTGTTTTATGATGGTAACTATTCCGGACTGTCTTATGATGGCAACTATTCCGGACTGTCTTATGATGGCAACTATTCCGGACTGTTTTATGATGGCAACTATTCCGGACTGTTTTATGATGGCAACTATTCCGGACTGTCTTATGATGGCAACTATTCCGGACTGTTTTATGATGGCAACTATTCCGGACTGTCTTATGATGGCAACTATTCCGGACTGTCTTATGATGGCAACTATTCCGGACTGTCTTATGATGGCAACTATTCCGGACTGTTTTATGATGGTAACTATTCCGGACTGTCTTATGATGGCAACTATTCCGGACTGTCTTATGATGGTAACTATTCCGGACTGTCTTATGATGGCAACTATTCCGGACTGTCTTATGATGGCAACTATTCCGGACTGTTTTATGATGGTAACTATTCCGGACTGTCTTATGATGGTAACTATTCCGGACTGTTTTATGATGGTAACTATTCCGGACTGTCTTATGATGGCAACTATTCCGGACTGTCTTATGATGGTAACTATTCCGGACTGTCTTATGATGGCAACTATTCCGGACTGTCTTATGATGGCAACTATTCCGGACTGTTTTATGATGGCAACTATTCCGGACTGTCTTATGATGGCAACTATTCCGGACTGTCTTATGATGGCAACTATTCCGGACTGTTTTATGATGGTAACTATTCCGGACTGTCTTATGATGGTAACTATTCCGGGCTGTTTTATGATGGTAGTTATTCCGAACTGTTTTATGAGGGTAACTATTCCGGACTGTCTTATGATGGTAACTATTCTGGACTGTCTTATGAGGGTAGCTACTCCGGACTGTTTTATGATGGTAGCTATTCCGACTGTTTTATGATGTTATTTGTCGGTAACTATTCCGGACTGTTTTATAATGGTAGCTATTCCGGACTGTTTTATGATGTTATTTGTCGGTAGTTAATCCGGACTGTTTTACAATTTTATTAATTAATGGCTATGCTTGACGTCGTCAAACAAGATATCAGAAACCTGTGAGAAAACGTTGTGTAGATAAACAAGATATCAGAAACCTGTTAGAAAACGTTGTGTAGACAAAAAAAAATATCAGAAAATATGAGAAAACGTTGTGTCGGTAAATATCATTTTGTCTCACAACGTTTAGTAAGAAACCATTGCATTAGCTGTAAACTTAAAAAGACCGAGTTTCGTTGTCGGGATGATGTAATAAAATTCAGTCGAATTGTATCAGAAAATTTCATGTAATATTAAGCATTTCTTGGTGTTCCATTTCGATAACCAAGATGTTTTCATGGCACAACGACCTGACCCAGCACTTTCACAGCTGTGTCTGGTTGTGCACGCGCTCACGTTGAAGTGATCATAAAACAATCACTCTGTCAGTTCACTTTCGCTGTGTGTGTGGGGGGGGGGGCGAGGAATGATGACAACCTGAAATTTATACACAAGCCGTACCCCTTTAAAGTAACAACCCATACTGTTGGTACCGCGGTGTTTCTCTGAGTCAGTGTCATAGTTGTAGTTGAGTCAATTAGCAGACGGGAATGTCAGTTACTATATTTACCACCCGCAATATTTCTCAGTAAACCAGGTCGGGGAGAAGATATCCTTATATGTTTCGCCTCTCGACACGTGTTGTCATGACAACTACGTAATTTATTTCGGCGTCAGATTTGAGGTTCTTAACATATTCGATGGGCAATGAAGAAGTTAAAAAAATGCCGACAGACGTCGCTCTATCGGCATTGCTTACTCTTCTGTTGTGCTTCTCTCTCTCCCCTTATTTTGGGTTTGGTAAAAAGGGGGAGACAAATGAAAGTGTATGACTGACAATTTTGTTTTTTCTTTCTTTGGGTCGAATTGTCGCCCAATACTGTAATGGCCTTAAGGTTTTTTAGATTAGTAGCTTTTGAATTTCGCGCAAAGCTACACGAGGGTTATCTGCGCTAGCCGCCCCTAATTTAGCAGTGTAAGACTAGAGAGAAGGCAGCTAGTCATCACCACCCACCGCCAACTTTTGGGCTATTCTTTCATTAACGAATAGTGGGATTGACCGTCACATTTTAACGCCCCCACGGCTGAAAGGGCGAGCATGTTTGACGCGACAGGGATTCGAACCCGCGACCCTCACATTACGAGTCGAACGCCTTTACCCATCTGGCCAGTACTTTAACTGTGGATTACCCTCCGCCCTACTGTGATTCAGCGGCAAATCAGAGGACCAATACCGCTACCAACCGGGTTTCGATGCTCATGGTGGGCATTGAGTAGCTTTGAGCTTAACAACAAACAACTTTTAAGTTTTTCGACATCGGTAATAGTTATAGTCGTTAAATGAGGTTGATTTCAAAAGGACTACGTTTTTGTTATTTAGTGATATCATTAATATCTTAATTAAACGTTGAAGTGTTTTATTCGATGAAATATCAAGTAAAGTATAGTATGATTAAGATGAATTTGAACACATTTTTCGAATACTTTTTCTTTCTTTCTTTTGGTGGCTGAAATATGAACTATAGAGCAGGCGTCAGAAAAGAAAACCAAATTAGTGTTGAACACAAAAATTTGGTTAACCAATGAAAACAATAATTAGAAGCCAGACAAGTTTCTCGTTCAAAACCTGTATTATTAGTTTCCGTGTTGGATCAGTAAATATATCACTTCGTTTCTGGCTCATTTTTTCAGAGAAGGGGTTAAGCTGCAATTTGACGTTAATTTGGGGACTTGTAAGGTAAAATCCAGGGTTCGATTCTTCGCAGTGGACAGAGCGCAGATAAGCTGTCGCCACAGAGAAACGAGCAAATTGAGTTTCACGGCTTACGGGCCTTTCAGTGGTTCAGAAATAATTCCTAGAGCTTATAATGTTACAATTCAGGGTTCGATACCCGTGTTGGGCACAGCCCAGTGAACTTTTGTGCAGATTTGCGTCGGTAGCAAACAATAACAGCATGTAAAGCTGTGAAATTTTACATTTGTTTGTTCTTGCTTTTTGTTTGTTTGTCTTTAGTAGTTTCATGTCTGTTGTCCTAAACGTTTTGAACACCTACGTCCATTTCTCGAAAAACGACATCATTTGAGAATTTAGGCTGATTATTTCCTGCAGCAAAATTTCTAAACTGTAACTAAAAGTTTGTCACTTTTATTGTAAATTAGTAAACATCACCATTTGTTCACACACGAAGGGAGTCGTTTTTCCTCTACGTCCTTTCAGCCGTGAGGGTGAAATTATGTTTCGGCCAATCCTACAGTTCATCGGTAAAAAAATAGCCCAGGTGTTGGCTGTGGATGGTGATGTTTAGCTGCCTTTCTCCCTTAAGTTTTAAACTGCTAAATTAGAGACGGCTAGCGCAAATAGCCCTCATGTAGCTTTGAGCGAAATTTAAACCAAATCAGTTATTTTTGTTTTTTGTGATTTTCAGTAAAGTGAAAATGTGGTGGTTTATTTTTAAACGTGGTTTGCTGCATTCTCAAAAGATACTTAAACTTCGTTGTAATATTCTTACATCGAATACTTTACGTCTGATAACACTGTGTAACAAAATGTTTACTGTTTCTTGTTCCTGGACAGAAAGTGTTATTTCCTAATTCCTTATACCAAAAATAAATGGAAAAGACCTATTTTTCTCTTCAAACTTTGCTTTTGTGACCTGGGAGCGTATAACAAAAACGTGATAGGAGATTGTTGGCTGATAGGTGAAAGTGATTTACATTACAGTCACAAATCTCGAAAAACTACTCACTTCTAAACATTTTTCTATAACTTTAGTATAAATTCATGTAAATCTTGATTCATATGTTGTTTTACTCAGACCTTATGTGAATGAAAATGTACAAATTTGTCCGTTTTTGCATATAAAATAGGTTAATTTATAAATTTCATTATCCAGGTAACAAAAGTAAAGTTTGAAGGGAATAACTGTCATTTTCTGTACTTTTACAACATAAGCAGTTAAGAAATAACACGTACTGTCCAGGAACAAAATTTGTGTTACATAGTGTAATTTTAGAAAATCGTGAAAAATAGAGTAATTCGTGTACGTTTCTCTCAGAGACAATGTAAGTAACATATTCGTGTTTGTTTCGTGATATCTGAGCACAGTTATTTTTAACATAAACCGGCTATTAAGGGCATGCATCGTCATCATTTTTATTCTACCCTAGTATGACAGAATGATAGGATTTGTCAGTCACTCTTATAACGCATCTACAGCCCCAAGTTGCTTAGCTTCTTTTGCGAGACCATAACCAGCTTTGTGTTCATGTAATGGAAACATTTTTAATGTTGTGGCTGTTGTTATTTATTTACTGTGTAATTTTTAATGTCTCTTTGTCACCCTTGTCAATATTTTCATGTTTTGTCGCTAAAATTCTTAAACACAGAAAGAAAAACTCCCAAAACAGGCGATAATACCCCCGCACCTTAAAGAAAACAGTACATATATTTTCGATTTTTTTTTGCTAACTTTCTAGTGTTTCCTGGAACAATAACAGTGATTGGGTAAAGAAAACGTTCGATGCTGTTTGACGACAAAATTCGACTTTTGAACTTCTGTGTATTATCGTGTATAATACTGTGTGAGCAGAATTTGAAATATTTGAAATGTGCACGTGATAAGTGTACGGAATTTTATAGCTCTAGAATCCGGGTTTTGATACTCGTGGTGGAAAGAACACTATAGTTCATTGTGTAACTTTGCGCTTAACTACAAACAAGCAAACAAATTGTTACTACGGAGTCGCTAATGCACAGTATACAGTGGTATCAAATTCATGTTTCTGGTTTTAATGTATTTGATGTATTACTCCGCCATGACGAAGCACGAGGTTATGTAAATACATCATCCTTGAAAAGCTTTACATCCACAACATGCCAACTGTCGTCATACAACCCATCATTCATTACTCATAGTTTAACTTCAGTATTTTGTTTTATTAAATCTTAGTATGTATTACTCCGCCATGACGAAGCACGAGGTTATGTAAATACATCAGCCTTGAAAAGCTTTACATCCACAGCATTCCAACTGTCATTATACAACCCATCATCCGTTATTCATAGTTTCAGATCATTATTTTGTTTTATTAAATCTTAGTATGTATTACTCCGCCATGACGAAGCACGAGGTTATGTAAATACATCAGCCTTGAAAAGCTTTACATCCACAGCATTCCAACTGTCATTATACAACCCATCATCCGTTATTCATAGTTTCAGATCAGTATTTTGTTTTATTAAATCTTAGTATGTATTACTCCGCCATGACGAAGCACGAGGTTATGTAAATACTTCAGCCTTGAAAAGCTTTACATCCACAGCATTCCAACTGTCATCATACAACCTATCATTCATTACTCGTAGTTTCATTTCAGTATTTTTATTGTTAAATCTTCGTGTTTATTTTCATGTGCGTGAAGTTAAATGACAAAGATGAGAAAATCGGTCATAGGATTATGCTTGCATTGTCATCAGAGAGTAGAATTTCAGAAAATTTCAGTTATCTGCAAAAACTTACCCGAAACATCAGTTTTCTTATTGGTGAAATAATCTTATTCGATTCATAGACTGCTAAACCAAGAGGGGGTACGTGTCCCCCATTTTGAGCCGGTAACGAAATGCCCTTTTGAAGAAGGAATATTGGATTTGTAAATGGTTATTATAATAAGCCATCGTTTAAGTTGTAGATGCAATGGTCAGTGGTCACGGTTAACCTAGCAAATAAGATGCTTTCCCTCGTCTGTGACCACCACTCCAATTACATTAACGGTGCTCTTCCTTTAACTTCTTGTTTGTTTGTTTGTTTTTGAATTTCGCACAAAGTCTACTAGAGGGCTATCTGTACTAGCCGTCCCTAATTTTGCAGTGTAAGACTAGAGGGAAGGCAGCTAGTCATCACCACCCACCGCCAATTCTTGTATTACTCTTTTACCAATGAATAGTGGAATTGACCGTAACTTTATAACGCTCCCACGGCTGAAAGGGCGAGCATGTTTGGCGCGATGGGGATGCGAACTCGCCACTCTCAGATTACGAGTCGCATGCCTTAACACGCTTGGCCATGCCGGGCCTTCTTTGACCTCTGGAATTATACTTAACCAGCGATAAAATTAACACTTGTGTATTATTCATGGGGGCATAGTTTACTTTCGTTTGTTAGTCGAATTTTCGTGTTGTTGACCCAAGAGAAAAGCACACCCGTCAGAGTCTTGGGAAAAGAAGAATAAAAGATAAATGATAGGGGTGGGGAATTGTCCTGGCAGTGTTCTGCCGACCGTGAAATATGAAAATCACACGTGTATGAATTCATAACATTTTTTAGATTGCTCCGTCAAATCCATTTTATCTTGCTACACGTCTAATGTTTCCGCAGATTGCATCTGTAAGATAACCTCAGTATTGGATTACGTTGCACTGGTATCCATGGCTTTTGCGAAACACTCAACTTGCAAATACTCATTGCTTTAATAACAGGTGGCGCTGTTAATAAAGTTTTAAATAATGCACGTATGGATCAAAATTATTTTCGGAGCATAATAAAAGGTGAGACGTTTAATTTGTAATGTATCTTAAATAGCAGGTGATTCAGGACAGGACATTCATTTAGGCCAATGAAACGAGGTTCGAACGACTGTTAAACGAGAGAAACTTTATTTTTACGTCATACATTAATACAAGAGTACAGATGTACATTACGTGTGTGGTAGTTATGCGGATGGTGCACCTTGGTAGGAGGGTGGTTCTTGTGGTCCTGGTATAGAGGTCCAGCAGAATCCTTAATAACCAGTAAAGCGACTAGGTTTGAATTTCGCGCAAAGCTATTTGAGGGTTAACAGTGACAGAGTCGAGGGAAAGCAGCTAGTGAACACCATCCATCGCCAACTTTTACACTACCATTTTATCAACGATTGGTGGGATTGACCGGAACATGGTAAGATCCACATGGCTGAAAGGGCGAGCATATTTAAAGACGGTGATTCGAACCCGAGACCATCAGGGCGCACCAGGCTTCTTTTAGTAAAGTGAAAAACAGGAACCCAAAAAACAGATTTCTAACGCGCGATACACAGTTGCTTATTTTGGTCAGTGTATCTTCTTGAAGACTGTATCTGACCCAATGTGCCAGCCAGGCTGTGATGTGAAATCGAGGTTACGTTGTTGTCGTCCGGTCACCACACAAACATTTGGGTAATTGTAACTTTCCGTCCCAGCATGGCCACGTAGCTCAGGTACTCGACACGTAATTCGAGGGTTGCGGGTTCGAATCCCCGTCGTACCAAACATGCTCGCCCTTTCAGCCGTGGGGGCATTATAACGTGACGTGCAATCACACTGTTCTTTGGTAAAAGAGTAGCCCAAGAGTTGGCGGTGGGTGGTGATGACTAGCTGCCTTACTTCTAGTCTTACACTTCTAAATTAGGGACGGTTAGCGCAGATAGCCCTCGTGTAGTTTTGCTCGAAATTTAGAAAAAAAAACAACAACAAACAACTTGCCAGTCTTTGGTGATGTGGATTTATAACACTAAATCCATTTCGTGGACTGAAAAAAGTAGTCCAAGTGTTGACGATGTGTGGTTTTGTCTAACTGCCCCCCTCTTTATCTGTACCACTAGAGCTGATAAATCACAATGCTAAAGATCGTTTTTGTTTCTCTGTTATTTTGTATTTTTTCATACGTTTATTGCCAGAAATCTCTTCTCTCTATCTATCTATCGCTTCAAAATTAAGGATGGCCAGTGCAAAATGTCCTTATTTTGCAGGTACACGCAAAATCCCACAAAATGAACAGGGTTTCAAACGACCCCAGTGACACCATAAAAGACGGGTTGTGAACAGCAGATTCGCAAAACTTTCTCGTTTATCGCTTCATAAAGTGTAGGTGCGCCATGTTTATTTTTAATATTTAGTGACTGGATATTCGCTGAATGTCAGATTACGAAATCTGATGCTTAGACTATGGCTGCGGTAACGCTGTAAGTTCCTGTCAGATGTCTACTCGTCTTTCCTTAAGCATCCGGTTTCTACATGCCTGGACATGTTTTAGGTTAGGCTGAAGTGCCTGTATCAGATATCGGCACTTGATAGTAATAATAAAAAAAAATAAAACAAAACATCACGGGTGTGGGCAAAGTAAAGAGTGACGTCAAAACGTTGGATAGATAACAGCAGAGTGCTGGAAAGACCAACTCGTTTGGCTCCACTTACGGGTTTAGGTGTGTGTGTGAGCAATTACCACGCGCAAAGTAGATATGAGTTGTACAAACTTGATAAAAAGTTTTACTTCAATAACTTGATTAGTTCGCAGAACGAGAGGTGCCGTTCTTGCAATCTGATAACACAAAAAGCATCCTAACAGCCACCTCTTTTGTGGTATTTCAATCTGCCTGAGGAATCCTGGAACTGGACGAAAGATCTCGTCTGGGACTGGATACAGGTTGATCGAGGTGGTTTTAAAATTCTTCTGTATGTGAAAGTATTTGTTTGTTTGTTTTTTTTAATTTCGTGCAAAGCTACTCCAGGGCTATCTGCGCTAGCCGTCCCTAATTTAGCAGTGTAAGACTAGAGGGAAGGCAGCTAGTCATCACCACCCGCCGCCAAGTCTTGGGCTACTCTTTTACCAACGAATAGTGGGATTGACCGTCACATAATAACGCTCCCACGGCTGAAAAGGCGAGCTTGTTTGGCGCGACCGAGATGCGAACCCCCAACCCTCAGATTACTTGTCGCACGCCTTAACACGCTTGGCCATGCCGGGCCATTTGTGAAAGTAACGAACGTGTTATGAAGTCTTTTCCGCTAGTAAACTGGCAGACTGAAAGAACTGATGCAGTAAATGTTGTGTGGTTAAAAATAAGCGTATCTGTAACTCCTAAAAGAAAGTAGATTTTCAACGAATCGTGGAGTTATGCGGGTTATTCAGACAGTTTCGCTTCCGATGTTAAATGCTACTAATCACACTATGTAATAAAATGCTAACCTTGTTTTTAGGGCAGAAAGTGTTACTTCCCAATTGCTTATGCTTAAAGTAAGTGGAAAAACGTATTTTTCTCTTCAAACTTTGCTTTTGTGACCTGGGATCGTACAACAAAAACACGATAGGAGACTATATTTGGGGTCTGATAGGTGAAAGTGATTTACATTACAGTCGCAAATCTCGAAAAACTACTCACTTCTAAACATTTTTGTATAACTTTAGTATAAATACATGTAAATCTTGATTCATATGTTGTTTTATTCAGACCTTATGTAAATGAAAATGTACAAATTTGTCCGTTTTTACATATAAAATAGGTTGATTTATAAATTTCATTATCCAGGTCACAAAATCAAAGTTTAAATGGAATAATGGTCATTTTCTGTACTTTTACAACATAAGCAATTAAGAAATAACACGTACTGTCCAGGGACAAAATTTGTGTTACTTCGTGTAGTTGATAATACAGAAACACGTTACTGTCACGGACATATTTACATATATGATACACGCTGTTAGGACCACGTGAGTTTCGAATTTTGTACTGTCGTTAGGAAAGGGTTATTTCCTATTAAGCTTTCAAACGTTTACCAGTTTCAAGTTTCAGACAAGTTGTGAAGTATTAAAATGTGTTCTTGGTTTTCACTCTACATCTGAAACATAAACAGGCAGTGGAAAGAATTGTTTATTTATAAACATGACGGTGGAAAGAATTGTTTGTCTGTATGTCTGGCAGGGAAAGATTTAAAACATTTAAGTTTTAAATGTAGAACTGGTCGGATAAGTGTATTTGTGCGTGATGTTTGTAATTACATTTATTCTAGACATTGAAGACTGAAGTCGGTCAACAGCCCATAGTCTGTTTATCGGATGTATTACTAATAGTAGTTTCGTCTTATTTTTTGTCGTTAATTTAAACAAATGCCTTATAAACATGAGGGTCGTTTTCATTAAGTCGCAGACGAGTCACTAGCACGAGATGCATCAAAGACAGGGTCGTAATTTTAACATTGTTTTGATTACCTTTAGGGTTAGTTAGATCGTGAATGTATATTTCTAGTGTTACGTTACATCTAGAATTATTTACATTAAAGATTTCGAAATGACTTAATTACCTTTAGGGTTAGCTCGATCGTGAGTGTATATGTCTGGTATTGCATTTCATCTAGGTTTATTTGGATTAAAGGCGTGGTCATGTTTTCAAATTGATTACTTTTAGGGCTAGCAAGTTCGCGAGTGTATATTTCTAGTGTTACATAACCTTTACTGTAATTTGCATTAAAAGCAAGATTGTAACTATGTGTAACTAAATAATCCAATGTATGTAACAGTTAGTGATGCCACCTACGTCAAGTGCGTAGTTCAGTATCACTCTTTTGGTACAAGTTATTTCCTTTTGGCGAATGGCGCTTCAAAAACTTCGAAAATGAAACTGGGTTTATCCTTACGACTGAAGGATTTATCCTTATCAATACGACTCTACCTGTGAGAGATTTTGTTGTGGAAACTAAGCAGATAATCCGTTAGGGTTAGTGATTTTGTTTTTCAACACCAGTTGGTCATAATAATTATATATAAGTTTTTCTGGTGCTTTAAAAGTGCATTAACTTTTAATGTTAGAGAAATTTGCTGTTAACCATTAACTTGATTAACTTTTATTAAACTGAGAGAAAATATCTGTTAAAATAACTGCTAAATGTCAGTTGGATGTGATTTTCGTTTCAGAATAAAATACTTGTATATAGATGGCGCTGCATATCGTTCTACACACGCAAATTCCATTCGTTTGATACACTCCGCAACTAACGCCTTGGCTGCTGAAGTTTCACTGTGCTTCCCTGTTCTCCCACACCGGAAGCTAGCCCGGGGGGGTAAACCCCCACAGATTTCTTTGAGTTCAGAGAACTATAGAACATTGATTTTCGTCTTTACTTGTAACGGGAAATAAGTAGACAGGTTTTCTGGGTAGTTATTATTGTTTTAATTATTGCAGCCGCTTCAAAAAAAGGAACGCCTTTGAAAACAAAAACTTGAGATTCGAAACGCAAATGGATATACGTCTTTTAAAATTAGAGTACTGAATAGTGTGCATTATTTATTGTTTTTAACCATTACGTGAAGTCACAAACATTAAAAACGATTTTGTTAACACTTAACAGTACGTGTTTTGCTAGTGTAATTTCGAAAGCTCCCTCCATTTGCTTCAAAAACTTTACACAGAGTGAAAAAAAATATTTTATTTACTTTTTAAAGAAGAGCATTACTAAGGGTTAGCGTGCCCGAACTATGAATCTGGGGATCCATGGTTCGCGATCTGTTGTGGTACAAAAACAATTCTTCACCATGGATCCGTGGTTAACACATAAGAGTGACACTGTAGATTCTTTGTTAATCTCATTTATTCTTTCCACTAGAATGTACACACCTGCCATTAAAGACCGGAAATCGGACACTAAAAGTCCTTCTAGCTATTTTTGTGAAGTTTTACTCGGAAACTTTAGAAATAATTTCCAAAATTAATAACACCTCTCTCATGTTAATTATCAAAAACCTACGTAAATATAGGATACCTGTAGTCAGTTGCGTTGCTTTGGTTTTAGTAGTGGAGAGAGGACACTTTTTGTAATTGTGATATGCATGAGCTGTGGGGAACTTGCCCCCTATGAAAATTCAACTTGTTTTTTTTCTTGAGTAACATATAATCTAGATACCACTAACTGTAGATCGCCATTACTAAAACCCTGGGCTCGTTCTGACTGGTCCCCGGACAGATTACTGGGTATAGTTCTTCGAAACCGGTCTCGTTTAGTGACAAATAACATTTCTGTTCTGACTGGTCCCTGGACAGATTACTGGGTGGAGTTCTTCGAAACCAGTCTCGTTTAGTGACAAATAACATTTCTGTTCTGACTGGTCCTCTGACAGATTACTGGGTGTAGTTCTTCGAAACCGGTCACGTTTAGTGACAAATAACATTTCTGTTCTGACTGGTCCTCTGACAGATTACTGGGTGTAGTTCTTCGAAACCGGTCTCGTTTAGTGACAAATAACATTTCTGTTCTGACTGATCCCCGGATAGATTACTGGGTGGTTTTTCGAAACCGGTCTCGTTTAGTGACAAATAACATTTCTGTTCTGACTGGTCCCTGGACAGATTACTGGGTGTAGTTCTTCGAAACCGGTCACGTTCAGTGACAAATAACATTTTTGTTCTGACTGGTCCCCGGACAGATTACTGGGTGGAGTTCTTCGAAACCGGTCTCGTTTAGTGACAAATAACATTTCTATTCTGACTGGTCCCTGGACAGATTACTGGGTGGAGTTCTTCGGAACCGGTCTCGTTTAGTGACAAATAACATTTCTGTTCTGACTGGTCCCCGGACAGATTACTGGGTGTAGTTCTTCGAAACCGGTCTCGTTTAGTGACAAATAACATTTCTGTTCTGACTGGTCCTCTGACAGATAACTGGGTGGAGTTCTTCAAAACCGGTCTCGTTTAGTGACAAATAACATTTCTGTTCTGACTGGTCCCTGGACAGATTACTGGGTGGAGTTCTTCGAAACCGGTCTCGTTTAGTGACAAATAACATTTCTGTTCTGACTGTTCCTCGGACATATTACTGGGTGGAGTTCTTCGAACTCGGTCTCATTTAGTGACAAATAACATTTCTTTTCCCGCCCAAATATTCACTTTTTGTGTTGAAAGAGAGTGAAGGAAAGTAATTTCCATCATGTTTCATGAATACATAACACTTGCGACACTATTTTATCTTACGTAGCAACTGATAGTTTCACCTCTGTAGAACTAAGTAGAAAGTTTGAAAGAAATGCTGAAGGTCCTGATTTTTTATCTTAACCCTAAGTTTTCTCGTTTGTTAACTACAGTCTCTCATGTTTAACTGTAACGAAATTTATGTTTTTATCTCTTAAGAAACTTCTTGTGGAGAACCGGTAAACTCACGCATGCTCACATACAAAATAAAGTTACTGTTTTTGTGTAAAGTATATAGTACCCCCTAAGAGAAATTAATGAAATAAACTATATTATTAAGCTGTTTTTTTTGGGGGGGGGGCGGTATGTGTAACAACATGGACCCGTAAGCACTTTGTTACAAAAACAGTTTAGAAATCCGACCGGAAACCCGTTGGAAGGTCTGGGATTACTCAGTTTAGGATAAAAAGAGTTATCCCAATTGTTTTTATCGTTTTTCTTCTATTTAAGTACGTTGATCGTGTGTTCAGCTTTTTCACCAGAAGTACTGGCTGTAACTTTTGTACGATAATGAAAAGATACCCCAATAAACTGATCCGTGAAGTTTTCACCATGCTTGGAACCAACCCTAAATTTCAGTGTTGTAAGTCTTCAGTTCCGTGACTGGACCGATACATATCTTGTGTAGCCCCTCGATCAGTCTGCGGTAAGATAGCAGGCTTAAAATACTAAAAACCGAGGTTCGATTCCTCACAGTGACTGAGAGCAGATATACCATGATGCAGCTCTGCGGTAAACGAAACCAAAAATAAACTGTCTTGTATATTGTAATGCAAAGTTGTGCAGTGATTTACCTGAATTCTGATGTCATGGGCCCTCAAAGTTACAGCTGAATCACACCAGATGGGAGTGTACTTCCTATGATAATTGTAATAATAAGTTAAAATGTTAATGAGTTTATCCGATGGTCATGTTAATAAAACTTAATCAAATAAGCAATCAAACATTTCCAAATTATCTTTTAAATACTGAAATCTCTTTTGTATTTTGTTCTGCTGGCCCAAGCTACTGCCCAATCATACTCACGAATCTGGTAACGATACAGGTGTTCTTATCTCAGTTCTGATAGCCCCTTCTTCCACCACTGATGATGTTTTTGCCTCAGTTCCAACAGCCCCTTCTTTCACCACTGACGGTGTTCTTACCTCAGTACTAACTTCCCCTTCTTCCATCACAGACGGTGTTCTTACCTCAGTCCCAACAGCCCCTTCTTCCACCACTGACGGTGTTCTTAGCTCAGTTCCAACAGCCCCTTCTTCCACCACTGACGGTGTTCTTAGCTCAGTTCCAACAGCCCCTTCTTCCATCACCGATGGTGTTCTTAGCTCAGTTTCAACAGCCCCTTCTTCCATCACCGATGGTGTTCTTAGCTCAGTTCCAACAACCCCTTCTTCCATCACCGATGGTGTTCTTAGCTCAGTTCCAACAGCCCTTTTTTCCACCACTGACGTTGTTTTTACCTCAGTTCCAACATCCCCTTCTTCCATCACCAATGGTGTTCTTAGCTGCGTTATGACAACTTTTCTCGCCAGAAACAATGACGTTGTTGTGATGGCTTTGGTCATGGACTGCAAAATCTATGTTTTTTTTTCACACACTCTTCAGAGACTCTCAATTGTGGATAGTCAGCGACTCTGTGTGACAAATATAAGCTCCCGGTGACTTAATTGGTAGGTCCGAAGTGTTAGACGGCTACAAATTAGAGTTTTGATACCCGCTACGAACACAGCAGAGGCAGCCCATTACGTAGCTTTTCTTTAAACAACAGAGAAGCCAATAAAACACCAGATGACGAGTTAGTACTTTGGTGTTAAAGATGAAGTTCCCTTGAACTTGTGGATAGGTTTCTTGTCTGTTTGGAACCACACCTTATTGTAATACAATCGGAATAAAAATATTACTTCCTCGTGCTGTTGTGATGTCACTACATTAATCTGAAGATGACCTAAGAAAGTCGAAACGTTGTTCTGTACTTTATTTGAATTAAAGTTTTAATACCCATACCAGCCATCTTTAGAACACATAATTTACTTCCTCTACAAGTTTGTTTCCCAGTGGCTCAGCGGTAAGTCCGAAGTCTTATATCGCTAAAAACTGTTTTTCCCCATACGTCACACTTGTGCGTATCACATGCCATGTGACATACAGTTTTGTTTTCAACATGTGCTTTGGAAGTTTGGAGTTTTTAGACATTTCTTTGACATTGCAATTGTGTGCGCCGAAACTTCTTTTGATATTTTTTTCTTTACTGTTTCAAGAGAAGTTCTTACTTTAGTTGGAATAGACCACTCTGATTTTGTTTTGTTTTTTGGATTACATATTTCAGTACCTACGGTGTGAGACTTCAGATCACTTAGTTGTGGAGTGACCTGTTTTCGTAGCTTGCATCACCGATACAGTTTATGGTACAACGCAACAGTTAGCCCTCCTTTCTCGCGCACTTTTATGATCGCGAAATAGAAGAACGCCCTGCAAATTAATCTTCGCACAAAGATAGCTACAATATATACCTTCACTTGAGAATTAGTATTTCGATTGAATTGGATTAAGAGTGTCGGAGCTCTGAGTCTGCGCAGTCGCAGGGTACACGGGTGACCATCGGTAACTTGGTTAGATAATCAGAATACACAATAAAACTAAGATGCATTAGTAATTTAAGCTTACATAAATATATTTCTATTTGTACGTTTGAAGATAAGTGTACACTTAAGCCTACTTATTTTGCTTTTAGTTGCAATTACAAATTTGAATATCCTTACGTTGAGAAACTCTTACTTTGATTCTCATAAAGGGGCTATGTCGTGAAAGAAACAAAAACTTCAAACTCGGTGAAAACTGATAAATGGTGAGATAAAATGCGTAGCTCCGAATATAGCAAGCGGTGAACTTCAAATAAAGATATGGAAACTTAAGATACTCGTGTAGTGAATTATGTACAACGTATACAAATCATAATCCAACCGGATCTGCATCCAAAGTCCGTGTGATGTAGTTGTCGGTTTCGAATAAGTGGACGTTATGCACACTGTATTTACCATATACAGGACCAGAAAGGCCCGTCGCATAATACCAGGGTTTATCTACCTTCCACATCATTGGACATATTTTAACATACTTTCTGAGGGGTCAGTTTAGCTCCAGAATTACCGATGTGGCCTTATAGACACGCTAAAATACTGGCGTTCCAAGTTTCTCTTGTATTCGTTACATCGATGGTAACACCACCAGTGATACCACGCAAGCCTTAATGCTACTGATAACTAGTGAGTTAATAGCGTATCCTGATCTCGCTCGGGTTTTTTATGTTTTTAAAATTTTCGTCACGTTTTTGTGACTTAATATTTGCATAATTACCGTTAATAGTATAAAGAGTAAAACCCACGAAAACCGTTTTTGTTTTCTTTTGGCCCTGATGATGGTAACTGTGTTACCGAAACTGGTGAACCATGATTAATAATATAATGAAGATTTTTAGCTTTCGATGTGTCAAAAAAATAAGTTTTTTTATTACTTTTAATTTAGTAGCTTAAATGTTTGCACCGTAAACTTGTGTTACTATGTGGTAAAAATTCGAATCTCTTGTCCTTTAACGATGTGCTAAAGAAAGAAATCTCTGAAGTAAAATCAAATTTGAACAACGGGGATCCAGTACACTGTGATCCAACTAGTAAAAACCAGAAATATTCCACTGCATATCTGGACACCACGTTAAAAAACAAAAACTATGGAATATCTGGACATCACGTTAAAAAACAACAAAAACTATGGAATATCTGGACACCACGTTAAAAAACAACAAAAAACTGAGGAATATTTGGACACCACGTTAAAAAACAACAAAAAACTATGGAACATCTGGATACCACGTTACAAAAACAACAAAAACTATGAAATATCTGGATATCACGTTACAAAAACAAAAACTATGAAATATCTGGACACCACGTTAAAAAAACCAACAAAAACTATGGAACATCTGGACACCACATTACAAAAACAACAAAAACTATGGAATATCTGGATACCACGTTAAAAAACCAAAAAAACAACTGAGGAATATTTGGACACCACGTTAAAAAAACAAAACAAAATATGTAATATCTGGACACTGTGTTAGAATAAAAACATATTCTATAGCACATCTGGACACGATGTTAAAAATCAACTGTGGAAAATCTGGATACTACGTTAGAATAAACAAGAAGTATTTTATTAAATATCTGGACATCACGACAAAAAACGAGGTATTCTATGAAATAAACGGGTATCACGATAAACAATTCATCTGTGATAAGAGAGTTAATGTATCATTGGCTTTTAGTCGGTTTTATAAATGTTTGTTATTCTGTTCATCGTGGGGATCGAATCTCGATTTCTAATGTTGAAGGTCCTCAGAGGCATCGGTGTGGGGGCGTTTACTTATATAATGAAATAATTTGCTTTGTGAAGGAAAAATAGAAGGAATTGGAGTATAAAAGTTATACTTTCGACACTGTAGCTGTGAGGATCTATTCTAGTGGTGTTTTGGGTTCCGTAGTTTACTGACGTTTCGAACATGCGCCATCGCTACAATGAAAACGAACCAATTAAACGCATGAATATGAGTGAAGTTTTAGTTATGTGAAAGACACGTTACTGTTCTCGTAAATCCCAAAAAACAACGCTTTGATACAGTAGTTGTTGTTGTTTTGAATTAAGCACAAAGCTACACAATGGGCTATCTGTGCTCTGTCCACAATGGGTATCGAAACCCGGATTTTAGCGTGTAAGTCCGCAGACATACCGCTGAGCCACTGGTGTGCTTGATATAGTAATTAGAGCTTAATGAAGATAAGATCACCGCTAAAAACCGGGTTTCGATACCCGTGGTGGGCAGAGCACAGGTTGCCCAATGTGTGGTTCTGTATTTACTTCGAAACAAAGAAGAAGTGAAGTCGATATATTTTTGGAATATAAGTGATATTTCTCCTTTTGATGGGCCAGGCATAACCAAGTGGTTAAGGCACGCGACTCGTAACGTGAGGGATGCGGGTTCGAATCTCCGCCACACCAAACATGCTTGCCCTTTCAGCCGTGAGGACGTTATAATGTGACGGTCAGTCACACTGTTCGTTACAAATACAAATCCGAAGGGTAAATTCTACAAGAGACATTTGTAAGATCGTGTTAGCACGAGACAGTTTTGATTACAGTTAGAAGTATTGACCAAAGTGAGACGTGATTGAGGAGGGTGCGTTCTCTTAATCACAAATCTTTGTATCGTGATATGTCAAAAATATAATACCTACCTCATGGGGTCTGTAACAATAACATTTGTTTCGAATTTA
Organism: Carcinoscorpius rotundicauda; assembly: GCA_011833715.1. Taxonomy (NCBI): domain Eukaryota; kingdom Metazoa; phylum Arthropoda; class Merostomata; order Xiphosura; family Limulidae; genus Carcinoscorpius; species Carcinoscorpius rotundicauda. Next base: position 5,514,435 of record CM022402.1, read on the forward strand.
CGCAAAACTTCACGAAGGCTCTCGTCGCTTGTCGTCTCTAACTTAGCAGTGAAAGACTAGAAAGAAGGGAGCTAGCCATCACCACACACCGCCAACTCTTTTTGCTACTCTTTTACCAACGAATAGTGGGATTGAGCGGTACGTTTTAACACCCCCATTGCTAAAAGGACAAGCATATTTGGTGTGACAATGATTCGAACGTGCGACCCTTAGATTACGAGCCGAGAGCCCTAGTCTCCTCTTGGTGTAGATTTTTTTATTTAAAATTAAAGAAAATAATTTGCAGGACACTCCAGTTCACCTTGCAAGAGGTTAGGGGGAAAATATCAAACATCTTTCCTTTGTGTGTTCTTTTCCGGTAACAAGTTAGGAAAATAAAAACAAAGCCTGGTTAATAAGTCTTTGTCATTCTGGGTTTCGAATATGTGCGTGTGTTTTCTTACAGCAAAACCACATCGGGCTATCTACTGAGTCTACCGAGGGGAATCGAATCCCTGATTTTAGCGTTGTAAATCCATAGACTTACCGCTGTACCAGCGGGGGACGAGTTTCGAACGAACCATAATGGAACAAAATGAAAGTTTGTTGTAGATAAAGTGACATTCCCCATCTGAATGACACCCAAAACGCACGTGAGCTATAAAACAGCCCCCTACTATTACAATCTGCGGATCTCTGACACTGGAATCAGATGTTTGATTCCCTTCGGTGCACTCAGTAAATAGTCCGATGTGTCTTTACTACAAAGATTTGTTTTGGAAATTCGCACAAAGCTACTCGAGGGCTATCTGTGCTAGCCGTCCCTAATTTAGCAGTGTAAGACTAGAGGGAAGGCAGCTAGTCATCACCACTCACCGCCAACTCTTGGGCTACTCTTTTACCAACGAATAGTGGGATTGACCGTCACATTATACACCCCCACGGCTGGGAGGGCGAGCATGTTTAGCGCGACGCGGGCGCGAACCCGCGACCCTCGGATTACGAGTGCACGCCTTAACGCGCTCGGCCATGCCAGGCCCTATTACTACAAAGAACATACACATGCTATAAAAACAGCCAGATCATAATTCCCCACCCCTTTTCCTTAGCATTCAAATATAATTGCTCCTAAACTAAACTGGTTAAGCTAGAAGCACTCACGGTGTTAAGGTTCTTGTTTTAAACCGAATAACGAGTTTTATATAGCGCGTTCACAACTGAAACAGCAGAAGAGTTTAAGCGACACACGTGCGAACCGCAGCCCGATACATTGAACATTTGGCCACGCTCAGCCCAAACGGAACAGAATCAAAGCATCGCAGACTACAAGAGAAACGGAAACAACAACAATCTAACCAAGAAGTACTTAGTTAAAAAATACTTAAATAGTCTAGAAAAAAATGTAGCATTTCCAATGATGGAACGTATCACGTCAAAATGGATAAAACTGAATCCAATTGTTACACTTTGCACATAACGCTATTTACTGAAACAAATTTTATATAAAATCTAAGACATCGTTATGAAAATACGTTTGTTGTGTTTTGTTAATACATACTGTGAAGTTATTTTACTTTAATACTTTGCGATAAATGTATTTGGAACGTTTTGTGTATTTTTTATATTCTGATTTTATCCATCATTCAGAGGATCGAACACTGATTTTTCACCCTTGAAAACGGCCCCTTATAGGCAGGTGGTTAAGGCACTCGACTCGTAATCTGAGAGTCGTGGGATCGAATCCCCGTCACACCAAATATACACGCCCTTTCAGCCGTAGGGGCGTTATAATGCGACAGTCGATACAACTATTCCATGGTAAAAGAGTAGCCCAAGAGTTGGCGGTGGACGGTGATGACTAGCTGTCTTCCCTCTAGTCTTACACTGCAAAATTAGGGACGGTTAGCGCAGATTGCCCTCGAGTAGCTTTGCGTGAAACTTAGAACACAAAATAAACTCTTCAAAACACCGACTTGTATCATTTACCTTCGTCTAGGTCTTCATGTTTTCAACAAATTGTTTTGTTTTATCGTTTTCTTTAGTTATAACACTCAGCAAAAAATACTAGCGAAACAATTTGGGGAAATCATTTATTTTCAGTGTAAAACACCCCCTAGTGGAATTGGAAATAATTAGTGAAATTAATTACGACATTAATGGTAATTTTGTGCAATTTTGTGTTTAACAACTCTGTAAGCGAATTTATAAGAAATTTGCTGCACATGTATTTTAGAAAAATTTGTTTGTGAAGTCGATGTGAATTTCGTCAATAATGCTTGGGTAAATGAAACGAGGTGGCGTTCCCTCGAAATAATCAACATTAGCTATTAGGTTTCAAGTGGATACACAACGTCACTGCTTTTAATAATTCGTTTTGTGTTTCAAGTTCTTGTAGACTGCCCCTCGTGCTTGTGTCAAGTGGTAGGCCCTAAAATAGTATCATGCCCACATGCACTAGATGTATCGAGACCTGTGTCTCTAAGGATTCACGTCAGAGGTCGTAGATAAAACAGGAGAATGTTTTTAGTTGGTTTGGGCTTGAAGGAGAAGGAGGGAGTGCTCATTACTTAAGTAGATTCCTGGAATGTTAAGGATTAGACTTGATTTGAAGCACGTGGTGTTCACGAGCTTATAGTCCTTTGTGTTGTTTGGCTCTGATTAAATCCGCAGTGACTTTGATTGCTTCTTCGGTTTCTTCCCTAAATAAAGAATGATTGTAAATTAATTGTGATAAGATTCGTGTCCTCATTACAGTGTGGCAGTGAAATCGTTTCTGCAAAACAAAGGTAATGGCCGAACGGGTGTTATCAACAAGTTATTGTTTTGCGCCTGAAGTAAGATCGATGCAAGATGCTTTGTGCGTTGTACTTGCAATACGACTATATACATAATTTTATATAGCCTCGTACGCATGCGCACATATTGACGTGTATTAAGTACTGGCAAATTAAAAAGATATTAAAGCAGAACATTTTTGTTTCCTGTTTTTCATCAACTTCAGTGATATTTCTTGGTTGTTTTACACAGAGTGTTCTATATTTACAACGTTGCACGTGAGTTAAGTGTGCTACGTTTATAAAACTGTGTTATTTTTAGAGCATACCCCATCAACTGGCCTGTACTGTTGCATCTGAAACGTTTGAGCTCGTGAGTTAAGAGAGGCCTACTGCTAAGCGTGTAGGGCTGTGGATTAAAGTACGAGTTAGAAATCGCCCTCCGCACTTGGGGTGGAGCAATTACACAATATTTGTCAAATCGATTGCAGTAGCTCGTGGCTTGGTTTCACTTGCTAATTTGCTATCCCAGAGGGAGCTCGAACCCTGAAACATTTCCCGTCTGTTGTGTATGAGCACGTGTGTCACGTTCGATCTCGCTAGATTGTGAGGGAGGATATGAACAAACTTTCAAACGTGGCGTCCAGGAATCCCGAGGGAGGGGCTCGAACAGACTAATCTCATACCAGATTTGATTGTTCGATTAAATTTAATATGCTTTAAGAAAGCCACTTGAAGAAGCAATTAAGATTATAATGATTTCAATGAGTTTATGCATTTATAACCATGTTAACTTAATCTTAACTAAATTTAGCTTGTTAATAAAAGTTTGTGGTCGACGTAAACGTTCTTCATAAAAAAGGGTAAATTTGCCTATTGCATAAGGGTATAGACTTGTTTGTTTGTTTTTTGAATTCCGCACAAAGCTACTCGAGGACTATCTACGCTAGCTGTCCCTAATTTAGCAGTGTAAGACTAGAGGGAAGGCAGCTAGTCATCACCACCCACCGCCAACTCTTGGGCTACTCTTTTACCAACGAACAGTGGGATTGACCGTCACATTATAATGCCCCCACGACTGAAAGGGCGAGCATGTTCGGTGCCACGGGGATTCGAAGTCGCGACCCTCAGGTTACGGGTCCAACGCTTTACTCTTTAAGTGGAAAAACGCACGTGTTTGTGGTTTATAACTATTTAGGCCTGGCAAACTGTGTTGAGGGTGCTTGTTTTACCTGTTGTTGTTTTTTTCCAGTGGATTGTAATTAGGAAAAGGATGTATTGGTTTTTGTTGGTCTTGCGGTGTATCATCTGAAGAAAGAAAAATGTTATTGGTTGGAGGTTCCCAACATAACAAAGGAAGTCATTAATTTTTGTGAACCTAAAAATATCTTTGTATATCACAACTACGTTCACTTGATAAACTCGAATTAATTATTACCCATAACAATACTTAAACGTATATTTAAATGGAAAACTGGTGAGTATAAAAGAAAAATCGTGTGGCGATGTCGCATCACAACATTTTTATTCCTGAGACCAGCGGAGTGGTTGTCACCGACTTGTTATCTGGTAGTTGAGAAATGTTGCATTGAAAGATCATTGAAAATATTCCTTATTAATTCATGGAATATACAACGTTTTCTTTTCCCGTAAGGGGTCATCTGCTTAACAATTCGTACTATTGTACAATATTATGTTGTCTGTCATTCGGTCAGTAGACACTAAAATGATCCTACATAAATAATGCAAAACTTTCTAACTTGTGCTGTCGTTATGTCAGTAAAACGTGCACAAGCCATGAATCACGTGAAGAATTATTCAGTTTGTAGGCTACAAAGCAGCATGACTCGTGATCTTCAAAGGCACGTGTGTTTTCTTATAGCAAAGCCACATCGGGCTATCTGCTGAGTCCATAGAGGGGAATCGAACTCCTGATTTTAGCGTTTTAAATCCGTAGACTCACCGCTGTACCGGCGGGGGGGGGACTATACAAAGGCAACAACTGAAAATATTTGACTCTTAATAGAGAAGCGAAGGTTTTACAGTTTATTTCGATTGTTTAGTAGAAAAAAAAGTACATTCGTGTGTAATAAGTCGTGACTCATAAACTGTTATTTTAATTTTGTCGTACTTGATGTGATAAAGAAATAAAACTAAAGTATTACTTCTAGAATTTTCCAGTTGTGATCCATGCGTCCAACAGTGTTCAAACCCGGCATGGCCAACTGTGTTAAGGCGTTCGACTCGTAATCTGAGGGTCGTGGGTTCGAATCCCTGTCACACCAAACATGCTCGCCCTTTCAGCCGTGGGGACATTATAATGGTACGGTCAATCCCATTATTCGTTGGTAAAAGAGTAGCCCAAGCGTTGCAAGTAGGTGGTGTCAACTAGCTGCCTTCCCTCTAGTCTTACACTGCTAAATTAGGGACGGCTAGCACAGATAACCCTCGTGTAGCTTTGTTCAAAATTCAAAACAAGCAAACAAAGCATAATTTTTTAAACACGGTTTCTAGAAAATCGCTTATTTATCGAGTTGATTGTAGCTCTACGACTTTATTGGATATTTTGTCTCTAACAACATTCCAATTAAACATAAAATGTGAAGAGAAGCGCCATCTGTGTGTGTATATTTATTATTTTTGACGTATTTAAATCTTTTTTAATTAATCACAGTTGTATCCTAAATTGATTTACGTGTGCGAATAATATTATGTCCTTGTGCCTAATCTATTATTGAGTAACATTCAGTGGGTTAACTGCTTATTGATTGAATACACACATACGTATGTGTTATTATGTGTATTTTTACATTTTTTTTTGTTTTGGATATTCGCGAAAAGGTATGAAGTGAACTAAAACGAAGGCAGCTAGACTACAGCATACTCCGCCAACCCCTGGACTACGAGGGTGTTAATCCTTATTTTTAGAGGGCAGTCACGGCCTCGAAGTATGTTGACCTTGTTTTGTTTTTTACGGCAACGGGACGCGAAATAAATCTTCTGATTCACGTTCCGTCACGCTAACTACCAAGCCACGCCCGAACCGTTTTACATAGAACGTAAATGTATTAAAACCAAAATTTTTTCGGGGGCCTTACTCCGGTTCTCTGTATAGGCAAAAAACAAACAAACAACAACAACAATACGTTGACTCCTTCCGCTTGTTGTGATCTGTTTAAAGCAAACAAGTAATTTAACAATAAAGGCAGAACTGTATGTGTATCTCAGACGTGTGATGTCGAAATCAAAGAAATAAACCCGGGTGATACTGATAATTTTGACCAATTACAATTCGTAAAACCTAATTTGTATTCGATTCGTGACCACCAGGGCCGAGCTGGGTTCTATCGAAACGCACCAGCACAAGGAACAGTTATGAGGATTGGTGACAAGTTGTCCAATAAGGAGTCGTGAAACTCCATTAATGTAAGAAATGTTGTTTTGTTTTGTTTTGAAATCGGAAGCTAAATGAAAGAAAGGGAATGATTACAAAAGTAAATATTGTAAGCTTCGATTGTTGTCCCAATGATAAATCATTCAACTCCAAATATACACACTTCAGGCTCAAACACAATGGAACGTTCCTGTATTATTCATACACTTTTCTTGTACTTGCGGACGTTGCACGAATGAAAGATGGAAGCTAAGCCTTGTAGGGTCGTTATGTCGCATTACTGGCTCCTAACTTTCTATACGTCCCACTGAGTTTCAACCAATATCCATCTGAAAGGGTTTATTGTGTGTGCTCAGTGACCGGAACTTGAGGAGTAGACGTGAACCGGCTAGTTTCAAGTGGGAGTTCGAAACGTTCACTTGAGTGAGTTCAAATAACTGGGAAACAACACCGATATCTGACCTCTGTTGTTGTTCTCACGAATCGTTGGTGTTTTTCTGCGACCACGAAGGATGGATGAACTAAAGGAGTTTCATTAGAAGTGATGAGACTTCTCTGGTCTCATCACAATATTTCCTATGTTCAGAGCTAATTTTGCTCTACCAGAAAGTACTTGGTTTGTTATTTTGAATTTCGCGCAAAGCTACACGAAGACTATCTGCGCTAACCGTCCTTAATTTAGCAGTGTAAGACGAGAAGAAATGCAGCTAGTCATCACCACCCACCGCCAACTCTTAGGCTACTCTAAGCATGTTTGATGTGGCGGGCATCTAGAAATTATTACAGTGGAAGAAATAAGTTTGTTCTTGTTTTCAGAGCGCAAGATGTCAATGTACCACATGAGTTATTTGGACCTTTCGATTAATGGAACCTATGTTCACTATAACTCTTATGAAATCTACGAAAACTAGCGAAAACAGTAATCAACATAAATATAATAGCAACATATGTAATGAAATATAGGAAAGTAGCAAAGAAACAATTAGTGTAGTGTTAAAAAACTGGGTTTAAATACCCGTGGTGAACAGTGTGCAGATGGCCTATTGTGTAGCTTTGTGCTTCATTTTAAACAAAAAGTATAAAACTAATAGCAGTAAAATATTAAAAATGGTCTGAGAAACATGAAAATAAATTAACACAAAAGTGACGGTAACGTATGTGACAAAATCTTGAGAACTAGCAAAACAAAAAGCAGTAAGAATAACATTAGAATCGAAGTGGACGTAATAACATCCAGGAAACCGGTAAGAAGTAGTCATGACGAATTAGCATAGAAATAACAGTAGTGTTTGTAATGACATCCTACGAGCAAATTAATGTTTACATACAGCTTAGAAAGAATTTGTATAACTGTTTTTAAAGCAGTGAGATAACTAAATATCAGAAAGCTATACTGACAGACCAAGGGCCCCGGCCTGGCCAGGTGGTTAAAGCACTTGACTCGTAATCCGAGGGTCGCGGGTTCGAATCCCCGTTGCACCAAACATGCTCGTCCTTTCAGCCGTGGGGGCGTTATGATGTTACCGTCAATCCCACTATTCGTTGGGAATAGAGTAGCCCAAGAGTTGGCGGTGGGTGGTGAAGACTAGCTGCCTTCTCTCTTGTCTTACACTGCTAAATTAGGGACGGCTAGCGCAGATAGCTCTCGAGTAGCTTTGCACGAAATTCAGAAACATTATAAACAAACATTTGTTGTTTATTTTGGTACACTGGAGGATGTAACGGTATTGTTACATTCCCAAGGATACTGTAATATTATTTCATTGTTTCAATCTTTTCCTTAAAGACGTATTTATATCATTATGCGAACACAGCAACGCCTGTTACATCCCAAAGATGTATTGACGTTGTCTGACATTAAGAATATAACGATAGTGTTATATGCCTGAGGGTATGACAGCGTTGTTCAGATCTGGAGGACATAACGATTTTGTTTTACACGTTTGATGATAAGGCCTTATTCATATACCCTACTAATATACAGGGTTTGATGTATTAAATAATTATGCGTTACTATCGTTACTATCGCTCTGAATCGAAGGTCATACATACCATAATAATTTATTGGGAGGAGTTTTAACTCATGTTATTGTGATACGGTTTAAAACTTTTTAATTTTTGTTTTAAATTTAAAAAGCGAAATCACAAGATTTCGTTATAAAATACAGTATTCGCCGTTTTCTCACTTGATTATTACTTAACGTGTAGTAATTCCACATTATTACTTAACTTGTAGTAATGCCACATTATTAGTTGATGTGTAGTAATGCTCCATATTATTACTTGATGTGTAGTAATGTCACATTATTACTTAATGTGTAGTAATGCCATATTATTACTTGACGTGTAGTAATGCCACATTATTACTTGACGTGTAGTCATGCCATATTATTACTTGACGTGTAGTTATGCCACATTATTACTTAACGTGTGGTAATGCCACATTATTACTTGACGTGTGGTAATGCCACATTATTACTTGACGTGTGGTAATGCCACATTATTACTTGACGTGTGGTAATGCCACATTATTACTTGACGTGTGGTAATGCCACATTATTACTTGACGTGTGGTAATGCCACATTATTACTTGACGTGTGGTAATGCCACATTATTACTTGACGTGTGGTAATGCCACATTATTACTTGACGTGTGGTAATGCCACATTATTACTTAATGTGTGATAATGCCACATTATTACTTAGTGTGTTTAGTAATGCCACAGATAATTAGAAGCATTACGATGAAATTATGTTTAGCATAGACGTTTTTAATATTACTACAGAATTAAGTACTGTGTTGATGGATTTTAGATCTCTGTATTCCTTAAAAGTGCCTCTTTGAGAGTAGTTTCATTTATATCTGCCAAGAATAAACATGTCGATAAGGAACTAAAAAACGTAACATACTTTCTCTTCGAGGATCGCATTCGTATCATCCATTTTGGATTCAATGGCTTAAATTTTAGAAATTGTTTTAACTGGTATCGATTTTCTTTAAAGTGTTTCAACTCCTGACTTTCTGTGCAGGCATAATACGGACTCGTGCTCCCCTGGACTATGAAAGTACTTCGAGTTACTGGCTGTCCATCTACGCTAGAGACTGGGGGACAGTTCCCCTCTGTGGTCGTATAGACGTCTATATAAAAGTTCTAAACGAAAATGACAACACACCCCTGACCAACGAGCCTGCGTACTATCCTAGTGTGACGGAGAACGCCGAACCCGGAACCTTTGTGGTCAAGTTGGACGCTTTTGACCAGGACTCTTCAACCGCTGAGGGTATCCGGTATGAAATCGTTAGTGGTGACCCGCAAGGATTTTTTCATATCGACAGAGCTACAGGTAATTGTTTTTAATTTGTAACTTATTTGTAACTTGTACTACATACCAAACCAGTCCACAAGTGAACACAGTAGTATTTAAGTTAGATGGCCAGAGAGGAGAGGACAGAGCTACAGGTAATTGTTTGTAATTTGTAACTTGTACTACATACCAAACCAGTCCACAAGTGAACACAGTAGTATTTAAGTTAGATGCCCAGAGAGGAGAGAAAGCGGTTACTAGTTCGCAACCAAATCAACTGGACGCTCGGAGATTCTCTTAGTTACTGTTTTAGAGATTTTATCGATGAGGATTTGGACTTTTATTTGAAGGATCGTGTAGGTGTAAAGAAGCTGCCTTTGTAAATTGTATAAATTAACGAGCCCTGAAATAAACGTGAGGGTTTTTGAGTCTAACAGAAATCGAAATTAATCAAAATGTGTGTGCTGAAACCGAACCAGTTCATGTGAGAGGATTTTATTACTGTAAACCAAATCCAGATGTACAAGCTGACGTGTTTTTATACTGGTCAAGGGCTTGTTATTTGTGGCTTAAAACAAAGAATATAGTTCAAACATATGCAACTTGTATTGTATCATTAATGAGGGAAGTGATAAAAATGATTATCCGTGGTGTTATGACTTAATACCACATCTGATATCTCTAGTGTAATATATACCACTTGTGATTATGGTAAGTTTGATGTGTTAGTCCAGAAGACCGTATTTTCCAAGTCAGTTCTTCACTGTCTGTTCCTAGACAATATTACCACAGCAAGGCCCGGCATGACTACGTGGGTTAAAGCGTGCGACTCGTAATCTGAGAGTTGCGGGTTCGCATCCCCGTCGCACCAAACATGCTCGCCTTTTCAGCCGTGGGGGCGTTATAAAATGACGGTCAATGCCACTGTTCGTTGGTAAAAAAGTAGCCCAAGGGTTGGCGGTGGGTGATAATGATTAGCTGCCTTCCCTCTAGTGTTACACTGCTAAATTAGGGACGGTTAGCGCAGATAGCCCTCGAGTAGCTTTGTGTGAAATTAAGTAAACAAAAACCGCGGCAACTTTTCCATTAGATCAAAACTTCTTTGGAGAACAGTTATGTCGATGTTACTAAAGACTTTATTTTCCATGGCAGTCCTTCACTGTGTGCTCCTAGACAATAAATATCACTACAGTGACCTTTCCATAACACTCATGTCAATGCCAATACTGAGATCCGTGTTTCTATGGCGATCCTAAGCTGTCTTCTTCTGAACAGCGGAACAACAACAACGTTTTTCTGACGTGCTGTCTCCTCACAGTCTGAGAATACGGAAGCTATTCCGGGTTTATTTCTGATGTGATTTCTTTTGTCCATCTCTGCTCCAGATGTTGTTGTCATCTCCAGTGAAAACCCTTTCTTTCGAACGGTCGGGTTTATTCGACATTGCATCGTTTATCGCTTTTCCTGTACGAATATTTATCTTTTGTAAAAAAAAATTTAAAAAAATGGCGGCAAACTTTCCGGATACCGGACAAATTTTGGAAGCATTTTACAAGACTGATCAGCCTTCACACGTGGGAAGGATGCCCGTCTATCACTTGTCCAAAGTTGTGGAATCAATTGGACATTCGTGGGGAAATATTAACTGATTTAGTTGCTTAAGTTGTCTTGTAGCACGCGCTGTCACCGTTTCACACGACACTCGTAAGCGTAACAGAGCATGCGTAAGATGTGTATACAGTTAACTTGTTATTCAGTTTTTAAGTTTACCTATCCCTGGGCCCTGCATGACCAGGTGGTTAAGACACTTGACTCGTAATTTGAGTGTTGTGGGTTCGAATCCTTATCACACCAAACATGCTCGCCCTTTCAGCCATGAGGGCGCTATAATGTGACAGTTAATCCAGCTATTCATTGGTTAAAGAGTAGCCCAAGAGTTGGCGGTGGGTGATGATAACTAGCTGCCTTATTTTTAGTCTTACACTGCTAAATTAGGGACGGCTAGCGCAGATAGCCCTCTTGTAGCTTTGCGGGCCAAACTATATTGTAACATTCGAGTTAGTAATGAGTGTCAGTTGGTACTACACTATAAGAATCTACTTATGAGTTTTGAAAAATAAAACATTTGTGTAGTTGATAGTTTGTTTGTTACATAGAAGTAAAAAATAGCTAAAAACAGCAGAAAGAAGTTTTAAAAAATACATACAAGGATAAAAGGACAAATGTTTGTTTCTACACAGTTAAGCACAAAACTAAAACAGTGGGCTGTCTGTGTTGTATCCATCTGGTATATCAACATCCGGTTTTTACCGTTTTAAGCCTTCAAACTTAAATCTGTGGCATGGCCATGTGGTTCGGGCGTGTGGCTCGTAATCTGAGGAGCACACGGATTCGAGTCCCTGTCACACCAAACGTGTTTGCCGTTTCGGCTGTGGGTAAGTTATGCTAAAACGCCCACTATTCATCGGTAAAATAGTAGCCTAAGATTTGGCGGTGGGTGGTGATGACTAGCTGCCTTCCCTCTGGTCTTACACTGCTAAATTAGGGACGGCTAGCGCAGATAGCCCTCGTAAAGCTTTGCGCGAAATAAAAGAAAAAAGAAACAAATTACATCTGTGTCGCTGTGTGTGTGTCTGTGTGAGGGGGTGGGTGGGGTGAGCTTGTTGAGCTTTGAAAATGGAAAATATATTGTAATTGTCCAAACCTAAACAAGAAAAGAAAGTTTTTGGTGTCAGGTTGGTCAACAACACGGGAAGTGGATCGTAAACAAACCGAAAAAAAAGACGTCACAGTTATGTTATTGTGGCTTTCCGCCAGTTAAATTTTTCATCATAAAAAGCACGTCACGACATTAAAAATAGTCATGACAAGGAACCAGTAATGAGGGAGACGGAAGTTTGTTTGTTTGTTTTTCTGTGAAGGATTTCCAAACTGACTCGCTTGAAGTAGGAAGTTATGTTATTTGCCAAGAAAAATTGTCAGTTTATGAGAAGAGACTCCGTGTGGTTGTCGTTATCTAGCTGGTCTTGTTTGCTTTCTCTTGTGGAAGTAACATTATTTTTTTATATTGACGCAATACCACACGATGGTAACCTGCACGTGTCTCCCCTAATTTTTAACTCGTTGATTAGAGAGAATTGATCCACTGTCAAACCCTGAAATACTCTGATCGAATTGTTACAAAATTTGAGCAGTAACATATTTCTATAGCTGTATCGAGTTAGCAAAAATCTCAGTGGTAAGATATTTCTATAGTTGTATAGAGTTAGCAAAAATCTCAGTAGTAATATATTTCTACAGCTGTATAGGCTTAGCAAAAATCTCAGTAGCAATATGTTTCTATATCTGTATAGGCTTAGTAAAAATCTCAGTAGTAATATATTTCTATAGGCTTAGCAAAAATCTCAGTAGCAGTATGTTTCTATATCTGTATAGGCTTAGTAAAAATCTCAGTAGTAATATATTTCTATAGGCTTAGCAAAAATCTCAGTAGCAGTATGTTTCTATATCTGTATAGGCTTAGTAAAAATCTCAGTAGTAATATATTTCTATAGGCTTAGCAAAAATTTCAGTAAAAATATATTTCTATATCTGTATAGGCTTAGCAAAAATCTCAGTACAAGTATGTTTCTATATCCGTATAGGCTAAGTAAAAATCTCGACAGCAAGATGTTCCAACAATTATCTAAGATTAATAGGATTTTCTGATTAATATTTAATTACTTCGAGATTGAAACCAAAAAGAAACAAATTACATGACGAAGTAAATTCTACGGTATCGGGAAGTTAAGACATTTGTTAAGATAACATCCGATATGTGATATGTGCGACTGATATCACAAAAAACTGAAACTGGAAATGATTTGAATGCATCAACAGTTGCGTACACTTGACGTTAAAATTTGTTTATACAAAGCCACATTTGGCTTATCTTCTACGTCCATTACGGGATCGTATCCCTGGATTTTAACGTTCTAAGTCTATAAACTCACCGCTGTTACATCTGGAGGTCTGTTGTTAATGTATTTTCTGCTCAAATTGAATAACATCCACAAGATTAGGCTAACTGGTGGGTTAGAGATTAAACTGAATTTTACAAGTTGTGTGTGGACGTCTCAGTGACTCGGCAAGTGTATGGATTTATAACACTAGAAACTCGGGTTTCGATACCAACTGTGAGGAGAGCACAGATTCCCCATTTTATATCTTCGAGTTTAATAACGAAAGGAACAAGCGAATTCAAAATATTATTTTTAAGTGTATAAAGTATCAACAAATAAATAACATTATAATCAATAGGTTTTAATGAAACTACATGTATATCTGTGTGTATAAAGATATACAAAGTAAGTCATTAGTTCTGAAACACATAAATGAAGTTCTACACTAAAGAAGGGGTCGAACCATCTGTGATTTCGGTTATCTTAGTGAGTTTATAGTTCAGTAGTATATTAATATAAAAGTAATCAGATAATCCGAGTCGAGCTGTGGTGGTCGTTGGAACGAGTTGTTTGCTGTATTTTCTCTCATAACTAGAATCACGTGGAAAAGAAGATAACCCATGTGATTTATCAAATTCCAACTAAACCCCATATGATACACCAAATTCTGACTAAACTATTGTGTTTGTTTATACCATATTTAAACCCGATGTGATTTACCAAATACCGACTAAACCCTCTTTGATTTACCATATCATTTTTAAACCCGCTGTGATTTACCAAATCCTAATTAAACTCGATATGGCCTTCCAAACCCTGATTGAACTCGGTGTGACCTTTTATCTTAGATCTTATTTCACTATCGCGAACTTGAGTTGTCAAAAGAAATTCGTTAGAAACATAAAAGTATTTTTTTTTATTATTATTAAAGTTATTTTTACACACGAGAAAAAATTGCCGTCGTGATAAATATTTTAAAGTTTGTGCCAGAACTGAGGGTTTCTGTTACGTGTGAAAAGAAAACTGTTGGCACTTTCATTCTAACTTTCAGCGTGTTTGTTAGTCGTGCTAACTGAGCATGTTGGACTGCTCTGTGGAGAAGTTCGAACATCAAATATTGTAGTAACGTTTGTTTGTTAGTCGTGCTAATTGAGCATATTGGACTGCTCTGTGAAGAAGTTCGAACATCAAATATTGTAGTAACGTAGCTTTGTATTTAGGCTTAAGGACTCGCAACGGTAAAACGAGAGGTTAACTCCCTGCAAAGGGTTAGCCTATTGTACAATTTAGTGCTTTAACAAAAATGTGTAAAGAAATATAGAAAATAGCTTAAAAATAAATAAGTGAAGAAACTGAAATAAGCCGAGAGATATGGAGATCAAAGTAAGCTACCAAACCAGATCGGAACTAAAATTCAACCTACTTTGAGTAATAGTTGTAACTAGTTGAAGAAACAAAACAAGATGACGGTAAGAAGTTGGTGGTTAGTTGCTCCATTTAGAGGACATGGCCAGGTGGTTAAGGTGTTCGACTCATAATCCGAGGGTCGCGTCAAACATGCTCGTTCTTTCAGCCGTGGAGGCGTTATAACGTAACGGTCAATCCCATTATTCATTGGTAAAAGAGTAACCCAAGGGTGGTGGCAGTGACTAGCTGCCTTCCCTCTAGGCTTACACTGCTAAATTAGGAACGGCTAGCGCAGATAGCCCTCAAGTAGCTTTGCACGAAATTCAAAACAAACAAACATCTAGAGGACCGTTTACCAAACTTTTCGAAACCAAGGACCGACTCGCTTCTCCTATGAATTGTCGCAGGTGGCTAAAATACAAGTACGAGAAAAACCCACTATGATTTATGTATAAACATTTCTTCAGTTTTCATCTTACTTGTACGTGTTGGATCCCACGTGATTATCGGACTGGTTGCTGAGAAATACTGATGTCTGGTGATAGATGGCGTTAATAAAACATAGTAAACTACAGAGTCTTGATTCGTAAACGAAACGAGGAAAGTGAGGTCTAAAGTGAGAGAGACATTCAAGGCTCAGGAAGTTCAGAGGCCTAAGGTCACGAGAGACGAAAATTAGTAATGCCAGCGAAATGTAACTCTGTGTAGCGACCAGAGGTTTAGGTGGTGGTTGGAATAGATGTCTTAAGTTCTAGGATACGAGTGAATTGAGGCTGTACATGTGACATGTTATCAAACCAAGACTAATACAGTACTTGTTATACTCTTTTAATGTGCATGTTGTATCCTAAGACAATTGGACTATTAAATATGTGAGTGATGTTTAATGACACCGCTAGCCTTGTTTTTTTTGTGTTTTTAATGCGACCATAGAGAATTAGTTGAGTGTCATTCGGGTTTTAGGCTTATGACAGTGTAGCTTCTTAAAGATGGTCTTCGGGAAACAACTTCAAGTGTTAACATTTTATCTCTTCACGTAGTTTGTAAAAACATGTCGTATTCTCGTGCTAACGGAAGTGTGCTTAAAATTCTGCGCTCATTCACCAAACGTTTCGTCTCCCTTTCTGACCAATGTTAACGATCGAATCTTTAAATTACTGAGAGCACGATCGGTTGAAAATTTGCTTTGGACACACAAAGTAAAGCGACGCTTAACGTCGTACTAGGGGAAACATTAAGACTTGGGCAGAAGTTACTTCAAAACGTGCCTTCGCCTTCCCTGTCGCCCCCACACTCCTCAATATTATTGCAGTACTAATGTTGAATTTTCTGAGACATCACAAATGGTGAAACCGCAGGCAGGTTTAAGTAAACAAAGCAACCTTCTTGAGCCAATTGACAAGCGTACTCGAGTAAGACCCAACCCACAAAGAGTACTAGAATGTCAAGTGGCCAGTGCAGTTTGATAAAACTGATAGGTGGACCACCATCATGCCACCCCGCTTCTTATTGTCTATTGTACCTTAGACTTTACGTGGTTACGATCGGGTGTTTTACGTTTATGTCACGTTAAACATTTTCTTATATATTTTCTCCAAGTTACAGTTTTTACAGTAGAAAAGTATATATATATATATATATCAGTAAGCAGCCCCAAAACGTTCTTTTGTATCTGTAAACAAAATGTCTGTCTGTCTGTTGTTCTTTGAAGTTAAGCACAAAGCTACACAATGTCCTGTTTGTGCTCTGCCCACCACAGTTATCGAAACCCAGTCCGCATATATGTCGCAGTGCCTCTGGGGAGGCATGAAGTGAACATAAATCAGAACGAACTATTTTCTCTTGGGCGTAATGTTACACTTATCGCGTAATTGATCTTTGCTTCCTCACAGTAAAGATCAACTCAGAATTCTTTACGTTGCGATATAATGCTGTATTTGCGCATGCACCGTAAGAACGTCGGAGACACAACTTTCATAATTTCAAGCTAAGGCATTAACAATACTAAAAGTTTGCTTGTTTGCTATCAAACGCAAAGCTACACATACAATGCTTTATGTACTGTGCCCTTCATGGGTTTCGAATCCAACTGTTTAGCGTTATGACTCTCTGACTTACCATCGAGCCACTGAAGTCAATTATTTCATTTGTATGTTCGCTGTTAAACGCAAAATAATTTCTGTATTTATATATCTTTTGGATTAATCCATTCCAACAAAACAAAAAAAAATCTTTTTTGAACTTTGAACTTTTTTAAGTTCCAGGATTAATGTAATCAACATTCATTCAGTAGTGGCAGTAAGTCCATACAGAGACTGCATCATCCCACGTGCCTATTCACATGTAACTCTTTTTCTCGATCGAAACAGAAGCAAAATATTCACACCACTGAACTAAATTACTGATTAACTGCAAGGAAGTGACCAAGTTAAGCCTAACTCGTGTTTTATATGCGACTTAAATTGTTCCTTTAACTTTCAAGAAGGTTTTCAGTGATGTCGATAAAACCCACTTGTAGAGAAATATATGTGCAAAACGGCTCGTTTGGGTTGAGGAAACATTATACAAACGAGCCGTTTTGCATATATATATATCAAGAAGGTTCTTTTAGCCAAAGCAACGTCCATTACGATCCGCTAAAGTTACCTGTGGTTAAACAAAATCGCATACTTCTAGAAAGTTTTAGATTAAAAACATAACGCACGACAATTCTGTCCTAAACCGTGTCGTGGTCTGTCGTAGTCAAGAATTTACTGACGCATTATTCTAGAAAATAGTTTGTTTTGTTTGTTTTTTTAAATTTCGCACAAAGCTACTCCAGGGCTATCTGTGCTAGCCGTCCCTAATTTAGTGGTGTAAGACTAGAGGGAAGGCAGTTAGTCATCACCACCCACCGCCAGCTCTTGGGCTACTCTTTTACCGACGAATAGTGGGATTGACCGTCACATTATAACGCCCCACGCCCGAAATGGCGAGCATGTTTGGTGTGACGGGGATTCGAACCTGCAATCCTCAGATTACGAGTCGAGGCCCTAACCACCTGGCCATGCTGGGTTTCCAGTTTCTTCAGAGTGAAATGATTCTTCAAATAGTTGACATTCCACAGTATCGTGTTCTTCACGCTTAGGCCTGGCATGGCCAAGCGCGTAATGCGTGCGACTCGTAATCAGAGGGTCGCGGGTTCGTGCCCGCGTCGCGCTAATCATGCTCGCCCTCCCAGCCGTGGGGGCGTATAACGTGACGGTCAATCCCACTATTCGTTGGTAAAAGAGTAGCGCAAGAGTTGGCGGTGGGTGGTGATGACTACCTGCCTTTTCTCTAGTCTTACACTGCAAAATTAGGGACGGCTAGCACAGATAGCCCTCGAGTAGCTTTGTGCGAAATTCCAAAACAAATCTTTACGCGTAATCATGAGAGTTGGATTTTCTTGGTAAATTCAGTGTCACCGTCATACACAGTCAACAGTAAAGTCTGTAGCTACTTATCTGTCAGAAGTAATACTGTTGGATTGGTAAGTAATGTTTTTGCGTGACGAACAAGATGGTTACTACTAGTAGAAGCAGTTCGACGGGGGAGGGTTGAAAGTGGTACACCAAGGATTATACTGCAGAGAGAAGCCGCTGCGTTCGAGAGTAATGACCTTATACATACGTTCGTGAGGGAATTGTGAATGAGACGGTTTTCAGTTGCAATTTATATCTTCATTCCACGTGTCAGTCTCCTCGAACCAGAGGGATCCATATTACTGTCAGGAGGTTAAACGTTGTTGTCGCTCGAGTTAATTGTGTTGGTCATGCAGCACACTTAGTTTTTGAGTGTACAAAATAAAGTTTAGGAACGCTTTGAAGAGAACAAAAACATTGACGTGTGCTATTCGCCGTATGCATTTTTGAACGAATTCAGAAAACTGGATCGCGAGTGAAAAAGTCTACGGAACTACAGTGCAAGGACCCAATGTTCGATTCTCCGCGATAAACACGAACAAATTAGAACGTTATTGCCATACCTAAATGCCCGTCATGGCAAGGTGGTTAAAACATTCAACTCGTAATCCGAGGGTTGCGTGTTCGAATTCCCATCATACCAAACATGCTCTCTCTCTTTTAGCCGTGGGAGCGTTATAAAGTCACGATTAATCCCACTATTCGTTGGTAAAAAAAAGAAGCCCAAGAGTTGTGGGTGGGTGGTGATGACTAACTGCTTTCCATCTAGTCTTACATTGCTAAAATAGGGACAGCTAGTGCAGATAGCCCTCGTGTAGCTTTGCGCGGAAATTCAAAACAAACCCATCCTACGTAAATAAAACTCTCCCACTATTCGTTGGTAAAAAAAAGAAGCCCAAGAGTTGGCGGTGGGTGGTGATGACTAACTGCTTTCCCTCTAGTCTTACATTGCTAAAATAGGGACAGCTAGTGCAGATAGCCCTCGTGTAGCTTTGCGCGGAAATTCAAAACAAACCAATCCTACGTAAATAAAATTCTGGTTCCTTACCTATTTAATAATATTATATATAATAATAATAACAATAGCTATTTAATTTAATATCATCCTGCATAACCTTTTGTTTGTTTTTCTATTCTCTGCGGTCGAGACACTTTATGTGTTCAACATACATACAAGAAATATGCCATTTTATGGTTTCCGTCACAATCCTGTACTAAAGTATCTCTATCTCTGTATTTCTGTTTATAGCCTCGAAGCTAAAGAGGCAATACGGCCACAGTGCCATATGTTATTAACGGGGGTATGAAACGTTGTTTGCAACCTTGATATGTTTTAAAAGTTATGTTTTCGCTTTTCTAATTTACAGTGGGAAACCGTTGAAGAGTTGAAATACATGACCCACCTTTAAGAGGCGGGACTCTCGAGGCTAGGACTTCGACTAAATCCTCTTAATATTTTGATAAGCCATACTTGTTCCATCGTGAAATGGGGAGGCCGTGGTATTATTTTAGTGCGAGTTTTTTTTTTTCCTTCAAGAAGCTAAAAATAAAAGACACCTCTCTCGTACACACTTCACATTGTGAGAAGAAATGTGATGTCTTTTGAAGCAACCCATGTGGCACAGACAACAAAACTTATTTAGAGAAGAAAAACGAAAACGAAACCTGAAAGCTCAGGATAGCCCAGTAGTTGGTTAATTATTTATCTTCCCTCACTTCAAAATTTGGAAAGTTGGCGTAGATGGCGCTGTGCAGATTTGTACGAGTATGTAAAACAAACAAAGTTGTAAATCAAAAATAGAACAATCGAGTTTTCAAACGTGGATTAAATGTAAGACAATTTTTGCATATATTAGGATTTTTCCATCCTCAAAAATAAAAATAATGGAATACTAAACCTTTTCAGTTGATTCTTCCATCTTATTTTGAATTTTCATAATTAATCTTGAAGCCCGCCAACATATCATTTCTCAGGTAGTAATAGCTTCGTAACATTTGGGTGATCGTCTAAGGCACGTAAATTGTTTTTTTTTTTTTTGGAATTTCGCACATAGCTACTCGAGGGCTATCTGGGCTAGCCGTCCCTAATTTAGCAGTGTAAGACTAGAGCGAAGGCAGCTAGTCATCACCACCCACTGCTAAACTCTTGGCAAACTACTCATTTACCAACGAATAGTGTGATTGATCGTCACTTTATAACGCCCTCTCGGCTGAAAGGGTGAGCATGTTTTGGTGCGACCGGAATTCGAACCTGCGACCCTCAGATTACGAATCGAACGCTTTAACCCACCTGGTCATAGCACTTAATAAAAACGGTGTGACGTAGAACTTCGCCAACTCGTGAAAATTAATAAAAGGGAAACAAATACAGTTTCCACGTGTTCTTCGACTTATTCATTATATTTTATATATTTTTATATGGGCCGGGCGTGTGTCGGTGATAAGAGTAAAGATCTGTGTGTTGTATTGTATTGTAAGGGTCAGGAAAACTTCGCACTTCAGTTCTTGTGCGCACGAAGTGCCGTTCAGTTTGGAAATTCTAATATTGTGAGGTCCAAACATTTTTCGAGATGATCTTTGAAATCAAAGAGTTTAAGGATTCAGCACTTCAACGTGCTACTCACTGGTTCCGATAAGAATAGCTGTTCGAGTTGCGGATGCTGCTGATTGATTGTCCTTCTTTTAATCAACAGTACTTGATTAAAGATGGCGGTTAAATCCACGTGCCGTATAAATTGCTTTCAGGTTGGAAACGCCATGCCTCCAGTTTTCTATACATAATATGTGTGTCAAGTAAATATAGATAAATCACACATAAAAGCACGTTATATGGACCCTTGAATTTCACCATAACTGTACGGTTCTATTTAACATAATTTATTTGATTTTTGAAGAACTTTTGGTTGAAACTAGAACGATAAAATTCTAGCGTCTACTTGGTACTCCATTTCTCGGTCAGTTACAAGAAACACTTTAGTTAAAATCATAAATAACACACAGCGTTTAATTGGGTATACAGGTTAAAAAAATTTGAACTTACGTTACTCTATGGTCTTAAAAAAAATTGACATGTGCTGACGTTAATTGTTATTTATTATTTTAGCATTCCACACGAGTGGCGAGAAACGGTACTTAAGCCCTATTCCCCTCCCCCCACACCCCCTCAGTGGCACAGCGGAATATCTGCGAACTTGCACCGCTAAAATCCGAGTTTCGATACCTGTGGTAGGCAAAACGCAGATAACCCATTATGTAGCTTTGTGCTTAATTACGAACAAACAAACAAATTTTATAACGTAGAAAATGTAAAGATTTTGACGTGCGTGCGTACGTACAAACCTGTATGAAACACGTGAATTGAACTTACACACATACACATATATATGTATATAAAACAAAGTTTAAGATGGAAATTTATGGTAATCCTGGTCGGTAGTTTGTCGTGAAATTTATTCTACACAATTCTACACCTTCATAGATTTTTGATATTCACCAGGGTGCGCTCAGTGTTGGACACAAGTTAAGTTACATGTAAAATTCATAGGTTTTCGTATAACACACGAACGTCCAATTTTTCTTATTTTTTATTAATCTATACAAGAGCTCAAGCAAATTTGGTAAACAGTATATCTTCAACGTGCATTATTATAAGTTCACAACTTGTTTTCTGTCTTCACTAAACCAAATCCCCTGCCCTCGTTCCTTGAAACGTTATGGAAAATGCATGCGGGGAAATATAGTCACATTTTTCTTCCACTTCGTCGGAATTCATTGCGTGATGTTCTGTTAGGCTTAGCTGTCCTGGAATTTTAACAAGCCTTTCTATATTCCGAAACATGCAGATTCACGACATAAAATGCTAGGCCTACGTTTATATAGGACTCATAATTTTACTTTAAGGAGACTGTACACACCAAAAATGAATTTGTTGCTTTTGAAACTTTGAGAGCTGTTTTTGTTTTGTCATGGCGTGTTTCTTCTGTTTATGTGCGTAAAATTTCAATATTTATACTAACTTAATTTCCTTCTAAGCATCTCTCGGATCGTTTGAGAAGAAACACATGTGTTTGACAGGGATTAACAACATATTCAGTTACATATCACTTTTAACACACGCACACACAGATATAAATTGTGATATCCTCTTTAGTCAGAGTTTCTCATATTTGTATTTCATCAGATTACTTTAAAGTGTTGTGAAAGAAAATTGATTTTAGAAATTCTAATCGAAGTAACGTTAACTGACATACAATGTGGAAACGTACAAGCTGGTATTAATTTATATGAAATGACGCGTTTCAATTACAAGTTTTAATTAATTATTCTGTATAACTCTAGAATTTACAAAAGACTGGAGATTTGTAACTGAAATGAAACTCTGGCCTTATTAGGGAAACTAATTGTTGTCGCACTTTTAATTAATTTGGAAAGTAGAAACTGTACTTTTTTATTGTCTATGTTCTTTACATTACTAGTTTAACTGAAGAATTGTTTGAGTCCAAATTCATCAGACTCGCACATATAAAAATGTGTGTGTGAAATTCCGACTAAAAGTTACAGAATATAAAATAACAGATCACAATCCGTGGCTTGTAGCGCTAATAACCGTGTCTGATTTGTGACGTCACGGCAAGTAACGAAGAGATTGCAGAAGATATGTGGTATGTTTTCCATTTCTAGTTTAAACTACACTATACAGATAATTTCACCGCCTGTCAAGAATGGGTGACACACCTATATACATTTATGTGTGTGTATGGGTGGGTAGAATAGAAACAGTTGATTCCACTATAATTGCAAACACCGCGCCCATAATGCAATGTTTTGTCTTAATCAGATAACGAATATAAATATTTTTTTAAGTGGTAAACGGTCTGATTTTTTGTCCAAAAAAGAAAATAACGTAACTGAATTATTATAGCGTGATTCGTTATCTCAGCATGATGCACTGTCGAGGAAGAGGTATTGGTTAGTGTTAACTGAAATCTAAAAACTTCGTTCACAGAAATTTGGAATTTTAGAAATCGGAGACGTTTCTGTCATAATTATTACAGTTGAAGAAACAAAGCGTAAAACACTTGAAGTTATATAAAATTAGAAAAATTCTCAGAAAACAATGAAGTGACTTCATAAGTATGCTGTTTACCGACATCTTCTGAAACACTTAAAAGAACAATACCACTTGTTTTATTTCTGAGAGCATTTTGTTTATCAATAGACATGCTTTGTAGCTGCATCAACGATTGTAACATAATCGCTAAAACCAAAGATTTTACGTTCTTCTGTTAGGCTCAACATCTATTTTCCCTTCGTTTTAGGCCTTATTGAAACGACTAACCGCCATTTAGACCGGGAGAGCCAATCAGAACACGTGCTTGAGGTGAGTATTTATATTAATTTTAGATTTGAACAAGTTTAAAAGTATTTTGAGGCTAGTGCGTTAATTTTTTTTTTTTTTGTTAATTTGACTGTCAAAAACATTCAAATACAACTTTTCAACTACGAATAAATAACCAAAATTAAATACAAACGTTTTCAAAATGTACAAAGAGAAAATACAATAATTGGGTAAATTAATTGTATTAAGATGTATATTCAAAAATAAATTAGTAGAAGTTAATTAAATATCCTTTTTTATATTTCTTTATTACTTTTATTAAAATTTCAGTTTAGTTATACATGTTTTGTTATTATAAAAGCAGTTTTTTCTTATCTTTAATAATTTAATACAAAAATATAACTTTTACTTCATAGTTTTTTTGTGTGTTCCTTATTATCGTTTTTTAAGAGTTTCACAATTCCAGCTAACTGCTGTTACTGCTTCGCGATTAACTTTTACTTGTTTAAAATGACAGGAAGAAAAATATATGAAAAAATAACATGAATTTAGTTTAGGTTATTTATGTTTAATTGAAAAGTGGCGTTATGAACATTTTTCAAAGAAATTCTCGGTATAATTACATCCCGATAAATGATTTTTGAAGTCATAAAATGGTAGAAAAAATTAATACAGATGATTAAAACGGAGGAGATCAATCATTGTAGTGTTTTGTTATTTGTATCCACAAGTAAACATTCTTATGATTTAGTTTTATATATGTATGTATTATCAAATTTTATTACTTAATGCTTACAAGTAAAGAGTGTAAGTTAATGTAATAAGATGTAGAAAGAAATAATGAATTCAATAACACAGATACGTCATAATTATTAACCAATTATTGTTGGATTTATTTTTCAAGGTGGTTTTAAGTCATAATCATTGACCTGTTTATGATTTAATTTCATAAGCACTATTACGTCATAATTACATTATTGCTAGTCTATTACTGAAGAATTGTATTATGTAAGCGTAATTACATCGTAATTACTAGATTATTATTTTCCGTTGTAGGTACTGTTAGATCATAATTAATGACCTATTGTTCATGAAATTTCTTTTGTGGACACTGGTCTTTTATAGCTGATTTGTTATAGGAGGATTTTTAGTTTGTAAGTATTGTTCGAGATCATGATTTCACGTTGTGGTGAAATGATTTTTATTTATAAATACTAAAATATTACTAGTACTGATCTGTTATTAATAGTGTTTTTTGTAGGTACAGTATAAGATTATGCTTAATGACGTGGTGTTGGTGAATTTTCTTCTGTAGATACTGGTGAGAGATTCTGGAGAACCTTCATTATCGTCCACCACCCGAGTGGTGGTTACAGTTGAAGATATTAATGACAATGATCCACAGTTCACAGAATCTCTTTATCGATGTCCAGTTTTGGTATCTAACAAAATGGCTGTAGGATATCTCTGTCGAGTAAGTATGAAATGTAGTTAGATTTTCAAACAGTTTCAAGTTTTACATAAAGATATCCAATTAAATGTGAAGGTATATAAAGAAAACGTATTAAAAGTGGATTGTTTATATATACAAGATTATCAAACCAATAAGGGAACACCATAGAAACAAATATTTCAAATAATGTAGAAAACCTACACGTATATTTAAGGTTCTTAGGGTAAAAATATCATAAAAGAGAAGTAATTGTATAATTATGAATGATTATTATAAACAAATGTTTTAAATGAAATACATATTTGACAATGATATTTTGCTGAAATTTTCAATCTGTTTTGAAATTACATGAATATTAAATTATAGTTTAGTATTCATTAGAACGTGTAAAAGCCATGCATCAACCATATGAAAAGAAGTGCATGGATAAGGAGCAAAAAAGATACATTAAAAATGAAAGTATAGGAATGAATGCACTCAAAAAGTGAGGAAACAAGGTAGGAATGGGCATGATATAATAACGTGTGAAAATCTGTTTCGGATTTTTCTACTTTTGTACACATACACACAGAAACTTTTTCAGATTTTTTTATCTTTGTATTTCAATCAACCTATATATCTGATGTATGAAATTCTGTTGTCTTTTCGTGCTCTTACAATAGAAGAGACAAGCTATGAAGAAACTAAACAATATAGAAGTTACAGGTCACACAATTATCTGATTCTTCTGGTATTCTATAAATAGACTTTGGAGCATATGTATTGCCTCCAATAATTTGGTTTACAGAAACCTCTATTCATTGTATGGTAAGCATGAACAAGATTGACAAGTTTAGTTCACCTGGTTTATTGTATACAGGATAGAAAGAATAAAGTAAACAAGGACTGAATATTGGACATGCCACTTTGCAATGTTCTACAGAGGAAGGTCTGTTACGCTATGCCTTTTTCAAATTTGTTTCTTCAAATTTTTTGTACTCCCATTCCAACGTTTCAAGTTTTATTTAAATATTTTTTCACTTACTTCTTGTAAGAAATCAGTTTTTCAGTGTTGTCATTAGTAATTAATTAATTAATTAATTTTTTCACAGGTTGTAGCTACCGATCTTGACGAAGGTCTCAATGCTATGGTGGAATACAAGATACAAAAAACAAGTGCAGGAAGCATTTTTCATGTGAACCCCAAAACTGGGATTATAACCACCAATAAAACTCTTCAGACTGGGTCTGAATATGAACTTTTTGTAAGTCTTAAGTTTATGGATAAAAAAGTTTAACATTTCTCTTACTTTCGTACTATATGTGTGGTAAATGAATTATGCTAGGAATCTTGGTAAATTGGACAGTTAGAGGGATCTGACATTATTTGATGATGTTAGCAGTCATTGTATGGTTGATGGTTGAAGTTGTATGGCATTACAGTTTGTATTAGCAATATTTTGAAGACTGAATAATTCTTCAGAGTAGGAATAACATAAAATATTTTGTGAGCATATCAATACTGTACTTGGAATATTTTCAGTTCATGCTCTGTGTACTTAATATTAATGAGTGCTAACTGCTTTTTATCACATTATTTATCATTCTGTCATTTGAGCAACTTTTGTTTGTCTGGATTTGAAGTTAAATATTCAGTCTGGTTCAAGTAGATATGGTGAAGGGAAGATTTATAATTGTTTTCATTATAGGTTAAGAATTATACGTACATTTGATTTATGGTTTAATCTCGTCAAGTGCTAGCCAGCACTTGTCAGTTTCTTTTGTATATAAACAGTCATGTCATAGCTAGCAAGTGTCTCATTTTTTCTCTTATAGAATCAGTAATGTCATAGCTAGCAAGTGTCTCATTTTCTCTTGTATATAAACAGTCATGTCATAGCTAGCAAGTGTCTCAGTTTCTCTTGTATGTAAACAGTCATGTCATAGCTAGCAAGTGTCTCAGGTTCTCTTGTATATAAACAGTCATGTCATAGCTAGCAAGTGTCTCAGGTTCTCTTGTATATAAACAGTCATGTCATAGCTAGCAAGTGTCTCAGTTTCTCTTGTATATAATCAGTCATGTCATAGCTAGCTAGTGTCTCATTTTCTCTTGTATATAAACAGTCATGTCCAAGCTAGAAAGTGTCTCATTTTCTCCTAAAGAATCAGTCATGTCATAGCTAGCAAGTGTCTCATTTTGTCTTAAAGAATCAGTCATGTCGTAGCTAGCAAGTGTCTCATTTTGTCTTAGAGAATCAGTCATGTCATTGCTAGCAAGTGTCTCATTTTGTCTTAAAGAATCAGTCATGTCATAGCTAGCAAGTGTCTCATTTTCTCTTAAAGAATCAGTCATGTCATAGCTAGCAAGTGTCTCATTTTCTCTTATAGAATCAGTTGTGTCATAGCTAGCAAGTGTCTCATTTTCTCTCTTATAGAATCAGTCGTGTCATAGCTAGCAAGTGTCTCATTTTCTCTCTTATAGAATCAGTCGTGTCATAGCTAGCAAGTGTCTCATTTTCTCTCTTATAGAATCAGTCGTGTCATAGCTAGCAAGTGTCTCATTTTCTCTCTTATAGAATCAGTTGCGTCGTAGCTAACATCTCTCTTTCTCTCATACAGGTACAAAGACCAGTAATAGCCAACATGACTTGCTCTCTCTGTTTTTAGTTGTGAAGAGTCACTTACTAATTAGCATATCACTATTTTTTTGAAGTTGTACATATTGAGGGGAGTAACAGCTGACAAATGACTTGTTTTCTCTCATATCACTACAATCAGATAACAGCTAGCAAATGACCATTTTCTTTTATATAGATTCAAGGTCATGTAATAACTGTTACACGAGTATTTTCCTCTTTTATAGAGATTCTAAGTCACATAACAACACTAGACTAAGATTCTGTTTTGAATAGAAACAAGAGTTTAGCAATGGGTAGCACATGTCTTGCATTTACAGTAGAAGATGAAGGGTCAAGTAACGGGTAACACATGATTTGTTTTTCTTTATATAGATAGAAGCCAGTGATCACGGTGAACCAAAACGGTCACAAACTGTTCGTGTTTTGATTGAAGCTGTTGCTGGGCCTAAAAAATCTCCCCATCCTCCAGTCATCAGGAATTCTGAATCATACAATGTAGTAACTGCAAGTGACCCAATACAACAGATGGTGACATTAATTGAAGCAGATGATAAAGATAAAGACAGATTGTGGTTTGCAATTGTTGGTAAGTCTTCTACATGTAGTTTATGGGATAGCTTGAAATCGAGCATTTCCTTACGATGGTTAAGTTTCTTAATTTTGTGACAGTATCAATTAAAATGTGAAATATTTAAAATTTGTGTAAACTAGCTTTGGTGAAATTAAGACTAGGTTCAGCATGGCCAATTGTGTTCAGGCATTTGACTTGTAATCTGAGGGTTGCAGGTTCAAATCCCTGTTGCACCAAACATGCTTGCTCTTTCAGCCATTAGAGGTGTTATAATGTTATGGCCAATCCCACTATTCATTGGTAAAAGAGTAGTCCACGAGTTGGCAGTGGTTGGTGAGAACTAGCTGCCTTCTCTCTAGTCTTACTCTGCTAAATTATGGATGGCTAGCACAGATAGCCATCGAGTAGCTTTGTGCAAAATTAAAACAAAACAAAACAAATGAATTAAGACTAAATAAATTATGATACTGTGTAATTTCTTGTCTGGTGTATTATTACCTTCAAGGCAAGTCATATTTGATAGAATTACTGTTGTAAAAGGCAATTTTAGTTGTTTGTATAATAACTGTGCAATTTGTTGCTAGGTGGAAATGATGATGACAAATTTATGATGAAGAATGATGCTGGTGCAGTTCTCTTAGCAAAGCCTGTGAATGGAGAAGAGCTCAGCCAGTATAGTTTGAATATCAGTGTAACAGATGGAACACACACTGTGTACACAGTGGTTTGTGTTTTTTATTGATTGTTCTTTTTAGAATTTTATTGAAGTATTCAGTTATGAGAAAGTTCTTTTGATGAATGCATTTTAAACTGAAAGATGGGGTCTGTTTTTTGTAGTCTTCTATTTTTCTAGTTCCATTTATTTATTGTCGAAAATTTTCTAATGATATTTTATGCAGTTTTGTGTTTGCTTTCAAACTAAATTTTTTTATTGAGAGTTTAAAGACTCATAAAAATATTTTAAAGATCTGAGATGACAAATGGGCTTTACACTATTGATATTATTGTTTTATATATACAGGTTTTCATGAATGTATTGTAGAAGTGTAAATGGATACACAGTGTATTTCATTGTACTTTAAACCATAGTATATCTTATTTATTGTCCCCTCATAAAGTTCTACATTTGATAACAAATACAACTTAGATACAGTATCTCACTTATGATCAAGTGTTTATCCATGATGTGGTGATTTTCCTTTTTGTGTGTCATATTTACAACTAGTCTAAATATGATTTTGTTCCTGAAAATGTTAATTTATTTGCATAATTAGTAGAACTTCAGACTTTTTTTTTACACAGGTGGGAATATCTTAAATTATTTTTAATTGAAAATACCATGCAAACTACATTTTGTCAAGTTACAGCTGAATAAAATTTTAACAAATTTGTAACATTAATCTATTTCATAGCTTGGGCACTGAAACATAAGCAAGTTTACTTAAAATTGTATGGAGTCTTTGGTTAAGAGAGTCGTGCCTAGAAATATAGTTTTTGTCTCATCCATTTTAATGTTGTTTACTGAAAGGTTTTGATTTTTACTTCTCCAGTATCTTTATTAAAATATCTTAGAAAAAACGGCAAGTAGGTTTATCATCATTACCTGAATGTCTAAATAAGTTAAAAATAGGTTGCTTCAAGTTGTGACAACTGTTGATAACATCAGTTTTTTGTGTCAATCATGAAAATGATATAGAAATGTTTATAAATGTCTCGCAGCGAAAGGTGGACGTGAAATATAGCAATGATCATAGACCAGTTTTTAAGCAGTCTAAGTACACTGTAGCCGTCAACGAGAGTTCCGAACAAGGAACGGAGATTTTGCACGTGTCTGCAGATGATCATGACAAAGCAGAAAAGTTGTTCTACTCCGTTTATAATAGGTAAGAAAAGCAATAATTATGCAGAAAGTACGAGAACTTTATATATGAAAACTTCATTATATTTTCTGTATTCTCATTTGAATATTTGCAGAAAGTAATTATTTTACATTTTTTCACCATTTTTTCGTAAAGTTTGATGTTCTTGCCACCAGCATAACTTAACTTTTAACATGGTGGAGGTGGGAGTAGCTTATTTTTCTTATGTAGTATGGCTTTTCTCTTGTGAGGCCTAGCGTGTCTAGGTGGTTAAGGCACTCAACTCTTAATCCGAGGGTCGTGGGTTTGAGTTCCCTTTACCCCAAACATGCTCGCCCTTTCAGCTGTGGGGGCATTGTAATGATATGGTCAGTCCTACTACTTGTTGGTAAAAGAGTAGCCCAAGAATTTGCAGGTTGAAGGTGATGACTAACTGCCATCCCTCTTGTCTTGTGCTGCAAAATTAGGGACAGCTAGTGCAGATAGCCTTCGTGTAGCTTTGTGCGAAATTCAAAGCAAACCAAACCAAATCTTCTTGTGTAGGTACTGCATAATTCTTAATGAAAGTGTGAACTTAAACACTGACAAGCCGACAGGTACCAACATAACGAAATTTTAAATGATGTTTCATTATCAGTCAGCAACAGACACCTATTGGTTCAAAAAAGTATTCATCTTAAAGGTACAGTACCTAATAGCTCATCCAGGTTAAAATAGACGTCTTGTATGGCTTTGCAAGTTGCTTGAGAGGCGAGAAAGTTTCCAAGTTTCTTGTGATAAAACAATTTGATCATTCACTTATTGATATCTTTGACTTGATGTTTATCCATACTACACGTGTAACATGTGCAGCTTTAAGTGTAACAATGTTTTGACTTTGAAGCCTTTTGTTTCCTTCTGTCTTGGATATCTTGTGTTTCTCAGTCAGGTTGACCGGCAGTGTCCAGCAGCCTAACACCGAGGGCGGTTGGCCCTCCACATATACATTGTGCTTCTGCTTCTAATCTCTGCTAAATTTATTTTTAAAATAATCTGCTTGTATGTGTGTAGAGTAAATTTAACCACCAAATCATAAACAAATAGATATCCAGATATTCAAAGAAAAATATAATATTTGGAGAAAGTTTTTAATAATCGTTTCATCAATCATGGTGCATTACAAGATTTTTGAAGAAGCTTGACTTCTAGTTCTAAATCATGCAATTCTTTTGTCCATGTTTTTTAAACCTCAAAATTATTTATCATAATTCAGCTTTAAAAGCTTTAAGTTGTTCTTCTGAACTCTGAAATATAGTTGTAGGGTTGAAATGATTTGATATCCTTTAATTTTCTAATCTTAATTTGTTTTCTTAAAACAAAAGAAGACAAAGACTTGAATTTTATGTTTATGGTCAAAGATGGAGTTTTAGTGCTTTATATTTTGTATTATTCTTTGAATGTTATAATGGCTAAAAATAACCATTGGATGACAGTTATAAAATTCAAATTCTCAAAATCATTATGTTCACAGTGCTAGTCCTTCAAGCCTTAAACACTTCCACATGGATCCAAAGAAAGGTACATTGTCCATTGCTGAGCCCCTTGACCGTGAAATGAGTCGACACCATATTCTGACCGTTATGGTCAAGGATCGAGGCACTCCTGCTAAACGTAACTTTGCTCGTGTACACATTGATGTGGAAGATCATAATGACCATGCACCTGAGTTTCTCTTCACTCAGTTTGAAGGTCAGGTTTATGAGACAGCTGGTATTGGGACCCCTGTTGTTCAAGTCTTTGCTGTTGATAGTGACAAAGGAAAAAACGCTGACATCAACTTTGCAATTGTTAAAGGTATTCCTATTCCCTGAGTTTTCCCATCTTACTGTTTCGAAAATTGTTAAGGTTCTTAATGTTTTCCACTAGTGCCTACAAAAGATATCTGTGTTAAGTGAACAAAAGATATTACTTGTCGAGATACATTCAGCTAAATCGTTTAATTTTTTATATTTAAGTTTCCTAGTTGTTACAAGTTTTTAAAATCCTATGGTCTTCTTTTTACCTTTTTTTTTTCTCTCTTTCTGTTTATTTTGTACAGGAAATGAAGGAAACAGTTTTGCGATCGACTCCAAACTTGGTATTGTTTCAGTTGCCAAAGCACTCAACCAGGAACTTATGGGAGAGTATTATCTCACTGTAAAAGCGTCTGATGAAGGAGAAATTCCCAAGGAAAGTACAGCAAGTGTTCACATTATTGTGACAATTCCTGACAATTCTGCACCAAAATTTGAAAAGGAAGTGTACGTCACAGAACTGTATGAAAATGACAATCCTGGAACTGTTGTCGTTACTGTAGCAGCCTTCAGCCGATCCATGCTGTATTATGAAATAGTATCAGGAAATAGCGATGCAAAGTTTGCTATTAATCCACATTCTGGCGAACTTCGCACGACTGTGGAACTAGACTACGAAGAAACAAATCTGTATAATTTAACTGTCAACGCAACAAATCTCGTTAGTATGAATGCTAGTACTGTGATAACTATACACGTACTTGACAGAAATGACAATGCTCCAAAGTTTCTGAAGTCTATTTATTATGGTAAAATTAGTGAATCAGTAGAAATTGGAACCTTGGTGTTAACCAATGAAAGTGTTCCCCTGGTGGTCTCTGCGACAGATAAAGACTCTGGATTGAACTCTCATTTGGTTTATAAAATTGTTGAGAAATTACCTCGTACTTACTTCCAAATTGATTCATCCACAGGTTAGTAGCAGAATAAACAGTTACCTCTGCTTAGGGTAAATATTGTGATACACGAAGGAAGTTGACTAAAAATCCTAAGCTCTGAGTCATTTTCTACAACATTGCATAGAAAAACATCTTTGTTGAGTTTGAAGGGGTTCGATCATAATGTTGAAAACACATTATGAAAAATCAGTTTCTTTTAGCAATTACACCTTGTACTTGTCTTAACTGTGGAGCTTTTGATCCAAGTTTTTTGTATGTTATTATAGGGATTTTTTGTAACGACTACTTGTGATTAAGTTTTCACTTTAACAGCTTGTTAAATTAATTTATGGTATATAATTACATGTTGTTAAAAATTATAATAAATCTCTTGTTAATTATTTATTAATAATTCTTTTTTTTATTTTTTTAATATAAGACTTTAGATGCTAAAACCAAAGAAATTAATGTATGTTTCTTGAGGATCACATGTATATGGTTGTGATTGTTACAAAAGTAAGCAAGAATATTTCATGATAGAGAAGTGTACAACTACAGATTTAATTAACTGTTCAGATAATTTTGGTTAGGGCTATAAAATGATTGGATAACTGTAACTTATGACCTGTAGAACACACACACATGTGTACAAATGAAAAATATTTATATATAAAAGTTTAACAGTTAAATACATGTAATTATCACTCAGTTTTATTAGCAATAAATGCTACAAGTTTTGTGTTTTTGTAAAACACTTATAACTCTTTGTTGTTTTGTCACTCTAGGTTCTATAAGTACAGTTCAAACATTGGATCACGAAAAAATAACATATTTTCGATTCACTGTTCAAGTTACAGATAAGGGTAAACCTCGTCTTATCGCTGAAAAAAACGCAGAAGTTTTTATTCTTGTGCTCGATGTTAATGATTCTCCTCCTCAGTTTGAAAAAAACGTGTACGAATGTACCTTGCATTTGCCTACTTACAAAGGTGTAGCTGTAACTGTCGTCAAAGCTCAGGATCCTGATTCAGACACAGGAACAGGAATTAAATACGACATTGTATCTGGTAATCGTGGAGCCAAGTTTGTTATTAACGAGGTCACAGGTCAGATTTTCATAAGGGATCCAGAAAACTTGGAGGACCAGTACGAAATGATTGTAGCAGCTAAAGATGGTGTATTTGAGGCTAGCACCAAAGTTCAAGTGAGAGTAGAAAAGACAAAAGATAGTGGACTGAAGTTTTCCAAGAGTATCTATAGAGCTTCAATTATGGAAAACACGACTGACGTATTAAAAGTTACCATTGTGACCGTTGTTGGAAGTGCCCTGAATGAGCATGTCACTTTCAGTATTCTAAATCCTTCTGGTATGTTCAGGATTGGGAAAACATCAGGGTCAATCCAAACAACTGGCAAGCCTTTTGATCGTGAAACTGAAAACAGTTATACTCTAGTTGTAGAAGCAAGAAGTGCGGCTACTTCTGTGTCACGAGTAGCTCATGTCCTTGTGGAAATAACTGTTCTTGACGTGAATGACAATGCCCCGATCTTTGTTAATCTACCTTATTATTCAGTAGTACCAATTGAAGCCCAGCCTGGAGATTTGATTCGCAAGGTGAGGTACTCTAAGGTGTTTAGTAATACAATTTAAATTTCTGTTAAAGTATTAGATAAATTTAGCTAACTCAGTACACAGTAATGTTCTGTAACTGTGTATTTTTGTGTGTGTGTACACAAGTCTTTCATGCATTGTCATAAATTCTTGTAACTTGCTCATATTTCTACTTTAGAATTTCAGTTATGACACAAAAGGGACTGATACAGATGTTTTTACTAAATCAAAAACGAAACTTAAGTGGCACAAACCAATCTTGTGAATTTTTAAATTTTTGTTCATTTACATTTGTAATTTAGGTATTTAACGTATTAGTAACTAATGCCACCAAAATGTTAGTTCTCCTCGGTCATCTGGGTGAAGAATTGTTCCTACATTTATTCTTCCGAGTGTTGGTGGGTACATTATGGTCGTATAAACTTTACGTGTTGAAGTTAATATGAAAATTCCAATGGTAATAATTCCAAAAACTAGTTGTTTTGTA
This sequence comes from Carcinoscorpius rotundicauda, assembly GCA_011833715.1. Lineage (NCBI taxonomy): Eukaryota > Metazoa > Arthropoda > Merostomata > Xiphosura > Limulidae > Carcinoscorpius > Carcinoscorpius rotundicauda. Next base: position 5,549,328 of record CM022402.1, read on the forward strand.
TGTAGGTGCAAGCCATTGATTTGGATATGGACTTAAATGGGTACATACATTATGAGCTGGTGAAAGGAGAGAAGGATCTCTTTAGCATCGACAGTCGAACAGGAGAAGTTCGGTTACGGCATTACCTTAAACCTCACATAACTGCTTATGATGTCGTTGTAGCAGCTTATGATAACGGTAAGCCTATTTCATTGATGTTCATATTTTTAAGTTTTAAAAATTACGAAGTAAACGTGAACCATTAGCTATAATTATGAGTAATAATTATTTGAGTAATCTATGATGGTAATTAGTTTATAATTATTCGTGTTATTCTTAATCAAATTTATTTGTACATAAATAAGTGTTAATGGAAACATTCATATCATATTTAGAATAATTTGACTTTAAAAATCTTTTTAAGAGTAGAAATATTACAGTTTGAACTTAAAATTTGCATTTTCGAAATTTATCTTCTAGGGACGCCCTCATTACGTAGTGAAGTTGCTGTACCCATTAAGGTCATCAACAGGAACATGCCGACATTTGAAAAACAATTTTACAGAGTTTCAGTACCAGAAAATATGCGACCTAAGTCACCTGTTCTCTCAATCACAGCTGAAAGTCCACAAGGACGCCAGCTGATTTACAGTATTGTTAAAGGAAACGATGACGAAGAATTTGGAGTTGATTTCAACACTGGTATATTTCTAAATGGTTTTTAATTAGTTCACTTAAACTGATTTCAGTTCACTTAGTTTACTCACAGAAAAATGGGTTCAGTTGAAACACTTTGGAGTCGTCCTTTAACACAAGCAAGTGGTCAGTACTTCATGTGGACAGGTTGAAAGTAACACTGAAGTTGCTACAAAAATTTTTTAATGTTAAGCCTTTTCTAAAAACAGTTACACCTAGTTTGATTCTTTATCACCAAGTACGATAATACTAGTAGTGGTTGGATTGAAACAAGACACGGAGGTCATGAAAATCCACATTTTAAATCCATCTTTAAACTATCTGAATATTAAAAATGACTATTTCACAGTATCGGCTGAACAATACCAAATCTTATTGTAGCTGTAAATGTGCCTACATTATTATGAAGTGAAATAGAATTTCTCTATCTTTTTTTTTTTTTAACAAGTTTGCATTTAAGTAAGTGACTTTTCCAGAAAAGCATACAAAACTTATTGTTCAAATTCTTTATTGCTGATGCACAAAAATATAGCTAATAAAAAAAATTCTAAGTGTTATGAATACAAGCATCATTATTTATGTAACCTATCTAGCCATAGTAATAAAGAAAGTTTTAATGTTTCAAAACTATTGAAGGGATAAAATCAAAACTACAAAAACTAAGTTACTTAACTTATTGATTGTGGCTGCTCTTAATACTTGTTCTGTGCCGTAGACGAGATAACTCATCCAAGCCGATCGGTAATGCAGTGCCACGGACGAGTTACTTCGTCTCAGTAATGCCTAACTTCAACGCTAGATATCAGCACCATACATGGATTTGACCTACTTGCAAATTGTTTCACTTTCGATTCAGTGTTTTAAAAAATACTTAATTTTGCTGAAAAAACCTGGCATAGGAGCTGCATTAGCAGATGAAATACTTGGCAGTCAACAGGTTAAAACACCTGATATAGGACTGCAGTAGCAGATGAAATACTTGGCAGTCAACAGGTTAAAAAACCTGATATAGGACTGCAGTAGCAGCTGAAATACTTGGCAGTCAACAGGTTAAAAAACCTGATATAGGACTGCAGTAGCAGATGAAATACTTGGCAGTCAACAGGTTAAAGAAGTTGTGAGCAAGAAATAATGTTAACTGTTTAAGTATCACCTGGTGGAGACTGGTGATTCAGAAGATTCGAATTTTGAAGACTCGTTGAAAATTACGGAAATACAAATGTTAGTGAATATGATGATAATTGGCCATCAACTTGTAGAAAAAAATGTTGTTGCTTATTTCCTTTGTTTTGAAAATTACTCAATTTTGCTGAAAAAACCCGGAATAAGAAATAGCTGAATACTTGACAGTCAACAGGCTAAAATGTACATAATTTTTGCAAGCTATACACTGTAAAAAGGTGTATTCACATTCAGTTGTGGGAACTGGACAGTACCCTCTCAGGTAAACCAGCAGCTAATGGGTTAAAATTTAAATAATTCAGTTTTTGTAGTTTTCACTTTCTCGTTTCAATACTTTTTGTTGTTACCCAGCATGGTCAAGTGGTTAGGGCACTCGACTGACAAACTAAAACCTTTTTGTAACTTTAATACTTTTGCTATTACTGTATTTGGTCACATTACGTATATATTTTAGTGCTATTTGCCTTTATAAAATCATTTTTTTTATTACACTTGTCTTAAAAAGAAAGTACTTGGGGAAACGAGAGAAAATCTCTCCTGTCGAATATGTTAGTGAACTGTTGTTATGATAATCCATGTTACTTGGGGCTTGTGTTTGCTAGTGTTGTTATTGAAACAGTTCCGTCTCAAGCTGTAAGTTTACTCCATTAGCTATTTAAACAAAAATTGTACATTAGAAGTGTTAAACAGAATTACTGACCAATAAATTTTGCATTTGTGAAACAAAATTGCAAAAAATGAGGTCACAGTTTTTGAAAAAATTTATTAGTCTTAGGTGAAATCTTCTTATGTACTTCAAAGATGCAGGTTACCAACTGTTTGTTATCTTCAGTTGTACTGCTTTTTCTATCAAATGTAATATTTAGTTTAGTAAGGTTGACATTTCATCAGTTTTAATAAATAACTTCTATGGTTGTTTTGACAATTAAGTATCTAATTTTGCAATATTTAAAAAAATACCTCATAAATTTTATGCAGCAAAAACTGTAAAATATCTCTTTCAGAATATGTATTTCAAATTAGTTTTATTAGTAACTTACACTGTTTAATTTAATGTTTAATGTTTATTTTGTAATTTTGTGCATGTTTTTGTCATTTAGTTATTACTTATTTCCTTCAACATTAATTTCATCCATCAGTTCGATGCATATTGTTAACAGTTTTAAAACATGTTTTATGTAAACAGTAGTCATTTTAGTTCAATTAAATGGAAGAATTTGTTAAAATTGTGTAATCATCTGTCAAGAAAATTCAGTAAACTTAAAATGAATCAGATATGTGCATTTCACATTAACAGCAGTAATCTTTTTTTATTTTCCATGTGAATTTTATGTTTATTTCTACATGTCTCTTTAAAGCTATTTTTAATTTTTTTTTCTGAACGTAAAATGTTGCAGTTCCTTTCACAGTGTTAATATTTTAATACAAAACCCTAACATCACCATAAAATTTAGTTTTAGTGGGTCAGTTGTTATGAAACTGGGAAAATGTTACTTTAAAATAGAAGTTGAATGTACCCTTGGTTCATTGAGAAAGGTACAATAAATGTTCCAGCTTAATGTTATCTCTTTAAATTCAAAGTATATTTCCTTGTAGCACTTCAGGGTGGTAATATGTTTTGATATAGTGGTAAAGAGTGGTAATATACTTAAATGAGTAACACTTCAAGGTGGTAATATGTTTTGATATGGTGGTAAAGAGTGGTAATATACTTAAATGAGTAACACTTCAAGGTGGTAATATGTTTTGATATAGAACTTCAGAGTGGTAATGCATTTTAATTCGTAGTACGTCAGAATCGTAAAGGATTTCTTTATATGTTTGAAGACGAATGTTTTATTTTTTACATTTGTTTTATAACAGAATCTTAACATTTATTTTCTGTGATTTTTGTTTTTTCTCTATTTTCATTCATTCATTATAAAATGTAGCCCATAATATCTAAATCTAATGGTGAAATGTGCCTTAACATTTACAGCCATTGGCAGCCATGGTACACTTTGGGAAAGCCAGTGAACTAACATACTAGAGTTTTTATTACAAGAAACAAAGTATCCAGTAAACATCTAATACACATACAAACACACATTATCTAAGTTAAACTTCCCCTACACAATATAACATTCACTTTTTCATATCTAAATTACAGAGACATAAAGTGTTGTGTTTTTATCCAAATAGAATCCGATATAGTTTTTGTATATTATACTTGGGAGAGTGTTACATGGACTGGTTTAAGAGAGTCACTTTTAACAAGAGGAAACCCATATGTAAAAATAAATAAATAACACACCTAATTTTCATAATTTATCCTTTTTTTAAGTTTATTTATGATTCATTTACAATTGTTTTCTTTTTTTGGTTCTTATATAGACCCAGGTCATAATAATGGTCCATGTGAGTATAATTCAGAAGCTTTTAATTTATTTCTCATTGTTTAACATTATGTCCCTAGCCTAACATTTTCTGCTTATTACTAACACCAACTTTCTGCTTCACACTAATCTGCTGTCGTCACATTAGTTTAGCATGACTAGTATCTGCTATAGAATGTCACATTAAGGCTATTTTCATTCAAATAAGTACTTGGAGTCCATTGTATTTTGTTTCATTATGTTAGTTTGTGCTTATTGAAATACAAATGTCTGCTTAAAGTACTTTTGAGTTCCAGAAATCAGCACTTTCTGTTTGTCACTGAAAAATGAAACCTTTGGAATTAAACTAATTATTTTTGTCACAGTGTAAAGAAAAAAAATCTCTGAGCAATGGTTTCAGAAAATGTTTGTATTTTGATGTGAATAGAATGTCTTGTACTGAATATTTGGCACATTCTATTGGCCTGCTCACATTCTTACAGTGTTCTTTCTAGCATGGCTGAAGTTGGTAGCATGAGGAAAGAGAATAGAACATGCTTGGTGAATAGATGGCTTTCTTCGAGCATGAGGAGCACTGATAGAGATTGAAGTAGTGTGGCATGTGTGAAATTGACTTGTCTTGAGCACAATTTATTATGTATTTTGTAACTTTGTATAGTTTTTTATTCAAGTTTTTGCTGTTATTATAAGTTTAGTTTTTTGTGTTTTTGATATTTTCAGCAATGACTTTTAGTTTTTTTTATTTTGTTATTGGAAACTTGTATGGTTTCCTTTGTTTTTGAGATGAATTTTAATTCAAATTGTGCTAGAAAACATTTGTTTGCACGCGATTTCAGTTTGAATAATGTTTTAGTCTTTCTTTTTGAGCAGAAAATATCAATGTTTCCTTTTATTATTTTTCAAGGTCAAGCATAACTTAATAGAAAACCAAAAATAAATAATCGCTTTCAAATTACGTAGAGTAATTATTATTTTACAACCAGGCCAAGATATTTTAATTTCTCTTGCATCAACGAGATTTTTTTTTTTATTGATGCGATAGGTGTAGTCTTTGTGGTGGAGGAACTTGACTTTGAGATCCGTCAGCAACACCACATCACCCTGCGAGCCACTGATTCTGTATCTGGAGATTATACAGATGTTTTAGTGGACATCCAGGTTGAAGATGTGAATGACAATGCTCCCATGTTTAGTCAGCCAACCTACAATGGAACAATCTCAGAAGCTACTCCCTTCGGAACATCAGTCCTAAAGGTTTATGCAACTGATAGAGACACAGGACCTAATCAGGATATACAATACAGCATCCTAGGAAATGGTACTGCTTATTTCCATATTGATCCTACAGAAGGCATAGTTTTTATCAAACATTCTCTTGACCATGAAACTCAGCCTACGCATCACTTTGTTGTTATGGCAACAGATGGAGGATCACCATCTCTGAGCTCCACAGCAAATGTCTGGGTTACAGTTTCCGATATGAATGACAACCCTCCATCGTTTGGAAACCCGTCTTATAAATGTGTTCTCAGTGAACATGCTGAACGTGGTCAGTTTGTCATCATGGTGGTTGCATCTGATCCTGACATTACAGACCAACCAAAACTAGCGTATTCTATTGTTGATGGCAACGATCATCAGGCTTTTACAATCAACAATACTACGGGTCGGTATTATTTATGTATAAAAACTTAAGTGGTTTATAATGCTATTATAACTTTTAAAACTTTCTAATCTTAAAGTGGTTATGATATTTTAATTTGAGGAAGTTATTCACCACATTTTCATAATGGCACCTATTCTGTATTTAAGGCAAACGTTGTTGTGTGGACTTGGGTGATTTGTTATATTTGTGATATTTGAAACATTGCCTTTATAGTAATGTAAATTATCTCGAGTCCAAGGTAATAAGGTAAGTTACAGAAATTATCTGTTAATTATACAAGACTGTTAAACATAAGAGTTATTAGTTAGTTTATTTAGTAAACTAATATTTAATGATTATTTAATTTTCATAAGAAGAACGTTAAATGTTAATTATTCTAAATGTAATAGTTAAGACAAGTTGTATGCTGTGTATGCAGTTTGATTGTTGTACTAGGCTTTATTATTATTGTTAACATCATCTTATTCAAAGCTTCCAAGCTTTTCTGGTTTTTTGCGTGATGTTGTTGCCACTAGAAGGCGAGATAGTTCTAAATTTTACTGTGGCATGTTATATATACATGCAAACACAGCAAGTTCAGGAGGATAGAAAAAGTTAGTTAGTGAAAGAAAGTGTGTAGTTGGCTGGAATTTGAATGATTAGCTTTGATGGGTGATTTCTATATTGTGTTACACAGCTGCATTGTAACAACAGATATATAGTAAAAATAATTGGTTTTATCAGTTAGGATATCAGTTACTTTAAGTAACTGAACCTGCCTATATATGCAAATAATTTTTTATATATTTTAACATACCTTTTACTCATTTTCAGTATATTATTTTAAAACAAGTGATTTGTGCTCTGTTTGTTTATTTTTATAATTATCACCAGCAGATTACAGACACCTACTGTAAAATAATCTGCTTCATGTTTTTGATACTGTTAGAGTCTTTGGTTTAAAAATTTCCCATTCTCCAAGTTGGTGGCTGAAAACCTTGAGTAATAAATTTATGAATTAAAACTCCAATAAACCCATAAGAAACTGTTTCTACAAAATATTGAACATTTTGGACATGTCTGAGTAAAGAATCATTGACAATTTCCCCAGTAAAAGATGAAAAATGCCAGAATAATTTTTTCCCACAAAAGTAATGGTATTTGATTTGTTTATCCTTTTCTGTAATGGTTTTGTTTCTTTATACATGATAACAGGAATTTTAAAATTAATGTGTGTTTATCTCTACTTGATTGAAATGTCAAATCTTCCATATTAAGTTTCCAAACCGTAAGTTTTGAAACCTGTTAATTTTTTTCCCTGCAAACATTTCTTACCCATCTTTTTACTTTTTTTATGTTTTATTAGCAGTTGTGCTGATGTGTGTGTGTGTGGATCTTTATTCTGTTTAATCTTTGAATAATGTTAAAATTTTATGTCAACCAGTTAACAACAACATAAATCTTTGTATTCGTGACATTCGCATATAATTTACAAGTTAACACTAATAACCCACTCGCAATAAAATATTACACCATAAAACACGAGAATTTATTTTTTATTGAACTGCCGATAATAATAATAAAAATAATAAAAAAACTTACACTATGTGACAAGGAAACTCAAGAACTTCATATTGGTCAGTTATAATGAACCATCATTTATGTTTTGTGTTCATAATACCAAGAATTTTACTTTGTTCAATCCTTTATAATGAAAACTGATTATTGAAGTATCATATTATTTAACTGGTAATATAAGGTAGACAGTATTTTTTTCACGAAACAATTAAACATTGGTGCACTTTTATATTGCATACATAACTACCCTTTTGTGCCAGATCTCCTGGTGTCAAAGAGTAAGATGTCAGTGGTAAATTTCAGGTTTATACAGCTAAACATCAGGTTTTTCTTCTTGAAGAACATAGGTACAGGATGTTAAATTTTGAAGATGAATTTTGTTTTTTTCCTGTTTCTTTGTCTCAAACATTTGTTACTGTTTAAACTGAGAATATGTTGTTTTTGCAGTAATTTTCACAAAAAAATAATGCAGTCATTCCATGTGATATCTTAATTTGTTATTGACTTTTTCAGGATATCTAAAGAGAAAATTGACTAACTTTTTCTGTTCATGACTTATTCTTTCTAGGTGTGGTGTCACTTCTCAATGCTCATCAGTTCTGGACACAGCCCTCCTATGTTTTGAACATCTCTGTAACGGACGGAGTGTACTCCAGCTATGCTAGGGTTACGGTAGACATACAGAGTGCTAACAGACACACGCCCGTATTTAGTCGAACTAAATATGAAGTTGCCTTGGAAGAGAACTTACCACGTGGCTCCGTGGTAACAACCGTGGCTGCCACAGACAAAGACAGAGGAGTTTATGGTGTTGTTAGATACTACATACAGAGTGAAGAATATTTGAAAACATTCAGCATAGATCCCATTACAGGTAACGTAACACAAAATCAGTATGTTCTGTTTTACCGGTGTCATTAGATGAGTACAAAGGGCAAGCCAGATGTCACAGTGCACTGATTTATGTTTTACCTAAAAATAAGGCATTACTGAGGTTTTTGGGCAGTAAATTTGTTTGTGTAATTTTAACGTGAACAGTAATATCACCCGTTTACTCATGGACAGTTGTACAAAAGAAGTTTCTATGTCTGAAGTAGTGTAACAAAGAAAATTTATATCTGAAAGTAAGCGTAACAGAGATATTAGATTTTGTACCAGTTTTGTAACAAGAGATAATTTGTGGTAGCAATATAACAGAAGCAGTTTGGTTTAGTGTAATAAGCAGAATTAGTTTACTTGTAAACAATGGTGTAGTTGGGGTAGTATATGTGTGTGAACAGTGATGTAGCAGGTGTAGTATATGTGTGTGAACAGTGGTGTAGTAGAGACTGTTTACTTGTGAACAGTGATGTAGCAGGTGTAGTATATGTGTGTGAACAGTGGTGTAGTAGAGACTGTTTACTTGTGAACAGTGATGTAGCAGGTGTAGTATATGTGTGTGAACAGTGGTGTAGTAGAGACTGTTTACTTGTGAACAGTGATGTAGCAGGTGTAGTATATGTGTGTGAACAGTGGTGTAGTAGAGACTGTTTACTTGTGAACAGTGATGTAGCAGGTGTAGTATATGTGTGTGAACAGTGGTGTAGTAGAGACTGTTTACTTGTGAGCAGGGATGTAGCAGGTGTAGTATATGTGTGTGAACAGTGGTGTAGTAGAGACTGTTTACTTGTGAACAGTGATGTAGCAGGGGTAGTATATGTGTGTGAACAATGGTGTAGTAGAGACTGTTTACTTGTGAACAGTGGTGTAGCCGGGGTTAATCACACTTTTTAACAAAGACTATTGTTCCAGGCTTTTAACTCTTCAGATGCTTTCAAGACATTGTTTGGAATCACTGTGCAGTTAAGTTGTTTAGATTTTTCTGGTTATTAATAAGAAGTATGAAGTTAAAGCAGAGTGTATAATAATATTATCTCTGCTGTATCCGTGATGATGAAATTTGATTACGAACAGAGTATTTGAACACTGTATTTTCATTAAATGTTATTTTTTCTTGTATTAACCTGCTTGTTATTTGTAAGTGGCCAAATTATCCTCTTGACCCTAGAGCAGGCCAGGTGACCACAGCAGTAACAGTGGAAGACTATAAAGAAATATTTTGTGAACTACATTGAAGGCTTTTGCCTAATACCAGGCAAGGGTGTAACATACATGGTGGTGATTTAGTCACAATTTATTTATGTTTATTTTTTATGATTTTTTCATCTGTTTTGAGTCTGATGAAAAACTTGATTTATCATCCAAAATTCCTCCAAAACCACCACATTGGTACCTTTGTTGAACGGACGACAACTTTCTGTTGTCGAGACACGAGGGCAGATGAACGCCTTTTTGAAACTCTTTTGTCTTTAAGCCTTGAAGACGAAAGGCGGAAGACTCTCAAAGCATCGCCCTCTTCACTTGTCTCCACAACAGGCAGTTGCCGTCCATTATGCAAAGTTTTATCATGAATACTCTGCCTAAACAATCTATCAAAGAACACATTGGTACCATTTGACGTTTTCAAAGTAGCTTTAATTTTTTGTTTGCATTTTGGCTTATTTTTTAACAGAGTCTTCAGGTTTTCATTCTTACTCAAAGTTTATTTTTAAGTTTTATTTTACACATTCCAGTTTTTGATTTTCCTTTTGTAAACATAGAAAATTAATTCATTTCTGTGTTGTTTTGTTACACGTTAATTTTGTCGTTGTTAATATTTAAAAAGGGTTAGCATTACATCATATTAATGAGGTTCTTAATGGTGAATATTTGATTTCAAAATAAAATTGGTTTTATTTTTTATTAAATTTCATTTGCTGTTTTTTCTTTGAAATTACTTTAATATTTTAGTTTACAATTTTTATATACTTTTATATTATATTGTATTAAATTATATAACATTATATATGTGAATTTTTCTAATATAAATTATATTATTATATTATATTTATATTTTTATATTTTAGTTTACTATTTTTCCACAATCCACTTCATTATGTACAAATAATTTTCTTTTGACAATATTTAATGTACTTCATTCAGGATTAGTGCTTTATTACGTCAATAGTAATATACTTGGTTATATAATGTCTGCTTATGAGAATGATTAATTTACGATTGTTGTCATAAAATGTTTAATTCCTCAAGTAAAGTGTTTTATAGTGCTTTATTGTAAGATTTTTTTTTTCTTCAGTCGTGTCATTACACAGTATTTTTTGTTTTATTTTTTTTATTAACAGGAGAAATCATCACAAAAATGTCATTTGACAGAGAAAAGAAAGATCTCTACGAGATTCCTCTCATGGCCACTGATGTTGGTGGACGAGCAGGTTACAGCACAGTTAGGCTTACCATTACAGACGTAAATGACAATACACCACAATTTTTAGTTGCAGAATATCAAGTTAGCATACATTCAAACATGACTGTAGGCACCACCATTTTGAAAGTAAGCATCAGAGTTTGTTGTTAATGTATGTATAACAATAAAATGTAAATTTTGTATGAAATTAGAAATTCTCTGAAATCACACGTAAATCTTCTTATTTTTTGAACATAAGAGAAAAAGTGAAGTTTCAAGCCCTAGAAACTAAAACTAATTAAGTAACAAATTTTATTATTAAAAATTTAGTGAAAGCAACAAAAATAAAAATGAATATGAAATAAAACTTTCAGAAACTGCAATAAGAAAACTCAGTTGATATTTTTTGTAAGCAGATTTATAAAAGTTTTAAAAACAGTTTTCTCTGAACATAAAATTTCTGATAATATTCTAAAATATGAGGACGTATCAAATACTTCTCTTCATGTGTTGCGTGAGAAAATTTCACGATTGCACTGTACATCAACCATATGTTTTGCAATGTGGGTGGTCTACATCAGCCACGTTATTTATATCTTTATGATGATGGCAATGGCATTATATGTATTTCTGTTTTAAGACATCCTGAAACGTGTGCAATTATGTATCCAAGTGGAAATAATCATAAAAAAACTTACTTCCCCACCTTTATCTATCTATATATATTTATTCATTTAATTATGAGAGAATAAATAGTGAAACAGATACTTGAAAGTTGTGTTTGAAACCCACATATGGTGTTTTTTTCCTTCTTTTATTTTAGTGTTCTTAATCAATATGTTACTATTTATTTCTTGTAATGTTTGCTGTTTTACTTTCTGGTTGTTTTAGATGTTTGAAATTAATGGCCATTATATGAAGAAATATTTCTTAAGCTTCTGGTGAAATTCCTGTTTATGGTTCACTGTTTCCTAATTCAGTAATTTCTAATCATTTATAAAATATTTTCTTATGTATATGTTACACCTTTGACTCCTCTTTGCATCTCGGGTATCCCCTTCTTAATTAAATATATTTTCTTTTTTCTATTGGTTTTAAAACCCTGTATGAAAGGTGTATTTAATGATATGAGTTGACAATTAATCTTTAAAATAATATTGATTTCATATTTAATAAATTTATACATCAATTTCTTGAGAACTATAGAACTTTTATGTACCTTACTGACCAGATTCTAAAATATAGCAGAGTTAATTTTACTTGCGTAGAATAAACGAGTAAGGCTAAAAAAGGCATGTTTTGAAAATTTTAAAAATCATTTTTGTGATGAAAGGTGTGAGATTAGAAGTATTTGTATGGGTGTTTATTACATAATATTATCTCTACTTGTTCTTCGATACACAATTGAAAAAAAATATTTATCAAATGATTCATTTTATTCCACCTTTATGTTGCATGAATAAACATCAGTGCTAATCATCAAAACATTAAAACAGGGATAACAGAAAAACACAATGAAAACACAGTAAAACGTGCACTGAGCATGTTTTGAGAGATGTACAACTTCCTGTCATTACCTCCTTTAGCCTGAAGGCTTATAATGCTAGAAACTTTATAAACATTTGTGCTTAACAAAACAAATGTATGTATTTATGTACGTTCCTTCTGACAGCTAAAAATCATTTTTTCAGTCTTCTCTGAATTTAAAACCTTGTATGAAGCTTTTAATGATTTGATCATGTGCTATAATTTGTGTCAAGAGTGTTATTTTTATGAAGTGTCTCGCCACATCTGAGAAATCTAAATAAACTGTACATTGTACCTCAGTAATTGACTCAAAATAGCAACAAGAAAAGGCTTAACAGAAAGTGAGAGTTTACCACTGAGTTAACACTTCCAGTTAACTTATCAGTTTCCTGCTATCTTAATGTCATTGTTTTAATTTATAAACATTGTTGTCCTCAACAATGAAAGAAATTCATGTTTTTAGGCTTAACGGTGGTATATTAGTGGTTTCAGTTAAGGCATATTGATCTCTCAGTGTATTACATAGTGTTAAACTACTTTGAAATAAAGTTTCCATTTTGAGAAGTTACTTCTACTACTGATTAATTATTTGGATTTCTAATTGAAAGGGTTCTAGGTTTGAATATAATCTGAGCTTAGCCATTGTGTTCTTAAAGCAAGATTCTTTACCGAAAATTTGCTCCAGTTTATCCACCTTAATAGTTGCAGTTACCCAGTGATGCCAAATGTGGGAGTAGGAACATTTTCACCAAGAAAATTAGAAGAACCCAACTAAAAAGAATCATATTTATGTTTTCATTGTATGTGTACTGTAAAGCTACAGTTCAGTGTCAGGCCACATTATCACATTTTCACTTTAGAAAAGATTTTCACTCCATTATTTAATTGCAATATAATATAATGTAGCTGTGAAATCTCAAGATATTAAAAATTTGTAACTTCTAGGTACATGCATTGGATTTGGACTTGGCAGAAGCGGCATCTTTGGAGTACAGTATATATGAAAGAAACGGTTCGGAAATTCAAAAAATGTTTCACATTGCTCATGATCAAGGAGAAATCTACCTTAAAAGTTCTGCTAAGGGACTAGGTTAGTGTATTTTTAGTGCCACTTACAGATGTTATGGTACAAGGTTTATGCATTTTGTAATATCGGTATATTGACATATTAAGTTACTAGACTGATGCAATTTATGATGATGGTAAACCTACTTGAAGTAAAAAAATGTATCTTAAATAGCTGGTATTGGTATTAAAACTTTTATTAAAATAAAGTAGAGAATTACATTTTGACCTTCTTAGGTCATCTACAGGTTAAAAGAGGTTGAAACATTGTTTTCTCCTTTGTTTTAATATAAGTTTTAATACCAATACCAGCCAGGTTGAGACTGACACGCTTTGCAGTTTTAGTGTATAGAGATGCTAAAGCAGTAGTTGTGTGTAATATCAAACTGTGTTTCAACACTTATTTATTTCTTCAGGTGATGTAGAGATACACTACATGGCCAAACGTATGTGAATCATCACGTATATCATCACACCCATAGGTGTTTGTTGAATATCTCATTCCAAAACTATGGACATTAATATGGAGTTGGTCCCCTTTTGCTGCTATAACAGCCTCCACTCTTCTGGGAAGGCTTTTCACTAGATTTTAGAACATGGCTGCAGAGGTTTGCTCCAATTCAGCCACAAGAGCATTAGTGAGGTCGAGCAAGAAAGCCTGGCTCACAGTTAGTATTCCAATTCATCCTACAGGTGTTCGATGGGGCTGAGGTCAGAGGTCTGTGCAGGTCAGTCAAGTTCTTCCATTTCAATCTTGGCAAACCATGTCTTTACAGAGCTTGCTTTGTGCATGGGGGCATTTTCATGCTGAAACAAAAAAGGGCCTTCCCCAAACTGTTACCACAAAGTTGGAAACATACAATTCTTAGGAATGTCATTTTATGCTGTAACATTAAGATTTCTTTTCACTATAACTAAAGAGTCTAGCCTAAACCATGAAAAACAGCTCCATACCATTATGCCTTCTCCACAAAACTTTACAGTTGGCACTATGCATTCAGGCAGGAAGCATTCTCCTGGCATTCATTTCGGCAAACCTATATTTGTCCATTCGACTGCCAGATAGTGAAGCATGATTCATCATTCCAGAGAATGTGTTTCCACTGCTCCAGAGTCCAATGGCAGTGTGCTTTACACCACTCCAGCCAAAGATTGGCATTGTGCATGGTGATTTTAGGTTTGTATGCAGCTGCTCAGCCATGGAAACCCCTTTCAAGAACAGTTCTTGTGTCGATGTTGCTTCTGGAGGCAGCTTGGAACTCAGAAGTAAGTGTTATAACTAGAGACAGACAATTTTTCTGCGCTATGAGCTTTAACACTTGGCAGTCCTGTTTTGTGAGCTTGTGTAGCCTACTGCTTCATGGCTGAGCTGTTGTTGCTCGTAGATGTTTCCACTTCACAATAACAGCACATACAGTTCACCAGGTCAGCCCTAGCAAGGCACAAATTTTATGAACTGACTTGTTAGAAAGGTGGCATTTTACGACAGTGCCACGCTGAAAGTCACTCTTCAGTATGACCCATTCTACTTCCAGTGTTTGTCTATGGAGCTTGTATGGCTGTATGCTTGATTTTATACACCTGTTAGCAATGGGTGTGGCTGAAATAGCCAAACCTACTAATTAGAAGATGTGTCCACATACTTTTGGCCATGTAGTATATAATATTAAAGGTACAGTAGAAAGATCTGAAGTTACTGATTTTGACTTATTACTTAATATGTTTCTCTCCTTTTTTTTTCCCAGAAAATACTGTGTATCAGTTTTTTGTCCGAGCCAAAGACAGAGGATTCCCACCATTACAAACTGAAGTCCCAGTCAGCATCCATGTTAAAGGCCCAAACCAAAAAGCTCCTAGGTTTGACAAGCTCTGTTATGAATTCTTTCTTAATGAAAATTCCGAAATTGGTACAGTAGTTGCAAGTCTAAGTGTAACTTACCCTGAAGAAGTTCTCTACTCTTTTGCCCCTATTAACAAAGATTCAGGGGCTCAGCTTTACTTGTCAGGCTTCAGCATTGATAACCAGGGGCACATCATGCAAGTTGCAGAACTAGACAGAGAAGAAAGAGACACTTACAATCTGACACTCAGGGTGGAATCAAACTCCCAGCACCATTTAGCATCATACGCTGACATTAGCATTATTCTGATGGATGAAAATGACAATGCTCCGATGTTTCAGTCCAGTTCGTTCCAAGTCACAGTTGCAGAGAATGTAGAGGAAGACTATACGGTGACAAGATTCGCAGCACATGATCTTGATATCGCAACTAATGCTAAAGTTGTGTACTCATTTGGTCCAGACACCGAGGATGTTGCTAAAGTCTTTAATCTGGATCCCGTCGAAGGCTGGATTACCGTCAAGTCACTTCTAGACCGGGAAAAAACGCCCTGGTACAACTTCTCTGTTATTGTTCGCGATAGTGGTTCCCCACAACTTTCTTCACAAACGATGGTGCACATAGAAGTAAAAGATTACAATGATAATCCTCCAGTTTTCAGGCGTAATTACTATGAAAGCTCTATATTTGAAAATGCATTGGCAGGAACTATTATCATCATGCTGGACATTGATGACCCAGATGGCGATGTTGGCGATTCCATCCAGTTTTACATAACCGAAGGTAATCCACGAGACGAGCTTCGTATCAGCAGAAACGGTGAGATCTACGTGAACAAGCACCTAGACAGAGAACAGACACCGAGATACAAACTAAAGGTTGTTGGGACTGATGGAAGATTTGTGTCCAGCACCACAGTAGTTATTGAACTATTAGATGCAAATGACAATCCTCCAATTTGTTACATGGTGAGTTGTTACTGTCAAAAACCAAACTTAACAGTATATTATTTAGAAAGTGGATAAACACTAGTTCTGGTCTAACATCTCATCTTTAATATCTTTATCCTAGAGCAAATGTTTTTGATTTATGCTAGTTTAGTAGAGAATTTTCTAAAAAATCTTTCATAAGCTATTCACCAGAGAGACTTAGACCCTGGTAGCTGTATCAAAATAATGTTTTATCATATGCTGTTTGTGAGAAACTTTGAACTTCTGATTCATATGTATATCTTCAAAAGAGGGTTAATTTATTGTTTGAAAATGCCTTATAGAAAATATTGTATAATTATATGATTTGTATGATATATATTTGAATTCACTGTGAATGTATTCTAAAGAATGAACGGGGAACTTGTGTTTATGGGTACGTCAAAAACATTTACGTGTAACAATTCTTGATTTTTCCATGAGTTCAGCAGTACTTGGCTTTACCCTATGGAATAGCGTTGTCTATTTAGTATCAAAGTTTTCAATAAAATTACTACAATTTGTTATTAAAACTATATTGGTTTTTACTGTTAAAGATGGGTACATCTGTTGAAAGGAGCTGTTTAGCTTCAACATTTTGTATTATAAGCATGCTAATAGTCATAAAAAATCACAATAAACTACATACATTTTGTCTCTAAATTATTTTTCATTAATATCAAATTGAGAACATTTATAAATTATATTTTAAAAAGATCTACATTCTAATTTGATTTTTTTTTGTCCACATAGTTGGGTCTGTCAGTTTTGTTCTTCTGCTTTTAACATTTAAAAGCAATACATTAAAATTATTTTGTCATGATTCATTTGTTTTCCAATATGCTTCTCTTTTAAACAGATGTTAGTTTTGGTAAAAGTTTGAAACAGCGGATTGTTACCTTTTTAGGACAGGTTTTCAGTAAATCCATTAGCAGGAATTCAATAAGCTTTTTTCATGCTGTGTATTCTGTATAATACATACCAAGCTCCATGCTATGTATTCTGTATAATACATACCAAGCTCCATGCTACGTATTCAGTATAATCTCTGTATCAAGATTCATGTTGTGTATGACATGTAATTATATACTAAGCCTTCATTGCTTTTGGAAATAATGGGCATCTTTGTAAGCAGCATATTTGTCATTTTATTGTAAATAATTAATTTTGATAATTACTTTAGTCTTCAAAGAACTTATAATGCTCCTAACTTGTTCAAATTATCGTACAGACAATTGAAGTTACTTCAAAATATAATAAAACCACATAAAAAGTGTCTTAACTATTGCCAAGAAGGTAATTATGTCACTCACAAAAGCCAGTCGTGATTTTAGTTTATGAGATATTTTAGAAGTTATGAAGACATAGTAATAAAAGTTTAAGTGTTTTCTCATGGAACGTTTCTTAAATCTGATCATTTTTGGTTTTACTAAGCCTAACTTAATGAATCATAGCTATAGATTTGCAGTTTTTGGAATAGCATTTCAGTATTAATACTGGAGCTATTTTAATTGCCTGTCATTATTTAATTGGTAACAAATAAAGTGATTCAGTGAAACATTCAATCAGTGATACTCAGACTAAACATTCATCAAGCAATTCATTCAGGTAATACAGTCGATTAAAATTTGTAGAAATAAAAGAGAGATAACATTTTCTTTTGATTACATAAATAAATTTTGTGTGAAAGAAATTATTACATTTTCTTTTTACAGTCAAAATACACAGAACTTGTATCAGAGAGTATTGAACCCAAAACTTACATCTTGACTGTAGAAGCAACAGATAAGGATGAGAAAAGGAATGCTCGACTCCATTATTACTTGACCGGAGAGGGGGCTGATGACTTTCACATCAATCCAGTAGGGGGTGTGTTATTAATCCAACATTCATTCTTTTAACATCTTATCCACCTATTGTTATGTCAGATGGAAAAGAAATAAAAACCTATTTTCTGTGTTGAAATTTTCTATTTTGAGTTCTGACCACCAGCCAATTTCTTCATATTGTATATTGATACAGATGCTGTAAGTCTGTGGTTCCTACACTTAACCCTAACAAGATTTTTCAGCCAAGAGCATATTTCTGATGAGGAATATTAAAGAGTGGTTTATGTTGTCAACAAGTTAACAAAATTATTAATTCAAGGTTGTTTCTGATATTTAAGTTGTGGATACTGCTCTAGTGTAAAATTGGAATTCTTCTTGTAATGCTTTTAAAAGGTTTCCACACCCAATAAAAAGCCTTCGTGTCTTCCTGAGACGAAGTGTGAACATCACAGATTTTGAACCACAACTCAGTATTGTTTAAGTTCTGAGTTTATGCTTTGTAAATTATTCATATCTACTTAAGAGTATTATACGTGAAAATACTAAAGTTAACAAACAGTTAATCGTAGACTTTATGTAGATGTTAGTGCTTATTTCTGGGTATGGTGTTTAAAAATTTTTCTTTAGTGCTGTTCATTTATATTATCTTAGATATGTTGAAAAAGTTAATCCATAAAGGTTCAGAGATATTTTATATTATATTTTGTATTCAGAGATATTTTATATTATATTTTATATTCAGAGATATTTTATGTTTGAAATGAATAGTTAAATAATTATTAAACATTTGTTTATTTTAGTGATTGAAATATTTTTAAAGGAAAGTTTATTCTTTTCTAGATTAAAGAAAAAAGATTCAAAGCAATTTTAAAATGATATTCAGGAGATTACATATTAAAATTTTGGGTAACTGCTGATGTTCATAATGTTTCAAAAAGTAATAAGTGGTTTTAGTATTTATAGTTTCTATCAAAACTAAACCTTGATACCAAACAGGATTTTTGAGGACAGAAAAGCCACTGGACAGAGAACGCCAGTCTCGTTACCATCTTGTGGCTCACGTTCAAGATAAAGACAAACCTGAGTGGGAATGCACTAGTGTTGTCGAAATACTTCTCAGCGACGTCAACGACAACCCTCCGGAATTTACATCAAGTGTTTACACTGTAACAGTCCCCGAGGATTCTAAAGTTGGAACGTTGATCACTAAAGTCCATGCCACAGATAAAGACTTGGGTAAATATTATATATTGTATATTTACACTAAACGAGTCCTACAAGTTTCTGTAGTTTTAGATGTTTTAGTCTTTTTTATCCGTATATTGTATAAATATTTGTATATCATAGTAAACATTACACGATTCATTTGAAATTAAAAATAAAGGAACAAATTTTTACCTCAAACATGTCTTTATTATTTACCATTTGTTTAGCATAGGTTTTTATTTTTTAAATTTGATTTAATTGTATCACAGTGTTTGACTTTTCATGACAGTAGCAGAATACTTCTCTACGATATAAAAATTCAGTAGCTCCCCAGTGGAACAGTTATATGTCAGTGGACTTGCACTGTTATACACTGTGTTTTGATACCTGTGGTGGGCAGAGCACAGATGGCCCTTTGTGTAGCTTTATCCTTAATAACAAACAACATCATGTATATGTATACACACACACACACACACTCGTACAACTCCATGTTTTTTTGTCAAACTTGTGAACTCATCATATTTGGAATTTATGTATATGTGAAGCTATTTTAAATAACACCTAAGTTGTCATAAATTAACTGAAAATATAACACTACCTCCTAAGCAGATGTATATAGTACTGTTTGTGACAGAATTACTAGGACTTAAATTAACATTTTTTCTCAACCCACAAATTTTCTATCTTGCTTACAGGAGTAAATCGTAAGATTAGTTACTCCCTTGTTGATTCTGTAAATGGGAACTTCACCATTAACAATCAGACCGGCATTGTCCGCCTCCACAGACCTTTAGATCGTGAGAAGGTAGCATTTTACAACTTGACGGTACAGTGTAACGACCACGGTACTCCACAGCTCTCCTCCATTGCTACCATTCTGGTTAGGGTTCAAGACATTAATGATAATCCACCAGAGTTTGCTAGTAACTTCTATCATGCTAATGTCTCGGAGAGTGACGAAGCTGGTACAGAACTTCTCCGTGTTCTCGCAAGAAGCAAGGACACTGGCGTCAATGCTGAGATCAGTTATTCTATTGTCAGTGGAAATGATTTTGGCAGGTTTACCATTCATCCAAAGTCAGGTGAGAGACATGAGAAAACAAACTTATTTGTTCATCAGTCATTTTATTTATACTTAACAACAAAAGGTAAAAATAGTAAAGAGAATAATTAGTTACCTTAAAACTGAATAGAGAGAAATTTATTCAGACATTGTTCTGTTTAATGCAGTTTCTTTCTATTGAAAAATTAATAAATATACGTGCCACTGTTGTAAGTCTCTAACAAACAAATTCAGCATTCTAAAACAAGCAAGCATTATTGATGTATAAAAGACTGGATGAAAATGTCGGGGGACACAGTTTACCACTTAAATGGTTGTTGATTTTTGCGAGTAAACTTTAATTTCAGCACACATACTTGAAAGTTATTACGTGATTAGTAACAAATGCATGAAATCAATTGTAGGAAATTATGCTGACTTAGATGGTGTATATAGAATTTACTTTTAATGTTTGCTGTTTGTTGTTAGTTCTAGAAATATTTCATTAACAATTTAATTAATTGTATTTACTCTTCATCAGTAATTCTCGTGTCTTTGGGTTGTTTCGTAGGTGTCATTTCTGTTGCAAAAAGTTTAGATTACGAAGATGTGAAAGATTATTTCCTAACCATTGAAGCCAAAGACGGAGGAACTCCACCGCTGAATAACCATGCTACAGTGAACATATCTGTTAGTGATGCTAATGACAACCCCCCAGTTTTCAACCAGCCATCTTACAGAGTTGTTATTCCTGAAGATGCATCTCCAGGGGATAAAATTATACAGGTTTGACCAGAAGTTCACCATTGTAGTAGATGTTTTAAGAAAGTAATGAAGTATGTTGTTTTTGGGTTTTTTTTATATGTAAATAACACTGTGGTTTTGAACTTTTGTCTCATAATCAAAAATCCATTGTGCTTTTTAAGATGAGGCTAGGCATTCGTTCTCTTGTATATTCTTTGAAACATGCAGAACTGTAAAAAAGTGTTAGGACAAAGTCGAAAGTTAGACTTCAGGCTACTTACAAAGAACAATGGAAGGTAAATCGTAGGAGAAATGTCTGAATTTCATTACTCTTCATATTTAATACAACAGAAACTCAGTGTTTAATCTCAGCAAACAGTTACTATGTTGTTTGTCCTTCTTTTGTTTTAGTAACTGCAGATGGTCTTCTGGGCTTTACATATTTAATCAAAGTGTCCTTTGAGACTTTACTCGAAATGTTTGTAATACACTTCCATAAAGTTTTTTTTTGGAAGTAGTTTTGATTTATTACATCAGATTTACTCAGTTGGGTTGAGACTGGGGCTCTGTGGGGCATCATTTGGATGACTCCAGCAGCCTCTTTCTTAGTTAAGTCATTTCTGTACAGACTGGATGAGTTTTTGGGGTCATTATCTTCTTGGCAGTAGAAACCTTTACTAATAATACACAAACCATGGGGTATACCATGATGGGTCAATATCTTAATGGTACTTGTGCTGGTTTATCACTCCATTTATTTGGTAAATATCTCCTATCATTTCAGCAGAAAAACATTCCGAAACCATCATGCAGTTGCACTCTAGCTTTGCGACAGGTGCTATGCTATATATTTCCAGCTTGGTCTCATCTGCCCATAATATCCTTTAACAATGATCAACAATGCAGCTGTTGTACAATTTAGTTAATATTGATATATCAACAATATCTGAAGATCAAAGTAAAGATTTTAAACTGCTACACAACCAAATATTCCATTCTCTTTGAGTCTTCAGTGTTTCAGGTATTGTTCTAACATGTTTAATAAAAGTGCCCTTTGGGATTTTACTCCAAATGTCTCTCATACATTCCCATAAAGTTTCTGTGGAAGTAACTTTTGATTTGTCAAATTTTGATGTATCAAATCCCAGACTTACCCAACTGGGTTGATATCCAAGCCCTGTGTGACCATTACATCATTTAACTAACTCCAACAGCTTGTTTTCTCAGTTTAGTAATTTCTGCATAGGTTGGATGAGTTTTTTGGGTCACTCATCTTCTTGGTAGTAGAAAACTTTACTGGTAATACACAAACCACTGGGTATACCACGACGGATCAGTATCCATCGATTTTATAAATGCACCCTCAAACCCTCACACTGCCTCCCCCACACTTCATAGTAGGTGCTATACATTTAGGTGAGTATCTTTTACTGGGTACACAGCCTAAGAATTGAACTAAAAGTTCCAAACTTGGATTCATCTGTCCATAACACCCTTTTACAATCATCAACAGTCTAGTTTTTAGCAAATTTCAGTCTCCTGATAATATTTGGAGGTCAAAGTAAAGGCTTTTTTTAACTGCTGTATCACCAAATATTCCATTCTCATTGGGTCTTCTTAATAGTGTAGATCTTGCTTTTTGCTATAATTTGGTACCTTGTCATTTATCTCGTGCTTAAGATCAGTAGCTGTCTTCCTTCTGTTCTTAAGGCTACATAAACAAAGATACTTAACATCAGTATCATTCAGTTTAGGTGTTCTACATCTTCCTTTTCCTGTTTCAAATTCACCAGTCTCAGTCTCATGATCTGGGGTATACTTGACAGTATTTGGGAAACATTTCGAGTCTGCAGTAATTTGTTGGAGTGTCCAGCCAGCATCACATAAATCTTTTATGTAAACCCTTTGCCCTTCTGACAATTCTGTATGTTTCATGGACTGTGGCATAACAACAAAACTTAATATATAGTGTTAAACACTGTTTTTATCAAAGTTGATTTATGGAGTGCTATTAAATTGATAGTATATACTGGTACAATATGCTAGGTTCTTGCAAGCTTATTTCTAAGTAGTTAAGACACTGTGTGGGGTACCATACAATTTCATCAGTATGATTCTTTCAAGAAGAATCCTTATGACATACCCTTCGTACCAGTATATGGGAATTCTAAAGAATGATAAGTGTTCTCACCTTGGATTAGTTAATTGTTAACTGGAACCAGTGAGGCATTACTATAGTGTCGGAATTTATATTCTGTAATGGAATGTAAGAATTAGTCTCTGAAATGGAAAAACAAGACCAAATATTCCCTTATCCTGACAGTTTTGCATCGTATTATAGTAATAAATGTAAATAAATACCAAAAAAAAACTGGTATTTTTTACCCAAGCTATGTCAGAAAATATATAGAAAATTAATGTTTATGAAAGAACATGGAAAGAGATTTCAGTTTTTAAAGTAGCTTGTTTAATTTCTGTATTAATTAATATGGTGTAGTGTTCCTATGGCTCATCTATATAGAAGGTCTCCTGTTGGAAATCATTAAAAATGTTTTTTCCTAAAGGCATTTAACAAGTTTTTTGTTCATTCACGTATGAAAGAAAAGAAGATTCAATACAATTTCATTCAGGAACCATTTGTCATTATAGTGTTATTAATATTTATTCACTACCTTGTGAAATACCTTACAAGTGATGCAGAATATTCAAACTTGATTAAAACAAAACAAGTTTAACAACAATCACGTGTTACAAAGTAATAACCTCATTATGAACTTTATCTTAAAGTTATAATAAAACTTCTTCGCAAACAATATTCGTAGTTTGTGTTCCATCTACCAACAAATAAAAATCCCACTCTTGAACACCCTACATCTCAGCGACTGTGAGAAAAACATGGTTGTATAAGAAACAATCCAACAACTTTCACACTTTGGATCTCCTCAGAATATTCAACATTGTCTAAAGTGTTACCTGCCAAGGTTGTTTGAGATTGACTCAGTAGGCTGGGAGTGATTAACCAACTAGATTTACAAAATAGAAGTAGGGTTAAGTTCAATTTTGACACCCTTAGGACATTCTCCATAGGTTGTAGTGTCTAGATCCATGTTTTGTTTGAGATTGGGCCACTAGATGGCGAAAGGGTGCAAATAAACACACGTTTTGTCTTTGTCTATATGGATGACTTTACTGTATTTCGTTAAGGTGATACAAAACTAGAATTAGAGCATGGTACAGAAGGTTGAGGTACGATTATTGTTTACGTGTCTAAATCAAGTAAATAAATTAAAAAATAAAAATAATTTGCACAAATATTGCATTAATTTGGTGCTTCTTACATGTGTGTATTTAGTGTGTTTTTTTTTATGAAATTCTGTTTACTTCCATACAGAATATTTCTTAATCGTGCTATCTCCACAGGTTAAAGCTAGCGATATTGACAGCTTTCCAAACTCCAGATTGTCCTTTTTTATTATTGGAGGTGACAAACATGGACAATTCAAAATGAAGAAGGAAGACGGTTATATTATTTTGGCTGCCCCACTGGACAGGGAGTCGGTGAGAGCTTATTTACAAAGAATTTTGTGCTGAAACTTTATTTTTAACATCTGTTAAATTATCATAAAAACAGCATTTCACGCAAGGTAGAACAAATAGCATATTAGGTTGCTGTGTGATAAATTCTCTTGTACTATAAGTGTCTTTCCTCACACATTTCTTAAGGTTTCTACTTACGTTTTGGAAGTGGAATGTAAGGACAGTGGAACTCCTTCCTTGTCTACAATTGTTCTGGTTAACATTGAGGTCTCTGATGTCAATGATAACCCACCTGTCTTCTCTCAAGCAAACTATACAGCCATTGTTCAGGTAAATTCATAGGGTATATATCATATTTACAAAACTAAGTTGGCAAGCTATAACTATGTATATATATTAGTTCAGGTAATTTTATACAATAAGTATCATACTTACCAAATTAAGTTGACAATCTGCACCCATTGTTCGTGTGATTTTGTACAATAAATATCATAATTGTAAAGCCAGATTTTCATTATTGTGAACCTTGTAATGCAATGTTATTATTGTGTTGTATAGAAAATGGTTTGTTTTAGTGTTTTATTCACAAAAAATGTGAAATGTTCTAAATGTTTTTGAGTGTACGTGTTGTTTGATTCAATTGAACTCTATTTCTTTATCATCAAATTTACAGATGGAGATATTATTACTTGGTTCACTTAGGATAACTCGGGTTTAGAGTGTGCTGTACTAGCAGATGGAGATATTATTACTTGGTTCACTTAGGATAACTCTGGTTTAGAGTGTGCTGTACTAGCAGATGGAGATATTATTACTGGTTCACTTAGGATAAATCGGGTTTAGAGTGTGCTGTACTAGCAGATGTCTGTTAAATCGTGATGAAGTACTGAACCTCTAAATGCTTAAGAAGTCAGTAAAATTAAAACTATTTTAAAAATCTTGTCTTTTTGTGGTTCAGCAGTAAGCTTGAAGGTCAGTGATGTCGAGAAACCCACTTGTTGAGAATTTTATTTGCAAAAACGGCTTGTTTGGGTTGAGAAAATATTTTAAATAGAAGAGCGAACAACGTTTCGACCCTCTTCGGTCATCGTCAGGTTCACAAAGAAAGAGGTAACTGACCGAAAGCTGACCACATGTTTGGAAGAGGTTGTGTAACTGAGTGTTGCAATGTAGAGGGTGGGGTTAGATGTTTAAATATATAATTTTATCTATAATATTAATATTATATAATAAATTATATATTCAAACATCTAATATTAATATTATATAATAAATAATATAATAAATTATGTGGTCAGCTTTCGGTCAGTTACCTCTTTCTTTGTAAACCTGACGATGACCGAAGAAGGTCGAAACGTTGTTCGCTCTTCTATTTAAAATGTTTTCTCAACCCAAACGAGCCGTTTTTGCATATAAGCTTGAAGGTGTATTTTCAAGACATCTGATATGGATATTAGCACTTTAATCAAAATAAAGTACAGAACAATGTTTCAACCTCTCTTTGAAGGTTGAAACGTTGACTTAAGAAGGCTTATAATTTTGAATTTGAGCTTTAGTTCTTTTGCTATACATAGTGCAAATGGCCTTTGTACAGCTCTTTGCTTATTTGAAAAACAAAAACTGCGTAAAATCACCTCTCCTGAATAAATAATTTACACATCTACCTGTTTCTCTCTTAGCATAACATTAGATAAATCAAAGCTCTGTTAGCTGGTTTAACCTTCTTTTGTTAATGTTGCATATTACACATTTCTACCTCATATCAAGTGCTAAAAACTCATCTGGTTTCATGAATGACAATCATGAAGGGAAAACTGGATGTTCGTGCCAATAAAGCAAAATTTCCATGATAAGAAACAGGTTGCAACTGATAGACAAATGAGTTAATGTTTTTCGTTTTACATTATAATTTTAAAGTAAACTTATATTTTCTGTAAACTTGTTTATTTGTTGTATTGTTTACAAAGCTACTTGAAGACTAGCTGCATTATTTGTTTCTAGTTTAGAAGTGACACATTAGATGGAGAGTAGTTAGTCAATACTACCTGTAGCCAATTGTTTGACTAATTTTTACCAATGAATTGTGGAATTGATGGTTAAATTATAACCCCCACAGCCAGAAGGGCCAGCTTGTTCAGTGTTGGGATTCAAACCTATGATTAACAGTTTGAGTTCAGGTTATGTCGAACTTGAACATTCTGATAGCTGGTTAAACAATACTCATATGTATGTAACTGTATGATTAAATTTGTTTATTGTTTTAAAGTGTATAGACTGAAACAGAAAATAGATGTAGCTGAGAATTTATCTAACTTCCTTTTTCTGTGATCATTAAATGATGTCACCTTTTAAAATTTAACATTTTAAACTGTAGTCTTGTCACTGTAAATATTGCCTGTATCAAACAATGTGTTTTATAAACATTTTTTTCCCTCTTTGCTTCTTTAACCAGCTTGATAAATTGGAAACAGTGGTAAGTATGGGTGTTCTATGTGTTAAATTAGCTTGTTATGCAGTGAGAAAAAATTTTCATGTAATTGTGGTTGCTGTTACAGCGTATTTACTAAGTAGACAGTATCTACGAATTGCCATAAGGCCGAGACCGTAGCAGTGGTTTGTAGGAATACTGAAAACTGTAACAATTAATTAAAAATGTTCTGCTAATTGGAGAATTAATGTGATGTGTTGTAAGAAGGACTAATTGTATGCTTATGTGTACGTACGTGTTGATATGTTTTTGTGTTATTTGTTGTGAAGTACTAATGATGGATATGTGTTATTAATACACGTGTTTGTATTGCACATCTTTGGTAAAGGGTAATTTGTAAATTAAGTAGAAGCAGGTGAGTAGAAATCTGTTCCATAATATTTACTTTCTTCTTAAGGTGCCATTGCCTGTATGCAGAGCTGTTTTCAAAGCTTGTTTTATGTTCTGCTACAGATTTGGGGCCGAGTTCTTTCTTTGGAATTAAAAAAGCTTTGGTGAAGTTATTTTGGTATTAGCAACAACTTGATTTTATTTAACTTCAACGCAGGAAACTGGTTTATTTTTGTTTTATTTGTCATATGATTTGTTTTTACCAATTGAGCGGGTTGTGCATCTCAAAGAATGTACTAATATATTTATTTTCTATTAAAATTTAATTATTGTTTTATTCCTCTTTAAAATTAGTTATTTTACACACTATCCATTAGGAAGGAAAACAGCGTGGATTTACCATTCTGAAATTTTCAGTCACTGATGTTGATTCTCCTCCAAATACAACCCCTTTTACATTTGACATTGTCTCTGGAAATGAGGACAAGTCTTTCCGGCTGGTCCAGCAAGATGCTTCTTTACGGACAGCCACTTTGTTCAACCATAAATTTAAGAATGAATACCTTCTCCACATCAGGGTTTCAGATGGAGGCGTACCACCACAGAGCAGCAACACATGGGTTGTAATTCACATCATTGAAGAAAGCCAGTTCCCTCCAGTGGTAAACTCTTTGAAAGTGTCTGTGAGCTCTTATCTAGATGAATTTCCTGGAGGTGTCATGGGACGAGTCCATGCCACAGACAGTGATCCATATGACAAGTTGATCTACGATATCATGTCGCCCCACAAACATTTGTTTAAGATCGATCCTGAAGACGGTACGTTGGTTGCTTATGAAGGCTTGGATTCAGGAAGCTACAATATTACTGTAAGTGTCAGTGATGGAAAGTTTAATACGTATGCAACTGCATTGGTAGACGTCTCTGTGGTGATGGAAGAGGCGGTGAAGAACAGTGTAGGTATCAGTCTAGATGATGTCACTCCTGAAGATTTTCTTCTCACCTACAAGAAGGGTTTTCTTAGGGCAGTAAGAAACATTTTAAATGTTCGAATCCAAGATGTGACAATTATCAGCATGCAGCCATCCTCAGATGGGTCTGTCAGAAGTCGCAGAAGCGCACGACAGGATCTAGACATCTTGTTTGCAATAAAAAAGGGTGCTCAAGGATTTTATTCACCAAACACAGTTTTGAAGAAATTGAAAGAACAGAAGGAATCATTTGAATCAACCATTGGACTGATGGTTGTAAAGGTAAGATTAAAAAAAAAAAATTCATTGTCTCTACATATACAGTGCATTGACTTCTTTTTCTTAGGATAAAATTTAGCGAGTCTAGTAAACTTGGCATAGCATATTGACTGCTTTTATGATAGTGTAAGTCAGAGGAAATATCGGACTTTCAAATCAATAGAATTTATCTTTATTATCAAAGAATAGTATAAAGGGTTCAGTACTTAACTTTTGTTTTCTGAGGAATATGGTTATGGTATATTTATAGGACTTTTTTATGATTGAGTTACTCATAACTGTTACAGACTTCAGTAAGTTATATACTTAACTACCAAACCACTGTTCAGTAGTTCTGGGTTCACGATTTGAGTTGCTTTTAAGTTTAAATAACTGACCAGAAAACTTTGGTAAAGTCCCTAATTTTCTGAGTAAAATGATGTAGATAACTCCAGCGGTAATTATTGGATTGATTGAAGTATTGCTGTGTGTTTCATTAGAGGTTTTTTTAATCAGTAAATCCTCGAATCCAGAAGCAATTCAGTGCACGAATAGCTAATAGAACTGGCTATGTAATGAACCTGCCAAACAAATTCAGACACTATTGTATACTGTTTTTTAATATATTTGTTAGATTTCTTTAAGAATTTTTTTCTTATATATTTGAAAGAAACTTGATTTAGAAAAGAAGCGTTTAAAACATAACCAACGTTAATAACAAACAGCCTTAGTGTAAAGGTTTTGATGATTTTGGATTACATTAGAACATTTGTGAACAAACTGTTTTCAGGTTACAGAAGACAGGTGCACTGAAAACCATTGTGATCATGGAGAATGTGTGGACAGAGTTATATTAGACAAAATCCATGCCATTAGCATCACAACTGACTCTTTGAGTTATGTATCTCCCCAGCATTATAGAAAACTTGAATGTCACTGTGACCCTGGTTATGGAGGTATGTCTATATCCACTGATCTTTCAAAGCATCTGTCAGAATGGTTATCTTTACATTAGTGTAAACTACATATCGCTTAATCAAGATAAAGCAGGTAAACAGAGTAGAGATTGTTTTAATTGTATTACTGTGAGTTGTATGTAAAACAGGAAAGGAGAGTAGAGATTGTTTTAATTGTATTACTGTGAGTTGTATGTAAAACAGGTAAGCAGAGTAGAGATTGTTTTAATTGTATTACTGTGAGTTGTATGTAAAACAGGAAAGGAGAGTAGAGATTGTTTTAATTGTATTACTGTGAGTTGTATGTAAAACAGGAAAGGAGAGTAGAGATTGTTTTAATTGTATTACTGTGAGTTGTATGTCAAACAGGAAAGGAGAGTAGAGATTGTTTTAATTGTATTACTGTGAGTTGTATGTCAAACAGGAAAGCAGAGTAGAGATTGTTTTAATTGTATTACTGTGAGTTGTATGTCAAACAGGAAAGCAGAGTAGAGATTGTTTTAATTGTATTACTGTGAGTTGTATGTCAAACAGGAAAGCAGAGTAGAGATTGTTTTAATTGTATTACTGTGAGTTGTATGTAAAATAGGAAAGGAGAGTAGAGATTGTTTTAATTGTATTACTGTGAGTTGTATGTCAAACAGGAAAGCAGAGTAGAGATTGTTTTAATTGTATTACTGTGAGTTGTATGTAAAATAGGAAAGGAGAGTAGAGATTGTTTTAATTGTATTACTGTGAGTTGTATGTAAAACAGGAAAGGAGAGTAGAGATTGTTTTAATTGTATTACTGTGAGTTGTATGTAAAATAGGAAAGGAGAGTAGAGATTGTTTTAATTGTATTACTGTGAGTTGTATGTAAAACAGGAAAGGAGAGTAGAGATTGTTTTAATTGTATTACTGTGAGTTGTATGTCAAACAGGAAAGCAGAGTAGAGATTGTTTTAATTGTATTACTGTGAGTTGTATGTCGAACAGGAAAGCAGAGTAGAGATTGTTTTAATTGTATTACTGTGAGTTTTATGAGAGAGTTTTGTCATTAAAATGTTTTTTTCCATTTTGTGGTAGATTTCTCCATTGATAAAAACAGACTAACATCTTATTAAAATAACTGTTTTCTGAATCAATTTATGTTCCAGATTTAACGTTTTTTCATCCATTTCAGGTTAAGAACTTTCAGTTGAGAAGTCAGAAAGAGCTTATCTGTCTCAACCTAACATAAAATTTTGAGATCCAAGTTACTGTTTTTGTACACAACAAATCTGACTTCATATGCTATTCATATCCATGTCTCACTCTTTATAACTCATAGTGATTGCTTCTCAGTGTTAAACAGAAGTATAACATAATTGTAAATGTAGCTTACATACTAGTCTTTCAAAAGTGGAAAAAATCAGCTTTTCTGGGAAGGTCTCACAAGACTTTAACCACGTGTTCTCCTTTGTGGCTGTATCAACCATTATTATTATATTTAGTTATGACTGTTGTATTTTGTATTTTTTACCCAGGGTCATGAGGTACAATCTTTGGAGGATTGTTTATTTAATTTCAAGCAATAAATAATTTTTGTTCTAATTAAGAATTTATGTAACTTATTTTTTGTATTTCAGTTACTAAATACTGTAAATATATTGTTGTGTATGTTATTTCTAGTTCATCGTTATGTTATATTTTATAAAAGTTTTCCATCTTGTTTGTTAAAACTTATTCTAAAGGAGTAATAAAAGTGATGCACTCTGTTAAATTATACTCTATTGAATGTTGACAATCAAATGCATTGCTTTAAATTGATGGATAACTGTTGTTTTGTTCAGAATTTTCATTATCTTGAAAGTTAAATATCATATTTCACCAGAAGACCTGATAATAAGGAAAATGTGTGCTGAATTGAAATAGAATAATAAATCCAGTTTTCATAAAATAAGAAAAATTTGAGTATGTTATATTAAAACCATTATTTGTAAATTCATTTTGTCCAGTCATCTCAGTTTAGGTGTTTCTCAACCGCTGGTCCATGGACCTGCAACAGTCAGTTATGACAACCACTTTGACGATCCGTGAGGTTTCTCAAAAACAAAAAATCTTTGAGAATATTCACATATAAATCATGAGTGTTATTTTTTCTTCCATTATAGTTATTCTCAACAGTTTAAAGACGTAGTGAGCCAGGCCCTGAGATTAGATTGGTTGAGAAATGCTGTTTTATCTAATGGCAGTAGGCCTGCAGCATAGTTTTCATTGCAAAAGATTCTCTCGTAAGGCTGTATTGTCCAAATCTGTATGATCTCAGCATCTTATTATTTTCACATCAGAAGTGATCCGTTCTCAGTGGTATCACATAATTTATAAAATGCCACAATGTAGATATGATATTTACCATTTCACTGTAACTTTATTTCAGGTGTAATTGTCGCATGAGTTATTTATTCAATGTTGCTTTGATGTAATATCCCTGATCGTCTGAACAAATAAGCAGTGACTTCTGAAACTAAAATGCTCTTTGTTGGTAAGGGTAAAAGAACACAGCACCACAACACTTTTTGTTGTTTTTTTTTTCGACCAGGAGAACGCTGTGATCGGGAAGTGAACGAATGTGCTCGTAGACCATGTCCACAGTATCGTATTTGTACACCAGATGGCTCTCCATTGGGTTACACCTGCAGGTGTCCAGAGGGAAAAATGGGAACCTTTTGTGATCTGGAAAAAGGGATTCCTTGTCAAGGTCTTGCCTGTTACGAAGGTCAGTAAGATATGTTACTTATCAAGTATAATTTCAATCAATCTGGTATCGAGACATTCTTTTGACAGCTGGGACTTTTTGAAAATACATTTAATGAAGACAGGCATATTTGAAATATTTGTGAGAAGCTTAACGTGACCAAATAATGTTAATGTATGGGCCTCAAAGGATTGTTTTGGTTAGTGGTAAAAAAATAATATCTTGGTTAATTTTTATCACGTTTTCAATTTACCTTAGCATTTTTTGTACTTACTATGCAAACATTTAATGTTCAGTGTTATGTCTATAATGTAAGAGCAGACCTTTTTAAGAAGTCAGATAATATTTTTTTAAACAATTCAATTAGATTACAGTTTTTGTAACCAGAATGGTAATTATCAATCAACATTTTGGGTTTTCTCAAAGCATGTAACTAATAATTCAAGAAGGTCAGATGCTCTTGGTTTTCATTAAACATTTTTCTAGAAAATATTTTATACGTGAAGTTGTATTTTAGTACAATAACGTAAAAGGTTCAAGTTTATCAGGCTGCATGAACTTGCTGGACTCTGTGTCCACAAGTGAGGTTCAAAATGCCCATTCTATGATCTCTCACAGACTGCCATTCAATATATCATTATTTATTATTGAATATTCATTTTACCCAAAATTCAGTAAAGTTAGTAACAGTAAATACTGGACACTGTACACAGGGATGCTGATAAACTGTAGATATGCCTTTTTGGACACTCTAGAGGTCATACAATGGATAAAACTTTTTATTCTTCACACAGACACCAGCTCCAAATTGTCATAGTTTGAGTCGAACTGACGTCGGCAACTTTCAGATATATCTTGAGTCCAAGTAGTTTAGTAACACTTCTGATTTTGTGTTACACGTACCTTTATGTTTGCCTTAAACTGCACAACATTTCATGGAATTATATGCAACGTCTTTTCTCCAATATAGGAAAGTACACTGGACTTATTCCAGACACATTTAATATAAAGATAGATCCAGAAGTTGAGGTCCTGCTTAAGTCATTACTACGTGACTATCATTTTAGCATACAGAACCAGAACTTGATAATTTCTCAGTCCATATGATTGTACTTGTTTACTCTACATTAATATGAATCAGACAGAAACAAAACAGGATTGCTTTTATCATTTATTTATATTTTGTGACAATACATCTCTTCTGTCACACGTGATTGGTTATTGATGTTGTTCTTTATATTTGAAGCATTGCTTTAAAATATTTTGTGATTTATTCTTTTTGTTACATAAGATTTATTATAAATTTCTAAGAAAAATGCCTTTTCTAGATTTTAATATAATTGCATAAATTTATTAAGTGTACATCAGAAAGTTTATATAAAAATATCTCTTTAAAAATGAAGATCACTGAATTTTGAACATTTTCTGTTGTTTAAACAGGTGAAATTTTGTGGTCTTATGAGTAAATACTTAACAAAATGATGGCAGTTTATGTATTGTATATTTAAATCTTTTAAACATACTTTTTACTTATCTGTTGTATATTAAAAAAAAACATTCAATAACATTTTTTCAAACGTTTAAATGAAAATTAAGAGCTAAAAGACATTTTCTAATGGCAAAAAATATTTTGATAAAATGTCATTGTTTTTTATTAGATTTCTTCAGAGTGTTGTACAGTAGCATGGACTTTTGTTGGAAATGTTTTTGAAGTTTTTTTCAAAGACAATTTGCATATGAACTAACGAAACCTGTAGTTTAGTTGGTGTATTCATCATTTGAAAACAATAACTTTTACTGGAATACTCGTATGACTATCAAAAATGTCTTTTACGTTGTTCTGTTGCTAAACACACAATTTCATATCTTGAGTGTTTGTTGAATGCTTTATATTTTTCCAAGTTTCATAAAATTTACAAATGTGTGTATGTGTGTAAGACCTGAAGTACTTAGATATTAACTTCTTATACTTGTAAAATATTTACTTTTTTTTTTTCACAGAAAAGCATCCACTTTTCTTCAGTGGAAAAAGCTATGCTCATTACGAACTAAACATTCTCATTAATCGACACTTAAGCGTGGTTTTACGGATAAGAACAAAATTGGCAACTGGAAATCTGATGTATGCTGCTGGAATGAGAGATTACAGTATACTTGAGGTACGAAATCTTTTTTTAATTATTCAGTAACCTTTCTAACAGTGTTTTGTTTAGATTATTTGTTATAAATACAATAATCTTATGACTTTGTAAGATCTGTAACTAAAATAAAAGTATCAAAGTTTGTATTCTAATCGAACTTTATTGAAATACATAGAAAGTAAAAGTTAAAGTTTGTGGAGAAATCTGAAGTCAACAAAGCCAATAGAAACAAAACGACACTTTTTTTTCTGTCAGCAGGTGGAGCCACTTTTCATTGTATTAATTTTTAAGGTGGGGGTGAACCAAATTTTTCTTATCATTTAACAACTTGCTAAATCTAACATGTTTGAGGGTTCATAGTAGATTTTATTAATTTTTATACATTATTACTGGACGTATCAAAATGTCTCAGCAGTAGAACTTGAAGAATATTAAAATACAGTACTCAAGAAACTTCCGTGAGCATAACGTGGCAAAATGATTTGGTGCTCTGTGTGGAGTATAAACGTTGAATTTGAGCCTTTTAAGAAGTTATTTCCTGTATGTGGTTTTGGTTTATTCATGTTAAGTGATCCTCAAGTGAATGAAGTTAATCTCATGTTACCTGGGGTCAGAAAAGTCGCTTTGATGACTATCTTTTTCTACTTGTGTATTGTTTTTATGTTCTTCATTTTTAGTTTTACTGTTTCTATGATTGTAAATACTATAAAACAAACCTACATATTGAACTAGCTTAAGATATAAAAAGATGTTACTAATTATATTATACTTGTAAATAAAAACCAAAGTGATTGATTTAAAAAATGTTTAAAAAATATATATATATAAAGAAATAAACAAACAGCTTATTCTTGTTTCATGTAACTTTGAAGATATTTTTCAGACAGATGCTTTTATGCAGTACGTGTTTTCTTTATTTCACAGATGGTAGATGGTTTCATCCAGTACCGATTTGATTTAGGCAGTGGTGAAGGAATGCTTCAGGTACCAGATATAAGAGTGAACGACGGATTGTGGCATGAGGTAAAGTTAGACAGACACGACAATACGGCAGAAGTTTTTGTTGATGGTCAGTTTAGAATGTCGGGGAAGGCCCCAGGCGTGCACGAACTGCTAAACTTGGAAGGAAATGATATCTATTTTGGAGGTGAGGTACACACATTGACACTTGATGATGTAAGAATGGGCTTCATTGGATGTATGGACGACATTCAGGTGGCAGGAATGCCTGTTCCTCTTGTCTCTTCAATGAGCAGTTCTGTTGCTACATTAAGAAGGTAGGAGTAAAATTGTTTTAAAAGCCTTCAGGATAAAGCAGAAATAACTGTGTTGTAATTCGAAAACTTATTTTTTCTAATGAGCACACAAGTCACTACAATTAAAAATTGTAGTTTATTTTTCTGAAAGGAATATTTTTTTATGTAAAATAACAGAAACCCTTGACTAGTGTCAATGTAAAATTATCAAAAGTTTTTAAACCATGGCTTGTCTTAAGGATAAGCCAGCTTCGATTCTGTACAAGGCCACAATATATTCCACTTCATTTAAGCTGTGGGTGTGCATCATAAAAGTGACAATCAATCCTTTTCTGTGGACGGTAGGGTGCATTGACCAGCTGTTTTCCTCTGGTCAGTAGTTCAAAATTAAGAAGAGTGGAAGATAATCTTAGCATTTTTGCCTTAAATACAAAAATAAGAATGTTTAAGTTAACTAATAATGAGAAAAATATTTTAACAGTATCACAGTTTTCTGATGACAAAAAATCCATAAATTAAGACTGATAACACATGTTGTTTTGATGTTGTAGGTTTTTTCGTGTGGAATATTTCTGTGGTGCTTTGATGGACCCAGGAGTTTGTGGTAGTCAGCCTTGTCTCAATGGTGGAACGTGTAAGGATTTGGGACAGCTATTTTCTTGCCAATGTCCACATCGTTTCTCAGGGCCTCGTTGTGAGTTTGACAGCAATCCTTGTGCCTCAAATCCTTGTCTCTATGGTGGCACCTGCTACAATAATAACAATGATTTTCGATGTGAATGCACACCAGGTCTCACTGGGAAACGATGTAGTTATGGACGTTACTGTAACCCTAATCCTTGCCAGAACGGTGGCATATGCGAGGAAGGTGTTTCTGGACCTAGTTGCAAGTGTCACGGTTTCCATGGCAACTTCTGTGAGTTTGACATAGATGAGTGTCAAACAACACCTTGTGCTGTGGGTTCAACATGCATTAACTTCCAGGGAAGCTTTCGATGTCACTGTCAACCAAACATGACTGGACCTCTTTGTACAGAGTCTCGTTTTACCACCTCTATTACATCAACTAGCATGAACATCACCAAAGAAGAAATCATTGGTATTGCTGTAGTGCTAACTTTTATTATCATTGCTGTCATAATAATTGTCTGCTGCTGTCGCATCTACCACCGTAAACGACATCGAAGGCCCCAGAACAATGCCACACAGGAAGACTCAGCCAGTGAAATCATGTTGAAGAATGCAGTAGATAAGGACAACTTCAACAGAATGAGTAAAGTGAGCAACTTGGAAGTAACGCCGTTCATGAGGCCTGCAATACCTCCACGCCCTGCTTCTTACACCCCTAGCACTCAAGAATCTCTGAGTACGATGAATAACTTCGACACAGTTCGTAGCTATGGCAGTGCTGCCGATGACTTGGAGAGCATCCCTCGCTACAGTAATGAATTGCTGCAGAACATCAACAAGCCAATTGTCAGTGTAGCACCTACTCTGTCTCCTCCACCACCATCCAACTCTGCATCTGACTCTGATTCCATTGTCAAAGAAGGATGGGAACATGACAAGGAGAGATCCAAAGACAAAATGTATCAGAACAAAATTCAAAATGGTGAATGCGCATTTATTAGTTCATGTTTCTTGTAATATCCTTTCAAATTAAGATAAGGAAAAATTGTTTTCATGTTATACATAAAGAGAGACAAAATTATAAGTAAAAATGTGTAATATGTTCTTAGTTAAGTGCTGTAACAAACGTTTATATTAAATTAACCCTTTAAGCACGGGTCGACATGCTTGCCGTCTCCTCGGCCAGGGAAGGATGTTTATGCAACAAAAATAAGGTAACTCTGTGCATTCCTCACAAAGTCTCATAAGATTTTGTTACAGTTTGTGTCTTGTGCACAAAACAGACGTTATTCTAATTAAGTTTATCTAATAAAAATGTTATTGATTTAGAGTAGTTATTTGCAATTAGTATTAACGTAGTTTGAGTTAAAGAAGATTTTTATAATCTTGTAGCTGCCATGTCTCATTTGCATTAACTCAAGAATCTCCTAAATGAATATCACAAGTTTTTGACAGATTTTTTTTATTTTACCTTTTCCTTTTCTCTGCCACGTTACTGATGCTAGATTTTTTATTTTACCTTTTCCTTTTCTCTGCCACATTACTGATGCTAGATTTTTTATTTTACCTTTTCCTTTTCTCTGCCACATTACTGATGCTAGATTTTTTATTTTACCTTTTCCTTTTCTCTGCCACATTACCGATGCTAGATTTTTTATTTTACCTTTTCCTTTTCTCTGCCACATTACTGATGCTAGATTTTTTATTTTACCTTTTCCTTTTCTCTGCCACCTTACTGATGCTAGATTTTTTATTTTACCTTTTCCTTTTCTCTGCCACATTACTGATGCTAGATTTTTTATTTTACCTTTTCCTTTTCTCTGCCACATTACCGATGCTAGATTTTTTATTTTACCTTTTCCTTTTCTCTGCACGTACTGATGCTAGATTTTTTATTTTACCTTTTCCTTTTCTCTGCCACTTTACTGATGCTAGATATTTTATTTTACCTTT
Organism: Carcinoscorpius rotundicauda; assembly: GCA_011833715.1. Lineage (NCBI taxonomy): Eukaryota > Metazoa > Arthropoda > Merostomata > Xiphosura > Limulidae > Carcinoscorpius > Carcinoscorpius rotundicauda. The sequence goes on from CM022402.1 coordinate 5,587,523, forward strand.
CCTTTTCTCTGCCACCTTACTGATGCTAGATTTTTATTTACCTTTTCCTTTTCTCTGCCACGTTACTGATGCTAGATATTTTATTTTACCTTTTCCTTTTCTCTGCCACCTTACTGATGCTAGATATTTTATTTTACCTTTTCCTTTTCTCTGCCACCTTACTGATGCTAGATTTTTTATTTTACCTTTTCCTTTTCTCTGCCACATTACTGATGCTAGATTTTTTATTTTACCTTTTCCTTTTCTCTGCACATTACTGATGCTAGATTTTTATTTTACCTTTTCCTTTTCTCTGCCACATTACCGATGCTAGATTTTTTATTTTACCTTTTCCTTTTCTCTGCCACATTACTGATGCTAGATTTTTTATTTTACCTTTTCCTTTTCTCTGCCACCTTACTGATGCTAGATTTTTTATTTTACCTTTTCCTTTTCTCTGCCACATTACTGATGCTAGATTTTTTATTTTACCTTTTCCTTTTCTCTGCCACATTACCGATGCTAGATTTTTTATTTTACCTTTTCCTTTTCTCTGCCACGTTACTGATGCTAGATTTTTTATTTTACCTTTTCCTTTTCTCTGCCACGTTACTGATGCTAGATATTTTATTTTACCTTTTCCTTTTCTCTGCCACCTTACTGATGCTAGATTTTTTATTTTACCTTTTCCTTTTCTCTGCCACGTTACTGATGCTAGATATTTTATTTTACCTTTTCCTTTTCTCTGCCACGTTACTGATGCTAGATATTTTATTTTACCTTTTCCTTTTCTCTGCCACATTACTGATGCTAGATATTTTATTTTACCTTTTCCTTTTCTCTGCCACGTTACTGATGCTAGATATTTTATTTTACCTTTTCCTTTTCTCTGCCACCTTACTGATGCTAGATTTTTTATTTTACCTTTTCCTTTTCTCTGCCACATTACTGGTGCTCTTATTGTCAACATACGCTGCAATGAAATAATTAAAATTAGGACACGAGAAAAAATTACATAGTTTTTAACTTTTCATAGAATGTTTTAAAAGATTTTGATTTAATTAGATTTCCAGTTTCAGATATTTTCCTTTTCATGTATAGTTAAATTTTAACATGTTATTTACCTTTCTTGTCCTTTACAACCACATCGTGATGACTCTGGCAGACGTGCACGACCATTCCAGAAAATTTCTTACGTCGTGTAATATCTTAAGCTTTGAGAAATGATGCAAAGGATTATGTACATTAAAAAAAAATTTAAACCTTTAACTTATATATATTAAAACATAACTAATACCTAACCAACTGAAATATTAAAGAAAGACATAAATACAATGTAAGTGTATCTCTGATAACAAGTTACTTAGGAGAGAAACAATCATAAATGTTATAGTGAAATAACAAGCCTAATACCACAGTCAGTTACATGTACTTCGTGACAACAAATGCACGACAGTTTCAAAATAACTTTGTTAGGTTATAGTGTAAAAATGAGCTCTTTCTAATGATTTTATGGGTGTATGTAACATCTCCTTGTAGACCGTAAAGCTCAAACAAATATATTCAAGGTCAATATAACAACTGTCAGGAGTTGACAGATTTTTTTACTTGTTTCAACTGCACTCATTTCGGGAACTTCGAAATGTGCGAGTCAAAAGGTTATGTAAGCATTTTATTTTTGAGACATTTAGAGTAATACCATTTTATTACTGAAGATATGGAGAATTTTCGTAGCTCATTGGTCTCGTAACAATACGTGAAGTTTCAAGTAGTTTTTAGCAATTTTTTTAAAATAAAAAGACTTAAATTTAGATAAGCTAAAACTTTAAATCATGATGTATACTACAATTTAACTCAATTAAATTGATAGTTGAGGTGTCTAATTAAGGAATACCTATAGTGTAAGGGTTAGTATAGAAAGAAAATTAGTAATAAGTAATTACCGAATAACAACTAGAAACAGATAGTAGAACTATTGGATTTTTTGTGCAATGAGACTTGTAAAATGCACTTGTTTTTCTAACTGTTTTCATTTCTATGAGAACACTATTTATCATTACCTCTTGGTCAAAACAAACTACCTACATAAATCAGGTTTTAAAAAGTTAACCCTTTTCTTCTTTTTATCAACCCTTCTATTGTTGTGGATGCATTGATTTATTAGTACCAGTTGGGTACATTTGCTATTAGAAATATCCAGCATTGTTTAATATATAATCCTTCTAATAAAAAAATATAAATTTATGATTGACTCTTTTTGGTGTTGCTAATCAGATGATTTAATTTTTTAGTGGTGAGTTCAATGATATTTTGTCTTGAGTTTCGACATGATAAGCCAAATAGGAAGCAGGTGATAATGAGGTATTAGAAAAACCAATACATACCCTTCATCTGTAACAAATATCATTTAAATATAAATGTTTTCTCCTATATTCCCTAACTTTTTCATTCTAGAATAATTTAAGGTCTTATGTTGCACATATAAATATATATATGTGTAGATAAATATTTGTCTCTTATCATCCAACCCCTCTGAGTTCTGGTACTGAATGAAAGGCTCTTATGCAGTGACTTGTAGTTGACAAAAGATCTAAAATGCTATTTTTAGACACCTCTGATTTCAGAACAATAACAAATGCATCAGGGGAAGCATTTGCAGTTTGCAAAAGAAACTGTGTTATTGAACTTTTAAGCTTAGCAAGCAACGGCTCACAAGAATGTGTGATCAGAAATGCTATTATGAATGTTCTTTCCAAAACTTGTTAAGTCAGTATAAATAAATTATTTCTTTCATGTTGTTATGTTAGTCGTACACATAACATCTATTTTTTCTCTCTTTACAACTGTTACATCAATCACGAAAAAGTATGAAAGAACTTGACTACTTTCTATGTATAAATCAGAATGCAACTGATAAGTTTTCTCTGTTTTTGAGAGATAGATAAATATACTAAATATACATTTCTATTAACCATTTAGCTCCTTTTGCTGCTGTGAGTATTTCATTAATATCTTCTAAGTTGTTGTTTTTTTGTATTCTTCCCAAATGGATGCTGTGGTCATCATTGGTTCCCTTTTTGTATCAACAGACCTGAAACCTCAAAAGGTTGTGTCTCTTCCCCCACTTCCCATGGTCAATCCAGTTATACCATCTAGAGGTCCTTCAAGTCTTGGAGTCCCTTCAGAACTAAGTTCAGTGGATGATCTGTCTGGTGAGCTAATCTTACTTAAATAACGGAGGTTTTTGTCTTGAGTTTGACGAACTTAATTGCCTGTTTTTTATGTGTTTTGTAATACAGAAGGCTTTATGTGAAGCAGTTATTGAACTCTCATTATTCAAATTCTTCTTGTTACTTATTAAATTTGAACATTACAGTTGTGCATATAATGCCTGTATGTTTATTTTGTTACATTTGGTATTATCACCATGAAAATATATATCGTTAACCCTTGATGATTTTGTCACTACTAAGGTCTATACTTCATATTGCATTCACGATAATTGAGTTCTGATATTGAAACTGATAATGAATGGTTAAAAAGAAATTGAAAAAACACATTTCTTATCTAAAGTTTATTTTATGTTTAATGTGTTTTTAAAATTTATAAATTTTTGCAGCACAGTTAAGGTGTTTAATTACCTTCTTGTACAGAAGATCCAAGTTTAAAGACATTTATAAAGTATTGGGTATACAGACATGCTAACAGACAAAATTTCAACTTAGTCCATATTTTGTATACCAGTGAAAAATAAAAAAGGATGGACCTGGCATGGCCTGGTGGTTAGGGTGTTGAACTCTCAACCTAAGGGTCAAGAGTTCAAATCCCTGTCACTGAACATTCTCATCTTTTATGACTACCACCTGGGTGTAAAAATTTTTGACTTAGAAAACTACCAGCCAACCTCGAACTAGATGGAATCAATGTCGTTATAAAGAAGAAAGTAAATAAAAAGTGGTACTAATTACATGTGTAATGAAAAGAATGGTAATGGTGCCGAGCAAACCCCTTACCATGGTAGTTTTAGTTATTGAAATATGGTTCTCATCTCATTACTTTGTATTATCATTTCTTTGTAGCACTGGCAAAGATTTACCTGCTATTGAAAGAACAAGAAAGCCTTTTGATCAGGGGAAATTCTAACTTAAAAGTGTTATGTTCCCATTACAGAAGACACTTTAACTGGAATACAAAGTGTGTGAACTGTATAAACTATTCCATTCTAAGAAGGCTACATACTTTTGAAGTACAACATGGCTTCTAAAGCCTACAGTATTATTCTCTCTGAAGGAGTCTAACAAAATAAGATGTGTAATTTTAGTAGAGTATTTCTTTAGGTTATTGTCGGGTGTTATTTAGGGTTTTCACTACTACATATCAGATGTTTTTTTAAACATTGTTTCTTAATATTTCGGTTTCTATTCTTTTAATAAAGCATTGCCTATTGTTATTCTTGTATATTCTGGAGATGTTTTATGTACTTTAGTAGAAGTATTGGTTATTATTCTACATTTAGCATTTCATTAGAACAGGTCTTCAGATGTAATGTTCAGGGTAGAACTGTAAGGTCTGTGTTACAAAAGAACTTTAAATGTAGATTAAGTTATGTAGAACTAAAAGTAATGACTTAATAAAGTTAATGGTTATGTATTTAATTGATTTCCAACCTTCAAATTTCTTACTCCATGTAGTACCATTTAGTGCCAGTAGGGTTCAGATGTAGAGAAACTTTGTTTTGTATCTTTATGGAACTGATTAAGGAAATTTAGTGTAAAATATACCCAGGACTACACAGTTACAGTTAGTGGAATATTCACGTTTACATTTTTCTTACCTTACTATGGATCCAGTAACCCAGCATTTCCCCAACTGTGAGACAAAGTCCCCTCCAGGGACATGAAGAAATTTGGAAGATATTGCATTTTCTTAAGTTATCAACAAATATACAAGTCTCACACTTATTCTTTAGAGTAGAAGGGCATGAGAATGCTGCTGTAACAAACAGTGTTACGGATCTAGAATTAGCTTTAAAAAATGTGAATAAAAATGCCAGTGGAGTCCATCTGGACCCCACTAGTAATTTTAGAATCATTCTGTCATAATTTCATTTTCCTGGAATACCAGGTAATATATCTTTCATTATTCTAGTTAGACTAAAAAATATTTTAATGCGAGTTATTGTGTTAACTATAATAATTTATTAAAGACAACAAACTATAGACAATAACTAATTTTGGCTGTGGATATAGGGCTTAAAGTCCGAATGCAATATAAACGGTCCAGTATTTGGGGTACTGGTGTACCAAGATCCAACTAGAATATGGTGTAAGGCTTAAAATCTTAGCATAATATGGTTTTACGTGTCAGGGTTAACATTTCTGTGTAGTACAACCTAGCTAGGACTCATTCTAATTTGTATTATTTTGCATCAAATCTCAGAATGGTATACTGTACTTGTCTCTAATTTAGCATGGATAATATCATTATTTGGGTTTGATATAACTTGAAAAATACTATAAATTTAGTGCAGTTAGAATGTGACTTATTTGTTATGATCAAGGATGGTACGAGTTTTGGGTAAACAAAAACTTGAAAAGTTTGTAGTTACACAAGTATTATAATAATTATCTACCAATGTAGTAAAAGATTCAAACTTAAAGTTGTTTTAGCTTGTATTATATATTGAATTTCAGTTGAACAAGTGGGACAAAGTCCTCATCAGTCTTCAGTCACGCCACTCCCTCCCCCACGTCTTTGTCCGTAGCGGGGTAAGCATTTCCTACCCCTGTCTTGTGGGGTGGACAAAACAAGTTTGGCCCCAGACATCTTACTAACAGAATGTTTCACTTAGGGAACCTTGTTAGCTTTGCAGTTGGAAATGGTGTATGAATTAATTTATGTCAAGAAAACCCAAAAAATGCTCACCCTCTAAAGATAAGAAAAGTAGTGTTGTTGGCAAGGCTGAGGTAATTCTGTACAGCTTAGCATGAGTTTGCTGTGGTTTTGTTAACTATGTAATGCTTGAATTTTTTTGTTTTGGGGGGGAGAATGAAAAGACTCACTCATACGAGTAGTAGTGTAAGATTTACTAAGTATTTCAGTTGCTCTTGTGGTATTTTGAAAGTCTGTTGAGTTATTCCTCTGTTACGAGACACTTCACAGAACTTATACAGAATTGCTAATAGGTTTTCAAACATTTTTTTAACATACCAGCCTTTGTGAACTGGTTGTAATTATGACTTTTTTGTTTTTCAATATTTTAAGCAATATAAAAAAACCAATATAATGCCAGGTTTGTCTCTCATGACCTCTTTGTGGTTTGACAGTATTTGAATAAAAGTTAATTACATACAAGTTATAAAATAATGTACATGGTCATGACATGCCTATTAAAACTATTGAAGTGTCTTTTGAATTCCTGTTTTTAACTAGTAAGTTAAAAAAGAGTGAAGATACTAGAACATCCGAATCAATCTTTGTTCTTGATTACATCTGAACAGTAGAATTAAACGAAGCACAAACTTCCACAAGATCTTTTGTGCTCGATGTTGTTTTTTTATTATTAGCATACTGTATATAAATCACGGCTTTGAATAAGAGTTAATTGCGTGATACTGTTATCACATAAATATGACCCCGATATGTATGATGTCAACGTTTTTCAACTTTTTTTTTGAAGTTTGTGAATTCATTATTTTAAAAACTAAATCAGTATGTTTGTTGCATTATTACCAAGTTTGCTCACGAGGATATAAACTTACAATGTTCTTAAGTGTTTCCATAGCATGAACACGAAATGTTAATGTACTTATAAGTAGAAAACTTCTGCAAGATTTGCTGAAAATGCTGCCACATTAAATTATAGTTTGCTGTTACATTATCATTAGCTCTCGGGTAAAGGATCTACAGAATGCACTTTATGTTCTGTTTTTCTTGGTTTATTCTGAAACTGCATCTAATTATATAATTTCTTGGACCTGGTGGTGGTTTTATGACTCTCCTATTTCTGTGTAGTTATTTTACTGTTTGAAGTAGGTTTTGGACTACTAACTATAGTTCTGTTCCCTCCAGACCGTCCAGGGGAGAAGAGAGCCAAGGATCCGAAAGAAGGTAGAGGTTTTCAAAAAAAAGCTTTTTCAGTATGGACGACATTGCGTTAAAATTAATTCTTTAACCTAGACTTCACAGCAGAGCACAGCTGCATGAATGTGTAGAGTCTAGCAGTGTTTTCTTCCTCTGTCGGATTATGAATATCTTTCTTCCCTATCAGACTCGATCTTTTATCTTTCATCACTGATAACTTGGCAATGTAACCCAGCACCAATCTTACTCTTTCACTAACATCTTCAATATTAACGAATAAAGTGTATATATGTGTTATATGTATAGTTTGTTCTTTCTCTGTAATGGTGTCTTTGAACAAGATATCCTAAGCACTAAATGTTTTATGGCTGCTAGTATAAAGGAAGCTGACTTTTGTATTTGATACAACAAAAACAACTTGCCAAAACATGCGATGTTTCATGACAAACAGTTATTTGCATTTTGTCAACTGTTAAATAAGCTTTGGAATACTGTTCACAAATCTCAAAATGAAATTAGTTCCAAATCAAGACAAACGTTATTCAAAAGTGACAAAGATAAACAGTAGTTTCCGAACAGAGCATGAATTTTCCAAAAGTTATAAAGATATGTCTTTGTTTTTCAACATTTGTTTCCCAAACTTTCAAATGATCATAAGCAACTCTGACCTTTTATGTTTTGTTATTTTCCAAACTTTTAGACGCTCGTTAGTATTCTATATATTTTTGAATATTATAAACTATTGAGTCATTGTGACTAATAAAGACAGATTTTTATCCATGCAGTGGTAGATTTAGGTAGAGTAGCTAGCCACCCTCCCTAAATCAGCCATTACTATGACATACATTTATGATATTTCTGTTTAATAACAATTTGATAACACACATTTTAGGTTTTTTTCATTATTTCAAGTGATATTACATTGATAAAATCAGTCGACCAACGAGATTAAAAATGGTGAATATTTCATTAAATGAAAAATTATGTCTTAGGATTTTTCTGTTTTCAGTGACTAAACCTTTGCTACTGTTCCATTTAAACAAAGAACTTTTGAAATGTGGCACTTTTACAAACTGTGTGAACAGTAGATCCTAAACAGTTGCAGTAGCCAGATTTCTTTAGCTTGTAGGGCTTAAGCCTAATTAGCTGCAATGTTCTGCATGTTTTTGCACCTAGTGTTACACAGTTTTGTCGTGTTTTTAACTTTAATTATCATTTAAGTAGTTCAGTTGCACTATTAAATGAATAGTTTTGTGATATTTTTGGAAGCTATAAATGGAATTTGTGAACTTTAAGTAAGCAGTATTATAATTTCGACTTCTTTTTATGATTTAAAAAGAGAGGACAAGTTAAATTGCTTTGTTTTTGATGCTTTAGTAAAACTTTAATTTGCTTAAATTTTTTTTTTCTAATGACATTCAGTTTTATTCTGTTTCATGTAGAGAAACCGTAAAATTCAAAATGGATTATGATCTCCAAGTATTCAATATTTTGCAAGATTTCTGTTCTCAGAATGAAGAGTAATCATTCGTGGACTTGAAATTCTAGTGACTCACAACTTTTCTTAAAATTCTACCCAAGCGTTTTGGTAGACACTTGTTGATTATTCAGTTAGGAACACTGTACTGATCTGGACAGAAAACACAACCTTATAGTTTGTTTAATAGAATACAACACCATTTGACTAGATTTGAGGAGAGAGGGCACTGTGTTCAAGTCCTGTTTAAGGAATGTTTAATTTTCATTCTGATTTGTTTGTGTTGTATAATGTTCTTGGCATTTTGTTGAACCACTAAACATACTAATTGTTTGGTGTGAATTCAGTATGTAATATATTTTGGTTGGTTATTTATTCGATATCACTTCATAAGTTATTCACTTTCTTTGCTGTTCTTCAGGATACCATTGGGACTGCTCTGATTGGGCTAATGCTCAAAAACCACTTGACAACATCACAGAGATCTCTATGAATGAGGTACCAGATTCATCTAGTGTACAAAGTGCAGATACCAACAGCCAGAATAGTCAGATAGAATTACTCCCTAGTGAAAACAAAAACCAGTTTCTTAGGTTGCCAGATGTAGATGAGAGTGTAGACTTAGACATTCCCATCTCTGACATTATGGGTGATTCAGAAGGTAATGATAGCCAAGGGGACGATGGTCATCTTCAAGCCATTCTAGGACTAAGTGATATGGAGTTTGTCGATGGAGAAGATGGGTCACCTTCCTCGCCATTTAAATATAATTGCCATCCTAACCAGTATTTGCCAGTCCATGAGCATCTTTGGAGTCATCCCGGTAGTCACAGGCTGACTTCTGGTAACCAATCTGAGGATGATGTCCTATCTTACGGGTTCCCACCACAAGGAGGTAGAGGATTCATGGTTGATGGAGTAAGAGATCTTCCTCGAAACTCTGGACTGGACTATTTGTCGATGTCAGTAGAAGGCTACACATCCACCAATGCTTCTTGCTCTGATATTTCTGCTAATGTGTGTGAAATAGAAGATAGTGAAGTTAACAGTGATGTAGAGATTGACTTCAGCAACAAGCAGTTATCAGGAAACCGCTGTATTGGAACTGTGATCTAGTGTTAAATACTTGTTTCCCTGTTGATTGTTTGTCGTTGTTGGGCATCCTTGTCTTTTTGTAAATGTGTGTGTCGAATGCCAATTCTCTAAGATTTAAACAGTTTCTCAATCAGGAATGGGAAAGAAAATGTAAAAGAAAAAAAAGTTGTTAGATCTCCATTTCTGTTATTTGAAAGACCTTAGAAAAAGAACATACTGTGCCAAATGATTGTTGTTTCGGTTACATTGGGTAATTCTGTCTCCAGTATCATGAGTCATCCCATTGAGAACTTGTTAAATTATAGCATCTGTGCTTGTGATCTTTTAAAACAAAAGAAATATTTGCTTCAAAGAGGAAAAGCTTCTCATGCAGCAAGGTTTTTGTAGTGTTCACTGCTTAAGTCAGAATATTCCATAAATAATAAGAAATTTAAAATGAAACGGAACATTTGGTTTTGATAATTCTGAAAGCACATGAGGCATGTTAGTAGTACCATGAAAAACAGCTGAGGCTGGCAGTTGTTAAATATGATTTGACTTCATACTAAAATGGTGAAAAAGTATCCTACCTGTTACAAATGGAAAGTACCTGACGAATGAGGTTTGAATTCTGAGTTTGTATGAAAAAAATGCTTAGTTTGTGTGTGTGTATTTTTTTGTTTTGTTTTTATAAAACATTTATAGCAGGATACAATTAAACTTCAAAACATTATGAGACTTGCATCTTGCTTGGTTCAGTTCTTATAATTGAAATGAATGGCTGAATGGAGGATTTTTTTTTATAAGTGTTACTTAGGACTTTATTATATTTTCTCTGCAATGCCCTATAGTTTGCGACAGAAATTTTCTTCAGGTTGAGTTAAAACTGACTGGTTGTATTTTATAAACCCCCTTTGGATAAAATTCGTAAATTAACAGTAGACCTCCTTTTAGACATGGCAGAGCACTAGGAATGGTTAAGTAACCACAACTGCTTGCATAAAAAAATCCATACAACATAAAATCATTAGCAACATAAACCATATTGTGTTATATAGAAACACAATCATGTTATCACCTGTTGGTGAGTTCATAACCATGTTACCATAGAGTGCTAACACAGACATGTAATCAAGTAGGTAGTCAATGGATGTTATATACGTAATACGTTTACTAATGTAACAAACGTTACCAGTCTAGTTCTAATTGATGACAAAACTTTAATGGCTGAAATCATGTTGTACTTAATATTGCACGAAAGAAAATCGTTAGAAGAATCCCCCCCCCAACAACCCAAATGCAGTTAAAGTCGAGCTTAGTGCCCCCTGTCTTCAGTGTTAGCAACTAAGTTTTTATAATAACGGCGATTATTTATTTTACCTATTATAAAAAAAAAAACATGTAGGTAAAGTAGCCCGTATTCATAGGTTGTGTTGGTGACACGTGATTCTTGTCTGTAACAATTGATTTTTTTTTGCAGAGGTTCGTTTTTGTTTTCACTTTAACGGTTGTGTAATTAATTTTAATATTGTGATGAATTTTGATAGAAGCAGTAATTTTTGCTAGCTAATTTTAAATGGAAACTTGTTTTAACTTAATGAAGAATCCCAAGGCCCCAGTGTTTATTCAAAATTACATTTTCGTGGTACTTGAGAAAATTCCTTCTAGTTTTAAAAGTTAACAGTTGGAATAACAATAAATTCGTGTCTCTTCGCAACATTCTAGTCTCTGCCAGCTCATGGGTAAATCTACCGTGTTTCTCCGAAAATAAGACAGGGCTTATATTAATTTTCACTCCAAAATATGACACTAGGGCTTATTTTCGGGGGACGTCTTATTTTGATATATTGAAAAAACGAAGTTACAAAGTAAAAATTATTAAAAACTATTGAACTAACCATTTAAAATAAACTATTATTAAACTATTAAACTACCTGATTAATACTTAAACAAATTAATTAACTATTAAACTAATTAATAAATTATTATTTTTTTATTTCTTCCCTCTTCCTGCCACTCTTAACTAGGGCTTATATTAAAACTATCCCCAAAAATCACACTAGGTCTTATTTTATGGGTAGGTCTTATTATCGGAGAAACACAGTAGTAGTATCTTCCAAGTCAATACAGGGCCTAGGATTTAATTATAATAATAAACTTAAATGAATGTTAACGATGTAAAATAAATGTTTCCAATTATTTCAAATATTGTAAAATAAATACTGTGTATTATATTGATAACATTAATTAGACATGTGCTGTGGACAAGTTTTCCCATCCATTATTGTTCCGTGAGCGCCCTCTACCTGTCCAAGAAATATTGAAGTCGCTACTTACAGTATTTACCCATGTACATCGCATTACTTGTTTAAAGATTCTTCCGTCCCGAAGGTACAAGGAAGGGGATTTTATTGCTTATTATTCTATGTTAAAAAACAGCAACATAACGCAGGAATTTAAATCCTTAAACCACAGGAATATAAATATAAAATTATTACTGTGTTTATCATGTTGTCTTTCTACCTCAAGCCTTTCTTGCGCAAACTACAGCGAAACGTGTCGCTCGTTCGTAAAAATGAAGGGATTGGCACTAATTGTTACGTCACAGGACGTGTGCTATCATAATAAAGGGGTGGACTGTAGTTGTCATATTTCAGGAAGTTTGAGAAGATACTGTTAAATTAAAGATGGTGGACAATTGGTTTTTAGCCTTGCTGGAGTTACCTATTAAGGAAGTTTAACATGATATTTTAACGAAGTTTTTAATATTAAAGTAAATGCATTGGACACGCCAACGCCCGTTTCGTTATTTATATTTTTATAAAGGCGGGTAAAAATGTTTTTATGTGTTTTATATTTTCACCTGAAGTCTGAGTAATCGCGAGTATATTATAGCGGAAGAATTAGCACTTCCGTATCAGAACAGTTTCCATTTGTTTGTTTTTTGCCCAACGCAGCACGTAGAATACAATTTTTTAAGGCACAACAAAGATAGGACAACTCCAGCTTGATACGTAATAGTTTTGTGATTTTTTTATTATTATTAAATGATTTCTCTTTATATATATATATTTATAATTTATTAGTAGAATTATGTGAAATATTTTGTGAGTGTTGTATTTAAACAGGTAATAGACTGTTAAAATAATATTTTGACTGTTTATGAATTTGTGCAAAGTATTATTTTACGTTCTTCAACTACTCTGTGAAGCTCATTGTGGTGCTATTTCTACTGTCCGTGTTTGATCATTTTGCCTTCCATAGACGAAACTGTTCGAGTTATAGTGATTTCTTAAACAGGAAAGGAACTGCCAGTTTTCGAGCCATGTGTTTGTAAGAATATTGCGTTAAGCTGCCCATGTAATAATGAGGTGTGTAAAAAAATATGTAAATAAATAGGGTTAATACGAATAAAGTCTTTTATAAACGAATTTTTTGTTCTGTTATAAACACGTAAAAAATCCCTGTACTTGTTTTCTTTGTTTTGAATTTCGCAGAAAGTTACTCGAAGGTTATCTACCCTTGTTGTCCTCAATTTATTTGTGATAGACCAAAGGGAAGACAGCTCAGCTGGTCAACACCACCCATCTCCATTTTTACCAATGAAGAGTGGGATTGGTCGAAACTTATAAATCTAACCCACGACAGTATGAGAGAATATGTTCGGTGAAGGGATTTGAACCCGCAGATAACCAGTCGACAGGTGTTGGTTTTTTGTTTTTCTGTTTGTAGGTTTTGTTATTTCACTTTAGCGAAAAATTGACTTCGACCAAGGAGGTCACCGGCTCATAAGTTAAATAAAAGTCCATAAACAGCGCCCCCATTAAATTATTAAACGTTTCACTCAAGTTTCGAAACTTTATAAAAGTATAAACATTATTTTCAGTATTTCAGCTTCAACATCTTGTCACTGAAATACTGAATGTTTTTAACTCATTATTTATTAGTGACTATTGCAAACATTAAAAGGCCCCGGCATGGCCTCGTGTAACGGTTAAGGCGTTTGACTCGTAATTCGAGGGTCGTAGGCTTGAATCCCCTTTGCACCAAACATGGTCGCCCTTTCAGCGATGAGGGCGTTATAATGTGATGGTTAATCCCACTATTCGTTGGCAAAAGAGTGGCCCAAGAGTTGGCGGTGGGTGGTGATGATAGCTGTCTTCCCTCTAAGTCTTACACTGCTACATTAGGGACAGCTAGTGCAGATATCCTTCGTGTAGCATTGCGCGAAATTCAAAAAGCGATAATAATATTTTCATCAGTTGATACGACCTTTCGCTTTCTACAGTTGAATTTCATTTAATTCTTTGTATACACAGGAAAACACTGAATTACAGCCAAAATTTTGCCAGAAATGATTTCAGATAAAAATTTATTTACATAAGTACCTGTAAACAACTTCTATAACATTTTCAGTGAGCTCTACGATCTATTACTTAATACTTTTAAGGCTTACTGTTAAAAAAATAATAACGAAGTAGTACATAATTTTGCCAAAAGAAAAACACTGGATAATAACTAACACTTTTGGTAAAGCTTGAATAAATATAATGTAGAATACGTTAAAACAGTGTAACCACACAACATCTACAGTATACAGACCAGTCGAGACTTGTTATCAGTACCAGAATTCATTAAGCCGGCTTGGATACGTCGGAGAGAAATGGCGTTTATATTACGAGTAGATTTGGACCTTACAATAATTCTGGCCGTAGTAGATAATTCACCGTTCGTAATGGCGCTCACAGCCATTGCGATCAAATTCCATACACCTAATTAGAACTTTTTAACTGCTTATTATCTCTTGTCATGAGTAGTCTGTAAGTTGGCAACATTCATTCTCAGAAAATATGGGTGATTAGGTTATGTTTCGTGTCCATGGAAGACCCCGAGTAATGAGAAGGAATACCTGAAGAAGGGCTGATAAACGCCGAAAAAGGACTAACTGGACACGTATTGGGCGTGGCCAGTGTGTGGGCGGGGACTATGGTTGTCAATAACGAACAAGATTCGGAAGAGGCGGACCATTTTGCTGCTTCCTCCTCGCTGTCTTTACCTAAAGTAAAACAAACAAAGAGAAAACTGGAGTAATTCTTGTGCTAGAGAAGCTAATTTGTATCCATATTATTAAACCATTGCCAGGAGAAACGGTTGTTTGTGCGTTTACCATTTATATAATTAAATCCTAGTTGTGTATATAACGTAGATTCAGCCATCTTTCCTCCTCGATTTAATACGAAGTATGGTAGTCATCGATTTCTCCGGCAGCGTTACGAGGTGTGATGCTGATTGGTTTGTTTGTAGGTGGTCTCAAACAAGCTACGCCCGAAACCATTCAACAAACGTTCTCAAACAAACAGCGAAGATAATTCAATAAACATTGGCGCGGCTGTTGCAGATTCAAACATTTAAGGTGCTCTGGGGATACAGTAACGTAGGGAAGGAAGTTTGCATATATTTAATAGGAACAGACGTTTCTTTGAAAATGCCGAAACGTTAAAATGTATACTTCAACATTTTTATCTCTAGAATTTATTTTTGAGCCTTAATCTTATTTTTTGTTAGTGTCTGTAAATTTAAAACGCACTTTATGAGTAAAAAAAAATGGCCCAAAGATTAAAAGATCACAGCATTTGTGTTTTCTGATAGCAAAGCCACATCGGACTATCTGCTGAGCCCACCGAGGGGAATCGAACCCCTTATTTCAGCGTTGTAAATCCGTATGCTTACCGTTGTACGAACGGGAGGCATCAGAGTATTTAGTAAAACTTAAAGTTTGGGAAACGTTTCGTTTCGTTTCGTCAACACAGAAGTAATAGTAGTGAGTCGGGCTTAACCGAGTTGGTGCGTGTGCTCCGACTGCTAATACTAAGATTCATGGTTAGCATCCTGTTATTTCAAAAACTCGCTCCGCACTCGGGTTTCGCGAGTGTGCTACAAGAGTGCAAGCTGGTATTTTACTATATTGTCAGACATTAATAAGCCGAGAATTAGCAGTGGGTTCTCTTGACAAGCTCGTCTGTTTCCAGTGTATTGAACAGAGATACAAACGGATGAACGCAGATAAATGTTTCGTAATTATGGGCAAAAAATCCTAAAAGAAAAAAGAAACAAACGTGCCACATTGAAACAAAACCTGTATGGCCATAATAATATAAAAATTAAGAAATAAAGTTATTTGAAAGAGAATGAATCCGAATATATTTTGAAACGCTAGGCTTGGGTGTTTTAAAGCCAGCCCTTATTATCTATATTTAGAAGTGGGCGTTGCTGTAATGTAGACTTATCCCTCCCTACACGCAAAAAAATGTATTAGAGATAATACCATTAAGATTATCAGAAATATTAAGTAATATTAATAATCTCGTAAATACTCCATATTTACATAAATACAGTATATATTCCTAACTAAATAATGTAGTTAAGAGACATCAGGGTTCCCGTGTGATTTGTTTGTTTGTTTTTCAATTTCGCGCAAACATATCTGTGCTAGCCGTCCCTAATTTAGCAGTGTAAGACTAGAGGAATGCCAGCTAGTCATCACCACCCACCGCCAACTCTTGGACTACTTTTTTATCAACGAATAGTGGGATTAACCGTCATATTATAACGCCTCCACGTCTGAAAGGACAGGCATGATTTGGTGCGACCGGGATTCGAACCCGCGATCCTCGGATTACGAGTCGCACGCCTTGACCCACCTGGCCATGTCGGGGCTTTCTGCTATCGTTTTCACGCGAAAGTCATATTTTGTAATAACCACTTCTTATTATTTCACTTTAAATAAGACAGACCTGGTAGTTAGGGCACTCGACTCGTAATCTGGTATTTACGGGCTCGAATACCCGTCACACCAAACGTGTTTGCCCTTTTAGCCGAGGGAGCGTCATAATGGCACAGTCAATCCCAGTATTCGTTTATTGATTTATAACGAGAAAAACCGGGTTTCGATAATTGGGGGGGGGAGAAGTGTTGTTGTTGTTGTTGTTTTGAATCAAGCACAAAGCTACACAATGGGCTATCTGTGCTCTGCCCACCACGGGTATCGAAACCCGTATTTTAGCGTGTAAGTCCGGAGACATACCGCTGAGCCACTGGGGGCAAGGGAGAAGAGACAGCACAGATTGTTTAAGATTTGTTTATGACTAGTAATTTATTAGGTACTGTCTGGAGTACCCGTCCCTTTACGGAAGTAATATAAATTTGTGATTAATGAACATGGCCCGGCATGGTCTGGATGGTGAAAAGTAGTTGCACAGACTTAAAACCGACAGTACTATTATATTTTACAGAGTTACAAGCAATTTGGTACTAAAATAGTTTATCCAAATGAATTTTTAGAGCCCAAATCCCCTGGTGGGGCAGTGTTAAGTTAACATACTTACAGCATTAGAATCTGGGATTCGATTATCCGCTGTGAACAGAGCGCAGACAAATAACTCACTGTCCATTCTTGCGCGAATTAAAATAACAACAACCAAATTGATTTTTAAAAACGATAGGGGGCGTATTGGGAATTTTAAAACGAGGCTAAACTTGTCACCTAAACATGTGATAAAATATTATATTACAGCTATGAAACACCAGATGTGAAATCGAATTGAATTCTTACCTTCCACTGGACTCGATGATGGAGAATGAAGAATCAATGGAGATCCGTCTTTACATATTTCCTTTAAGGCCATCTTATTTATGCTGCTTTCCACTTTGTCACTGGATGGCGTATTGTTGACAACTTCTTTGTCGGTCGCTCCATCGCTTGAGTTGTTCTGTGATGGTTGCTTCAAACGTTCTTGTTTCCGAAACTTAGCTCTTCGATTTTGAAACCAAACCTGTGATAGAAGTGATAAATTATTAAAACTCTGAGAGAAACATCACGAATATATGAGATACATGTTGTTCTACACTCATTTATTTTTTTCCCGTTACGTAAAGGTCGAACAGGGTGCAATTATTCCTAATTTTGAAATGATGGACAAGAATTATTGCAATGAGCCATCAGCATCCAGTGCCATCCGCTTGAGCTACTTTTGTCCAGCTCAGTGATCTTTAACCGTCAATCGTATAGCACATGCACATCCCTAAAATGCAGAGCGAGGTATGATGGCAAAAGGTCGCGAACCATAAACCCTCGGATTCTCATTCCGAGCGCTAACCTCTGGGTCATAATCCGGTTCACGTATCCTCTGAGTTTTTAGCATGAACTTAACTTATACAGAAGAACCAATTTATGTTTCTCAGTTACGTTAATGTGTGTATAACATTGTTTCTATAGCGTCTTTCAAAACTATTTGAGACACTTAATGAATTTTTAATCACTAGCGCCTTTCCACCCGCCCTCTAGTGGTGGTTTAGCGGTAAGCCAATGGGGTTATCTCTAAAATTTTAATATTAATACTCTCAGTGAGCATGAATAATCCATTATTTAGGTCTGTGCTTTGCATCAAGTAGACAAATAAGGATTGCTATTATAATGCAATACAATCGTTTGACGAACTTTAAATATCAAAGTCATGAAGTCGTTAAGTGAGTTTTACTACAATGAAACTTTACTGTTTCTCTCTCAAGAAGTAAAGATTTTTCAAACTGTAGCTCACTTAATGTTCCCCCTTCTTACATTCTTAAACAGCATTTCGAAGTTCCATTCCAAACCTTTCTCGAAGTCTCGTAAATTCCCTCAGTTCGCGAGATTAAAATATTAAATTTTACATTTTGTAGCTAAATAGCTGAATGGTGTGACAACATGATGGAAAATATTATCCCGGCTTGCTTAGCGTGGAAACGGAAGTAAAACACTGGGTGATAAAAAGCGAGATAGATATGAGCATTAGATGAAGATACGAAACTGACCGGATCTTATCTTGACGTATACACCTATATTAACCGTTTTTAGTTCTTTGAACTTGAATAACAAACAGTCGAAACTACATCCATAAGTAAGTTTATTGTGAGACTGCAAAATTTAATAGCTTGTGTTACGATTCTCGATCCAATTATTAAAGATAGTTATTGATTGGAGAATTATAGAATAACGGTGTCTTATAGATCGATACACACAAATTTCGTCTCCTGTTTTTGAAGACGAAGAAAAACAGTAATGCAAAGTACTACACGTATGACTCCTTCTTTATTTCTAATTTTTGTGTTTTCCAGTATCATATCTTTCCATTTAGGCCTAGCATGACGGTTAAAGAACTCGACTCTGTGGGTCGCGGGTTCGAATCATACGACTGATCTGATCAAACTTTTGGCTGTAGGGATGATATGATGGTGCGATCAATCCCATTGTTAGTTGGTTAAAAAAAAACACCCAAGATGGCGGTGGATGGTGTTTACTGTGTACCTTCCCTCTGGTCTATCACTTCTAATAAGCTTTCATGTAGGTTTTCGAGAAATTCAACAGTTTGTTTTTTAATTTCGCGCAAGGCTACACGAGGGCTATCTGCGCTAGCCGTTCCTAATTTAGCAGTGTAAGACTAGAGGGAAGGCAGCTAGTCATCACCACCCACCGCCAACTCTTGGGCTACTCTTTTACTAACGAATAGTGGGATTGATCGTCACATCATAATAACCTTTCCACGCCTGTTAGAGCGAGCGTGTTTAGTGTGACGAGGATTCGAATCTACGGCCCTCAGATCACGAGTCGAACGCCTTAACCCACCTGACCTACGGAGGGGAGGGCAGAGAACACTTGTTACTGATTATAATGTTTTAATATTTTTTTCGGGGGTGGGGGGCTGGTACCTACAGTTAGTGTTGGAAACATTAGTTAGCTAGTCTTACTTTAAATATAATAATAATCTATATATAATAATTTATAATTATTATAAAACTTGAGACACATTATGCTATATTTGAATAATATTTGTGTAGATCAAATTTGACAAATACAACATTTTATCATCGTTACGTCTGACGTGGCCGTCAGTATAACCGAATACTATATCTTCTTTTATATTTTTCGTTTCTATCTAACAACACAAACAATTCGATTTCAAACGAAAGCTTTAAAACATGCATGTTGTCAGAGTTTCTACGTGTTCTAAGAGTGATGGCTCATTCCGTTGCTCGGTTCCCGACTGCCAACAGTTTCGTAACATTCGTCCATGATGTATCCAACATTCTTTATTCTCGGGGATTCATTTTTCGCTGCTGATTTTTGTTTCCCACCACGTTCACCATTTTCTACATGTGTGACCGACACTGCGATTTAGTTTTTGTGTTGCCGAGGTCAGGCTTGGCAACGAGAGAAAACGGAACCCTCTGTTTACACGTCAATTGGATTCACACTGCCTAACACCGCCCGAGGCCTGTGTTAGCTTCCCTCATTCGCTCAATAAACGTCGGTATCGACTGGGAGCTCTAATTGGCTGTAATCTAATTACGTAATCGAATCTTCCTACGGGCGACGACCCCAGCCAACAACGCTAACTGTTACCCTCGGGGTTATGAACGTTTGTAAGTAGAAAAGTAGTAACAGGGGTGTGGTTAATTTGAATGGGGGAAAAAAATAAAGATTCGAAGCTCGTGGCATACAAAAACCAGGAATTGGGCGGCTGTTTCAATCATTATTTCATATTTGGAGTTTTT
This sequence comes from Carcinoscorpius rotundicauda, assembly GCA_011833715.1. NCBI lineage: Eukaryota > Metazoa > Arthropoda > Merostomata > Xiphosura > Limulidae > Carcinoscorpius > Carcinoscorpius rotundicauda. The sequence continues at coordinate 5,607,726 of CM022402.1, forward strand.
AAAATTTGCAAAGTAACAAATGCCATTTGTTTAAGATCTGATAAATGCGTGACTTGGTGACGCTTGTAATTTGCCTAATGAAACTTTTTATGTTGAGTTTATAGATGTGTGTGTGTGTTTTCTTATAGAAAGCCACATCGAGCTATCTGCTAAGCCCACCGAAGGGACTCGAACCCCTGATTTTAGCATTGTAAATCCGTAGGCATGCCGCTGTACTAGCGGGGGCTTAGTTTATAGATATTTGAACAAAGGACAAGGTGAAGACCGAAGGAAAGGTGAATGTTTGTTATAAGAGAGTATACGAGAATGTAACCTTGACAGTACATGGAGGTTTGGAGAAAAACAGACCTCAAACGATTCGGATAAATGCGAAGAAGACATTCAATTTCATGGGGTAAGTAACCATTTCCAGAAACCTCACAGTTCTGACTTAACAAGTTCTAATTAAGAGTCACTAAACAAAGAGACAAGTGTTACAGTTATAACGTCCCTGCATTTGAAAGAATGGCGAATCACGGCTCGAACCCTGGACCTTTCAACCCTCAGCCCGGAAACTGGTAACTCAGCAACGCCAGGTTTATATCTAGCAACAATTTTACTATTAAATACATCAAGATTCGCCAAATATCTCACACATTGAAACTTCTAATTATTGTGTGATTTGTGGGGCTTAGAAACTTGGGAGTAAAGTTTCACATAATTGGCGTGCCTCGGTCGAACGTCCAGGTACATGACCAACAATCTCAATGTCAAACACAGAAAAACTTGAAAATAAAACAAACAAACGTTTAAGGTTTTGTTTGTTTGTTTTGGAAACTCGCACAAAGCTACTCGAGGGCTATCTGTGCTAGCCGTCCCTAATTTAGCAGTGTAAGACTAGAGGGAAGGCAGCTAGTCATCACCACCCACCGCCAACTCTTGGGCTACTCTTTTACCAACGAATATTGGGATTGACCGTCACATTATACACCCCCACGGCTGGGAGGGCGAGCATGTTTAGCGCGACGCGGGCACGAACCCGCGACCCTCGAATTACGAGTGCACGCGTTAACGCGCTCGGCCATGCCAGGCCTCAACGTTTAAGGAATAATGGTAAACAAAATATTAGTTATCGTTATTTGTAAACGTTATGTGAACTATGTTTATGGGATTACGTCTTTCTTCAACCTCTCTATAGTTAGATAACGTTAACAAAAGGGAGCACAAGAGTTGGCGGGGGATTGTTTGACGAGGTACTTTCCGTCTGGTCTATAATTTTATAAATAGGGACTAACAGCGCCGAAAGACAGACCTCGAATAGCTTCACGTAATAGTCCAAAAACAAACATATATTTTTTTTTTCATTTATTCTGCATTCGAGTTCTTAACTAAACTTGCAGCTGTTAAATAAAACACGCGCATAAATATCCAATGAAGTGTAGCTTTGAGAATAAGGCTTAACTCTTAAATCTTTGATTTTTTTTATTAGTTCTGAGCGTGAGGCCTAGCTCTCTATTTACGAAATTGTTTTTAGTTCTGAAAACGAGGCTTAACTCGCAAATTACCAAGTTGTTGTCATACCATTCCCTGTATCTAGGGTCCACTTATTGCATCGTATTAAGTGGTGTTTTATGTTTCAGACTGTTACAAGGCACAGCTGAAAGAACTTACCAAAATGACGCGTGAGGGTGCAGCAGATATCAGTGGAACTAATTTCAGTATTGAAGCCATTTGTTATTTAATGTTTTGTACGGCTTAAGTGTGTGCTTAGGGACTGTAATTAATTAACATGTTTACAGGTTCACAACCAAGTTGTTACATACATAATTTGAAGAAAAGATTCAGTCAGTAGCTCTGCTAATAAAATAACATCTCCCTGAAAAATAATCTTATACAGACACAAATACGAAACAGTTCTAATTATTGTAAGTCAAAGCCAAAACTTTCGCTATAATGTTTAAGAAACTGTTTGTTTTAAATTTCGCACAAAGCTACTCGAGGGGTATTTGTGTTAGCCCTCCCTAATTTAGCAGTATAACACTAGAGGGAAGGCAGTTAGTCATCACCACCCACCGCCAATTCTTGGGCTACTCTTTTATCAACGAATAATGGGATTGACCGTTACGTTATAACGCCCCCACGGCGAGCATGTTTGGCGCGACGGGGATGCAAACCCGCAACCCTCAGATTACGAGTCGCACGCCTCAACACATTTAATAAATATTAATAAACATTGTTTTCGGTGTTTAAGCCTCTTAGCAAATATTTATGATTTGATTTGTAATAATTTCACTGTTGTTTGACAGTGCTCGTTAGAAAACCTAAAAGCAAGTGATGTAATTTATAATATTAAAACTATTGACTTACAAACATACACACAGCCCTAAAATCTCTAACTCGTATACATATCTAACCTGAGAGCGTGTGTATACATATATAACAGTAAATTTGGACCATATAAAGAATCCGTTACGACAATCCTTGTTGCGGTTCTACAATAAAATGTTCTTTTGCCGGAGGAACACTTACACGAGATCTAATCTCCTCTTTTAACATATATTAAGAATAAAGAAAAGATAGCCACCCCTATAGACCCCCCTTCTTTCCGGATACATCAGCTGACGATGGATAGTCATCCGAATAATTACTTTTAAGAGGATATACATAATGTAGATCCCTCCCAGTGGTTTAGAGGGTTTAGATACCCTGTGTACCGAACATTGACAGCTTGTACATGACCGGTTTCAACAATTATACATTACAAGGTATAATTTTCTTCAACAATATATCAAAAGATATAACTACTTTCAACAATATATCACAAGATAGAACTGTCTTTCACAATATACCACAAGATAGAACCGTCTTTCACAATATACCACAAGATATAACCATCTTCAACAATGGTAGAACCACTTCAACAATATATCACATGACAGGACCACCTGAACAATGTATTACGAGATAAAACCACCTTCAACATATCACAAGATAGAAACACTTCAACAATACGTCACAAGAACCATCTTAAACAACATACCACAAGGTAGAAACATTTCAACAGTATATCACAAGATAGAACCACCACTTTCAACAACACGTCACAAGATGTACACTATATAAATAACATTATTGTAACTGTATAAATTATTGTAAATTCCGTTGTACATAGAGCTCTGCATTATATAAAACAGCGAACGAAGCAAGTTTAGAATATTGTACGATACAAAAATAAATTTCTCAAAATAGTTTTAATTTCAAGTTTTCATAGCCTTTACCCGGTTAAAACATCTCAAGAGTTACACATCTCAATTTTACAGTTAATTAGAACCCGTTAAAATGTTAGCGTTACCCGGTTAAAACCGTCCCTCGACTGTAATATTTATAAAATCAAATATATCAAATGAACCAAAAGTGTAGGGTTAATGGGCGTATGTTTTACTGACGGCATGGCCAAGTGTGCTAAAGCGTTCGACTCGTAATCGAAGAGTTGCAGGTTCGAATCCCACTCGCACCAACACATACTCGCCCTTTCAGCCGTTATAATGTGACGGTCAATCCCACTATTCGTTGGTAATAGAGTAGCTCAAGAGTTGGCGGTGGGTGGTAATGACTAGTTGCCTTTCCTCTAGTCTTACACTATTAAATTAGGGACGGCCAGCGCAGATAGCCCTCGAGTAGCTTTGTGCGAAATTCAAAACAAACTGTTTCCCTGTTAAAATTTTACTTGGATAAGGATGGTGAGCTTAAATATGTATCTTACACAGACACAACCTTTATGGCTATAAATGCTTCGGCCTGATATGTTCGACACTATAAATGTAACTTCAATTATGTTTTAGAAACATTTTACAAGTATCGTATAACTACTTATCCTCAGCGTTTATTGTTATGCTTACCGTTGCTGGAGTTATTTGTTACTAGTTTTGTTTGGTTTTTCTTAACACCTGTAGTATTTGTTTCTCTCAGAATGTATTTGTTCGACTTGTCTCACAATTGTTCTGTTACCAAACATTCACATGATGGGGTTTTGGACCTATAACTAAGTGTATTTCCTTATGATAAGGCGTATAGGTGATGAGTGTAGAATTGTTTATTTCAAGCTAAGATGGTGTAACTCTGTTTTCTGGCTAAACAATATTTAGTCAAACATTTTCAATGAGCCACAGAAAAAAAGAGAGGAAAAACGAGACACGAGTGGACGGTCCACAGAACAGAGGGAGAACCATGTTTAATGAACGATGAAAACAATTAGCACAGACTGTTTAGGTTTGAAACCTCCCACTGTACTGCGATGACTTAACTATCCAGAGTGGGGGCGCAGGTGTAGGTTTATTTGTTTAGCCGTTTTCTTTTTTGCACGCGATGTGACACAAACCTATGACTTGCTACTTGGATGGCTTGTCACGTCAGAATAATATTTTAATGTGAACTGGTTGTATTACGTGGTTAGCTCGTCAGGTCAGAGTAATACTTTAACACGAACCGGTTATATTACTTGGATGGCTTGTCAGGTCAGAGTAATACTTTAACACGAACTGGTTATATTACTTGGATGGCTCGTCAGATCAGAGTAATACTTTAACACGAACTGGTTATATTACTTGGATGGCTCGTCAGATCAGAGTAATATTTTAACACGAACCGGTTATATTACTTGGATGGCTCGTCAGATCAGAGTAATACTTTAACACGAACCGGTTATATTACTTGGATGGCTTGCCAGGCTAGAGAAATACTTTAACACGAACTGGTTGGATGGTTAAAGAGAACACTATGGTTTAAATACTTTAACACGAACTGGTTGGATGGTTAAAGAGAACACTATGGTTTAATGTTTATGCAACAAAAGTATCAGGATTTATGGTTCTTCACGCGCATCCCATAAATAACGTATTGTTTTGTTTTTATTAAGTACAAGGCTACATAAAGGGCTGTCTGTGCTCGCTCTGATCACCATGGACATCGAAACCTGATTTCTAGCAGTATAAGTCCGCTGATATACTGCTGTGAAATTTTGAAATCAGCAAATTGTTTTACCATAAGTTATGAAGGAAAATAAGTAAAAATTATAACAAATAAAAGAACTGTCGAGTATCGAACCAATAACAACTAAGACTGTTTCACGAAGTAAAAAAAAACAACATATAGAATACTGCTACGTAATTCTTTGTTTGCTGTCGAAATTTTCGCATAGATTCTTGTGGTCTAATCTTATCGAATAGTCAGGTTTATGTGTTACCTTTATAACGCACCCTACAGTGTCAAACGTCATTTGTTCTTGGCGGAAAGTGGTGTATTAACCATGGATTTGCAGCACAGCGCGATAACCAATGAGCGGGCTAGATGGTTGTTGTTGTTATTTTTTAATTTAGGACAAAGCTACACAATGGGCTATCTGTGCTCTGCCCACCACGGGTATCGAAACCCGGATTTTAGCGTGTAAGTCAGCAGACATACCGCTGAGCCACTGGGCGGCACCTAGATGGTTTACCAGTAATTAGAATAATGTATTAAGCGTAAAGGTTGGTTGAATCATTTCTCCATGGCTATTAATGTTTGGAATTAAGATATTTTAAAATTTAAATTTTTAATAAATACGAAGGACAATTCCCGAGCGAAGTTTCCTCGAAATACGTAAATACGCGTCTTGGAAAATGTCGTTGCAAGAAGGCTTTGATAGCTTAGCAACATAGATGGCACAATTCTTTGGTAGCTTAGCAACATAGATGGCACAATTCTTTGGTAGCTTAGCAACATAGATGGCCCAATTCTTTGGTAGCTTAGCAACATAGATGGCCCAATTCTTTGGTAGCTTAGCAACATAGATGGCACAATTATTTGGTAGCTTAGCAACATAGATGGCACAATTCTTTGGTAGCTTAGCAACATAGGTGGCACAATTCTTTGGTAACTTAGCAACATAGATAGCCCAATTCATTGGTAGCTTAGCAACATAGATGGCACAATTATTTGGTAGCTTAGCAACATAGATGGCACAATTCTTTGGTAGCTTAGCAACATAGATGACACAATTCTTTGGTAGCTTAGCAACATAGATGGCCCAGTTCTTTGATAGCCTGCTTGTTCTGTTGTTTATTTAGAAACTCTGGCTATAAGTGCGTTTGGTATTGCTAAGCGTATATGGTTTGATTTTAGGCGCCTAAAAAACACACACTTAGTATTAATAAATCAAAACCTTGCAGGTTTCAATTACACACAAAAAAAGATTTTTATTTGTTTATTTCTACTTTAGTAATCTCTTTTACTAACTAACTTATGCAAATGAAGTTTATAACATTAATATTGTAGGAATCTCTAAACGTTTTATTTTTCTGTTGCACTTGGAACTTTCGCACAAACCTAAAAAAACGGCTGTCTGTACGCAGCCGTTCCTAATTCTCAACTGAAAGATTTGGGGCAAAGCAGCCAACTAACAACAACCATCGTCAAATCTTGGGTTAAAATTATCAAACTGTAACTATTATCAACTGTAACTGTTAACTGTAACTATTATCAACTGTAACTGTTAACTGTAACTATTATCAACTGTAACTTTTGTAGTCTAATCATGATTCCGAAGTGCGATTCGCGTTTTTTACGGCAACAAGACGCGAACCATGAATTCTCGGGTTCATATTAATCACTTGACCATACTGGGTCCTTATTTTTTTTTTCTGATATGTTCCTGTTATGTACGCTTAAAAAAAATGGATACAGCGCAAAACTGGAAATCCGATAAACGGAGCACTTAGAGAAAATGTGTCTCTTTTTCTCTGGAGGAACTAAGAGGAAAGGGTGATATATTTCTTCATCAAACTAAGTTCGTTTTACTGCTCTTTGGCGGTAGAATACATTATCATTTCAATTAATAAATGTGAGAGTTGTCCATGTGGTAAATCTATTCATTTGAAAGTTGCTAAGCCTGGTTCGGATTCGTAAATTTCGCACTCTAAGCTGTGGACTTACTATTAATCTGTTGACATGAATGATGGGTGGTTGTTGGTTGGCTGCCCTATTGGTGAGAGATAATTTTAGTAGCTTTGTAATAAATGAAAAATAATGATGAAATTGATAATTACCACCAGATGTTTTTAGTATTCAATTACACATATTATCAGTTTGTTACTTTTTGAATTTAGCGCAAAGCTACACTATAGTCTATCTGTGCTCTGCCAACCAAGAGTATCGAAACCCAGTTTTTAAAGGTGTGAGTGCACAGACATACCGTTGTGCCACTAGGGAGCATTTGGTTTAAATTTGATCTAAAGCTACACGACGGCTATTTGCGCTAGCCGTCCCTAATTTACCAGCGTAAGACTAGAGGGAAGACAGCTAGTCACCACCACCCACCGCCAACTCGTGGGCTACTCTTTTATCAACGATAATGTGATTGCCCGTCACATTATAGTGCCCCAACAGCTGAAAGGGCGAGCATGTTTGGTGCGACGGGGATTCGAACCAGCGACCCTTAGTTTACGAGTCAAAAGCTTTAACCCTCCTGGCCATGCAGGGTCCCAGTCGTATGGAATAAATGATGTAAAGAGATGCTGTAATTGTTATCATGTAACTGTTTTAACGTTCTCATAAGTTTGTTTCTCAATTTTTCTGAGTTATCCAGCTGAACAACATGTATATATATTCAGTTCCAGAAAGAAGGAATTTAATAGTAATAGCCAGGTTAAAATATGAAGTCATTTGAATCTTTGGACATGGCGTACATCAAATTAATCCACAGGAGACATTACGTCCATAGGGTTCCATTTGGAGGTCGGGAAAAGTCGTAGAATCTTAACGACTGTCATAACGAAAACACTGCTGTAAAACGTTCACTCACACAGAGAAATGAGTACCATGTGTTGAGACGTTTGGTTTCAAACTTCTTATATCCGCGTGTGTGATAAACACCGATAAGGTTTGGTTTATTTCATGGTAAATTACATGAACGTTATGTCCCAAAGTTTAGAAATGATGGACAAGACGAAAGGAAACTGATCAGCAATACCCATTGTTAAATTTTTGGCTACTCCAATCGAATGATGGAATTTTACCTTTTTATTTATGGTGTACCGATAGCCACACGACTCTAGCCTTGGACCTTTAGATATATAGTCTCGTACGCTAACCATTATCCCACGTCCGTCCCGTTTGATATGGATGCTTTGTGAAAATACACGTACTTCAAAAATGCTGGTCTTCCGCTTAGGACAGAGGTAATAAGTTTTCGAATTTCGAATGTTAAAATCAGGGTTCGATTCCTCTTTATGGGCATAGCAGATTGCCCGATGTGGCTTTGCTGTGACAAACACACACGCTCAAAAATTGTTTGTTTGTTTATTTTGGAATTTCGCACAAAGCTACTCGAGGGCTATCTGTGCTAGCCGTCCCTAATTTAGCAGTGTAAGCCTAGAGGGAAGGCAGCTAGTCATCACCACCCACTCTTTTACCAACGTATAGTGGGATTGACCGTCACGTTATACGCCCCCACGGCTGGGAGGGCGAGCATGTTTAGCGCTACGCGGGCGCGAACCCGCGACCCTCGGATTACGAGTGCACGCCTTAACGCGCTCGGCCATGCCGGGCCCCGCTCAAATATACTAAGTACAAAAAATAAAAGCAGGTAATGTGAAACCACATACGTGTATGAAATGCAAAAATAAGATATATATATGAGGGGAAAATGTAGCATTTATAATTCAGGTGCAGAAATTTAGGCTTAACAATTGAAATACAGCATATCAAAGTATGAAAACCTTCAATGCATTCAATGTACCAAATATGACGCCCTCTGTTGGCTCAATGAAAAATCCTGAGGCTCACGGTGCTAAAAATCATACATTCAGAGGTCAAGGCCGAACTTGACAAAAACTAGTCGAAAAGACCGTGGGAAACGACTACTTTATGGACCGTTGGATATCTTGGTCACATCAGTAGCTGTCCGTAAGGCCACCAGCAATCTTTACAATTAGTACAAATTTTACAAGAATATCTCAAGCATTTCCTAAACATTACTCGCAGCTTTATCGTGATGGTTGCTAAACTGAGCCGAAATTAATAGTTACTAGCACAACTCATGTTAGGTATTAGCAACGCACGAGACATTTGTCGACAAAGGATGCACTAGATGAGATATTTCCAAAGTTTTTCGACTTCCCACCCGAAGAAACTATAGATATTGAGTACCTAAATATATTGACCTCCCATCATTATTCAACGGCTTCCAATTTGCGAAACTCTACACTTGAGTGTTGCATTAATTTTGCGGATTTGTCTTCTGACGATGTGAGCCTAAGTCACCTCCGCATGACACACAGTGGTTTCGTAACATAGTGTATATAATTACAAACTGACTCCAGTTTCACTGGAAAGTGTTGCCAAAGATTATATAAGTTATTATAGTGTTTGTTTGTTTGTTTTTTTACGTTACGACATCAGTTATTTTGTCTGGCTTCCTCACAAAATTACTTCGCAAGAAAGTTTCTGATGAAGTGAACACACATAAATTGATCCAGATGTCCGCCCCGTGACTCGTGCGGGACTCGTGTGTGTCGCGTGCAGTGCAACTGTTTCTACATCAGCAGTTACAATAATCACGATGTTATTTACCGACATAAAGAGAGAAATCGAAACAGTCGCCCCTCTCACAAGTCACGAGCGTGGTTAAAGGCACCAGCTGAGGATTTCTGAAGCTTTTAAACCACTAAGCCTATTTGCCGTTGAACGAATCAGACAATACTTTACTATTTAGTAACTTACTGTATGTTTCAATGCTAAAACACTAATTTTAACCTATTAGACAACTCGTCTACGCTCACGTGAGTAAGGTGGGGTTTAGGCTACTCACGCCTTCATACAGTCACATGATAAAATAACGTCATTCAGGTTAAAGGTTTTGAACTGGTGTTTCAGTGGTAAGTAAATGGACGTAAAATGCTTAACTGCGGATGTCTATTCTCCGCAGTAGACAGAGCGCAGACGACAAATTAAGAATCTTTGGGCTAAACAAACAAACAAATAAATAACTGACTTGGAACTCACATCCCATAGTTCTTTCAGAACAGTACTCACGTAACTGGGTCATTTTCGTGTTACCGTAACATATTATGGACAACTAAACAAAGAAAAGAGGTAAGTACGAAATATGGATCCCGAGAAAAAATACGCACAGAAATACACGTACCAAATATGTTATCAAATATGAAGATTTTTTAGCGAAAAACTTTATCTGGGACTTCTGAACATGGTCATGGCCGGGTGGTTAGGGCGCTCGACTCGCAGTCTGAGGATTACGGGTTCGATTCCCCGTAGCACCAAACGCGCACGTCCTTTCAGCCGTGGGGGCGTTATAATGTAACAGCCAATCACTCTATTCGTGGGTAAAAAGAGTAGCTCAACAGTTGGCGGTGGGTAGTGATGACTAGTTGCCTTCCTTCTAATCTTACACTACAAAATTGGGGACGGCAGGCGCAGATAGCCCTCGGGTAGCTTTGTGACGAAATTCAAAATAAACAAACTGATCGTAATTTGTTTTGATATTCCAGTTTTAATGTGTTAATATTCAAGAAATTCTTGTTTAGTTTTAGATTTTTAAAGTGTTCATAACAGACTGAATATAAATAATAGAAGATCTGTCTGCTTCTTATGATTTTCTACTCATATTCCCCATGGTGTCTCCTGACATTCCCTTTTATTTGTCAGTGAGGATCTACCACTTTGTTACCTTCTACTTATATTCCCTCTTTCTTGTCAGTGAGACTTAACCCCCTTTAATGTCTTCTGTGCTTCACAGTTATTTTTAAATAAGATTACAAAATGCAGGTAGAAAAACAAGACTTACTATTGTCTGTTGTCGTTATCGCTTTAATATGCTATCTTTTCCGCGATACACCAGTGTCTACAGGACAAACAGTTTAACAGGGGTTAGATATTTTTATTTATCTGTTTTGAAATCAAGTCTTTGAGACAGTTTCACGTGTTACTAACCTGGACTCTGGCCTCTGTTAAGTCTATTTTCATAGCAATCTCTTCTCGGGTGTAAACGTCCGGGTAGTGCGTTTCATGGAACGCACGTTCTAACTCCTTCAGTTGTCCGCTCGTGAAGGTGGTTCGAATCCGGCGTTGCTTCCGTTTCTCCGCCAGCACGTTGTTGTTACCAGGATACATCTTGTAGGATAGTGTTCGCGAATAATCCACATGAGCGTGTAACGACCCTTGAGAAAGAACAAGTCAGTACATATTTTATATTACGTTAATATAGTAAAGATACTGTTGAAAACGTCTCAATGTACTACATATAAACGAATAAAAGAGTCTCAAAAATCATCGAAGTCATGCGGCGTATTATATTTACTTACTTTGATTGCTCAGAGGTTTCAGAAAGTACAAGGTACAATAGAACAATAATTAAACTATATTGTATGCTTTAAATATACCAGTATTGCCAGTAGTGAATTCAATAAATTTTATTGAGTTTTCAATATCAACTGTTACTATAAAGATAAAAATTTACAAGGCTCGAACCCAGATCAGTGTCTTAATGAGTTAATCCGTGAAGGTACTCGGTACGGATATTTTAAAATTTGAAATATTTTCTCACATTTATTTAATTATTTGTTTCTTTTCTGTTTAGAATTTTCGCGGATAGTTACACAAACGCATTATTCATCTATCTGTTCCTAGATTTAAACTCGTAGACCAGAGATAAGCTAGCTAACCAACAGCAACAATCGCCGTCTCTTGGGCAACTGCTGTCAGACCGAATAGCAGGATTTGACTCTCACTCTTATATCGCATCCATGTCAAAAGTGCCCAACAAGTTTTTATCATAACGAGACGCAAACCACGAGCTCTTGAGTTCACAGACCGGGCACACAAACTACTATAACTCGAGCCCGGTTTCCTGTCGCTTAGTAACTTAATAATATTTGGAACACAAAATTTCATGTTCGCTCTGATCTGATTAATACAATCACAACAATACTATGAACATTCTGCAACACGGAAACGGAAACTACATCTCAACATACACACACATGTCACTTTATTGACCTTTGCCAAAAACTATGATCTATGGGTTACAAAATTGGCCTGAAATGTAATTGAGAGGTCTATTGTTTATACAGATGGTTCCCACGTGTCAGGTACAAACATCTTTCCGATTCTGATCTATAAAGCACATAAGTGATTGAAACAAATGTGTTGTTGTTGTTTTACTACTAAGTCGAATATTTAGCCGTTTTGTTTGGGAAGAAGGGAGAATTATCACCATATTTTCCTTGACAAACGATGACTTGTTTGGTAAATAGTTATTTAAGTAATTTTAACTAAAATCTATATATGTACATCCGTTAATTTATATATCTCGCCATAATCTGTCTAACCATTCGTTTACCTATATTGTCAGTTTCTCACCTTTATATCATTTTTCTTGTTAACTGTAACTGCCCCCTAACGGCTGACTAAGCTACAAATTATGTCTTTATGTTGCGCTTCTTAAACTTATTATCTCTTACTCCATGCAGTTTATCTTCCGAAGCTCTTAGAAAGGTGATAAATATCATATCAAGTAATACGATTGGAGGATTTTCTGGGTTATGCGTCATCAGTAGCTTCATGAAAACCCTACTTACGTACTAACTCTTACTAGAGGTGAACCAGAAGACAGCTAGAGTTACCTTGGTTAACTAGCATTATAACTCACTTTAAACTATAATGTGTATTCGATTATTTCATTTCTGTCCCAAACTGCAGGCTTAATGCCGTTATATGTAACCGAGAAACGGTTTGCAGCCACTTACTTTGAAATCCTACGTTGGCGGGGAAGACGGTCTGAGCTACCGCTGTTGGCGGCATATGGACGGTCTCCATGCGGGGACGGTTGACCATGCCACAAGAAGACGCGTTCATTCCAGGCGCGTGAAATGGAGATGCATAGCGGTAAGAGACTTGGCTGCACGAGGTGAGGTCAGTGTAAGAAAACTGCCGCTGACACGACGATAGGCCCGAATCCGAACAGCCGGAATCAAAGCTGTACTGGTTGATATATGGGTACTCCATTAGGTCACAATAAGAAGTCTCGAAAACAAATGGTGTATCTTTTACTTTCACGGCCAGCTTTATAGTCCAGATCAATTCGTCACCATGGTTTCGCCAGGAGTTACAGTCTCTCTTTCCTTTTACCTCAGGCTCATTCCGTATCCGCTAGGGGGAGGGACTTGCGGTAGTATCTGCTTCTATTCAAATTCTCGTGCTATGACTCCGTCAGTGTTGTTCGAGAAGCATCGGTCTCACGCTTCCAAGCGACCCGTAATTGAATTATAATTCTCCGAGGGACGAGGTCTGTGACAGTTACTACCACTCCTGGTTACAACAGAATACTACTTTTCCTCACTTCCATGTTTAGCCGTCGATTACCATATTACCAGCACAAGTCTACAGTGCTCGTCTGATGCGACCGAGAAGGATGCTTCGGTGGTGCTGTGTTCGGGGCAGCACGGGTTGGTGATCAGAAGCTGTCCAGGGAGTTTCGTTCCCAGGCTGAAAGTACGACAGCAGGAACCGAGTGTGACCTCGCGTCTGCCAAGCAGTATACGTTGAGGGTAGGTCACGCGAGGAATGGTCATCTTGGACACTGAATCAGAAACTGGGGAACGAACTGAATTACTGCAAGGATCCCTCCGTCCTCCAGTGACACAACGTCTGTGGACCGCAACGTAAGAAATCCGGTTTCGATACCCGTTGTGGGCAAAGCACATTGTGTCGCTCTTTACTTAATGGCAAATAAACAATGCTGTAAGGGTTAACAAAGAAACAGTAAGCAGGAAAAATGTTGTATTTTTTCTTTCACGTTCTCTGTCTGTGAGAAAAACCAAAGATAAGGAGTGAGTTTCATAATGTATTTGTCGAAATATTTTAATTTCTGCTTCTCATAATCAATTGAGTGTATGTGTACTTATTAATTATAATAACCACTACTCGGTTATCATTCACAAACGTTACCTTCCATGTCATTACAATTTGTACACTTGTACTAAATGACAAAAAATCGATTTTTTTGCTATCGAGAAAGTTGAGTATTTCTAAATAATTAGAAAGAAAATCTATCTGAAACTTATGTAAAATAATCATTACATACCAAATACTGAGTAAAATTTACCTGGGCCTCGGCATGACCTGGTGATTAAAGCACTCGATTCGTAATCCGCGAGTTCGAGTCCCTGTCACACCAAACATGCTCGTTCTTTGAGCAGTGGGGGCGTTACAATATGACGGTCAATTCCACTATTCGTTGGTAAAAGAGTAGCCCAAGAGTTGGCGGTGGGTAGCGATAACTAGCTCCCTTTCCTCTAGTCTTATACTGCTAAATTAGGTACGGCTAGCGCAGACCTCGTGTGACTTTGCGCGAAATTAAAAATAAACAACAAATTTAGTTATTTGACTCGGTTTCAGAACGTTTATTTAAAACGAAGAAAGGTCTCCACATAAACGCGACTCACTCTTGAGTTGTTATTGTGACTGTTTCGCTAGTTTCGCTTGTTCAAAATTATAACCAATCAAAAACTTCCTACTTTTTGTTCACTAGGCTCAGTGAAAAGTCTAAGATTCGCAACATTTAGTTCGTCTCTGTGTCTCTGACGTCACAAATAAGCACTCGGCGAATCTCCGACGTCTTTCTTGCACCTACTATCGGTGTCGCTCTAAACTATGTATTAAAAGTTGTTATTGTTGTCTTGAATTAAGCACAAAGCTACACAAGGGGCTATCTGTGCTCTGCCCACCAATCTTAGCGTTGTAAGTTCACAGACATACCGCTGAACCACTGGGGGGCTGTATTAAAAATAACTTCTACGGTATTTACAATAGTAACCGTGTTGTATTCGACATTGGAACACAGGGATGAGAAAACGCAATCGGACCATCACTTTCAAACAGTAAAGTGCAGCTTTTAGTGCTAACACATTATGATGCTAATACACGCCAAATCAAATGTTACTTTTTAAATAATGTGTTGTGCGTATAAGCTTAGCTTAATTTGGAACGTAATGACACTAAACCCCTGGTACCTTTAATATTACACATGGGTGACACTACAATGGAATTTCACAAGCGGATTAATAGTGTGTTTGTTTTTAAAATTACAGTTGGATTTTAATATGGTTTGCTTCTGTTTTTATAATAGCTTCGAAATAATGTGTCAGGCTCCATGATACAGGGAACCGAAACGTTTCTTTGATTGTTTTGAATCTCGACAAGCCTACACGAAGGCTATCTGCGCTAGCCGTCTCTAATTTTGTAGAGTAAAAGGAAAGCAACTAAGTCATCATTACCAACCGCCGACTCTTGGACTACTCTTTTACCAACGAATAGTGGATTTGACTGTCACATTATAATGCCCCCATGGCTGAAAGGGCGAAACATATTTGGTGTGACGGGGAATCGAATCGACGAGCTTCAGATTACGAGTCGAGTACCTTAACCATCAGGCCATGCAGGGCCCCCCGAAACTTTTGAAATTTTTACTATGTGTACTGTAAAATTATAGAATAATCCAATACCAAGTTACATATTATATTATATTATTACAAGCTCACAGTATGTGATGTTACACGTGTTAAGGCACTGATTGTCAGACCAAAATGACAATAAAAGTTGTGCTCTTTGAAAACGGAGGAAAAAATCGGATTTTTCGCCAAAACGCATTCGTGTCTAATAAATATGTTTGAGATATCTCCATGTTCTGCAAGTGAAACATGTGCAAAATCCCTATAAAAGTGACGGGTTCTCGGTTTCCATAGCTCAGTGTTAAGCCACCGACACGCAATACAGTTACGACAAGACTGACTGAAGCACAATGCAACAACGCCATTGGTCAGTTTGAAGCAGGCGAATCTCGATTAGATGTTGCGAGAGCTGTGAATGCCAACCCAAGCACCATCACAAGGCTATGGAATCATCACCAACAGCATGGATCAACTCGTGACCGTCCACTAACTGGCAAACCTCGTGTGACTACGCCTGCACAAGATCACTACATCCGGTTACGTCACCTTCGAGATAGGACCACCATTGCGACGTCTACTGCCTCAACCATACCAGGGCTGCATAGGATTTCCGATCAAACCGTACGCAACCGTCGACGATATTTTTAGGCCCCATGTGCAACCCATCATGGTTAACGTCAACGACGTTTTTAGCATGACAACGCCCGTCCTCACACAGCCCGACTCACCACTGTCTTCTTGAGACACCACAACATCAACGTTCTTCCCTGGCCCCCCAGATCGCCAGATTTAAACCCCATCGAACATCTTTGGGACAAGTTGGACCGACGTCTGCGACGGCGACAATCTCAACCGTAAACTCTATCTCAGCTTGCAGCAGCTTTGCAGGCTGAGTGGACAGCCATTATATTATATTATATTATATTATTTCTTTCTGTCTGTAAACATTTATTTCTCTAAAAAAGATACAAAAACAATTGTATAATAAAATGTGCTACTTCTCTAACCTTAAAAAAGCATGTGATGTTCATAGGAGTTCTCACAGGAATACTCTATAGGAAACTCAGTTCACACAGGAATACTCTATAGGAAACTCAGTTCACACAGGAATACTCTATAGGAAACTCAGTTCACACAGGAATACTCAATAGGAAACTCAGTTCACACAGGAATACTCTATAAAAACTTAGTTCACAGAGAAATACTCTATAGGAAACTCAGTTCACACAGGAATACTTTATAGGAAACTCAGTTCACACAGGAATACTCTATAGGAAACTCAGTTTACACAGGAATGCTCTATAAGAAACTCAGTTCACACAGGAATACTCTATAGGAAACTCAGTTCACACAGGAATACTCTTTTGGAAACTCAGTTCACACAGAAATACTCTATAGGAATCTCAGTTCACACAGGAATACTCTATAAAAACTTAGTTCACACAGGAATACTCTATAGGAAACTCAGTTTACACAGGAATGCTCTATAAGAAACTCAGTTCACACAGGAATACTCTATAGGAAACTCAGTTCACACAGGAATACTCTATAGGAAACTCAGTTCACAGAGAAATACTCTATAGGAAACTCAGTTCACACAGGAATACTTTATAGGAAACTCAGTTCACACAGGAATACTCTATAGGAAACTCAGTTCACACAGGAATACTCAATAGGAAACTCAGTTCACACAGGAATACTCTATAAAAACTTAGTTCACAGAGAAATACTCTATAGGAAACTCAGTTCACACAGGAATACTTTATAGGAAACTCAGTTCACACAGGAATACTCTATAGGAAACTCAGTTTACACAGGAATGCTCTATAAGAAACTCAGTTCACACAGGAATACTCTATAGGAAACTCAGTTCACACAGGAATACTCTATAGGAAACTCAGTTCACACAGGAATACTCTATAGGAAACTCAGTTCACACAGGAATACTCAATAGGAAACTCAGTTCACACAGGAATACTCTATAAAAACTTAGTTCACAGAGAAATACTCTATAGGAAACTCAGTTCACACAGGAATACTTTATAGGAAACTCAGTTCACACAGGAATACTCTATAGGAAACTCAGTTTACACAGGAATGCTCTATAAGAAACTCAGTTCACACAGGAATACTCTATAGGAAACTCAGTTCACACAGGAATACTCTATAGGAAACTCAGTTCACACAGGAATACTCTATAGGAAACTCAGTTCACACAGGAATACTCTATAGGAAACTCAGTTCACACAGGAATACTCTATACAAACTTAGTTCACAGAGAAATACTCTATAGGAAACTCAGTTCACACAGGAATACTTTATAGGAAACTCAGTTCACACAGGAATACTCTATAGGAAACTCAGTTTACACAGGAATGCTCTATAAGAAACTCAGTTCACACAGGAATACTCTATAGGAAACTCAGTTCACACAGGAATACTCTATAGGAAACTCAGTTCACAGAGAAATACTCTATAGGAAACTCAGTTCACACAGGAATACTTTATAGGAAACTCAGTTCACACAGGAATACTTTATAGGAAACTCAGTTCACACAGGAATACTCTATAGGAAACTCAGTTTACACAGGAATGCTCTATAAGAAACTCAGTTCACACAGGAATACTCTATAGGAAACTCAGTTCACACAGGAATACTCTTTTGGAAACTCAGTTCACACAGAAATACTCTATAGGAATCTCAGTTCACACAGGAATACTCTATAAAAACTTAGTTCACAGAGAAATACTCTATAGGAAACTCAGTTCACACAGGAATACTTTATAGGAAACTCAGTTCACACAGGAATACTCAATAGGAAACTCAGTTCACACAGGAATACTCTATAAAAACTTAGTTCACAGAGAAATACTCTATAGGAAACTCAGTTCACACAGGAATACTTTATAGGAAACTCAGTTCACACAGGAATACTCTATAGGAAACTCAGTTTACACAGGAATGCTCTATAAGAAACTCAGTTCACACAGGAATACTCTATAGGAAACTCAGTTCACACAGGAATACTCTTTTGGAAACTCAGTTCACACAGGAATACTCAATAGGAAACTCAGTTCACACAGGAATACTCTATAAAAACTTAGTTCACAGAGAAATACTCCATAAGAAACTCAGTTCACACAGGAATACTTTATAGGAAACTCAGTTCACACAGGAATACTCTATAGGAAACTCAGTTTACACAGGAATGCTCTATAAGAAACTCAGTTCACACAGGAATACTCTATAGGAAACTCAGTTCATATAGGAATACTCTATAGGAAACTCAGTTCATATAGTAATACTCTATAGGAGTATTTTATATTCTTGTTTCGACAACGTAGTAAACGACGCGTTCTATCATAAATTCCTGTCTTCATTTTTTTGTTTTTCTTATCTCGTTGTACAAAGGTGTCTCATTGGTGGAATGAGCACTACAATCAGGATCAAACATTATGCAGATCTCCGCTGAAACAACAGCACTGTTAATGTGCAAAGAACGAAGCTTGAATAAAATAATATTTATTATTTATTGGCGGAGGTCACATATTGGCAGCAACTGTGTTCTAGTACTGTCTGTTTATTAACTGTCATTTATTTCAAACTTAAGACCTAAATTTCAAACTTAAGTAATCAACAGCTTACATGAGTTTTTTTTATCGTTTGCTACACGAGGACAGTCCAAGTTAGCCATCCTTAATTTTGAACCGAGACAATGGAACGCAGCTAGTCAACACTACCCGTCATCTCTAATCGGATGGTCGGATTACACCCACGGCCTCAGAATGTCGAACCCTTGAATTACGAAAGTCATTGTAGATAATATCTGTCATGTCTTTGGATATTTTGCGAAATAACCTTTGTTTTAGTAAATAATGTCATATCGTTTTTTTCTTCTTCGTAATGGAACTTAAAATTTTTGAGACAGCCTAAAGTATTTATAATTATTAATTAAGCTATTATGTTTATTTATTTAAATTGACGTTGAAGTTTGAAAAAACGTTAAATAACGAGTGACATTTTGTCTCTCGTGTCAGTTTCAGTCCAATCAAATTACTTGTAACGTTACTCCCAGCCAATGTATATATTCGGCTCCTTGTTAATGTGATGGACTTGTTTTAATTTCAATTTGCGTAAGTCAGAAATTTATGTCTATCCACTTACTCGAACAATGCAAGTACTTAAGCTAAAGACGTTTAGCAACGGGGAACATTGGAGTTCCCTGAAAGTTTCATTTGGGCTCAGAAAATCAAATTGTCTCGAAGTCCAGGCGCGTCATCGGTCCGTAGCGGTTTATACGGAGCTTGGCGTCCATTAGACAGAGTGTTTCACCAACAAAATCCCCAGTCAAGAGCAACTTAAAACACTTCATTTTCTGTCTCTGCCCGAGAAAGTGACAGCAGTAACTGATGTCCAAAGAAGACAATTAAACAGCCATTAAGGAAAGCAACGAGAACCTTTTTTTTTCCTTTTCTTCACTTTCTGCTTAAATGGAAAGAACCCGAGCATCGTTACAGAAAAGCAAAACTAAAAACAAGAGAAAAGATCTGTGATAATGGTAAGTAATACAAAAGCCATATTATATTGTCTTTGTTTCTATATTTACGTAACAAATCCATATGCATTGTTACTAAACAATTACATCCGCTTGTGTCTCTTTATTTGTTCCGGGCTGGTACACCAGTGAGTCTACGGATTTACAACGCTAAAATTAGAGGTTCGATTAACTTTCGATGAAGTCAGCAGATAGCACTGTATAAGAAAACACTGTTTATCTATCTATTAAAAACCTGAATCTATTACCACCTACTCTCTATATAACTTCAACACGTGAGTGTACGTGCTACTGTAGAAGTCCAGTTTAAAAGCGTCTCATTTGGAAGGAGATACGTTTGATTCAGTGAAGGGACTGATCCTATATTTCCTCCAGTAAAGATGGATCTTCTCAGCATCCACCACAACACACATAGATACATACATATGTAAAGCCACCAATCGCCTTGGCAACTCGAAACTTTTCAACATTTAAGAAAGTTAAACACATTCTATTTTTTATATTTCTGTTACTTCGACAAATAATTTTAAAAAATCGTGTTATGAGCAGTAATATATGTTCCATGTTGCTGCAAGTAACGAGTGACACGAATATCTAAAAAAGGATAATAGTTTTACATTCTGAAATTTAACATGAAGCTTTTCTTACAGATACGTTTTTGCGTTTGAATTTCGCGCGAAGCTACACGAGGGCTACGTGCGCTAGCCGTCCCTAATTTAGCAGTGTAAGACAAGAGGGAAGGCAGCTAGTCATCACCACCCACCGCTAACACTTGGGCTACTCTCTTACCAACGAATAGTGAGATCGACCGTCATATTATAACGTCCCCACGATTGTTTGGTGATCGGGGATTCGAACCCGCGATCATTACAGATGTACTTACAATACTGACCAGTCAGAAGCGATGTGTGAGGAAACCATCCAATGAACACAGGAACTCAATAATCTTCTTGTGAAACACCATTCTGGTGTTTGTTGCTTCCCTTCCGCGGACTTACAGCGCTAAAAACCGGGTTTCGATACCCGTGGTAGGCAGAGCACAGATAGCGCATTGTGTAGCTTTGCGCTTCATTCCGAACAAACAAAACTTTCGGATGCTTTCTGAAAAATAAAGAGATATTCCACTCCTTAGTTCTGGATTTAGAATGTTCAGTCTTGAGCTAACTTGGAAATACACGTGTTTGTTTGCTTCGTATATAATGCTGTACAACCCGTGTTCTTAAGTTCGAAATGATAGATTAGATGGAAGTGAACGGTAACCAAGAGCTGCCTGATCTAGAAGTAGAATTTGACTCTCACTGCCACAGTTCGCCCACAGAGGGCGTTTCTTACTGATACCTTTTTCTACATCCAGGTGGCAGGTGTTAATCGAACATCCTCCTTTCCGGGCTTTCCTCCAGATGGCTGAGTGGTAAGTGTGAGGGCTTATAACACCACAGATTAGGTGTAACAAATTAAGGGCACCACTATGCCACAATAAAGGGCAATATATAGATATTCTTGAGAGTTTGTTTGTCAGTTTATTTTACAGGAAATCCAAATTAGGCTATCTGCTGCGTCCATCATAAGAAACTGAACCAAGAATTTTGGCATTATAAGTCCACAAACTCACCGTTGTTTCTCGTTTGGACCTCCTTGAAAAATCTTGAAGATTTGGTTTTGTATAATACAATACAGAGGGACATGGGTAGGGGTCGAGTCGGGACTTGTTCTGGGAGAAGATTAAGGGAGAAAGTTAGCGAAAGTTACACTGCGATTCGTAGCGAGATCACACCAAGAGCAATACAGTTAGCACTTGCATGTCCGACAACAAATATTTTTTTTTGTATAAAGCAACGATCAAACACGTGCGCTTCGTAATCTGAGGGTCGCGGGTTCGCGCCCGAGTCGCCACAAACATGCTCGCCCTCCCAGCCGTGGGGGCGTTATAATGTGACGGTCAATCTCACTATTCGTTGGTAAGAGAGTAGCCCAATAGTTGGCGGTGGGTGGTGATGACTAGCTGCCTTCCCTCTAGTCTTACACTGCTAGATTAGGGACGGCTAGCACAGGTAGCCCTCGAGTAGCTTTGTGCGAAATTCTTAAACAAACAAACAAACACGTGCGACTTATTTCAATTTCGATAGGTTAAACTCTTAGCTATGTTATACTGAACATTAAATTCAAAATTGACATATTTAAAAGCAATGTATTTTAAAATAACTATCATACAAAATGTACTACGACTGGTTTTGCGGGTTTACTTTGGTGTAAGAAGTGAATTGTAATACATTGTGATGTGATTCTGAAAACGTAAGGGTCCGTGAGGTAAAAATGTTTGAGAACCAAGAACCTAAAGGTTTATCTTCGATTTCATTGTTATCAATGTTGTACACGTGTTTCGTATGTTAGGACTAAACATCTCTTTAGGACGTTTTTCTCACGTTATGGCGTACCCAAGAGACACTCACTGGTCACAACACTTTGCCCCAGTAACGAGATTCTCGTGTGAACGGGACGTTCCGACCAACTCCGAATGTCCCTGGAGCATAGAGCATTCCCTTACCTCACATCCATGATGTTAGAACAATACTTTTCAAATTTATTCGTTCAACTATATAGTAAGTTTCTACACGTGACGTAAGGATGAGCAAGGCACGCGCCCAATTTCGGCGAAACTACACGTGGCTCATGGTGTTTGCTGGTTAAAGCTATAATAACACAACGATTAATCACAAGTGCTTGACACGTGTTTCAGTTAAATATCACCACACACTGTATAAACACAGTATTACATGCTATATGTTCTGGTATTAATATCAGAATTTGACGTACAAAAAAGAAAATAATATGCATGTTGAATTATTAAATAAACCATAATGTAATGGTAGTGGTTTACTGTCTACGGAAAACACTTACCTTTTAGACCCTACTTTATATAATTCTATAGTTATGTTCTAACGGTAGTGGTTTACTGTCTACTGAAAACACTTACCTTTTTATCCCTAGTTTTTATAGTTCTGTATTTATGTTGTAATGATAGTGGTTTACTCTTCCACATAAACAGCCATTCATTGACTCTTCCGCATAAACAGTCATTCTTTGACTCGTCCACATAAACAATAATTAATTCACTCTTCCACATAAACAGCCATTGTTTGACTCTTTTACATAAACATCCATTCATTGACTCTTCCATATAAACAGCCATTCTTTGACTCTTCCACATTAACAGTCATTCTTTGACTTTTCCAAATAAACAGCCATTCTTTGATTCTCCACATAAACAGCCATTCATTGACTCTTCCACATAAACAGCCATTCTTTGACTCGTCCACATAAACAATAATTAATTCACTCTTCCAATAAACAGCCATTGTTTGACTCTTTTACATAAGCATCCATTCTTTGACTCTTCCACACAAACAGCCATTCATTGACTCTTCCACATAAACAGTCATTTTTTTATTCTTTCACATAAACAGCCATTCTTTGACTCGTCCACATAAACAATAATTAATTTACGCTTCCACATAAACAACCATTGTTTGACTCTTTTACATAAGCATCCATTCATTGACTCTTCCATATAAACAGCCATTCTTTGATTCTCCACATAAACAGCCATTCATTGACTCTTCCACATAAACAGTAATTCTTTGACTCTTTCATATAAACAGCCATTCATTGACTCTTCCACATAAACAGCCATTCTTTGACTCGTCCACATAAACAATAATTAATTCACTCTTCCAATAAACAGCCATTGTTTGACTCTTTTACATAAGCATCCATTCATTGACTCTTCCATATAAACAGCCATTTTTTGACTCTTCCACATTAACAGTCTTTTTCTGACTCTTCCACATAAACAGCCATTCATTGACTCTTCCACACAAACAGCCATTCATTGACTCTTCCACATAAACAGTCATTTTTTTATTCTTTCACATAAACAGCCATTCTTTGACTCGTCCACATAAACAATAATTAATTCACTCTTCCAATAAACAGCCATTGTTTGACTCTTTTACATAAGCATCCATTCATTGACTCTTCCATATAAACAGCCATTCTTTGACTCTTCCACATTAACAGTCTTTTTCTGACTCTTCCACATAAACAGCCATTCATTGACTCTTCCACATAAACAGTTATTCATTGACTTTTTCAAATAAACATTCATTATTTGACTCTTTTACATAAATTCCTCCGCTAATACAGCAGAATATCTCTGGATTTACAACGCAAAAAACAGGGGTTCGATTCCCCTCGGTGGGCTCAGCAGATAGCCCAATGTGGCTTTGCTATAAGAAAAACACACACGAAACACATTTACATAAACAGTCGTTCTTTGACTTTCCCACATAAACAGTCATTATTTGACTCTTGTATGTAAACAGCCATTCTTTGACTTTTCCATAAAAGTACACATGTTTTGATACGTCTAAGAAAACACCTATCTTTTGACTTTTTCAGAGTAACACTCATATCAAGACATTTCTAGGAAACTCACATCTTTGTACATACAGGAAAACAACAATATTTTTCTTTGAGTTTTCCAAATAATCGCCATCTTTTGACTCTTCTAAAAGATGTCCATTATCTTTTATCAATGAACACAAAAACTGCCGCATGACATAAGACGACCAAAGTTTCTTCTCTATGTTTCTCATAAAATATTTTACTAGTACTAGATTAAAACTGTGGTTGATTTGTTTCCAGTGACTAAACAACAATTATTATTGTTAAAGTATAACGAACTCTATTGACACCACTTTTCGTTTTCAGGATTTTTGAAACGTATTTTTGCTGCATAGAAGAAGCAGATAAGTAGTGTTAAGTAGGGTTGGGTTTTTAATATAACAACCAAATTTGATCCACAAAGCTACACTTCTGTTAGTCAGTTACTTAAACAACTCAACGAAGAAAAACGAAATGGCCTGTCCATGTCTTAACTTAGTTTCATATTGTTACGGCAGATGGCACTTATATATATCAAACTTTTACTACTAACTGTTATTTTAATATCTGAAGTGAAAAGTTCTGAAATATGGAATATTCATCTAATATATGACATAGAAAAGCGATTTTTTTCCCACCAACTTTAAATGCAAGAATGATATACCGTTATGAAGCGCAAATCACAGTTTTTATATTGCGTTACAAGACCTACAATTGAGATACTAGGGGGCTGTCTGATGATGGGGTGTATTATTTAACTTTATCTATCGAATCCCCCACCCCCACCACAGTAACGTAACGATAACCAACGACGCTAAAAAGTTTCGATACTCGGTAGAGGGCAGAGCAAAAAGAGTCCACTGTGTAGTTTTACATTTAAGAAGAACCAACCATAAAACATCTTTTCAGAGAGGAGCATGTGCCCCCTACCGTTTACTGAAAGAAATTACTTTTTGTTTGCCTTAAGTAAAAATTGACCCTTATATTTATTTATGTGTTGTTATTTCCTTGAGAAATAAATAGTACTTTCTCCATACACCTAGCTGGTATGCACATACGAAACATGAAAATGAGTGAATATATAAATAGTGGAAGTAAAGACATAGAAGTATTTTAACACTGTCAACTGTGCACTTACATTACTCGTTCATCAGGTGTTTTTCAATAATTATGAATTTAGAAAACAAAGTAATTTACAATAACTTTCATAGATGGCAGCACTTACAAAGGTGCAAAATGCAGAGAATAAAGTTCAAATATGGTCAATAAACTGACAGTTAAAAAGAAATTAATGAAATTGTTGAACGTTGTATTCAGAAGAGAAATATATCATCCTGTTGTTGGACATTGTGTTCAGAAGAGAAATACATCATCTTCTAGTTGGACATTGTATTCAGAAGAGAAATACATCATCCTCTTGTTGGACGTTGTGTTCAGAAGAGAAATACATCATCTTCTAGTTGGACATTGTATTCAGAAGAGAAATACATCATCTTTTAGTTGAAAATTTATTCAAAAGAGAAGTACACCATCCTACAGTTGAACATTGTATTCAGAAGAGAAATACATCATCCTCTAGTTGGACATTGTGTTCAGAATAGAAATACATCAGACTCTAGTTAAGCATTGTATTCAGAAAAGAAATACATCATCCTCTAGTTGGACATTATATTTAGAAGAGAAATACATCATCCACCAGTTGGACATTATATTCAGAAGAGAAATACATCATCTTTTAGTTGGACATTGTATTCAGAAGAGAAATACATCATTCTCTAGTTGGAAATTTATTTAGAAGAAAAATACACCATTTTACAGTTGGACATTGTATTCAGAAAAGAAATACATCATCCTCTAGTTGGACATTATATTCAGAAGAGAAATACATCATCTTTTAGTTGGACATTGTATTCAGAAGAGAAATACATCATTCTCTAGTTGGACATTATATTTAGAAGAGAAATACATCATCCTCTTGTTGAACGTTGTGTTCAGAAGAGAAATACATCATCTTCTAGTTGGAAATTTATTCAGAAGAGAATTACATCATCTTCTAGTTGGACATTATGTTCAGAATAGAAATAAATCATCCTGTTGTTGGACATGATGTTCAGAAGGGAAATACATCATCTTCTAGTTGGACATTGTGTTCAGAATAGAAATAAATCATCCTCTAGTTGGAAATTTATTCAGAAGAAAAATACACCATTTTACAGTTGGTTATTGTATTCAGAAGAGAAATACATCATCCTCTTGTTGGACGTTGTGTTCAGAATAGAAATAAATCATCCTCTAGTTGTAAATTTATTTAGAAGAAAAATACACCATTTTACAGTTGGACATTGTATTCAAAAGAGAAATACACCATCCTCTAGTTTGACATTGTATTCAGAAGAGAAATACATCATCCTCTAGTTGGAAATTTATTTAGAAGAAAAATACACCATTTTACAGTTGGACATTGTATTCAAAAGAGAAATACACCATTCTCTAGTTGGACATTATATTTAGAAGAGAAATACATCATCTTCTTGTTGGACGTTGTGTTCAGAAGAGAAATACATCATCTTCTAGTTGGACATTGTATTCAGAAAAGAAATACATCATTCTCTTGTTGGAAATTTATTCAGATGAGATGTACACCATCTTACAGTTGGACATTGTATTCAAAAGAGAAATACACCATCCTCTAGTTTGACATTGTATTCAGAAGAGAAATACATCATCCTCTAGTTGGAAATTTATTTAGAAGAAAAATACACCATTTTACAGTTGGACATTGTATTCAAAAGAGAAATACACCATTCTCTAGTTGGACATTATATTTAGAAGAGAAATACATCATCTTCTTGTTGGACGTTGTGTTCAGAAGAGAAATACATCATCTTCTAGTTGGACATTGTATTCAGAAAAGAAATACATCATTCTCTGGTTGGAAATTTATTCAGATGAGATGTACACCATCTTACAGTTGGACATTGTATTCAAAAGAGAAATACACCATCCTCTAGTTTGACATTGTATTCAGAAGAGAAATACATCATCCTCTAGTTGGAAATTTATTTAGAAGAAAAATACACCATTTTACAGTTGGACATTGTATTCAAAAGAGAAATACGTCATTCTCTAGTTGGACATTGTGTTCAGAAGAGAAATACATCATCTTCTAGTTGGACATTGTGTACGGAAGAGAAATACATCATCCTCTAGTTGGAAATTGTATTCAGAAGAGAAATACATCATCTTTTATTTATTTTAAACCATTTAGCATACTTTAAAGACGATTTGTTTATTCTTTGCTAAGCGCACAGCCACACGAAATGGATTACCTGTCTCTGCTCATCAGTAGTATATAAAGCCATCTTACAGTGTTGTGAGCCCTCAGATTTGTTGTTGAGAAGTGGGAGCGTTATAAATAAAGGATTTTAATTTTAAAGAAAATTGTTTGTATGTCTGTTGTTAAGTGCGAATCATCGCAGCTTGCTATCTATATTGTGCCCACAACAGGTATGGAAATTTGGGTTTGGGCATTATAAACCTTCACATTTACCGTTAGCCCTTCAGTGGCACAACCGCATGTCTGCGGTCTCAGGCCGCTAGAAACTGGGTTTTGAAATCCATGGTGGGCTGAGCACAATTAGTCCATTGTGTGGCTTTATGCTTAATTAGAAACAAACAAAATTACCGTCAATCCATTAAGGGACAATTATTTAAAGAAGCAGTGTAAACGAAGATGGTTGTATTTTACCCTTTATTAAGTTATTTTATGTGTGCGTGTGTGTGTTTTTCTTATAACACAGCCACATCGGGCTGTCTACTGAGTTGTTTTCGTAAGCAATCTTGAAAACGAATTTTGTCTTCACATTTGTTGTGTATATGGTATATATTAACTAATTATTTCGCTGATTTTGACGAAAGTAAATAGTTTATATATTGTTCACCGATTAAGTTCTCAGATCTTAAATTTCTAATTCTTTCTTTCAGCGTTTTCATTGTAGTTACTCGAACGCTCGAAAGGGGGCAGGAGTGTCATGTAGCTGTCGGAAGTGGGTTATATTAAAGTATCGTCCCAAAACGTTCGAATGTTTTTACGAAGGTCGTTGGTTTAAGGTGCTGGACGTGCGTTGCGTTTAATCATGGCCGAACAAAGGTAGGTTTTTGTCGGGGGAGGGAAAGACAGTATTTTTTTCTCCTGCTTTTAGTTTTTGTATAATTATCGTTCTATTGATATTTCTCGAAGTGTTGCAGTGTTTACAAGTTTAAAAGAAAACTGGAAAAATAAATATATTGAGAAAAGATTACAGGTTATATCGTAATGTTACTCATATTTGTAAAACGAAACAACAACAAAGAAACTACAGCGAGTTTGACCAGTTCAAAGGTTAGCCCGAGATACACTTGATTCTGTGTAGAAAGTCAAAGTATTGTTTAAGACAGGTGTGAACCGTGTTGTTCATAATGCAAACACCATCACAATTATTAGGTTTGCGTTGTTGTAAATAAACAGGTGTTGAGTAGTGAGCTTTGTTTTTGTTGTATGCAGAATACAAAAGTATGAAGTGCACGTGGTAACTGGCGACCGGTTTGGAGCTGGGACCGACGCCAATGTGTGGCTTATTCTTCACGATGGTCAGGGTCAGAAGTCCTCCGTCGTCAAGCTGAACAGCCTTTGGACAAATGACCATGAGCGAAATACTACGGGCAAGTATGAGGTCACTGTGGCTGAAGGCTTCGGTGAAGTCATTAAGGTCGAATTCTGGCGAGACTCTTACGGCTTTGGAGACGACTGGTTTTTGGACAGAATCGAAGTTCACAAACTCGCATCAGAAGAAGTGCATTACTATCCCGTGCACCGCTGGGTGGTTGCTAATGTCCACTACGTCATCCACGAGTTTGACTGCACGTTACCTGACGATGACCACAATATAAAACAACGCCAGACCGAACTTGAGCGAATCAGAGACGAATATCGCATTCATTTCCACGTTCCAGGTGGACCAGCACAGGTTGGAACTGTGAAGCTATTTATCACTTTTAAAAGTTCGCGTTGTTTGTGTCCATATATGTAAATTACACTATTTAATAACTTCCTAGCTTACTTTGTTTAAAACCTTTTATCTTCTGAAAACGTGCAGTACGCACGTGATTAATTACGTACGTACCATTGAAATCATCAACATTTAACAGTATTTATTCTGAATTCGTTTGTTTTAGAAAAAACCGTTTCTCAGGCGCGTAAAATATTCACTGCAGTTAACACTAACGACGTGTGTGTTATAACTGTAAAGGTAACACAAAGACGTGTGTATTATAACTGTGAAAGTAAAACTAAATACGTGTGTATTGTAACTGTGAAGGTGACACTAAAGACGTGTGTTTTCAAGTCCTTGTTTCCCAGGTAGTCTGTCGTCCAACAACTATTTCTGACAGAGCCTTGTCTTCTAAGTAGTCTGTCGTCCAACAACTATTTCTGACAGAGCCTTGTTTCCCAGGTAGTCTGTGGTCTAACAACGATTTCTGACAAAGCCTTGTTTCCCAGGTAGTCTGTGGTCTAACAACTATTTCTGACAAAGCCTTGTTTCCCAGGTAGTCTGTGGTCTAACAACTATTTCTGACAAAGCCTTGTCTCCTAGGTAGTCTGTGGTCTAATACTATTTCTGACAGAGCCTTGTCTTCTAAGTAGTCTGTCGTCCAACAACTCCTTCTGACAGAGCCTTGTTTCCCAGGTGGTCTGTGGTCTAACAACTATTTCTGACAAAGCCTTGTCTTCTAGGTAGTCTGTGGTCTAATACTAGTTCTGACAGAGCCTTGTTTCCCAGGTAGTCTGTGGTCTAACAACTATTTCTGACAAAGCCTTGTCTCCTAGGTAGTCTGTGGTCTAATACTAGTTCTGACAGAGCCTTGTTTCCTAGGTAGTCTGTGGTCTAATACTACTTCTGACAGAGCCTTGTTTTTTGTTTGTTTCATTTTCCTTTATGAAGTATTTTAGGTTTGATCGGTTCCTCTTTTCCTCACCATACACACACGAATAATGTATGTCGACTCTCTTCTGATGTGTCTATTGTTTAAATTGAGTGCACGCAATGTATTATAGATTTTTCGAATAGATAACCCCCAGTATGCATATTAGCTATCTTTGAGTACGTTTATTTTTTAAGTGTCAGAAAATACACTATACTTTTGTGACAGTGGGTTTCACTTTGTTTCTTTATTTTTCAGTGTTATGAGTTTTTGTTTCGTCGTATTCACACTTGATTAATGCCATTCGTGACGAATGCCATCTTGCGACCCTTCAAATGTTTTTTATAATTAAAATACAAAATTTAACCGTGTTTAATATAACTACGTAATATTAATGCTTTACGTTTGTTTTTAGTGCATACCACATGAAAGATTTGTACACCGCGGGTATCGAAACCCGTTGTTTAGACTTTCCGCTAAATCAAACGGGAAGTCATATTTATAAGTTTGAAACGCTTGGCCTTAAGTTTTGAACTTTTAGAGCTTGGCTTAAAAACGACCTCACGCGGAGTTATTTTATTAAATAATTAATTGTATGTTTTCTAAATGAATTGTGTACTTTGTAAGTGATATAAACATTTCAATCTAATTTAAGTGTAGCAGAAATTTAAAGAAAACATTAAGTGTAAATATACACAAAAATGAGAAAGGTATTTAGAAAATATAGCTTTTTGAAATATTCCAAAATTGGCGCGGTAAATCGTTAGCTTTAGTTTTACTCGAATATTTAGTTAAGTCATCCGTGAAGGTTATCGACTTTTAGTAGAAGCGTCATGAGAAATCGTGATTTGACACGATAAAAATACCCTATATTTTCACACCTGTCGTGGTAAAGGTATCCGTAATAACACTTGTTATCGTTTTATGTTCAGCGCATTTCGTAACTTTTTCATTGGTGTGTTTTTGACTAAAACAGTTGTTTTCGTAACAAATTTTCCTGTCTCATTCTCTTTGTTGTCTGATGATCGTGGCCCGGCACGGTCAAGTGTGTTAAGGCGTCAGACTCGTAATCCGAGGATCGCGGGTTCGAATCCCCGTTGCACCAAACATGCTCGTCTTTCGGCCGTGGGGCGTGATAATGTTACGGTCAATCCCCTATTTGTTGGTAAAAGAGTAGTCCAAGAGTTGGCGGTGGGTGGTTATGACTAACTGCTTTCCTTCAAGTCTTACACTGTTAAATTAGGGTCGGCTGGCACAGATGGCCCTCGATTTTTGCGATGTAAATCCGGAGACACACCGCTGTACTAGCGGGGGACCCCTCGAGTAGCATTGAGCGAAGTTACAAAAACAAACAAACTTACGATCATAACTGGAAAATTACTAAACATAGAGGTCCCGACATAGCCAGGTGGTTAGGGCGCTCGACTCATTATCTGAAGGTTGCAGGTTCTAATCCCTTTCAACCATGGGGGCGTTATAATGTACGACCAATCCCACTATCCATTGGCAAAAAAGTAGCCCAAGAGTTGGCGGTAGGTGGTTATGACTAGTTACTTTCCCTATAGTCTTACACTGCTAAATTATTGACGACTAGCGCAGAAAACCGTCCTGTAGCTTTGCGCGAAATTAAACAAATAAACTGAACGCGAAACAAGAAAGTTTGTTTCTAAGTCAAGTCTTCGGGCAACATTAGTACCCACTTGACAGTTTAACCAAAGTCCATTACAACTGTGGATCACACAACACCCCTTCTGTGCACTTAAACTAATCCTGTAATCTTATGAACACGTAGATATGATAAGCGGGTGTCTTTCTATTGTAAAAAACTGATAAAGCCGTTCTTTTCATAACATAACGGTGTATCAAGTCTGCGACTTTCCTAATATAACGGTGTAATAGTTCTTTCTACTCCGAATTTGTTTGAATATAATACAGTAAAACGAAAAACAAAAACATGTACATTGAATATTGCACTATATTGTACTAGTAGTGCTCAAAGACAGTCAATGGTGTAGAAATCAGGCCTGGCATGGCCAAGCGCGTAAGGCGTGCGACTCGTAATCCGAGGGTCGCGCTAAACATGTTGGCCTTCCCAGGCGTGGGGGTGTATAATGTGACGGTCAATCCCACTATTCGTTGGTAAAAGAGTAGCCCAAGAGTTGGCGGTGGGTGGTGATGACTAGCTACCTTCCCTCTAGTCTTACACTGCTAAATTAGGGACGGCTAGCACAGATAGCCCTCGAGTAGCTTTGTGCGAAATTCCAAAACAAACAAACAAACAAAGGTGTAGAAATCTCAGTGCGCAGTGCTAATAAGTCCGAATTGTTAGAAGTAGATTGTTGTAAATCGTTTCTTTCAGGAAGTTAGACATGCGCATTGTGAGTTTTTGTTCTCGGCCGGTACAAATAACGGAAGTCAATGTGTGCCGCGTCTCCAACTGTGAATACACGTATGTTGAATTTTTTTAAAACAGAGCAATAAGTAAGTATAGAACATGTATTATATGTGTATATCATTTTGTGGTTTATTAAAAAATCTGAATAATGAGTATGAACATTTCTTAAAACAAAATGGCATCCATTTGTACTCATGATTTCAACACTGATGTGTGATATTTTTGGATGCATAAAAGTCCCCCAAAATCAAACGGAAAAGTCTCGCAGAATAATGGGAAAGGGGTCGTGTAAAAAAAATGTAACTCAGAGTGAAACTGTAGTCTTTGGGTTTGACTGAAGTGCAAAAGACAGAGACTGGACAGTGTGTGATAATAATGTAAAGTAATCTTAAATTATTCACACGAAAAGGTAAATCTAGTGTCTATGGAAGGGCAGAGTCTTTGCTTGGGGTTTGAGAAGTCTCAAAGATATATGATGGGAAGTGATATAAACATTTGTGAATAACTATTCCAGAGTGAGAAACCATTGTACTATCTATACACACGAAACAATTTTATTCTCAGGGAGCATGCGCTACTTACGTCACTGTTAATAATTTCCATTAAAAAAAAGAGTTTGTATCCTTAAGGTGTCACATGACCCGCCAGCGGAAAATATTATTGTCTCTGTTTCCGTTGTGTTCCATTATGAAGAAATATTTTTCACAAGGTGCAAGTGATACCATAGGTGAATGACCCAGAACAATAGGCAACTAGTTCAAAACAGAATTTAGCAACTTCCTTTATCAATGTTACACTAAAATGTTACAAACTTCAACTGTAATAGTAAATATATTCAACCAGTTCTGTGTAGTTGTTTTCTTCATTTTGATCATGGATGCAATCTTTACATTCTTTAATTCCGAAATTCAGGTTTCTAGCTAAAACTAGCAGTCGGTATAAATATGTAGCTGTATGACCAACATCGAATTATTCTCCACAGTACACTTAAAGCCATACAAAAAAGCTTCAATGGAGAAAGAACCCGTAATATTGATATTGCAGTCCTTAGCTGGTTATAGTATGAGCTGATGTGTTATAATTACAAACTTACTTTTTATTTGTCCTCTGGTGAGTCAGCGGTAAGTTTATGGATTTAAATTGCTAAAATTTTAGTTTCGATCTCCGCGATGGGCACAGAACAGATAATTTTATGCTAAAACAGCAACAATACTCACCTATGTTTAGATTCAACGTTTATGTTATCTAGTAGTACACATATCGTCGTAGTTTCAATAAAGCTCTCAACATTTTTTGCTATAAAACAAATGTCAATCGTGTTTTAAATAAACTTAACCGCTCTGTGTGGATTCTGACGAAAAGAGGCAGTTATTTAAAGTCTTGGATACAAGTGTAATAACCAACAATGGTATACATGTTTGACTTCATATTAATGTTATTTTAAAGCAAATGAACTATGTGCTGTCTGTTTATTGTTGAAATTTATCGCCAGCAAGTCACAGACACCTACTCTAAAGAATCCTAATTTTCCATATATAAAAGCCTCACTAAAATCTTTTTCCAAAATTGTAGCCGTAAATACCGCTGCTTCGGTTTTGCGAACACAATTCACCAGTGAACATTTTGGAAACATCCGGAACTTACTTATGGTGCACATAATCAACAAAGGTTACTTAATACCAGAGTTGTTACCCGTGCTAACTTTTGTTCAGTGTCGGAAGGTTAATGTATGTGTGAACCACAAGCTCACTTGTAAACGAGATTTCACGGACACAAGTATTTCATTAAACCCCTTTCTTCTACAGATACACATACAGCGCACCCAATTCGTACAATTTCATTTCTTTAGTTCCTTAACATCTTGTTTTTACCCCAAAGCTACAAAATGGTGTATCTGTGCCTCCACTAACGCACGGAATCGATCCCCGGATTTAGTATTTATGTACGGAATCTCAACTCTCCAAACCTTGGGGCCCACATTTTAGGATTTCCTTTGAAAATGTGAACTGCTAAACAATGCTCTCCATAAAAAAGGCAATGGGGTGGGGGGGGGGGTACGAGGACTAATTTCTTGTAGGAACTTTATTTGAGGGGGGAAGGAAAACTGCGAGTCACTAGAAAGAAAAAATCCTCGAAAGAAATGTTAATAGACAACTAATAGCCTCATGTTTCTTAACCTCTCTGTTTGTTTTGAATTAAGCACAAAGCTGCATAATGGACTATCTATACTCTGCCCACCGAGAGTATAGAAACCCGGTTTTTAGCGGCGTTTTCTTAGTCGCACAGATGTATTTAAAGTTTCAGTTATTGGGAAGACGAAGAAGACCTTCAGTATGTTCCAAACGATGAAGTAAATACGATATCAACACACTTGAACATAAAAAAAAGAAAAGTTTTGACTTGTCGCCGACAGGAAAGGTGTACTCGAGTTTATCTAAATTGTGTTGGTTGGTCTGTCCGTTACCAACCTAAGAGGGTAATGGAGGAATCCTCGTGACGACGAGAAACCCACTTGAGGTAAAAATGTATCCTCCAGATGAGTGGTATGGGTAATAGCACTTTAATTAGAATAAAGTACAGAACAACGTTTCAACCTTTTTAAGGTAATCTTCCACGAAACGTTGTGGAAAATACCCATACCAGCCATCTGGATAATACAGCCTCCACCCATTAATGAACGTCGTGTGTAGATCTAAACCTGAGTAGAATGTTTCCAGAAACAACACGAACACGTGGATGGTGTTCCTAAAAGTTCGTTCGAAACTCCTGTAAACACAAGAGTCTTGAGTTCTGTCATCCGTTTTATTGACGTATAAATTGCTAATATTTCGAAATCTCTGGTTAGAGCTGTCAGGTTTAAAATCTGTTTATAAACCGAAGTTGAGACTCTCAAAACCCCTGGTAGGAGCTGTCAGGTTTATTGGAACGTTTAAAATCTGTTTATAAACTGAAGTTCAGACTCTCAAAACCCCTGGTAGGAGCTGTCAGGTTTATTGGAACGTTTAAAATCTGTCTATAAACTGAAGTTCAGACTCTCAAAACCCCTTGTAGGAGCTGTCAGGTTTATTGGAACGTTTAAAATCTGTTTATAAACTGAAGTTCAGACTCTCCTTGAACTCCTAAATACTTACTTAAAATAGATGAAGTAATTAACGATGTTAAAGTGAGGGGGAAGGATCCCCCTTATTTCTTGACGTCTGGTAGTAACAAGTCGATACTAGTTTACCTTGTCACCTTGTTAACTTTGAGTGACTTGCATATACGTATTCCATACTTGATTTTACCTTTAAAATGTCCCGGAAATATCTTGTCATGTATATACAAAACATGATTTTAGCACGTGGCTATGCATGATTAAACGCATTTAGTTTTCAACCAGTTAAATAATTAAGTTTTATTAGGTAAGTCAACAAAAACTGTGTGAATTATCACAGGTTTGTTTGTCCTGAATTTCGAGCAAAGCTGCACGAGGGCAAACTGCGCTAGTCGTCCCTAACTTAGCAACGTAAGGCAACTAGTCATCACCATTTACCGCCAACTCTTGAGCTACCTTTTTATCAACGAATAGTGAAATTATCCATTACATCATAACGGCCTCATGGCTGAAAGGGCGAGCATGTTTGGTGAGACGGGAATTCAAACCCGTGACCCTCAGATTACGAGTCGAATGCCTTAACCACCTGGCCTTGTCGGGGCCCTAACTTGGTTGGATAGATGAATACATAATTAGACAAGAAATGCATGGATTATTTTCAGTTTCAGTCGCACACTGTTTTTATTCTTGACATGTCCAACACAAAGGAAAAGTGAAAGGTAAATTAACACTCTCCACTCTTAACCTCTAAATGTGCCCTCTAGTGGCTCGGCAGGAAGTCTGAATACTGGTAATTCTAAAAATAGGTTCTGACACCCGTGGTGGAACAGGACAGATCTTTCTATGATTAACAAAAAACAACGAAACTTTTTAGTTAGGTTCAGTGACACAAGAAGGATTGCTGACCACACTCGTGTCAGACCGCTTTGGGCAGCAACCGGAGCATCGGTCAGTTTTCCACTTTGCGTATCTTCTGTGAGAACAGAAAGTATGACATAATGTTTATTATAAGTCGAGTAAATAACTGACCCCACACCTTTATCGCGCGCTACGTTCCATATGGACTGTTCAGTGTCCGTAGCGGATGTGCATATATTTACTCAGTGGTATTCCAGTCACGAAATATGATCGATTTTTTTTCCAGAGACAGGAAAACAGAAAAAACAAACTGGAAAACAAAGTGTCTGGATATCAGTATGACCGCAGCGAACAACACGTTTTATCAGTAGAACGTTTCAGTGACTCGTAGTTACTGACAGAATGAGTCGGTAC
Organism: Carcinoscorpius rotundicauda; assembly: GCA_011833715.1. Taxonomy (NCBI): domain Eukaryota; kingdom Metazoa; phylum Arthropoda; class Merostomata; order Xiphosura; family Limulidae; genus Carcinoscorpius; species Carcinoscorpius rotundicauda. Next base: position 5,644,926 of record CM022402.1, read on the forward strand.
AAGACAGAATAAGAACTATGTCATTACGAAATATTTGAATAATTCCTAGTGAATGAGTGTGTTTTTTTTATAGTAAAGCCACATCGGGTCATCTGCTGAGCCCACTGAGGGGAATCGAACCCCTGAACGAAGACTTCATTTTGTTACAGGAATTTGAGTAGCTACATTCAGGCTGTGTGGCTCAATCAGGTCAGATGACCTCAGACTCAGGGAAAATTATCTCTGTTATTTTATTACAAATTCCCAAATTTTTGGTTTGTGTAATTTTGACTGAAATAATAAAATATTCTTTGCTGTTAAAAGTTGTACACCTGATCGAATCAGTGATTGGTGCCTGTTTTCCTTACTTTAAAATGTAATAAAATGACACATTTCGGCAATGAGTAAACTCAAGGTGAAACTTTAAAAGCTAACCCTAACTTAGAACTTTTTAGCCGCCCTTAATTTAACAGTGTAAGACTAGAAGAAAGGCAGCTAGTCATCACCACCTACCGCCAACTCTTGGTCTACTCTTTTACTAACGAATAGTGGGATTGACCGTAACTTTATAGCGCCCCCACGGCTTAAAGGGCGAGCATGTTTGGTACTACGGGGTTTCGAACCCGCGACCCTCAGATTACGATCCTTAACCATCTGGTTATGCCAGGACCTTCATGTTTAGTAATTCTCTAGTTTCGGGAAGCCCCATCCCTCATCAGTAACCCTGGAAAGGATTAATTTGAAACAAATAAGATTAGGTTTCGTATATTAGTGTAAGGTTTGTTATATGCACAGTGTTTTAAGATGTATTTTACCCCCACAACGATCCTATAACCAAATATAGGAGAACACATAACATGAATGCTGCTGTATTATGATTATTTTAAACAGATTATCAGATAAATTATTCTCGAAAATGAATTTGTAGTGCCTGTTCTGAATATTTTAGAAATTCCTACATAAATATAGGCTCACTGTGTTAGCAAAATTCATCTTAAAACACCGTACATAAATAGTGAATGTTAGAACATCTCTTCGCGTTGTCCGAAACTGTTATGATTTTTGTTGTTGTTTTGGAATTTCGTACAGAGCTACTCGAGGGCTATCTGTGCTAGCCGTCCCTAATTTAGCAGTGTAAGACTAGAGGGAAGGTAGCTAGTCATCACCACTCACCGCCAACTCTTGGGCTACTCTTTTATCAACGAATAGTGGGATTGACCGTCACATTATAACGCCCCCACGGCTGGAAGGGCGAGCATGTTTGGCACGATTCGGGCGCGAACCCGCGACCCTCAGATTACGAAGCGCACCCCTTAACGCGCTAGGTCATGCCAGGCCCAAACTGTTATGAAAGCATGCCATCCTGTTGAAGATACGTGACAAACAGATGCTTCGCAGGCCCTGTTGCATAATGGAGCGAAAGGGTTAAGTAATACGACGGCTAGTCTGAGAGAAGTCTTTTCTAGTTTCATTAGGCAGTGGGAAGTGAATGGATTGATTGAAGATGTTCTGTTGACACGATGGGCTATCAACTCAACGTTTTTAATACTTCTATGAGTTAACTGGAAAAACTTTGAAAAACTATTGTATGTCACCAGTGTAACATTTTGAATGACGTTTTGAAAATGAATAAGAAGCAATCCATAAAAGGACGTAAGATTCCTGGAGTCTTCTAAGGAGATTAGATGAGTTGGTTGATTGGTTGTTGTTATATGCAAAACTACTCGACGAGCTAATTATATGTGGTCTGCTGACCACGGATCGAAACCGGGCCCGGCATGGCCAGGTGATTGGGGGTCGCGGGTTCGAATCCCCGTCCCACCGAATATGCTGGATTTTTTAGTTGTGAGACCTTTATAATGTTTGATCAATCCCACCATTTGTTGTAAGAGAATATCCAAAGAGTTGATGGAGGGAGGGTGATAAGGTGCCTTCCTGTAGTCTTATACTGCTAAATTAAGAACGGTTAGCGCAGATAGCCGTGGTTAAGCTTTGCGCGAAACTAAAAAAAACAAACAAAGGGATCGAAATCAGATTATTTAGCATCTGAGCCAATGCTGATCCAATGTGGAGAGGATCAACCTTTATTGTCTTTACGCACACGTCCGGAAGACTGTTCATCTAGCCTGCATTTATTACTGTGTAGAATCTATAAAGACATTTTTGTACAAATGAAACAGTGTAGTTACTGCTTTCTTTAACGCTTTGGTTCCTAAGCCTATTTTATCGATACTTTCCAGGGTCCCACTAGTCATTTTACAATCACTGGTTCGCTGGTGGATTGTGTGGAGCCAACATAATATTCTTCCTTCATTGAAGGATTAGCCTGCTGGGTAGTGAATTCGAGTGTCCATGGTTCGAGTTCTGTTACTCTAAAATCGCTCTTTGCATTCTGGGACCGTGGAAGTGACTTTGTGAAAGTGGTGTTGATGTTTCGACTGTTTGATTTTCCTCACGTGGTACGGCGGTGAGTCTTCGGACTTGCAATCTTAAAAATACAAGTTCGATTCTTCTAGGTGGACACAGCAGCTCGCCCAGTGTGGCTCTGTTATAAAAAGACACACGCTATTCGATTAAATTAGCCCCAGAACTGGAGAAAGTGGATTCTTTTGGCTAGTTGTCTGCACTTTAATCCATCAATTCAAAATTAGGGTTATTGAAGATGGCCATGGGGGGGCTTCAAGAGAAAATTTAAAGTGAATTAGAACTAGTTTGTTGCTGTTGTTTCTACAGCTTGTGTTCCCAAATTTCAAAAGTTGCAAATGTTCGAGTAAGGGTAACGTTATCCCCACTACCTGAATATTCAGACTTGTATTACAGTTATATTAAATTTACGTATCTGTGGTCCAATTGTGATGACTCACGATGTAACATCTTCCTCAATTACGATAACTGAGGACTTCCTTATATGTGTGTTTGTGTCATCAGACACTTTCGTCGTCAGATCAATTTTAAAAAAAACGAGTCTACGTTTACACACTCATCAACGACGTTTTATTGTTGTTGTTGATTTTGACACCATTGGTTCTCTCCCCTAGGGAGTTGCACAAGTGCTTAATCACGCAAGTTTAAGGCTTCATGAATACCTATTAATATTTAGAAGCTACGATTAGCTGTAACAGGCCAAATTAGGCTGGCTAAAAATAGAGTAACCAATCAAGTTAACCGCAATGTTAGATGGATAACGAAACAACAGCTGGGTTTAATCGTATAGCACTTAGACGATTTTTAAATGAACGTACTGACATATATGAGATAATTTCAGCCATCTTTGCTCTACTTATTAATTTTCCAGAGCAGCCCTGTAATTATTTTATTACGATATTTATTTGTTTTAGCCTAATAGCAGTGTGCAGAAAAACGTGACTGTATTACTGAATATATAATACATGCCAGAAGCTTCCGAGGAAATGGAAGAAACTCTACACAGTTTGCGAAATTTAACACTGAGTTAAGATATAATTATTTTCACTCAGTTTTTAAGCCAAACAGGCCAATTAAAACACTTGACCAGAAAAGATGTTTTTTCGTCTGTAGAAATACGGTCATTCCATTGATAAAATATTACTTTATACTCCAAAAACTCGTTTAAAAGAATAAGTGAGTGCCATCCAAAGATGGCTGAATCAAAGTACGTCATTTTTACCAAACCTAACGTATAAAACAATGTGAAATGAAATTTTAATACTGTGCCTTTTTGCCTGGTTTTGATTAGAGTTTAGGTTACAATATATTTTCTGGCAATTAAAATACAAAGTAGACGAATAAATAGTTATAAAACTGTCTTTCCGTGAATATTTACTTTCTCGTGATTATTACAACGAATTAAAATACACTTTGCTTTATTGGAAAACAGTATGGAATGAAACTCAACCTAAAGAAAAACACATTAATATTCATTTTCATCAGTTTCACATCTTCAGGTGTTCCGACAGTTTGTTTATTTGTTTGTAATTAAGCGGAAAGCTACACAATGGGCTATCTGTGCTCTGCCCACCATAGTTATCGAAACCAGGTTTTTAGCAGTGTGAGTCCCCAGATATTCTTGTGTGCTACTAGGGGGAGGTGGTGTGTTCCGAGAGATAATAGAAATCAAACGCACAAAAACCAGAACAATATGGATGTTCTATATTGGTTCGTTAAGTTAAATCAATATATTGAAGTTTTTCTTTTCTTTTTTTACTGCAAGAAACATCTGAAAATACAAAACCGGGGTAAGAAATAAAAATTAATAAACGAATTTGTCTTTATGTTTTTCTTGCATGTATTTTCGTGATTCAAAGTAACTAGAAACGTCTGACTAATTTAAAAATTCAAGTCGTTTTTATCTTACTTTTAAACATTGTGGGCTCGGCATGGCCAGGTGGGTTAAGGCGTTCGACTCGTAATCCAAGGGTTGCGAGTTCGAATCCCTGTCGCACCAAACATGCTCGCTCTTTCAGCCGTGGGAGCGTTATAATGTGACGGCCAATCCCACTATTCGTTGGCAAAAGAGTAGCCCAAGCGTTGGCGGTGGGTGGTGATGACTAACTGCCTTCCCTCTAATCTTACACTGCTAAATTAGGGACGGCTAGCGCAGATAGCCTTAGAGTAGCTTTGCGCAAAATTCAAAAAAGCAAACAAACAATCAAACACTGTGATTTACAACGCTAGAAAACAGGTTTGAATACCCGTTTTGGGCAGAGCACAGATAGCCCATCGTGTACTTTTGTGCTAAAGTTAACAAAACACTGTATAAATAGCATCTCTGTACCTTTTATTTATCACTAATATGTAATACGTTAAATTTTATCGATGCAATAAAAATAATCTATTCCATGGATCACAAGCTTTGTGGGTTAGCACTAGGTTTACGAAACATTATTTTGAAATCTGGGTTCGAATCCCTCTCACCGAATATGTTTGTTGTTTCAGCCGTGGAAACGTTTTGATGTCCAATCAATCCCAATTGTAACTGGTAAAAATAAGAGTAGCCCAAAACGTGGCGGTGGGCGTTGTTGAATAACTACCATCCCTCTAGTCTTTTACTGATAAATTAGGGACAGTTAGCGCAGAGAGCCCTCATGAATCTTACTGCGAAATTCAAAACAAAAGTAAAAATAATGTAATAAACAAAATGAGAATACAAATAAGAAACAATTAAAACTGCACATTATTTTAAATCAGCTTTAAAGTTGGAGGAGAATGTTCTGGTATTGGACATTATTGTAAGCGAAACGGGTTGCGGATCGAAAGGGCCATAGTTTGAGCCGCGATATGCTACCAAATACATTTTGACTTGCGGTTATGTGGGCATTGTAGCTGTCGTAATCGATTTCACTGTTCTCTTAAAAATTGCCGCCAAAGCGACGCGTTATGCTTCATGAAAATATGTTTAGCGTGTACTTTCTTCTCGATTAAAGTGTTTTATATTCGTGAATAACTTTCAATACGTATATTTTCGCGTTTATGTAATTATTTATTCAGTGGAAAGAGTGGAAACAGATGGATTGTGACATTTGTTAATAAAAAATACTTAATAAATAAACTTTATTTCTCTGTGTATGTCACAGATTCCTTATGTTTACTGAAAGCTTGCCAATTTTCGTTATTAAAATATATAGTTTGAAAACTGATGGTTGTTTTGTGATTACGAATTCGGCTAAATTGACAGAGCATGCAGTCACAACCTATGTACTTACTATTTTATCTCACCCCCGCCCAGCTCTTGCATACATTCTGAGAAAATGACAATAAATTATCTTCTCCGGTCCTTCCACGCAATAAATATTTATTGCAACATACACAAATCATTTCCCTTCTTAGAAGCTCAGAGTCGTGACTTTCAGTACAGAGATCCGCCGATCTGTTTGTTTACAGAAAGTGCGAGTGGAAGAATTTGTATAACTGTGTCTTTCATTATCATCCGGACTAGTGCAAAAAGAGAGATTAAAAAAAAGTGTACAATATTTGGCGAAATGATAAACGACTGTAAAGGTACTGGGGTGGTTTGAGTACGACTACAAGGATGGTCTGTCATGGCCAGGTGGGTTAAGGCGTTCGACTCGTAATCTGAGGGTCGCGGGTTCGAATCCCAGTCGCACCAAACATGCTCGCCTTCCCAGCCGTAGTAGCGTTATAATGTTACTGTCAATCCCACTATTCGTTGGTAAAAGGGTAGCTCAAGAGTTGGCGGTGATGACTAGCTGCCCTCCCTCTAGCACAGATAGCCCTCCTGGAGTTTTGCGCGAAATTAAAAACAAACAAACACGAAACGACTACAAGATAAAAGAATGGTCTTGAGTTCTCCTGAAAGATCCAGTTTGACCAGATGGTTAAGGTACTTGACTCACAACCCAACGAACAGTGGGATTCGAACCCGAGTCCATCAGCTAACGAGTCGAGTGCCTTAACCATCTGGCCATGAAGGGCCTTAATTATTTGTAATTACTAATATGCCTTAAGACTGTCAAATATATTAAATCAAATTCGCCATTTGAAGTATTTGATTTTCAGGTACATTTTTATATATAAAGAGACTCTTATGACCCAACAGTGTGAAGTGATAAAAACCTCTACCTGTTTTATCTTTTTCAAAGAACAAACGATAAAAAAACTGTTGACATTGTAGCCTGCCACTAATGTACGTTATTTATTAGTCTGAGTATTGGAATGACTACGTAAGGGTTTAAAGCAATGACGTTCTCCTCTGATATGAAGACAATGTGTATCTTAGCTCAGTAGCGACTGACCACTCTGACGTCACGTGTTCCGGCTAAATTGTCATAATGATAACGAAATAAACAGTTTTGCTTCGCTCATTCATAACAACAATTTCAGTGTTTGAAGAGTCCACCTCTAGTACAACGCTAAAATCGTGGGTTCGATTCCCCCCGCTGGACTCAACAGATAGCCCGATGTGGCTTTGCTGTTAAGAAAACACACACTCCTCTTGAAGTTTAAACTTCACGGACCTAACTAATCGTTAAAGACGTTTGTTATCGTACGTCGTAGCCAATTGGTCGAGGTGCTCGAGACACAGTCTGAAGTTCGTTCAAATACGATTCTGTTTTCTTCAGTTAGCTTATCCTAGTATATGAACGTGTTCTGCTGAGATCAAATACATAACTTTGGAAGCTTAGTGGACACTTATGATTTATATTTACGATAACTGTTCAACAATGTTCAGGTTTGCTATCTTCTAAAACCACTGATTCACTGGTTTAATTTATGAGTTTCCCCTTGAAGAAATAACGTCTGTATGTGTAGTTGTTTGAAACTAATAAACACTGGAATGTTCACGTAACACCGGCTAGATTTACGTAAATACTCGCGTGCCCACGTGACACCGGTTAGATGTAAGCACTCGTATGTATATACATGAACGTATTAGCTTTGACCTCAGTAATGGTGTATTTTACATAAGTAGTCACAGAAATACCTTCACTCCACCTTGTTTGTCAATAACTTGTATAAATTTTATATATGCGAAATGTACAAAAAGTTTTTTTAACGTCTCGCTCAGCAAATCCTTTGAATCTGACGTAATTTAATCCTTGTGATTTAAGTGAAAAGTTCGCCTGAGAGAACGTAGCGAGGCCCGGCACGGCCAGGTGGGTTAAGGCGTAATCTGTGGGTCGCGGGTTCGAATTCCTGTCGCACCAAACATACTCGCTCTTTCAGCCGTGAGGGCGTTATAATGTGACGGTCAATTCCACTTTTCGTTGGTAAAAGAGTAGCCCAAGAGTTGGAGGTGGGTGGTGACGACTAACTGCCTTCCCTCTAGACTTAAACTATTAAAATAGGGACGGCTAGCGCAGATAACCCTCGTGTAGCTTTGCTCGAATTTCAATTTTTTTCATAATGAGAATAATTAGACCATCTTTCTCTCTCCCGTGAAGCAATTTTGGTAGTATTTTTAACTTCCTAATTTTCTTTACACTTGTCGTCCTTAATTTATAACTGATAAAACTAGAGGGAAAGAACCAACATAACAACACTTGCCACCAACTCTTGGGCTGCCTTAATCTTACACCAAATATGGGATCTGACAATCACACTTATAACGCACTCAAGCCTTCAAAGTGTGGAGCGCAGTATCTTTTGTTGTGTGGTTACAGAACGTAAACAGGAGACCCACAGATCAACATTGGGGTAAGATAACCACTGAACCACGTTTGGCCCAAGTGTGTATTGATGACATTTGAGTGGACACGTACCAGAAGTTTGTTTTAATATGGTTTGTGTCCACTAATGACAAGTTTTGAGAAAAATAGTTTGTGTGTTGAGAAATGGCGGTGTAGACTTAGAACTACGTGAAAACTAATTTGTAATCCGACCTCAAGTGAGCGTACAGTGATTCATATGGATTGTTCTTCCGTGTTTAAAGATGAAGGGTTCCGTGTTACGGTGATTGTGAGAGAAAGAAAGGTTAATGTTATCACCGTTAGGGAACACAGAACGTTCAGATCTGTCCAAGAAAACGTGACTGTCTCAAATATATTTAACAGACGCCCTCTCGATGATTCGGAGATAAGTCTGAGGGCTTACAACGCTAAAATTTTGGTTTAGGTACCCGCAGTAGGCACAGCACAGACAGACAAACAATTGCGTATCTTTCTGTTTACTGACAAACAAACACACAAACATGACAATTTTGTGAATATTGTACACTAGTATACGCCATTTTGTGTTATATTCCACATTCTGCAAATAAATTACTTTTATATCCGGTATCGGTGTATACGATAGTAATGAAATAAAGGGGACATGTCCCCCATCCTTCAGTCAAAACGACACACACACACACAAACGATCAGTTTTGTTTTACTAGCTGACAAGTGTTATCCAATGTTTTAAAATGTCACCGCATACCGAGGTCCTCAAATGTTCCCCCACCCACACCGCCCAAACAGTGTATGTTACACGAAATCATGAACAGGGGGACTCGGTTAAACAGTTAGGTGAGGCTGTTTAATGTCTCTTCTTTTAAGTAACACATCCTTCTTGTGTCCATATTGTTTTTTTTATATTTGGCTTCTAACACATCCCGTCTTTTTAGTGACCTCAGACATAGGATGATATCACTTGTATATTTATAATATTATTCGTGGCTGTTTTCCGTGTTTATTTCCTTCTGTATCAAGTATTCTGGGAATCCACCGTTAGGGGAGCTACAGTATTTTTTTTCCTTCTCAGCTTTTTCTCTCTTACAAATCTTGTTCATTCTGGGCATTAGCGAGTCTAGAACCCTTGTATTTACTCTCATGGGGACCCGGCATGGCCAGGTGGGTTAAGGCGTTCGACTCGTCATCTGAGAATCGCGAGTTCGAATTCCTGCCGCACCAGATATGCTCGCCCTTTCAGCAGTGGGAGCGTTATAATGTGTTGGTCAATTCCACTATTCATTGGCAAGAGTATAGCCCAAGAGTTGGCGGTAGGTGGTGACGACTAGCTGCCTTCTCCCTAGTCTTACACTGCTAAAATATGGACTGCTGGCGCAGATAGCCTTCGTGTAGCTTTGTGCGAAATTCAACAAACAAACAAACTGTCATAGAACTGTTTGATCTGTTGTGGAAGTATTTACGAGAAAGACTCGAATTATAATGTGTAACGTTGGGTATTCTCGACTATCTCCTTCGATCTGGTCTTATCATTCTAAAATCAGAGACCGGTATGCGCAGATAGCTCTTTAAGTAGGTTTGACTGAAAACTTTGAAACAAACAAAATATATTTAAATATCTGCCTCAATATTTTCACAAACTGCTTCGATTCAAACAATTAATGTCTTAACCTTTGGTTTAACGAAAAACAATTAATCACGGTGGATATCAATTTCTGAATGTTTTGTGATTTTATCACTAGATGGCGATTGATTTATTTTCGCTGCTGGTTTTTTTTAAATTTATTTACTGATTTATTACAAATATTTATAATAATATTTTAAACTTAATTCAAGTTGTTAGCCCTTTCTTCGACATTATATATCGTATTTATTAAGTAATATAATATTTAGCTCAGAATGAAGACATATTTTTCTGATAAAAAACAACAGTATTTTAAAGCAGATTTAATATCTACTTATAAACTTCAATTTCGGTTTATTAAATTAATCATTAATCCATTACATCTGGGTTCAACACTTGTATAACTTCACTTTATCTTTTTTTTTCAGAGCTGGAAGCTGCCATCTGACGAGAAATTCAGTGACGATTATAAGGTAGGACGAGTTGAAAATTTTGTACGTTGAATAGACAAGTTGCTGAAACCTTAAAATCTCGAGCTCTTCGGGACAAAACGTGACCTTATTCGTTAACTTATCGAACTGTGAAGTCTGAAAGTTCTCGATTTACCTTTCTTTGGTACAGAAGGCCCGGCACGGCCAGGTGGGTTAAGGTGTTCGACTCGTAATCTGAGGGTTGCGAGTTCGATTCCCCGTCGCACCAAACATGCTCGCCTTTTCATATGTGAGGGTGTTATAATGTGATAGTCAATCCCACTATTCGTTGGTGAAAGAGTATCCCAAGAGTTTGCTTTAACCAACGAATAGTGGGATTGACCGTCACATAATAACGCCCCCACTGCTGAAAGGGGCGAGCATGTTTGGTGCGACGGGAATTCGAATCCCCGATCCTCAGATTACGAGTTGAGCGCCTTAACCCACCTGGCCATGCTGGGCCCCCTGTTTTCATAAGGTTAACTATTCAGCTGTTGTATTTGTAGTGGATGTGACCATTCTTTATTACTGTTTACTTCTCGGTGATACCTGTTTGATTTAACTTCATGTTCGAATTCTTGTTACATCGTTGTTGTTTCTGTGCTTATTTCATTGTTACGTGTATTTTTCTGCTACGTCGTTAACAATTACCTCTTTCATTATACTTCATGCGTTTTGTTATTACGTCGTTGATACGTAATCGCTTGATATCCTGCTATACTCTGACAGCACCCGATAAACAATACCACCCACAACACCGAAACGTCCTACCTCTTTCGTGCTCTGAAATGACTAGGTGAACGTTATGGTCGTTTTGCCAGACTTATAAACCCAACAAAAACTAACGGTGTGTTTCTTATAACAAGTTCAATTGATAAGAATTTCATCTGACTTTCTTGAAAGTTCTACTGTTATTCGATGGTTGGTTTAACCTCACACCCAGGACGTATCTAAGTCGTGAAATCCAGGAAACGAGAACTCAGTTTATTTTGCCCGACAGGTATAGTTTCTCTTACGTCTGTTTGGTGAAAATGTGAAACAAACAACTGATGAGTGGCCACGTACGAGCAAGATGAATTTTTAGAAGACTTTACTTCCAAACTTTAGAATATCCGTTTATTCACTCTGGCGCATATCTGTCATATCTTTAAAGACATATCCGTCTTTAAAGCACAGCGTCTAATTATATAAACACAGGTCGAAACATGTGTCTGGTAAGGCTTAGCAAGTTGCCTGACAAGTGAGAAAAACTTCCTTGTTTCTGTAAGATAGGATTTGATTCGTATTTCGTTTTTGATAGCAAGCATGTACAAAGATGCAGTAAATATAACATATTTTAACACTGAAGTCTTGTTGTTTTGTATCTTAAATCGGTAAGACGCTCAACAGACTTCCAGTATCATTTGTCTGGATCTTGACAAACAGTTTATAAGACTAGCCTGCACCAAGATAAGCCTACATCACTTTGGTAACTACATTTAAGGTCACCATATCAGGGTGATATGTATCTTAGAGAGTAGTTGGGTGGGAAGGGTCGAAGGTCACCATACCAGGGTAATAATGTATTTTGGAGGCTTGGTGGGTGGAAGGAGTCGAAGAAGCTGCCATAAGTACCTCTTATTTTCCTGATATATACGTTGTTGTTGTTGCATTTTGTGCCTTAACACAAACCTGTACTCTAGGACCACAACCAAAAGATTTACTAAGAATCTATCATGACCTATTGTAAGTTCACGACAATGATGAACGGGCCACACTTGTTTGGAATAAAGGGTTACATACCAATTGTTTTTCATGAAAACTAATAACAAACATATAGTTCCCTGACCACTATCATATCTGCCGTATTTCAACCAGCCGGATGAGTCATGATGTTAGTGGTATTGTCTCTCCGGTAGCAGACAGAGTGTAACTGACATATTACATTTTTTTCCTTTGAATTGTGGCTTCTTAGAAGTCAGGATTGTTACTATATTCGTTCAATAAGTGGGTGACGTGTTCTGAATCCCAGATATCTGAGAAACAAATAGTTTTGTTCCTTCTAATAACACGCGTAAGGTCTCAGTTTTTACAGAATGTGGGTGACGTAGAGATGTTACGTACGTTTGAGAATTTCAGGGAATGCGAGTTGAAGAGGGCATCGTCAGGGTTAGAGGAACGGATTTTTCTTCGGTTGGTTACGTGGAAATACTCATGTTTGTTTCAGAATTTTTAATTTCTCTTTAAATGTAAAATTATAATACAAGGGAATATGATCTACTCGAGTAGAAATGGCAAACACTTTTCTTGTGATGTTATAATAATCATGGTTCATTTGAACAAATATTCTTTCTCTGTAGGCTTTTAACGCAGATTGTGGATTGAAGGTTCGAGTTCCGTTACACAATATGCTCACTTTTTCGACCACGTTGGCGTTATGTACACTCAACCCCACTTTTTGTTGTTAAAAGTGTAATTCGACAGTTGGCGGTGCGTGATGTTTACTGGTTGCCTTTTTCTCTTGTCTGTTACTTCTTAATTAAAAGCGGATAATGTCGAGAGACATCGGATAGCTGAGACTAGAAGAAATAAGAAAAACATAAACATAAATTTCAAAATCCATTATTAAAATAAATTTGAGTATGATAACAGTGGCTAAACTTAAAACTGCAAAGTCAGATATTATGTAACAAAAACTGTGTTTGAAAACATTCAAAATTGTAATTATTACTATAATATTTATGTACACCGTCGATATTTCTAGTTTGCTAATGATCCGTAGAACACGGCTGACCTTTCAATCCATAAGTGTATAAATGTAAGTTTTTCAACTTTTGTTTGATGTGTCTTTGTTAAATTAAGATGTAATTTGAATAATGATATACATAACATATTTGCCATATTTTTGTTTCTCTCACTGTTAGTTTGCTCAAGGGAGGGGGTAGTTTGAAAGATTGAAATCTTAATTGTATCGAAAGTTTGGAATGTTGATTCTTTTTGAATTTCAGTTTGACATTTGTAGATTGAAATGCCACGTGAATGTTGTAGAATTTCGCGGGCATCTTTCGTTAAAATATTTTTTTACAATAAACGCTGTGTAGTGAATATTAAATGGGTTTTACACGAATTACAGTGGGACATAATTAAGAACAAAGGAAGCCTTCTTGTGGCCATTAATCTGATCAACCTTGCTACTAAGGATAAATGGGAGTCCTTTGAAGACTTGGAGACTGTTTACAAATGGAATCTCGAAAAACCAGAGGTAGGTGGCGCTTAGCGTTTCAGCTTACAATAAAACTTATTATGTGTATACTAAACGAATAAAGTTAACTTGTTTCAAACGCTTATAATTTAAAAATTGTGAAAACATCTTGTTCGTAAACGGTAATGCATATTTCTAGCGACGAGGTCCAGAGTATTGCTTCATTCTTTAAAATATTTAAACAGTTTGTAACAATAACCTAATTCACACACGCACACATATATATATAGGTTAGGGTTAAAATGTTTTCTGTGTAAGGTATATTAATGTGTTTCTCGGTAAACAGGACAGAGTGTACAACAGTGTTGACCTGAAGATGACCTAAGAAGGTCGAAACGTTGTTCTCTGCTTATCAATAAAAGTGTTAATACTCATACCAACTGTTCTGAGGTACATTTTTATTTCGAGTGGGTTTCTCGTCATTAAGAAGAGAGTATATAATAGGTTTCTTAATTAAATTATTGTATTTCATTATGTTCTATACGATTCCTTTCTTATCGTTTAATCTTGGAGAACTTACGTTGCATTGTTGGCAGGTATTAAGCTTTTAACCACTTAGCTACAGCATCGAAAGCCGACTATTGAGCGCTAAATGCCACAAAAGACTCATATAAGACCTATTAATATGTGAATGTTGTCCATGACCAGACCAACCAAGCACTTTAAAGAGCACTTCAGGATGTCAAAGTGACATGCCACAGCTGAGCATCAGAAACGTAAATACACGAACTTAATCAGCGTTATTGTTTCCAGCTTAAGCTTTTTGATCTTGTTGGTTGTTTTTGTCGGTGTACGAAATTGTTAATCACATAATAGCCATGTAAGCACACAGTAGTTTGTAATCATGAACACACACGCAAATTGCCCTTTAGAAATACATAAAAATAGTTTTTTTACTTCATTATGATTTTATATTTATTTTTTAAGTAATTAAGTTAGGCCTACTAGAAATTGAAGTTGCTCCCTCTGGCGGTGGCCTATACCACTAAACTGACTGTATAAATGTAAATTTTAACTAAATATATTAATTTTCATAGGACTATATAGTACGTATTTTTCCATTTACTTTTTTTATATGTGAAATTTAATGTCCAGTTGTACTGTACACTGAAACGGAAATACTGTTATCGTCTGTTAAAACGACGTCAGTAAGTCTGGCATGTAGTTTAGAAAACAACAACAGAAGAAACAAAAACAGTTAGATGAGAATGAACTCTGATAAAACCAACATACATTTTGCTATACGCGATTTCCCCCTTCCCAATTTCAAACAAACTGAATAGCTAGGAAACCCTAGCTAATTTTAGGCTTAGCATGAGAAAGGACTGACAGCGTTAGAGCATTTTTTTTTAAACACAGAAACGGTTCATTTATTAAGTGTAATAAGACGTGGAGGAGTCATTGTAAATGTTTGTTTGTTTTGTTTTTTGAATTTTCGCATAAAGCTACTCGAGGGTTATGTGTGCTAGCCGTCCCCAATTTAGCAGTGTAAAACTAGAGAGAAAGCAGCTAGTCATCACCACCCACTGCCAACTCTTGGGCAACTCTTTTACCAACGAATAGTGGGATTGACCGTAACATCATAACGTCTCCACGGCTGAAAGGGCGAGCATGTTTGGCGAGGCCGGGATGCGAACCCGCGACCCTCAGATTACGAATCGCACGCCTTAGCAGCTTGATCGTGCCAGGTCCCATTTTAAATGAGATGTGTGCTTTGTATGCAATTCTATTAGATGTCCGCCTTTTAATTTATGAAACAACTACAGATGATAAGTGTGCATTTTCTTAAATGAGGAGCTTCTGGCCACTTTCCAATTTATACAACATCAGAAACAACCTGAAAGCGGTTCTACTCTCCTTAACTGTTGACTTACTCGTCAAGTTTGATACGTGTGTATTTCTCCACGTTTATCTTCACGTCCCAACGCGCCTGCTCAGTTTGTGTAATTAGCCTATTTATCGAAACATAAAATGATTACGCAAGACTACTGTTACACTAAAAAAAGACGTTTCTCAGAAGACTTGACGCGAAGAAGTTTCGTTGTTGTTTTTTTCTTAATACCATGTAAACTGTCTTACTCATTACGGTACTTATTGTGAATAGAACAGGGCAAGCCCAACGCTTAATTTCTGAATAACGCTAAGCGATAAACAGGGAAATATAATAAGTTTTACTTGTAGCTGACATACAGTTGGGTGGGTTTGCCTCGCCAGCGGCTGACTCATCATTTAGTTTGAAGAAAATGAATAATAACTCGCATCTTCGCAAGTGAGCACCTGTTACGTTTCATACACTTCCGCTCGAGGAATATTGTGAAATTACCTTAAGGTGTTGACCTCTTAGAATGTTGTTTCTTAAGCGCAAAATTACGCAACGGGCTATCTGCACACTCAGTAATGTCGAGAAAACCCACTTGTAGAGAAAATGTATATGTAAAAACGGCTCGTTTGGGTTGAGATTTTTTTTTTGTTTTTTACGTGGAGGAGCAAACAACGTTTCGACCTTCATCGGTCATCGTCAGGCTCATGAATCTGAACTCCTCTACGTGAGAAAAATTCTCAACCCAAACAAGCTGTTTTTACATATGTATTTATCTGCACACTGCCCTCCGCGGGGAACTTACCCCTGGATTTTTGCATTTTAAATCCGTAAATCAACGGCTAACCAGCCAGGGGACCCTTTAGGACGTAGTCTAAAAGTATTAACACGGTTTTACGTGATTACCTGCTGGAAAATAAACCACGTGAACATCTTTAGAGTGTTGCTTTGTTTTTCCAGTGTATCACGTACTGGACAGAGGACAAATGGTTTGGTCTCCAGAGACTCCAAGGAGCAAATCCCATTCTTATCACTCTGTGTACAGAAATTCCGTCAAAGTAAGCGAATAGTTGGCAACTTTTTTAAAAAAGAAATAAAACGTCAGGTTCAAACTAATATATATCTATTGTATATAACTATATTAGTTGATAAATGTGTGTAATTTTGGGGTCAGTAACTGTGTTAGTATTAAATATTTCATTCATTGTAGGTCATATATTTGAACTAATGCTCTAATCTAATAATTTTATTGTATATTTTACTTACAATAATTTTGGACATGGCGTAATAGATTATTATAAAACCTAATTCTTTAACATCAAGTCGTAATATTTGGTTTCAATGTCATATTTTGAAGCGCCAGTTTCATTCTGTCGAAACCGAATTCCGCCAGTATTAATATTAACAAGCAGTATTTTATTGTATTAAGTAATTTATTTGTACTATCACTACGTAATTTTAGTTTTTTTGTTGTTGGTTAGTTTTTAATTCAGAAACTTTCGAATCAGTCACCTGATTGTTTATTTGCTTGTTTTTGAATTTCGCACAAAGCTACTCGAGGGCTATCTGTGCTAGCCGTCCCTAATTTAGCAGTGTAAGACAAGAGGAAAGGCGGCTAGTCATCACCACCCACCGCCAACTCTTGGGCTACTTTTTTACCGACGAATAATGGGATTGACCGTAATATTATAACGCCCCAACGGGTGAAAGGGCGAGCATGTTTGGTGCGACGGGGTTGCAAACCCGCGACCCTCAGATTACGAGTTGCACGCCTTGACCCACCTGGCCATGTTGGGGCCTTCTGCTATCGTTCTTACGTGTTACGCTTGGCCATGCCGGGCCACAGTCACCTGAGCTTTCTTCGAGTGCAAGACATCGGTTCAGCAAACCGAACCACTGTTGACAGGTGGTGAGGAATCGGTTTTGAAGGACAATCGATGCTGTTGAGGTTACG
The DNA here is from genome assembly GCA_011833715.1 of Carcinoscorpius rotundicauda. Lineage (NCBI taxonomy): Eukaryota > Metazoa > Arthropoda > Merostomata > Xiphosura > Limulidae > Carcinoscorpius > Carcinoscorpius rotundicauda. Next base: position 5,662,115 of record CM022402.1, read on the forward strand.
GTTTGGAATGGGGCTGGAAGCAATTGACCATGATAGTCAGGTCACATAACTTAATGGATAACGTCGTAAAATCAGTATTTCTAAAGTAATTAAATAATAACAAAAGAAGTCCAGACCTCATACTTGCAAAGATCCGGCAATAATTGAACATTGTTTATAAACACCGTAATGCTATCCTTGTTTGTTCGTTTTGGAATTTCGCACAAAGCTACTCGAGGGCTATCTGTGCTAGCCGTCCCTAATTTAGCAGTGTAAGACTATAGGGAAGGCAGCTAGTCATCACCACCCACCGCCAACTCTTGGGCTACTCTTTTACCAACGAAAAGTGGGATTGACCGTCACATTATACACCCCCACGGCTGGGAGGGCGGGCGCGAACCCGCGACCCTCGGATTACGAGCACACGCCTTAACGCGCTCGGCCATGCCAGGCCGAATGCTATCCATTGATGTTAAAGTTAAAAACGTTACCTTGATAAGATGTTTAAGGAAGAAACCATATACACAAAAGCGTTTTTTTTGTAATAGGTAAGGACAAACTTGGAAACAGCCATATTTTTGTTCAGTGACTTAAAATAAAATCTATTGCAAATTATACAAAAATATTTTTAGAAGCTGTTTTGCACAAGGCTTAGAAGTTAAAAAGATAATACAATCCCCAAAAGCGTTAAACACTGTTTCCTTTTCATAAGTTATATTATTTTAAACTAATAATGTACTCTAGTGAACACATGTTAATAGGAACATTTTGCTTCTTTCCTTCTCAGGTTCAAGGTGGATTCTGAGATGTTACAACCTTTCTTGGAAGGATTGACCTTGGAAGAAGCTCTCGTTGCAAAGCGTTTGTTTATTGTTGATCACGAGTTACTCAGCGATATAAACTGTAAAGATGCACGAATGGTAACTTAAATAGAAGCTGAAAATCTTCACTTAAGCCGCCAAACTAATCACGTGTTTCATTGTCATGAAGTCAATGATTGGTTTTAATATGGTACAATAAAAATTAAACATGTCCTTAACTTTCGCGACCTGTCGCCTTTTTTACTTAATAGTTTGTTACAATTTAAACCCCAAACAACTGGAAATTAATAGATCGAAGATATATAACAATCACGCAAATTGGAGCTTTTATTTTTATTTGTTTGTACGTTTCTTCATTTTGTTCACATATTTTTGGTTTTGAATTCGAGATGAACAAATCAAAAGGAGTGTGAGAAGAATGGTTTGCAGTTCACGTTATTTTTATCACAGACATGTGGTGCAAATAAGGTATAACATTCGTATATACTTGACAAATGATTCGTTTTGGGGCGCATGTTCTTTGGTAAGCTTGACTGCCTTACAAATGTCGACTAATAAACAGTATTATACGCAACGTCGTTAAATAAATTTTACTTTTGACATTATATTAACCTTGTTTTTTCTCAGGACTAATTGGCTTAATCTTTTCACATCTTGGGTAAAACTTTAAATATAAAGTTGAGAAATTAGATGTTTTCAGTGTTAAAAATACTTAAACATCAAATCACTAAGGAACACTGTGTGTGTGTGTAACGTTTTCTGTGTGACAAACATTTTAAAATAAGTTCAAAATGTTAAATAATTTTACATCCATACGAATCCAAAATATAACACGAATCTACGATATAAATACATTAGGTTGACAACCCTATAATTTTATATAAAAATTTTAATTAATGTGGTGAATGTTACTATTTTTTTTATTTATTTTTAATAGTCCATCGTAGTACATTTATCACGTTGTTTCTGCACCCAAAATTCCTTCTACGATAAATATTAAGCTTATGAGTTTAAAACTGAGCTAATTTAATCACTAATAACCTGTGGGTGGCTCGTGAAATTATAATACATATTTTTAATTGTATTTTTGTGAATATACAATTTGAATTTACCAAACTTAGACGCTTTATACGATAAAAACCTAGGAAACGTAAAGAGCTGGTTTGTGTATCTACGTATTGATTTAGTAGAAGTTTTAGTGCACAGTGGTTCTTTGAATATTGTGTAGAGAAATACAAGATTCGAGAGGGCGCTGAAGAATAGATGTGATCGAAAGTTAAGCTTTGAGAAGTTTTGTGTTTTTAATTTAAAACCCAATTATTTTTTTCTTAAGTTATTACAGATACAATAATTAATGTCAAGTTTTCCAAAACTAACATAGGGATTTTGGATCAATTTCCTTGGATGGTGAAACTTTATACGAAATTTTAAAATTAAACAGCCTTACGTTACTATAGTATCGAACAGATAGCAACAAGTAGGCCTACGATGTGTTGTCGAACAAATGTATTACACGAGTGGGCCTAGTCGTTTAAGACGTTACAGCGTGGAAGCAAAATGGAATAAATGGTAGACCTAATTACTGTTAAAGAAAATTATCAGAGGCGTCGCTAGGTGCTTAAAAGATCTGGGGCTTGTGCCCGTAGGCGTAAATATTTTCGACGTTGTTTTTCTCGATACCAACTAGGGATTCGACAAGCTGTCAAATAGAATTGAGGGGCAGGCTCCATATTGTCATCGCCTAATGACGCCTCTGAAAATACCCAATTTAAAAATTCTATACAATTACTATGTTCATCGTATCTCTCGTTAGACCACCCTATATAATTAAGTAAAATAAAAAAGAAGAAACACCTGACCTACCTAAAAATATTAGTATTCGTTTTGATTACATTACAAGTACTTTAGTTGATTTCGTGTTATTTTTAGAAGTTCACTTGGATTAGTTTTTCTAGTTATATACCTAACCATTATGCTGAGGTTGTTTGCCGTCTTGCTGTTAGTGTCGACTGTGGTTATTAGGCTTAATGTTTACTTGTATTTTAAAATCGAAACCCCTTTTATATTTACATTTGAAATTTGGCGTGATAAAATGATTCAAAATATATTTTAAAAAAAGTTTAGTTGTTATTAAGCAAAAAGCTGCTCAGTGCTTTTACTACACGCACGCACACACACATATATACATGCAAAATAACAGTAGGTTAATGCTAAGTGCCCTCTGCTGTCGGTAGTTCGAGAAAGGAGCTACGCACTAACAAACGTGCTGAATAGAACTCCAGAAACGGAGAGAGGCGAGACTGTGCGACAAACTTCTATCTTACAACCATAAGTCTTGTGTGTTAAAATGTCAGCAGTAAACATTTAATAAAAGAAAGAATAGGCTAAGTAAACCTGACAGTTTTAAAAATGTCAGGAGGTTTTCAGAATTCGAAGTGTGTACTGGAAGGAGTTAGACATTTTGACAATAGCGCTAGAAAAAACTTTATTCTCTAGGTGGTGGGGATAAATTCTATTTGAGGCAACGTTTAGCCATAGTGACTTCATCAGGGGTACAATGGAGTACAATAACCATATGCAAGACGTTTCGTGTGGATTTCTTTGTTTTGATTTAATTCATCAAATAGCGTCCAGTGATTTTACAAATAACTTCCTCATTATCAAAAGAACGAAACTGAGTACATAACTACAGCACATGAATGTAAAGAGAAAAGTAAAAATAACAACAAAAAATGTGACGTTGCCTTGTTCATGTTCGATGTGAAACTCACGACGTTCCGTTACATGCAGACGTTGGCAGAAAGAAGAATATAACTTGCGACAGAAACAAATATTTGGTTTATTGAAGTTTCCTCTGAGACAGAACTTAAACATATTGTTATTCAGGTTTTCAAGGCTGTTGTTTTTTTATTTTTCATATTAAGGCTTAGTTGTTTCATGTGACTTAACTGATATATTAGGTAATGAATTATAATTATGACTTTGTTTTATTTTATTTTTTTTAGTTGACTGCACCTGTTGCTTTGTTCTTCTTAAATGAGAAAAAGGATTTGATGCCAATTGCCATCCAACTATTTCAAGACGAGAGGCCAAAAAATCCTGTAAGTTTGAAAAATTCATTCCAAAATGCTAATCAAGAGTTCGAACCGTCATAAAATTAAGTCCTGAAGGAAGGAACGTAAACAAAAGGCATAATGTTCAAATTTACTTACCCCACTGGCAGTTCTCGCTCTAAGCATGAAGATTAAGTACAATGTATCAAGTTAGAAATTTATTTCGTGTTTCACTTGTTTGGCGAACAACTAGACTCGTTCTTAATAGAACCTATTTCAGCACCTAATCATCCTTTAACGTCCACAAGAAGCAGTATGTGCAATTCTGTAACTTTTCTGTTGTTTTTTGTTTTAATTTAGCAGTGTAAGACTAGAGGGAAGGCGGCTAGTCATCACCACCCACCGCCAACTCTTGGGCTACTCTTTTACCAACGAATAGTAGGGTTGACCGTCATATTATAACGCTCCTACGGCTGAAAGGCGAGCATGTTTGGTGTGACAAGGATTCGAACCCATGACCCTCGGATTAACCCACCTGGCCAAGGTTATTCAACATTATCTTGAGAATTGAATTGTTAATTTGTATTATTATTGAAAAATAAAATAATCTAAGACATTCAGTCAAATCTGGTTGGTTCACCCGGAAACGTCTTAAGTGGTTTAACCTTAATTAATAGAAACTTTTATCTCTCTCGAAAAACATTAAAGGGAATTGTTCTCATAAGATACATTATCACACGATACCGCGATTTGTCTATTCAACTTAGCAATGTAACAAACTGTCCTTTTGAGTCGTAACAAATACAGGCCTGGCATGGCCAAGCGCGTAAGGCGTGCGACTCGTAATCTGAGGGTCACGGGTTCGCGCCCGAGTCGCGCTAAACATGCTCGCCCTCCCAGCCGTGGGAGTGTATAATGTGACGGTCAATCCCACTATTCGTTGGTAAAAGAGTAGCCCAAGAGTTGGCGGTGGGTGGTGATGACTAGCTGCCTTCCCTCTAGTCTTACACTGCTAAATTAGGGACGGCTAGCACAGATAGCCCTCGAGTATCTTTGTGCGAAATTCCAAAAAACAAGCAAACAAACGTAACAAATACTGACTGTGTGTCACATCGAACGTTTTATTTGACCAGTTAATCTCGCTTACTTTTACTTGTCTGTGTAACAGTAATATAACATAAACAGTTACTCAACTTATTAACAAAGCCACAGTCGTGTCTGATCGTTAAGAGCTACTCATTAGACGTCTAAATTAATTAATAATATCTTGCTTACCGGAAGTGAATTACAAGGGCGGACAAATAACAGGTTAGATAATGATAGGCTTACCAGTTAGGGATAATTACAGTGGACTGTGTTTGATGCTTTTCGTTAGAGTTTTCTTCTGAAAATTTAATAATGAAGTCCTTTAGAGGACCACCTAGCGGTGAAATTATAGAGTATCTTTTTTATGTTTTTTGTTCTTTTTAGGCGACGCTTTTAACTCACCTCTATAATTAAATGTTATCTAAAGTTGTTGGTTGGGTCTTTTCTACTTTGCACTGCTTTCAAATAGGTATAACAACTATAGTTTTTATTGTACTTTTCGAAACTAATTTCAGAAATATAGATCAAAATTTGGAGACATGAAAGGAAGTTTTCTTTTAATTTGTTAGGCTAGGTCTGTTTTTCTTAGGTTGGATAAAGTTAGACCAATTAGTAAATACTTGTATGTTTATTTAAATAGATAATATATTTAATTAAAAATTCTTTAAAAATGGTAATGTTTTCTCAATTTTTCCCCATTTAAAAATCAGTTCTCTAAATTTTAATTGGTTTCTGAAATCAGTAGCAAATGTACTTGGAATGCGGTTAAAAGGCCTAACAAACGAAATTTTGTAACTAATCGTAACATATTGACTCGTATCTTTGCGAGTTTGTTTGCTGTCGTAGGCATGAAAATTGTAATATTTTACAAGCAAATATTGAAGGTATATCTGAATATTTACACGAGAGTTTGTCTTGATGTTTCACAATTCTTTTAAATACATAAGTTTATATATTATTTTTCATTTTTTATTTATTTTGGATTTATTTAAAATATAAATATATTCACAGAAGTCTGTTTGAAGAACTTTGAATATGCCAATAACATTGTTTTTATATGATTTAACCCACTTCTGTTTCACGTTTCTTTTTGTAATAGGTGTTTTTACCAAGTGACCCAAAGTATACTTGGCTACTTGCCAAAATTTTCTTCAACAATGCTGATGCTACGTATCACCAGTCATGTACCCACTTAGGTCAGTTTTACTATGTTGGATCCCCGCATCATGGATTTAACTTTCTTACCTAACCAGGAGACGTGTTTGTCTTTTTAGGCATAGAAATACCCGTGGCTCTTGTTATTTTTGGTTTGGTTTGGTTCCAATTTCGCGCAGTGCTACACTAGGGTTGTCTGCGTTAGCCGTCCCTAATTTAATTGTTTAAGGGAAGGGCGACTAGTCATCACCACCCACCGCTAATTCATGGACTACTCTTTTACCAACGAGTAGTGGGATTGAACGTTATATTATAAAGCTCTCACGGTTGAAAAGGCGAGCATGTTTGGTGTGACGGGAGTTCGAACCCATGTTGAGTGTCTTAACCTCCTGGCCATGCCGGACCTTATTTTTGAGAAATACGTGATTTTTTTTCTATTCTGTTGCGTTCCAAAAACCGATTCGATCTGAGAGACCTAATAAGCGAGGCGCGTAACTTCATAATTTTACTGATATATTGAATAAGTAATTTTATTTCGAAATATTTCACAATTAAACTAATAAGGCACATTAAACAGTATTATATTTAAGAAAAATTAAACATATATCAGCGAAAGGCTATGTACCTCACTGACCAGGTGGTTAAGGGGTTCGACTTGTAATCTGGGGGTCGCGGGGTCGAATCCCCGTCGCATCAAAGGAAAACTATTGTTAGATTATTCAAAATTTCAGGGTCGCGGGCTTGAGTTCCCGTCACACCAAACATGCTCACTCTTTCAGCCGTAGGGGCGTTATAATGTGACGGTCAATCCCACTATTCGTTGGTAAAAGAGTAGCTCAAGAGTTGGCAGTGGGTGGTGATGACTAGCAGCCTTCCCTCTAGTCTTACACTGCTGAATTAGGAACGACTAGCGCAGATAGCTCTCGTGTAGTTTTGCGCGAAATTCCAACCAAACCAAACAAAATTTCAGCGTCTCCTGGATTAAATTCTTATACAACGATAATAAAATATAATTATAATAAAATAATGATTGCAGAGTTGAGTAGGAATCTCACTTGGATGTTATGAATTAATAAAATATTTTAATAGATAGATGATAAAGCATTCAGTACAGAGTTTTTGAAATTTCTGATGAAAAGTACTTATGTTTTTTTTTCAGGTTTCACCCACCTTTTAATGGAGGGAGTTGTTGTGTGTACTCACAGAAACTTGTCACCTTCCCACCCACTTTTTAAACTAATGGCTCCACATTTCTTGTACCTTCTCGCTATTAATGCGTAAGTTACTTCCCTGGTATTTTAAAGAAGGCTATTTTAGGCTTAATATTTATAGGGTTAATGAGTTATTTCTAATTTATCGTACAGTAACCTGAATTCATTAAAGTGTTTGTATAATGATACGACATTTCGTCTAAGTCGTTGTTTGATTATTATACACCAGACTAAGAAATGTTTATTTAGAGCGAGTTAAGCGTCATGACCACGAGGTCATGCCAAGCATTACTTCGTAAGTACTCAAACTTGAATAATTTAAAAGAAAGGCGTGGAAACATTATGCAGTATTTAAATTTATTTATGTATAAAAGGGCATGACCCCGATTGGTTTAGTAGTAAGTTTACAGACTTCTAAATATAATAAATCCGGGTTTCATTTCTTGTGGCGGTGGGAAGGCCACAAGAATAAAATAGTCTTTTGTGTAGCATTACGTTAAATCATACAAACAGTACAATTGCAAAAAAAATATCTCAAAGTTTGAACGTTTCCAAAGAAAGATGTCTTCGTGACGAAAAAGTTGATGAAGATGAAACCAATGATCTAAAAGTTCAAATATTTTATTTTAATTCAAAATGTTTGTTTTTAATTTCGTGCAAAGTTAGGGAAGGCAGTTAGTAATCACCACCCACCGCTAACTCTTGGTCTGTTTTACCAACGAATAGCGAGATTGACCGTAACATTATAATGCCCCCACTGCTGAAAGGGCGAGCATGCTAGAACCTTGGAATGATGTAACCTGGGATCGTATAACAAAAACGTGATGGGAGACTATATTTGGGGGCTGATACGTGAAAGTGATTTACATTACACTCACAAATCTCGAAAAACTACTCACTTTTAAACATTTTTATATAACTTTAGTATAAATACATGTAAATCTTGATTCATATGTTGTTTTATTCATACCTTATATAAATGAAAATGTACAAATTTGTCCGTTTTTACATATAAAATAGGTTAATTTCTCAACTTCATTATCAAGGTCACAAAATCAAAGTTTGAAGGGAATAATGGCCATTTTCTGTACTTTTACAACATAAGTAATTAAGAATGACACATTCTATCCAGGAACAAAACTTGTGTTACATAGTGTTATCAGAGCCCTTTAGTGTGTATTCCTGTACGTGGTAAGGGGACCTCCCAGGAATGGTTCTGTTCTTTCAGTTTACCTTTCAGCCGTATGGATGTTATAATGATACGGTCAATCCTACTCTCTTCGTTGGTAAGAGAGTAGCCCAAGAATTGGCGGTGGGTGGTGATGACAAATTGTCTTCCCTGTAGTCTTACGCTGCTAAATTAGGGACGTCTAGCGTAGATAACACTCGAGTAGCTTTACGTGAAATTCAAACAAACAATCACTATTCTCCAACTTTTCACGGAGGGTCGACAATAACCCACGAGGCAGTGATCATTTTCCTATAATTTTGAGAGAAACTGATCATTATCTATGTCACGCGACACGCGTATCCTGGTGGAAGCTGGATCAAGCCAACTGGCACTTTTCTCTGCTTTCACAGAATTTGATTCTAATCTGTAAATCATCAGTAGACGACTACGTGACTGACTGTATTACACAATGTATTCCTAAAACCTCAACACATTTTCCATGATATCCTCGTCCATGGTAGAATCCTGCCGGCCACATGGCACGTAAGGCTCATAAACGGACCTGGGATACTTTTCGTAGGTATCCCACACTCTCGAGTCGTATCGCTTTCCAGAAGGCCTGGGAAATCATTGGTGGGTAAGACATCAAAACCAGAAGGACTCTTAGATTAAGTTCATAAACAGCATATCTTCCACTCCCAGTTCCAAAGTCATATGGTACAAGATTCGAAAGGTCAGTGGGCAGTATAATTCTGTCCCCCTATCGACCTTGCTCTCTGATGGCCAGGAAGTAGCTGATACCCGGAGCACCGCTGACACTCTAAGTGAACATTTTTGCCGGGTATCTAACACTTCTGCTTCATCCTCCACCTTGTTAACCATTAAAACTCTGGTAGAGCGATCACCTCTTTCATTTCCAGCTGATTGTCTCTACGACTATAATCATCCCTTTACACTGGTGGGACTCAAACTGGCCCTTCATCGGTTTGGCAGCACATTGGTTGGATCTGATGATGTACACTATGACATGCTGCGCCATCTATCTCCTGCTTCTCTTGCTATTCTTCAGATTGTTTTTAACTGGATCTGGCAGGAGAATGTTTTTCCTAATGCTTGGTGCCAGGCTATTGTCCTATCTTTCTCTAAGCCTCGGAAGTATCCCAAGATTTCTTCAAACTACTGTCCAATTGCTTTGACGAGCTTTCTCTGTAAGACATTAGAGAGGGTGGTTAATGCTCGTCTTATTTGATTCCTCGAATCAAGTAACCTCCTCTCGCCCACCCAGTGTGGCTTCCGATGACAGCACTCCACCATGGACCACCTGATTCGATTTGAAACGTCAATCAGAGAAGCCTTTCTCAAACAACATCTTGTATCAATATTCTTTGACCTTTAGAAGATTTATGATACAACATAGAGGTATGGCACTTTGCGAGACCTCCATTTATGTGAGTTAGGTGGTCATTTGCTCATTTTTATTAATTTTTTTTTAATGGACATGAGATTCCAAGCTCGTGTGGATTCGACACCTTCTCGTTCTTCCCTATAGGAACTTGGAGTCTCTCGGGGCTGTTTTTCGAGTGTCACATTTTTCAGTGTAAAGATTAATGCCATCACTGAACAATCCCCTCACTCTTTCAACCGGATTCTCTGTCGACGACTTTCACATCTCGTGTCAGTCGTCGAACATGAGGTATACTGAGCGGTTGCTACAAACTGACCTCAATCATTTACTAAAGTGAACCACAGCAAACGGTTTTAACTTTTCTCTTTCTAAAACCATTTGCATGCACTTTTGCCGCCAACGGAGTATTCACCCTGATCCCGAACTCCGTATTGGTGAAGTTGTGGTGCCTGTGGTCCCTGAGACAAATTTCTTGGGCTTATATTTGACCATAAGTTAACCTTTATACCACACACCAAGCAGCTACGAGCCAAATGTACAAGAGCACTGAACATCCTTCGTGTTCTCTCTTCCACCACTTGGGGAGCAGATCGATGTTCTATGCTAAATATATATCGTGCTCTTATTAGATCAAAACTCGAATATGGATCACTGGTATATGGTTCTGTCAGGACCTCAGCCTTGAAAATGATGGACCCTATTCATCATCAGAGACTTTGGCTTTGCACCGGGGCTTTCTGCACTTCCGGATTCAAGAGCTTATACACACAGTCTCGTGGATGTCCTCTACACCTTAGCCATTTGCAACTGTCCTTACTGTATGTTCAAAACTTGCATACTTAGCACAGCATCCCACTTGGGGTTGTGTTTTGCTCCCTCGATGGGTCATACTATTTCAGAACAGACAGTCTGCCATTTTGGCCTTCGTATCCAGGCGCAGTTGGATAAATTGGGTCTATCCTTGGATAGTATTGCTATATCCACTGGTCAGCCCACCCCACCATGGCTTATTACAATTCCCAAATGTGACCTTTCTTTAAGTCATCTGAGAAGAGCAGACACTCCAGATTGAAAATACTGTTTGTTATTTGCTGAACATCTTCTGAACCATCATTCCATTCCTATTTATACAGATGGTTCGAAATCAAATAACTGTGTCGGCTCTCAGTTTGTTGTGGTTCGGTGGTTGTGCGCAGAATCCCCTCTACAATTTCTGTGTTCACTGCTGAACTTTACATCATTTCTTTTGCCCTGGATCACACAGAAGCTAAACAGTACTCAGACTGCACTATTTATACTGACTCGCTTATTTCTTTACTGGCCCTGGAATCGCTTCACGTTGGTTCTTGCCAATATTCAAAACCAACTGGCCCATTTCTCATTAACATCTACTTTTATCCAGTTTTTCTGGATACCGGACCACTTTGGTATTCGTGGGAACGAGCTCACCGACACTGCAGCTAAATCTGTCTGTTCTGGCATTATCACTGCTGTGTCCGTTCCATACATGGACCATGGTCCTGTATTCAGCAACGTGAAAACAAGCTTTTCCAAATAAAACCCTATATTGGACTTTGGCCGTCTAGCTTCAGTAAGGTTCGGAAGGAGGAAGTTGTTCTCACGAGACTACACATTGGTCAGTTTTTTAACTCATCGTTTTCTTTTATCTGGAACTGATGTGACGTTCAGGTCACAATAAGTCACGTTTTATTGTCGTTCTTTCGACTCTCAACGAAAGCACCATTTTGAAAATGTTTTGTCTCAAGGTTTATCCGTAATGTTAGACAGTGTTATTGGTGATGGTGACACTGTCCACCTGACAAATGTTTTTAGTTTTTTAAGGCCATTAATCACGTTAATGTTATATATAAATTAGAACTTTTTTTAATGTGGTTCCCTTTTAAGAATTAAAGTACAATTAGTTCGATTTGAAATTAGAAAATGGCCGTTATGTAAAACAACCCAAAACCAGAACCAACTTCAGGTGACTTATGTTATTGTTTGTACTTACCTGTTAGTCATCCTGGCGAGTTGTAATAATTAAAATTTTGCTGAAGAAAGTCTCACAACTGGTATTACTTTACTTTCTGAAAACAGCCGTTATGTAAAATAACCCGAAACCAGAACTGGAAGAGGCAACTTCAGGTGACTGACGGTGGTTTTTGAACTTACCCGTTAGTCATCCTGGCGAGTTATGATCATTATGATACAGAGAGTCCTTTACAACTTGTATTACTGTAGTTTCTCTCATACTGCTGTGGACTAGATATAAAAATTGATTTGTTTTACCTTCATTTATTTTTATGGATTTTAATAATTTTACTTTACTTTTACCTTTTTATCGGATGTTTGGCGTCTCAGTGTGCTCCGATATAGTCCGTCCTGGCAAATACAAACACACACACGTTTGGCACAGATTGCCTAGTTGTATTTCAGAATGGCTGTTATGGGTATCAACACTTCGTCTTGTTGTTTTGTGCCATAAAATGCCAAACCAACCAACCAACGAAATTATCAGTGTACCATTCATGTTATGTATTGTATGTTAAAAATAACTTATTACTCCAATGAAACGAAAATGAAATCCCTTTCCTTTGTTTTCAGAGCAGCATTAATATAAAATTCAGTAACAATATAATTTTATTTAAAAGTTATATTTTTCAAAAATCTGATATTTGTGTTTGGAAAGAAATACACGTAGGCTTAGATTTTATACAAGTAGACAAATTTCTTCGGTTATATCTTAAAACTAAATTACACGCAACAGAACTGTCTCTTATGCTTGAATAATAACGTATAAACAGCGAAAAACTAGAACTGATAAAGAATAACAAATTCAACCTAGTTGTGTTGTGGGTTTATTAAATCAAGTTTTTCTGTTTTTAATAACTGATAAAAAATATTTTTTTTACTTTTTTTAAAGCCCCCTAGTGGCTCAGCGGTATGTCTGCGGATTTACAACACTAAAAACCGGGTTTCGATACCCGTGGTGGACAGAACACAGATAGCCCATTGTGTAGCTTTGTGCTTAATTCAAGACAACAACAACGTTTTTTTTTTTTTTTAAATACTTTACGTGACTAACATTGGTTTATAAGTTACCACGTTTTGAATTTCGCGCAAAGATACTCGAGGGCTATCTGCGCTAACCGTCCCTAATTTAGCAGTGTAAGACCAGAGGGAGGGCAGCTAGTCATCACCACCCACCGCCAACTCTTGGGCTACTCTTTTACCAACGAATAGTGGGATTGACCGTCACATTATACCCCCCACGGCTGGGAGGGCGAGCATGTTTAGCGCGACCCGGGCGCGAACCCGCGACCTTCGGATTACGAGTCGCACGCCTTACGCGCTCGGCCATGCCGGGCCTTTGACAGTTATTAATATTTTTTAAAATTTTTGTTGTTTAATTAACATCTCTCTGGCAAAAAAACGAAGAACATCTGAAAATAATTCGTAGCTTAATATTGATTATATAAATACAGTAATAACAAACTGTTATTAATACATATGTTCCTACATAGGCGAGGATTAGATAAACTTTTGTCTGTGAACGGATGGGTTGACCAAACCATGACTGTTGGTCGGTGTGGAATGTTTGAGCTGATAAAAAGAAGGTAAGGACTGGAGTAACCTACATTTAATTGTTGTTAAATCTGAACCGATTCTGATGATGTATTACATGTGGAATTGTAAGTTAGATCGTGAAATAAAACCACGTTATAAAGTGTGATTATGTGCCACAGAATAACATTTAAAATACGACAAACAAACACGGATTAAATATCATAAGACTTTGGTTTATTTAAAGAAAACTGACGTTATATTGTGCTCGGTTCGACTGTACACTGGGAGAACTAACTTGCTACGAAAAGGTGAAAACAGTTTTCAACAAGCTGCAGGATAAGTCAAGTTGAGAGCAGCCTTTAGAAACACAGAAAACGTAAAATTGATAATTGACAATATGACAACTTTTAGTAACAACAGTAACTGTAGCATCTTAAAATGACTTTTAGTAATAACAGTAAACTGTAGCATCTTAAAATAACTCAGTAATAACAGTAAACTGTAGCATCTTAAAATAACTTTTAGTAACAACAGTAAACTGTAGCATCTTGAAATAACTTTTAGTAACAACAGTAACTGTAGCATCTTGAAATAACTTTTAGTAACAACAGTAACTGTAGCATCTTGAAATAACTTTTAGTAACAACAGTAACTGTAGCATCTTGAAATAACTTTTAGTAACAACAGTAACTGTAGCATCTTGAAATAACTTTTAGTAACAACAGTAACTGTAGCATCTTAAAATAACTTTTAGTAACAACAGTAACTGTAGCATCTTAAAATAACTTTTAGTAACAACAGTAAACTGTAGCATCTTAAAATAACTTTTAGCAATTACAGTAAACTGTTATCTTCTCCCTGTTATTTTATCTTGAACTGCTGTGTTCAGTATTAAGGTTACTGATGGAGTATGTCCTCTGCCACACGATAATTACATAACTAAATAAAAAAAATATTCAAAAAGCCACTGTGCAGTCATTTGAGAGTGAAACAAAGTCTACAAGGTGTAAGTTAGCCACTAGGTGCTTACTTTAAAACAACAACTAATATGTCATTTGAGAGTGAAACAAAGTCTACAAGGTGTAAGTTAGCCACTAGGTGCTTACTTTAAAACAACAACTAATATATGAATTATTCTCACTGTAACATTTATATTTTCTTGTCATAGATTTTTCCACTAAAACATTCTCTTACTGGCCTTTCATTCTTCAGTACTACACTTATACTAATTGAACTGATTTTCTCAGTTTTCCAGGGTTTACTAAAGCTCTGGGTGACTTGGATTTATACTTCTCCTGGAACACAGTGAAATATTGTACAACTACTGATTAGTGTTACACAGACATATTACAAATTCCCCACTTCTGACTCGTGGTTTATATTGATTTAAACACATTGGCACTATGCACTTACTCCTTCATCACCACTAAGTTATCTTATAACCTGAAGTTTTCTTTCTGTTGTATTGTGGACATCAAATGTAAATGTTATGATTTGTGACTGATTATAAAACAGTGGTTTGAAGAAACTGTTTTAAAACATTAACTGTAATTTTAAATGTGATTTATAGAGTTTATAACACTGGTTTTGATCTCTTCATAGTTTTAACAAGTGGAGACTTGACATCAATGGCATTATTCCTAATGACTTCCAGGTCAGAAAGGTGAGTGAAACCATTTCTTATGACTTCCGGGTCAGAAAGGTGAGTGAAACCATTTCTTATGACTTCCAGGTCAGAAAGTTGAGTGAAAAGATCCCTAATGACTTCCATGTCAGAAAGGTGAGAGGAAAATAATTTTTATTGAAATAATCAGACTAACTTTGTAGCAGGAACAAGTTCACGATAATTATGAAGAAACCCCCAGTGTTTCAGATAATTACATGTTAAGAAAACTTATGTCAATTCTAACGGATTTACTATTATATATTTATTCTAATATTGAAGTTTTTGTAAGTTAACTTTATATTAAGAACGAACGTAACTTATAGTGTTAAGTACGTACTGCAAGATTTTCACCTGTTCACTAAATTTGTAGAAGATTCTTGAGCATAGGAATCAACAATGAACAGTGCATGTGTGCATAAAATACTAGAGATAACCAGTATTACTGTCTGCTGAATTCTTGACGACCTGGCCTTAAAGTTAATAACAGGTAACCATGCAGTGCAGAGGAAGAGTATAATGTTGTTGGTTTGCTTGTTAGTACACTATATACTTCGGAAGCTATAACTGTGACAAACTACAAACATTTATATATTTTGAACATTACAAACTGTTCAACTTGAGATAATGAACTTCAGATTTTAGTATTCAATGGATATCTTACTTGGTGAAAAATCAGCTTGAAACTGGGTGAATCCAGACTAGAATAGAGATGGCTAGCTCACCCATTAAACAAACTGTACCTGTAACACCTCAGTTCATCAACACGATGCCCTGATAAAATATCTCGTGCTAGACCAGATACAACTCGGTAATTTTATTGTAAGTTTTTAAAACGTTTATAAACAAATCATCATTTGTATACAACCATTATTATAAATTCTATTATTCTTTGTATACTAAAATACACTTGCATTAAGAAAGAAACCGTGTGTGTGAATCTTGTTGTTAAATATTGTATATTTGATGCATGTTAGATTTCGATTAATTTCTAAATTGAACATTTGTGGCTATTTGAAATTGTAATACATAGAATATTAAATCGGAGACTCGTCTGAGATAAATTATAGTAGGTAATATAGTGAACTAACTTTCATTACAGGCACATTGTAAAATTACAAGGTTATTCACAAAAGAACTAATAGAACATGCTTTTCTTTCTGTCATTCATATTGTTTGTTTGTTTTGAAATTTCGTGCAAATCTACATGATGTTTATCTGTGCTAGCCGTTCCTAATTTAGCAGTGTAAGACTAGAGGGAAGCTAGCTAGTCATCACCACCCACCGCCAACTCTTTTACCGATGAATAGTGGGATTGACCGTCACATTATAACGTCCCCACGGCTTAAAGGGCGAGCATGTTTGGTGCAACGGGGATTTGAACCCGCGACCCTCAGATTACGAGTTGAATGCCTTAACCACCTGACCACGTCGGGCCCAATAATTCATAATCAGTCATATAAGTAAAGTCACTACGCATTGAGTGACAATTTAATGAAGTCACTAACTTTATACTGTTAAAAGATGAGGGAAAAAATACTATTTTGTAAGAAAACTGTTTTTACAGATAGAGAGGGTTCATTTCTTACTTTGAACAGTCTACGAAGCACCAACTTCTCTGGACGAGAAAGTGTGTTTTAAAGTCTCCAAGCCCACAATAAACTTTCACTTGTCCTGTAGCATTCAAAACTTTTAAAAATAAAACTCGTTTTGTAGTGTGCGACTTAGATGAAGTTTTGTTTCCTACGGTAAGTAATTTTTAACACGCATGATCACTTTAACACGAGGCTTCATTCACAATCACCCCTTATAATTAAACTAATATTACAATAGTTATTAGCATGTAGTACATTCTACGACACGTGTTTGCATCATAGTTATTCAAGTGTCTGAACTAGATATTTGTTGTATCCGTGTTTTACGTACGTCAGAATCAAACATGGAATCTGTTATGGAGAAAATGAATCTACAACACTGATTCACTCGCTCTGTGAACATTAGAACTTGACAACACTCCCTCTGTCAACATTAGAACTTGACAACATTCCCTCTGTTAACATTAGAACTTGACAACACTCCCTCTGTGAACAATAGAACTTGACAACACTCCCTCTGTCAACATTAGAACTTGACAACATTCCCTCTGTTAACATTAGAACTTGACAACACTCCCTCTGTGAACAATAGAACTTGACAACACTCCCTCTGTCAACATTAGAACTTGACAACACTCCCTCTGTGAACAATAGAACTTGACAACACTCCCTCTGTGAACATTAGAACTTGACAGAGATCTAGAAAAAACCAAAACTTATTTAAAATAAACAGGTAGAATAGTATACATGCATTGTTAGACATTTTTAGTTTGTATTGTAAAAATAGTTTTACTCAAAGGCTAAGTCTCTCATTAGAAACTGGACATTAGTTGGAACATCTTCAGCTTACCGTTCATGTCACTCTGATAACCTTTAAACAAAAAACCAGACACAGGTAATAAGCTTCACATATCATTTATGTTGGTAGAGGGCGTCATTGTGGGAGAGTGATGTGTCACTATCAACACAGCTTACTGTAGATTACTTACTAGATACCATTGTCATTATTAACACAGCTTGCTATACGTTACTTACTAGATACCATTGTCATTATTAACACAGCTTGCTATACGTTACTTACTAGATACCATTGTCATTATTAACAGCTTACTATACGTTACTTACTAGATACCATTGTCATTATTAACAGCTTACTATACGTTACTTACTAGATACCATTGTCATTATTAACACAGCTTACTATACGTTACTTACTAGATACCATTGTCATTATTAACACAGCTTGCTATACATTACTTACTAGATACCATTGTCATTATTAACACAGCTTGCTATACTCTACTTACTAGATACCATTGTCATTATTAACAGCTTACTATACGTTACATACTAGATACCATTGTCATTATTAACACAGCTTACTATACGTTACTTACTAGATACCATTGTCATTATTAACACAGCTTACTATACGTTACTTACTAGATACCATTGTCATTATTAACACAGCTTACTATACGTTACTTACTAGATACCATTGTCATTATTAACACAGCTTACTATACGTTACTTACTAGATACCATTGTCATTATTAACACAGCTTGCTATACATTACTTACTAGATACCATAGTCATTATTAACACAGCTTGCTATACATTACTTACTAGATACCACTGACATTCTTAACACAGCTTACTATACATTACTTACTAGATACCATTGTCATTATTAACACAGTTTACTATACACTACTTACTAGGTACCATTGTTATTATTAACACAGCTTACTAGATACCATTGTCATTATTAACACAGCTTGCTTTACGTTACTTACTAGATACCATTGTCATTATTAACACGGCTTGCTTTACGTTACTTACTAGATACCATTGTCATTATTAATACGGCTTACTATACATTACTTACTAGATACCATTGTCATTATTAACACAGCTTACTATACATTACTTACTAGATACCATTGTCATTATTAACACGGCTTACTGTAGATTACTTACTAGATACCATTGTCATTATTAACACAGCTTACTATACATTACTTACTAGGTACCATTGTCATTATTAACACAGCTTACTATACATTACTTACTAGATACCATTGTCATTATTAACACAGCTTACTATACATTACTTACTAGATACCATTGTCATTATTAACACAGCTTACTATACGTTACTTACTAGATACCACTGACATTATTAACACAGCTTACTATACATTACTTACTAGATACCATTGTCATTATTAACACAGCTTACTATACGTTACTTACTAGATACCATTGTCATTATTAACACAGCTTACTATACATTACTTACTAGGTACCATTGTCATTATTAACACAGCTTACTATACATTACTTACTAGATACCATTGTCATTATTAACACAGCTTACTATACATTACTTACTAGGTACCATTGTCATTATTAACACAGCTTACTATACATTACTTACTAGATACCATTGTCATTATTAACACAGCTTACTATACATTACTTACTAGGTACCATTGTCATTATTAACACAGCTTACTATACGTTACTTACTAGGTACCATTGTCATTATTAACACAGCTTACTATACATTACTTACTAGGTACCATTGTCATTATTAACACAGCTTACTATACATTACTTACTAGATACCATTGTCATTATTAACACAGCTTACTATACATTACTTACTAGGTACCATTGTCATTATTAACACAGCTTACTATACATTACTTACTAGGTACCATTGTCATTATTAACACAGCTTACTATACGTTACTTACTAGGTACCATTGTCATTATTAACACAGCTTACTATACGTTACTTACTAGGTACCATTGTCATTATTAACACAGCTTACTATACATTACTTACTAGATACCATTGTCATTATTAACACAGCTTACTATACATTACTTACTAGATACCATTGTCATTATTAACACGGCTTACTGTAGATTACTTACTAGATACCATTGTCATTATTAACACAGCTTACTATACATTACTTACTAGGTACCATTGTCATTATTAACACAGCTTACTATACATTACTTACTAGATACCATTGTCATTATTAACACAGCTTACTATACATTACTTACTAGATACCATTGTCATTATTAACACAGCTTACTATACGTTACTTACTAGATACCACTGACATTATTAACACAGCTTACTATACATTACTTACTAGATACCATTGTCATTATTAACACAGCTTACTATACGTTACTTACTAGATACCATTGTCATTATTAACACAGCTTACTATACGTTACTTACTAGGTACCATTGTCATTATTAACACAGCTTACTATACATTACTTACTAGATACCATTGTCATTATTAACACAGCTTACTATACATTACTTACTAGGTACCATTGTCATTATTAACACAGCTTACTATACATTACTTACTAGATACCATTGTCATTATTAACACAGCTTACTATACATTACTTACTAGATACCATTGTCATTATTAACACAGCTTACTATACATTACTTACTAGGTACCATTGTCATTATTAACACAGCTTACTATACATTACTTACTAGGTACCATTGTCATTATTAACACAGCTTACTATACGTTACTTACTAGGTACCATTGTCATTATTAACACAGCTTACTATACGTTACTTACTAGATACCATTGTCATTATTAACACAGCTTACTATACGTTACTTACTAGGTACCATTGTCATTATTAACACAGCTTACTATACGTTACTTACTAGGTACCATTGTCATTATTAACACAGCTTACTATACGTTACTTACTAGGTACCACTGTCATTATTAACACAGCTTGCTATACGTTACTTACTAGGTACCATTGTCATTATTAACACAGCTTACTATACATTACTTACTAGGTACCATTGTCATTATTAACACAGCTTACTATACGTTACTTACTAGGTACCACTGTCATTATTAACACAGCTTGCTATACGTTACTTACTAGGTACCATTGTCATTATTAACACAGCTTACTAGGTACCATTGTCATTATTAACACAGCTTACTATACGTTACTTACTAGATACCATTGTCATTATTAACACAGCTTACTATACATTACTTACTAGATACCATTGTCATTATTAACACAGCTTACTATACATTACTTACTAGGTACCATTGTCATTATTAACACAGCTTACTAGGTACCATTGTCATTATTAACACAGCTTACTATACGTTACTTACTAGATACCATTGTCATTATTAACACAGCTTACTATACATTACTTACTAGATACCATTGTCATTATTAACACAGCTTACTATACGTTACTTACTAGGTACCATTGTCATTATTAACACAGCTTACTATACCTTACTTACTAGGTACCATTGTCATTATTAACACAGCTTACTATACGTTACTTACTAGGTACCATTGTCATTATTAACACAGCTTACTATACGTTACTTACTAGATACCATTGTCATTATTAACACAGCTTACTATACGTTACTTACTAGGTACCATTGTCATTATTAACACAGCTTACTATACGTTACTTACTAGATACCATTGTCATTATTAACACAGCTTACTATACGTTACTTACTAGATACCATTGTCATTATTAACACAGCTTACTATACGTTACTTACTAGGTACCATTGTCATTATTAACACAGCTTACTATACGTTACTTACTAGATACCATTGTCATTATTAACACAGCTTACTATACATTACTTACTAGGTACCACTGTCATTATTAACACAGCTTGCTATACGTTACTTACTAGGTACCATTGTCATTATTAACACAGCTTACTAGGTACCATTGTCATTATTAACACAGCTTACTATACGTTACTTACTAGATACCATTGTCATTATTAACACAGCTTACTATACATTACTTACTAGGTACCATTGTCATTATTAACACAGCTTACTATACGTTACTTACTAGATACCATTGTCATTATTAACACAGCTTGCTTTACGTTACTTACTAGATACCATTGTCATTATTAACACGGCTTGCTTTACGTTACTTACTAGATACCATTGTCATTATTAATACGGCTTACTATACATTACTTACTAGATACCATTGTCATTATTAACACAGCTTACTATACATTACTTACTAGGTACCATTGTCATTATTAACACAGCTTACTATACGTTACTTACTAGATACCATTGTCATTATTAACACAGCTTACTATACGTTACTTACTAGGTACCATTGTCATTATTAACACAGCTTACTATACGTTACTTACTAGGTACCATTGTCATTATTAACACAGCTTACTATACGTTACTTACTAGGTACCATTGTCATTATTAACACAGCTTGCTATACGTTACTTACTAGGTACCATTGTCATTATTAACACAGCTTGCTATACGTTACTTACTAGGTACCATTGTCATTATTAACACAGCTTACTATACATTACTTACTAGGTACCATTGTCATTATTAACACAGCTTACTATACGTTACTTACTAGGTACCACTGTCATTATTAACACAGCTTGCTATACGTTACTTACTAGGTACCATTGTCATTATTAACACAGCTTACTAGGTACCATTGTCATTATTAACACAGCTTACTATACGTTACTTACTAGATACCATTGTCATTATTAACACAGCTTACTATACATTACTTACTAGGTACCATTGTCATTATTAACACAGCTTACTAGGTACCATTGTCATTATTAACACAGCTTACTATACGTTACTTACTAGATACCATTGTCATTATTAACACAGCTTACTATACATTACTTACTAGATACCATTGTCATTATTAACACAGCTTACTATACGTTACTTACTAGGTACCATTGTCATTATTAACACAGCTTACTATACATTACTTACTAGGTACCATTGTCATTATTAACACAGCTTACTATACGTTACTTACTAGGTACCATTGTCATTATTAACACAGCTTACTATACGTTACTTACTAGGTACCATTGTCATTATTAACACAGCTTACTATACGTTACTTACTAGGTACCATTGTCATTATTAACACAGCTTACTATACGTTACTTACTAGATACCATTGTCATTATTAACACAGCTTACTATACGTTACTTACTAGATACCATTGTCATTATTAACACAGCTTACTATACGTTACTTACTAGGTACCATTGTCATTAACACAGCTTACTATACGTTACTTACTAGATACCATTGTCATTATTAACACAGCTTACTATACATTACTTACTAGGTACCACTGTCATTATTAACACAGCTTGCTATACGTTACTTACTAGGTACCATTGTCATTATTAACACAGCTTACTATACATTACTTACTAGATACCATTGTCATTATTAACACAGCTTACTATACATTACTTACTAGGTACCATTGTCATTATTAACACAGCTTACTATACGTTACTTACTAGGTACCATTGTCATTATTAACACAGCTTACTATACATTACTTACTAGATACCATTGTCATTATTAACACAGCTTACTATACATTACTTACTAGGTACCATTGTCATTATTAACACAGCTTACTAGGTACCATTGTCATTATTAACACAGCTTACTATACATTACTTACTAGGTACCATTGTCATTATTAACACAGCTTACTATACGTTACTTACTAGGTACCATTGTCATTATTAACACAGCTTACTATACGTTACTTACTAGGTACCATTGTCATTATTAACACAGCTTACTATACGTTACTTACTAGATACCATTGTCATTATTAACACAGCTTACTATACGTTACTTACTAGATACCATTGTCATTATTAACACAGCTTACTATACGTTACTTACTAGGTACCATTGTCATTAACACAGCTTACTATACGTTACTTACTAGATACCATTGTCATTATTAACACAGCTTACTATACATTACTTACTAGGTACCACTGTCATTATTAACACAGCTTGCTATACGTTACTTACTAGGTACCATTGTCATTATTAACACAGCTTACTATACATTACTTACTAGATACCATTGTCATTATTAACACAGCTTACTATACATTACTTACTAGGTACCATTGTCATTATTAACACAGCTTACTATACGTTACTTACTAGGTACCATTGTCATTATTAACACAGCTTACTATACGTTACTTACTAGATACCATTGTCATTATTAACACAGCTTACTATACGTTACTTACTAGGTACCATTGTCATTATTAACACAGCTTACTATACGTTACTTACTAGGTACCATTGTCATTATTAACACAGCTTACTATACGTTACTTACTAGATACCATTGTCATTATTAACACAGCTTACTATACGTTACTTACTAGATACCATTGTCATTATTAACACAGCTTACTATACGTTACTTACTAGGTACCATTGTCATTATTAACACAGCTTACTAGGTACCATTGTCATTATTAACACAGCTTACTATACGTTACTTACTAGATACCATTGTCATTATTAACACAGCTTACTATACGTTACTTACTAGATACCATTGTCATTATTAACACAGCTTACTATACGTTACTTACTAGGTACCATTGTCATTATTAACACAGCTTACTATACGTTACTTACTAGATACCATTGTCATTATTAACACAGCTTACTATACATTACTTACTAGGTACCACTGTCATTATTAACACAGCTTGCTATACGTTACTTACTAGGTACCATTGTCATTATTAACACAGCTTACTAGGTACCATTGTCATTATTAACACAGCTTACTATACGTTACTTACTAGATACCATTGTCATTATTAACACAGCTTACTATACATTACTTACTAGGTACCATTGTCATTATTAACACAGCTTACTATACATTACTTACTAGGTACCATTGTCATTATTAACACAGCTTACTATACATTACTTACTAGGTACCATTGTCATTATTAACACAGCTTACTATACGTTACTTACTAGGTACCATTGTCATTATTAACACAGCTTACTATACGTTACTTACTAGGTACCATTGTCATTATTAACACAGCTTACTATACGTTACTTACTAGATACCATTGTCATTATTAACACAGCTTACTATACGTTACTTACTAGGTACCATTGTCATTATTAACACAGCTTACTATACGTTACTTACTAGGTACCATTGTCATTATTAACACAGCTTACTATACGTTACTTACTAGGTACCATTGTCATTATTAACACAGCTTACTATACGTTACTTACTAGGTACCATTGTCATTATTAACACAGCTTACTATACGTTACTTACTAGGTACCATTGTCATTATTAACACAGCTTACTATACGTTACTTACTAGGTACCATTGTCATTATTAACACAGCTTACTAGGTACCATTGTCATTATTAACACAGCTTACTATACGTTACTTACTAGATACCATTGTCATTATTAACACAGCTTACTATACATTACTTACTAGATACCATTGTCATTATTAACACAGCTTACTATACATTACTTACTAGGTACCCATTGTCATTATTAACACAGCTTACTAGGTACCATTGTCATTATTAACACAGCTTACTATACGTTACTTACTAGATACCATTGTCATTATTAACACAGCTTACTATACATTACTTACTAGATACCATTGTCATTATTAACACAGCTTACTATACGTTACTTACTAGATACCATTGTCATTATTAACACAGCTTACTATACGTTACTTACTAGGTACCATTGTCATTATTAACACAGCTTACTATACATTACTTACTAGGTACCATTGTCATTATTAACACAGCTTACTATACGTTACTTACTAGGTACCATTGTCATTATTAACACAGCTTACTATACGTTACTTACTAGGTACCATTGTCATTATTAACACAGCTTACTATACGTTACTTACTAGATACCATTGTCATTATTAACACAGCTTACTATACGTTACTTACTAGATACCATTGTCATTATTAACACAGCTTACTATACGTTACTTACTAGGTACCATTGTCATTAACACAGCTTACTATACGTTACTTACTAGATACCATTGTCATTATTAACACAGCTTACTATACATTACTTACTAGGTACCACTGTCATTATTAACACAGCTTGCTATACGTTACTTACTAGGTACCATTGTCATTATTAACACAGCTTACTATACATTACTTACTAGATACCATTGTCATTATTAACACAGCTTACTATACATTACTTACTAGGTACCATTGTCATTATTAACACAGCTTACTATACGTTACTTACTAGGTACCATTGTCATTATTAACACAGCTTACTATACGTTACTTACTAGATACCATTGTCATTATTAACACAGCTTACTATACGTTACTTACTAGGTACCATTGTCATTATTAACACAGCTTACTATACGTTACTTACTAGGTACCATTGTCATTATTAACACAGCTTACTATACGTTACTTACTAGATACCATTGTCATTATTAACACAGCTTACTATACGTTACTTACTAGATACCATTGTCATTATTAACACAGCTTACTATACGTTACTTACTAGGTACCATTGTCATTATTAACACAGCTTACTATACGTTACTTACTAGGTACCATTGTCATTATTAACACAGCTTACTATACGTTACTTACTAGATACCATTGTCATTATTAACACAGCTTACTATACGTTACTTACTAGATACCATTGTCATTATTAACACAGCTTACTATACGTTACTTACTAGGTACCATTGTCATTATTAACACAGCTTACTATACGTTACTTACTAGATACCATTGTTATTATTAACACAGCTTACTATACATTACTTACTAGATACCATTGTCATTATTAACACAGCTTGCTTTACGTTACTTACTAGATACCATTGTCATTATTAACACAGCTTACTAGATACCATTGTCATTATTAACACAGCTTGCTTTACGTTACTTACTAGATACCATTGTCATTATTAACACGGCTTACTGTAGATTACTTACTAGATACCATTGTCATTATTAACACAGCTTACTATACATTACTTACTAGGTACCATTGTCATTATTAACACAGCTTACTATACATTACTTACTAGGTACCATTGTCATTATTAACACAGCTTACTATACGTTACTTACTAGGTACCATTGTCATTATTAACACAGCTTACTATACGTTACTTACTAGGTACCATTGTCATTATTAACACAGCTTACTATACGTTACTTACTAGATACCATTGTCATTATTAACACAGCTTACTATACGTTACTTACTAGGTACCATTGTCATTATTAACACAGCTTACTATACGTTACTTACTAGGTACCATTGTCATTATTAACACAGCTTACTATACGTTACTTACTAGGTACCATTGTCATTATTAACACAGCTTACTATACGTTACTTACTCGGGTGCAGAAGTTTTAAGGTTTGTTGTTATTTGTATGTACTATTCTAAAATAGTATCCAACTTAATTTTTGTATTAAGTATGCATCTTTTATTGAGTGATGGAGATAATACAACAGGTGTTTGTGTTTACTGTATTTAAATTAATGTACGATGTAGCCAATATTCTCTTGGTTGTTTACAACTGATGTTTGTTTTTACAGGTTGACAATCCCAACGTCTTACCGTATTATCCATACAGGGATGATTCTACCGCTATATTCACAGCCATACGTAACTACGTCACCAAAGTTGTCAAGTTTTACTACGGTATGTTAGAACAAGTGTGAACATGGAATTTAAGAAAGTATCTTTTTTAGTGAATACTTGTGACATTACTGAAAGTGGTATTAGAAATATCTCGGGTATTATTCATCTGTTTTAGTGAATACTTGTGACATTACTGAAAGTGGTATTAGAAATATCTCGGGTATTATTCATCTGTTTTAGTGAATACTTGTGACATCACTGAAAGTGGTATTAGAAATATCTCGGGTATTATTCATCTGTTTTAGTGAATACTTGTGACATCACTGAAAGTGGTATTAGAAATATCTCGGGTATTATTCATCTGTTTTAGTGAATACTTGTGACATCACTGAAAGTGGTATTAGAAATATCTCGGGTATTATTCATCTGTTTTGATGAATACTTGTGGACCTAATTTGTTTCTCCTTCAAGGGTTTAGCTTTCAGTAGATAAAACCCACAGAAGTCCAACTCTTATGCTAACCATTAATTTTCTGCTGGTGTTGGTTCTCTAGGGTAGTTTAGTATGTTACAAATTATCACACTTTTTCTTCTGCAAACAGTGACAGCCGTATAGGAAATTTAGAGGTTTCCACGAGATGATGTTAAAAAAAACAAGTAGGTTCAAAAAGTCTTGATAGAAATGAAATAAAAATCCTATAACCCAGGCACTTTGAAAAGATTGACCCTGTCTTCTTCAGTACTGTCCCAGTTTGCCCCTGAAGAAAGTTCCACCTTTTGAATGCACTCGGGCTGTATGGTTTTTATATCATAAGTTGATGGTGACATCACTACATATAAGCTGCACTAAATGAAATAAGTTTTAGTTTTTATAAGTGTTACGTGGTACTTTTCATAAAACATAAACTTCTCCGAGCCAGTTTTTATGGAGTTACATAAAATAACTTTTGTAACTCTGAAATGTTTCACTTGAATAATGTCTTAAACTATTCATCCACAAAGTTTTCAAAACTATGATGAGTTTGACACTTTTCTTTTCAGATGACCCACAGAAGGTTACAAATGATACTGAACTCCAGCACTGGAGACAAGAATTGGTTCTAAGTAGAAACGAAGGAGGTGTTGGCTTGTTGGTACGTACGTTGGCTTGTTTGTATATTACAAATGACTACTTTAATCATATATATATATACAAAAAATTTCAGTGAGGAGAAAAATTATTATTCCTGGTTTGTTCCAGTGTAAAGTTTTTCTTTGGTAAATTCTCAACAGCTGGGTCTTGTACCCCCTCCCTTGTATTGGTAAAAATGTAGGTGAATCAGGTTGAAAACTTTCTCTACCCCAAAAAACATGCATTCTTGTGGTAAACTTATCAGACTATAGAATGATTTATTTGCATTCTTGTGGTAAACTTATCAGACTATAGAATGATTTATTTGCATTCTTGTGGTAAACTTATCAGACTATAGAATGATTTATTTTTGGATTAGGGTGTTCCAGGAGAAAATGGAAAATTCAGCACAGTTGATCAGGTTATTGATGTGGTGAGTGTCGTGATATCGACTTGTAGCATCGGTCATGCTGCAGCTAACTTCCAGCAATATTCAGAATATGGTTTTCCACCAAATTATCCAGGCATTGTATGTGATGAAATCATTCAAGACAAAGTAAGTGTCGTTAGCATTGCCAGTTTGTAAAAACGAGAATGAAACAATCAATTGTATGCTATTCACTTGAAGTCCTAGAGTGGATTATAAGGTATTCAGCTTAAGTGATATTATGGGTTTAAAAAATACTGTACTGACTTTTTACAGATACTGCTATTCTAGATAAGTTTATCCACATTGCTTTGTAGAAGTTCGAGGTTATATGTAGATAGGAGCTAATAAGGTAGATGTGAACTTGACCTCATAACTGTGGCTTGTAGTCAGCCATCACAGCAACGTTGTGTGTTGCCCCTCTGCAAGTCTTCAGGGTTAGTAGGAGTATGGTTTTGGTTTTGATATGAGAAGATGACAAATCTCTTACTCGTAGGAATGACATTTAAAATGAAAAAAACAAAAACATCTATTTTCTTGTAGTCAGCCGTGACAGCAACATTGTGTTACCCCTACGCAAGTCTTCAGGGTTAGCAGGGGTATGGTTTTGGTTTTGATATGAGATGACAAACCTTTCTCATTTCAATGTCATCATTTCTACAAAAGTGTACACTGAGTGCCATGTTATGTCCACAGACATGATGTTGTGATTATAACCAATAATTCTGTAGCAACTAGCAAAAAGAAAACCTGCTGTAAATTTTGTTTCCTGAATTTTGTACAAAGCTATAAAATGGCTATCTGTTTTAGCTGTCCCTAATTTAGCAATGTTTAAGATTAGAGGGAAGACAACTGGTCATCACCATCCAGGGCACTGTCCCTAATTTAGCAATGTTTAAGATTAGAGGGAAGACAACTGGTCATCACCACCCAGTGCACTGTCCCTAATTTAGCAATGTTTAAGATTAGAGGGAAGACAACTGGTCATCACCACCCAGTGCAAACTCTTGTGCTCCTCTTTCACCAACGAATAGTGGGATTGACCTTATAATGCCCCCACAGCTAAAAGGGCAAGCATGTTTGGTGTGATGGGGATTTGAACCAGCGACTTCAGATGACTGGGCCGTAGCTATAAAAGAAAGAAAACGTGTGAATTGCCACACTAAAGCTGGTTTTTAAATTTCTAGTATCTCGACACATTAAATCACGTTTCTTTTTTCATCTTTTTATGCTGCTCTTCTGTAGAGGCCACGCACACTTCAGGATGTCTTGAGGACTCTGCCAGATAAAGAAACAACTCTTGATATAATGGTTATAACCAAGCTACTAAGTGCTCGAGGAACCAAATCTCTGGGCGATTTTGAAGTTCAATATTTATACCACCCAGTCTGTGTAAAAGCTGCCCAAGAGTGAGTAATTCAGTATATAGTGAAAGAAAAACTTTAAAAAAAAAAAATTATTTACAATGTATTTTGTTCAGGAGCTTATAACGGATACTGTATGTATAATTGTGAAGGGGTCTTTACTTAGCAATATTTCAATGTGCTATTGTTTACTTCTTGCTAGATTCCGTGAAGAACTGAAAGCAATCAGCGAAAATATTCAACAACGGAATAAAACTGCTGACTTCCCCTACTGTTGGCTGGATCCCGAGATTGTTCCAAATTCCATTAGCATCTAAAATACACAAAGCATTTGATTCTTTTTAAAGCTATAGAAATGACTTGTTTTATCTGCAGCTTAATTATATGTTTGCTCAGTTTGTGGAAATATACAGAAGTTTTTTATTCATTCTTTTTACCATGGTTTTATGATTTAATAAACTGATCTTGTATATTTTCTCATTGGCCTACAATTCCAGTTTTCTAATTCGTTTCATAAACACCCAATCATAAAGTGAACTGTATAAAAAAACAAACTCAGTTTTATTTTAATAAGCTATATAAAATATATAAGAATTACACCAATCTAAGTAATGAATATATGCTCTTATCAATGAGATATCTAGCTCAGAACACTGAGGTCTGGTGTATATTTTCGATCTGACAGATGAGCTTCCAAAATCTGCCCAAACTCGTTTCTTCCCAGCAGATCGTACGCTAATGGCAACAGGTTTAGGATATGGGGATGAAGCCTGGAATCTCCGTAACAGAATAGATCCATTCCTAGTTCAAATCCCATTCCATAGTCACATTCATCATTCGCAAACTGGACCAATGTCATTATTTCATGCAAGTCATCAAGGTGTCTGTCTCGTTCCTTGTCAGTTTTACTGTCGCATATCCTGGCAAGAATGTTTTTGAGGTTACCTGGAAACACGTTTTCCTAATTCGTCAGAATATTTTAACTCTCAACCAATAACACTATGTAACACAAGCTCCTGGACAGTACGTGTTATTTGCTTATGTTGTAAAAGTACAGAAAATGACCATTATTCCTTTCAAACTTTGATTTTGTGACCTGGATAATGAAATTTGGAAATTAACCCATTTTATATGTAAAAACGGACAAATTTGTACATTTTCATTTCTATTGGGTCTGAATAAAACAAAATATGAATCAAGATTTACATGTATTTATAACTAAAGTTATACAAAAATGTTTAGAAGTGAGTAGTTTTTCGAGATTTGCGACCGTAATGTAAATCACTTTCACGTATCAGCCCCCAAATATAGTCTCCCAGGTCACAAAAGGTCTTTTATATTTACTTTAGGCACAAGCAATTGGAAAATAACACTTTCTGTCCAGGAACAAGAAACAGTAAACATTTTGTGCTTGACTTTCTAGTGATATATAACTGAGTTTGTTTAGGTAGATGCATTTACATTAATAACTTTCATGAAGATTGTCTGTAAACTAACTCTAAGTGGTGTATTTTAGAAAACAGATTGTAAGCGAAGTTTACAAGGTACAAAAGTGACTGTAATTACTTACTGTTAGTTTCTGGTAGGGGTCTATAACCCACATTATTACTGTCGACGGGAACAACTATTCCTGCACCGTGGAACGTCGTTGTCACTATCTTTTTGTTCCTCTTTTTAATTTTCGTTGTTTTTGTTTCTAAACTGTAGTGATGTTTGTCTGCCCACTTCTTTAATGTCTCTTGGATTTCAAGTAATTTGTCTTTCATTTTCTTTGCACAAGACGTCTGAAGAACCTTTGTTATTTCCACGCTGATGAACATAAAATCAAAAACCAAACACGTTTCAGCTTTGGGAAGAAGCTGCTTACAATACTGTTTGATATAAAATTGTCTTAAGCAGCTTTCAATGAATAATGTATATGTAGGTTTAACATAAAATATCATCTGATTCCCAACATAAATCATAAACTTTACCAGACAGAACAAAATGGTTCTTAGTTATTTGACCAACAGCCCTACAGCAACGAAAGTTCCTTTACACTACAAATTTATCAGATAATTACCAAATGCATTAAATGTATGTAAAGGTGGGGTTGGTGGAATTTCTTTCTCATAGATATGGAAAGCTATCCATAATTTTAAACTGGTAAATTAGAAGGAAAGCAGTTAATTGACAGCACAAACAGCTAACTCTTGGATCATAGTTATGAGACTAGGATTTGACTGTCACTCTTATAATTCACACATGGCTCTACTGATTGAGTTTATGAAATAAGAAGAAAAAGCTCAGAGATCCATAGTTCAGCACACTAACCCTGCTGCCTATGGAAACTAGGCACAATAATTCATTTTATACTGCAATCCTAGGTACACTTGCTAGTGCTAACACATGACCAATTAACATAGAAGTCTTGTTTACTTTAAAATCATTTTCAACTGAACCACACAAAATGAGGAAATGCAAAAGAGACAAAGAAATAACCACAATTCATGTGGTGGGTAGAAATATAAAGAAAACCTCTCCAGCTATGGGGTTTTACCACAAGATTTCTGTTGTAAAAAAGGGTTAAAGGTAAGAACTTACTTGACAGCAGCAAAAAGATTGTCGCCTACAGGAACGATCTTGCATCCCTTAGTAGCAGAATTAGCAGCTACAAATACTGGTGATTCACCGGGTTCGTCTCTAATATGAACAAAGAGGTTGGTTATTCTCGTATCATCTCTCAGGAGAAATCAGTTACCACTCTTTGTATAACCACTTATCAATCATGATACTTCCTGTGAACTTGGAAGTGGTCCATTTAACATAAATAAACACCCCTGAAGTTACTTACATCAATTTGATGTACTTTACGATTAACACAAGATGTCTTCAAATCTCAAACACACGCACTACACAAGTTTCTCTAACTAGTTTTCTTCTCGTCTGACCACGCCTATATTTAAAAGTTCTACAGTGAATTGCTAAGTGATCTTAAATCTTAAATAGTAAAAAACACAATGATCTGAAACAGTGTCTGTTTTATCCTTTTTTTACATGATGGAAACACGGTGAACTTTTACCATCGTATACAGTTAAACAGTCGATCGGCAACAAAATTATTTTGGAAGGAGAAACATTTTACCTGAAGTATCCTAAGTGATACTGGGTTTTGTCGTCACCTTTGACGACCGTCTGAAACTCTGGTGGATCATAGTAATATCGCCAGTGACGGAGGAAGTCACTGGGTTTCTGTACGTGACTGTTCCTAAGCCTTTTCCCCAGAATATCAAATGGTCCTACTAGTTCAATTCCCAATGCATTTTTTAAGGCATCTAGAACAAACCAGTTAAACTGCTTTAGCCACAAATAAAATGTTGGAAAAACCAACCAGCTTATGTCACAGAAGACTTGTGACTTCAGGTACAATATTAAATATAATAATTCTTGAAAGTAAAAACTATATAATTGTAAATTAATAGTCTGGAGTGATTTACAACAGCATTGGGGTAATTATGGGGTAGCTATAAATGTGGATTTCATTGTATCATTAAACTTAATACAAACTTAGAAATATGTTCACTCAGTACACATCCCACTGTGGGACAGTATATAAGTTTCTCTGACTTACAATACTAAAATCAAGGGTTTGTTTCCTCTCGATAGACACAGCATAAAGCCTGAGGTCACTTTGCTATAAGAAACCACGTACACCTTTGGCTAACATTTTTAGTAACTTGATAAACATTGTTAAAGACTTAATAAACTCTGTCCAACTGAAGGTTCCACAAGCCTGTGGAATAAATGAAATTGAGAACAAATCTCTGTAATTTCCTTTATAACGAACAGAATTAATCTAAACTCTAAGACAAAACGTTATTTCTAAGTCCATCTATAGAGGAAATCACTATCAAAGGGGCTGAAAATGGTAAGCTCTTAACTTCTAGAATCTCCTTGACTTGGGACAAAAACTGAGACTTCTAGCACGACAAGTGGCTACTTCACTGAGGTCGTGTCAGTTTTCTGGTATATTATTTAGCCATGTTACAATTATTTAACCTGATTTGTATAGGGAGGATGAAGGATCATATGTCATAAACTTTTACAAAATGGTATTATATATTTGATGTCAGAGCTATCTATTTTTTTAACTCCAAAGTGATTATTTAACAACAATTTGTGATAGTAGAGAGGACATATTAGATACAAAATACAGAAATATTGAATAAAAGTGTAGAAATGCATTCTGAAGAGTTCATGGGTCAAGTAGATGTAAACTGTAACCAGGACAAAATATTATCTTGACCACAACTTCTCAGCCTGAGCCATATTGAAATTGGTAATTCACAGACATGTACACGATAAGAAAAGCTCGTTAGGTTCTAAGAAAAAAAACATTAAATTTCGAAGTATAGTCAGTCCAATGACCCAACCCCCTGCATGTTTGGTCGAGAGAAAGCATTGCAAAAAATACCATATATATGATAACTAAAGCCTTAATATTTCATAGTTTAACAAATTCAAATGCGATGATTATTTATTTTAGAAACACCTTAAAACAATGCTCATAATATTATGCACACATTTATAAAAAATAACATTTTAATTATTTGTTAAGAAATTAAGTGTAACAGCTAACAAATTTTAATAATTACATGCCACATATTTATCTGAAAATAAACATAATTTAAAATGTTTTAGGTTGTGTAATACGAAGGTTAAAGTACGGGATCTTTCTGTCCCATACTGGCAAACAATCTGTTTATTATCATTTTACACAAACAAACAATTTTGAGTTTAAAGGTTACCCTGTGGCTTTTCAGCATTCATTGATTTACAAAACTCCCAAAAATGAAAGAAGTCCTCTGGCATGGTTACGAGAAACTTTGACTTAATATTTTCCTGGATGTCGTCTGGAGAAGAAGGAAGCTTTATTTCACTATTTTTAGTTTCGTCCTCCAATTTATTTACTGCAGAAGCCTTTTCTGGAGAAAAATATTTTAATTTAATTACTATTATATACAAAAGTTAATATTTATAGAATGTTTAGTAATAAGTATGGACATTTCATCAATGAAATGTGATACAAAGAGTTAACTTGTCTCTACTGTAACTGTGAACCATAGAGTTACTTGTCTCTACTGTAACCCTAAACAGCAGTTACTTGTCTCTACTGTAACCCTGAACCATAGACTTACTTGTCTCTATAACCCTGAACCATAGAGTTACTTGTCTCTACTATAACCCTGAAACATAAATAATTATGTATATATCTCATGCTCTTGGTTGACAAAATTGTCAAGCCAATAATTCCTTATCAAACAGTAACAGTTCATTTCCACTTAACATTATAACTTTTTTTCCAAATTTGTACGGTATGAAGGATGGAACAGTAGGTGTAAGCACCTATTTGAATAATATTTTATTGATATAAAGTTACTTTTGAACACAATGCTCCTACTATAAGTTTAATGCAGAAAAAATATTTACAAAGTGGAAAATAATCTGAAAGTTGTAATCAGTGTTCCTTTTAAGCTGCATGATGACCAATCAAATGCCACACACATCCTTAATAACCTTGGCAACTGATAGGCCTAAAGCCCCAATAAAAATCATGGTAAAAAAATACACCCACCCACAAAAATAAAAACACTGGTAGCACACATCAGCACATTTTCTTCAAATTAATTCTGTACACTGACTGAAAAAATTAGAGGGAACACGAGTTGTAACTTTAAAATATCCGATAGTTTATGAACCATAAATACGATAATCTGGCCCTAAAAGGTGTTTGCAAATAAAAGTCGAGTAACACACTGGCCAGTACACCAAACAGACAATAAAAACCTTTATCAATCAATTCTGGGTCAAGACAGTTAAAAAGAAGATTTGTATTTTTCATCACTCATCTAAACTTACTGTAAAGTCCAGAATTTGTTGTAAGGTATTCAAAGTAATCCCAAAATATGACAAAATCATTCTCAAGCACGGCAGAACAAGTTCTTTAGCAACCCTGATGAGAACACAAGAGCTAAATACATTACTAGCATAAGAGGCTCAAACTAACAGTTGTTCTCACATACAAAACAAACGTGACCAATGAGGAACCAGATGAATGAACTGAAGGACATAGTTTTTCTATACTAACCTTTTTCATCAAAATATCAATCAAGAAACATTGCTAAGTTCCTTTCACTCTAGCTACCTGTTGTATGTCATCAAATATTATATCAATAAAAAAATTCCATTCCATCTAAAAATATGAAATGTTGTAAAAACAACACAGGTTCCACAACCGATTGTAAGTGTGAAAACAAATACCACAATTAACTAATATAATCAGTCACGAGAAAAATGTGTATTTGCTTGTTAAAAAATAAGCAGATAAGAAAGACTAACAGTTTAAGAGGTGAAAAAGATCTGTGAGACTCCTCATTTGAACATTGCTCAAAACAAATTAAAGAGCACTTTTCCAAATGTTATTAAAAATAAGATAAAAGGCCCTAGTTCAAAACAAAGGTTGTTTCTTCCTGGGTTGTTTCCGAGAAGGAAAAATTTGATGATTGAATCACAACAGTACTGCGACAAACCTACTATACATATGAAGTTTCTCTGTAAGGTAAACATGTCCTGTTAAAGAATAGACCAACCCTCGGAGAAATCATCAATAGAAACAGGTGGGTTCCTCAAAGCATAAATGACCCATCACTTGATCCATTTTCAAATATTTGTTCAAGAGAAAATTACTAAGGCTACTTATTGAAGTCACTAACTCTGAACTGCTCACCACAAGAAAGATGAATGGCCATAAATACCTACCACAAACTCTTGTGTTATTCTTTATGTATGAATAAGGTGACTGATAGTCACACTACAATATTCCTAAGATGAGCATGTTTGATACTAGCTTTCGAACCCATGATTTCCAAAAATGAGATTTTAAGGATGAATACCTTCAATGGTATGCAGATGCATACTTCGTATTTACCTTCTTCAGTTAAGATAAAAGTTTTAAGTTATCTAACAATTCAAAAAATTTTTGCACATACAATATTTGTTTAATTGTAACAACAAAATTAAAATCAAGGAACATGGATAAGTTCCTTTCACTCTAACTACCTGTTATTCTTGGCCACTTCTCTATGTTGTATGTGTACTTTTTCATGCAAAAGACAGCTGTAGAATAGAATATACCAATGGCAGGTCAGATGACACCTTAAGTTTAAAACTTTTATTTTTCTCTTGGAATGTCTTTCAGTAACCTTTACATCCACACTGAGATAGGTAAAACTGTAGAATCTTTTATATACTTTTAAACTGGAACAAGCTCTTACCAGGTTCAATCTTCACTTTCTATAATGATGCTGTATTTATCCAGGGCACTTGTCATTTTGTTTTTTGTCAACAAACATTACCTTCCATTTGTTTACATTTTTCACAGTATTTTTCTTGCTTACACTAAAAGTCAGAATCCATATTCATTTCCATACTGAGATTTATTTATTTCTAGTTACTACCTGAAAAGTAAAAGGTACCTAAAAGTAAAATACTTCAACATCTTGAGTTATAACTTCCCAAAAAGAAAGGTCAAGATGTTCCCCTGCCCACAAAACTCAGGATTCATAATTATATAAAGAGAAACTGGAAAATAGAACTTCAAAATGAATTCAGGGAATGGTCATCACAGCACCAGAACCACAGAAACAAATATGTGTACATTTATCATATAAAGTACCAACAGAAAATCTGACCACGTAATTATACTGTGTAAATGCAATGTGTAGTATCACTGAGCGAGAAATGACTGTCCTCAGAATTCACCACCAGAGGGCATAAAATATGATTATCAGTGGATTGATTTGTGAAACATTACCACATTGCTAATAATAATTTACTGAATAAGAAGGAAATAGGAAGAACAAATATTTGTTTGTCAGTGTGAACAAGAGATGAACATTGCATATGTCAGAAATTAAACGTGAGTTTCGTATTTCAGAAATAAATACAAGTTTAATTGGAATTATCTCCCGAAAATCAAGGAAAAGACAAAATGCCAGAACATGAAACAATATTTACATTTTACTTGGTCAAATTTTGAAAAATTAAATGAGGATGACTCAAGATAAACACATTAAGAAACTTTCCACTGTATGTTTAGACTGTAACAAGCTGATGCTATCAAGGTCAGTAAAAGGGTTATGCAAGTTATAGACAATGCATTAATTAAGCAGGAACAGGAAGAATTTCCAACAGCTAGAAGACACTGCAATAGGGGTTAAAACCATAAATGACTGATTACACTTATTACACTGTGTAACAAAATGTTTACTGTTTCTTGTTCCTGGACAGAAAGTGTTATTTACCAATTGCTTGTGCTTAAAGTTAAATGGAAAAGACCTATTTTTCTCTTCAAACTTTGCTTTTGTGACCAGAGAACGTATAACAAAAACATGATGGGAGACTATATATGGGGGCGGATACGTGAAAGTGATTTACATTACAGTCGCAAAAATTGAAAAACTACTCACTTCTAGACATGTTTGTTTAACGTTACCATAAATACATGTAAAGCTTGATTCATATGTTGTTTTATTCAGACCCTATGTAAATGAAAATGCACAAATTTGTCCGTTTTTACACAGAAAATAGATTAGTTTCTAAATTTCACTATCGAGGTCACAAAACCAAAGTTTGAAGGAACTAATGGTCATTTTCTGGACTTTTATAACACAAGAAACAGCAGAAACTGTCCAGGAAAAAAATATGTTCTGAAAAGAAAGCCAGCTGGCACTTTGATGAAGTATTGATAAAAAGAATGTAAATATAGATAGAAGAGAAAGGCTGGTAATTCACCATCTCTACTTGTGACAACAGATTAGCAGATTTATTTTTGTTGTTAGCTGTTGCACATGATCATAACAGAATTGACCAATTAAGTATCAAAACTACTTGCGAGTAGTTGTGCGTACCATTTTGGGAATTGAAAAGACACTAAGGAAACTGAATAAAAACTCATGTAACAGCTGAAAAGTAAGCACTCTCTCCTGAGAAAGAAATTACCTCCAGACTCCACACAAGTTCTCTACAATAGTTAATGTCCGTTGCTGTAATGAGACAACCAACCATTTCTCATCTAAACTCTTTGTAAGTGCACTAATGCCATCATTCCTAAGCATCATCATATTAAGTAATACAGAGTATTAATACCAGTAGTATTAATATTTCGTAAAAGTGTTAAGTGGAAAAGTTAATCTCTTTTAGAAGATGTATGTTGAATGTAATCATTAAGTATGTTAAAAAGTTAATAAAAGTTTTCTTGAAAACTTTGTCTCAAAGTTCTTTGCTTTATCTGTAAATCCTCGAGTTAGTGTCTGCGTGCTCCATTCATCCACTGAATCATCACATAAATAAACCGTGTAACAGGTAGTATCAGTGGAAGTCCCAACGGTTAAGCTGAACCAACCACTTGTTCTGCCTAACATTACATTAAACACTATTACAGAAGAAAATCACAGCTTCTGAAATTTCATAATTTTTATGGTTGTAATAAAAATTGCACTCACAACTGACTGGGCTTTATTGTAATATTTACTGAGCATAAACGAACCACAGACCCAAAAGGTAAACCTAAACTGTACGTTTTAAGTGTTTAAAATTTCAAAACAAATTATTTTATATTCTGTTACCAAATAAACTCACCACGATCCTCTGTCGGCTCGGTTTTCCTTTTCTTTGCAACACCAGCTTTCTATATTATACAAATAATTTTTACACAATCTGTCTGCAAGTGTTTTGTTTTACTTATCACAGTGACACTAACAAAACCAATGCAAATGCAAAACTCTTTAAAACTCAAGTGTGTAGGAAATAGAATTTTCACATTTTTGTTTAGTAAGAATATAATGAAAATAATTTAGTTCTATGTTTAACTTTAAAAAAAAACACTCAATTTTTTTCATTATACTTCACTGAATTTAAAAAGTAAACAGTAGACAAGAGTAGGTTTTATCACAAGTTAGAGTCTAAAGAGAATTATCACCCTTTTTGTTGTTTTGGAGAAATCTTGGGAGTACAGCTACTAGCTCTAAAATGACTCATCTTAAAACTTACACAAGCTATGTAACCAGCTGTTGGGAATCTTTGACCATTATCAGTAAAATATTACTTAATATTGGAGGAATTTCTGATGATTTATACTGTAATTTTGTATAAACAAAAAGGTTCAAGGAAGACTTAGGAAAACATTCTTTTGCTATTTTACTTCTACTGGTATCAAAGTGTTTGACAAATTTAACTAAGAAACATTTTAGTTGAATGCTAGCATTAAATGCATGACATAAAAGAGTATTTGTCTGTCATGACAATTTGGTCATAGTTATTAATTTTACACTTTTATTTTTCCTTCTTTTTTAAAGAGGATATAAAAAAGGTCATTTCTACTTTGAAGATGTTTTTGATAAAGTACATCACAAAAGACAAAACAGTACATTAGATTCTTACTGCATTATTTAACGATTTACATAAATCGAGGTACATAAATAATGGATGGACTAAATTAAAAATATTTTTTGATTGGATAAAGTGAACCTGGAGTCCTTTGTGCCTCATCATTAGGGTCCGTCACCAAATAGTTATGCTACTGCCTTTACGGTGCCACTATGAAACATACAAGGGGCAAACTTTATGAGCTTTGCTGTAGCCTTGAGAAATGTGGTGTTAACTACAGTTAAGTTTTGCATTGTGTATCACCATGGAGAAAGGATATTTCCCTTCAAACAACCCAAAGTTTACAAGTTTCAATGTCTAAATAATAAATCATGTCTTCTTGTTTTGTACTGTTTATATAAAAATAAACCTAGCAATGAGAAAGTTGTGTACCTACAAATGTGAGAACGAAACAGTTAATAGCTAATTCTTCAGCAACATTACGATAACCATTGATGACACTACGGTTGGAAAGGTGCAATTCTCTCCGGAATGGTTCTTTAATCGAAAACACGTGAACAGTATTAACTCTTAAACAGCAAAAATGTTGTATCAGTTGATGACGGCTGCCGTTTAATGGTTAAACAGCATGTAGAAATGAAAAAGTTAAGGTAAAAAATGAAGGAATTTGAAGTAATACATTACAGAAATAGAAATTAGGGAAAAACACATCTCTTGTGTGTAAAACACTCGTAGTTAACGGCCCTAATACCAGTAATACTATAATAATAGTATTATAGTATCAATATAGTCTTAAGTATGAATGAGTCATGTGGAATTTTGCTTACATTCAGTGAACAAGATAATTTAATTAGACTAAATGGTATTCTGAAATTGTTATCTTTCTTGTTAATTTTGTCTTAATAATTAAGCTGAGTACATAGTTTATACATATTGATGTGTTTACCAATCACAATATATTTAAATTGCAACATGTGTTTTAAAATACATGTCAAGTCTTATTAACACCATTGTGGATACAGCAAAACTGGTAACTAAGTAAATAATATCGTTACATCTATTACCACTGGTGTTGGTATTACTGTTACCAAGTATGTGGTTTAACTGACAGCCGTAAAGACCCTATCTCATGACACAATCAACTTTCAAATTTTGAGCTGTCCCTATACATTTACAATATACAAATTATCACTCTGAGTTCTTTGAAATTAATTAATTCATAATAAAAACAACACCCACTGGGTTAATAGCTTCATCGGTTGATTTATGATGAGAAAATTTCTTCAGGTGTTCTGGATTCTTCTGATAGCAAGAATTTCCGTACTTGCAAGGTATTCTAGATTCTGTTTCTTCGTTTTTCTTTCCTCGACCTCGCTTATTCCCCGCCATTTTTCATATATCCATCTACTGGCTGTAGAAGTAAACAAAAACGAAAGCTTAATCTTCAGAAAGATGTTAAATTAACATTTATTTATTTATATGTATTTCCTACAAATATAGATGTTATGTAAATGTCGTGGAAATGTTTTGTAAGCGACAACATGTCGTGTTGTGTTTAAATTTTCATTTCTATTATTTATATTTCCATATTTATATTATTGTTTCAAGGTTTAAACTAATAAAATATGTTGT
Source organism: Carcinoscorpius rotundicauda (assembly GCA_011833715.1). NCBI lineage: Eukaryota > Metazoa > Arthropoda > Merostomata > Xiphosura > Limulidae > Carcinoscorpius > Carcinoscorpius rotundicauda. Next base: position 5,704,402 of record CM022402.1, read on the forward strand.
CATTCATTTAAAATAACATTTAGAATTTTCTAGAATTAGGTAGACCATTCATATGTATTTAAATGAAATGCTGGCGGCCTAGTGTCTAGACGAGAAGTCTCGTGCAAGAGCGGACATGCGCGGATTTCTCTGGAATGTTGGGAAGTAACGCGAAAGTTCGAGAAGTAGGCCTACTGGTATAAAAGACGGTGACGCGAGAAGAAAGGAGATAAGAGTCAGACATTAGTTTTATTCAAAAGAGAAGAGAGTCAGTCATTCATTTGAGTGTTTGCTGTGATTTGTGACTGAAGTTAGATCTACGGAAGCTGTGATTTTATTTTGTCAATCTCTACGATTCATCTGAATTACTGGTTGTGCTGAGAGTCGGCAAGTTTGAGACGTTCATCAAGAAGCACCGTAAAAAAGAACTTCGTCATTCTCCATTCAAACTTCGAAATTTCTTCGTGGGACCAAATTCACCTCCTAGACTAGAATTTTGGATTTCTGATCTGAACTTTTGGACTTTCATTCTAGATCATTATATTTGACACAGGCCAGTAACATTTTGTATCGTAATTAACATTGAAGGTTGAAACTAGTACCATTTTGTATCGTAATTAACTTTGAAGGTTGAAACCAGTACTATTTTGTGTTGTAATTAATTTTGAATGTTGTAACTTAATATCTGTCATTGTTGTTATGTAATTTATGTTATATCTGTTACATATATATATTTAGTTTAGTGTAATAAATTATACAAGCTGTTATCTGTGTTTTTCTGTTGCGTTTAGTCTACGAAAAACATAAAACATAAAAAATACGTAACAATAGAAGACCTAATTTATCAAGGATATAACCTTTGTTATACACTGACTCTTAACTTTTAAAATTTATAAGAATGCATATTTTTATGATAAATAATAATGGTTATTTGTATAAATTATGAAAGTTAATGTGATCCAAAGAGTATGTGTGTGCGTGTTTTCTCTCAGCGAAGTTATCTGCTGAGTCCACCAAGAGAAATCAAACCACTGATTTCAGCGTTGTAAATCCGTGGACTTATCGCTGCATCAGTGGGGGAATGCTCCCAGTTTGTTTAAACAAATATAAATACCATAAATCATTACTTTTGCAGTTTCCTTATATAATATTCAATATTTCTTCCACGTATAAACGTATATAAGTGTTATAAGTTCAAATATAGTTTACAACCAACAAAACATATCGACCTATTTGAAGCAACATGAGCGCGGACTGGTTTTGAAGCAAGTCTGGATTTCATAGCTTATGAACTGAATTCGAATTTTTACCATAACATTGAATATCTCTCGCATTTTAAGCTGTAGGTGCGTTATTGGAGTGATAGTAAATCGTTTATTATTTTATGGTAAGTAATGCTACAAATCACACTCTATATTTTTCTAAAGTTGGCTCAAGCTCTTTAATTATTATCAGAAAATAATGTAGTAATGATCAAATTATCCAGACATTGTGCCAATCATAATTTCTAGCCACGGATCACAGAAAGACAACTATTTTCTACTCTATACCTTATTATTATTAGTCCTTTCGTATCGTCCCTTACACAATGGCTCATTACTAGGGCCGACTTGGCCAGGGGGTTAAAGCGTTCGACTCGTAATCTGAGGGTCGCGGGTTCGAATCCCCTTCGCACCAAACATGCTCGCCCTTTTAGCCGTGGGGGCGTTATAATGTTACGGTCAATCCCAAAATTCGTTTGTAAAAGAGTAGCTCAAGAGTTGGCGGTGGATGGTGATGATTAGCTGCCTTCCCTCTAGTCCAGTGGTTCCCAAACTGGGGGTAATTTAACAATTTATCGGGGGTAATGGAGGGGTGACAGAAAAAAAGTTAAAATTCTGAAAATCAAGAAAACATTGAGTCATTAGGATTAATGTTAACTTAGTCTTAGTATGTAAAGTTGTAAATTAAACCTATTTTAAGTATGTAATAAAGTTAAACCAAATAACAATAAACATCAAAAACTAATATACAGTAGTAGAAAAGAAAAAATATGTATCTAAGTGCGTGGTAACCTAAAAGTATTTTGACAAGTATGCTTCAGAACACAAGTCACTCAGTAACCCTGATGACTCATCGACGTGTCCAGTATGCATCACTCACTGCCTGAGGTTGTCTCTATTTCACACTGTCAATTTCTATGTGAGCATCAGCCGAGGTAGACAAAACCTGGTATGTATGTGTACTGCCCTGTTCAGTATAGTTAGTATTTACCTACTATTACATCATTCCTATGCTGAATAAGCTCTTTTAATGCTGTCTAGAATGCCATGAAAAAATAAAAATAAGTTCACATTGTTCACACTTTTTATGCAGTTTTTCTTTTTCTGCAGATTAAACAATAAAATGTCTTAAAAAGCGCACCTACTCTGACGCCTTTCTTCGCTATGGCTTTGTGAATTTACCTTCTGGTGGAGAGGATCGGCCACAATGTGTAGCACGTCACAAAGTGTTGACAAATGAAAGCCTCAAGCCATCAAAACTCTCAGCTCCCCTCCAGAAGTGCTATCCAAATCTTCAAAATGAGGATCAGGCTTATTTTCAGCGCCGGGCTGTAGCACTGAAGAATATCCAGTTCGGTTCATCTGGAATTCAAGCTCAAAAGCTTCAAGCTGCATTCGAAGCATATAAAGTTGCCGAACAACAAAAATGCCACACCATTGCAGAGAATCTGATTACGCCTTGTGCATACGAGATGGTAAGCAAGGTATGTGGGGAGGATCAAGCGAAGAAACTGAGTGTCATATCTCTAACAAACAATACAATCCGCCGAAGCGTCGATGACATGGCATCAGATATTCTGTCCCAAGTTACAACAGAGATCAAGGAAAGCTCATATAGCAAATTCTCCTTGCAATTTGATGAATCGTGTGACGTAGCCAGTTGTGCTGTTCTCCTTGGGTTCGTTCGTTACGTCCACCAGGACAAGATCAAAGAAGAGTTTCTATAATGCGAAGATTTGCTGACAACCACGAAGGGAGAAGATATCTTCAATATCATCAACAGTTTTTTTACCACGAATGGATTGGATTGGAACAGCGTTCAACAGGTAGGGAGAGATGTTTATATAAAGTCTAGATTAGTATAAATACAACGAATTACATGGCATATAGTCATATAGTTCTTTTTATTGTACACGTAGCTGTAGTGTAGCTAATATTTTATACATAATTCACAAAAAATATCGTGCCTGTCGTACTGAAATTCTAAAGTACCAAAATAAATTAAATTAAATTAAAACCATATAATTATAACGCAAAAGATAAGTAAGAATGACTAACTGACGCAATGTATAATAGTTTTTTTTTAAATCTTGGTCTCCGTCGATGGAGCACCGTCGATGATGGGTCGTAATCGTGGATTACGGGGCCTCATACAAGCTGTGAATCCAGAAATTTCTGTAGATCATTGCATCATTCATCGGTACTCTCTTGGATCAAAAAGCCTGCCTGGTAATCTGAAATTAGTGTTTGAAGATGTGTTGAAAATCGTCAATTTCATCAAGTCCAGGGATGTGAATTCACGCATATTCAGGGAGCTGTGCAAGGAAATGGGAGAGCAGTATCAAGTTCTGCTCTACCACACCGATGTTCGCTGGTTGTCACGAGGCAAGGTTGTACGTCGAGTCATTGAGCTCCGAACGGCTCTTCAGGAATTTCTGAAACAAGAAGAATCTCCTTTTGCTACCAAGTTCACTGATAAGGAGTGGCTTGCTCGACTTTGTTACTTGGCTGACATATTTGCGGAGCTGAACGGTGATAATCTGCAACTCCAGGGCCAAAACACGACTGTCATTGATGCCCATCACACTGTGATTGCATTTCTGGGAAAACTGAGACTCTGGATTCGATGCTTGGAGAAAGGAGTGATCGCTCAGTTTCCCACCCTAGACCAGTTTGTTGAGGAGAATAGTTATGATACTGGATCACTTTTACAGACCATTTGAAGGGGCTTGAAACAAGCATGCAGCACTACTTTCCAGAGAGTGACCTAAAAACAATCAGTCTTCAGTGGATCATTCATCCCTTTTCTGTACCTGATGAGGCCATTCATGATGATGATTTCCCTGCCAAGGAGGAGTGGATCACAATGCGAGCAAATGAAGCCTTGAAAGTCAAATTTCAAAACCAAAATGCAGATTCCTTTTGGATTTCACAACTAGCTGACTCGCCAACTCTATCCAAGAGAGCCTTGAAGTTGTTGGTATCATTCTCAACAACGTATCTGTGCGAGAAGGGGTTCTCAACCGTGCTGGGGATGAAAACAAAAAAGAGGACTCGCTTGAATGTTGCAAACGATGCCAGGCTGGCACTTTCAACCACAAAGCCAAGAATTCCTAAACTAGCTTCAAGTATGCAACTCCATCCATCCCAGTGATGTTCTTGGCATCTTTGACAATATTCATTAGAAATGCACAATGATCAAATACAATAATTAAAAGTGTAATTCAGTGTAAATGAATTATATAAATAAAATGTAATAAATAAAGTGCAATATATCTCTAGTTTAATTTAGCCATATATATGAATGTTGAAAACATTTTGTGAAAGGGGTAACATGCTTAATGTGGCATGTTAAATTGGGTAACAAGCTGAAAAAGTTTGAGAACCACTGCTCTAGTCTTACACTACTAAATTAGAAATGGCTAGCGCAGATAACCCTAGTGTAGCTTTGCGCGAAATTAAAACAAACAAACAAACAAGCTCAACACTAAGTGTGACGGTTTACATTGTTTAAAATTGAGTTTCATGTTATCTGTTGTGTAACTTTGTGCTTAATGAAAATCACCGTTTTTATGATATTTGTTTTTATTTGTAACATCGTGTGCCCAATCTAAGTTTTAGCAGTTCTTTTACTGCTGTCCTACTCAGTACATCTCATTTAATCATTGTCGAATTACCTATTGTCAGATGACATTCTGTGATCATGACCATATTTTGTACTTAAAATCGTGCGTTATCTTGTGACAACGAATCTATTGTCAATCGTCATGCGTGACCTGAAACCTTTTATAACAACGGAGATAAAGAAACTAGTAACGATATTTATTTTTCATGTTAATATACAGAAGAGGCAGGATGCAATGTCGTAAAGATGGTGGTAATGTGTCTGTAGCTATATTAACAACAGTATGTAATGCCTTTCTTTGTTTTAAGCCGCTTTCCCAAACCTACAACATGGAGTAACAACTAATTTGACTTAAATAACATAATTTATGACAGTAAAACGTGTCTGTCACGTTCTGTATCTTCTGAACAGTTATTAGTAGTTATTAAAATATAACTTGTTATTTTAACTCAGAAATAAGCTGAAACAAAAACAAATCAAACTAATGATATATCGTGAAACTATAATAAAGCCTAGCGAGCTGTTTATGGTAATTACATTGCTGAAAATGTTATAAAATGTAATAATAGCAAAAGATGTCTCATGTGTCGAAAAACAGAACCTTATTTATTTCTTTTTTATTATTTCTAACTTTTATTTCAATTAATTCTTTACTTTAGAGAACAGTCACCTTTCTAGAACTGTCTGCGGGCAATGATGAATGGGACGTTGTGGGCTTGAACAACTACGTCTGCCCCCCCTAATTTCTATTTCTACATTTATTGCTACTTTTTTATTTCTTATGTGAAACTGACGAATTGAGGTTGAGATTGATAGACGGTGTACCCCCACCGCTTTGTAGATCCTACTTCCACAGTCACCTTCAAAACTAAGAATAAATTTTATAATTCCACACTGTAGTTTGCAATCTGGGATCTTTTTAGTTGATTCAGCGTTTTTTGTTTAGTTTGTTTTTGCTTCGGCTTGTTTTTGAGTTAAAATAACAAATTATATAATTAACCAGAGGTTTGGATTTGCTGTTTTTAACACAGTCCTTTCTTATGAGTTTATTTATTCAGCTTCGCCGAAGTATAAATTAAAATACTTATTTTTAAGAGTACAGCACAGAAAAAATAGTCACTTTTTGGAACTCCTGAAATTTCATATTAATGTCAACACCAATTCGTTACTCTGTGTATGATAAAAAGAAAATATGTGTGTAGGGGGAGGGAAAAATTCACGAAATATTAAGACTTTCTTTGTCAACTGATTGAAAAAAAAATATTTCCAGGACAGGAGCATGAATGATAAAAAAAGCTAATTAATAGATTAAGATGTTCGAAAATATATTTGTTGTTATCTGGTTTATATTTACATATATCGTGTGGTGGTATTTTCTTTCGCCCAGTAAAATAACAAGGAGAGGTGGCATTTAGCGGAAGAAAAAAATCATCACATTCACTCAGGAACCCTGAGCTTTTAATTTGAATAGCTGTAACAAGTGCAAACTTTTTGTGCCAACAGTGCATAACAGTCAATTAAAATTGTTTAAAAACAAATGCAATGCAAATTTTATATTTTGAAATAACGCATGAAGAAAAACAAAAGCCGTAAATGGTTCACCAGGGAAATCCTGTTTCACACATACGAGACCGGTTTGACTGCATATCTAATATTTATTGATTATTATTTGTAGGAAAATTACCTTCGAATTGTTTCAATGGACATCTACTAGTTGGATTTTTTTAATTTCCTAGTAGTTTACAAATTAAAAAATTTTGTCCCCACTTGCAGTTTTACTAATGGACAAATTTAAATTTATTATATTTATAGCAACTTGTTTATATCTTAACGTAAAGGCTCGGCATGGCCAAGCGCGTTAAGCTATTCGACTCATAATCTGAGGGTCTCGGGTTCTAATCCTGATCGCGCCAAACATGCTCGCCCTTTCAGCCGTGGGGGTGGGGCGTTATATAGTGATAGCCAATCCCACTATTCGTTGGTCAGAGAGTAGCCCTAGAGTTGGCGGTGGGTAGTGATGACTATCTGCCTTTCCTCTAGTGTTATACTGTTAAATTAGGGACGGCTAGCGCAGATAACCCTCGAATAGCTTTTCGCGAAATTCAAAACAAACAAACTTAACACAATAATGAAATACCTGCGTAATATTCGCAATGGGTATCAAACCTGAAATTTCAAGCTTTTTTCTTTGAGAAATCCGTAACGTCTTTTTTTTTTAATATGCTGGATACTGTGTAGCTTTGTCAACTTGAAACAGTAAAACTAAGGTCCAAGGATATTTGACGCTAAACGCTACGATAGTTATAAATCAAATATTTTGTTTTGAAACTAAAATAGCTCATTGGTCACACTGGTCATCGAGACATTTGAGTTTGAATTTAAATAACTTTTTAAAGATCTCAATGAAAAAAATCCGATTAGATGTTTGTGTTTATTAAAACATATTACAAATTAAAATCCAATACCTAAAATCATTCAGAAAATATCGTTTACGCCAAAGAAATTTTTGTATGAAATAAGATTGTTTGTTTTGGAATGTCGTGCAAAGCTACTCGAGGACTATCTGCATTTGTCGTCCCTAAATTAGCATTGTGTGACTAGAGGGAAGATAGCTACTGATCACCTCCCACCGCCGACTCTTGGGCTACTCTTTTACCAACGAATAGTGAGATTGGCCGTCACATTATAACGCCCCCACGGCTGAAAGGGTGAGCATGTTTGGTGCGATCGGAATTCGAACCCGCGACCCTCAGATTACGAGTCGCACCCCTTAATCCACGCGACCATGAAATAAGATAATCGAAATATTATGAGTCTAAAAATTATTTATTAAATTATTTGTTTGTTTTTAGAGCAAAACGAGGTTATTTGCTCCATCCATCTGAGTGGAATCGAAACTCGGATATTAGTATCTAAGTTCGTAAACTTATCACTGTCTCATGAGGGCAATAATTGTGGATAACATTGCAACAATGATAACGACAATAATAAATCCGATTCTTTTAAAAATAAAGTTTTTTTTTGGGATTCCAAGCAACACGTTGGGAGACAGTGGTTGCAGTTGTTAGGCCTAATTTGCAAAATGATATATGCCCTATTTCTACAGAAAAAACTAACATTAATTGAAGTTCTTTCTTTCTTACAAACGCATCTTGTTTGTATTGGTAAAGCTGTCATAGGTAAACGTTATTGAATGTAAGAATTTACTGTAAAATGGAATCAATATAACAGTTTTTCTTGGTTAAATACAGACACTGAATTTCTACTAGTGTTATAACTGCCTCGTTTTGATGGTTTCCATAGAAACAAAAACCCTTTTACCCATATGCACAACATAGTTGTCGTATTTTGAGCCCCGGTAATGTGGCTCATAGAATTATTCTAATTTTTGTATTCAAGTACAAACTTTCTCAAAGCGTCATCTAGTGACGGAGTTGAGATCCAATCGCAGCAGCGGCTGTTGAGGATTCTTTCTTGTCAGAATAGCACGTTGTAGAAAACTAACAAATATATAACCATTTCTTGGTTTGTTTTAAATTTCGCGCAAAGATACTTGAGGGCTATCTGCGCTAGCCATTCCTAATACAGCAGTGTAAGACTAGTGGGAAGGCAGCTAGTCATCACCACTCACCACCAACTCTTGGGCGACTCTTTTACCAATGAATAGTGGGATTGACCGTCAGATTATAATGCCCCCTCGGCTGAAAGGGCAAGTATGTTTGGCGCGACCGGGATGCGAACCCACAACCCTCAGATTACGAGCCTTAACACGGTTGACCATGCCGGGCCAGAATTTGAACAAATAGTGGGTAAAGATGTTTTGAAACAATGGATCTGACACGAAAGAGAAAGAAGAAGACATGGAAGATAACATAGAATAAAGTAAATATGAGCTAACCCTAGTTGTCTGTTATTAGTATGGTACTCAAACTGTGTTATTGTGTTTTCTTTGTAATTCTGTACCCACATCTCTATGTTTATAATATGTTATCGTTGGATGTAACTGATATTTGAAACCGTCAGTATTTAATGAAACTCCATAATTGCATAACTTAATTTACACTAAAGCTAACTGCACGTTTCACAAATAGTTTCTTTATTACACGACCATGGGTTTACCGGTACGAGCATCATCGGGTACCAGGGAAAAAATAACTTGTTTCGGACGATGAAGAACAAATTGAGACTCGAATATTAATCATGAAGAAAACGTAAATTTCGATTTAATATAAAACATCAACAGATATTGTTTTATTAGTAGTAGTAAGGATGTAACAGGTCTGATTGTTCTATTATAATGAACATGGTTTATTATGTTTTGACTGTCTCGAAATCTTTGAAGAAATCCACCTAATGTACTTGGACAGAAGAACGCTCTGATATTTCTTCTTGTGGGATTCTCTCGGTGCGAAATAATTTTCTGGTGAATTAATGTAAGTGATAACCAAATGTAAAACGTATTATTATTAAAGAAACGTGTATTTTTTTAAAAAAAAGTAAACAAATGAATGCCTTATATAACGTGATGTGACGAAAGCGACATCTAGGTATTTAAGGATGATATAATAAAAACGGCATGTTGACGCAATAATAATGGAAGGTAACGAAAACAACGTTTACAAATGTAATGGGGTCATAACAGCTATCATAGTAATACTTGTTTACTTAAAGAGGAGGCATTGAGAACGATAGCTGCCTATTCGCAACGTGATGTGATGGTAGTGTCATCTATCGGTTTAATAAGAATATAGAAGAAATATAATGACAAAAAATAATATATATATATATATATATATATATATATAGGTATTTAGGGTAAAACATAAAGCGAAGTAGAACTGCAGTACTATCTATTAAAATAATTACACCCAAATTAATAAAATGGTTAGTTAGTAACCTCCACAGCTAACCAAGAAGAAATTACCTAGAAACTTCAAATTTTGCACACAAATACTAATTAAACCCTGATGGTGTGCACTTAAGTATCATTACTTATTCACGTGCGTTCGCAGCTTTTTAATGAGATAAACTCGTGAAGAACTACGTAGAAAAGAACTGTTTCGTCATGTTACGAAGATAAATCACAGACAAACAAATACGCATGAGAAAAGAACCTAAAAACCTGAAATTGTATATACGTACAAGGTGGACCCTGAGAGTAGGTATCTGGGTATTATTATTTATTTTATTCAGGTGCATGCACATATTTTTAATGAGGTAAGTTAGCGAAAAAAATAAAATAAGTGATTTCTTATAAAAAAACTTCTAGCATATAGAAAAACCAGTGCAGTTCGGTGATAATGCGATATACCAATGACTTTTTATGCCATATTACTTAGCAACAAAATTATATAGGTTATACTTTTATGATCCCTCACTCATGGCGGTTAGGGCTCACAATTCGCAATTTCAGGTTTGGTGGTTCGAATCCCTTTCACACCAAACATGCTCGCCCTTTTAGCCGTAGGGGCGTTATAATGTGACAGCCAATCCAACTATTCGTTGGTAAAAGAGTACCCCAAAAGTTAACTGAGGGTGATGATGACTAGCTGCTTTCCCTCTAGTCTTAAACTGCTCAATTAGGGATGGATAGTTTATGTAGTTTTGCGCGAAAATTCAAAACAAAAAAACAAACAATTCACTTACTAGATTTAGTAATTCAGTGAGTCGTTGTAGCTAACGCTCGAAATTAAAAAAAACACAAAGAAACAAACAAGTTGTCAATGATAGCCCCTGAGTAGCTTTATACCAAATTCAAGAAGCAAGTCGTAGGATGGTCTTAATTTGTAACATTACAATTACTGCCTTAATCTAACGTACAGCGCCACCTAAAAAACGTTAGTTTATTTTTTTTTCATCATTAAAAAGCCTATAATTTTATTCCTTGAGTTAGATGTTCGAATCTAAACTGAGAAGATGTTTCAGTTTGTGGGTTTTAATTCTTTTAACGTTTTTAATACAATTAATAAGCTCGGTATCTAATGTGTATTAATTTTGTGTTATTATTTGTTCATTTACTACAGGCAATATTTTTGGTTCTGGTGTCTCGGAATGCACTGACCACAAGTGATAAGATTGTTTGTTTGTTTGTTTTGGAATTTCGCACAAAGCTACTCGAGGGCTATCTTGCTGACCGTCCCTAACTTAGCAGTGTAACACTAGAGGGAAGGTAGCTAGTCATCACTAAAACCATTAAATTCATCACTTAACAGTGTGAAAAAGAATCATGGTTCTCAGAAATGTTAAAAGTTGAGTATTATCAAGAGCAGTACAGAAAATTGCTGTGGTCAAAGACGCCGATATTGTCCACTAGGGGTCTCTCTTAGTTAATTTACTACAAGGTTAATTAAATGAAGGAGCAGTAAATATATTTTACTTGATTCACACACCATCTGAACTTAACGCTACAAATATTGCACGCGTTTCCCACACCGTCTGAACTTAGCATCACTAATGTTTCATATATTTCCAGACAGATGGTAGCACAAAGTTTGTTTGTTTGTTTTTTTAATTAAGCACAAAGCTAGACAATGGGCTATCTGTGCTCTGCCCACCACGGGTATCAAAACCCGGATTTTAACGAGTAAGTCCGCAGACATACCGCTGAGCCACTGGGGGGCATCGTTTCGAAATTTCGCACAAAGCTACTCGAGGGCTATCTGTGCTAGCCGTCCCTAATTTAGCAGTGTAAGACTAGAAGGAAGGTAGCTAGTCATCACCACCCACCGCCAACTCTTGGGCTTCTCTTTTACCAACGAATAGTGGGATTGACCGTTACATTATAACAATCCCACGGCTGAAAGGGAGAGCATGTTTGGCGCGACTCGGGCGCGAACCCACGACCCTCAGATTACGAAGCGCACGCCTTAACGCGCCAGGCAAGTTCATTTGAATCACGGTTGTTTGAAAAGAGCAAAATATGTGGATATTACATTTACACTTTTCACACTTTTTTTGCAATCTTGCGAATTAGCTAAAAAAATATATTTAGGCCTACTTTACGTTTGCTGTTATTGAAATTTTATTTCGTTTTGATCATAATTAAAAGAATAATAATTATTTCCCAATATCAGTCCGATTTGTTTTGTATGTATATATGCACATCTGAAACCCCGAATTGTTGTTTTTACACTTATAATGTCAACACTATTGTTTTAACGTATGTTACGCAACGATTAACAACGTATTGGTGCAAATTACCGTGTGAATCCTGAACTGTGAAGTAGTGTACGAGGTAATAGTGTTTATTTACTAAACCTACAAGAAGTAATGTAAACTGAGATGGTCTGGTATGGCCAAACGTGTTAAAGTGTTCGACTCGTAATCCGACGGTCGCGGGCTCGAATCCCGGTCGCACCAAACATTCCCGCCCTTTCAGCCATGGCTGCGCTAAAATGTGACGGTCAATCGCACTATTTTTTGGTAAAAGAGTAGCCCAAGAGTTGGCGGTGGGTGGTGATGACTAGCTGCCTTCCCTCAAGTCTTACGCTGCTAAATTAGGAACGGATAGTCCTCGAGTAGCTTTACGCGAAATTCAAAACAAACCGATGTTAAACTGAGCAGTGGCATATTTATAGGTCCGATGAAAGGAGAATACCTTAATGATCCTCCCGGTCAAGTCGTGAAAGATTCTCTAGTCAGGTATATAAAATTAACACATTTTGTGACCGAGAACTCATCTATAAACACATACAGCACATGTAAGGCACGTCTGTAAACAAAGTAGTTGTTGCTATCTTTGAGTTCCCTCTATCTGTTGTCTTCTAGAGTACTGCGGAACCAATAAACAGTTAGTTATGATCCAATATATTTTATCATATGTTTTGATGATTTCTCTCAATAAAACAAATCCAGAACTAACTTGAACTGGCTGGACTAGTTTGAAATAAGCATATAACAAAAAGCTATTTGCGTAGTGCCAATCACGAGGATCGAATTTTTAATTTCTATATGCTACCCATCAGGATGACTCCTAAACTACATTAATAGAGTTGTTGAGGGTAACCCTTTTCCAGGGTCTTTTATAGGCATATCACTGAGATAGAGAGGTATAATCTTCAACGTTAATTTTTATGTCATGTTCCAGGATTTGACAAATGGATGCAGGCCACGTTTAACGCTTTGTTCGTGTTTTCCGAATATTCAGCAAACCTAAGCAAGGACTACGTTTACATAGCTAACCCTAATTTTGACGTGATGAACAAATGAGGAGGCAAGAACCACTTGAAACTGTTGGATTAATCTACTAGTATAGAGGAGTTTGGCCTCTCGTTCTTATAACGCAATCAGGGCTAGAAAGAACAGGCCAGGATTATGTGATAACGGGATGCAAACCATAAACTCGTTAATTCAAATGCAGCCAAAAACGCTAACCACCAGACCATGCCAATCTAGAGTTAAATAATAAGTGGATTAACATTTGAAGATAACGTGGATATTAGGGATAACCTATAAAATCCAAAAGCTTAACCGAAGATAGCCCTCGAGTATCTTTATGCGGAATTTAAAACAAAGAAGCTTAACCATAAATTCCGAGTGAATCCAGCTGACTTTTTCAAATATTGTTCATGCACCAAGTTACTTATGGGTCCTCTACTTTGTATGCTTGTTTGTCAAATCTTCGTGCAAAGCTAATTTGACGAATATCCACTCTAGACGTCCCTAATTTAGGAGTGATACACCAGTTTGTCAACCAATAGCGCAGAGTTAATTGGCTATTTTTATCTCACAGAATCTGACTGCCACTCTAATAAAGCATTCGCTGTTCCAAACTGAGACGCTCGATTTTTCTTTATTGGCGATAACAAGATTCGAATACGAAGTCCGGCAAATTATCCATTCATCCACTTTCATTCCTCGTTAATAGGACAAACTGAAGTTAAGCTTATTTCGGTGTTGTCGTTATCAGCGATTCTACGTTTCGAAAGAGAGAGTTCGATAAGCTGTTAACATAAAGAACAGAGCAATAATTAAACTCTTCACAGATCACAGAATAGAAACTCTGAAAAAGTCTTGTCGTTCGCTAATTCAGAAGACCCCAATAAGTTGCTGTTAAGAAGCCATGAATCTCACGTTCATACCCTCAGTTATGAAACTCCGTTTCTGTGAATTTTAGTTTCATCGTTGTAATGATTAACGACTCGGTGATTCGTAACACCGGTATGATTTAACCGCATCTAACTGATTAATCTCCTAATTAAGGAAAGAGGGCGCTCGTAATCGAGTTCTGAGCAGAAGCAAGTTGGCTATCACAAAACTCCCATCCGTTTGATGGAAAGTGTTATAACAACAGTGGTGGGTTTACTATAAGGAAAACTCTAACGTGCCGGAAAACGGTGTGTAGATAACAAGGTTTACTGGACAGAGTTACTTGTTTGTACAGGTCGGTAAATAAAACGATACGAGAGGGACATTCAAAAAGACGAAATACTTCTCTGCCCGCGAGATAAATATTAGTAAACCGGGGAAGACAGAAAATATATTGTATGCTTCCTTCTGTTGGAGATAGGGGGCGTGTAACACACTTGAAATATGGCAGCTTGGAACAAGTTACTTTGAACCTTAAAATGTTTTAACAACCGGTTCTTCTCGCACAGTCACTCCTTTATTTTCGTTTGGTAATCTTCTAGTTTGGCCCCCTAGTGGCTCAGCGGTATGCCTGCGGGATTAAAAAGCTAAAAACCGGGTTTCGATACCGGTGGTGGGCAGAACGCAGATAGCCCATTGTGTAGCTTTGTGCTTTGTTTAAAAACAACAACAACTTGTAGTTTGGGGGCAGACATTATTTTTGTGAACCCAAAATGTCAACATCCGGGTGACCAGCACAGACGGTAACCATATAGAACGAGTGCGTTCTGCGACAGGGAGTGGAACTCGCATGCAAACCAACAGGCCATGTAAGGCCCTAACCACAAGGCCATGCTAAGCCCGAACAACCAGATCATGTCAGATTATAGCTACCAGGCTATGCTAAGCTCTAACCACCAGATCATATCAGACCCTAACCACCAAATCATACCAGGCTCTAACCGGTTAATCAGGCGATACTAGACCCTAACCACCAGGCCATACTAGACCCTAACCACCAGACCCTACTAGACCCTAACCACCAGGCCATACTAGACCCTAACCACCAGGCCATACTAGACCCTAACCACTAGGCCATACTAGACCCTAACCACCAGACCATACTACACCCTAACCACCAGATCATACTAGACTCTAACCACTAGGTCATGTCAAGCCCATCTTTCTTCTTTTTTATTTCCTTAAATAATAGTAACTGAGTTCAGAAAACTTATACTCTGGAAGTGACGGTTTGAAATTAATATTTGTTTTTAACATCTGTTGTAACATTTGTGTTTCAACGAGCTGGCACGATGAAGCTCGCGGAGTCAGGGGGAAAATTCGTGTAGTTGATGTTGTTGTTTTGAATTAAGCACAAAGCTACACAATGGGCTATCTGTGCTCTGCCCATCACGGGTATCGAAACCCGGATTTTAGCGTGTAAGTCCGCAGACATACCACTGAGCCACTGGGGGGCAATTCGTGTAGTAATCGAGGACTTTGTCAGTTATAATGAAAACTAAAACCAAAGCCTTTGTTTCTTTTGGAATATATCCTTACGAGTCTGATTCTCTTGGGTTACGTTTTAGCAATCTCGGTTTTTTGTTGCGGTTGCTGAAAAAAAAATCACAGTTTGTTCGTTTTTTTGGGTTTGTTTTGTTTTCAGATATTCACCGAAAGCTCCTCAAGGGCTATCCACGTTGGTCATCCTTAATTGTAAACTAGTAGACTAGGGCAGAGCTCAGCAATCGGTGTGTACTTGTTGTTGAGCACAAGGTTACACAGCGTGCTAACTGTGTCGTGTCCATCACTGGTATCAAAATCCGGATTTTAGCGTTATAAGCTTACAGACTTGCCACTGACCCATTGAAGGGTGAGCGCATACGTTAATAACAAGGAAAGTCAAAGTTTAATTTTGGTGAGTTTCTTTACTGAGACCATGTGCCACCATCCCTAATTTCGACTACAAGGAAGTAAACCGACTGGTAACACCCGTCGCCAGCTAACAAATAGTGGAACTGGCCGTAACATTATAGCGTAGCACGGCTTAAAGAGTGACATGCTCAATACACTTGGCCCGGCATGGCCAGGTGAGAAACATTAATTTTTAATAAAAACACTTGGTTAGACATTCTTATTTTGCTTTACAAAAGGCTTGTAATGTTTACTATAACTTGTCAAATTTCATGAAGATACGTAAATCGTAAGGCTCGGCATGGCCAGGTAATTAGAGCACACGACTCGTAATCTGAGGGTCGCGGGTTCGAATCTCCGTGACACCAAACATCCTCGCCCTTTCAGCCGTGGGGACGTTATAAGTTACGATTAATCCCGCTATTCGTTGGTAAAAGAGTAGCCCAAGAATTGGCGGTGGGTGGTGATGACTAGCTGCCTTCCCTCTAGTCTTATACTGCTAACTTAGGGACGGCTAGTGCAGATAGCCCTCGTGTAGCTTTGTGCGAAATTCAAAACAAACCAATCCATACTAGTCGGAATCGAATAGTCTGAATAAGATCCAACGTTAGTAATAAAACAGCTGCTTAATATTCGATTATTTTAAAGATAATCAGTCGTTACACATCTGATTCGTCATCTCTTCTTGTGAATTATTCTGTTATTCACACAGAGAGAGAGAATGCAAGTGTGGGATACAGAGACGTCGAGAAAACAGGTATACGAAATAAGTGAGAATTTTATCATTAATATTGATTACATTTACTGATAATAACAATCAGGACTTTTAGGGTTACGTACACTAGCCATCGCTGTTCATTTGGTCGGCTGGATTGTTTTTGTTAGTTTCAAAAATTGCGTAAACCTGCACGAAGGCTATCTGCGCTGCCGTCTTTAAGTTAGTAGTGTAAGACTAGAGGGAAGGCAGCTAGTCATCATCACCCATTAACTTTTGGGCTACACTTTTACCAACGAATAGTGGGATTGACCGTTCCATTATAACGCCCCCACAGCTGGGAGGGCGAGCATGTTTGATGCGACAGGGATTCGAACCCCAACTCTCAGTTTACGAGTCGAACGTCTTAGCCCACCCGGCCATGCCTTGCCAAGTGTATTGAACATGTCACTTTTTCAGCCGTGCTATGTTATAATGTTACGGCCAGTTCCACTATTTGTTAGCTGGCGACGGGTGTTGCCAGTCGGTTTATTTCCTTGTAGTCGAAATTAGGGATGGTGGCACATGGTCTCAGTAAAGAAACTCACCAAAATTAAACCTTGACTTTCTTTGTTCTTAAGGTATGCGCCCACCCTCCCATGGGTCAATGGCAAGTCTAAAAGCTTATAACGCTAAAATCCTGGTTTTGATACTTGTGGTGGGCAGAGCACAGATAGCCCATTTGGTAGCTTTGTACTTGATTCTAAACAAACTAAATCAGTCACATAAAACATAGTCAAACATGCTTTCAATTTTCACTGTGAATGCTCTCGAGTAATGAAAAGCTTCCAAAATGTATTCTCAAGACGGCTTGTTCGGGTATTAAAACTTTAATTAGAATAAACTACAGAACAACGTTTCTTAGGTCACCTTCTCTTGTTCTGTTCGTTTTTTAATTAAAGTTTTAATACCCAAACCAGCCGTCTTTAGAATACATTAACTGGTCGAGCATTGTTTTGTTTTTTAACTTAATATTCCTCGAGGTATATTATTAGAACGATGCAAAAGGAAAAACAACAACAACAATTAGAAAAAATATGTTGTGAGTTTTATTTGGAAATGTTGATGTCTGATCTGAAACAAACTTACTTTGTTATCATATGGTTGCCATATCGAAAGATTAGAGATGCCCCTATTGTCAGCTTTTACTGCAGTGCATACAAGTATTGTCAAAAATACAGTTTTACAGGCACTGGCACATGACTTATTTTGGGTGATGCTTCCAAACTTTACATTCCTTTAACAAGAAATAATATAACAAGTAAAGGTTATTCGATCTTTTATAAGATGCGACTTTTCATGTCAATTGTTTCGATAAATATCTAAAGTTCACTTCAGTTTACCTACTACAAACATTTTTCTTATCGTGAAGTCAGTACGATTCACTTTCAAACTTTCCACAATGTGGTCATTTCATTAATTACAAAAAACTAGATTTTAGTAATAACGATATTAGTTAACTTCACAAATTTATAACTTTGTCAGTACCAGAACTGACACAGTTACACAGGTAACAAAACTGAAAAAAACATTTATAATTTAAGAGTTAAAGTTGTGTGTTAGACGAACAGTATCTACTTGGTTCTTATTGGGTGTTAATTACCTACAATTCCGATTGTGTTGAAACAGTAGGCCTTCACCAGATGTAGACTGACGTACAGAATGGTGTGGTAACTGTAAAGCCTCTATGATCGAGGCTAGAAAGAATCAAGTATGCGATTATTAACCCTCATCTAGGGACACGATGAGCGTACACAACAGTAAAGTCATAACCTATATTAATCACGCTGTAGTATACAGGTACGGGCCGAGTGACAGTAATCGTTAAGCACCCCTATGAAAGATTAAAGAAATCTTGGGCTAGTCTCAATTGGTATTTAGTTTTATTACGTTCACACAGTTTGGTGATTTTGTTTTATGGGTCATCTCATCTTCTTCGAACATACTTTGAACGAAATTTACAGAGTATAGTTAACTTCAAACTCTAATGAGTCTCGTAAAAAGAGATAAAACGTAAACTAATATTTTTGTGGCATTTTTCAGACTAATAAAACTACTTTTATCATGCCTTTGATAAAAAACAAAAATCAGCCTTGACGGAGGACACAATTACAACATTGAGATGAGGTCACTTGTTGTTGACCTAAAATTAGCGATTGTTGTTCTGTAATGATTGAAATAAGCGCTGCAAGTTGGAATACTGTATACCCAGGGACAGCTCTTGTTTGTAAATAGAATATACCCAGAGACAGCTCTTGTTTGTAAATGAAATATACTCAGGGATAACTCTTGTTTGTAAATGGAATATACCCAGGGACATCTCTTGTTTGTAAATGGAATACTTTTGATGAATAAAACAGTACACAACAAAGCTTTGTTTCAATTGAAATGTTAATATAGCTGAGAAACAGACATGAAATGATTTAGAGAGATATATTAATATAGTATGAGGTGAAATGTTTCCTTGATGTGCAACTGGTGTATTTCGGTAATATTGTTTCTCCAACAGTTAATGTTGTGTAGCTTTGGGCTTAATTGCAATCAACCATTTAAGTCATGTAAATACAAAAGTGTCTTATTAGAGGCCACTTGACTGTAAACAGCGTATCATTATGTGTGCAAGTGACATAAGTCATTAAGGTGTTTTTGTTATGCAATACGCGTAATTAACGTAAACAATAAACTCATTTCCATTAAACACGATACATGACTCAAAACACGAATTTTTAAAACTGTCTCACGACAGTTGTTACTCAGGTATATATGTAAAAACGGCTGGTATGGGTGATAAAGCACTATATAGAGGAGCGGACAACGTTTCGACCTTCTTTGGCCATCGTCAGGTTCACAAAGAAAGCTGATCACATGTTTGAAGGCGGTTGTGTAATTGAGTGTAGGAATGTAGAGGGCGCCAGGTACTTTTCACGCGATTTTAGATCAAAACGAAACGGAAGTACCTGGTCATTCATCATCCATCTATCTACGTACTCTGAAGTTTGATCACTTCGATCGCTATTCTTGTAACTCTACGTATGAAGGGCAAATAAATAAAGGTTTTTTTCTCAATAATTTGAAGTGCCGTATTGTTTGAGGCAAGTACGTGCCTACTTTGTGTTTACCATGTACACGCTATGACAAACCATTAGTATAAGTAATATATATTTTTCTTTTGCAATATATTTTATGGTTAATACGTCAGTGTAAGTGGGAGTAAATATTATTAGGTCAGCGCATATTATGAACTGTTCTACGTTCCGAGATAGCAGAGCCACCTGCAGGAAGACTTTATCAGTTATTAATTTTTCATCCGTTATTTACACTCGGTGAAGTAACAGTGTATGATCACGAGAGTATTGTTCGTGATCAACCAGTGATGACACGAGGTAGTTTCAAGCGTCTACTGCAACAAAGACCTTTTATTAGCTGAGTTGTTTACAGAAGTTAACTCGAAAGTCATTGAGGCGAGTGACAGAGAGATGACAATGTTCATCCAGCTTTTAAAAGGATAATTTACTCGCGATATGGCCATCGTTACGTCATGTTGCTGTGGTCACTCGTTGAGAACTGGTAGTTTTGCAGCTGGAATATACAGTTTGGTAAGTAAACATGAAATGGTAACTTGTTTTTCCTTCGTATACTTTTAGTTACTAAACTTTAACGTTTATAATGTTTATAAAAACATAACTTGTTCACCAGTCATATTTAGTTCTAAACTTTAACCTTTATAATATTTATAAAAACACAACTTGTTCCCCAGTAATACTTAACTAGGGTCGAACGTTATAACCTTTTCACGTGCCATCATTTATTTTGTTTAAATTAGTGATTTTTTTGGTTTAAGAAACTAGATGGAGCTTACGATACTTGGGTGGAAAATGGCCTCTTTATCAGGCTGGAGTAAACAAAGTTACTGTGTGTAAAATAACACATTTTACAGATTCTAAACAGAAGATATTTTACAAACTTTAATGTTTTACTTCACCGTTTGTGATAGTGTTTCTCGGAGTTTTTCTCCCCAATAAATAAGAAATATCGTTTGTTTCTCACCTGTCTCTTGAGTGAAAAGTGAGTTATGTAAAGTGACGTAATACACAGATACACGTATATGTGTTGTAGTAATTGTATATTATTTTCTTCAATAAAGAATGAAACACTTAACTTTACTTCATTGTACTATCAACTCTACCTGGAAAAAACTGGCCAATGAGGTGACACGCCGTAAATTCCGTCAGACTGAACTTACATTGTTGTCAACAGCATTACTGTTATTGTTAGCTAATATTAATCTGTGTATTTTTTTACATGAACAATTCTTAGCTAAAAAATCTACATTAGTACACTGTGATAAGGTATACATTATGACGCAAATGTAAGAAATGGTAAAATGAATAAGAAATGGACAGAGAATTATACTTAGTGTTTTAAATATTATAATAATATGTTATTTACATAGATTTTATTATGTAGGTCCACTAACCCTAAATAAAGATTCGTAGCTGAATGTCCTATATACCATGGTTGCATATATATGTTTTTATAATGTAGGTCCACTAATCTAAATACAGATTAGTAACTGAATGTCCAAGATGTCATGTTGCATATTGCTGTGTTATATGTTTTTTTGTAATGTAATATACATGGTGTCTGTGTGTATAGATCATTTGTAGGAGTTATTAAAAACTTTAAAAAATAACATCTTTCGGTCTAACAAATCAGTGGATTTGGTTTTCTGTGATCCAGTGGCGAGCGCGTGTCGCACATATAATCCTCTTATGCTCTTTTGTTTCTTGAAGTGACGTCACTGTGAAACATCTGGCTTGGTACAAACATAGGACTTTATTGTAAGTCGAAAATTACTATCTTTCAACGTAACCAGTAAGAAAATTGGTCATAAGATCAAGCGATAAAGTTACGGTCTAGACGAGGAAAACTGAGACGTAAATATTCCTATGAAAGTCGAGAGTTCCCGCGAACTGTCTTCGCTGGTTTATTTACCACGGCGCAGGTTTCTTAATAAAATCGAGTTATCTGTGACAATACACACCAATAAAATATTCTTGGCCCACCCCAAGTTTTGTTGGATATCCTCGAAATTATTGCGTGAAGCTGTTAGGTAATGGGTTTCCTATGAACAAAGTGACGTTACCACAGCTGTGTAATACGAAGAATAATACAGAAATGTGACAACACAAAAAAGGGTATGTTGTTAAGGAATATTTTGTATTTTGTTTGTTATCATTTTTATCAAAAACATTAACCAAGGTTGATGGCGGGCTAATTAACCGAACAAAATGTAATATATGTACTAGAACAAAGCGTGATGAAATCGCTTTGTATAATAGAAAAAACGAGTAATTGGACAAATATGTTTATATGTAGATAAAGATAGATGACAGAGTATAACACAGTAAAGTCCGCTAAACGTAAACTGTGTAAAAACTGTAATAGCAAGGAACACATGAGGCTCCGGTTTGGCCAGGTGGTTAAGGCGTTCGACTTGTAATCCGAGGGCCGCGGGTTCGAATCTCTCTCATACCAAATATGCTCGCCCTTTCAGACGTGGGACATTATAATGTTACATTAGTTGCACTATACCTTGGTAAAAGAGCAGACCAAAAGCTGAAGGTGGGTGGTGATGACTAGCTGCCTTATCTCTAGTCTTACACAGCTAAATTAGGGACGACTAGCGCAGATAGTCCTCGAGTAGCTTTGTACAAAAATTTAAAAAAAACAATTCACTAACGAGATTTAGTAATTCAACGTGTTGTTGTAGCCCCACCTGTTCCGCTAATAGGATTTAGTAATTCAACGTGTTGTTGTAGCCCCATCTATTCCGTTCATAAGATTTAATAATTCAGTGTTTTGTTGTAACCACATCTACTCCACTAACGAGATTTAGTAATTCAATGTGTTCTTGTATCTTCTAGCGAAATTCAAAAGAAACGACACACACATGCTGGCTATGATAGACCCTGAGCAGCTTTACACCATATTCAAGAAACAAGATGATCTCAGATTGTAACATTATCATTACTGCCTGATGTACACACAACAATAGGTGATGAAGTAGTTAATTGGTTGAAACTTGCATAATAAAGGATAAGGTAATAATTGTTTGTTTGTTTGTTTTGGAAATTCGCACAAAGCTACTCGAGGGCTATCTGTGCTAGCCGTCCCTAATTTTGCAGCGTAAGACTAGAGGGAAAGCAGCTAGTCATCACCACCCACCGCCAACTCTTGGGCTACTCTTTTACCAACGAATAGTGGGATTGACCGTAACATTATACACCCCCACGGCTGGGAGGGTGAGCATGTTTAGCGCGACACGGGCGCGAACCCGCGACCCTCGGATTACGAGTGCACGCCTTAACGCGCTCGGCCATGCCAGGCCTGATAAGGTAATAAAGTAGACAAATATATATATATACATGTATAGATAGTAGAAGATGTGATAATAATATGATGTACATATGACCAGAACAAGGGGCAAAAAACTGAACCAGTCGACATATAGTAGATTATGGTACAAATGTGATCAACCAAAACCTACGTATGAACAGAAGACGAAATAATTGAGTTTTCGAATCGTAAATATAGTTGAATAAGGAAGAGTTTTCTTTTTAAAAAAAAGAACAACACAAGTACAAGAAACTGTGGAGTAAACAGATGACCACAACGTGGTGGTCAGGCATGTCTATCAGAGGGTGTTGTAGAAAAAAAAACGTTATGGAAAAACAAACATTTTTCCTGATAATTTTCCGTGATCCATTCTGTTTATGAGGACAACGCTTCCCTAGTGGTCTTTTGGACCGTCTGGTCACACAGAAATCTACAGGTGACTTGTTTGGCGAATTAACCGATATGTTCTCATGTGGAGCAGCGTGACTTCTCGTTTGTTTATTTTTCTCCAATTGCTTGAGATATATTACGACTGAATGGGAGAAATAACCTGAGTTTGGTGAACCCATACAATTTTGACCTCGTTTTCGGACAATTCTTGATTGTGTTGTTTTCTTCGGCTAGGCCACAACTTGTTGCAAGTCTCTCTTTCTTGGTAGTCTGGTGCTCCAGAATGATCCATATTGTTGTTGTTTTTTACAATGGAATTAAGTAGAAAGGTATTCCTGTTCTCGAAATTTTGAATTTCCGATGTGAATATATCGTTATGATATATTTCTGTGTCACTGTTACAAACGCGATCGCTATTTGATGTAATCAAACTGCCTAATAAATGCCAAGTAATTTCAAAATGTAGTTCTGATACCTCCCGTTCTTCTGCGAATACCATATGATATCATGCTTGATATATGTAGTTGCTATGCCATGTGAAAATATACATCGTATAAGGTCAGGTATAATTAGCTTTGGTATTATATAACAAAGATATACTCACAATATCACTTTGATATACATTCACGGTGTTGAAAAAACACGTAGGTTCAAGAAGTCTTGATAGAAATAAAGTACTAAAATTAGGGATTCGATTCCTCTCGGTAGACTCAGCAGATAGCCCGATGTGGTTTTGCTGTAAGAAAACACATACACACGCAGAACTAAAATTAAAACCCTATAACTCGAGCGCTTTCAAAAGACGGACCTTTCGTCTTCAGAAGACAAACTCCCACATCATACAAACATGGTTGTTATTTTGTGTCACGCGTATCTCAAATATTATGTTTATAATTACACCGGTTGTGGATACTATGCACAATTTGCACAGTTCTCCCTCCATGTAATGTACACACGTGATGTTTACGTGTCGTTTCGTCACTATATTATTATTTGTTTGTTTGTTTTGAATTTCGCGCAAGCTACTCGAGACCTATCTGCGCTAGTCGTCCCTAATTTAGGAGTATAAGACTAGAGGAAAGGCAGTTAGTCATCACCACCCACCGCCGACTCTTGGGATACTTTTTTCCAACGAATAGTGGGATTGACCGAACATTATAACGCCTCCACAGCTGAAAGAGCGAGCCCTGTTTGATGTGACGGGGATTCGAACCCGCCACCCTAAGATTACGAGTCGAATGTCTTAATCCATCTGGCCATGCCGAGCCTGCTCATTTCTCTACAAAATATTCACTTTCTGAGCTCAGAGTAGATTGAAGCCAGTTCGTAACAACTGTGTAGAAAAAAAATCTAATTATGCTGAGTACATGATATTCCAAAACTAAATTGAAATGTTCGTTTAATAATTAATTAATTTTCATTATTTGGCTTTCCCAGACTTGTTTTTAATTCTATCAGACATATATTAAAGTCATTCTTGAAAAACTGATGGGAAGTAAAGACAGTCCTTATGTTAATAAGATTAATACCTTATTTCGCCTGACAAAATAAATGTTCATGGAGTTTTTCCATCATATAATTGAATATTGTCGACGAGAAAGGGTTGAATTCTTTGTCGGTTTTTAAATAGGAGGATTTGTAAATATTTAAAGAACATTCCAAAAATTCATTTGGAAAAGTACTTTGAAAAAAATTTAACTGAAAATTTAAATTAGAAACCCGGATTTCATTTGATGTAGTACAGCTGTGTTTTTTTCAATAAGAAAATGGAGCATTATGTATGTTAGCTACTGGATCTATTAAACCTATGTAAATACTTTTCATAAACAGTATTAAGCCTAACAACAATTGTTATATATATATATGCTTAGCCTAACTATAATTGTTGTGATATAGATATATACTAAGCATAACTATAATTTTTGTTATATACATATTAGGCCTAGCTATGATTGTTGTTATATGCAGGGTGGCCCGTGAGTTCCATCCATATATCTTCTGTATCCAGTGTATCTGTGTATTGTCCCTCATTCTCGCTGCATAATAATATGCGACGCCATGTTCTGTGAGACATTTTCCTCAACATAGCAGGGGTTATCGTTCCAAATGTCGCGGTAACAGCTGCCTTCAACTCATGATTAGTATTATAACGTTGTTTAGATAATATATGGATGGGTAGGGACTTATGGGCCACCCTGTAGATATTAGGCCTAACTACAATTGTTGTTATATATACTAAGCCTAACTATAATTGTTGTTATATACATATTAGGCCTAGCTATAATTGTTGTTATATAAATATTAGGCCTAACTACAATTGTTGTTATATATACTAAGCCTAACTATAATTGTTGTTATATACATATTAGGCCTAGCTATAATTGTTGTTATATAAATATTAGGCCTAACTACAATTGTTCTTATATACATATTAGGCCTAATTACAATTGTTTTTATATACAGACTTCGTTCCTGTATTGACAAATATCCTCAGCTTTCCATTTCAAAGCCACTTATAGATTGTTTAAGAATTTTAGGTTCTTTATTTTGTACAATTATTTTTGATTATTTGATGACATGTTAGTGAATTACAATGTATAATCACTAGTGTCACGAAATAAACGGTACGTGTATGTGTCTAGAATTCTGAACCACATTTTTATACAAGCTGTTTTAACGCTAATGATAAACGTAATAGTGACTTTTTAAAATAACTATTGTATTACATCTCACCCCAAATAAGTTG
The DNA here is from genome assembly GCA_011833715.1 of Carcinoscorpius rotundicauda. Classification (NCBI taxonomy): domain Eukaryota; kingdom Metazoa; phylum Arthropoda; class Merostomata; order Xiphosura; family Limulidae; genus Carcinoscorpius; species Carcinoscorpius rotundicauda. Next base: position 5,730,537 of record CM022402.1, read on the forward strand.
TTTTCAGAATATTTTCTACAAACTGTTTTTTAATCAAAACCAAAAAAGAAGAAATATTACATTCTTAAAATGTGTGTTTAATAATTTAATTCACGTCTCTTGTATTATGTATCTTTATTTAGTAAAATCATCAAAAGATCTAAATAACAAGGTCAAACATTAAAGTTTACAGGGGTTAAAGGTGGCCTTGTGGTTACATGCAAAGTAGAAAAGTCCAAGGTTCCACATGCGCTGAGAATGTTCTTCGGATGTGAGCATTTTATAAACGAGAAAGTTAATCACACCGCTATTGGTTTAACTGTAGGTTATATCTGCCTTATTTTCTAACAGTTAGCGGTTCTGAATTGGGTAGAGTTCTGCTTAAGTCTTAGGATCGTTCTTAATTATAGACAATTATTTTCGAACAACGACCTGATAGTTTAAGCTATACGTGTCATATAATATACAGCTACTGTTGAAACTACTAAAAACCATGTCTGAGTTTATTCAATCTTAACGACAATTACTGCTTGTTTTATCTTTTCTATATTTGTTGTAAAATGTCTTTCGTCGTCAGATTGCCTATATCTTGTTTTACCTCTGCTTTACTTGTTGTAAAACGAGAATGCGTTTTTCTTATAACTAAGCCAGGCTATCTGCTGTGTCTATCGAAGGGGAATCTAACTGCTGGTTTTAGCGTTGTAATTTCTTCAACTTGCCGAGGTACCAGTGAGAGACATTTTGTAAGGAATCAGTATTTATTAGTTAAAATAAGTGCTTCCTTTCCTGACCTTTAACGCTAAGCCTGTAGTCTATCCAGTTTTTGAAAAACAATTCTGGACAGTATTAACCTTATTTCGAAGAACAAGCGACGTAACAAGAAAATATATTGACTATTTTAAAAGAAATGAAGGTTTATTGGAGTTAGAAATATTTATTTGTTTGTTGAAAATTAAGCCTAAAGTTACACAATAGGCCACTTGTTCTCTGCCCACCGCTGGTATTGAAACCCGGTTTCTAGTGTTTTAAGTCTGCAGTTATACTCTGAGCTACTGAAGGGGGGGAAGAATCGGCGAGATTTGGATCTCGCGACCGTTTTAAAAGCCCTGACTTCAAGGTCCCTTACAAAAAAGACATTTGGCGAAACGCCAAATTTAAATTTGGAAGTATCGTGGTGTTCAGTTGGTTGTAGATTCTGCGTTCGGTGTCTGATTTTCAGTTTTACGACGTGTCAGGTTGTAAAAGCCTATAGCACTTTGTAAAAAAAAAATAACTTTTTCTTTTTCTTGAGAAAAAAGTGTTATTTCCCAGTTGCTTATGTCTGAATTAAATGGAAAAGACCTATTTTTCTCTTCAAACTTTGTTTTTGTGATCTGAGTAATGAAATTTTCAAATTTACCAATTTTCCAGAACATTCTAGGTAGATTCAGGGCTGAGTAGCTGGTAGAGAATGTTGTAGAACTTACTAGAATTTTCAAAAACTTTCTAGAATATTGTAGAACTTTCTAGAATTTTCGAGAACTTTCTAGAATGAAAGTGCTCAAGTAAGAGGAAGCATCACCGACATTTTTCAAGCTTCTTCACTCGTCAAGATGGACTCTGCTTCTGCCACAACGTATCCGGTCTGTGCGAGGCAATTGGAATTGCCCGTAACCCGAACAAGTGGCGACTCTACATTGATAGCTCATCCAGAAATCTCAAATCTGTTCTGCTCCATAATATGAATAAGTATCTGTCTCTTCTCCTGGCTCATTCGTAGCACTTCAAAGAGAAATACAACAGCGTCAAGACCTTGTCAGAATCCTTGAAGTATGATGAGTATGGTTGGGAGGTTATTGGAGACTTCAAAATGGTGACACATTTGATGGGTCTCAAGGAGACTTTACCAAGTTTCACTGTTATCTTTGTCTTTGGGACACCAGAGACACCGCAACACACTACAACAGGAAGCACTGGCCGCAACGGACCGAGTTCTCTCTATGGAGGCACAATGTCAAGTGTGAGACACTAGTGGACCTCTAGAAGGTGTTGTTCTCACCATTGCACATAAAATTGGGTCTTATAAAATAATTTATCACAGCTCTTGATAAGTAGTCTGCAGCCTTCAAGTACCTTCGAGACCTCTTCCCTATGGTGTCTGAGAAAAAATTCAAAGCTGGTGTTTTCGTTGGACCACTCCAGGAGATCCTGGAGTGCACAGAATTCCCCAAAAAGCTCAGTAGGAAGGAAAAAAAGCATGGGACAGCTTTATCGCAGTGGTTCTGGTCTTCTTGGGTAATCACAAGACCGAAAATTATGAGGAACTGGTTGAGGCTCTGGTGAAGAACCACGGTAAAATGGGCTGCAGGATGTCCCTGAAATTCCATGTCCTAGAGCTCATCTTGATAAACTCAAGGAGAACATGGAGCATACTCAGAGGAGCAAGGCGAGCGCTTCCATCAAGATATACTGGACTTTGAATGCTGCTTCCAAGGAGTGTATAATGAACACATGATGGGAGACTATATTTAAGGACTGATACGTGAAAGTGATTTACATTACAGTCGCAAATCTCGAGAAACTACTCACGTCTAAACATGTTTGTATAACTTTAGTATAAATACATGTAAATCTTGATTCATATGTTGTTTTATTCAGACCTTATGTAAATGTGCAAATCTGTCCATTTTTACATATAAAACAGGTTAATTTATAAATTTCATTATCCAGGTCACAAAATCAAAGTTTGAAAGGAATAATGGCTATTATCTGTACTTTTACAACACAAGCAATTAAGAAATAACACATTCTATCCAGGAACAAAATTAGTGTTACATAGTGTTATCTTCAATGCGATAACCCTGTCCCACCTCTTAAGTATTATCCGTTATCACAAAGATTACCTTCGACTTGACAACCCAGTCAACACAACATCAGATATCCTTTACAGCGTCGACGACTGCTGTTTTTCACAGTAAAATTTTGATAAAATAAGATCAAACAACCATTATTACTAGGCCACACTGGACTCCAGTAGCTCTGTAAGTACTAAAAAAGGTACGTAAATAAGTATACCGAACACACACACACACACATATGTTTGTTTGTGTACGTATACAATTAATTCAGCAACTCCCTACTGACTTTGCTGCCATCTGAAGTTACGTTTCAGTTATTTATTATCTAATGCGATGTTTTACTTAATTAGATTCGTTATTAATGTTCCGCCCACGTGCACTTAAAACAAAATGTGAATATTCATTAATTTTAATGGACTCGATAACTGAAGGTCGTATATTTTGAGCAGAGAGTGCCTCATTACTTTAATATTGACAGCGAATACATCAGTGGATTAGGTTTCAGATGGTGCTTCTATCAAGCAACAGCAAACAAAATCACCAGATCTCTATCTAGGTAGTTTGTCTGACGTCACTTGTTAGTAACTTGGGAAAAGAGTAAAAAAGAAGAATTGGAAATTTTAAAAAAATATAATGACGTAAGATGTGGATTTAAAACGCTGAAAACGGAGCCCTAAAGATTGAACACCTGAAGGTTATATTTGCTGCATCACTCTAAAACAAAACCAGAACCCAAAACTTTACAGATGTGCTTTTGCTTTTGAATTTCGCGCAAAGCTACACGAGTTCTGTATATGCTAGCCATCCCATATATAACAGTGCAAGACAAGAGGAAAGGCAGCTAGTCACCACCACCCACCGCCAACTCTTGGGCTACAAAAAGAGTAAAAGACTAACGATTTAGTGGGATTGATCGTCACGTTAGAACGTTCACACGGCTGAAAGGGCGAGCATGTTTGGTGCTACGAGGATTCGAACCCGCGACTCTCAGATAACGAGTCGAACACCTTAACCCATCTGGCCATGACGACCTGAAATGAATTGAAAGCTACCCACATCAGGGGGGTACCAGGGTAGCGTGCTTCAAAGCTCAGAATATAAGTTAAAACTTTGTGGTGAATGGAAGAACTTGATTGCTTCGAAAATCTCGGTGATTTTTTTTTGCTTGTAAAATTTCCTGAAGCGAAAATGCAAACATTTCAGTCCTGCAGCTCGTATCTGATTCGTGGACAACTAATGGAGAGATCTTCACTTTTCATTTAGAAACATTACTGTTTCTAAATCCCTTTGTCGACTCTACAAATACCAACAATTGTCTTTGAAAGAGAAAGAACAGCTTATAGAAATTTCAACTGATTACACCCTGAAAAAGAAATTGCAGAATTTTTGAGTCAAATGATCGTGGATTATCATGAAATAAGTAAAAGAGTTTTGAAAAACTCAATTCGTTTTCCAACAACAATCATTTGTGAACAAACATTAAAATCATTTCGCTGTACAAACACAAAATTTAGAAGCAGGCTGAATATTAAAGATGATTTGTGTTTACAAGTAACGACCATAGCTCCAAATGTTGTACTACTTTGTGAACAAAAACAAGTCCATCCGAGCCACTAATAAATAAATAACCACACTGTACTTTTACTGGTATAAATTTTACAATTGGAAATGTTTGAACAACTAAGTAGAAGTAAAAATTTGTCTTTACCTATTGATATTCTTATAGATTTATATTATAAAAGCTTGAAGTAAACTTTATCTGGTGCTAGTGACCGATTGTTTCTATTTTTAGTGTATTTTTTATTCAGGCTCTAGAAAGTTTTTTTCTTGCGGATGTGATGAAGCTCCGAAGATCTGGGAACCAGTATCCTAGTCTATACGTATTCCACTATCGTCAGTTTATCATTTCTTCTTGCTTCTATCGCTTGTTGCTCCATCTAGTGTGTTCATCCAGTAACTTGAAGTTAGCCCTTATAATTCAGGTGTCTATCGAGCTCTCCTTTAAAATCCTTCAAACTAACTGCAACCTCCATATCCGAAAGCAACCCATTCCAAAGGCCAAGAATCTTCTTATAAAAATAAAACTGTTTCAGCTAGGAAACATTTCCTACCACTATCAGTTACTTTACTATTATACGATAACACAATCAAAATTTTCCCAACAATTTTTCAATACAAAACACTTTTGACCCTAACTTGTCTTTATATGACCTTTCATCCCAGATGTTATCTCGATAGCTCACCTCTCAACCGTTTTGAAATGTTCAATTCTGTTCCCAAGACACGCAAAATTGAACGCAATACTTTAAAAGATACCTAACCAGAGAGCTAAACTTCTATCCAATGGGCTAATATTTTAACACTGTTTTTGTTTACAGGGTCTTTATATGGCTACCATAACTCTCGCTGTTTTTCACGTGATAACAGTCATAGACGACACAGGTAAGCACAGACTTGTTCAGCCAATGAGAGTTTATTATTATTTCACACTAAAACGTAAGTTATGACGTTTCTTTTAAGTATAAATATCAACTGTCACTATACGATTTGTACAGACTTTATTTTTGTTTTGTTTTAACTTTAACGCAAACAAGATGTTTCACAGGTGTTAAAACTCTGGCAAATACGGTGTTAAAAATATATCTCAGGTTAACCTGTCCTGAGATACTATTTTAACTTAAAGTGAGTTTCTCGTCATCACGAACATGGCATTAAGAGTGATTTTGTTGTGATTTAAAAATCAAAATGATTTCTTTGCATTTAAAGGCGAAGAACCCTTTTTGTTTGTAGTTAAAGAAAAAGCTGAATTATGAGCTATCTGGCTCTGCCCACCACGGATATCGAAACCCTGTTTCTCGTGTTGTAAGTCCGTAGACTGCCACTAGGAGGTAAGTGGGAAGAATGAATTTACCCTATGACTTAAATTTAACTTTTAATGACCAGACTGATGTTTAGTGGACATCATTTTTGATCAGTCACACAGATCATTAAATCAGTTTCCAAAACGAACGACGTTTATAGGATACATCTCTAAAATCCGGTATTCGATTCCCCGCGAAGCACAGAGGGCAGATACCCCATTGTGTAGTCTTTTGTTAAAACAAAGAGAAACCACGAAGATGGTCATGGAAAGCACGGAAAAAAAACCGAAATACATTGTTTAGTTTAATTAAAAGTTTATATAATTTTTATTATTTAACTATTGTATGTTTACATGATTTACATTGTTTCAGTTTTACTTGGACTGAATCTCTTGTTACTCGTGTGTTCAGGGCTCTGTGTGCCTTCCTCTGTTTTACTCTTGGTTGGATTATGTGTGGTAAGTGTCTAATTTATCGTATGTTTCACAGTGATTGACATTTAATGTCTAAACTCCAGTGAATCGTTGCTAGGGTATTGGTCAATAAAAACAGTTTTCAAATATATCTGCCATATGACCCTTACTTTTCTTGTTTTGTTGTTTCTCTTGTTTCTACTACAATCTGTTCCCTAATTTTGTAAAGCGTGACAACAATAATGAATGACATGAGAAGTTAGGGTATCAATACTGACAAAACTTCTGTTACAGCCAATCACAGTGCAGGTGAGTTTATCTTCTCTTGTTACAGCCAATCACGGTGCAGGTGAGTTTATCTTCTCTTGTTACAGCCAATTACAATGCAATTGAGTTTATTGTTTTATTCCGTCACGTTTAGTAATTAATTAAATACTTTTCCTGGTCATCGTTTATCATATAATTTTCTCTTATTTATCTCTGTTTCTACTTTTCCTATACATCTATCTACTATTTCTATTATTTGTCTTCCGTTTTAAATAACGTTTCGGATTCTTTATTCTCGGGAAATGGTTTTCTCTTATTGTGAAACCTCTTTTACCAATTTCTCCTTACTTGTTTCGCCATTATTTTCCCTCTGTCTTTTTCCGTTTTCTGATTTTACTTTTCTAAATTCTACTGGTAGGTAGCTTGTTACTTCCTTAACCGAAACATATAAGGTAATACATGAACTAACACTCCTATGTAATAGCGCGAGAGAGAACGTTCGCACAATAATCAGAGAAAAGGTTTTGTCTCCAGTTGAAAAGGTTTCAAATTTTGTGATTCATTTGTGAAAATAACGTCTTTCTGCACCCTGCTACAGCGAGAATAACAGCTTTCTCTAATAAGCTCTAGAATTTTCCTAACCCGTTTATTTTGGTTAATAAGATACATATTGTGATAATATATCAGTACAGAATAGGTTCGTAGCTGTTTCTCTAAATTACTATGATACACATTGTTATAATATATCAGTACAGAATAGGTTCGTAGCTGTTTATCTAGATTACTATGATACACATTGTTATAATATATCAGTACAGAATAGGTTCGTAGCTGTTTCTCTAAATTACTAAGATATACATTGTTATAATATATCAGTACAGAATAGGTTCGTAGCTGTTTATCTAGATTACTATGATACACATTGTTATAATATATCAGTACAGAATAGGTTCGTAGCTGTTTATCTAGATTACTATGATACACATTGTTATAATATATCAGTACAGAATAGGTTCGTAGCTGTTTCTCTGGATTACTAAGGTATACATTGTTATAATATATCAGTACAGAATAGGTTCGTAGCTGTTTCTCTAAATTACTAGGATATACATTGTTATAATATATCAGTACAGAATAGGTTCGTAGCTGTTTCTCTAAATTACTAAGATATACATTGTTATAATATATCAGTACAGAATAGGTTCGTAGCTGTTTCTCTAAATTACTATGATACACATTATAATAATATATCAGTACAGAATAGGTTCGTAGCTGTTTATCTAGATTACTAAGATATACATTGTTATAATATATCAGTACAGAATAGGTTCGTAGCTGTTTCTCTAAATTACTGTGATACACATTATAATAATATATCAGTACAGAATAGGTTCGTAGCTGTTTCTCTGGATTACTAAGATATACATTGTTATAATATATCAGTACAGAATAGGTTCGTAGCTGTTTCTCTAAATTACTAAGATATACATTGTTATAATATATCAGTACAGAATAGGTTCGTAGCTGTTTATCTAGATTACTATGATACACATTGTTATAATATATCAGTACAGAATAGGTTCGTAGCTGTTTCTCTGGATTACTAAGGTATACATTGTTATAATATATCAGTACAGAATAGGTTCGTAGCTGTTTCTCTAAATTACTAGGATATACATTGTTATAATATATCAGTACAGAATAGGTTCGTAGCTGTTTCTCTAAATTACTAAGATATACATTGTTATAATATATCAGTACAGAATAGGTTCGTAGCTGTTTCTCTAAATTACTGTGATACACATTATAATAATATATCAGTACAGAATAGGTTCGTAGCTGTTTCTCTGGATTACTAAGATATACATTGTTATAATATATCAGTACAGAATAGGTTCGTAGCTGTTTCTCTAAATTACTAAGATATACATTGTTATAATATATCAGTACAGAATAGGTTCGTAGCTGTTTCTCTAAATTACTAAGATATACATTGTTATAATATATCAGTACAGAATAGGTTCGTAGCTGTTTATCTAGATTACTATGATACACATTGTTATAATATATCAGTACAGAATAGGTTCGTAGCTGTTTTCTCTGGATTACTAAGGTATACATTGTTATAATATATCAGTACAGAATAGGTTCGTAGCTGTTTCTCTAAATTACTAGGATATACATTGTTATAATATATCAGTACAGAATAGGTTCGTAGCTGTTTATCTAGATTACTATGATACACATTGTTATAATATATCAGTACAGAATAGGTTCGTAGCTGTTTCTCTGGATTACTAAGGTATACATTGTTATAATATATCAGTACAGAATAGGTTCGTAGCTGTTTCTCTAAATTACTAGGATATACATTGTTATAATATATCAGTACAGAATAGGTTCGTAGCTGTTTCTCTAAATTACTAAGATATACATTGTTATAATATATCAGTACAGAATAGGTTCGTAGCTGTTTCTCTAAATTACTGTGATACACATTATAATATATATCAGTACAGAATAGGTTTCGTAGCTGTTTCTCTGGATTACTAAGATATACATTGTTATAATATATCAGTACAGAATAGGTTCGTAGCTGTTTCTCTAAATTACTAAGATATACATTGTTATAATATATCAGTACAGAATAGGTTCGTAGCTGTTTCTCTAAATTACTAAGATATACATTGTTATAATATATCAGTACAGAATAGGTTCGTAGCTGTTTCTCTAAATTACTAAGATACACATTGTTATAATATATCAGTACAGAATAGGTTCGTAGCTGTTTATCTAGATTACTATGATACACATTGTTATAATATATCAGTACAGAATAGGTTCGTAGCTGTTTCTCTGGATTACTAAGGTATACATTGTTATAATATATCAGTACAGAATAGGTTCGTAGCTGTTTCTCTAGATTACTAAGATATACATTGTTATAATACATTAATACGGATACTTTTGCTAGTTTACTGATTTTGATGTTTTTGGTTTTCAGGATAGTAGAATGTTTCTGTTACCATGGATAGTGTGCACACCAATGACGACACTAACTCACATGACTTTATCTTTGTACCTCTTTTGTAACGCTGTAAGTAAACCCATGTTAACATTCTGGAATGTTCTGTGAGTAGATCCATGTTAATATTCAAGAGTACATATAAACAGGCCCACGTGACATTCTCTAATTAGACCTATTTAAGTAGACTCGTGGTTGACGTCTGTCTCGTGCAATAAATATACACGTGTTAACATTCTATAGTATTCTGACCCACGTCAGTGTTTCGAAAATATTCTGTGATATTACGAAAGTAAATCCATGTTAATATTTTGTAAATAGATCCAAGTTAACATAATTAAACATTTTAATTTTGCTTGATCCAAGTTAACATAATTAAACATTTTAATTTTGCTTTTTTCGTGTAATTTTAGGGCTGTTCTTTTCACATTTGTTACTATTTTCAAGCTATTTATTCCGTAAACAGAGAAATATATTGAAATAAACACACACACTTTGATCTATATCATAAACAATTAATAACTATATAACATGGACATTTATCTCCTAAAAATATTTAAAGGAACTATTTTGCAGAGATATAAAGCAAGTTCCCACACAGATAAATGATTTTATACAGAGAATTTTCATCTGGACAGTTCGTAATACTTCTTTTAACAATCACTATCTTTCCCCCACTTTTGAAAAAAAAAAGATTTATGTTATGTCACTCTAATATTTAAAAAATGAAGATAAAATATCAAATATTTAGTAAACACAAAAGTGTATTTATTTTGGTTGTATTCCTTACAGAAATTCCATCTTCTGTTAGTGGTGTATGTTTCAGTGGATCTTTTAATCTGTGTTTTAAATGTGAGTAAATATTTCTTTCGTTGTTCCTTCGATATTAAACTCAAAGCTACACGGTAGGGCTCGGCATGCCCAGGTGGTTATGGCACTCGACTCGTAAACTGAGGGTCGGGAGTTCGAATCCTTGTCACATCAAATATGCTTGCCTTTTCAGCTGTGGGAGCATTATAATGTGATGGTGAATCTCACTATTCTTTGGTAAAAGAGTAGCTCACGAGTTGACGGTGGGTGTCTATGACTAGCTTTCTGCCCTCTAATCTTACACTACTAAATTAGGGACGGTTAGCACAGATAGCCCTCGTGTAACTTTGCGCGAAATTCAAAAAATAAATAAACATACACAGTGGGAAACACATGCTTTGCCCACTGCAGGAAACGAACCCCAAATTTAGCGTGACGATCTCTAAACGTTGCAACTGAGCAACTAGAAGATATTGGCTATTTGTAAATTCAAATAAAAGTTGTTTTTTTATCTGTTCCAAAACTGAGATTGTTTGTTAAAAACAAGATTGCGTAGCTTCAAAGACTGACCCTGTAAATGTGTCTTCACTGCATAAATTTGCTAATCTGCAACAAAAAAACACTGAAGGCTCATTTACAAAAACGAATTTTTAATGGAGACGTTTTATTGGGTCACGTCGTGAATCGAGTTTAACATTATCTTTGTTATTTAACTTTCAAGCTTTTCAGGTACGTTAACTGTTTGAAATAAGTTGCAAAGTCCTGTTTTCTAATTACTTTTTTAATATACAAATAACGGCAATCAGGACAGCAACTTTACTAACTCGTCTAGTAAAAAACAAGTCTGCTCGTCAGAGGCTCTAAGGATTATTTTATAAAATATACATATATATCTTTCGGTATCCGAAAGAAATATGCAATTTTATAAATGTAATAGAAACACATGCAATACCTTTTATGAAACTAGAGAAAAAATGAGTTACAGGGCGATGAATTTTAATTATAAAAAACACAAAAAAATTATACGATTATGCAGTTTTTCGAAAATCTTTTCTATAAGACCCCCAGTGGCTCAGCGGTATGTCTGTGGACTTACAACGGTAAAAACCGGATTTCGATACCTGCGATGGGCAGAGAACGGATAGCTCATTGTGTAGCTTTGTGCTTAATTCCAAACAACTTTTCTATAAAATATCAAAAAGTTCATAATTTAATATTTTTAAAGTAATTATTTATACGTAAAATCTTTACGTGGGTTACATATACGTGTGTAGCACAATAAAGTTTAGTAAAAATTTGACGCGGAACTTTTATGAATTAAAAACAATTCCATTATGCGAATATAATTGCAATTTACTATCTATATCATTATAACACTTTTATGTCATATGTTTTTATTATGGATTTATAGAATAATATAAATGCGTTTTATTTTGTTGAAAACGACAATTTTCATTACAGGTATACTGTCTTTTGTGTGTCGTGTCTCAGTATCAAGAGTATTTAGCCGGTAGAGGGCGACAAGAAACAGTTGTTCGGGTGAGTCTGTTTTGTTTTTTGAATTAAGCACAAAGCTACACAATGGGCTATCTGTGCTCTGCCCACCACGGGTATCGAAACCCGGATTTTAGCGTGTAAGTCCGCAGACATACCGCTGAGCCACTGGGGGGCTCGGGTGAGTCATTGTTTGTGGATTTTTTAAAACTACTTTTTAATGTGCGCGTGCTGTTTATTATGATCATTTCGGTATTTCAACGTGAAATAAAACATTTTTATGTCCTGTGTCATGTGAAAAGTTTTGGCAAACCTTTTTTTATCCTGTCGAACTTTTGCTACAAGTTTTGAATCAGAAAACAATTAAAACGGTGAAATAAATAAAATAAAAGTTATTGTAACATTTTAATGTAAGATTTTCAAAATGCATACAGTGTTTTTTTTTTATTTCTGGCTCACAGAGAAGCATTTTTATTCCAAGCTAACAGAGAAGCATTTTTATAATTTTAACTAACAAGGAATCTGTCTTATAATGCTAAATAACAGAGAACCTGTCTTATAATTTTAACTAAGAGAGAAGATATCTCGTAATCCTAACTAACGAAACACCTGTCTTATAATCCTAATTAACAAAGAACCTGTCTTATAATACGAACAAAAAAGAACCTATTTTATAATTCTAACTAACAGAAAACCTGTCTTATAGTCCTAACTAACATAGAACCTGTCTTATAGTCCTAACTAACATAGAACCTCTCTTATAGTTCTAACTAACATAGAACCTCTCTTATAATCCTAATTAACAGAGAATCTGTCTTATAATCTTAACTAACAGAGAACCTGTTTTATAATCCTAACTAAGAGAGAATCTCTCTTACAATCCTAATTAACAGATAATCTGTCTTATAATACGAACAAAAAAGAACCTGTCTTATAGTCCTAACTAACAGAGAACCTATCTTATAGTCCTAACTAACATAGAACCTGTTTTATAATCCTAACTAAGTGATAACCTGTTTTATAATCCTAACTAAGAGAGAATCTCTCTCTTATAATCCTAACAGAGAGCCTGTCTTGTAATCCTAGCTACCAGAGTCAGTTAGTGCAGAGATACAAAACATCACATGGTCTATAAATTGAACAAGAAATTACAATAAAGTAAATTAAAACCTTTAATCAACACGTTATACAAACAAAATACATTAGGTTACAGTAAAAACGACAGTCGGTGTGTATGTTTATTTTATAAAAACATGTAAGAATGTATGAGGGTATCCGTGAGCTGTCAAAATTATTTTAATGTCTTACGTTGACCCTCTGGTTAATATTTTCCGGTTTTTCTTTAAAATTTTCCAAAAAGCTACTCGAAGACTATTTACACCACCAGTTCCTAATTTAGGAGTTATAGGATAAAGAGCAGGTAACTAGTCAACACCACTCACATCTAACTCTTAAAATACTCCTTTACTAACAAAAGAGTGGGATTGACCATTACATTATAACGTCCTCAAAACTGAAAGGGAAAGCATTTTTAATGAAGGGATTAAAACCTGAGACCTGAAGATTGGGAATCGAGCATTTTAATTAACAAGCCATGCCAGGCAAGCATTCTCGGACTATGGACCTTTGTTCGCGTATTGTTTGCTCAAAAGAAAACTCCGTATTTTGAAATCGTGTTTCTCACATAAAAATGGCGGTCAAATCGTACTTTTCAGTTAAACAAAAGTAGTCCAACATTTTGCTGTACGTATGACTAACTAGCTGCTTTTCTTCTAGTTTAGCCCTCCGCTAGTACAGCGGTACGTCTCCGAATTTACAACGCTAAAATCAGGGGTTCGATTCCCCTCGGTGGGCTAAGACTTGATGTGGCTTTGCTACAAGAAAAACACACTCTTCTAGTTTATAAGTTAAAAATAAAAAACGTACATTGGAACATAGCTGTTATATAGCTTTGCGACGAAGTTCTCAAATCAAAAGACAGTCAATAAATATTTTATTTTCGTGGTAGCGAAAGTCATATTATGCTGTCGCATGGAACTCGAAACTTCAAAATTTCACCTGTTACAGATTTTTTTAAAAACCGACAATTAAGAGGGATTTTAGTAAATTGCTGTAAAATAATTTATTCTTTGACTCACGGCTTTGCAGGCAGCTAATTAACGTAAGTTATTGGGCCTATTAGTCGAGCTTTTGAGAGTCTAAACTGTTATGTTTCTATTGAAGGACATCGTAGATAAATGTCAGTTTCAGCGCGTGTAATCTGATTTTTTTTTTTCATTTTGATTTACTTTTTTGTTTTTCAATTTCAATTTTTGAATTTTAAGGCTTAACGTCAGCTTTTTTTACGCCAATCCAAAATTCAGATCCATTCATTTTACTTCAAGTAAAACATCTTACGAAAAATTATGTCAAAATAGCATTAAAAAAAACTCCTTCACATTCCACGTGCTTCCAACATCCAAGCAACCTTTTAAGCCTTTCCACCGTCTGTATTAACGCATCGGTAGATAAGTTGAAATGAAGTTAACACTAATTTATCTGTTCGGTTGCTGCTAATAAAGACACGAAGTTCTACTGTTTTCTTGTGAGATACAATCTTGGCTAATAATGGCCGCTTACTGTTCTGTATTGATTTTATTGTATACATACATGGAGTAGTTATTGAGTAATAATGGAGAAGGCTTCGTTTGTTTGTTTTTGGAATTTCGCACGTAGCTACTCGAGAGCTATCTGTGCTAGCCGTACCTAATTTAGTAGTGTGAGACTAGAGGTAAGGCAGCTAGTCATCACCGCCCACCGCCAACTCCTGGGTTACTCTTTCACCAACGAAAAGTGGGATTGACCGTCAAATTATAACGCTCCCACTGCTGGGAGGGCGAGCATGTTTAGCGCGATTCGGGTGCGAAACCGCGACCCTCAGATTACAAAGCGCACGCCTTAACGCGCTAGGCCATGCCAGGCCCACAGAGAAGGCAGCGTACGATTGGACAAATATGTGAGGGTTGTTATTCTGGTCTGTATAAGTTTATTGAATATTTGTTCACCAAAGCCCAAACACCTCTTTTGTATAAAAGAGTGTGAATTTAGTACAACCATTTTGGAAACATAACATCGCCTCGTTTAGATAATGTCTCTTTACTTGGTATAGAATCGTGCCTTGTTATGTGCCACCAGTAAAAGAGCATCAACTTGTTCGACTGTCCAGAAATTGTATGAAGCAAATACAAATTGCCATAACGGTAGACACCCATAGAGTACAGTATTCAAAACTCTAAGTCATCAATGGGTTATTTCCAGGAATGTCTACTGACAGATGCCTAGAAACTAACACCAGGATGTCCGTGTTTTGATTAGTTTAACAGGTCAACGTCGAAAGAAGTCTTATAACACCTTAAGACAAGATTGGTATAAAAACATTCATTCCAGGTTACCCAGAAGAACATTGACAAGAAGACTGACCAGACAAGGTTATTTTCTAAGAAGAGCTATCTGCAAACCGATATTAACCAGAATTCATCGCTGTTATTGTGTTAGCTGGTCAAGAAAGTATGTCAGCTCACAATTAGGACATTAGCAACATGCCATATTTTCAAATGAGTCCTATTTACGGTTATTAAAACTCATGGTAGGACTCATGTTCATCATTTGCCTGTAAGACACATAACGAAAGACTTCCTTTCCCACAGGAGATGACGCAGTACATGCTTGGGCAGCCATTCATCATAATGGAAAAATTACTCTTCATATCCTCCTGGAAAATGTCAGTGGCATCTCTCACTTGGAGAGATATTTCTGTCATATGCTACGGCAAGATTTGACAATAAAGTTTTATTTAGGATGGAAACTGGTGAATAGAATTGAGCCATAATGTTGCTAACCGTGACACTAAACCAGCTACTGTAGCTGAATTGCAGCGCCTTCTAGTGAACAAGTTTGGGTGAAATCATGGTAGATTACATCAATAACCTCATCCACAGCATACCACGTCGCCTTGCGGCTATTATTAATAAACGTTCATAAAACTGCAGATGCTAATTATAATAATTTAATATCATATTTTGATAAGGTTTTGTTTGCGAAATGTGAAATACTGAATTGCTCGTCTTTTTATGTATAATCCCAATATCTGGCTGTGGGATCTGTTGGATCGCCAACTTTTCTTGTAAAGCTAAACCAAACCTTGTGAATTAAAGTGGCTTTTTAAATATGGCATTCCACACAGACGTTCGTTAATTTATTGTTTTCTTTTCCAGCAGATAAATTTCGGTTTCTCTATGTAGTAGAATTAATATCACACTTGAAATAATAGAGTCATCAATGGAATAAATGCTTCGATAAGAACGTTTCGTTTGATCAAATAATTATTTTATTATCTTCGCTCTCTGTCTTATTCATTATTTCCTCTTTTTTTACACAAAACTTTTGACTGTAATTACATATCAAACACACATGTGTACAAATTATTTTTGTTTACGCAGACGACCTCGAGTGTACGACCCCAAAACCTCTTTCAACAAGAAGACCCTTCAAAAGTGCTCGTGACCACAGTGAAAGACCACCAGGTGGCGACATATTCCAGCAATCTTCGTCCAGAGGATTCGTGTGAAGAAGACTCAACCTCCAAGGTTAATCTCTGCAGTAAAACCAGTTATGTCTTAGAAGAGAACCAACCGGTGAAGCCTCTTCACCCGTGTTTACCAGTTGACGTTTCCAATTCACACCTCTTCCATCCCGATACAGCTCTATCAGTCAGTTACCCTTTGTAAAGTTTGTCTGATATATGCTTCATCAAAGTCATGTCGGATTTATTTAGAAGAACCCGAAAGTCCGTCCACTTTGTAGTACTAACCACATGTAGGTGAACAAATCCTGCTAGCCCCCTGAAAATGCATAAGAAAGAAAAACGATTTATAACACTTATACAGCAATATATATATATATCTATTTTATATAAGGCACTGTCAAAAATATCTTTAAATGTTATCTAACCTTAACTTTTATCGTGAATAACCATTAAAAGTAGTTTTAAAAAATGAAGTTTAGAGATAAAGTAAGAGCTCGAGAATGATGAAGCAAACATTTTTAGAAAACTAGAAACCCGATAGTCCCAGTGTTGTCAGAGTGTAAACTCTCTTATAGCGACGCGCAAGATGTCCAGTTTCCTGTTTTGTGATATTGGCTACCTTTAGAGTGAGTAAAATATCTTAGAATTAAAAGTATTTTGAAATATATATATATAGTGAAATACATACAATTAAAAAAGCTGTTTGCGTGTATACATATAGTTATTGTTTAAGTTGTTGTTGTTGTTATGAATTAAGCACGAAGCTACATAATGGGCTATCTGTGCTCTGCCCACCATGGGTATCGAAACCCGGATTTTAGCGTGTAAGTCCGCAGACATACCGCTGAGCCACTGGGGGGGGGCAAAAATGTCTAAATGTTGATGTTGTTTTTGAATTAAGCACAAAGTTACACAATGGGCTATCTGTGCTCTGCCCACCACGGGTATCGAAACCCGGATTTTAGCGTGTAAGTCCGCAGGCATACCGCTGAGCCATTGGGGGGGGGGCAAAAATGTCTAAATAGGCAAATCTAATTATTTCCCAACAATAAATTTTAGAAATGGTTTTAATTGTAATTAAATTCATAATTGTATATATTTCGTTGAGTTTTTGTAGGCATTTTTACAGTTATTGTTGAATGATTAAATTCGTCGCATTGGATAATGAATAACGTATATCACAACAAATGTTACAATATATAAGAAACTGAGAGTGTATAATATTCTGTGCATCATATGTTGCAACATTACTATATATTGAGAGAAGTCCATCTATTTGTTTCTGAATTTCACGTAAAGCTCCACCACGGCTATTTACGTGTGTGTTTTTCTTATAGCAAAACCATATCGGACTATCTGCCGAGCCCACCGAGGGAGACTCGAACCCCTGATTTTAGCTTGTAAATTCGTAGACTTAGCGCTGAACTAACGGGGGGTGCCTATTTACGCTAGCGGTGCCTAATGTAGCAGTGTAAGACAAGAGGGAAGGCAGCTGGTCACCACCATCCATCGCCAACTCTTGGTATACTCTTTTACCAACAGATAGCAGGTTTGGCCGTAACATTATAACATCCCTACGGCTGAAAGAACGAGCGTGTTTGATGTGAGGGTGATTTGAAGCCACGACTCTCAGATTTTGAGGCGACTACCTTGACGTGCCGGGCCAATATGAAACGTGAAATAAGTGATTGTATCACAAATACTTCTAGAATTATTCATTACTTTGATATCATAATCTAAATAATGTTTTTCAGGATTTCATACGGACATTTCTCGATTCGCATGACCGCAGGATAAATGTTTGGTGGAAACATTTAGTGACGATAACAAGTTGTCAGTTAACAGCACTTTTAATAAGATTTCTCTCGGAGTTCAAATTTAGGTTCGATTACTGTTAGTTAAGCTGCGTTACTGTTTACCTGCGTTACGGACCTGTTACAATCAACTGTGAAGGAAACTTGTTGATGTTGATGAAATATTGTTTTATTTTGTCAAACATGTCGTTCATTTTATCTGGTGAGCATAGCAGAAACCGTAGAAAACATTATACACACACCTAGACAGAAAGCAAAATCAACCAACAAAAGTAAATATATCTGACGAATCAAAAAATAACGAAACCATATACTGCTGTATACCTTATATTCCTGACATCAGCAGAAAAACAACCAACATTTGGAAAAAACTAGTAACAAATTATAATATCCCAGTTAATACCAAATTTATTCAAAAACCAGACACAAAACTGAGGTCTATACTATGTAAACATTACACTGACAAACA
This sequence comes from Carcinoscorpius rotundicauda, assembly GCA_011833715.1. Classification (NCBI taxonomy): domain Eukaryota; kingdom Metazoa; phylum Arthropoda; class Merostomata; order Xiphosura; family Limulidae; genus Carcinoscorpius; species Carcinoscorpius rotundicauda. The sequence continues at coordinate 5,749,070 of CM022402.1, forward strand.
CCACACCAACATTATTTATAAAATACAATGTGATAACTGCCACGACTTCAATATTGGAGAAACAAGTAGAAAAATGGAAACCAGATTCAAAGAACATAAAAAGTCACCTTCACACGTTTTCGAACACTGCAAGTCAAATGGACACAACATAACCATAGAAAACACTAAAATACTAAATAAAGAAACAAACATAAACAAAAGCAAAATTAAAGAAACCTTACTTATACAACAACTCAAGTCCAAAATAAACCAATAGAAAGGAACACCTTTATACCTATATTAAACATAATATAATAAATAATATAAAATTATATATTCAAACATCTAAGCACGCCCTCTACATTCCGACACTCAGTTACACAACCTCTTTCAAACATCTGGTCAGCTACCGGTCAGTTACCTCTTTCTTTGTTTGTACAATGCTAAAATCAGGGGTTCGATTCCCCTCGGTGGGCTCAACAGATAGCCCAATGTGGCTTTGCTATAAGAAAACACAAACACAGTTCTTTGTTTGTGAACCTGACGATGACCGAAGAAAATCGAAACGTTGTTCGCTCCTCTATTAGTGCCTTCTCTACCCATATCAGCTGTTTTTACATATATAAACATTACCAGTGTAGTGACTGCATTTTTAATAATAATGAAATCAACAACATATCTATATATCAAGAAGGGGCTGGCATGGCCTAGCGCGTTAAGGCGTGCGCTTCGTAATCTGAGGGTCGCGGGTTCGCACCCGAGTCGCGCCAAACATTCTCGCCCTCCCAGCCGTACGGGTGTTATAATTTGACGGGCAATCCCAATTTTCGTTGGTAAAAGAGGAGCCCAAGAGTTAGGTGGTGATAACTAGCTACTCGAGCCCTCGAGTAGCTTTGTGCGAAATTCCAAAACAAACAAACAAAATATATGTCAAGAAAAATCATTTTGGGCTTGTGAAATTATTTACAATTTTGTTTTCTTAATAATAAAGATATAAATTAGCAACAGTTTGTTGTTTTGGCTATCTGTGCTAGCCGTCCGTAATTTAGCAGTGTAAGACTAGAGGGAAGGCAGCTAGTCATCACCACCCACCGCCAACTCTTGGGCTACTCTTTTACCAACGAATAGTGGGATTGACCGTCACATTATACACCCCCACGGCTGGGAGGGCCAGCATGTTTAGCGCGACGCGGGCGGGAAGCCGCGACCCTCGGATTACGAGCGCACGCATTAACGCGCTCGGCCATGCCAAGCCTTAATTAGCAACAAAACTTGAATAATTAACTCTTATTTGTACACCTGTTATTTGTTTGAAAATATATTTATCAAAATAAATATAATTTTTAAACAGGCAGATATTAATAGAGATGAAGTTTCGATGCTATACTTTTATAAGCAGACCAGTAAATGTATCTATTAATGAATCGATCACCAGTACCAAACCAGTAAGTGGTACAATTGTAACTAATGTAGTGAAATCGCATGTTTGGATCGTATCTGCTAATTGTGTTTTATTCAGATTTTTCTAGGGTCTTTAAGATAACTTAATTAATTTTAATTATCTAAGAATTATGTTTATTATTTACTATCGTTACTGTCGGTTAGCACAATATTATATTTTTCCCCGCATTTTACGGATTTTGGTGTTAGGTTTGGATCAATTGCATAAATCTTACGTTGTCCATCTTTTCGATTTAACTTGTGAATAATTTACAGCTTATTTAAATAAATATATTATATCAATGATGTTAAGTGGAATATTGGGAAAGATTTGAATATCTGCTTTTAAAAGAGGTCAGAGGTAAAGGTCATCGATGAAAGCTTTGAGTATTTGCTTCTTAAGGAGGTCAGAAGTAATGGTCGTCACTGATTCCAAAGGGTAATCTTTAAAGGAGTAAAGGGGTGAAATAGGAGGTGAGACGCTGATGAAGATGTTAAACATTCTTATTTTAATTTTTTATTTTAAGTCTATTACCCTACCGGTTAATTCATAGTTTTGAGAAATCATACTTACGTATATTTGAAAAATCGACACCAATTTTAGTGTGATAAACAAAGCGTTGTGGATGAAATACGAAATGCAACGCCAATATAATAAAGCACATATAAACGTGTTAATTTATGAAGTTTTAAGTTAACGATACAGGATGTCAGTAGTATGTGAGACCATTGTTACATCAGTAAGACCGTATACATGCCACTGGAGGACACCACAAAGATACTCAATGGGTTATCTGTACATGCTCTACCTACCGTGGGTTCGAAACCTAGTTTTTATCGTTGTAAGCCATTACACTTACCTTTGATTTTGGCCTGGCATGGCCGAGCGCGTTAAGGCGTGCACTCGTAATCCGAGGGTCGCGGGTTCGCGCCCGCGTCGCGCTAAACATACTCACCCTCCCAGCCGTGGGGGTGTATAATGTGACAGTCAATCCCACTATTCGTTGGTAAAAGAGTAGCCCAAGAGTTGGCGGTGGGTGGTGATGACTAGCTGCCTTCCCTCTAGTCTTACACTCCAAAATTAGGGACGGCTAGCACAGATAGCCCTCGAGTAGCTTTGTGCGAAATTACAAAACAAACCTTTGATTTTTGATATCAAAACATTTGACAAAATAAGTCTCATCTTTGTAAGGTTAATCGTACGTTATATATTTAAAATTTCATCAATTTGTTTTTCAAAACAGGTTAAGTGTAAGATAATTACTCACTTAGCAGCTAATCAAGAGCCATTCTGGGTTATAAATACCGATTTAAACGTTCCAACAGCCTCTGAAGACAAGACAGCGAAGAGGTTCATCTAGGTTTAACCAGAGGGCGCAGAATATTTACATCGAAAAACATCGACAAAAATCAGGAATTTAACAAATCAATAACGAGAAATTTCTCGATAAGTTTAAAGTTGTTATATTATCGATCTTAGAATTCAATGAGTTCTGGTGAAAGATAAACTGTGCGTTGTTCTTACGAAAAGTTTGGGATACTTGTGAAATTAGAAAGAGATTCTGATAACATTTTGTAAAATTTATTTCAACCGTTAATGAATCAGAGAGTTTGAAGGGCTAATGATGTCCTGGAAGGATTGTTATGTGTTCAGTTATCATGTTATTATTATGTGTAAACATGCGTTTACTTACCATGTTATTAGTGTAAGTAAACGTGTTTATTGTCACTGTATGGTAACTGCGTCTTGTAACTGTAACATGAAATAGATAAGTTATAAAGAACTAGCTGAGGTACCCCCACCCTGAACGGAAGTTTCGTAAATTCATGTTCAATCAAAAGGTATCTTTGGACATGAAAACGTGTTTCCTTTAAATATAATTAAAACCACACAAATAGCAAAACACAAAATGTGTGACACTGTAAAGTTGCTTGTATCTCCTCAACAAACCTTTATGTTCAATTTAGTAAAGATCCAGGAATAGGGGCGAAGTAATGATAAAAACATCCCACAAAATTTGTGTGTGATTCTCCATAAACCTCCATACCAACTCTGGTGCAGATCCATCCACACCTTGCGAAGCATTTACATAGATATTTAACAGACAGTGCTACTATATTTATATAGATGGCGCCAGTGCATTAGATCTGCGTGTGGTATGTGTTCATGATGTCATATCTACACTCTAAGAATAGAGAAAAATAGTTATCCGTGACAGGAAACGGAGAAGAAACAGGAAAATCGTGACCCCTATTTCAAATATACACGCACACAGGATAAAATTTCGTGAAATTGAGGGGTTGTACATAGTGTAATAAAAACGTTTTTCCAGTATCATTCAAGCAAGATTTCCATTATAGTATGATTATTTTTATAATTTAGAATGATCAACTGTGGACTTCCCTAATTGTTTATGGACTTCTCTTGTAGATCACCTGTTGTAGTGTAAGTATTACCATCTATTTTTAAAAGAACCCGAAATGTGAAAAGAAACGTTCACCAGCTTGCATTAAAAATACTGAAATATAATCTGAAATATGCAACAGAAACAAATAAATAGGTAACAAATTTTCAAGTGTGTTTTGTGCTTTTTGAAAATAGCGTTTCAAGCAAACTTTTTCCGTCAGATCGTAATGTTCGCAGCATGTGGATAACTTAAAAAATAGTTCGTAGAACGTTTTGAACGTTGAATTACGAAACTCTGTGAGACTTAGTACTTCAGATAAATGAAAGGAAAGAAATATGAAATGTTGAAATACTTTTTAACAATACAAAAGCATTCTATAAGAAAGGGCAGAAAACGTTAATTTTAACCAGGTGGTTATAATATTCTAGAATAATTTCATTTCTAGTTATTCACTTTTATGAATGTACACTGGAACACGTAAGGGACTCTAAAACGAAAATATTGCAAATGTCCATTTGTTGTTATTAATTATTTTTACCTAATTAAATCTTCATTATGTGTGGTAAATTTTATATTCGTAGTGAACTTGTGGTATTCATTTACATTTAAGTGTATGTTTTAACCCCAGTAACACCATTACTGTTATACATAAATTTGTGACAAAGGCTGGTAAAACGTTGTCAAGGTAACAGGATGTTTGTTTCATTGAACAACTGCATCAGGATAAAATACGTTGGCTCAGATGTTCGTTCCACTTCTGTGGTTTTTTGAGGAAAATAGGAAATCTATGCTAACATTTAATGAGATTTTTAGTTGTAGTGTGTAATTAATTAGCACCGACCACATCTTGTAAAATTTCTTCTTTATTTTTTTAGGTTGTATTTTGTTATTCCTTTCCTTTTATTTATGACTTGTAATAATATTTAATTTTCAGAGAATTTTGTAATTCAACACAGGGTATTTTGAGATTCTGAATAAGAGAAGATCCAAGCCTAATACATCATCTGACAAACAGCGCCATCTCGAAACTTGATATTTGAGAAATAAATATAGATAAAATACTTTGTCTATTTTTTGTCTATTCGTTTACTTTCTTTTGGCTCGGTTCTCCAAGCGATTAATCGTAAGTTATTCATTTAACGAAAATATTAACAACTTGTATAACAGTTCCAACATGTTGTAAGTAATTGTCATCCGATGCTGTTCAAAAATTGTCTGTTGTTGTTTTATAAATCATTCATCAAGTTACACAAAGGTTTACCTTAAAATAGCTTCCGTAACTTTGAAATGATTGGCTAGAAGAAAACTCTGTAGCCACTCTTGTGTGACTGAATAATGCTATTTGAATGTCACTCTTATGTCACGTCTTCGACCACGTAATGCTGAGCGTGTGTTTACAACAATGTGATGGGAACCATACACCTCTGGATTTACCAGATTCACAATCTTGACACAATAACCGCTAGGTCATACCTGACCCTTGTGTTAAAAGAAGTTTGTTTGTTTTCAAATTTCGCATAAAGCTACTCGAGGGCAATCTGTGCTAGCCGTCCCTAATTTCGCAGTATAAGACTAGATGGAAGGAAGCTAGTCATCACCACCCACCGCCAGCTCTTGGGCTACTTTTTTACCAACTAATAGTGGGATTGACCGTCACATTATAACGCCCTCACGACTGAAAGGGCATGTTTGATTACGAGTCGAACGCATATGTAATATATATGTCATTACAACAGCTACAAGTCATGATTATGTTTGAAAAGTCTCGTTAATCCTCACAGGCTGTATTTAGGACTGAAATCATGGTGTTACCAACAATCAACATGCATTTCAGTTTTACTGATAAATTGCTTCCTTTAAGGCTTTCCTTCACCTTTATACAGGTATTTAAAGAATTCTCCGCGTGTGTTTTTCTTGTAAGGTTCTTACAGATTTGTCCAGAGATAATTATATACGTTCAATGAATTTTTTTTTCTCAGTTGTAAGTTGTAAGCAATCACAAGTGACTTCAGACAGTTGAAGTTTATAACGTCATAAATTTATATAATCTCTTACATTTTATTTTCAGTTAAGAAACTTAATATAAGTTAACTGGGTTGAATTTCGTGTTAACTGCCCCTAGTTTATCGATGAAATATTACAGGTAAGGCACCCACCGCCAACTCTTAGAAAATACCTTTAACTAACGAATAGTAGGATTGATAGTCACGCTCCGTCGGCCAAAGGAGCGAGGATGTTTGGAAGTATGGGGATTCGAAATCGTGACCCTCAGAACGCATGTCGAGGGCCCAAATCTCCTGGCCAATGTAATTAACCCTGACAGAGCGCTTCCTTTAATCATTAGTAAACTGTATATAAATAACGTAACACGATGATTTATGGTATTTCCACGTACGATCCACACTATAGGTCCCCCTTTGTTTTCACCAAGCCTTACGTAATTTTTCACTTAATTAGCCATCCACAAAACTCTATTCTAACCCACTCCGCTTTGTACAACTCGTAAGGCTATACTCGTTTCGTTCTAAATATTTCCTGGATAAATGCTTGACATTATTTGTATGGATGCTTCGGTGTTGTAAGCTATATTTTCAATGTTTTAACTTAGACGTTGGTTAGAGAGCTCACATTCATGGAAGTAAGCCTAGAATACCTAGACATTCCTAAATTTGACATCATAGTAATGTGGTAACTTATATGAATATCCAGAGGCAATGCATCAGGTACAAATACGAGTTAATCAGCCAGTTAAGTAGTTAAGCTGTTGGTGAATCAATGAAATACTGAATGATTGATTTCAGTCGGTGGAATGCAGGCAGGTCATTCAATTTAGTTCTAGTAAAGTATTTCAACTACTGTTAGGCGATATTAGTTATGTTCAGTTACACGATCAATTTGCCATGAAATTGTACGAGTAAGTTTATTTTTATATTGTTCAAAGTATCACTAGCAAGGTATTTGAGTTGTAAATTTAGGCCTAGAAGCTACAACAAGGCACAAGCTTGTATAAACGTTAATAAAACGAACTAATTTGTTTTTTATTAGCAAAGCCACATCGGGCTATCTGCTGAGCCTACCGAGGGAAATCGAATCCCTGATTTTAGCGTTGCAATAGCGGGGGCCCAACTAATTTGTTATTGTTAAAACGACCAGACTTAAAAATTATTTCCATAAAATAATATACGAAAACATGCCAAATGATAGAATACCGCCGACGAGGTCTTTCGCGTGATAAAAGGTTGAGTCTGTCACATTGGTTCGGAATGCAACATGAAAAACATCGCTGGATTTTTGTAGCTTTGAATTTCGCACAAATCTGCACGAGGGCTACCTGCGCTAGCCGTCCCTAATTTCGCAGTTAAAGATAAGGGGAAGGCATCTAGTTATCACCACCCACCGCCAACTCTTACCAACGAATAGGTTGTCCTTCACATTTGTAACACCACCACGGTTGAAAGGGTGAGCATGTTTGATGTAACGGGGAATCAAACCCGTGACCCTCAGTTTACGAATAGAGCTCCTTGACCACCCGGCCATAGCAGGCCCCACATCACTCGAAGCGAGACAATATAGGCCTTAATAACGGACTTAAAAATAAGACGATCCAAGTTAACCCTAATATTTTCTTCCGTTATTGATTACTGGTTTGTCACAATGTAAAAATAAGTTTCGATTAAACTATTTCTTCGTAAAGTTCTTTATTAACGAAACATCTTCGAAAGTGCTAACTCAAGGGAGCATCCGAATTACTGAAATAATAGAGTTCTAGAAAAAAACCCACAAAAGCTAAACCTTTTCAAACTTTCAAATTTTATTTAAAATGGGACATACACCTACAAAGAGAAAATGTTTACATTCCAAGTGATCAAATGTTGTGATGGTTCTTAATATGAGGTCGTGCAATTGTCCATGTGAGAATGAAACTCGAGACGACGTGCACGGGAAAGTTGTTTCTGCAATTGATTTTATTTTATCAAATCATTCAATAAAACAAACAAGAACTTAAATAAAAAACTTAACAATTTATATGAAAAAAATGTTTCCACACACGAACGTAAACCTTAAAGTGGACAAACGAGGAATAGCTTCATGTAGTTTAAACGACAGTAAAGAAACGTTTAAATAAGTCGGTGAAATATAAACAAATGTACAGAGTAATGTCATATTTGACCAATTTATTGTGTACTTTCGATGAAACAGTAATTACTGATTGACATCTAACAACGTGGTCAAGTTTTCAGTGTATAAGATGAGTACACACACAAGTATAAAACACGTTTGTAAATTTAAATTCACACGTCAAATTGCACTTGTTTTCACATGTCGTGGAATAAAATAGTAAAATTATACATACATGTAAAACAAACAATCGTGTTGATACCTTTTCCCACACATTGTAACACTAATGTGGTTAAAATAGTTTTTCTTGCTTGGTTTCCCTTAGGAACTAACGAAATTACAGTTCGATGTTCTGTGGACACAAACACACAGAGCTAACGCTTGTAGCAACCCGAGTTCCACTACAAGGACACATTGTCCTCTCTCCTCCCCTCAAGTTGGACACCAATTCCACTTCAGCTGTCTTGGTGTAATGTGACTTATATACACAGCCGCTTGTCGTATTAAAATGCGTGGCGACTATCACTTGAAGCAAAAGTCGCAGACTAGAGAGAAGTGGTCGGAAGGATACCGAAATGAAGGTACACGGTCTTCGCCGATGTCTTCTTCTCGAGGGAGATCCAATAAAGACTCCAGTTCCAGAGAGTCCTTATCAAAGAAGATGTAATCTAAGGTGTGGCAGAACTCCCCTTCTTCCCGAATCTTCCAGGTGGTGTAAGGAGGTTCTTCATAGCGATTGCTGTAGTGCGCATACGCACTATCCAGTCTTGGCTTAAGGCACGTGGTCATGGTTCTCCATACCGGTTCTGTGGGTTCAGCATTAAAATCACCAGTGATTATTACTGGTCTACGGTCATAGTGTCCCTTTACTAATTCCAAAAGATCTTTCCCCTGCTCGTTTCTCAAAGTCGCAAGTAGCGCCCCCTGGCGGGCCTTCAGATGCGTAGTCGCTACGCAAAACTCGCGACCATCCATCTTCCGACGAAAGGTGCAGAAGATGACCACCTGATTGGACTGACAAGTGCAAACCTCCAACACCCGGGTCTCAGTTCTGAGTAAATCAAACTTATTGGTGTTATAAAAAATGGCGCAGCCGTCAGGGCCATTGTTTCCTTTAATATAGTAACAAGGGGAATCTGGTTTGGGAAAAAATGTTCCGGTAAAACCCAAAGCTCCAAGTGTCTTTTTAAGAAAATTAAAATGATCCACCTCCTGGAAGCACAAGATGTCCGCTTTATAAAGGAGGATCTCTTCCAACATCCTCCAGCGTCGTGTTCTCCAATTCAAGGCTTCCTCTGGACAAGCCACAAAATTGTCGTGTTTCTGTCCGAGGGCTAAACAAAAGGAACAACGAAAGTTATGGTCAAAGATTTGTGTTAATTAAATGGTAAGGGGTTTTATGCATTCATTGATCAGTCTAAATATAATCAAAATTTGAAACCTAATTTTTAGCGAAAAGAAGTCGCTCATTTCTATTAGCATTTTATCTTGTTAGAATTCCTTAAAATATTAATAAAAAAATATATATTGTTTGAAAACATTAATATTTGAGTCTTTATAGTGCTGCCCTCTGTGTTCGATCATTGTCATCATACTATTAAAGTAACCGGGATCGAATTTAAAGTTGCTAGAACGGATAAAATCAAAATCAAAACTACAAAAAGAGTTTCCACGAAAGGGATTCCAAGTATAACATCACTCAAAAAAAAAATTCAAAGTCAGAACTTTAAAAACTCGTCGGTTCTCACCGGACAAACCTAGTAAACCCGTTTCCCACAGGTACCCCCTTCTCCCCCGATCGGGTTCATGATGAACGACAATGGAAAGTTGAGTTCCTTCACCTTGAGTGATCCATATTCCCCATTTCACTTGCGGAGTCCTTGGACTAAAAGCAACGCAATAATGTAACAGTCACAAGTGATAGCATCACATTTTAGTTGAGGTTCGTTTGAATCGTAAAACCGATAACCAAATGTCACGTAACAAACTTGCATAATAATTAACTTCTAGGTAAACAAGACTATTTCTCACAAACTTTATATTGTATTGAAATCTCGAGTGAGTACACGGATTAGAAGACCTTATACAGAATGTATACACTCCAGTTTATTGTTATTATTGGGAGAAATTTCGATTGTTTCTTTACGTGCTCCAGTGATCGATATTTTTTTCCGGTTTCTGACTTTAATTACGAATTTCTGAATAAGAACAAACACTTCAGAGTTGTGCTTTACTTTTCTTATAGCAAAGCCAAATGGGGCTATCTGCTGAGCCCATCGAGTGGAATCGAACCCCTGATTTTAGGGTTGTAAATCGGTAGACGTTGTACTAGCGGGGGGCATTTCACAACTTCGATTTATTTCTCAGAGGGAGGACCAAGGTAGTTTGTTTTTTGGATTTCGCGCAAAGCTACACTAGGGCTATCTGAGCTGGCCGTCCCTCATTTAGTAGTGTAAGACTAGAGGGAAGGCAGCTAGTCATCACTACCTACCCCCAACTCTTAGGCTACTCTTTTATAATGCATAATGGGATTGACCATAAATTATGGACGGCTAGCGCAGATAGCCCGAGAGTAGCTTCGTGCAAAATTCAAAAACAAGCAAACACATAAACAAACTTTCATCTTACAGCTCCGTTATCACTTGAGATCTAATTGCAGTTTTGGACTCAGGAGGTCAAACCCTTTTGATCGTTATATTTGACCAAGGTTTAAAAAATTAATTTATTCTAGTATTGCTTAAAAGAATCAAATTCTGCAACTTTTGAGGATGCCCTCTCGTTTAAACCCGATTTATTTTGGAGACTTAGAACCTATCAATACATGATCAAGCTTTACAGACATGGCGTCACTATTTAGATTTCAAGTCTCCCAGCCTTAGGCGAGTTAGTCCTCTGTAGTCCTCGGGTAGATCTAGCCATACCTTTTAAGATGTTAAATAAGCAAGAAAAAATGCATTCGTACTAATAATAGTCTTAAAGAAGATAGCTTACATTGAGAGAGTATGTTCCATTGCATGACGCGAATGGCTTCTGGTTCACAAGATGGGATATCTTCTGTCTCCACCTCCTGAGAGTATTGGGAGGATCCTGGAAGACTGTGTGAGGCCCGAAATGAACGTTTAATTAACGGAGGGAGGTGGGCCAGCTCCTCATTGCACCTGTTTAAAAGGTGTTCCCGACTTGAATGTTCTGGAACATCCAAATCATTGTCTTCTGTATCTTCATTCAGGAACTTTTGCCCAGAAGTAAAACTGCCCATCCTGCAAGTGTATACATCACCATTAGCAACAACACACGTGCATAAATAAATCTGTAATTCTAAGGTCAATAAATACATTAACTGTAAATAGGTGGCGCTCTTAAACAGCACTACAAAACAATAAAGGTGAAATTAATATAAACCAAAAACATTACGAAGAGATTCAAAATTAACTTTTCCAGTCAGCGGTTCTCGTTACCACAATTAAAACTCGTAATGTATAATATCTGTGGTCATTAAAGAATTATTATTGTTCAAATATTCACAAAAGGATTGGAAAATAGTGGTTATAAGGGACTAACATATATTATTTTTAGAAGTACATTCTCGATTACGGAAACCATAAAAACATAGAGGTCCTTCCTGGTTATTCTTGACCCAAGTCGCTAAGATAGCTATTTTGTTCAGTTTACAGAAACTGAAAGACCAACTTCAAGTCAGTGGGCTTGTTTCATCTGCCGCAAAAAAATTTCCAAGAGTAAGGGATGCGAATGGGCGGGGCTTGAAACTCTTAAGGTAAAGATATTACTTCTGTTTAATATCACTTTGCAATTGTTAAATAAAATGGCGGAGGTTGGTACTCTTGTAGGTGTAAGGTCATATATTTCTGCTGTGATAATTTTTTGCATTTTTTTTTATACATCTCGTAAAAGGATGAAAGTTGAGAGAGTTTTGTATTCTAGAAACTTAGGGTGATTTGTTTCTACCCTAAGGCTTTATCCAAATGTTAGTGGTGACTGCCTTCCCACAACTAGCGTCAGACTGCCAAAGGCAGTGGGTGTTCGAACGTTGTGGGTTAAAGCCTTCAACTTTTAAGGCTTAACTGATTCTTAACTGCAAGCTAATTTGACATCGGCGTCTGGGTCTTGTGTGAAAGATGGGGTATACCCCAAGCGTTTGGATGTTATGGCCACATAAATTATCTGTTCCAAGTTTTAATTACGACTACAGGGACTGGTAGTGATATTTGATTTTTATATTTCTTTCCCTCACGGTTTCCAAACGTTAATTACATTTTATTTTATAACGTTTAAACTTGAGATTTTAACTTTTGAATTATCATTCGGCTCTAAATGAGAGCAAAGAATGTTTCGACATAAATTGTTACTTATTAAACCAACCAATGAAAAGTGTTGTTCTTCAACATACGGTTTCCCTCATTGGAAACAAAATCGAATAGGTGGCTTATTTTCAAAGGAAAAGTTGTACAAGATCGGCGGCTATGACAACAACAAACAAATAAACTTCGCTTTATGCGTCACTGTTTTATTAGTTAAATACAATTGAAACTGAAGTACGAAAGTGGAGAATTACAACTCTAAATATTCAGATTAAATAATGCAGTCAGCATGTCCAATGGAGTTGTGCATGATACACTAAAGAAAATTGTGACACTACACGAAAATTATCTCTGCAGTACACAATGGTAACAATCGTAAAGATGACACGTCGAAAATGAAGTGTGCAGTCTTAAATTACAACAACCTAGTTAACGGAACAACAAAAATGGACACGAGGGTCGATAGCACATTGTGCACCGGAAACGGTTCGTGTTCATGAACAACAATTTCAGAACAGCAGTGAAACCAACTGCTTCCCCCCCTCCCCTGCTGGTAACGCTAAAAATCAGTTTCCAGTACCATCCCTGTGGTGGACACGTTGTGTGAGGTTACGGACCACCAAATATATCTTTTTTGTTTTTAATACATGTATATGAAAAGTTGTAGTCGAACTTTAAAAGACTTCTTTTTTTTTTTACAAAACATCTCATCTGGAACTTGTCTATCGTCAATTTGAGGAACTAATTCATCTAGTTTTAAGACTGACAAACTTTCACAGATGGACCCTCATCGTCACAAACTGTCATGTTTATCAGCCTCTTTATCACATTTCATTTCGTTTGTTAATTTTCGCAGATTTCAGAAATTCGCAACAGTACCAAAGTCTCAAACTCAAAAAGTACAAAATTCTTTCTCAGTTGGATCCCGATAAAGAAAGGCCCATCTTGCGGAAGCGCTCGGATTATAGGGTTTCGTATTTTTATCGTTAATTTTGACTTAAGCCTACAGAGTTTTCCTGGCACCGAGGTTACATTAAGTCAGGTATCTGTGCGGCTCGCGGATGGGTCTCGTGGTAAATTGGAAAATTAACAGCTTTAACTTTCTTTTAGCTTGACTAAGTAACCCAACCTCCATATTTGATTTGTCTGGCTACTTAAATTGGTGGTCAACGAGAAGAGTTCCGGTACCCCTTTCGGACACTCTCCCCACTGGAAGGTAAATATGACGGTGACGTATTACAATATTATTTGTACCCAGTTTTAAAGGAATTGTTTTTATTGCTACCCCAGCTCAGTTTCAACGAAGTTAAGGCTATCTGCGCTAGCCGTCCATAAAATTAGATGTGATAAGAGAATGGAAAATGACGGGTTATCTTTACTAACGAATCTAGTTGTGTGTCTATTACGACGCTTCCCCCCATGGTTGAAAAGACGAGCATGTTCGGAATGGGTTTCGATCCCTTCGTGACCCTAATAGTTTGTAGTGTAGCTGTTCTGACTTAATTAAAGGGTTTACACTATTTAATAATTAAGAGTAACAATTATATGATAAAATGTACAGGAGTTTTATGTAGATAACAGTAATATATGTGGAAAGCCCAGTTTAGGGCTTGTTTGCAAGAGCTCGAAATATCATGGCTGAAGCTTTAAGTAGTAAAAATAAGTCACAATACAAACACTTTCACAGTTGAAAGCTAATGACATGAAAGTGTGGTTAAAGTTAGAGATATTGTTCAGCTAACAATACAATCCTAATGCGTAACCCTAATTTCTGTGATAATGCGAAAAAGTTGTCTCCAACACACTAAAAATCCAAAACGCATCCCTTATCTCACGTCACAGTGACGTATTAAAGAAGTTGGCATAACGCCAAATTCTGATCACGCGAGATGTCAGTTCTTTCAAACGGGTGCTTTAAAAACTCTATTCATAATAACAAGCGACATAAATGCTGTTAATATAAGCATTCGTGTCAGTATAACATTGTTGGCACATAACCTCGCGATGCATTAACTAAATCGGTGACAGTTCTACGCAACAGATGTCAAACTATCTCTCATGTAGAGCCACACCTCATACCGGTGCCCCAGATCCATTTCACCTCATTATAAAATGATCTTATGAGCCCGTGAGTAACCTAACCCATTTGCAGATTACGTCACATCAATCGTTACGAGTACAAGGGGTAAAAAAAAACCAAAAAAACAACGGCTTACCTGACCAGGTACATCAAAAGAGACTTTGGAGGAGGCATCTTCACGTTGTTCTGAAGATCTTCCATGGTTTTACTGACAGCTTTCAAGATGTCTGGAGACGAAATGTTAATTCTCTTCCCACAGTAATTCGATCAAATCCCACGACTTCTAAGAAGAGAACCGGTCGTAAGAGGTGCACGGAAAGTCTGGGCAACGTTGTCTTGCAAGAAGAAACCGTATCTGCTGTCGTATGGTCTGGCTTTTCTTTCAAAACGTCGGGTGGAAAAAGTAAAGGTCAAAGCGAAAAAGAAAAAAAAAAAAAGAAAAAAACGTCGGACTGACCGCTCTCGAATAAGTAAATTTTAGCAATATCGATTCGAATGTTGGCCAGAAATGTAACCTTTCGCTGCAGTTAAATAGGGCGAATTTGAAAGTGGTGTTCACCAACTAAACGACACGCAATATCTAACGTTATTAAACTCAACAAAGCCAAGATATCTCCTTATATATATCTTTCTTTCCCGATCTCCTATAACACACCTACTCTGTACACATTCAACCAATTAAAACGGGATTTTCCCCCCATTACGTAATCCCATTGGTCAATTACACCTCAAAGAATAATACTTTTTTTCTTCGGTAGGTGTCGTTATTGCTGTGACCCTCCCTAGGTACTGACCTTGTCCTGTTTGTCGCTGTAGTCTAATCACATTACGAAAACACTATAGGTTCTTCGTATTGTTGTTTTACGTTTTAGGTTTATTACAGGGTAAACAGTCCTTTGTTTTATGTTTTAAACTGAATGTTGAGCAATTTGTAATTATCCCAAAGTTTAAAAAGTATATAGATATATAACTTGACACATTTTAAAGCCTTATCCAATCACTAAGTTAAAGTGAAATTCACTTCTGTCAGTGTTAACGAATCCAGGAGTTCCAACTAAGACCTGCTCTTTAGAATGCAGCTCGGAAGGTTTTATACAAGTATCTCGTGAAGAAAGGATCGTTCATATATTGCATGTTACAACCAAATAACACTTATGAGAGGGTTTTTTTGTTCGATATTGTTGTTTACATACTGATAAGAAAACGTTCATATATGGCTTGTTACAACTAAATAAAACGTGTGAAACGGTTATTTGTTTAATGTTGTTTTCATAGAGCCAAGCCATACAATGAGCTATCTGCACTTAATGTACCGAGGGGAATCGAACCCAGGATTGTAGCTTTGTAAGTTTATTGTTATTGTTTTGAATTAAGCACAAAGCTACACAATGGGCTATCTGTGCTCTGCCCACCAAGGGTATCGAAACCCGGATTTTAGCGTGTAAGTCCGCAGATATACTGCTGAGCCACTGGGGGGGCTTGTAAGTTTATAAATTGTTCGCTTGTCCACTGGAAGACGATTGTTCGATGGTATAATCATTTTTAAAACTTATGTGCACTTCGATAATATCAAGTTTTTTTTTTCAACGTAAATGTTATTGTAGAGCTGATAAAATAATAAAGAAATAAAACATATTTTTCAGAATATTCGTTTTTTTAACATTCTTAAAATTAAAAACTTACCGAAAAAAACGTCCAAAAACGTATAACACAAAATGTAAAAAACAAAAAAAAAATATTTTGTTAAAAATACTTGTTTGTTTGAATTTCGTACAAAGTTACACGAGGGCTATCACCGCTATCCGTGCCTAATTTAGCAGTGTAAGACTAGAGTGAAGGCAGTTAGTCATCACCACCCACCGCCATCTCTTCGGCTACTCTTGCACCAACGAATAGTGGGATTGACCCTCACATCATAACGCCCCCACGGCTGAAAGAGCAAGCATGTTTGGTGCGACCGGGATTCGAATCCGCGACCCTCGAATTACGAATAGAACGCCTTAACCCATTTAACCATGACTAATATCTGCTCCAAATTCCAAAACATTACTCCAAAGTTTTTACACTTAATTCTTACTAACATTATTTTTTTATTTTTTTAAAACTTCAGTTACACTAAATGGCTGTCTCTCTTTCTTTACACCAAGAGAAAGAGCTAGTTCCACGTTTAAATGCTTTTGTTGGTCAATATTTCGCATTGGTCTAATTTCGGACAATTCGATTGTTGGTCTATAAGTACACACGCATAGTAGCGGACTTCTTTACTGTTGTTTTATAAACCTGGCACACACTTTATAAATTCTCTAGCCCAGTATTGCGCCGTTTCAGTAAAAACGTTTCTGTGTCTTTACGGGACAAACAAGACACGTGTTGAAACTCCGGTTTCAAGTGGCGCGGGAAAATGAGAATGGTGACCTGTTCTTCCTGAGTCAGAGGTTAGTCCATCGCAGGCCCCCTTCCCTATTCTTGGCTGTTAAACACACTGGTTTAGTAATAGGGCTATCCCCTCCAAATATTGATTTCCATAGAAGCTGCCATACTTGTAAACGCTGAAATCTACAATATTCCTCTGGTAGTAAGAGAAGAAACGTTTAGTTTATTATTAATTCTGGTGTGGTTAACATGTAGGATCTGTGTTAGTGAGTTTGATGACCAAACATTACGATATTATAAATCAGATATTTACTTAGTTAACGAAGTTTTGCTGGATTACGAATCCAACAAATCAATCCTTGTGTGAAGAATCAGCTCAGTGGTCGATGCGAAGGATTGGTTCATCCCGTTTCATATTTATTCCAAGCAGGAATATCTTATTTTAGTATATTTGAATCATAATAGTTATATCTATTACAAGAAATATACACCGTTTTAATTATTTCTGCGGGTCCCAAAATTGAAATCCCTTTCCCCAGTTGCAGAGTACAAGTCTTTGAGGCTTATAACGCTCAAGCCCTTTCAGCCATAAGGGCGTTATGAAGTGACGGTCAATCCCACTATTCGTTGGTAAAAGAGTAGCCCAAGAGTTGGCGGTGGGTGTTGACGACTAGCTGCATTTCCTCCAGTCTTACACTGCTAAGTTAGGGACGGCTAGCGCAGATAGCCCTCGAGTAGCTTTGTGCGAAATTAAAAAAATAAACAAAAACAAAATCCTCGTGTGTAACGTTGTCTACCATTACCTTGATCTATTGTGAAACTTCGTTTCTCTCCGAACACATCAGTTGTTTGTATCCTGATCACAACAAAGTGCAAACAGATCACCGTATGTGTGTGTACCTCGCGTGTGATAAATGCGTTAATAATGTTCAGAAAGTGGGACGTTAAAGTCCAAGCACCATGCGTGCTCGTGCTGAGAAGAAAAGCACCAACGAACGACGTTCCAGTAAGAACCATGGTAGTGACTTCCAGAGAGAAACTAATTCTAAGTTAATTATCAGTGATGACCAGAAAACCCACTTGTAGATAAAAATATTTATGTAAAAACGGCTCGTTTGGGTTGAGAAAATTTTTTATGTAGAGGAGCGAACAACGTTTCGACCTTCATTCATCGTCAGGTTCACAAAGAAAGAGTTAACTGACCAGAAGCTGACCACATGTTTGAAAGGGGTTGTGTAACTGAGTGTCGAAATGTAGAGGCGTACTTAGATGTTTGAATATATAATTAATATCGATTAACATTCCAGTTAATACCAAATTTATTCAAAAACCAGACACAAAACTGAGGTCTATACAATGTAAAAACTACACTGACAAACACCACACCAACATTATTTATAAAATACAATGTGATAACTGCCACGACTTCTATATCGGAGAAACAAGTAGAAAAATGGATTGTTGATGTTTTGAATTAAGCACAAAGCTACACAATGGGCTATCTGTGCTCTGCCCAACACGGGTATCGAAACCCGGATTTTAGCGTGTAAGTCCGCAGACATACCGCTGAGCCACTGGGGGGCAGAAAAATGGAAACCACATTCAAAGAACATAAAAAGTCACCTTCACACGTTTTCGAACACTGCAAGTCAAATAAACACCACACAACCAGAGAAAACACTCAAATGCTATATAAAGAAATAAACATAAACAAACGCAAAATTAAAGAAGCCTTACTTATACAACAACTCAAGCCCAAAATAAACCAATAGAAAGGAACACCTTTATACCTTTATTAATAAATACAATCAAACATCTAAGCACGCCCTCTACATTTCGACACTCAGTTACACAACCCCTTTCAAACATGTGGTCAGCTTCCGGTCAGTTACCTCTTTCTTTGTTTACCGACGATGACCGAAGAAGGTCGAAACTTTGTTCGCTCCTCTACATAAAAAATTTTCTTAACCCAAACGAGCCATTTTTACATAAATATTTTTCTCTAAGTTAATTAGTTTTATGGTAATTTAGAGGCGCCGAAAAATAAATCTTTAATATCACCCTAGAGTTGTTTTTTTTCAGTTTAATTGATGTGTATAAATATACGTGTGTCTGTGTGGAAGTCTGTGAAATATGCTTCGTGTTATTTCGTTGAAATCCGAAACGGATTTCGTTTCAATAATTAGAGTTCCCTTGATTCCATCCATGTTGGCGCAGATAGCCCAGCTGCATTGCGCCATGAAACGCCAAATCCACCCACTCACCCAGCCATGTTAATGCTAAATCTTTTACTTCTTTCACGCATTCAAAAGCCCGGCAAGGCCATGTGGTTAAGGCACTCGACTCCTAATTTGAGGTTGGCGAGTTCGAATTCCCGTCGCACCAAACATGCTCGCACTTTCAGTCGTGGAAGCATCATAATGTAAAGGTCAATCCCCCTATTCTTTGGTAAAAGAGTAGCCCAAGAGTTGGCGGTGGGTGATGATGACTAGCTGCCTTTCGTCTAGTGTTATACTGCTAAATTAGGGACGGCTATTGAACATAGCCCTCGAGTAGCTTTGCGCGATATTCAAAACAAACAAACATGCTTTCTTAACTTTTCAATATTCATTCTTTAACTAAAGCCAAAAAAATGGAACAAAAACATATTACAAAGTGAACACTTAAATCAAACCAATGGTACAAAAGTACGAGTTAAAATTTTCTGAAGAAAAAAAAAAAAGTTGTTTAGGCTATTGCCGCTAGATGTCACTTCGAAAAAAATTCAAACACGATGACGAAACAAGGCTTAATGAGATGAATCATTGAATACACAAGTCTAGCATGATCAAACGCAGCACCTGAAAAGACAAACAAATTACAGCTAATGCAGAACTCAGTTGTTACTATAGCATACGAACTCCCTCACAGTACTTCAACAAAATTCAAACATAAATATTCAAACCATATGCAATAAATTCTTGGATAAATCTCTAAATTACTATCAGAAAAAAATTGCAAAAAAATGATTTACCATATAAACTTGATGGCTACTGCTACAAACATTACAAAAGTAGATCTAAGGAATGGCCTAATGGTTAAGGCACTCGACTCGTAATCTGAAGGGCGTGGGTTCGAATCCTTGTCACACCAAACATGCTCGCCATTTCAGCCGTCGGGGAATTATAATGTGGCGTTAACTCCATGTTTATTGGTAAAAGAGTAGCCCAAGAGTTAGCGGTGGGCGGTGATGACTAGCTGCCTTCCCTCTAGTGCTACACTGCTAAATTAGAGAAAGCTAGCACAGATAGCTCTCGTGTAGCTTTGCGCGAAATTCAAACCTCTCTCTGGTTAATTTTTGGAATAAAACTCTCATAAGTCGAGATATACTCGACTATAAAACCCACTGATATTTTATCATCTAAGAAAATGTCTTATTCCTGTGACAATTATTATAAAATAAAGAACTAATACACAAAATGCACATTCGCCCTGAAAAGGGTGGGATATCACTTACTCTGATCCCCATGTAACTTCACCATCAACATCATAAAGTTAACAAATTAATATCAGTGACAGGATTCGGGTACAAGCGAACCAGATCCTACGTGGTCCATAAAAACGAAAACCAAAGGAAAAAACGAAGTCTTCATTTGACATTTCTCATTATTTTAGTTGGATTATTCAAAATTCTAAACTAAAGTGAATAACAAACAAACAAACAACATGTTCTGTGTTCCCTTTGACACAACTCTCTTCCAGGAAGGAGGGGTGGTTAACTGACACTTTAACTTGTGTTATAAAATCGGATTAGTGACACTAAGTGGAGGCAGTGACGTAGCAATATGCCAGAAAAATTCTGGGTGTGCTGAATGTAAACGGTTAAAGGTGGAATAAGTGAATGAAAGAAATAAATGGGTGGAAAAAGATCGAAGTAGCCCAACCAGTTTTCTAGAAGTAACGAAAAAAAACAACTGGTTAAAGTGTCGAATAGGTGATGTAAATACGTTTAGTAAGACAAGTTTTTAATTTTAGATCGTCGCTACTAAACGGTGTGATACAGTTAAGCAAAAGTCATTACATATTTAATGTCAAAATATTTCAAACACAAGTTACAAACTCGTTTGAGGAAAAGACTTATTTCGAGTAGTGAACAAATTTTAATGTGCAAATTGGTATCAGTCGTGTATTATGATTGTAACAATGAATAATGTATTTATTATTTTGTATTAAACATAATATCAAGTTTCTTACCCCCCCCCCCTACAGTTTGGTCTATTGAATTGTTTTACTGCATCACAGGCCTACAAACTGTATGTTTGTTCTTGTGATACTCGTGTTCTTACCAATCGAATTACATAATTAGGCCTAGACGTAGGCTTTTTAAGTAGCCGAAATGTACATCTATAATATAAGCATGCTTCTAAGCTTTTCGATCTGAGCGACAGTTCGTAAGTATCAGTCAGTAGGCCTAAGTATACATGCAAGTATCGTGGTAACAAGATTACTCTGTGACTGCATGTTTACAGCTTTCAGGTTCACGTAATCAGAGATTACCAATTTGTAAATTGAACAGTCCACATAAGTGGTTGTAAAAATCATCCACCCCATAGGGTGTAAAAAATCTACGCCCCTGCAAACCCTACTTTTATAGTTTAATAATTCCGTGTTGCTAAGTGAACGGCGAGAGGTAACCTTTGTATTATGCCTTAAACAATTATTCCAAAATAGTCACTCGAAAATTTTCGAGAAGACCTACACAACAGTATATTTGTTTGTTATGAATGTCACGAATAAAAGGGCGAGCATGTTTGATGTTACGGGGATTCGAGCCCACGACTCTCAGATTACACCATAACCAGGTACGTGATCATGCGGGGACAAGACTGATATGAACAGACAACGAGTTCCCCCAACTATTGCATTGAGCGCGTGAGGTAGTGAAAGTTTGAACACCCCAAAGATCGTCGAAAATCACAGAAGTACTGTGTTATTGAAATATGCACGTCGTCAAGGTTAGCTTAAGGACTACGAAACATGACAAACTTTCGCAATAGTCAAGACCTACTTAAGTATCCATGGTGTCATGAAGATGAGTGTGATACTGTTCAGTCACGTGAGCCAGCCACGGTTAAAGAAGTTAAGGTTTCTGTTTCGATTATTCAATGAAAAATACAACAACACGCAAAGTCTGCTCCACTGAATATCAACAAAAGCGTTTTATTTCTTCAAGTACACGTTCTACAAGTTTTACTGCTAGGCCTAAAGTCACAGTAAATGCTAAACGCGACAGTTTTACTTACTCGCCAAATCTTCGAGTTCGTTCGATACTTTTGATATGTCTTACTGTTTTAAAGCACGAACCCTGTAGTCATAAAACTGAACTAACCGACTGCGTTAAAAATAACAGTCAAAATAAATAACGAATTTCCTTACTCAGTAAACAATTATTCACCGGCCTGACTGACTAAAACAATAAACACTTGTTATATTATCTAGCCTACTGTGCGTTTTATCTAATCACACAGTTTCCTAATCTTAAAGAAGGTTCCTTTTGTTAACCCGAAGATGACGTAGGAAGGCCCAAAAGTTGTCTTCTGCGTTATAAGTGAAGGTGTTAATACCCATGCCGGCCGTTCTGTACTTCAAGTGGGTTTCTCGTCATCAAGAAGGTTCTAGACACTAAGACATGTCTTTTGTGCCATTTCTAAACTCGTAGCTAAACAACAATGCAAATGTGTACAGTAAAAAAAAAAATTACGAGACATTAAGTCTTCTTTTAAGCTAAAGATCCCTAATTTAACAGTGTAAGACAAGAGGAAAGGTAGCTAATCATCATCACTCATCGCCAACTCTTGGACTACTCTTTTACCAAAGAAAAGAAGAATTAATCGTTCCATTATAACGTCCCCACGGCTGAAAAGGCGAGCATGTTTCGTGTGACGGGGATTCGAATCCGCGACCCTCAGATTATGAATCGAGTGCCTTACCAACCCGGGCGTGCTGGCCTAATTTTAACTAAAAAAATAAATAAATACATTTTACATAATTCGAATTATTTATTGATTACAATAACAATACGCGAATTTTATTCTGGGAAAGTGTATTTAACTCGATTTTGTTTTAAAGCAAGGTGTAACTGTGATAACTTTGGCGTTCAAGTTTTTTCTTCCATTTTCCTCAACTATATATGAATAATCATGCATAGCTTGAATCTAGGCCAGATTGTCAGTTAAACAAGTGAACCACTAGGCACGTTCCATGTCTTTGTAATTTACCAACAGTAAACAAACAATCGCCTTAAGCAAGCAGGAATTTTAACCCCTCACTGACAATGGTATCTCACTATACATTTCAATACTCAATAAGATTCTACATGCAGTGGGGGGAGTGAACTTAACAGATACAATTTCACTAATTGGGTATTACGTACCCAAGCGACAAATTTTTCTCATCTTTCGGTATAGGTTTCGTTATTCAGTATATAATAATGGTCTTGGAGGGAAAACGTAAAACAGAGGAAACAAAGCATTTTACAGTCGCTGTTCTAGTCTTGCCAGAATTCTATGATTATAACAGCAAGTGTTATAATGAGAGGGGGGTAAGGTAGATGGAAGTAACTGTTATCCTGATCAGAAACCCTAGAAGAGCAAATGTTAACTATGTCGCACTAAACTAGGAGTTTCTAAATCACCAACAGCACAACCTGGTGACTACCTAAAGTACCAACAATTTGTTTGTTTAGGCTAAGTTAAGCACAAAGCTAAACAATGAACTATATGTGCTCTCCCACCGACTGGTATCGAATCCCGGTTTCTAGCGTTGTACGTCCGCAGGCATACAGCTGTACCATTAGGGTTAGAGTACTACTGGAGGGCCTAACATGAGCTATCCCTGTTATAAAAATGGACTCTTGACCAAACAACACCAGGTTTTTGTTTCTAATTCTTCATTAACAAATATAAGTTAACAAAAATAAACTAGTTTCATCACACCACTAATAAACCAGCTTTATTTTTAACTGCCTTTTCAATAAACAAAGATTGGTTTTTGGTTTGAATTTCGCGCAAAGCTACACGAGGGGTATCTGCAGTAGCCGTCCCTAATTTAGCAGTGTAAGACTAGAGGGACGGCACCTACCTGCCCCCAACTCTTGGGCTACTCTTTTACCAACGAATAGTGGGATTGACCGTCATGTTATTTCGTCCGCACGGCTGAAAGGACAAGCATGTTTGGTGCGACGGGGATTCGAACCCACTACCATTGGATTACGAGTCGAGTGCCCTAACCATCTGGCCATGACAGGGCCAATAAACAGAGATGGATATGTTTACTTTAATCTACTTTATTAAATAAACTCTATACACTTCTCTAACATATTTCTCTTAATTCAATTTCGCAAGACATCGTACATCATCGGTAACTCTCGCAAGAGATCGTACATTATCGGTATCTCACTCTTTGCCTTTCTTGCACCATCACACACACAGAGACCAACAAAACCCTGAATATACTATTTCTTTTATTTTCACCCCTTCCACTACCCCTAACCTACACACTGAACAAGAAAGGTAAATAGGTATATCAAAAGGTAAAAAGGTAAAGAAAACCCCTACCATATCGTTATAGCCGTTAAAGGCGTCATACCATGTGGTTTTGTGACATGTGACTTAGATTCAAGCTGATTATCTGACATCTATAGCATCCCAGACACATCGTATCACGTGGTTTTATGACACGTGATTGAGATACTTACAATCACTACATACATCATACCACGTGGTTTTGTAGCATGTTGGCCCATAAGACTTCTTTTATTTCTAAAGGTTATTTTAAAACTAAAAACCATCTCAGGCAGTGTTGATACTATTAATACTCAAACTACGTTCGAATACTTTAATTAGTTATCCACGTTGCTACACTTCTTAATAACATAACTTTATGACACACCACCTTCAAAACGTATCACTTAGACATTCAAGTTTTTGCATTGGTTAACACGATCTTCATACATCAATAAAACACTGAATTTGTAAACAAAACTTCAGAAACTATTTATTCGAAACACAAATAAGAACGTGTTTATTTCAATGCCTTTTGTTTAAATATAAAAATGTAATATTTATTATAATGAATTTGATTTAAAAAAGAAACACGAATTTTAATCATAATTAAATGATTTATTTTTGGAGGACCTGTTTCAACAGAACACAGCCCGCCATGGCCAGGTGGGTTAAGGCGTTCAACGCGTAATTTGAGGGTCACAGGTTCGAATCACCCTCGCACCAAACAGGCTCGCCCTTTCAGCCATGGGAGCGTTATAATGTGACAATCAAATCGCCCTATTCGTTGGTAAAAGAGTTGACGGTAAGTGGTGATGACTACCTGCCTTCCCTCTGGTCTTACACTGTTAAATTAGGGACGGCTAGCGCAGATGGTTCTCGTGTAGCTTTGCACGAAATTCAAAACAAAAAACAGAATATTTGTCTGTTTGTCTTCTTCATTCGTATCTGGAGAACTTACACGTAAACAACTTTTTCAGCGTGTACACATGATTATGACTACACTGTAAGAAAACAAACATTCTTTTGAGATTGTATTTCTTTCGGTTGTATAAATGTTTTAAAAGACGATCAATTCCGGTTTAAATACAAGATAAAATAACCTGTCTTACAATGGAGGAAGTTCGTAACAATACATTTTTATCTGTTTCATTCCAAACTTAAAAACACTTTTTCATCGAAGATCAAAACAAGATGGCAAGCTAAGCCTAAAACACTATGATAACAAACGTGAAATAATACTACCAATAAAAGAGAAGTCACGACCAACAGGCTAAGCCTAAAACGTTATGAGAACAAACGAAGAATAATACCACTAATAAAGAAAATGTCACGATAACAAGCTAAGCATAAAACGTTATGTGAACAAACGAAGAATAATACCACTAATAAAAGAAAAGTTACAACCAACAAGCTAAGCCTAAAACGTTGTGTGAACAAACGAGGAATAATACCACTAATAAAGAAAAGTCATGGCCTTCAAACTATTTACAAATCTATTCGGTTTCAGGTAATGCTATGCAAACTAGGTTCTGACCTTGTTTTCCAACGTGGTGGTAAGACTAACACTAATGTAAAAAAAATTACCATTCTATTGTATGTCTCCACATACACGTCTTACTAATTAGAGTCTGTTCGTTTTAACTCAAGTAACGGAGAGCATTTTTCTAATATAATTATCGGTGGGCAATCAACGGTTTATAAGCATAAGGAAGAGCTCTATTAATGGTGGAACATACTACACGTATCGACAGAGTATTTAGTGCAGTGGATGCGTAATAAGAGTGACTGTAAAATTCTGCCATTAGGGATGGCGAGCGTAGATGGAACTCGAGTAGCTTCGCATGAAACTCAACCAAAAACATAACAAGATAAAAAAATTGTTTATAATTTTTTTACCGTAAACTTCCCCACATTCCTAACAGATCGTAAACGCAATTGAAATAGATGAAGTCTGTGAAAAATCACGTGACTTGAGTAAAAATCATAACATCCAATCATATTGACAGTTTATCAAGGAGACGTCACAACAGCCTTAAATCACCAAGAATAAGACGACACCATTTTTAAAGTAATGTTGCATATGTAAGTGAAGAAACTGTTATATAATCGGGGGGGGGGTCCTGGGTGAGTTTGGGCCCCTGCTTTCTTGTCCTCAAGTCTTTCTCTTCCGTAAAAATTGTCAACAACTGGAAAAAAGGTACATCTGGTTACAGATCTCGCTTGCTACGAGATATTACGAGTAAAAATAAGTTTTATGGGAATTTATAGTAGAAAATAGACAGTTATGATTAGTTATTAAGTGTTAATACGTAATAATCAATATTTAGTTTAAGATCATAAATATTTTTTTTATAAAACAGGAACAAAAGATGATTTGCTTCTTTCAATGGTTTTTATCTTGTATCAACCAGAGGCTCTAATACCCTCCCTCCTCTCTCAGCACAAAAAGAGGATTGGATAATGATGTATCAAAAGCACCCTTTTCTGTTAATGTTTGTTTGTTTTTGAATTTCGCGCAGAGCTACTCGAGAGCTATCTGCGCTAGCCGTCCCTAATTTAGCAGAGTAAGACTAGAGGGAAGGCAGCTAGCTAGTCATTACTATCCACCGCCAACTCTTTGGCTGCTCTTTTATGAACGAATAGTGGAATTGACGGTCACATTATAACGCCCCCACGGCTGAGAAGGCGAGCATGTTTTATGTGACGGGATTCGAACCCACGACCTTCGGGTTACGAGTAAAACGCCTTAATCCACCTGACCATGTCGAGCCATTTTGTTAATAAGCTCCAGCCTTTATAACGCCCTCTGCATATTACAATAGGAAACAGTTAAATTACACTACGATATTATTTTTTTTATTTTATTTTTTTGTAAACCGAAAATGTTCACAATTATTAGAAAATGTCGCCCTTCCCCCACACTGTAGTGCTGATTAACGCTCGGTTTGTGCTTTATGTGTACTGATTAAGGCATCAACACAAAATAATGACTATAGAATCCAGTATAACGGTACTTAAAGCACGTTCCTTTGTAGGTCAGGTCATCACGCATAAATTTCCAGTTTTCTAATTACGGGTAGTGAAAACGAGGCTTACGGCTACGGGTTTGTTTCTAGAGTGACCATGACCGACGCGGGTTGCACACCTACACACACTGGTTGGAGAATATTACATAATTATTCAGCGGAGAACAGTGATTCAAAGAGGCTGCACAGATACGGCTGTCGTTAAAGGATCAAAATAATGAAAAAAGACGTAACATGTTTGTTGGTAAAGTACAAATAAATGAAATCATAAATACGCACACACACCTTAGATGTTAGTTATTAAAAATAGTTTATTAAAACATCAACATCTCTTTGAATGATATTAACTGGCCTGAATGATACTAACTGGCCTGAATGATACTAACTGGCCTGGCATCTCCAGGTGGTTAAGGCACTCGACTCGTAAACTAAGGGTCGCGGGTTGGAATGCTTGACACATCAAACATGACTGCCCTTCCAGACGCGAGCGCGTAATAAGGTGAAGGGTCAATTCCACTATATGTTGGTAACAGAGTGGCCCAAAGATTGGCAGTAAGTGGTCTTACACTGCTAAATTATGGACGGCTAGCGCAGATAGCTCTTGGGTAACAGTGTAATACTAAAGGAAAGACAGCTAGTCATCACCATCCCTCGCCAACTCTTGAGCTACTCTTTTTACCAAAAATTGCTGGGACTAACCGTCACATTACAACGCTCCAGCTGAAAAGGCGAGCATACTTGTTTTGCCGGAGATTCGAACCCTCGCCCCTCAGATTACGAGTGGAGGCTTTAACCAACGGACCATGCCAGTCCGCTTTAGTATATAACTAAGCTATCTGTATTTTTTTAAATTTTGTTCGGTATTAGGTTGGTTAATTTGATGTTAAATATTTCAAAGTAATTTTTATAAGGCAATGTTTCATGTTTAAACAGTATTGTATTTAAACGTAGAGTTGAGGGGGTAGGGAAAGTAAGTTGTTTGTTTGGTTTGTGGGATTGACCGTCACATTATACACCCCCACGGCTGAAAGAGCAAGCATGTTTGGTGCGACCGGGATTCGAACCCGCAACCCTCGGATTACTATTCGAGCGCCTTAACCACCTAAATAGCTTTTGATCACTTTCAAAATTTAAAGGAAAATAGAAGAAACTAATGTAATCTCTCTCTCTCTCTCTCTGTGTATATATATACATGAATGAATGCAATTCAAAAACGCAAAGACAAAGCTCACCACAAAACATTCATAGTCACTATTACCATCGGTGGTGTATAACTGCGTACTAACATCCAAATAGCGTTCAGTTTGACATGTCTCTTTCGTCATACACCAACACTGATAAGATTCGGCTGTAGTACAGCACGTGAACACATTTAAAATTACTGGAGCACGTGGTTCAGGTACGTGACAAATCACACATGCACTCTCTACAGTTAGTTACAGGAAGATAGCTGTCCGTTAACAAAACAAATACACAACAAACTGAGAACTCTTGTTGCAATAAACTTCGTTACTTACACAATGCGTTTATTGCAACACATTTCATCTGTTGCAGGAGAGTATTAGTGCAATAAAAATGTTTACTTGTGAAACAGTTGCACAGTAAAAGGCGGAACACAGCAGCTCGACTCACATCGTTGCTAAAATATTTATGTCAAGGAGGTCGATCGATGTACCACAGACAGACCGACTGTTTACTGCCGATATCAGTGAGAAACAGCTTTCTGGGGTTAAGTTAGCACTCATTAGTAAGAATAACAGAGTTGAGTTTGGAGCAATTAAAATAAGTTGTATTACTAGAATTAGGGCATCTTGCGATAGAACGCGTTAAATATTTTGCGGGAAGAACCAACGCCCTTGTTTCTAAATGGATTTCTGTTTAGTGTAAAGCCTCATAAATAAAAAAGTTTACAAATATGTCTCTACAAGTAGCCCCCCCCCCTGTTACTGTCCCTTTTCACACGAACTCTTGCTATCTACGTGTTACTGTCCTATTCACACGAACTCTTGTCATCTACGTGTTACTGTCCTATTCACACGAACTGTTGCCATCTACGTGTTACTATCCCTATCCACACGAACTCTTGCCGTCTACGTGTTGCTGTCCCTATTCACACGAAATGTTGCCATCTATGTGTTACTGTCCCTATTTATACGAACTGTTGTCATCTACGTGTTACTGTCCCTATTCACAATGTCTTCATATTGATGTATCAAATCGACAAGTATTAGGGTTAATGAGAATGTCTTTATATTGATGTATTAAATCCACAAGTGTTAGGGTTAATGAGAATGTCTTTCTATTGATGTATTAAATCCACAAGTGTTAGGGTTAATGAGAATGTCTTTATATTGATGTATCATATCCACAAGTGTTAGGGTTAACGAGAATATCTAAAATAGTTACATTATTAATATTCGCAATCTCACTCCACCATTAAATTTACTATTTTCGATTCTTTCCAGTTTGAAAATGAATTTAATCACCTCAAAAATCATATATATATATATATATATATATATCTAAACTTCCAGTTAATAATATTCCACTAAACCTCAAATTAAAACAACTCTCAACCTGACAAACAAAAAGTTATTTCTAATTCAACAACACCCTCTTTGAACAAACAGGTGGCATTGAGAACAACACCCTCTTTGAACTAGCAGGTGTCACTGAGATGGGCTCCCCACTGGGTCCAATGTTAGCTTATATATCATGCATATCCTTTCTTATCACGACCGGAGTTTTCACACAAGAGAAGTTTAGCTACCTTGTGTTTCCTTCCTACACCAGCAGAATGAATAAATAGAATACTATATCTTCTTATCAAAATTCGATGTCCTTTTCAAGGCCAACACTGATCTGGAAATAATGGTTAAAACCTTCGAAATCAAACAGTGTTATCTAAGCCTTAATAACATGCAATCTCCATTTAAACTACGATTCAGTGTGTCTAATTTTGTTTGTTTGTAAATGTTTTATTTTCTACCTGTTTTAGTTTCAATAAAATTATAGTCACTAATATATCAACGTAATACTGTAGTTCACTTAGAATTGATGTAGTGTTTTATATTTTACCTTAGACTCTGGAGATGTAACATCTAAAAGTCTAAAACATTTATCTTCGTCCCATCTAATGTCATCCATCATAACAACTTCGAAATTGTTTATAAATATTTCAACACCATTAACACGTCTAGAACTCAAAGTTGAGATCAAGGTGTCTATATAATACCAATATTAGTTGTATGAAAAAGTTTCTTTATGAAGCAAGTACAAGGCTCGTGAATCGTAAAATGGACATTAAACATTTTCAAACAAATATTGGTGAGCTTTCTACTTATGAAATCTAACAATCCAGTTAACTACAAATCAGCCAAATATCACAAAACTTATTAATTATATTAAAAGCAATTTCTGGGAAGTTTGCTAATTCTTAGAATATGAGACTTTAACATATCTGAAGGTTCAGTGATGTCGAGAAACCCACTTGTTGAGAACTTTTATATGCAAAAACGGCTGTTCTGGGCCCAGAAAACACTTCAAATAGAAGAGCGAACAACGTTTCGACCTTCTTCGGTCATCGTGTGAACCTGACGATGACCGAAGAAGGTCGAAACGTTGTTCGCTCTTCTATTTGAAGTGTTTTCTGGGCCCAGAACAGCCGTTTTTGCATATAAAAATATCTGAAGGTTGCTTCACTGAATCTTTTCGACGTCACATGCTTTGAAATAAGTCGAAATTTGTTCTACTGTAATCTTCTGGTGTTGGACTGAATGGTCACGTGAAGGTAGAAACATGGTCCACCGTAAACCCGAGTTGCGTAATGTTGTAACTCAGCTTTATTTCAGAAATTTCCTGTCCATTAAGCTATTGTTGCTACGAGATACTGTCAGTAAACAGTAAGATATTGTAGCCACGTGTTGTTAGCAGTACAATTAAAGTGAAACGGTTAAAATACCACACCTTTTCTCAGTAATTTATATATCATAAAAATAATTTAAAACAAATTCTTAATTGCACACTCAGGGTGAGTTTTAAAATGTTAAACGTATCATAATGCTTTCACTTTCACGTTACGAGGAACATCTTTCTCACGTATTTGTGTATTTGTACGCACTTTAGGCACTAGCTTCGTGAGTTTCTTGTCACTTCATAAATACTGTATGACGTGTAATACGCGTTCAGTGTCATTTTCACGAAATAGCCTTTTACTTTGTGAATACTTTGTAACTAGTGTTACACGTTACATATCAGTTACAATATTTAACGTTTTATTTCGCGAATACTATATAACACCTATAACACAAGGTAGGTGCCAGTTTCACGTGTTACAATGATGCATCGTGAATATTGTGTGATCTACAATACAAGGTAGGTGTCAGTTTCACGTGTTACAATGATGCATCGTGAATATTGTGTGATATATAATACAAGGTAGGTGTCAGTTTCACGTGTTACAATGATGCATCGTGAATATTGTGTGATCTATAATACAAGGTAGGTGCCAGTTTCACGTGTTACAATGATGCATCGTGAATATTGTGTGATCTATAATATACAATATACGGTGTAATAAATTGTTATGAGTGAGGTTCCATTCTCTAAGAGTGCTTTGCAGTTTTTGTTAAAGAAACTCTAGTACAGTTATTTATGGAACTACGTAAGTGGTATTTAATCCGGGATAAAACAACATAAACAGAAAAGTCTTATCTTGTTTATCTATCTACAGTGGAGCTGTTTTACACACTTGTGACATCTTTTGGTTTGTGTCTGTTGTACTTTTTAATAAAATAGTTAATAATACATCTGGCATAGGTAACGATAATACTAAACCAATTGGACTGGTATCAGACCAAGCTATACCAAATCTCCATCCAACAGCACCAAAAGTAACCTTCTGTTATACTTACGTGTAAACATTAGAAACACACTATTAAATAATAAATAAATTTCGCTACTTCCTTCCCCCTGGTGACTCGGCGGTGAACTTAATGATATATAGTGCTAAAACAAATCAAGACTCGATATCTCTGTTGGGCGTAGCGCAGATAGCCCATTAGTTACGTATAGGTATTATCACTTTTAGAAATAAGCAGAGTTTCTCGTCATCAAGAGCCCATTACGCATGGCCAAGCGTGTTAAGGCGTGTGACTCGTAATCCGAGGGTTGCGGGTTCGCATCCCCGTCGCGCCAAATATGCTCGCTCTTTTAGCCGTGGGGGCGTTATAATGTAACGGTCAATCCCACTATTCGTTGGTAAAAGAGTAGCCCAAGAGTCGGCGGTGGGAGGTGATGACTAGCTGCCTTCCCTCTAGTCTCACACTACTAAATTAGGAACGGCTAGCACAGATAGCCCTCGAGTAGCTTTGTGCGAAATTCGAAAAAACAAACAAACAGTTATGTACCATTACGTCTTTTACGCGAATTAACTTTGTTATCAGGACAACACTTTCTCTGCTGTAAACAAATGTGTTTGATAAAAATCACCCCTAGTATCCGACCTTGTGATACTAGAGTCCTCGGGCTACATTTATATCTGGGTGACGCGGTCAGTGACTGAAGGGCGTGAAGGCCAGAAGACATAATAAATTAGTACGTTCTTGGCTTAGTTCAACAGTTGCATAATATATTACAGAGACGGGGGCGATACCTTGAAACACTTTTGTTTTTCATAATCTGGGTCGTTGTGACATAATAATCGGTATTACTAAGTAATTGACTTAGAAGAAATCGGTTAAGTGTTTTATTTTGTTTTTATCTGGGGCTTAGAGGGCGCTGTACGTACAAGTAGCTTTTCGTACTAACTACCTTTTTTAAAACTGTGATGTTGTTAAGACTAACTTCTGCGGTGATCTAATTATTAGCATGCTAAGACTGTGAATTTCAGAACCCGTGGTTCTGATCCCGTTATTACAAAATACACTCTGCACTTTGCAGTTGTGGATGCGTTATAATTGTGACGGTCAAGTCCAACTATTAGTCAGACAAGTATATACCTCAAGAGTTGGCGGAAGAAACTGTTGAATAGTTACCTCTAGTCTTTTTATATGCAAAACATGTGGTCAGCTTCCGGTCAGTTACCTCTTTCTTTGTGAACCTGACGATGACCGAAGAAGGTCGAAACGTTCTTCGCTCTTCTATTTGAAATATTTTCTCAACCCAAACGAGCCGTTTTTGCATATAAAATTCCCAACAAGTGGGTTTCTCGACATCACTGATTACCTCTAGTCTGTCGGACCAAAATTAGAAAATAATTGTGTATACAACCCTAGTACAGCTTTTCCCGAAAATTCTAAACAAGTAACAGTTTCATCCGTAGAAAAGATATCGGTGATATTACATACCATGTGAAACGTAAGTTTTACGCCTTAATACAATGTATCGACTTTAGTCTTAAGATTTTATCCGGGTGTACGTCACGAAGTCCGAAACATCGTCTTAAGACTTTATCCGGGTGTACGTCTCGAAGTGCGAAACATCGTCTCAACCCAGTTTCAAACAGAGTAGCAGTCAGTGATGTCGAGAAACCCACTTGTTGAGAATTTTATATGCAAAAACGGCTCGTTTGGGTTGAGAAATTCTATTTGAAATTTTTTCTCAACCCAAACGAGCCGTTTTTGCATATAAAAAAAGAGTAGCAGTCAATAACACCTATAACTAATGAACTAAAAATGTCTAGTTTTCGATGATGGCCACACTAAATCATAACATTTGATGTAATTTTCTTATAGATTTAAATTTTGCTACTTATATTTAATCTTTATAGATTTCGTCATCACGCGAGCTTTCTTTAAATTCATCATTGCTCAACAGCATTGGATATTCAAAATACAAACGTCACGCCGCGATCAACGAATGATTTTACATTTCTTAGATCACGTGTCTTTTTTATTTGTTCTTATTTACTTGTATCAAAACCACAGTGCACCGCAGGACGTCTGCGGACTTAGAACGCTAAATGCTGAGTTTTAGATTGTTGGTGTTGTTGTTTTGAATTAAGCACAAAGCTACACAAAGGGCTATCTGTGCTCTGCCCACCACGGGTATCGAAACTCGGATTTTAGCGTGTAAGTCCGCAGACAAACCGCTGAGCCACTGGGGATCAAGTTTTAGATAGCCCATTGTTTAGTTTTGTACTTAATCATAAACAAACAAAATCCATGGAAAGAAATCGTTTTATTTTTACATAACAAGATTCAACCCATGGCTTTCTTCTTCAAACACCCCATCTCCCCATTCTGAAGATTATAAATATATAATTAAAGAAGTGTATCATATATTTTCTTCACAGTTCTTACGCAATTGTTCGTGATATAATTTTATTTTCAGCACATGACGTAAAGGCTGAATTGTTTGGAATTTCGCACAAAGCTACACGAGGGCTATCTGCGCTAACCGTCCATAATTTAGCAGTGTAAGCCAAGAGGAAAGGCAGCTATTCATCACCACCTACCTCCAACTCATATGCTACTCTTTTACCAAAGAATAGTGGAATTGACCGTTACTTTATAACGTCCCCACGGCTGAAAGGGCGAGCATGTTTTGGTGTGATGGGGATTGGAACCCACGACCCTCGGATTACGAGTCGAGTGCCTTAACCACCTGGCCATGCCAAGCCTGCGTTGGGGCTATCGAGTTACGAATTAAGAGCTTGTTCTGATGCCCGAATTAGACAATCTTCAGCGATCGTGTCACGTGCTTTTTCCATTAGTGTATTTAACACTAGCAGACACTGCATGACATTTGCGGGTCAAAGTGCGTGTCATTACTGTAGCACTTCTTGGAGTATAGGACACACACACTGAAGTCTGTATGACCACTTGTATTAGGCTCAACATTATTCAAGTTTTTATTAAATATGGCCTACATTCGATAAAAATAATAAATTAAGATTGCAACTAGTGTATGTTGTTGTTTTTTTCCTTTATTGTAGTTTGCGAAGACCATTACTGCACCTAGTACTATCAATAAATAAATTTGCAATGTTATTCTACGACCTAATATTGGACCTGCTTTTTAACATCCGCCTATCGGAAACCACGTCTGTAATTTGAAGCGATGTCAAAACGAGCAAAGGGGAATTCTTTTATATGCAAAAACGGCTGTTCTGGGCCCAGAAAACACTTCAAATAGAAGAGCGAACAACGTTTCGACCTTCTTCGGTCATCGTCAGGTTCACAAAGGGGAATTCTCAACAGCCGCGGCACTTGACATTCCTTTAGGCAGAAGTAGAGAAAATTAATCTACTATGACACCTTGGTCGCAGTCAAAATGTAGAAATCAAAAGGATTTTACCTCCTTAGTCAAAAACTGTACTTAGATCTCAAGTCTGACAAAGATGACATAGCTATGAGATAAAAGTTTGTAATTAAAAAGAGAACAAAAACACAGAGCCATTCTATGACCCCCTATACCGTGAATTTTAGCTTAGTGCTGGTTTTTGGATGTATTTGGCATTAAAAGAAATTTTATGTTTAACAGCAAGTTTTCTCCAAGTTTTGTTTACTTCTGAATTGATATAAACTGTAATGTCACGTCGTGACACGTTTGGTGGCAATTTTGTTTATGAGTTGAGTTTGATGTCTTTTTGTTCTGGTGATCGCGTGGAAATTTGTTGACGTGGATGAGGGAATGTTTTGTAGAACTGATTTCTTCACTAATGCAGTTAGTTGAACAAAGTCTTGAAGCTGCGCGTATTAGATTTTTAATACATTAATGTTTTGTCTGGATTCGTTGATGAAGTTTTAGGTGATGTAGAAGTCCCTGTGAGCGATTTTTTGGTCCATTTTGACTTTGAAATGTGTGTCGGATCTGCTAAAGATGAAGTTAAGAAAAGACAAGTTTGTTTTCAATGGTGAATGGAGGTCATGAGTTCAAAGAAAGGGTTTGTGTGTTCCAAACAAGTGGAACCGGTAAAAGTGTCGTCGAGATGTGTGTACCAGTATAGTGAAGGGGAAAATTTGGATTATATGGCTAGTGTTTCAATCTGGATTATAAATATATTAGCAAAAAATCACCTGTTTGAAGAACGTCTTGGTTGTTGAAAATGAAATTGGTTTTTTGTTGTTATAAATTCGAAAATGGATGTGAGTTAAAAGATTGGGGTCAGTATTGTAGAAGTCAACTGTAACATTACAGACTTCTTTGACCAAAACTTCGGTGAAAGGTCATTCAATTTTAAATATGACCATTAAGACTTTG
Organism: Carcinoscorpius rotundicauda; assembly: GCA_011833715.1. Classification (NCBI taxonomy): domain Eukaryota; kingdom Metazoa; phylum Arthropoda; class Merostomata; order Xiphosura; family Limulidae; genus Carcinoscorpius; species Carcinoscorpius rotundicauda. Next base: position 5,785,562 of record CM022402.1, read on the forward strand.
TAGTTTTTATATTTTAATTTTTCTGAAGTTTGGTTTGTTTTGAATTTCGCGCAAAGCTACTCGAGGACTGTCTGCGTTAGCCGTTGCTAATTTAGTAGTGTAAGACTAGAGGAAAGGCAGCTAGTTATCGTCACCCACCGCCAACTCTTGGGCTACCTTTTAGTAACGAATGGTGTTATTGAACGTCACATTATAACGCCCTCACGGCTGAAAGGGTGAACATGTTTGGTGCGACAGAGATTCGAACCCACGTCTCTCAGATTACGAATCGAGTGCCTTAACCACCTGACCATGCCGGGTCCTGTTTCTGAGATTAAAGACATCTTCAAAAGAGGAACCTGTACAAGTTATGTAAGGCATGAGGGCACAGGCTGTGTATTCCCCAAAATTATAGTTAAATTGGTTATAAATGAATGAATAGTACATGGGACAGTCTTGTTTGTTTGATTTGGGAATACCATAAAGTTCTCAGTTTTCCTTGCGTTAAAGTTATTTAGTAGTCAAGTTGGCTTTCCTCGTTTGGGACAGAGTTGTGTTTGATTCTTTTTCATGCATGTTGATTGGATTGTCTGGGATATATCTAAATGTCTTATGTTTGTTCGTTTGTTTTGCATTTCGCGCAAAGCTACGCCAGGACTATCCGCGCTATCCATTCATAATTTAGCAGTGTAAGGCTCGGGGGAAAGCAACTAGTCATCACCACCCATCGCCAACTCTTGGGCTACTCGTTTTACCAACAAATAGTAGTATTGTCCGTATCATTATAAGGGCCTCTACGGCTGAAAGGACGAGCATGATTGGTGTGACGAAAATTCGAACCCGCGACTCTCAGATTACGAGTCGATCCTCCCCCTGGCTGTGTTGGGCCTAAATTGTGGCCAGTTGTTAACATGTTTAATGTAGTTATCTTTCCCTTGTCCCAACGTCATTCACTCATAATACTTCGTCACTTTGTAAAACCGTTTCAAAACTGTTAGTTTCTGAAAAGTTGGTTCCTTGTTATTAAGTTTCAATACATACACAATCAGATTGTAACTGAAAAACCGAATAGAATAAAACCACTCTGCAGAATAGAACACGGATATTTCGTCGTACGAGAAGTAGAAAGCAAAATAACACCAGACAACTCTTACAAAAACGTGTAAAGAGTGAGACAACAGAATATGAAGTGTGCATGACAGAACAGATGGAGGATATGACGTATTACAGAACCGGAAATACTTTTCGTTCTTCTGGATATTAGATAGACAAGTAGGCAAAATTCACATTGAAGTCCACGTAAAAATTTCGACCACTGGCTAGCGTTTCAAGACGGTTGTGTCCTATAACCAATTGCCAAATAGGATGGCTCACTATCTAGAACTAATCTGGCTTTCCCGTTTCTGTCTCTCAAGACTTGTCTTTCCAGTAGCCCAGCGGAAACCTGGGGAGGGGCGTCTTATAACATTATATTTAAGTATTCGACCACTGCGGTGGATGTAACTCAGATAACTCATTGTGTAGGTATACGCTTCAACAAAGCAAACAAATCCTTGGTGAGGTTTCTAACCCCTCTTCCCCAGTGGCACTGCATCACGTCTATGTACTTAAGACGATAGAAAATGGGTCTTGATTCCCATGGTAGGCAGAACACACTTGGCAATTTGTGTAGCTTTCAAACAAACAAGTGTGGAGTTTGCTGACCTAATGGTTATAATGTTACGACCCGTGTCATCTATTAACGACATGTTCCGATCTCCTTATTCTATACGAAGTACAAAAACGTGAGTGAACTCCTCGGTTCTGTACACGTATATGCTTACCTTCCTTGTATTCGATTACACGTTCCCGTGACTAAAGAAACAACTTGATGAATTTGAAGGAAAAATAAAAAGAAAAAAGTAGAAGCGAAACCAAACTGTTTGGTTGTAAAAAAGTCCGTATTTTATGTTGTCCGTCACACCGTTAGAACAGACGCAGTTAACATCTTATTCAACGGACAGTAATGAAAATTAGAAACGATCTATTTGTAATTTTAACTCTGAGAAATTCAGGTCCAGCATAGCCAAAGCACTTGACTTGTAATCCGAAGGGGTCGCGGATTCAAATCCCTGTAACACCAAACATGCTTGCCTTTTCAGCCGTGGGGGCGTTATAATGTGACGATCAATCCCACTATTCGTTGGTAAAAAAATTAGCTCAAGATTTGGCGGTGAATGGTGATAACTAGCTGCCTTCCTTCTCGTTTTACATTGCTAAATTAGGGACGTCTAGCGCAGATAACCCTTGTGTAGCTTTGCGCGAATTTCAAAACTAACCTAACAGAGAAATTCAAACAAAACTCAAATAAAGCAACCAGGAGAACAAACCACACTCGTTTCTTTCCCCCAGATCTTTCTATAAGACTATTACTGATGATTTAAACGATTACATCATTATCAAAATTACCTTCATTGCATTATTGTAAAATCAGGGGTTCGATTCCTTTCGGTGGGCTCAAGAGATAGCCCGATGTGGCTTTGCTATAAAAATACAAACAAACTCATTTATCACGTCTGTCGTTAATATATTTCATGGACATGATTCACAAATATAATCAAACTGTCCATTATTACGTCATCTTTAAATAATCATATATATACACGCACACACACATACACAGCTCATGGGTCATTTTCGAGGTGGTCAGTTAATGTTGAAGATCCATCTGAGCTTTTCAATAAAACACGCGTCATCAACTATTGGCCATCCCCCAGAGGGTCAGCGGCCAGTTTACAAGTTTAAAATGCTTATATCCAAGGCTCGATTCTCCTCAGTGACCAAAGCCCACCGTGTGGCTTTGCACTGAAACAAACAAATACTTTCATTGACCTTAACAATTGTTATAAAGTAAGTGGAATAAATGAGTTATGAAACGAAATTAAAGTTATTTTTTCTCCTTCTAGTGATGCGCCCCCTGCTGGTACAGCGGTAAGTCTATGGATTTACAACGCTAAAATCAGGAGTTCGATTCCCCTCGGTGGGCTCAGCAGATAGACTAATGTGGTTTTGCTGCAAGAAAAAAAACACCTACACACACCTTCTACCGATGTGTATTATGTAAATACGTAGAAGGTGATTACAATCGAGAGTTCCCGTAATAATAGGATGCCCCCCAATGGCTCAGCGGTACGTCTGCAGACTTACAACGCTAAAAACTGGGTTTCGATACATGTGGTGGGCAGAGCACAGATAGCCCGTTGTGTAGCTTTCTACTTAATTTAATACAAAACAAATAATATGAAAGATTAAGTGATATAATAAATTGAACATGGTCAGCAAAATACGATTCACGAGTCAACATTTGTATTTTGTGTGTGTTTAAAAAGCTGCCGTCCTTCATTTTGATTCACAGCCACGAGAGAAGGCAGTCACTCTGAGAACCTCACCATCCCCGATATGGGGTTGACTGTTACTCCTACAAAGGAACTGCAGCTTTTGGCTGGAAATATTTTGTGGAATCTCACACATTTGAAGATAACTAAACATCTCCAGAATCCACATCGCCAACCCACACCTAAAATAAAAAAAACATTTTTTTTTATTCGCGACAATAAAGTCTTGTTTGCAGCTAGACCGGCTAGTTTCTTACTTCCTATTGTGATTTTTAACTGGTCGTATCCCGTAGTTACCTAGATCAACGACTGTTCCAAATAAATAACGTTATCAAAGGAAATAACCTCTAACTCGTACCAGCTTGTACAGATGTCAGTATCACCTCTTGAGATAAATTTGTCTCACATTTAGAAGAGCTGAAATAAACGTACACCACCTATTACTAGATGCGTGTAATTTTTACTTGAGACCCTTTATACTGGTTAATTTATTTAACTGATTGGGACCCTTTATACTAGTTAGTTTATATAACTAATTGGGATCCAATATACTAGTTAATTTATATAACTGGTTGGGACCCTATATACTGGTTAGTTTATATAACTGGTTGGGACCCTATATACTGGTTAGTTTATATAACTGGTTGGAACCCTTTATACTAGTTAGTTTATATAACTGGTTGGGACCCTTTATACTGGTTAGTTTATATAACTGGTTGAGACCCTTTATACTAGTTAGTTTATATAACTGGTTGGGACCCTATATACTGGTTAGTTTATATAACAGGTTGGGACCCTATATACTAGTTAGTTTATATAACTAATTGGGATCCAATACACTAGTTAGTTTATATAACTGATTGGGATCCAATACACTAGTTAGTTTATATAACTGATTGGGATCCAATACACTAGTTAGTTTATATAACTGGTTGGGACCCTTTTTACTAGTTAGTTTATATAACTGGTTGAGACCCTTTATACTAGTTAGTTTATATAAATGGTTGGGACCTTTTATACTGGTTAGTTTATATAACTGGTTGAGACCCTTTATACTGGTTAGTTTATATAACTGTTTGGGACACTTTACACTGGTATAATTTGTCTACTGGGGTGCTAATTAGTGACTAACCCCCAACTCCAGGTGGTGAGTTTATTTTATTTACTCCCAAGTGGTAGTACCTTATTATTGTTATTGTTTTTTTCTTCTTAACTTGGAGAACTTTCTGTCACCTTCTCTTATCTGTCTGTAGGGTGTGAAGGGGGATAAAGATATGGGGCGTTTTGGCTTGAGCACCCACATTTCGCTTTCCTAATTTCCAGTTATTTTGATTATATTATTATTTATTGGGATTTCGCGCAAAGCAACACCAAGGCTATCTGCACTAGTCGTTCCTAATTTAGCAGGGTAACAATATAAGGAAGGTAGCTAGTCATCACCACTCACCTCCAACTTCAGGGCTACTCTTTACCAATGAATTAAATTGACCATAACATTATAACATCCAACGGCTGAGGGGGCGAACATTTTTATTGTAACTGAGATTCAAATTCGCGATCATCAGATTACGAACTGGGCGCCATAACCTGGCCATGTCGGGGCCTATTCATGTGAGACTGGCGAACGGAAGTTAAGATTAATAGACGGCGTATCCCCACAGCAATTTTGGTTCTACACTGCAGTCGCCTCCAAAACCTAGGAAAGATTTCATAACCCACATTATATCTTATATCCTGGGGATTCGTTGATTTGTTGTTGTTTTTTTATTTTTGCTTAGGCTTGATTTTGTTTATTAGAAAAATATCGCTGGTCATCAGAGGTCTGGGTTTGTTGTTTTCAACGCGGTCCTTCCTTCTGATTGTGTTTTATTTGACTTAAATGTCAGGTATTTATATTCTAAACATAAATAAACACACACACACACACTCACGCGTCTCTGTGTCTCAAAATCTTATGAAAACGTGGAACATTTATAATATTGTTTTCAGTGTTCAGTGAAGCGACCTTAGAAGGTTTTATTTTGTACAGATGTGTAGCATATTCCAAACTAGTTAAGAAAGGAGAGATTTAAACTGTAACAAACTGTTAAGACATTAATTAAAAATTAAAAATGAATTTCATTTTTATAAGAATTATTCTCCTTTATGCTGCAATTTTTTTAATTTATAAAATCCAGTAATGTTTATTAATATATACGTAAAAACGGCTGGTTTGGGTTGGGGAAATTTTTTTATGCAGAGGAGCGAACAACGTTTCGACTTTCTTCGGTCATCGTCAAGTTCACAAAAAAAAGAGATAACTGACCGGAAGCTGAAAGGGGTTGTGTAACTGAGTGTCGTAATGTAGAGGGCGTGCTTAGATGTTTGATTTACGTTCAACAACCACAATGTTTATTAATGTTGTTGTTTTGAATTAAGCACAAAGATACACAATGGGCTATCTGTGCTCTGCCCATCACGGGTATCAAAACCTGGTTTTTAGCGTTGTAAGTCCGAGGACATGCCGCTGAGCCACTATTAATATTCTGTGAAATAAAAAAAAATGTTATTATACGTTGCTCATGCGCAAAAGGAGCTGTTTGGAATTGCTCATGCGCAGGAAAGAGATTCTCGACATTGCTCACGTGGTATTTCCCGGAATGATTTTATTTTAAGGCCCGCCATGGCCAGGTGGTTGAGTACGTGTAGTCCTGGAATGAAAACAACATCATTTTATGGTCATTTGTGTCACTTTAAGAAGACGACTCAATTAACAAAGAAAGGAGTTGAAGGAAGTGGGTCATGATAGGACAAGTTACATCCACTGTTCACGAAACTTTCACTACTTAATAAATAAATAAAACAAATCAGTTCGAAAAGGTTTCATTAAGAACTTTGACATGAGCTAGTGGTGTTGTTGTGAAGTAACGTGAATGAATTCGGCTAGTATCTAGTAAAACACATCGATGACTTATGTAAAGTTGTGTAATTTACTTAAAGCAAGTGTTCGCTGTTTACTCAGGAGAAGAAAAACTTGAAGTCAGAAATGAGGCTAATCGCGATTTCATCCATTGGATGTTGACTCAGACGTTGGGGACAAGGTCGAAACTCCACCAAACTGTCTGAAGGAGCTCAAGGATTCGCTAACAGAAAGTAAAAGTAACCAACTGCAAACTCTGAGGAGCCTCGGGGTTAGTTTTAAAACTGGGTTAAGTTTCTTTATGCTATCAACTGAGGACAAAAACGTGCGCGATATACCGCCTTGCGGCTGCGTCTAAAACTGAAATTATTAAGAAATCACGTGCGATAGATTTGTTTGTTTGTTCGATGTTTGCGTAAAGCTACTCGCGGGACATCTGAGCTAGTTGTCGTTAATTTAGAAGTGATAGAGATGATGGTTTGCTTGTTTATGTTTTGACTTTTGCACAAAGCTACTCGAGGGCTATCTGCATTAGGCGTCCCTAATTTAGCAGTGTAAGACCAGAGGAAAGGCAGTTAATCATCACCACCCACCGTCAACTCTTGGGCTACTCTTTCACCAACGAATAGTGGGATTGAACGTCATATTATAACGCCCCCACGGCTGAAAGGGCGAGCATGTTTGGTGTGACTGGGATTCGAACCCGCGACCCTCATATTACAGGTCGAGCGCCTTAACTACCTGTCCATACCGGGTCATACAGTAGAGGGAATGCAACGAGTCAACATCACCCACCGCCATTTTTTTTTGGCTACTCTTCCCCAACGAAAAGTAAGATTGGCCGTGACGTTATAACCACAGCTAAAAGTGCAAGAAAGCTCGGTGATGGCTCGTGTTTAAAGTGTGTATGAAATACATAACTCTAAACACACGAATAACTCTCGTTATCAAATTACAAAATGAATAGAAACGTGGTTGACTTTTATGAGCCTACCAGTGGCACTACGATGTGTGTGCAGACATTAGCATCAGAGAGTAGCTTTCTATACCTGTAGTTTCTAACATGTTATCGTGTTGTGTGCTTAATTACAAAGAAACAAAAACTTTTAGTAGTTTACAGCATAAGAAAACAAATTAAAATATATGAATAAATCACAAGTGATACAAATTCCACTGTCATGATGAAAATCACCCTTTTTACATCTTACTTTCTGTTAATAGCTCAGTTTGTTTTGTTTTTGAATTTCGCGCAAATCTACATGAGGTACATCTGCGCTAGCCGTCCCTAATTTAGCAGTGTAAGACTAGAGGGAAGGTAGCTAGTCATCATTACCCACCGCCAACTCTTGGGCTACTCTTTTACCAACGAATAGTGGGATTGAACGTAACATTATAACGATTCAACGGCTAGGAGGGCGAACATGTTTCGTGCGACCGGGATTCGAACACGAGACCCTCAGATTACGAATCTAACGCCTTAACCCACAACTCATTCAATTAAAATTAGGATGCGAGTAATTACGTAAGCCTAAAACCTAAAGTTCAACAAACAAAACTAACAAGACAGGTGCTATAGTTTACCTTTTTCGTGCAGTAAAGACGTTTGTATTATTTCTCTATCGCCATCTAGTGACAATTTTTCTGGTGAGACCCCTGTTGAAAATTGTAACTGTCTGAAATAATTTGAAATACAAAATAGGGAAATAATGTACGGAACCTCATCATCGACTCTAGCGTCATCTATTAACAATAGATTTACAATCGGAAACTAACATTAAGTAATTAGTAATTTACACTCTCTATTATTTTTCAGGTTAAATCCTGTAGATACATGTGTGTAATACTAAATACATACTTCCTGGAGTGATTTTAGACTTAATATTTTTAAATCACTGAAACATTTCTAATGGTTGTTTTGAAAACAACCGTAAAGAGCGCGTGATTACAATGACACTTTATTTTTGATATTTTATACGTGGAAGGTAGGACCAATTGAGTGAGTTTTCTTATAGCAAAGCCACAGAGAGGAATCGAGCCCCTGATTTTAAGGGTGTAAATCCATAGACATACCGGTGTATGAGTAAGGGGTTTTCTATTAGCAACGTGCTACTTTCAACAGCCTCCCCATTCCCATATTATATTTCCTTGATCGATGGAAAACTTAGCTCAAACTCAACATGTTTGGAAAGCCCTGACCATCGTCTGTCATTTCAAAATATTATATGATATGTTTCTGTGAGGTACGCCCTCAGAGACATTGGATCCAAAACACTGGTGACATCAAATTGGACATTTAGTCCTCAACTCATAATCTGAGGGTCCCGGGTTTGAATCCCCGTCCCACCAAACATGCTCGCCGTTTCAGCCATGGGGGCGTTATAATGTAACGTTCAATCCCAACATTCGTCAGTAAAAAGTTGGTGTTAGGTGGTGATGACTATCTACCTTCTCTCTAGTCTTACACTGCTAAATTAGGGACGGCTAGTGCAGATAGCCCTCGTGAAAACTTTCGCTAAATTCGAAAACAAACGAACTTAGTACTGCCTAGTCCTTGTCTCTCAGATACCCTGTTAATAGATAAACACATCATGGTAATTTCGCGATTTTCCACCAATAGAAAACAGTAATAGTCCTGTAAATTAATCGTTTAAGATGCTGTACCATACTATAAACTATATGTACATCTAAACTACATGAAGAAAATGTTCACCCATTACAGTTTCTTCCACAAACTGTACAATATAAATTATAATCAGCCGTATAAAACCAACTGCATCAAATAGTACAAAATATACAATACGTTTTACCCCATTCTCTATCTGTTTAAACAAAATATGTTAATTGACTTCTTTAGACTTTTGTAAGGCTGAAAATGACAAGCTATTATGCTTTAGTACTTGGAATAAGATTTACCGTTGAGTCACTAGAGGGCGTAATTTAGATTAAGATAACTACACAAATCATGTTGTTGGCTCGTATGTATATTGGAAGATAAATCCTAGATAATTCCATTTTTTCTTTGTTATATATAAATGAATAAAGCGATACATAGACAGACGTTTAAATGTAACATTTTCAAATTACAGAAATATTATTACAAATGGAATACCAGAGAAAAACGAGCATTTTTATTTGTTTATTGTTAAGCCTAAAGCTACAACAATGGGCTATCTGTGTTGTGACCACAACGAGTATATAAACTTAATTTTACGCGTTATAAGCCCTCATGCTTACCAGTGGCCACCAAGAAATAAATAAGAAAGTTATGCTAAACTGTGTTTTCGACATGTAGAAATCGTATTACGTTATGACGAAAAACCCACTTGAAATAAAAATGTATTTCAGAACGGTTGGTATGAGTATTAACACTTTTATTGATGAGGAGAGAACAACGTTTCGATCTTCCTAGGCCATCTTCAAGATAAGAAAGAGAAAGTTTGAATGTGACCTTTGTCGGACACGTGTATTAGGGACGAGAGTATAAACGGGAGTGTAGGGGGCGTTGCAGGTGTATGTTAAGTTATTAATTAGTAAAGGTATAAAAGTGTTACCTTTTATTTGTTTAATTTTGGATTTAGTTTCTGTATAAGTAAGGCTTCTTTGATTTTACGTTTGTTTATATATTGTTTGATTTGCAGTGTTCAAAAACGTGTGAAGGTGTTTTTCTCTGTTCTTTGAATCTAGGTTCCATTTTTCTACTTATTTCTCCAATATAGAAGTCGTGGCAGTTATCACATTGTATTTTATAAATAATGTTGGCGTTGTGTTTGTCAGTGTAGTTTTTACATAGTATGAACTTTAGTTTTGTACCTGGTTTTTGAATAGATTTGGTGTTTACTGGAATGTTGTATTTTGTTATAAGTTTTCTCCAAATGTTGGTTATTCTTTCGCTGATGTCAGGAACATATGGTACACAACAGTACAAGGTTTGGTGTTTGTTTGTTGTTGGTCTAGATGTGTGTGTATAATTTTTGAAGGGTTTTTTGAGGACATTTGTTGATGTTGATGAAGTGTTGTTTTATTTTGTTGATTTCATAATTAATTTTATCAGGTGAACACAGTTTTATGGTTGTGTTTATTTGGTTTCTTAGTATGTTGAGTTTTTGTTTTGTTTCATGTGCTGAGTCCCAGCATAATCCAGTGTGGGTGATTTTTCTGAGGATTTCTGTTTTGAATTGTGTATCAGTTCTAGTGATCTTGAGGTTAAGAAATGCTGTTTGGATAGTTTTTCCATGTTTACATGTGAACTTAATGTTTGGGTGTATCGAGTTAACGTAACTGAAAACCTAAGTGTGTGTTCTGTAGATGTGAATCCAGCAATTGTATCATGAACATACCTGTACCAGTGTAGTGGTGGATGTAATCAACATACCTGTACCAGTGTAGTGGTGGGTGTACATCAACATACCTGTACCAGTGTAGTGGTGGGTGTACATCAACATACCTGTACCAGTGTAGTGGTGGGTGTAAGGATGAATACTTTATTTCAACAAATTCCACATCTTTTGTCAGTACCAAACATGAGGTTTACTGAGTAATACCTTCATTCACTTGTTAAAGTGGTCCCTGAGACAAGTTCTTGGAGGTTATCTTTGTTTTACACATCAAGCAGCTTTGCGTGAAGAGTACAAGGACAATGAACATCCCTTTCTTCCACCTGATGGGTAGAAGATCAGTGTTCTATTGCGCCATCATTCAGTCCAAACTGGAATATGGGTCTTTAGTCCATGGTTCTGTCAGGACCTAAACCTTGAATATGTTGGATCCACTTTATCATTTGTGGCTTCAGGTCTGGATGGAGGCTCTCTACACTCCTCATGATCATCCTCTTCAGGTCCACTGCTTGCAACTTTCTTTACTGTAAACTTCAGAACTGCAGTCCTTACTACAGTATATTCCACCTGGGAGGATTGTGTCCTCCTTTCTCAGTAGAGCATGTTCTTTTGGATCTATCACACTTCCTTTTAACCAACGTGTCCAAATCCAGCTAGCTGATCCTGAATTTTGTATCAGTGAAGTTGTGCTACCTGTGATCCTTGAGACAAAGTTCTTGGTGCTCATATTTGGCCATAAGAGTCTCATGAACCTCTTCTAAATTTCGATCCTTACCGAAACATCTCACCTGGGGTTGTGTTTTCCTTCCTCAGGCCATGCTTTTTCAGAACAGATAATCTGCCATTGCTCCTTTGGGCCTTCGTATCCAGGTGCAGTTAGATGAATTGGGTCTGTCCTTGGATGGCGTTGCTGTCTCCACTGGTCAGTCCATTTCATTATGGATTTGGTGTGACGGGGATTCGAACCCGCGACCCTCGATTTACGAATCGAGTGCCTTATCCACCTGGCCTCTCAACTTAAGGAAAAGGAAGTCCTCCTATGTCACTCATTCTTACTTCGAATCTCCATCACTCCAAACATGCAAGGTCCTTTCAGCCGTGGGGGCGTTATAATGTGATGATCAATCCCACTAGCTGTGGGTGGCAATAACTATCTGCTTTGCCCTCTAGTCTTACAATGCTAAATTAGGGACGGCTAGCGCAGATAGCCCTCGTGTAGCTTTGCGCGAAATTCAAAAACAAGCCAAACCTTTTTCCAGATGTTTCTGGAACATGTTTCATTTCGTGACTTGCGACACTCACAATCACTTAGTGATCTTCAGACTGTGATCTCGTTATTTTAAATTAAAGACTACGATGCCCTCTATTTTTTTATTTTATGAATTAACAATTCTATCACAAATTGACATAATGTAATGTTAACCCTAAGAAAAAATGTCTGAAAGGATATATTTTATGTTGTTTTCAAGGTTTTGATTCGATTGTCAACGCAATCACTAACTCCCTCTTAAAGTCGTATTTCTTTACAGTTTAGAGGTGTTGAAAGAACTGCGCAGTCATAGTCTCGAGCTGCAGCTGAAGTCACATTCGATGCGTTTTATTTGCTTGTAATTCAGTACAAAGCAATGCGATGGGCTACCCATGTTGTGCTCACCATGGGAATTGAAACTTGACATTCAGCGCTGTACGATTACAGTCCTGATGAGCGAATGGGAAAACACAGCTTTTAGAAGTCCTCAGTATTTGGACATGATTTTTAGCCTTCTCAGAAGATGGCAGCACAATACGTAGAAAGAACTTATTTAAAGGACCTCGAAACTAGCGAAAGAATCGTTTTCGAAGTGAAAGAAAGATGGCATAAAACATCAGAATGAAACTGGAACAAAGTTTCGCATCACCAGTCCGACAAAACACAAAAACCACTTTCATGCCATTTCTTCCACCTTCCTCAGGTACGGTCCACGTTTTGGACCATGAACGGTCAAGTTGACCTCTTCCTCCTTTCAGGAATTGTTATCTTGTTTGCAATGTTACAAAATTCTAGGTATTGACCCATGTTACGTCACTCACGATGTGTTCAGTTTTGGCCATTTTCCGCCGTTTTTATGCCATGTCCAGTTCATGGGGTAGTTAATATTATCCGTGATCTCGCTATCAATGGACGTTCACAATACAGTTACACTCAGCAATTAATACACGTAAACATATTTTTACATACAAAACCCTTTACGTTTCTGCGCAGGATTCAGTTTGGCCTTTTACTTTCTCACTGATGGTGTTTAGAATGAAGAGATATTTAAGGCTTGGTTTGTTTGTTTTGGAATTTCGCACAAAGCTACTCGAGGGCTATCTGTGCTCTGCCCACCACGAGCCACTGGGGGGGGATCGTTGGTAGAGCGGTGAGTCCACGTATTTCCATCGCTAAAATCAGGGTCTCTATTCCCCTCGTTGAACTCAGTGGATAGCCCGATGTAGCTTTGCAATAAGAAAACACACAAACACACTTACATAGGCGGCAAAACCTTATGGGGATTCGTGCCCCCGCACTTTTTGAAAAAAAAAGTAAAATACTCCACTTTGAGAAACAAAAACTTTAACACTAAAGACATAAGGTCGGTTAAAACATAATGTAGGTCCTAAAAGTTTAAGGCGGGTTGTATCTGTCAACGTTTTTACAAGCTCGATTGAAGTTGGTAATAAAAAAAAACACAAAACTAGTTCAGTAAATAGTCGATAGATGTCGCTAAATAGTCGTACTCTTCCAGATTTGAATGCAACAACTTTTTGTACTTTAATTTCTGAAGCAGTTATATTGAAACACCATGTTTTGTAACAATGACAAATAGCGAGTTTTCGCGGACATTGAACTTTCCAAAAAAGGGAGCGAAATAATCATAAGCGTTTAGAACAATATATATTTAAGAGTTTAAAATGTCGTACGTGTTACCTAAATGTATCTCAACTGGCATTTGAAGTTTTTCGTTATTTTTAAGCTTTTAATTTTTTTTAATATCGTCTTCCTATTTGTACAGATTTTAATACTCGTAGATATTTGTGTATTTTTCAGTAAAAAGTTAATTTTAATTACGAATAAAATTATCTGAGTGAATATCTTCAATCACTATTTTTAAAACTAATGTCTTCCCTGTAGGTCGTCTATGAATTACTTTTTTTGAAAACGTGAGTACTTTGTTTGTAACTAAACACACAGTTTCACAAGGAGCTATCTGCACTCTATCCACCACGGGTATCGATACCCGGGTTCGTATCCTTATCAGTCTGCAGACATACCGCTGTGCCACTGGGTAAGTGGATGATATCGAATGTTAAAATTAAGCCTAATTAGGCTTAACATTTTCATCGTGGTAGATAAGGTTATAAAAGAACAGTGAGAATACTCATTAACAATTGAGATAATCTTTTAGAAGTATTTTAGATGAGATGTAAATTTGTAAATGTTCGTGTGACTAAACTTCAGTTTAATCACTTCAAGATTTAGTTGTAATTTTTACCAATACAACAAGCAACAACCAATTATGTAATTATTTATTGTTATTGTACACATATTATAGTCACATTAATCCAGCACATATAAGTACAAGGCGGATCAGTAATTAAGTCTCTGTCAATGGAAAGTTTACTGGACACAGTCCCTAAGTCATAAATTTGTTGAAAGAAGATTATATATAGGTAGAAACTATAAAGCGCCACCTGTCGGACTCTATCATAGAGTCAATATTTATTAATATATCACAACTTTTTTAAAATTTCCTTTCCTATTTTGGAGAGATCGAGATTATGTTAAATATATGAAATACACAAATAACTTACAATTTTCTATATTAATCTAACGTGCACGTCCAACATCAGTTACAAAAACAAAATCTATAGTATACCTTTCACAACAAAGATCACAAAACGTGAGTCATAACGAAAGTTCTTATTTACCCTTCACAACAAAAGCCACATAACATGAGCCATAACGGAAACTCTAATATAACCACCCTTCACAACAAAGGCTACGAAACATGATTCGGAACGAAAATGGTTACAAACATCTGATATTCAATTCCTGGATCTATCATATAAACGTACTTACCAACGATAAACTCTCACACAGAAATACTCTATTCCCGTAAATGTTTTAAAAATTCAGATATAAAACTATGGAGACATTCCAGGTTTTCCAAGTATTGTATCCCCTTCCTTTAGAAGCAAGTCTCTGGAAAGTTTAAATATTCAAATAGAATCTTAACGTGCACATAGATAGAGAGGTCCAACATGTTAATATTTTATATTTATAGCTATCGTAGTTACGTAAGCAAAATATTTTTTGTGCAGAACAACGCCCTCTCTGGACGAAATGCAAACGTTCGTCGTTTGGTTTCTATTGACTCCATAGTCTTGAAATTGCAGTAAGAAATCTTGCTATTTCTATGTATCTCAAAAGATACTGCTTGAATAGCAACTATGACATTGACCTATGGTCACTGACCTGGCTAATCTTCCTTTTAAATTGTTTTCAGTTCCACAACGTCGAACGTGAAACGAATTTCAACTCAAAGAGGTGACATCATAACGAATTAAAAAGAAATAAAAATTAGCTGATTTCAACTTCAGCCACTATGTAGAAATTAAACTGATAAACTGGATACCATAACTAAAAATAACAAACGAATTATTAAAAATGACTTCGTTTGTTTTGGAATTTCACACAAAGCTACTCGAGGGCTATCTGCGTTAGCCATGAATAATTTAGCAGTGTACGACTAGAGAGAAGGCAGCTAGTCAACACCACCCACCGCCAACCCTTAAACTACTCTTTTTCCAACGAATAGTGGGATTGACCGTAACATTATAACGCCCCCACGGCTTGAAAGGTGAGCATGTTTGGTGCCACGGGGATTCGAACCCGCGACTCTTAAGTTACGAGCCGAATGTCTTAACCCACCTGACCATGTCGGGCCTGAATGATTTTGATCCTAAGTTAAATACATAAAACCACCACGAACTCACCACTTTTGCTGTCATTTTGAGAGCATAGATTCTAGCTCGATAATAAAAACGTAATTTAGATAAATCTTTTTATAAAGTGCATAAAATATTTGGATGTATGGTTAAGCAAAGTAAGAAATATATTTTCCTTTATCGTTCGATACGAGACTAATAACTTTCTTTACTTTGAGGTTTGGGTAGATGTTATGCTTCTGAACAGCATTCACTTGCTGTCTATATAACAGTCTATGCATCAATACACAAACACTCAGACGAATTTAATTTTGTTATTCACAAAACAACTGATGAAAGAGAAAACGAGCAAAGAGAACACTGAAAACAAAAGAGGCTTAAGGTATTTTTTTTCCTTTGAAAACTTTGAAATTATTTTAGGAATGCTGAAAATTTATTACGAACAAAACCAAACAGCTGGTCGCAAAAACGGCCAAATATAAAGGCACAATGGACAGTCGGAACATTATAAAAATTTTCCATTAACAGAGTGAGATAAATAAATAAAGAAAACAAAACAATTTCTAAATTGTTTTAAAAGTTTTAAAACTATGTGTACTGATGATAATATTAGTATTTATATTTTGTAAAACTATTATGAGTTCGTCAAAAGAGAACAATGATGACTTTTTGTAAGTTATCGAAGATTTAGATGGACATATAAAATTGTGCAAAATATCGTCTTGTTGGTCCACTTTAAAAAGTTGCCCTGAATATATCTGTATAACTCGCTTGCAAAATTATTAAATATTATACCACTAGAGGACACTAGTAAACGTCAAATTTATTAAATATTATACCACTAGAGGACACTAGTAAACGTCAAATTTATTAAATATTATACCACTAGAGGACACTAGTGGAAGTGATAGAATTGTTTAAAGGCTAAATAAAGCCTTCATTAACGGCAGTGAACTAACTCTGTGACACACAAAAAACAAAGAAAAGAAAGTATATTATTCCCAAAAAACGAAATATTTTTAAACGACTACAATCATCTCAATTCTGAAATTTCGTACACAAAAGTTCTATTACAATTCGTTACGATTTAAAAGCACATAACCTTTTGAGACGTTGTCATCTTAAGGTAAGTAGAAGGTGCAACTTGTTATCACAAAAATAAATACATTTGTTTGGAATATTTGTGAAGTAACAATACAGTGTAAGTATCCCTGATATATATATATATAAAACAAACACAGCATCGCTGGAGTAATCCAGAAATGGAAAGTACTGTGATTGTTATTTAATATTAAAAACACAACTAAAAATATCAAGGCAAAATCTGTCCCTTCCCAAATACTTTAAGCCTAAATTGTTTTCCGTTGCCATGCCAACATTTTGGAAACTCAGAATGGTACGATTCGTCTTCTTCGATCTATTGTTTTTCCTTTAATCTCCTTCACAATACATTTCTTGTTGTTACGACGACGTTTTGGATACTGGCTTATCATAAATTAGAATATTTTATCATAATAAACCATTAATTCCACTAAACTCCTGAGCAATCTATTTCAATTATGTCTTTTGGTACCTCAACAAACTGGTACACCAACCTTTGGCCATCTACTTTCGCCAAGATTCCTCTCTGGTAGTAGTACCTGAAAACATAGTGTTTTTACATTACAAGCATGATTGTTCAGGCCCTTGATAATGCATTACGAATAGCTAATATATTGAGTTAATTAAAGACTGGTGCCTTTTTAACTTAACTTTTTTCTGACATAAGATTTTTATTTATTAATCTTTTTATTATTTTATGTCTCACACATTCAGCAAACCCTGAATTATTTTAAATGTTTGGGAATTGTAAACAAAAAATCATTTTAAAAGGTGTATATTAATTGAGTATCTGGTGTGTATAAATGGACTATAAGTTAATATGAGTTTCTTTCTTTATGTTTTTACCAATCTTTCATTACTTTAATCAGATATAAGTTCAATTGTTTTATTATTGTTGGAGTTACGTTGTTTGTAGAAACAATCACCCTTTATTATTATTGTTGGCTGTAATATTGTTTGTGGAAAAAAATCACCCCATTTTATTATTATTGGACGTTACACTGTCTGTAGAAACAATCACCCTTTATTATTATTGTTGGCTGTTATATTGTTTGTGGAGAAATACTCACACCATTTTATTATTGTTGGAGTTACGTTGTCTGTAGAAACAATCACCCTTTATTTATTATTATTGTTGGCTGTTATATTGTTTGTGGAAAAAATCACCCCATTTTATTATTATTGGACGTCACACTGTCTGTAGAAACAATCACCCTTTATTATTATTGTTGGCTGTAATATTGTTTGTGGAAAAAATCACCCCATTTTATTATTATTGGACGTTACACTGTCTGTAGAAACAATCACCCTTTATTATTATTGTTGGCTGTAATATTGTTTGTGGAAATAATCACCCCATTTTATTATTATTGGACGTTACACTGTCTGTAGAAACAATCACCCTTTATTATTATTGTTGGCTGTAATATTGTTTGTGGAAAAAATCACCCCATTTTATTATTATTGGACGTTACACTGTCTGTAGAAACAATCACCCTTGATTATTATTGTTGGCTGTTATATTGTTTGTGGAGAAATACTCACACCATTTTATTATTATTGGACGTTACACTGTCTGTAGAAACAATCACCCTTTATTATTATTGTTGGCTGTAATATTGTTTGTGGAAAAAATCACCCCATTTTATTATTATTGGACGTCACACTGTCTGTAGAAACAATCACCCTTTATTATTATTGTTGGCTGTTATATTGTTTGTGGAGAAATACTCACACCATTTTATTATTGTTGGCTGTTATATTGTTTGTGGAGAAATACTCACACCATTTTATTATTGTTGGGTGTCACGTCGATTTTAGAAAACAGTCACTTCATTTCCTATGTCGGCATAATGGAGAGGGGAGATTGTAATACAAAAACAAGTAGTTAGTTAAGTATACACGATTAAGATTCAATGTTTCACACCCGTAAGCACTTTTAATATTACCAGTTCTTACCTGAGAGCTCGTCCCATTGTTTCATAATTCATGTCTGGTTTATTTTTATGTATACCCCACAGATTAGACACAGCCTTCGAGTCCACCAGTTTAAATATTCCTTTTTCTCTATTGGTCCATTTAATATAGCGAGGACAATATTCTGTGTCTTGTAGCAGTTTCAGCAGAAATTCCCATAAATAGGTCGTTGAACCTATATAATAACGTCATCAAACCTACACATTTAGAAGTAATATGTCGTTGTCTTACGATTACAAATACAACATTACTATTCTAACCAGCCCTAACACACTCTATTCCTTATATACGGATGAGGGATCTGATATTCAACAACGCGTTAGGCTTAATGCAAAAACATTCGTTTTAATGATTAAGAAAGGGATAATAAGTAATTATAAAAAAAACACCCGTCCAGTAGTAACAAGAGAACCGTAATTTTGTTCGTTTGTTTCTTTGGATTAAAGAGTTGGTTGGATCTTTTCTGACATAGGTTGTTAGGCTTAGTTAATGGGAATATATAAAGAAGGATAATATACGTTTTCGAATCAGTGACATCTAGTGGTAATTTCTAGAATCAGAGGTCACACGGGATGTCTAATTTTTATTATTCACTCTGTGTAAATTAGCCAATGAAGCGTGCCCAAATGTCGTTTTCGGAAGTTTAAAAAAATCATTTTCGAGTTGGACGTAAAATTGTCAATCTTCTAGCGTTGTAAACCCGCAGACATACAACCCTAATAATAGCAAAAATAGAAGAAGGTAGATATAATTCCCGTAGAAGCACTCAGATCCAAGAGGGCGTGTCTTGTCGAATAACGGAGGGGGTGAACTTTATAAAAGTATGCAAGAACATAAACCTAGTTAACATTGTATAATATTCATTTGTTTAACTATGAGGTAAACCGGGAGAGTCAACAAATCATTCAATACAACAGATTAATATTACCTTCTTTACTTTTCCTTTTAATAGGGGATAAAATACCTCCATCCGGGTTCTTTGGTTTTCGACCTGAAAAACAATAAAAGTTTTAAAAAATATTCGACCAAAAAAAGCTGTTCAAAATAATTCCAGAAACTATTTTCTATACCACTAGATGGCGATATACTCCTTGATACCCTTCCATGATGACATAAACACCAATTATAAACAAATTAATAATACGAACCCGTGAAAGTTTCTATTTCTTTCAGATGTTAAAAAATGAATGTTTGACGGTTACTTGCAGGGTGGTTCAGACAGTTAAGATTGAGTTGAAATTCAGAGTTAAACCATCATTGCATTCTATACATAATGCCAGGCCCGGCATGGCCAGGTGGTTGAGGCGTTCGACTCGTAATCTGAGGGTCGCTGGTTCGAATCTTCGTCGCACTAAACATGCTCAACCTTTCAGTTGTGGGGAGTGAATCCCACTATTCGTTGATAAAAGAGTAGCCCAAGAGTTGGCGGTGGGTGTTGATGACTAGCTGCCTTCCCTCTAGTATTAAATTGCTAAACAACTGAAAGGGCGAGCATGTTTTGTGTGACGAGGATTCGAACCCGCGATCCTCGGATTACGAGTCGCGTGCCTTTACAACGTGGCCGTGTCGGGCCTGGACTCGTGTATGGCATTGCTGTGAATGTTTCATTTAAATAATGACATGAAAACGATAAAAGTTAAACTTCAGAAGTCACATGTAATACCAAAACTTAAATAACTCTGCACAACAAACTGTTTGGTGTTCCTTATTGATTTTTGGCTGCTTATCACGAAAATCTCATCCAAATTAACCCATCACGTACCGTTTCATCAAAATCTTCAGTTTCACCATGACATTGTTACAATAGAAAAACGATATCAGGTCAACTGTAATCCGTCAATGCTTGCTGACTACTGTTGGACACTCCAACGTGATACACCGGACATTGAATACAAACAAAAACCAGGAGCAAAACACTTTTAATTATGTTGAACTTAATAGCGTATTAGAAACATAAACATAATTAAATACGTTATTTCCGGTAAACAGTTCACTGTGTATTTTTCAGAGTTCCTACGTAATAAAGCAAAACCAAAACTATATTTGTACATTCCCACCAGGTACCTGACACAATCAGTAAAAACGTTTTTAAAAAATTGTTGCGCAGTGTAATTGGTCCACGACAGTAAAAGTTTCTAAAAGAAGCAAAAAAAAAAAAAAAAAGGCGTATTTGTTTCGTAAGATTATTCATTCAGTTACCTACTTGTTAAATAACAGCCCATATGTGGACAGTGAACATTTAACAGAACTTACCTTTCTTCTTCGATCGTGGCTGGGAAGAGAGATCGTGAACGTAACAGGACGAATCCGAGTCATTTCCAAGACTAGTACTGCTGTGAGCCGCAGTAATCACAGATGTTGGAATGGCTGATGGCTGTCTGGTGGATGTTGGTGAGGATGAAGAGGGAATATTTAACGGTGAATGGTGTGCCTCGTGATGTGAATGGTGAGGAGACTGCCCCACGTAATGTGGGGGATTCAAGTGGCTCGTACTCGTAACATGGAAACTGTTTTGATGGACTGAAGATATGGAGCGATGTAGTACGGGGAATGAGTGTTGGTGAGTCAGTGAGGGTGGAGAACCCCCACTATACTGAGAGGTGCTGCTGTTGATGCAATGTGGGGCAGGAGACTCTTTTAAGTATTGGGGCTGTGAGGTCTTGTAGTGGCCTTCTGGGGAGAGGGATATGATACTAGGAACTGCAAAAAAATAAAATAAATTATATCATTTAATTAAATATTAAAACCCAGCAACATATTTAAAATAATTTATATTACCAGGATCTTCATGACATACGACAAAAAATCGGACATTATCCTTATAATATTGTAACGGGTTTATTATTAGATATTTATTTCAACGTCCATGTTCGTTTCAGTAAAATATTTGTTTAGAAATGTGTGTGACTTATGCTATTAAATGTGTGTTGAGAAATTTCCGCCTGTTCCCCAAATATGTGGAAGATTCTTGAGCGTAAGAATCAACAATTTACTATATGTGTAAGTTAAATATTGTTGCCAACTGAGCTTTCGAGAGCCTCTTCTAAAATTTATAAGTTGATGCGCCAAGAGATAGATTTATATGATATATTGCTGGTTTGCTAGTTAGTATAACTTTTCGCAGCTATAACTGTGATAAACGAATCCACGTCACAACAAATATGCTCGCGATTTCAGCTGCTAGGGCTTTATAATGTAACGATCAATCCCACTATTCGTTGGTAAAAGAGTATCCCAAGAGTTGGCGGTGGGTGGTGATGACTAGCTGTCTTCTCTCTAGTCTGGCCCTACTCGGCCGGGTGGTTAAGGCACTCGACTCGTAATCCCAGGGTCCCAGGTTCGAATCCTCGCCGTATAAAACTAGCTCGCCCTTTCAGTCGTGAGGGCGTCATAATGTGATGGTCAATCCCCATTTTCGGCGGTAAAAAGAGTAACTCAAGAGTTGGCGGTGGGTGGTAATGACTAGTTGCCTTCCGTCTAGTGTTACACTCCTAAATCAGGGGCAGCTACCATAGATAGCCCTGAAGGAGCTTTGCGCGAAGTTCTAAACAAATCAAACTCTAGTCTTTCTTTGCTAACCGCCCCCCAGTGGCTCAGCGGTATGTCTGCGGACTTACACGCTAAAATCCGGGTTTCGATACCCGTGGTGGGCAGAGCACAGATAGCCCATTGTGTAGCTTTGTGCTTAATTCAAAACAAACAAACAAACAATCTTTGCTAACTTTGCGAGCGGAGAAAGGTCTCGTGTATCTTTGCGCGAAATTCAAATACTATATTTTTTTACATGCGTAAACATGATATTACATACAGACTGAAATAACTTGGAACATTTCAACAGCTTCACATAAATGAACTAAACAAGATAGTCGTTTTAATTGTTATAACATGACAAGGTGTATCGTCAATTGGCAATAATAGTTTTACCAACAGCCAATAGATGGCGTCAAGAAAACTTGAGAAAAATTAAACTGAAAAAACAAACAAACAGTGATAACCGTAGCCTTGAAAGGGTATTGCCATCACCGTTGTGAGATTTAAATCAATAAGTAACTGTTTGCTATTTGTTGTTTTTTTTCACAAGCAGGTGGAGCTAGTCTGAACAACAAGAGGTGGTTTCGTACGGGTTGTCGTCATACGCTGTCAGAGGAAGAACATGCGTGTTTTTCTGATAACAAAGCTACATCGAAGAATCTGTTGAGTCGATCACAAATTATATGTGTGTTCTTGAAAACAGACACCAAGTGTCGCATCAGTAATAGTACCACATTTTCTCGAAACCGGCTTCACGAAATTCATCACACAGCACAGTTCTGTTAGAATTATGTTTGTTTTTAAGCAAAACGAGTATGTAGAGGCGTTTTAAAACGGGAAATTCTTCGTGGTGAATTTTTCTCTTCTTATTACTTACAGTTACTACAATATTACGGTTTTATCACGCAGTAAACAATATTTTTCTCAAGCTTAAATATGAGTTGTTGTTGTTTTTTTAAATTTCGCGCAAAGTTATTCAAGGCTATCTGCGCTAGCCGTTCCTAATTTAGCAATGTAAGATTAGAGGGAAGGCAACTAGTTATCACCACCCACCGCCAACTCTTGACTAATTGATCGTCACATTATAACGACCCCAACGGCTGAAAGGGCGAGCATGTTTGATGCAAGGTGGATTGGAACCTACGACCCTCAGATTACGAGTCGAACGCCATAACCCACCTGGCCATGCCGGGCCTAAACATAAGCACATGTTCAATTGTCTTTCTTTGTTGTGAAGCTCAAAGTTAGGCCGACATTGCCACGAGGGTTCGAATCCCGGTCGTACTAAACATGCTCGACCTTTCAACCGTGGGGACGATACAATGTTACGACCAATCCCACTATTCGTTGGTAAAAGAGTTGGCGGTGGGTGGTGATGACTAGCTACCTTCCCTCTAGTCTTACACTGCTAAATTAGGGGCAGTTAACGCAGATAGTCCTCGAGTAGCTTTGCGCGAAATTTCTTCTCAAAAATATATGTACAAGCATTTTCATCTTGTCTCATTATTAAGATAATAAACAGTTAATTACTATATTATTTCTTTGGAACATTACAAATGATTCAAGTAAAACAATAAACAAGAAGTAAACAAAAGCATTTGGTTAGATGTCATCAAGGGAGTTAGGGTTAGACAAAGTTGAATAATACATGCTAGGGTTAGTAACCACTAAATACACTTCACATGTCCTATTGTGTTTATATGTTTTCATAATTACTGAATTATATTTTTTAAATAGTTGACGTGGTTCTACCTCTGGTCCTTCTACTTAATATTTTGATTTGTTTTTGTTGTTGTTGTTGTTTTGAATTAAGCACAAAGCTACACAATGGGCTCTCTGTGCTCTGCTCACCACGGGTATCGAAACCCGGATTTTAGCATTTAAAGTCCGCCGACATACCGCTGATTTTATTTATTTATTTTTTTAAGTTCGCGCAAAACTACTCGAGGGCTATCTGCGTTAGCCATCCATAATTTAGCAGTGTACAACTAGAGAGAAGGCAGCTAGTCATCAACACCCACCGCCAATTCGTGGGCTACTCTTTTACAAACGAATAGTGGGATTGACCCTAACATTATAACGCCCCCACGGCTTAAAGGGTGAGCATGTTTGGCGCGACGGAGATGCGAACCCGCGAGCTTCAGATTATGAGTCGCACGCCTTAACACGCTTGGCCTTGCTGGGCCAACATACCTCTAAGCCACTGGGGGGCGTTTATGCGCTTAAACGTGTATTAATTATTTTTGAAAAAACAAACAAACCGGAAACAGGTAATGCAAGCGGAAATGACGCCTCTAGTTAAAAATGTTTTGGGTTAATTGCGGAATAATCTAGGATTGCTTTTATCCTTTCGCGATTGCTACAAAAATGTGACGTGAATCGAAGGTTCCATGACGTAAATGTTCGTTTCTTTAATGAAAAAAACAAGAGTGAAAGACTTCTCAATATGAAACAGTAAAAGAATGAAATTATATTATAAAACTATAATACGCGTAGCTGGGTTAGTTCTTAGGGCCATTAATAGTGTGGTGTTTTCCACTAGAGATCAAGGACAGGTGATTGCTGGTGTCAACGTTCTAGCTGGAAGCAAAAGAGTGTGACCACCAGGGGTAAGAGTAGCACTTAAACAGCTGTGGGTGAATTAAACGTGCGGGTTAATTACGACCAACCAAAATAATGCAGTAGTTAATGGCCTTTAGTTCGAAAGAAGCAAGAATTGTTTTTTTTTTTATTTCTCGCAAAGCTACACGAGGGCTATCTGCACTAGTCGTCCTTAAATTAGCAGTGTAAGACGAGAGGGAAGGCAGTCAGTCATCACCACCCACCGCCAACTCTTGGGTTAGTCTTTTACCAATGAATAGTTGGATTGACCGCACGTTATAACCCCTCCACGGCCGAAACGGCGAACATGTTTGGGGTGACCGAGATTCGAACCCGGGACCCTTTGATTACGAGTCGAACGCCTTAACCACAAGGCCATGCAGAGCCAAAAGCACAAATAAAGGATGGATTTTTTTTTATCATACATGTATTATTGTTTTCTTCCAGATCTCCAGTTCTGTTATGAGAAGTCAAGGAAACCAGGGCTGCGAGAGGTATTATGGAAATAAAGTATTCATGTGAAATACGCGTATGACTAACTACCAATCTCTCTTAGTCGACCAAAAATTCAACGATATATCTTATTCCGCTCAAAGTAAACTGCAACTTTTCGTGAAAAGTTATAATATGAAGAACCAGAGGTTAACTTATTAATAGTTTCTGAAGTCTAAACATCGGTACATTTTCAATGTTTTTTTATTTGTCTGTTGTCAAACGCAAAGCCACACAATGGGCTATCTGTGCTGTTCCGCCGC
Organism: Carcinoscorpius rotundicauda; assembly: GCA_011833715.1. Lineage (NCBI taxonomy): Eukaryota > Metazoa > Arthropoda > Merostomata > Xiphosura > Limulidae > Carcinoscorpius > Carcinoscorpius rotundicauda. Next base: position 5,811,081 of record CM022402.1, read on the forward strand.
GAGTATCCAAACCTGAATTCTAGTGTTATACATCTTCGGACTTATCGGCCAATGGAGAAAGGGGGAGGGCTCTAAGCTCATCTTCCCCCCCAGTGGCTCAGCGGTATGTCTGAGGACTTACACGCTAAAATCCGGGTTTCGATACCCGTGGTGGGCAGGGCACAGATAGCCCATTGTGTAGCTTTGTGCTTAATTCAAACAACAACAACAACTAAGCTCATCTTGTGATTTTCTTATAGCGAAGCCACGTGGGGCAATCTACTGAGCCCACCGAGGGGAATCGAACCCCTAACTTGAGCGTTGAAAATCTCTAGACTTGCCGTTGTACTAGCGAGGGACAACTTCATCTTCCTTAAAACTCTATAAAGCATAATAGTATGAAATTATATTAATTAAAGTATTGAAATCTTTGTCAATATCAGTACGATGTGGTGCATTGTTTTATCGTAATTAATTAAATCTTAATCACTAGATTATTCAATCATTAAATTCTAAAAAAGGCCTATTTAACTCTTTGTTATGATATATAATAAAATTAGAAAAAATATTTTTTTAAATCGAATATTCAGACATATTTTCTACTTTCTGTCCAGGTGGTTAAAACACTCCACTTGTAATCTGAGAGTCGCGGGTTCGAATCTCCGTTTCACCAAATATGCTCGTCCTTTCATCCGTGGAGGTATTATAACGCGACGGTCAATCCCACTATTCGTTGGTAAAAGAGTAGCCCAAGAGTTGGCGGTGGGTGGCGACGACTAGCTGCCTTCCCTCTGGTCTTGCACTGCTAATTTAAGGACGGGTAGCGGAGATAGCCCTCGTGAAGCTTTGCGCGAAATTCAAAACAAACCATACCAGATGGGGCGAACAATACATCGGAAACGTTTCACATAATATTATGAAAGAAAAGCGACCTCTGACGAACAAACATGTCACCAAGTCCTGAACTTCCATTTTCCTCTCACTTTATTTATTTCGCTCCTGCCCAGGTAAACAACGATAATGACAAAATGTTTCACTGAAGACTCTTCGCTTTACGCCCTCTTTAAATTAACCCTGGGAGTCCCGTGGACTAACATCATTACCTTCTCAGGGTCAAGAGACCTTTTTTTTTCCTCTTTTTTTCCTTGAGGTCGACCGGAAGAATATTGTTAGGTAAGGAAAGGGGGGGGATAAATTCTGTTTTGTGAGCTGACGTAACACTTACAGCGTCGTCGATCGAGTTCGATGTCATTGTTAATTCAAAGTGACGTCATCACAGATAAACAAATAAACATCTCCGTTTCTCTTGCCTCCAACCACCCGTTTCAAAAACGAGACGGGAGCGGCTCGAGGGAGTGAGGTAAGTGGGTCAGAAACTGTAGACAGTACACTACACACAGCCACAACAATGCGAAATCATCTACCCTCAGAACTCGAAGATGAGGTAGTATTTTCGGAGACAGAAACAATTGCATCGTTCCTTCCAGCCATTTTAGAAACTTCTGATACAAGACAGAGCACCACAAATATATGAGCAAAAATCAAACGGTCTGGAAGATATTGAACAGATGTACGGTATGTATTACCATTATTTTGTTTACCATGGTAAACCGTCAACAAGTAGCTCAATTGTTCGGCACTTTGGGACTATAGATGAGTTATAAGAGTGTCCGTCAAATCCTACTGTTCGATCAGATTTGGAAATGGATTGGCCTGTTCAGTGCTGTAGACGAGGTAACTCGTCCAAGCCGGTCGGTAAACACAGTGCCACATACGAGTTAATTCGTTATTAGAAATACCTAACTTCAACGCTAGATGTCAGCACCATACACGCATTTGACCTACTTGTATATTGTTTCACTTTCGATCCAAAATGGCGTCACGAAAAAGGTTACAAAATGAAAGAGCATTAGAGTTGTATTTTGAACTTAGTTCGGAGTTGCCGCAGCAGCTGAAATACTTGGCAGTCAACAAGTTAAGGTTACAGTAGTAGTGTTTTTGAGAAGTTGCCTTCTTTTTAGTCTGCCAATTCAAAATTACGGATGGCGCTTATAACAATCATACTAAAACTGACCCCAAGTGTGAGCTTGCTCTAGGGTTAAGTTTTCTCTAATATAGAAAAGATGAATTCGCAAAAAAATTTTCTTTAGATTTTCATATAAATATATAATTGTGACGGATATATAGCTCTGTTGACACGGAGATAAACCAACATTAACTTTAAGTGTTTGTTTTGAATTTCTCGAAAAACTACTCGATGGATATCTGCGCTAGCCGTCCCTAATTTAGCAGTGTACGGCTAGAGGGAAGGCAGTTAGTCATCGCCACCCACCGCTAACTCTTGGGCTACTCTTTTACCACCGAATAATGGGATGGACCGTCAATTTTTAACGCCCCCACGGATGAAAGGACAAATATATTTGGTGCGACGGAGATTCGAGCCCGTGACCCCCGGAATACGAGTCACACGCCTTAACGCGCTTGGCCATGCCAGGCCTAACTTAAAGCACTTACCTTTACATAATATACTTTGTCACGTATCTCGTCTTCTTTTTTTTATTATTTATTACAAGCTTTTTAAAGATGTTTACAAAATGCACACGATAATTATGAAAAAATACAAAAAACGAAACCGGTTACCAAAATAATGAACAAAAAATTGCCTAAATTAGTCCATGTTGCAGTGAATTTTGTGATCAAAATTTTCATACAGAGACCTAAAACAGGAGTTAGGCACAAAGCTAGAGAAATTATTACCCACGGTGTGTGGGTGAGATGAAACAGAAATAAAATAATCTTTCGTTGGCATCAGAGAAATAAGTCGCAACTAGTATTAAAGAATGGACCAACCACACAGTAATTAGCTATAGAGAAAATATATTCATTATCTGAAAGCTCAAAATATATTTGGAAAGCTTTCAGAATAACCCTCACTAAAATCCGTGGTGAGATTTCTCGGATTGGTTTGTTTGTTTCTTTAGAATTAAGCACAAAGCTACTCAATGGGCTATCTGTGCTCTGCACACCACGGGTATCGAGACCCGGATTTTAGTGTGTAAGTCCGCAGACATACCACTGTGCCACTGGGGGGCTTCTCGGATTGGATGGAGCGCATATAGTCTATTCTGTAGCCTTCAACCAACTTAAGGTTTTTTTTTAAATTTTAATCAGACGACTACAGAAAACTGGAGTTCAAATCTTAATTAAAATTAATGGACTACAGTTGTGGATTCGTTAAAAGATACCTTTGAAATATGAAAATTGATGTTATAGAATGGACAGGTCAATCATCTGATGTCAATCTATAGAATGGACAGGCCAATCATCTGATGTCAATCCATAGAATGGACAGGTCAATCATCTGATGTCAATCCATAGAACGGACAGGTCAATCATCTGACGTCAATCTATAGAACGGACACGTCAATCACATGATTTTATCTCATTGAAAATTTATGGGCTAATTCAAACCGATTAACGAAAGATCAGAAGCCAAACATGGGAGATGAACTTTATGTTTGAAGTACCCAAAGAAGGATGGCAGTCAATCAGTTGGGAATATCTGTTTGTCTGTTTGTTTTGGAAATTTGCTCAAAGCTACTCGAGGGCTATCTGCGCTAGCTGTCCTTAATTTAACAGTGTAAAACTAGAGGGAAGACAGCTAGTCATCACTACCCACCTCCAACTATTGGGCTACTCTTTTTACCAACGAATAGTGGGATTGACCGTTACATTATAACGAACCCACGACTGAAAGGACGAGCACGTTTGGTGCGACAGGGATTTCGAACGCCTTAACCCACCTGGCCATGCAGGGCCCGTAATATATGAACTTGTGAAGCTGGTTTGTGTTATTTTGAGTTTCAATTTTACGTTCGAGTGTTGCAGATACACTTGTTTGATCATTGTTTTCAGGCGAATTCGGAAAAGAAGATGTAGAATCCACAGCACGTGCAAAACTGTTTATGAGAAAATGTAACTAAAATCGCAAAGAGTTTAGGAACTCGGGAAAACCAGAGTTAAAATTAGAATTTGAGATAGCATTTTAATAGATCTCTTCGAGTGCGTGTTAAACACATAGTTTTACATTTTTTTTTCTAATAACTAATTAACATTTTCAGGGAAAGGAGCACATTTTTGTCCATCCCTGTGTAAATGGTGGAATATAATACACGATTTATATAAACATAAATGCGCCTGTAGGACTTGTGCACAATCAAAAGATAGGGCACGCTCTCACACGTAACTCGTAAACATTACTACTTACAGTGAGACACACATACAAGTCCGAGGCCAAAGTATTTCGTTTCTACAAATTCCAAAGAAGGCCGCCACACGCTGTGACGTTAATAGTCACGTGGACAAATAGACAGAAGCTGTCTGGTCCGACGCCACGTGTTATAAGTGAGCACCCTCGTGATTCATGTGAGAACAGAAAGTTGAACGGCATCCAGTAAACGTCTGTACGTCCACAACATGACTTTCACTGAAAGCGAAGGTCAAGTTATTTCATGCTGTTATTAAATCGACGTCATAAAATGTGCTATTAAACTGAAGACGCACCTCTAAGCTTAACTTGTTACCATGTAACCGTTAGATGTCGCAAACACAAGTAATGTATTTAATAGCACCGTTAGATGGCGCTAAAACGATTGATTTCTTTACAAACACCCGTCACATATTGTTGTCATGTTTTATCACAAATGGGGCCCGGCACGGCCACGCGTGTTAAGGCGTGCGACTCGTAATCTGAGGGTCGCGGGTTCGCGCCCGCGTCGCGCCAAACATGCTCGCCCTTTCAGCCGTGGGGGCATTATAATGTTACGGTCAATCCCACTATTCGTTGGTAAAAGAGAAGCCCAAGAGTTGGCGGTGGGTGGTGATGACTAGTCTTACACTGCTAAATTAAGGACGACTAGCACAGATAGCCCTCGAGTAGCTTTGTGCGAAATTTCAAAACAAACATACAGACCTCTAAGGTGTGAAATAGAACTGTGTGTATCAGATATTGGGTTGGTTGGATGTTTAACAAAAGCCACGTTGTTGTGCCGATTGCGATGAATCGAACTCAGCCGTCAGGAGATTTGATTCTATGTTTTTGAATTTTGCGTAAAGCTAAAAGAAGGCTATCTGCGCTAGCCGTCCATAAGTATAAGACTAGAGGGAAGGCAGGTAATCATTATCACCCACCGCTGACTCTTAGGCTACTCCTTCATCAATGAATAATTGGATTGATCGAAACATTATAACGCCCCCACGGTTGAAAAGGCAAGCATGGTTGGTGTGACGGATATTCGAATCCGAAAGTTGCGAATCGAGTGCCCTAACCACCATGTAATGCCAGGGTTCTGTCAGGAGACAGACTGCTTCAGAGTTTCACGTATATATAGGATTAATATTAAAATAAATTAAGAAAGTAGTACACTTTTCTTAAGTTCAGGGTCAAACATTTTTTTTTATAAAAGTAAATAACTGCATATATAAATTGCTGGACTTTGTTTCATTTCGCAATTATATTTCTCATAAAATAATTCTACCTGAAAATAAGGTAGACATTTTATTTATGTTATATTTCCAATTCAATCCAGATCCTAACACAAGATTTTAAGCTGTGTATTAGTGAAACAAAAGTGTAAGTGTGTATCTCAGAACGGCTGGTACGTTTCTGTGGCCTTCTTCACCTGAAGATGACCGAGGAAGGTCAAACGTTCTTTTCTCCTTCTCAATAAAAGTGTTAACATCCACACCAGCCCTTCTGAGATACATTTTTATTTCAAGTAGGTTTCTCGTCATTAAGAAAAATTTTAAGCGTGTCCGTAGTCCCTTCAGGGGCCTTTCTGGTTTGGCTACCGCACATCAATCAAAGGTCACACACTTGAAACTATTATTGATCTCACTGACTGACTGACCACCGGTAGTTACAACACCTCAAGAAGGTAGTAATCGCTCACTGCCCACACCACAAAGACCACTCATTGACCACTCCTTTGACTAAATACAGTTGTTATAACTATAATCATCGGTTGGTCCAAAAATTCCTCGTTTACGCTGTAGTAGTTCAGGCTAGCAAGCCATCTTTTCAATTGTGGTCAAGAAACCTTTCGTAACAAAAGCCCAGATGAAGAATAGAAGACGGATTAACTCTTTCTGTCGTCAAGAGAGGGTGGAATGAGTGGGAGGGTGGACAGAGTGCCAAGGACCTTCAAAGACGCCTGTTGAGGAAATTGTGAACATCTAACGCCAACAAGTTATTTTCAATGGTCAAATGATAGCCATGGCGGACGCCTTGACCGCTGTGACTCCCTCTCTAATCACGTTATTTTCAGTAACAACGTTCAGAAAGAAACAAGAAACTGGACGTTACATTCAAAGGTCATCTTTCCGCAGTGTTGTATTCTTACTTGGGTTAATAAACGATTTTGAGATTTTGTTGCTGTTCTTTCATGTAAACTACATTCACAATCACTCTGTTACGAAGTCCAGTCATATCTTACAAATGGAGGTCGAGAATGAACAACCCAGAATATCAACTCTGCATCAAAACTGGTCGCTGGCACTAACGTGCCTTAAGGAAGAAGTGAGTGGTCCTTATTTGTACAAACTGGTATCATCGGTAGAGATGGACAACACTGGCTGCAGCCAAAAACCCAGGCCTTGACCAACTTTTACGTCAGGTCAACCCCACTACCCTAAATTATGAACCAAATGAGTAATAAAATCCTCACTGTCTTAAATCATGAACTAAATGAGTAATAAAATCCTCACAATCTCAAATCACGAACCAACAGAGTAATAAAATGTAGGTAATACCCTCCAGTCACTTCAAAATTTTTCTTTATTGTATTTTTGTTACACTGTTACACGGTTGAGATACCATCGAACAGAGTATAATATGTTTTATACACCGTTATTTCACCAAAGTGTTTAACATTAGTGAATGTATTATATATTAAGTTAAATAAGAAACATTGTTTTTATAATGAGTCTTCTTCCCCTCTCCATAGCTGACACCCACTTTACCCATGTCAATACAGCGTCCAAGAAACTTACATGGACTTTGCGAACTCAGCTGGTTTGAACGATGGCAAGACAACGCCACCTGGGACCGATACAGAAAACTAGGCTGGCCTCCAGATGCTGGGGAGTCTAAAGTTCGAGACGGTGCTAGATAGACAAATAATAAGTAGAGTTGACCAAATAAATGGCTATCGAAAAATCAAAATAATTGATTTCGTTTCAGGAGTAGAAAGGAACATTCGAGATTTTTGAAATAAAGTATGTTTGTTATTGGAGAGTGAATGTTATTTAAACATTGGGAACATTTCAAGTGTAATATATTGTTGGTAATAATATATTATTAATATTATTTGTATGAGTTAAGTGTCACTCGAATCAGTTTAACAATAACTAACATTCTGCCCCCTTTCCGTGGCTCAGCGATATATCTGCGGACTTACAACACCGGGACAACAACAACAACTAACATTCCAACTGAATAACAGCGACCTCTATATTACAGTTTACAAGAAAAATGTAATAGAAACTTTCGAAATGACACCATTTTTTTTTCCTCGGATTCGATCTCGACTAACATATAGGGACTTCAGGCGTATATCCATCCCTCCTTTAAACCCTCGCGAAGTGACCCACGTTTTGTCTGAGTTTGGTTATAAGTAAAGATAGGGAGAAAGAAAAAACTCGTTATGATTGGTCAGTAGTTTCTAAAAATCTAGGTCAACGAGCCGAAAGGGCGATGCACCCACCCCCACCTGCGCTAGAACATATTCACCGTGACCTTGAGTGCCAAAATTAGGCGTAAATCAGAAAACCGTCTAGACTTCTCTCTTTACTGGCTAGGAATAATAAGTGAGGATAGTCAGAAAACGACACCACGTTTCAGGCTAGAATGAAACTCTGAACCAAATACGTAAGACAGATTTATAGAGAACCAACAGTGAGACAGTGTATTACTTACAGAACAAACAGTAACACAGTGTATTACAGAACAAACAGTAACACAGCGTATTACAGAACAAACAGCAACACAGTCCATTACAGAACAAATAGTAACACAGTCCATTACAGAACAAATAGTAACACAGTCCATTACAGAACAAACAGTAACACAGTGTATTACAGAACAAACAGTAACACAGTTCAATACAGAACAAATAGTAACACAGTTCAATACAGAACAAATAGTAACACAGTTCAATACAGAACAAATAGTAACACAGTGTATTACAGAACAAACAGTAACACAGCGTATTACAGAACAAACAGTAACACAGCGTATTACAGAACAAACAGTAACACAGCGTATTACAGAACAAACAGTAACACAGCGTATTACAGAACAAACAGTAACACAGTGTTTGTAACAAGAAAAGTAACTTGACTCTAGAATGATCCCATAAACATGAAATAATGAAGTCGGATATAAAAACAACGTTTATTGGGATAGTCTTGAATAGTCTTTGATACGACTAAATTATGTTATTTTCTTTTGTTGTTATTTTAATTAATTACCCAGCAGGTCAACAGTTTCATGTCACGACCATCTTCTGGTTAATAACTTCAGTCTAACTAGAACAAAACGTATCTGAATACATACGTCCCTAGTGTCAGGTTATTTTGCGTGCTATAACACATTAATCACTGCACTGTTCTAACTTAAGTAATAGCGAGACCTTTAAATATCCTAATTAATCAATGGGCTTCCCACTGAAGGAAAACAAAGCCAAAAGGTTACTAAAACTTCTAAAAGCAGTAAGGTATGGTTTGAACCTAATCAAACGCACAGTGTTGGTTTTCAACCCAAGCTCGTTACACATCTTCGTTAGGCCTACTTGGAAAGAAACGTGTTTATAGAAATACCAAAGTTAGCGTACGATCATTAAGTTACAGTTACCTGAACACTCGACTTATAAAAAGTAATTACAAACGTTCATTTAATTATTATGTAAATAAGTTTATCTTTTTTTTTCAGTAAAACGCCACCTACAAAACACATAAGTCGATCGAAATCGATATTTTAAAAATTTTTCACTTGAGATGTTGAATTTTATTCTCACAAACCACATTAATCGTTTACTACAGACACACGTAAACAACAAAATCTACAAAAATCGTAATGCAGTTGTAATTTTCTAAAATAGAAATAACACAAATAAATCACCTCTTGGAAACCCAAAATAAACCAAAGTTCTAGAATATAGACGCAATGTTCCTATTGTGAATGTCGAAAAAGGCAACATTAACCCTAAATGTTGGGCAATACAATATCCCAATATGCATTAATTAGTGGTATAACCAGGTAACTAAGCATTATAACACTTCAACTCAATTGGAGAAATGTTCGTTTCATTTACGAAAATATCAGGTTCAATCCCGGGAGTTGCAGATATGGAATTACTACACAATAACAAGTGAAAATAAATCTGACATATAGAATACCTTTAGCACAGCATTCCTTTTAAAGTCTGAATTATTCTGTTTACCTGAGGTGGTATGGTATCTTGGTTTTGACTCATCATTACTCAGAGGTCCACTGCTGCTGTCCACGTCTGACACGCCACTGTCCGCTGGACTCGGAGGTAAAGATCCTGCAGACGAGAGTAAACACGTTTTACTTTACAAGCGAAGCCCCCCAAGAGAAGTCAAGGTAAGCTTTAGTTTCAACATCTTTCTCGAAGGTTCCTAAATGTTTTGGACAATCATTAAACATGTTACACTATAACTAGTTGTACTTCTGCAGCGTCCCCGACAATGTTCTCTTTCAAAAGTGCAAAAAACCAAAATATCATGTCTTGTTGTAGTCTACAGAAAGCATAATTCTTCACATGATTCATGGCATGCGCACGCTTTGCTAACGCTACAAGTTGGAACGTTTCTTATGTGGCATCGTTTTTGTGTTTGCTGAATGAGTGACAGAAAACACACTACTGTAGAGCGATGTGAGTGGTTATAGCACGTGACCCTCTTCAAGCGGTTTTCGCCCCCTTTCGGGGAAATCCGATGTTATTTATTGCTTTAGAAGTTAATCTCTGGCTGTTTTGTTTCTCGTTTATTACCACAGGAAAGGAGCCACTGATGCCACGAAACGAGTTAGAGATTGAAAAAAAACTCAAACTATAGTTTTATAGTTTCTTCTGTGTCTTTCTAACTAAAGAAAACTTTCAATGGTAGTTTCTCTATCTTAATGTGTATGCAGGAAAAGCCTACGTTAATTAAGTCACCACTGAATGGCTTGTTTTTAAAAGCTATATTTTAATACGTTTCGGAATCCACAAAAATTTTATAACAGTACATAAAACAGGATAAAAAAATCGAAACACACACTTATATTTTACTTCGTAGTCGAAGGTGTCAAATAATTCAGTATGATGGAAGTGAAAGACCAAATGCCCCCTAGCGGCTCAGCGGTATATCTACGGACTTACAACGCTAAAATACGGGTTTCGATACCCATGGTGGGCAGAGCACAGACAGCCTATTGTGTAGCTCTGTGCTTAATTCAAAACAAAACAAAGATCGAATGCAACATTAAAGTCTATTTGAGACTTTGAATTGAAAAAATATACATATCTTGTTTTTTTAAATCCAATTTAATTTTAGGGATGGATAAATTTATTTATTTCCTGGTGGTAGAAAAGTTTACTATTTTTATAACTAAGATTAAGTCTTTCAAGTAGCACAAGGGTATCTTTGCGGACTTTCAACGCTCGAAACCGGGTTTTGACACCGTAAAAAACGGAGCACAGACAAGCGATTCTGTAGACTTGAGCTTAACTTCAAACAAACAAACTAAAATTATATAGTAATATAATTGGAAAACCTAAGCATCACATAACTCACTAAAAGGCAAAACCTGAACATTGTACGACCCACTACTGGTAAAAACTGAACATTGTACGACCCACTAGAAGCAAAAACCTGAACACTGTACGACCCATTACTGGTAAAACCTGAACATTGTACGACCCATTACTGGTAAAACCTGAACATTGTACGACCCATTACTGGTAAAAACTGAACATTTTACGACCCATTACTGGTATAACCTGAACATTGTACGACTCATTACTAGTAAAACCTGAACATTGTACGACCCATCACTGGTAAAAACTGAACATTTTTCGACCCATTACTGGTAAAACCTGAACATTGTACAATACATTATTGGTAAAACCCGAACATTGTTCCATCAAGAAATATACGTTGTTTACCAGCTTGGATCGCTCGCCATCTTAAATATAAATCACCACATTTCAAACAATAAACACAATATCTGACCATCGAAACAAACAATATGATTTCAGATGTTCGAGTTAAAGGATATATAAAAACAACAACACAGCCGACTCTCCTTATTGCTCTGGTCAAAAGAAACAGTCAAGTGAAATTAGGTCACTTTCTGACCCTCCAGGGGTGAGAGGAGGGGGTTCCGTTACACTTAACGGTTCCCCACGTGTCCTGTTATTTTTTTTTTGTAAAGGCTGTCTAGATCTTTAAATGAAAACAAGTAAACATAGTATAGTGAGTAAACGTGACACTGCCCCACCCTCGCTGGTAGCACCGTGACCTAGATAAGGGTCAGTACAAATAGCCACTAACTACAGACAGATACCTACGTTCACACACGCACACAGAGCTAAGACGAAGTTGCTTACTGTTCAGCTTTTTTGTTTTTCTGGTCTGTTTACTACATCTGTCTTTATCCTAACACACTGAGTGTTTCACGTGCACTACTGGAAAAGTTTGTTTGTTTGTATTTGAATCTCGCGCAAAGCTACACGAGGGCTATATGCGCTAGCCGTCCCTAATTTAGCAGTATAAGACCAAAGGGAAAGGGACCAACCGCCAACTCTTGGGCTACACTTTTACCAACGACAAATGGGATTAATCGCACGTTATAACACCCCCATGACTGAAAGGGCGCTAATGGAAAAGACATATTTATAAGTATGAAAAACCGAGCTACGCTGAGCGTTCTTAAATCAGTAAGCTTACCGTTGACTCACCGGGGTTCGAATGGTCAACTGTAATTATTTCATAGTATTTTGAAGAAACACAAGTATCAACTTTCGTTCACGCCTTAAACACACGATAACTCCGCCGTGTGTATCATCCAGTAAGCCCAAATGGTTTGATGAAGGGGTGTAATTTATACACGAGTATATAACAAGAAGTTGTATATAGCGAAGTGCCTTCCTTCCCTGGAGTTGTTAGTTTGTTATGTCTTCGTAAGCTGATAGCGCAACGTTCAATTTTTTTTTTTCCTTCCAACTTCGTGCTCAAGCGAGCATAATGCTACGAGCCAAGGGTAATGCCCTGTCTGGCGCGCGCCAGCTGCGTTAGTGTGCTTGCTGCACGCTCCACGTGACCAGACAACAGTAAAGGAGACCACTTGGATTACGTGATATTGATTCATTTATTCATATATATATATAGTCTTTGTGTTTTTTTTTATTTAGTGGAGTTGCCAAAAATGGACTAGTAAAGATAAATACGTAATAGCACGAGACGTTTAGTATTAACAAAATATTATACGTATAATAGGTACTACAATGTTAATGAAAAAAAACAAAACAAATGTAGTTTCTCGTTAAAAGATCACAAGCTGCAGACTACCTGTCATGTTTTAAAAGGTACCAAGCTCTCTGTGGGAGTTCAAACAAAAAGAAATTGATCGAACTGTATTCTATAAACCTGCCAATCATTAGAACTAATTATTTTATCCATTATTATTTTTATTAACTTAACATTTGGTTAAATCCGATATCAATTTAAAAAAAAATTAAATGAAAGTTGTTGAAAAATCGCTTACAACAGTGGTTCTCTTAAAATTATGGTCCCCTTATAGGCTGTGGTTGTTTTTAAGGTCAACTATTTCTTTACAGACCTTAGAAGGTGCACATATCGCTTCACCCTGTCCCGTCTCCCGCTAGTACAACGGCGAGTTTACGGATTTACAAAGCTAAAATCAGGGGTTCGATTCCCCGCGGTGAACACTGCATACAAACTAATATCGCTTTGTTCCCAAACAGTTTCAGTAACTTTTAATACATTAGTTCTTTCGTTTGTTGTTGTTGCTTTTGAATTAAGCACAAAGCTACACAATGGGCTATCTGTGCTCTGCCCGCCACGAGTATCGAAACTCGTGATACTCTTTTACTAATGAAAAGTGGGATTTATCCTCACATACTAACGTCTCCACGATTGAAATGGCAAGCACGTTCCGTGACGGGAAGCGAACTTGAGACCCACATCGGGCGAGTCAAACAACTCTCTACCACTTGATAAGATGAGCCTACGCGGGTTTTTTTTTTTCTTTCCATAAGGTGAGACTTATTGCAGAAGCTCAACAGAAGTTTAATGTAACATTACTCGCCACGCGGTTTTTGTTCCATGGCACGTAAATCCGTTTAAATTTTTACTCTCTTTATATCACAGTATTGTATTTTTTTTTCAATTCGTGACTTTATATAGTACTTCTAGGCGTAGAGATTTGTGTGCAAAAGGGCCGTGGATCGAGCTGTATTATCACTCTGTACTCAAAGCATGGGAAATGTTATAACTGTGGTAGACGCCGCTAATTAATTACCCTCTCCGTGACGAGTAGTTTGTTAATCATACGTTAATCCGAAACTGTCTCTATTTGATGATTCAGTTTTTGCTCATATGTCAAATAGAGTGAGTTCAGGTTGGTTGTTTTTTTTTAAATTTCGCGCAAAGCTACACGATGGGCTATCTCCATTCTGCCAATCACGGGTATCGAAACCCGATTTCTCGAGTTGTAAGTCTACAGACACATCGCCGTGCCACTAGCGGGCACTTCAAGATGTAGCATGTTACGGTTGTTTGTCTCTGAATTTCTCGCAAAGCTACATGAGGACTATCTTCGCTAGCAGTCCCTAATTTAACAGTATAAGACTAAAGGGAAGGCAGCTAGTCATCAACATCACCCACCGCCAACTCTTGGACAACTCTTTTACCAACGATTAGTGGAATTGACCATCACAACATGACGCCCCCATGGTTGAAAGAGCGAGCATGTTTAGTGAGACTGGAATTCGTACCATCAACCTTCAGACTACGAGGCAAACGTCATAACCATCTGGCCATGCCGGGGCCTGCTTCATTCAGATTGACAACATACCAAAAAACCCTTACTAGTGTGAGTTCATTTTTACACAACGTAAATTACGTGATTGAAGTTACCGAAAGGTTAGCACTGCTTGAAGTTTCTCTAATATTTCTAAAGTAATTTTGTTTGTGGAAGTTAGGAAAACACGTAGATTCTAAACTTTAATTAAAGACAGAAGTGCGAAACCCTAAAACCCGAGCGTTTTCGAAAGACGAATCTCTCTTTATCTTCTCTTGCCCTTGACAAAGAAAGGTTCGAGTTCCGAATAAAATGTGGTAACAGCGTACGATTTCTTGTGTTTATTTCTAAAACACTTTCTCTAATCTCGTGGCCAGTTCGCACGAGCGTTTCTCTCGTCTTGAGTACAGATTGAGCCGATAACTAAAGTATTATTTCCCAAGTATTTAAGTTCATAACGTGACCATCTGTTTGCTGAATACAAGCTTAAGGGTCATAAGCTTCAGAGTTATAAACCAAGTAAGCTCTTCATTACTGGCCTTCGCTTACTCATTTAACCTTGAGACACTGAGCTATATTTGTATGACCCCTTCTGCAACCTTCGACTTTGTAGTGACGAGGAAGTTCATGCGTGAGTAGTGGGTAAAGTGTAAGGACGAGAACACAGGGTCAAGTTGGTTATGAGAGGCAAAAGATCGAGTTTCGTCCTCCAACTGTGTGGGCTTACTGGTCTGAAAGTCGTGCCAAATATCCAGACACCTCGTCCAAGCAGGATTTCTTAAAACTGTCCATTCGCGGACATGGTAAGAGGAAAAGCCCTAAGCACGTGTCTCTCAATAAGACACATGAGAGTAACCAGTCCTAACTTACATTATTAGCGATCGTACGAACTGATGCAACGTATGAGTAAACCCACACTTTTTATGACTTGTTTTTTATACGTTCTGTGTGCGTAGCTCCTAAACACTACCATACATGTCACTTGCATCTGTGAAGCTAACTACCACACATTACCACCTTCGAAGTCTTAAGCATGACTTGAGATGAGTAATCACGGATATCTGTGCATGAGCGCAGGCCACGTGAGGTGTTATTTCACGTATAAAAATTAAAAAAAACGTTTAGATTCATACATCAACACGTGTTTCAAATGAGGGCCAACCTTTTAAGCCTAAAATATTAGCTTACATATATATCGGTAATGATAAACAAATGTATTTACAAAGTGACCAACTGAGTCAAATGACGTCACACAAACACACACAACGTAACGTGCGAGATAAAATACAACCGTGTAGCGTAATATTTGACCTTAAGTGTAACTAATCAGTGTTGACTCCCCCCCCAGACTTTAAGTATAACCAATCGCACAGCAGTTTCACTCAAGTTCCTTTAACTGACCTGTAGAACTGTTGCAGGATAGAGTTGAATGCTGAGTTAGAGAGTACGGTAAGCTCTGAGGAGGCTGTTGAAGAATGTTCTGAAGTAATGTTGTGGCTTTGCTGTCGTGACCCGAGGACCTTTTCAAGAGAAGAGTACCACTGAAGTCGGACTGTCTGTCGATACAGCATCCATTTACTGTAAAGTCGAAAGCAAATCATTCAGACAATGAAAGTAACACAAAATCACAAAGCAACTGAATGAAAAGAAATCTGCCAAAGACATTGTTTAAAATTAGTCCAAAGTATCATCCTGCATCCAGTTTCATTTTCAGAAGATGAGACGCATTTATATTCTCAAAAACATATAAACTATTGCATAATATTTCATGATAAAAAACACACATGGAAAGTAAGTATTTATCTGCGTTAATTAAACTCAACCGCTTTTAAATTATCGCTAATTTAAGAAATTATGCCAAACTGAAACAATAAATCTAAATTATTGTTTTCCACAGCAAATCCCTTCTTGAAATCAGTGCCACGCATACCGATCTGTGTATAGAGGGCGCTGCTGTCAACAAACCATGAAAGTTATCGTAATAAACAGTACAATAGATATTATATCAAATATTTGAGTAAATTTTTCGCGCACGAAACGCTTTCCAATATCTTGGGTCTAGGTGAGACTCCAGGTCGTAAACTAATTCTACACACACACACACACACAGAAAGCGTTTATGCCATGACTTTTGTCTTTAAATTCACGTATAATAAAACTTGATGTGGAAAAACTTAAACTCTTCAAAATATTGAGATGCGTTTCAAGACAGAGTTTGGTTGGTCGTTCTCAAGCAAAAAGATGCCATAATAGGTTTTTCGTGCAACGCCCACCAGAGGCATCGAAAATGGAATTCTTAGTGTCATAAGTTTTCAGACGTACTGTCGAATCACTGGAGGAAAGGAAACCATGAATGTGTGACTCCCACAAAACGATCCTCAAAGAAAAGAAAAATAGAGCCCTTGCCAATAATTAGCGTTAGAACCATTCCGCCTATTGCCGATGAGACACTGGGGAATCCAACATTAGAATTTGGGGCTCGATTTCCGCGGCAAGCGCAGAACAAAATCACCACTGCGTGACTTTAACCTGAGACAAACAAATTATCTTCACAACCGTACACGAGATCGAATCACCATCGAAAAGTCCCCCAACTTCGTAAACGTGCGATGTGAGACTATCCAAGCTTTTTATTTTCATTATTCCCCAACCCCCGTACCCTAGTGGCTCAGCGGTACGTCTGCGGACTTACAGCGCTAAAAACCAGGTTTCGATACCCGTGGTGGGCAGAGCACAGATAGCTCATTGTGCAGCTTTGTGCTTAATTCAAATAAACAACCGCCCTCCCATTAAAAACAATCACACCAACAAAACTTCAGCTGTAAAGAGGTGGAAGGGTGGGGGAGAGAAACGCAAAATGCTAACGTGAATCATAAAAGGATTTCACTTCTAGGTATTTCGCCTTTCAAGAAACATAGGGTTAAGGCTGTTCGACCAGAGCAGAGAGGTCGATAACATAACCTCCGGGTTGCAGTTTTGAACTGTGAGTCTCTCCAGATAAACTGAATCGTCACTCAATATTCGAAATGTTTCGCACGTGAATGATAAAGAAGAGAAGTCGCAATAAGGAACCATTGAAACATTAAGCCAAGAACAATAAAATAAATATGCGATCTTTTTTTTTGTTCTTTTACCGAGTGCGAAAAATTTTACTTTCTGTTCCAGAAGGGAAGATCGATTGTCGCATAACAGTTTTCCCTTGAGCATGCGCACAAACGTTCTTGTTTATGTCCCTGACCCATATACCGGTCGTTCAACAGGAAGCGCGCTAGGCACGCGGGGGGACGGGGAATTCGCACGAGGAGACGGATTGCATACGCGATGTCAAGGCTGTCTGTCAAACATTGAGGTAAAGAAGTGAACAATGTTATCAATTACTGGCTTGATTAAAAAAAAAACCCAAAAAACTGCTAAAATCTGTACGGGAAAGTTAACCAATCAGTGGTTCCAACCTACAGTAGAAAATTCGTAATAGCTTTTTCTTTTCCTCATTGGTCAATTGGTTTAGAGAATAACCAATTAACATAAGATATTTGTCTCAGGTTTAAGTTGCGCAATGGGATTTCTGCTCTGCACTTGTCGCGGGGATCGAACTCCAGATTGTAGTGTTAGAGCTCCCAGTGGCTCAGCGGATGATAATAATGTTAAAAACTTGGGTTGTACACCCTTGTTAAGCCATAACAAAATTTAACGACAGTATCTTTCAATATTTCATAACAATACACTACTTATTCATCACAAACCCCATTACATCACGCACGCCCTCTACGACCTCTATTTTCGCGACGGAGTTTTACGCGAAATTAAAAAAATATATATATACCTCGGTGGGACAGCGGCAACTCAATGCTATTTTGTTGTGTTTTTTTTTGCTGAATTTCGCGCAAAAATACACGAGGGCTATCTGCGCTAGTCATCACCACTCACTGACCCCTCTTGGACTACTCTTTTATTTAAAAAATAGTGAGATCGACCGAAAAATTATAACTCCACCACGGCTGAAAGGGCGAGCTTTTTCGGTGTGACGGGGATTCGAATCCGCGACCCTCAGATTACGAGTTGAGCGCCTTAAACAACTGGTCATGCCGGGCCTGGTAAGTCTATGGACTTACAGCACTAAATTTCTAGGTTTGATTTTCCGTGGTGGACGCAGCAGATAGACGAATGTGGCTTTGCTCCATAAAAACAAAATATCTTATTGATTTCATTATTAAATGGGATAATGGAGTTTATGAATCGATGGGTTGGGAGTACTGTTTGCATAAGTACGTCTGTTCAAGTAACAATCGATTCGGCATTTGTCTTCTTTGGCCAACTCAGATGGAAGAGAGCTAACCAACACCACCTACCGCCAACTTCATGAGCAAATATAAAAAAAACAGTGGGATTCGAACCCGCAACCTTCAAAATACGAGCCGAGCGCCCCTTAACCACCTAACCAATGCCAGATAAACTGACTAACTGAATTTCGTGCAAAATCTAACCGCCCCTAATTTAGTAGTGTAAGACTAAAGGGAAGGTAGCTAGTCATCACCACCCACCGCCAACTCTTGGGCTACTCTTTTACCAACGAAAAGTGGAATTGACCGTCACATTATAACGCTCCCACGGCTGAAAGGTGCGAGCATCCTTGGTGTGACGGGGGATTCGAACCCGCGACCCTCAGGTTACGAGTCGAGTTTCATATCTACTTAAGCATGCCGGGCCTAAATATGACGAGAACTTGAAAACTAACACAATGCTCACTGGATACACTATTTATAAGTTTTGACAACAGAAGTGTAGTTATAATAGACAATTCAGTGACCTGATGGTTTTCGTCGATTTCTCGTGACGTAGAGCCTACATGATAGAAGGAACAATTTGCTACTAAACAATTACATTCTACTGAATTCAGAATAGTTACGTCTAACGGTACGTTGTAGCTATAGCAACAAATCTTCCGGTTACCAGCTGAATCGTGCATCGCTCTGTAAGTACAGACACTTTTAGAGACACTTTAGGATACATGTTAGTCAGAGTTGACTTTAATCGTAAACTGTTTCTGGCCTAATAGGCAGGCATTTAAGTAAACAAAGGTGGCTCAGATCCGTAGTTTGTACAATAGATGAAAATCAACACATGATGTGAATAATAAATAACGAAACACTATAAATGAAAGTATCGTTTCTACCGAGTAACTTTAGGCCTAACATTTTGTCGTTGGTTTTATGTTAGAGACTACATTGTAATATAATAATTTAAATAGTTAGGTAGCTCGAGTGGAGATTTGTGTGTGTGTGTGTTTTCTTATAGCAAAGCTGCATCGGACTATGTACTTAGGGGAATCGAACCCCCGATTTTAGCGTACGAGTGGAGATTACCTCACTAGATTTGGTGTCTGATATTTTCATTTTACTTTTTGTTGTTGTTGTTTTGAATTAAGCCACTGGGGGGGGGCTCATTTTACTTACTGGCAGTATGATAAGGAGGGGTGTTTGGGGTTACTTTGGCAAATTTCATAAACCTCAATATGTACTATGTTTGTTTGTTTGTTGTTGAATTTTGCACAAAGCTACTCGAGGGCTATCTGTGCTAACCGTCCCTAATTTAAGAGTGTAGGACTCGAAGAAAGGCAGCTAGTCATCACCACCCACCGCCAACTCTTGGGCTACTCTTTTACCAACGAATAGTTGGATTGACCGTCACATTATAATGCCCCCACGGCTGAAAGGGCGATCATGTTTGGTGCGACGGCGATTCGAACCCGCGACCCTCAGGTTACGAGGCCATGCTGGACCGATATGACCTATGACTTTGCCGTTAAAGACATTTGAGAATATTAAAATCCTATTAATATATTAACTGCTAATCATAATGATAAGTAATAGACTGATTTATAAATTAAATCATATACGTGTATATATATGTAAAAATACACAAAACGTTTTTTTAGTATTAGATTTGTCTCTGGCATTCGCGTAAAGTTATAAGTTATAAAGACTGTGTTTTGCCGTCCCTAATTTTGACCTAATAGACTAGAAAAAAGAGGCCCCACTGAACAGCACCTACTCCAAAATTTCTGGCTCAATTTTTGCGTCTTTAATTTGCGACAATAACCCCTCCCCGGTCCCATAGTGGTGCGTCTACTAAAAACTGGGTTTCGATATCCGTGGTGGGTAATGCACAGATAGCCAACTGTGTTACTTTGTACTTTTTGCGGCAGCACTACGCGCCCTGATAAGGGAAGTCGAAACACGTGTTGCATCCCAGTTTCCACGAAATTTTCTCTAGCAGTTGTTAGTTCAAAACACAGTAAATGATGGAGGCAAAGTACTATATTACAGTCAACCTTCTCTCGTTGTGACCTAAATACCGATCCGGACAACACGGCGCGAACCCTGAACCTTGGGGTCCACAGCCCGGAACACTGTTAGGCCACGCCCGGCGTTTTAGTGTTAAGAACATAATTTAGATTTGTAATAAATAAAGGCGAAATATTTCTGTATGTATTGTATCAAAACTAAACAAACGAACGTAATAAGGAACAACTATTGTTTTCTAACGTTTATCCCAACAAGAAAAACAAACCCACACATTTAAAGCTAGGCTAAATTATATAGCAAATATGCACATTTTCAGTGTCACTTAACAGCTTCGTTTTAAATATTGAAACAATCAGCGATTAGTAACTGTAGCATGCTCAAGATCTGCAAAAGATAAATATCCTTAATGATAGAAACTATAATCTCTCTAGGGGTTTTTACAACTTACAAATAAAACGTGGAGTTAACTTACTAAACGTCATCTGTTTTATCTATCCGACGTCCACAATTCTGGTTGGCGAAAAGTAGTGTTGAAAGTAATTCAACCAAATATTTTGTTCACTCGTTTAAAAACTAATTTTATGAAACTATTACAATACAGGGTTTTTTGCCCCCCCCCCCGTCTTACAATGTGTGTAACGTACAATATTATTTGTACGTTAATTAATGTTGTTATCACTAAATGAAGTCCATAAAGTCACGCTATGAAAAGTCATTATTAAACACACATTACTTATGTTTGATAAAGGTTAAAGGTGACATATATTTCTTCAGAACGTGATGTCTCTTGCAAGAACTACTTTTTTTAGCGCATTACTACTAGTAGTGTTTAAGGTGACGCACAATGTTTTTCTGTACTGACACTTTTCCCTTATTTTCTGCTCCTAGGGATCTAGGCGCCAGCCTCTTGGCCTCCTTCTTTCAGGCTGATACTATTAAAAAAGAAAGAAAGTGGGCCAATGTACAGATTTGGTGTCAGTTGTCTCTCACGTAACAAAACGTGGCCACTTTCTCGAGAACCGTGTTTGACCTGGAGCCATTTCATTCCGATATCAGTAAATATAAAATCTTTGCTTTCAAAACAAACATACAACTTTCCACTATATCTTGACTCGAAACCTTTAATATCCATGATAAACAAAACAAAAAACAAACACATCTATCAGGAACATAAGTTTTGTAATTTTTGGACAACTTTCTTGTGTTAGTGTATATCCTTCTCTGTGGGGTCATTGGTAAGAAACAGCACTAAATTCAGAATCGATGAAGCTACACGAAGGTTGTCTGCGCCAGCCGCCCCTAATTTAGCATTATAAGATTAGAAGGAAGACAGCTAGTCATCAACACCCACCGCCAACTCTTGAGCTACTCTTTAACTAACGAATGTAGGGATTGACCGTCATGTTATTACGCCCCAAATGGCTGAAAAGACGAGCATGTTTGGTGCGATGGGGATTCGAACCCGCGACTCTCATATTACAAGTCGAACGCCCTAACCGCCCAGGAATGTCGGATTCATCGGTAAAAAACAAAATCTTACAAGATAATCCAAACGTGCTAAGGACCGTATAATTTTCTTCATTACACATTTTTAAACACGAAATCAAGAAGGCCTACAGTTGGTTTTCGTACAATCCTCTGATAGTAAGAACGGGCTAGGTCAATTTTTCACATCTGGTATTATATTTTGTCATGTTCTGAGGGGCATACAGTGTTACCTTCAGTTTCACTCATACTGTTGATGCACGTTTTTAAATTGACTTTGATATCGAACTATAAAGCATAGTTGAGGAGAGGACTGTATAAATACATAAACAAATATGTCCGGACTACCCCGGAATCTCGTGTGGGTTTCAATAGTTTACTTCCTCTGACAGGTTGAGTAGATAGTCCTGTGGAACCAGTTAGGATTTCCGAGAGGCTGAGCAGATAGTTATGTGGAACCAGTTAGGATTTCCAGCAGGTTGAGTAGATAGTCCTGTGGAATCAGCTAGGATTTCCAACGGATTGAGTAGATAGTTCTGTGGAACCAGTTAGGATTTCTAACAGGTTGAATAGATAGTCCTGTGAAACCAGTTAGGATTTCTAACGGATTGAGTAGATAGTCCTGTGGAACCAGTTAGGATTTCTAACAGGTTGAGTAGATAGTCCTGTGGAACCAGTTAGGATTTCTAACGGATTGAGTAGGTAGTCCTGTAAAACCAGTTAGGATTTCTAACGGATTGAGTAGATAGTCCTGTGGAACCATTTAGGATTTCTAACGGATTGAGTAGGTAGTCCTGTGAAACCAGTTAGGATTTCTAACGGATTGAGTAGATAGTCCTGTGGAACCAGTTAGGATTTCCAGCAGGTTGAGTAGAAAGTTGTTGTTCTGGTACCGATCTGCGTGTGTTAACTGACGTCATATTCAGATGTTTGTGGATAGCAGTTCTACAATATAACTTTAACTATTCTGATAACTGTTGTTGGCTAAATTAGCTGAATAAGAGGTAAGTTAACGGATTTGATGAAAATCCGGGGTTCGATTCCCTGCAGTGGACAGAGTACACATGATTCAATTCGTAACTTCGCTCAAAAAAACAGCCGTTGTCCACTGTTGGCCGACAGAACGAGCATGTTTCGTGTGAGGGTGATTCGAACCCGCGACCCTGGGATTACGAGTCGAGTGCCTTAACGAACTGGCCATGACGAGCAATTTCTTATAAGTCCAAGAATACCGAGTCTTATTGGTGGTTAGGATGCTCGATTGGCAATCTACGGGTCGAAAGTTCGAATTTTGTCACGAAACATGCTCGACCTTTCAGAGTAGCCCAAGAGGTGGTGGTGACTAGTTTGCATTTCTTCCAGTTCTATCACCGGTAAATTACAGACGGCTAGCCCTTATGTAGTTTTGCGCGAAATTCGAAAAACAGAAACAAACACAGTTAAAAACTGCTTAGGTAACAATTTTACTTCCTGATATCAAAACATACTACTACTACTAATAAAATAATGTTTATCCAATTTGAATGAATCAGAGATAACCAAATATTTAACATTCATTAACAAAATATATGTTAGAGGGTTCGTTCTATCTGTTGTGGACACGTGTTGTCCAGAAAAAAAACCTTTTATGGCCACAGAAATAACAGTCAGCTTTCTTTACTAATGCACACCATTACTAACCGTTACTACGAAACCCATCTGATCCCACATCCAGCACATCCAACGTGCCATAGAAACGAGATCACATGACGACTGTCATTATCCTTTCTTTGTCTGTATGACAACCTTCAACCCTTGCAACAATAGGGCAAAAATGTCAGACCTTTTCGTGGGAGTGTTGTCCGGTTATAGTCACAAAAGAAGTGAGCATTCGTTTTGCAAAGTTCCCTCTGGCGGTAGCGAAAGTGGTTTAGCAGCAGTCTCGCGACAGCTGGTTGACGTCTTAAATGCATTTTAAGCACCCCCCCCCCAACAAAACCAAAAGGTGTACGTTTTAGGCCTCATAACGGTGGCAGTGGTGACCTTTGAACCCAACAAAGTTGCTTCTCATGTCCACACTAGGAGAACTAGTTCGTGGATATATTTCGAGGGGAGGTCAAGAATTTCGACGACGAAACAGTAAAATTCCAGAATGCATAGTTCCAACAAAACTGAGACCGCGACTAAGACAGGATAACAACGGTTTACTGTCTCTTTCTTTTTTTTCGTAACAGGTTACAACAACTCCAGTTGTTTTCGTTCTGACGAGACTGAGCCGAAATATTGTGATCACATAAAATGAATGTGGGAGCCATATAAGTTTCGAAATTTCCAGTTCGTCCTTTAACACGTTGCCCCCCAGTGGCTCAGCGGTACGTCTGCGGACTTACACGCTAAAATCCGGGTTTCGATACCCGTGGTGGGCAGAGCACAGATAGCCCATTGTGTAGCTTTGTGCTTAATTCAAAAACAAAAAACAAAAACACGTGTTTTCCACGAACACTCGCAAAACTGTTCGCAACCATCGTTTAGAAAAAATGACACAAACAACAGAAGACGAGTTCTTAACTACCTGGATAAAAATTCCGTTCGGCTTAAACAAATTTGTTTTTATATTAAAGACACAAAGAAGGTTTATTTGTTTGCAGTCAGGTACAAAGCTAAACAACGGGTATCGAAACCCGGTTTCTAGCATTGTAAGTCAGCAATCATGTCGTCGTGCTACTGCATAAGGCGTACGGAACAGTCACTCTAAAGAAATCTTGACCACGACAGTCGAGCAATGGACGTAACTGACCAAATGACAGTCCGAACGGAGATTTCTATCTTACTGATGATTAGTCGCTAAATTAATGGTGGAATACTTGAACGAAAGGCTTGGACAACTATTCAATAACTCTGCACAACAAAGTTTTTGCCTCTCCATCACTGTTGGTTGTTCCCCATAGATTTTTGGCTGCTGGTCTCGAAAATCACATCCAAATTTATCCATCACGTACCGTTTCATCTAAATCTTCAGTTTTGCTATAACAGAAAAAGGATATTAGGGCAACTGGAATCCGTCAGTGCTAGCTGACTACTGCTGGACACTGCAACGTCATGCACCGGACATTGAATACATACGAAAATCAGGAACAAAACACTTTTAATTATGTTGAACTTAATAGCGTATTAGAAAAATAAACGCAATTAAATACGTTATTTTGCGGGGATACAGTCAACTGTCTATTTCTTAGTTTCTAAGTGATGAAACGAAACCAAAACTATATTTGTGCATACCCACCGGGTACCTGTGACAATCAACAAAACCTTTTCAGGAAGCAAAACTTTTCTAAAACTTTGTTGTGAAGTGATGTCAGTGTCATTTCAGATTAAATAAAAATACAGGAAAAGGGGGCGTTTTACACGAAAGTGTCGTTTAAAATGAACAGAATGAAAAGGGCCCAAGACACGTGCTGAACGCATCAGGGATTCCGGGGTTAGTAGGGCAAATTCGCCATTTGTTCTTTCATTACAGGTGACATTTGTGCGTGTACCATTTATGTGCAGAAAAAAAAATATGGAAAGGGAGGCAGAGTGCAAAAAGCCCTGTGAATTCACTCCATAATCCCTCTCGTGAAACAAGCTTACATTCGCTTACTATCAGCTTACGATACAACTGAAACGTCGACAAACACGGCCACTGGATAACCACTAAGTTATCTGCAATATTTAATGATGAAACTGTCCTCAGTTTAGGAGGACCGCTTATAAACAACATTATATGTTTATTTGTTGTTAAGCACAAAGCTAGGCATTGGGCTATCTTTGCTCCGCCCACCACGGGTATCGAAACCCGACTTCTAGCGTTACGAGTCCGCAAAACATATTGCTGAGCCAGAACACAATGTAACGTTTTCCGCAACAGTTAAAAATCATGGATCTATTGGCCTTCATTCACCGTTTCTTTTTAACTAACATTTTGTTTTCAGAAGAGGGGGAAAAAAAGGACAATTTGTACAATGTAGTTTATGGTTAACGTATACCCATCGTAACGATAAGACGCAAACCTCTTCCTTTGGTCATAAAGAAAGTTGTCAAATCTATTTAACGTAAACTTACTGATTGGTGTAAGGCGATTGCTATTACTTAAGACCCGACATGGCCAAGCGTGTTAAAGCGTGCGACTCGTAAGCTGAGGGTCGCGGGTTCGCATCCCTGTCATGCCAAACATGCTTGCCCTTTCGGCCGTGGGGGCGTTATAATGTGACGGTTAATCCCGCTATTCGTTGGTAAAAGAGTAGCCCAAGAGTTGGCGGTGGGTGGTGATGACTAGCCGCCTTCCCTCTAGTCTTACACTGCTAAATTAGGGACGGCTGGCACAGATAGCCTTCGAGTAGCTTTGTGCAAATTCAAAAACAAACAAACAAACAAAATGTTGTTACTTACAATTCACCAATCTTCGTTCTATCATTCTTTTCACGTTTCATCCATTCTCCGAACAACTGGTGTTATGTTATTGTATACAGCTGGTCGTATATTAAATTGTCGTGATTTTATTCGCTCTAATGGAGTTCAATGTAAATCGCCCCATTGATTTGGGGCTTATCCACTCGTTAACTCAAAAAGCAACGGAAACGCGAACTTTGAATGGTCACTTGTCCACTATGGGTCAAGGTTGAACCAACCGCTACAAGCAGGAACAAAACTTTCCCCTTTTACAGCCCACTCAAGTGAAATCCCCAAACTGGGTTTCCTGGTCACAGCATTTTCACCTTGACCTTGAATCTGACTCTTTACCACTGTGGTCAGTAATAGACCTGGACATTATTATGAGCGACCAGTGGCCTTGGCTGAAGAACGCCTTTATGTTTTGTTTCTTTTTCGCGAGGGCAGAAAGGTTGTGTAAACTCATATTCGTAATTTAACCAGGACGTATGTCCTAATCTCATTTCGACAGCATAAAACACACATGGGAAAGCTGTTAACATATCTGAACAGTGGAGCATTTGTAAGTCGCTCGACTGCATATTTTCACACGCGCTATAAATGTGAAAGCACGTGAGGAAGTGGTTGTTCTCAGAAATGGCACGCGCCATTTTTTTTTTTCTGCTAACGAGCTCTATTCCTTTTATTTTATTTTATTTTACTTTTATAAACACACAATTTCTTATTATATGTTGTACACCAGTGGTGAGACAGGTGATTGATAAATTTCAAGGTGAGTCTCCGAATAAAAACACACGAGGACTCAATTCTCTTCAGAAGATTTGGTTCATCCATGATTGATTGGTTCTCTGGACTACCGCATGCAAACCTACCAGCAATACTCAATGTTTTGCTTTAACGTAAACATGATATGTTATTGCCATGGACATCGATTTTTCAGCTCGGTTTTGACACGTGCACAGGGTAAATGACATTTTCCCGCCAATGTGATATCTTCGAATGTGATAATTATGGCTAAATATTTAAAACGTAAAAACTAAGGAAATCCTACGCATACAGAGATCGTTAATACTAAGCTCTTTCAAAGAGCAATAAAAAAACAAACAAACTTGTCCATAAATATCTCTTGCATCAGTTTATATGCAGAATAGCGATAAGCTTATGGACTTAGAACGCTAATATTCAAGGTTCGATTCTCCGCGATGGTCGCAGCAGATAGACCAATGTGGTTCTGCCCTAAAACAATAAACTCAGTCTATTAAACATTAAAGAAATGCTGTTGAAAACTCAAGGCTTATAGATTTAATAAAGCACATGGTGGCCATCGCTAACTTGTTTGTTTGTTTTTGGAATTTCGCACAAAGCTACTCCAAGGCTATCTGTGCTAGCCGTCCCTAATTTAGCAGTGTAAGACGAGAGGGAAGTCAGCTAGTCATCACCACCTACCGCCAACTCTCGGGCTACTCTTTTACCAACGAATAGTGGGACTGATCGTTACATTATGATGCCCCCATGGCTGAAAGGGCGAGCACCTTTGGTGAAACCGGGATTCGAGACTGCAGAAACAACGACAGTCAACAATTCGTCACCGAAACTTTAAAATTTAGGAAATACTACGCAACGGTAACACAAAATGCAGAGTAGGCTATTACGTATAAACCCATAAAGCCCAGGGACGAGCAGTAATTTTGGTTTTTGTTAGAAAGAAAGAAGGAAGGACATACATCTATGGATAGTTGCTCGTGGGTCCATTGAGAGCCATACCGTGTGTATATGTTTGTCTGCGTACGTTAACAGTTACACTCGAAAGTACAATGTTTAAAAGAGTGTACATGCGCATAACTGACACGTACACACTCAATATCAATACTTGACGCATTAGACGTACATATACACTCACCAAGGCCCGGCATGACCAGGTGGTTAAGGCACTCGACTTATAATCTGAGGGTCGCGGGTTTGCATCTCCGTCATACCAAAACATGTTTGCCCTATTAGCCGTGGGAGTTTTATAACGAGACGGTCAGTCCCACTATTTGTTGGAAAAAGAGTAGCTCAAGAGTTTGTAGTGGATGGTGATGACTAGCTTGCCCCCCCCTCTGTCTAGTCTTACACTACTAAATTAGGAATGGCTAGCGCAGATGGCCCTCGTGTAGCTTTGTACGAAATTCAAAAACAAACCATACAGTCAGCATACGTGCCGCACGCTTATAGTTCGACTCGTAATCCGAGGGTCGCGGGTTCGAATCCCTGTTCTACCAAACATGCTCGCCTTTTCAGCAGTGGGGGCGTTATAATGTGATGGTCAATCTCACTATTCGTTGGTAAAAGAGTAGCCCAAGAGTTGGCGGTGGATGGTGATGACTAGCTGCTTTCCCTCTAGTCTTACATTGCAAGATTAGGGATGGCTAGCGCAGATAGCCCTCGAGTAGCTTTGCGCGAAACCCAAAACAAATCGTATACAAGTCACCACTTGTTAAAATATCAAGAATTATCTATTCACTGTTTAATTGGTGCAAATCAATTAAACTGTCCCCTGGGTTATATCAGTGGACTACAGTCAAGTCGGTCCACCATGAGTTAAGCCTTCGCCATTTTTATAGTGTCAGATGACAGTACGTTAAAACCTCCTGAAGGAATAAAACAGTTTCACCTTTTAGGTTTATGTAATGTTATCGTTCCAAAGGATTTTGGTAATGACCCTATCAACGCAAAGTATGACATTCTGGTAAGCCTAACTTGTTAAACAGTGCATGAAACGCCAGAAGGGTTTCGTTTCCTGTTGAAAACTGGTCAGTCCCCAGTAGTCTGAAATCTAGATGTTATGTATGTGGGTCGGAAGCTGGGAAAGTGGGTTATTGGCCCAGACGCCCAATTCAAGTTTGTTTTTAATAACCAAATCCCCAAAATTTTGTGACAATTAATTACATAATAAAACTATGCATACAATGTTTCAATAAATGTATTCAAAACTCCAAGGTTCGAACCGTTCACTTACAGATTGTCCATGATTTTAGAAACGACATTACATATTCAGCTCGAAAACTTGATTTTAACTGCGTTGCACAACGGAAATACTTCGGTAACCACATTTTTGACAGAGTGGGAAGTTAATTGCTCATGAGCCCTCGAGAGGGCGTATAGCTCAACCGTTGGGTTTCTGGTTTGGTTTGTTTTGAATATCGCGCAAAGCTACTCGAGGACCATCTGCGATAGCCGTCCCTAATTTAGCAGTGTAAGACTAGAGAGAAGGCAGCTAGCTAGTCATCACCCACCTCCAACCTTTGGGCTACTCATTTACCAACAAACAGTAGGATTGATCGTAGGATTACAATGCCTCCACGGCTGAAAGGGCGAGAATTGTTTGGTTTGACAGGGATTCGAGCCTGCGACCCTCACATTACGTGTCGTGTGCCCTATCCAACTGGCCATGCCGGGCCCACAATCGTTGGGTTAAACCTAATGTGGTAAAACTTTCAACTCTTTATGAGCAGCTCAAAACTAGTTAATGACTATTGTTATTACAGATTAATTAAATATGAAAAACAAAAAATAGTATTATTTTGAGGTGTGGGTTTTTAATGGACACGAAACAGGACTTGTCGTTTACAGACCACGAATGAAAGTCAAAACAATATAAATCCTGATAACAGCTGCATAACTGTCATCATATCTTCCACAGAAAATAAGTTTATATTGTTTTCTCTTTCCAACTAACCAGTGGGTATTTCTGTGTAACAGTCATTGCCTAACAGTAAGCCTACATCGAATGTAACCCCTTCGCTTTCAATTTTCGATGGGAAACAAACCAGTAACAAAAGATATGGCAAACAGTGGTGTCTGTACTGTAAAACTCGGATAAATCTCGTAACTATGGCAACACGAGCCTTGAAGTCATGACAATCTGAAAAACTTGCACGCATCAAATTGCTCCTTTAACCGTATTGTTTGTTGAGAACTTATTTCAAAAGTTGGTTTGCTTTCTTTCCACGATCATCTGTTATAAATTATCATAAAGAGAGAAAGATGTGATTTAAGGTGTACAAGACTTTAACTGAGATAGATTATGGCTTTGGTTGGGAAAGTGACCAGAGACGAATGTTAGCAAAATGGTCAAAACGAACAGACCTTCGTGAGATACAATTTCCCACAGTTTATCCAATACCACATAACAACGTTCTTAAGTTCAGCCGATATTGTGTTATAAACTTCTTGAATTTAATCGATGTTATGCGTAAAAAGAAACCTGAATCCAGCCTGTATTGACATTGGAAATTTGCGAGTGCACAAAAACATCTTTCAGTGGAACATCGAGAAATTTATGGAATTCTAACGTTAAAATTCGGGGTTCGATTCCTAGCAGAGTTGGGATATAAGCCCACTGTGTAATTTTGAGGCGCAAACAATAACAGACGCGTGCTAAAAGTGTGATAATTACAACTAATTTCTCTAAGTAAAAAGAATAACCGGACACTTGTAGTTGTTTTTGAATCAAGCACAAAGCTACACAATGGGCTGACTGTTCTCTGCCCAGCACGGGTAGCGAAACCAGGTTTTTAGCGTTGTAAGTCCGCAGACATACCGTTGAGCCACTGGGGGACAAAAGGGCAAGCATGTTTGGCGCGACAGGGATGCGAACCTGCGA
Organism: Carcinoscorpius rotundicauda; assembly: GCA_011833715.1. Taxonomy (NCBI): domain Eukaryota; kingdom Metazoa; phylum Arthropoda; class Merostomata; order Xiphosura; family Limulidae; genus Carcinoscorpius; species Carcinoscorpius rotundicauda. The sequence goes on from CM022402.1 coordinate 5,842,009, forward strand.
CCCTCGGATTACGAGTCGCACGCCTTAATCCACCTGGCCATGCCGGGCCGCCACCAGTCGTAATATCGAGACCTCTGTAACCCGGTGTTTTTCGGTCATATTTAATAGTGTAATATTCAACACATACTGTTTTTCCCATACCAATTTTTGTTTCGTTATAAAAAAAACAACAATTACGGGACATAAAAAGCCGTAATATGACGTAAAACGACACCAGCCAAAACATTGAGGTTATGACCCTTGAGGGAACTGCAACCCGCAAAAGTAAAAAAATAATAATCACGTGGTCAGTAGAACGATACTTATGTCCCCAATACCTCAGTATGCATTCTACCTACAAACAACTGGCTGCTTAGCAACGGAGATCGTTGCCCGAGGTCAATACCGGCTAACCTTCACCTAGAAACGGGTCATTAAGCTATCTCCGATTCCACCAAGTGGCGAAAGTTTCTTATATCGGCTTACGAGAGAGTGAAGGAAAAGTTGTTATTCTTAATGACGAAAATCCCACTTGTAATAACTTGTAATTGTGTCCGTAATGTCGTTTTTCGTCGAGGGGAGCGCTGTCATTTCTTCGTGAAAACCCTGTGACGTTTATAAACAATATATCAAATCCGGGTTTTGGTCTTTTAAACCATCCGAAGTAACTGTTTCTTTGTCCACGAATTATTCACTTAAAAGTAGGTTATAAATATGAAAACACGAGTTACATAGATTCAGCAATGAAGTGAGCTGGGGTTATATAAATAACAGGCATCAGGTAAGTAAACAGGAGTTATACAAATAATAGTTCTCAGGTAAGTAAACAGTAGTTATACAAATAATAGTTCTCAGGTAAGTAAACAGGAGTTATATAAATAATAGTTCTCAGGTAAGTAAACAGGAGTTATACAAGTAATAGTTCTCAGGTAAGTAAACAGGAGTTATACAAGTTATAATTCTCATGTAAGTAAACAGGAGTTATACAAATAATAGTTCTCAGGTAAGTAAACAGGAGTTATACAAATAATAGTTCTCATGTAAGTAAACAGGAGTTATACAAGTAATAATTATCATGTAAGTAAACAGGAGTTATACAAGTAATAATTCTCATGTAAGTAAACAGGAGTTATACAAATAATAGTTCTCAGGTGAGTAAACAGAAGTTATACAAATAATAGTTCTCATGTTAGTAAACAGAAGTTATACAAATAATAGTTCTCATGTAAGTAAACAGGAGTTATACAAGTAATAATTCTCATGTAAGTAAACAGGAGTTATATAAATAATAGTTCTTATGTAAGTAAACAGGAGTTATACAAATAATAATTCTCAGGTAAGTAAACAGGAGTTATACAAGTAATAATTCTCATGTAAGTAAACAGGAGTTATACAAGTAATAATTCTCATGTAAGTAAACAGGAGTTATACAAGTAATGCAGGATGTTCAGAAAGTCACTGTGCAGTTTTGTAATCATATTTCATTCAGTCTATTTCAAGCCAGTAACTGATGTTTATAAACACAGTAAGAAGGATCCAGACCTGTACTGATGTCAACGGGGGTCACTTTCAACATTGTTTATAATCGTCATTCATATTTACCTCCTGTATTCTGTATTGAAACATGTCTGTTAATAAATATATAAGTACATAGTGACTTTCCCAACACCCTGTAGATCACAATAGTTTTGATATAAATAAACAGGAGTTATATAAATAATAATACTTAGATGAGATAGCAGGAGTTACACAATTCTCAGGGTAAGACAGCAACTTATTCTGGAGTGAGCTACAACCAGTGCGCTAATGTTGTTTTATAAATTTAATTGTTCTGTTTTAAAAAAACAAAAAAAAAGAATTCGTCTCTAAAATATTTCGCTGTTTTAAGCGTCAAGTTTGATTGTTTGTTTCGAATTTTGCGCAAAGCTAACTCGAGGGCTATTTGCGCTAGCCATCGGCAACTCTTGGGCTACTCTTTTACCAACGAATAATGGGATTGACCGTACATTATAACGCCCCCACGGCTGAAAGGGCGAGCATGTTTTTATCCTGAGCGTTAAGATAAAACACAAACCACGATAAAACAAATTTCCATGTAAACGTTACGAGTTCTTTACAACATTAACTAAACAATTATCACTCACACAAACTACAGTGTTGACTGTTCTTACAGACTTGAGAATTCCATTTCGAACGGGTTTCTCAAAGAATTCGTTAATACAAGTATTAACCGCAAAAAATTTAATAATTAGGTTTATTTTCAGTATTAAAACACTAACGAATCTACTTACAATATCTCTTCATAAGCGACTTTTTAAACGTGGCATACTGCTTGGGTTTTGATAGATCGATTGACAACATCTCTATATCTTCTCGTATAACACCCACAATCTTCTCTTTGATTACACAGTTTTGCTAGGAAGTATTCAAGCTCGATATGCAATACAAAGAAGGAAAGCTGTACTCGGAAGATTTCTGTATAATGAATATTCTCACGTGCAGAAAAAAAAATGAAGGTTGGCTTTATTGGTGGAGACGAAAATAAAAGTTGATAAATAGTTCTAATTCTTGTGCGTTTATGAAACTGTGAAAAAAATGACGACTGGACTACATTGCGGTGCTTTCCTCGCGTCACGCGCTCGAGGAATTTCACTTGCCGGTGTAAAGAGATTTACCGTGCAGCTGAAGACTACGTGCACCGCGAGCGGGTCACTAGGCAACGAAGATTCAGTGTCTGGAACTGAAACGCAAAATCAGTTGGTCGTCTCGTGAGTTGGTGCAGCGGCATTGAATGAGAGAGCTCTATTGGAACAGAGAGGCTGGACACCCTCATAACTTCACGATAAGTTAGCGCCCCCTTTTGGCTAGGCGGAAAAACTACCGCCTTCCTTCTGAAATAAAAGAGAAGGGAAATCACTCTCCGTGGCCCGAGGTGTTCCGGCGATAAAGCTTTGTCCGCGTGAAATCGTTGTCTCTCGAATTAACGGATATCGAGTACGTGTCAGCAACCCTCCTATAGCAAACATTTTTATTGTATTCCTTTCTCTTAACAGGTTGAAATTGTTTTTACATCGTTTTAAAACTTTAGAAATAAAAATAAGTTATGTTAAAATTAACAAAACTGGTTATTTAAAATCTGAGACATTTTAATCGAGCGTTCCCTAAAAACAACACATTTAACTAAATTAGAAACAAAAACTCTCATTAACAGAACTCGTTGGTAGGAACTACAGAAACTTTAGCTAACACGAGTACGGATATATAAACCAACTATACCATTATGCATCAGATACTAACACTAAAAAATGGCTTCTTCTTTCAGTACGTGGATATAACTCTGTATATCATAAGTTATTCTTTTGTATAGTCCGGTGTGGCCAGGTGGGTTAAGGCGTTCGACTCGTAATCTGAGGGTCGCGGGTTCGTATCCCCGTCGCACCAAACATGCTCGCCCTTTCAGCCGTGGAGACGTTATAATGTGACGGTCAATCCCACTATACGTTAGTGAAAGAGTAGCCAAAGAGTTGGCGGTGGGTGGTGATGACTAGCTGCCTTCCCTCTAGTCTTACACTACTAAATTAGGGATGGCTAGCGCAAATAGACCTCGAGTAGCTTTGCGCGAAATTAAAAAAACAAACAAACAAAGAACATTCTGTACAACAAACGCGCGAGCATCAAATACATGTATAGTGTATCACTGAGGTAGGAATTCCTTTCTTAAAAAAAGACACCACACAAATATATTTGTAACTCGGCCCTAGTGACACGAAAAGAAAATAACTGTTGGTGTCAGGAAGAAATGGAACAAAGATAACCAATAGAAGACAAGCATAAACAATAGTTTCTGTAATTATTGTTACAATAAAGAAATTCCATTATACAAACAGACTTTCCTACTGCACACACATGAATAAAACATTAGATCCTGGAGTTATAAAACTTGAGACAAACATCTAAGCCACTAGAGAGCTGAGTTCCGATATCCGTGGTGAGCACAGCGCAGACAACCTTTTGTGTATGTTTATACAATTTCTGAGATAAATAAAGGAACGGTTTTATTAGGATTATGTTGTTGGTAAAATTATATTTTATTATCGTATACAGCAAAACAGACAAATTAGTTGAAATGAATGAAGGGTGTAGACGGGGTGGCTTGGTGATAGTACGCGTTGTTTATATTGTTTTAACACTCCTAAAAAATATTTAGCAACATTCATTACAAACAACTTTAGAGTGGCTCTGACAAACATTTTTTTTTTACAATTTGAGCAAACAATTTTCGACTGTCTCTCTTTTGATCTGCCGCACAAATGGCATCGTCTTCTTTTTGCCCTCTTTGCAGGCAGTTCACATGAGGTTGTTTTGTCATTATCTTTGCAGTAAATTTCTTTGATTTTAATCACCAATTGCAGTATAAATTCTCTTCTGGCTCTTGATTTATGTTGACGAAGAAATTCTGGATGTTTCGTTGAGTATAGAACGAAAGCATTGTACGCAGCAAGATCTAGAATGTTATAGAATATGCAGACTGACCAGTGCTTTGATCGCCTCTTTGTTGTATAATATCTCACCAGTTGATCGAGAGTGTCGACACCTGCCTTCGCTGCATTGTAAAGATTGACGATTTCGGGCTTTCCATTCTCTTCTACTTCACCAGACTGATACTGAGACCTCAGTAGTAGCACATATTTTCCTGGTTTGTCTGAGTGCCTGAGAAGAGTGATGTCGTCATGGTAGAAAAACTTTGGTGATAACTCTCTAGATTTTGCATTTATTTCAGGAGGCAGAAGGTTCTTGATTTCCGTATGGTTCCAACAAGTGCTGTTCTTTTTGTTCGTAGGTACTTGGCAAGTGTCGTTGTTGTGAAGAAATTATCTGTCGTTATTGTCCTTCCTTTTCCAAGAAATGGCTGACTCAGTTCTCTGATTATTCTTTCTCCTTGATTTGTTTCTGTCGTATTTCCAACCTTTCCAGTATAAATTTGAGCGTTGAGGAGGTAACTTGTCTTTGCATCTGTTAGGCACCAAATCTTTATTTCGTATTTGCCTGGGTTTGTCGGAATGTATGTTCTGAAGTCAACTCTTCCTTTGAAGTTACATAGTTGTTCATCCACTGTCAGGTATTCAGTTGGGTTGTAACTGTTTTTACAATTTTCAATGAAAACATTCCAGACTCCAGAGATGGCGGCATCTTTGATTTCTCTATTTCTTTGAGAGTGGATGTCAAATCTGATTTTTGAGCACATTTTTTTGAATTTGTCTTGTGTAATCAGTTTTCGCAAAACTGGCCAACCGAATTCGGTTGAAAACATTTCGTCTGTCGATGCATTTTTGGATTTGTTTATTCCAAGGAAAAGATTAGCTGCGATCCATTTCCAGAGGTCTTCTTCAAAAATTGGTTCTTTCATGACGGTGTTTGTTGGGTGAATGATCTGTTCCATCATATTATCAGAAATGAAAATTTTGAATGTTTCGAATGGTGTAGAGACTCTTGGAGCAGCTTGCCTTGTAATGCCTGGGTTCCCATTGAATACATTGAGAGCTGCGGTTCTCCTGTTGATCCTTGAAGGTGTTGTTGAATAACTAAAATTCTTATCTTTGGACAAAAGTTCGTTCACTGGCATCGTAGTAAGATTTTCTTGATCACTTTCTTCACTTTCAGAAGGGTACAGCGCGATTTGTTCATCATTTTCGGCTTCAGAAGGATCATCATCACAACTTTCAGAGTAGTCTTCGACATTATCATATTCACTTTCATCATCGGATGGTTTTGTCAGTAAATGTACAGCTTCATCAAGAGATATCATTTTTGACACGGTTTGAAGATTTCAGCTCCTATATATACAGGATTTGTGGATTCTTCTAGAATATTCTAGAAGCTTCAAGAATATTTTAGATTATTCTAAATACTCCTGTAAAGTTTCTAGAATGTTCTAGAACGGGCGTGGGCAAACTAGGCAATAATCAGGACCGTCTGAAATCATTGTTGGAGTAGAGTTATTATCCTGAATATCCATCTTTTGAAAAGGAGTTGTAAAATTAATATATTTTTACTATAATTTGCTTTTTTCGGTTGCCCAGGCCTGTTCTAGAATTATTCAGGAAATAAATAAAGTCATTTTTATGTTTTTTGATCTGGGGCCTAACAGGCCTAACAGTGGATGTTTTAAAAACAAATTTTAAATATTATTTCGCAAATGTCTGAAAAGTCAAAATATTGTTGCTCCTTAAAATATAAAGGGATAGGGTCAGTTAATGGCAATTTCATTTAAATATAAAATTATTAGCTTAATATTAATAACCTTTCAAGTTGCTCTGGGGCCTATTAGGCCCCAATTTTCGTAGGAGTGTTAAAACATATAGTTAAACACAGTTTTCTAACGAATCAGTTCATCTTATAATACTAAACGTATATGTTATCAGATCAAACCAAAATAATAATAAAAACAATTGTTTGATGTCATTGTCTTAAGACATAAGATTAAAACTGAAATCCAGATAAATTTGAATTCTTGATAAAATAAAATAAAAACTTCCTTACTTTTCAACAGTCTTGTTGAGTAATTTGTTTTATAAAATTTTGTTTGTTTTTTGAAATTCGTACAAAGCTACTTGAGGGCTATCTGTGCTAGCCGTCCCTAATTTAGCAGTGTAAGACTAGAGGGAAGGCAGATAGTCATCACCACCCACCGTCAACTCTTGAGCTACTCTTTTACCAACGAATAGTGGGATTGACCGTCATATTATAACGCCCCCACGGCGGGTAGGGCGCGGATTTTTAGCGCGACTCGGATGCGAACCCGCGACCCTCAGATTACGAGCGCATGCCTTAACGCGCTCGGCCATGCCAGGCCGAATTTGTTTTATAAACTGAATTACTTGTTACTTATTTTCTTCAGAGTGTGAAAGCAACACAGTAATCTGTTCACTAATGGGAATCGAACCCAGCATCTTAGCGTTGCGCAAGCCTGTGAAATTACTGCCGATTCAATGGATTCGTTTTGTTCATTTATAGTTAAGCACACAGTTGAACAACAGACGTCGAAACCCAGGTTTCAGCTCTACAAACCTTCAGAACTTTTGCAATTGAAATTCACGCAAAGCTATACAAGGACTATCTGCGCTAGACGTCCCTAATTTAGCAGCGTAAGACCAGAGGGAAGGCAGCTAGTCATCACCACCCACCGCCAACTCTTGGGCTACTTTTTTTACCAACAAATAGTGGGATCGACCGTCACATTATAACGTCTCCACCTTTGGCGTAACGGCGATTTGAATCTACAATCCTCGGATTACGAGTACAGTGTCTTGACTACTTGGCCATGCCGGGTCCCTTCGAAACTTACCTCTTAACCACTGTGGAGCGACCCATTAGGGGTATTTATCAATAATGTTGAGGTTTTTCTACACATACACACCACTTTATAGTCAGTAAAACCAGTAAGTAAGTGAAGAAAAACCTTACACTGTAAAAGCACTTACAAAAGCCTAGACAATTACCGATACGAGCCAGCTGAGGCCACAACACGAGATTATTGTAACGATGGAAGCTGTTTGATTGTTTCGAATTAAGTACAAAGCTGCGCTACGGACGCTAGAAATAAAGCATTATTATTTTATTTTAAAACGAAAGGAAGCAAACAGCTGGGAATGGAAGTGTTTTGTTTTATTTTATTTTAACAATCAAGCATTTTTACAGGTGGCGCTGTTCTCGTTGCATTTTAATTATTTTTTTTTTGTAAGAATACAGAGGAACGTAAAGAAACTCACAGACGACAAGGATTGGGAATAAAATCCGCCAGCTGGGTGCCATTGAAGGGGTATTGACAGCAATTAAACATATGGTTCTTTCGCCAGGAAGTTGCGGGCTGTTAATTGGCACCCGCAGAATAGTAAGAACGATGAATGTGTGTTTTGTTTTTAATTTCGCCCAAAGCCACTAGAGGGCTATCAATACTAGCCGTCCCTAATTTAGCAATGTAAGACTAGAGGGAAGGCAGCTTGTCATCACCACCCACTGCCAACTCTTGGTCTACTCTTTTACCAATGAATAGCGGGATTGACCGTCATATTATAACGCACCCACGGCCGAAAGGACGAGCATGTTTGGTGCGACCGGGATTCGAACCAGCGACACTCGGATCACGAGTCGAACGCCTTAACCCACGTGGCCATGCCAAGCCGCACAAACAAGGGCAGTTTGATTTTTGGTTTCCAAATCAAGTTATGTCTCTATCGGGTCAGAAATAGTATTATAATTATCTTACTGGCATGCAATTCGAAAACTCGGGGCTAAGTGTCACTGAGCATGCTCCGAACTGTCAACCATTATCGCATTTTTGAAATAAAAGGTCAAAGTGGTTAGTCGATTCTAGTAGTAATAGAAAGCCCTTGTGGCGGCTGGTGGTACTGACCAGCCGTCTCCCTTTGACCTCAGAATCAACAACAAATAACTTTCCTAACTATGGATGCACGTCATAGTTTTGTTTTGATATTTTTGGTTCACGACTACGTCAGCTAAATGCTTCCCAAATAGAATATGTTGACATGACTGTTATAAAATAACCGCTCTAAAATTTACCAAGTGTTGCCCATTACTATAACCTGTATAACTCGTACTAAGTAAAGTTCAATATTATACATAAAGTTGTAGATACTGTACACTTCAGGTTGAAAATACATTCACTTAACGCAAAACTTAGTTACTGTTGTAATTTTTCCATTTTAGCAATTTCGAAATATACGTTTTTTATTTTAATCGCCATTTGTCTGGTATTTTTACATTTTCCTAAGATACGTAGCGCCATCTCTCGACAACGTACCGAGTTACATTCAAGGTTACAAACTGAGAAGGTCACGAACGCTGTTTTCCGCATTAGTATCTACAGAAAGGGAAATTGACGCTTTAACGAAGCTCGTGCTGAAACCGTGCAACGTGAAGCTCGTGGTACAGTGACCTTATTATGCGCTCGTGGTGCTCAGTTTTGATTGGTTGATAAAGCGGCATTGCAGCTTCCAAGTTCCGCTTTAAAAGTTTAGCTGGGGAGTAGTTTCTTTGTTTTTTGTTTTTTTTGTAAATGCGGGTGAATGTTATGCTGCCCTTCCTGTCCATTGTGGAGCTGGAGATACTGAATAAATAATAATACAAAGTAAGAAACTGCTTTATATATACACGCTTACGATAGTTACATAAACGTGAATGTGTGTAAAAAGTAATATTACGCTCCATAAACTATTCATACCACTATATATAATTCCAAAACTTGGCGTTTCTTTATTTGACACACACGATTATAAACATTTATCAAGATGGACGATTTAAACGTATGGATGCCTATTAGCTTGCCATCTATAAACAACTCCAAAAACAGGTCTTTTCTTTATATTTGAATTTTTAAGCAATAGAACTTTATTACCAGCATTTAATTTCTTCTGATGCGTTATCCAAGTCCTTTATAGTTAAAAATATTTGCATTTTATAGCAAATAAAAGAAGGTTAATATGAAACACGTAAAACAGTTTCATATAATTCAAATATTACGCGAAAATATCCATCATGAAGATCTAGAAATGTGTGTATATATATTTATATGAGGAGTTTTCTAAACGTTTGACTAGTTATTCATAATTATATATACATATGTTTAACTATTGTCTGGATACAAAGTTTTCTCTCTAGACGGATATTTAACAATGTTCTCCTGCAGATTTGAATTAAAGTGTATATTAGAATAGAACCCCCGACCCTCAGATTACGAGTCGAACGCCTTAACCCACCTCACCACTATCGATTATAAAATGTACATACATTGTCAGCTTGTCGAATATTGGTTTCAATGCTTTCTTTGTCATTAAGTCTTATGTATTTGAGTGTTCACTCCATTGATTGAAATGTGAACCGGTTCTAGAAATTTATTATTATTAAAGTACGAGATATTTGACTGTACGACTGATATGTTTATAAATTTGAATAATTTAGTTTGGTTTCTTTTGAATTTCGCGCAAGCCTAATCGAGGGTTATCTGCGCTTGCGCCGTCCCTAATGTAGCTGTGATAGATTTAGAGGGAAGGCAGCTACTAGTAAAAAACACCCACCCAAGTCTTGGCCCCTCTTATACCAACGAATATAAGGATTTACTGTCATGTTATAACGCCCCAAATGGCTGAAAGGGGGAAAATGTTCGGTGACAGAGATTCGAACCCACAGATTGCAATTCGAGCGCTTTAACCACCGCGCCAATGGTGAAATGAAACGGGGTCATATATAATTACATATATATTCGGAAAAATCGTTACTTGAAACGGATTAATTTCAAGCCAAAGTGTTAAAAAATTCCAGAGGAAAGAACCACTTTTGAGATTAACCGTTACTTTGAGAAGTAAAACCCTGATAAATAGGTTAACTTTAGAGGTTAAGTATCACGATGACCAGTGAAACGCTCGAGACACAGATTCGTTTCGAGGTTAAGTGTTGTTATAATCAGCAAAATCTCCGGGAAACAGATCATTACAGTTTGTTTGTTTTTGAATTTTACACAAAGCAACACGAGGGCTCTCTGCTCTATCCGTCCCTAATTTAGCAGTGAAAGAGTAGAGGAAAGGTAGCTAGCCACCACTATCCACCGCCAACTCTTAGGCTACTCTTTTTACCAACGAATAGTGGGATTGACCGTCACATTATAACGCACTCACGGCTGAAAGGGCTAGCATCTTTGGTGTGACGGGGATTCGAACACTATCATGTTACGAGACGAACACCATAACCACCTGGCCCTGCCGGACCCCAATTATTTTGGAGGCTAAGCAAAACAATGAGAAGCGAGACCCATTAAAATAAACTGTCTTTGAGGGTAAGTGTTACAGTGGGAATGTTACAGACATGTTTACTTCAGAATTAGTTCAATAATAAATAACTCAGATGTGTGTGTGTGTTTTTTACAGCAAAACCACATCGGGCTATCTGCTGAGTCCACCGAGAGGGGGGGTCGAAACTACACTTATTGGTATGGTTTGTCAGATATTCGCGCAGAGCTACACGAGGTCTGTCTGTCCCTTATTTTGAACTGTTAGACTAGACGGAAAGCAGGGGGTTAAGAACGTCTACTGCCAAACCATGAAGACGCTGAGGTCCGCAGTCCGGCACGTTAACCATTCGGCCACGCCAAGCCCGAAAGAGTGGAAATAATTCTGCCTTCTCTCTTTCTTAGCGTTCACCGGACATAGGTTGTTGTGGTCAGTTGGTGGAACGGTATAGGACACACGGATACTTAAAATACGAAGATTATGTTATCAGGAGGTCAAGGAGAGATGAAAAAAGACATGATGATGAAGATCGCCGAACAAGGAATATTCGAAAACGAACTCCGCTATATATTTAACAAAATGAAAAATACTAATATCACAATAAGAAATGCAACTTAAAACTACAAAGTGGTTTAAGAGCGGTGATAAAACAGAACTTAATTTGGAGATGTTAAAACTGAAAAGCGAAATGATGATTACGTTGGATCAACGATGTCTGTTGTTCAGCACACAGTGGGCTGTCTGCGCTGTACTCACCGTGGGTATCGAAACTCGATTTTTTAGGGTTATAAGTTTACGGACTTGCTGGTGAGCCATTGTGGAACCGGGAGGACCAACTGGATTAAAATGTAACACAGAATAACTTTTCAAACTGGAAATACTCCCATTGAGGAAGAATTCGCATTGTTCATAAACCCCAAAACTCCAGTTTAGTAAGGCTTAACCAGACATGCTCAAAACACCTGGCAAATAAAACCCCACCTTGACAATTATATATTCAGCAATGCATTGAAAATCACGAGCTGTTACGTCACAGGTACTGATTAAGATAACTCGGTGTGGCGCCAACCTTAAATGGTTAAAAAACAAATTTCCTGGTTCCCACGCTAAGCGTAAGAGCGTTTTGAAAAAAACATTTTGTGTATTTCTAGTTTTGATTCAATCTGTAGAAAGTTAGAAATATATGATAATATGGCGTATCTCTGTCTGTGTGTGTACCACTGCCCCAAGAGGAAAGAACCCAGAAACCTGAAGTTTAGCATCCATAGGGAAACCTGAGGGTGTGTATCTAAGTGTTATTACTTAACCAAGTTCAAACCCGCGTGTACACCTTTCTACGAGGCAAGCTAGCGAAAAAACATATAGTAATGAAGTGTTACCGCCATAGCTACAAGAAGAAAGAACCTAGAAACCTGAAACCTTGCAGCCATATTAAGTGGCACCTGAGGGTGTGTACACTATAACGCCCCCGCGGCTGAAATGGCGAGCATGTTTGGTGTGATGGGGAACCATCTTAAGAAATTAACAAGCCTGGTGATTTACTTTCATTGTAAAATACTTTCTATTCATATGAAACTGCTTCATATGATCGGGATACAGGTGTTTCGGAAACCTTCTATTGCTTCTACCTTATAGCTTTTTTTCTTTTTTGTTTGACGTTTGATTACCCCATGACCAATAGGTGCTATAAGTCTAAATTAGGTCAGGAATATTTCTGAGTGAGTTAATAATTACTGTAAGCCTAATTGTAATCAGAAATGTATCTCAATGATCAGTAGTTACTGTAAGCCTAATTTTAATCAGAAATGTATCTCAATGATCAGTAGTTACTGTAAGCCTAATTCTAATCAGAAATGTATCTCAATGATAAGTAGTTACTGTAAGCCTAATTTTAATCAGAAATGTCACTAAATGATCAGAAGTTACTGTAAGCCTAATTTTAATCAGAAATGTCACTAAATGATCAGAAGTTACTGTAAGCCTAATTTTAATCAGAAATGTCACTAAATGATCAGTAGTTACTGTAAGCCTAATTCTAATCAGAAATGTCACTAAATGATCAGCAGTTACTGTAAGCCTAATTCTCATCAGGGATGTTCTTTTCTTGCAACATCTGAGCTTACCAAGACAAAGAAATTTTCTCGCTTTCGAACAGTATTTTAACAACTTACCAAAAGGTTTATTTCTGACAGCAGTCATTCTAAAAGTCCGAGAGGGAGACCCATTTCTGGTTTTAAAGTCGGTCACGGACTCTGGTAGTTTTTTGTGTGTGTGTGTATTTATTGGTAGGCTAACTTAAATGATGCAATAAAAAGTTCCGTTATCTTGAAGTGAAACTGACCCTTGTCGCGCCGTGAGGTCAGCTTCTGGCAAAGGTCAATTATTATCTGTACTTTTTAGTGACAGTTTCATCCTTGTAATTTATTAAGCTGGGAACGACGAATCCCTGTACAGCACCAAACATGGTCGCCCTTTTTAGGCCCGCCATGGCCAGATGGGTTAAGGTGTTCGACTCGTAATCCGAGGGTTGCGGGTTCGAATCCCCGTCGCACCAAACATGCTCGCCCTTTCAGCCGTGGGGACGTTATAAAGTCACAGTCAATCCCACTATTCGTTGGTAAAAGAGTAGCCCAAGAGTTGGCGGTGGTTTGTGATGACTAGCTGCCTTCCCTCTAGTCTTACACTGCTAAATTAGGGACGGCTAGCGCAGGTAGCCCTCGAGTAGCTTTGCGCGAAATTAAAAAAAACAAAACAAACAAACAAACCCTTTACGGCCAGAACGTTATTTTTTATTATGATGATTAAGGTTAAGTGACAAGTACTTCACTGAACATAATTTTATGTTTTTTATTCGTTTTGGGGTTGTTGCGGTGATGTAACTTTCACTCTTTATTTACAAACGAATACATCTATGAATTATCAGAAGTTAACATTATATTCGAATACAATTCAATGATATAAAAGGCTAGAAACTATAACACCTAATAAGCACGTGGAGCTTAAACAAAGTCAAAGATCAAAAATTATAATTCATAATAATCACGGAGCTTAAATGAGCTCTAATAATATAAAACTGTAAATTATAATACCCACTAATCACGTGGAGCTTAAATAAGCTCTAATAATACAAAACTGTGAATTATAATACCCAATAATCACGTGGAGCTTATACTAGTTCTAAGACCAAAACTACAAAGTATCATCCAAATACGACAAACAAGTGACACAAAGCAACAACCAATAAACCTCAGTCACTGTTACAGAATAGTTGTGGTAAAAGTGACATTTTTGTGTGGTAGTTAGTCAGGTATTCTGCAGATATTGAAAAGAACATTATGATGAAAGTACATTTTATCAACGAATTATTTATTCTCGGTCAAAAACCAATGCCTCGTATTTGTATCAACTGATATTTTGAAAGCTAAGCCTCTTTACTGATAAACAATACTTATGTTGGTATCAACTGATATTTTGAAAGCTAAGCCTCTTTACTGATAAACAATACTTATGTTGGTATCAACTGATATTTTGAAAGCTAAGCCTCTTTACTGATAAACAATACTTGTGTTGGTATCAACTGATATTTTGAAAGCTAAGCCTCTTTACTGATAAACAATACTTATGTTGGTATCAACTGATATTTTGAAAGCTAAGCCTCTTTACTGATAAACAATACTTGTGTTGGTATCAACTGATATTTTGAAAGCTAAGCCTCTTTACTGATAAACAATACTTGTGTTGGTATCAACTGATATTTTGAAAGCTAAGCCTCTTTACTGATAAACAATACTTATAGTTATTGATCGTTTAGTGTTAGCAACAGTATTTAATTCATTGTACTGATACCATGAAACAATAGTTTGTGGAAAAACCTATAAGATATGATCACTTATAATTATCGATCTATAGATTTTGAAGAGCTTATAATAAATGGGTCTTCCTGCAAAATAACATGAAAGATTTAAATATAAATATATACATAAGGGTAAAAGGCAGGTGTTTGGATCCTTGGGTGAACAATGGAAAAGCTAATTTGGTTCTTATTCAAGGACATTGTAACCTTTGGCTACACAAAAAGATTACATCATCCGCATAACACTAAAATAAAGGTGACGTAACCACGTATAACTGGGTTTTCTGATTTTGTTAACGCGCGAAGCACTGGCTAAATTACTTCTCGTTTTACCTTTCATCAGATGCTTTATAAATGTTGGCTTTTTTGGTTCAAATGTTCGACTTTGATTGTTGGTGGAGTACCTTGTTGGTGGGGTACCTTATTGGTGGAGTACCTTGTTGATGGACTACCTTATTGGTGGACTACCTTGTTGGTGGAGTACCTTATTGGTGGAGTACCTTGTTGGTGTAGTACCTTATTGGTGGAGTACCTTGTTGGTGTGGTACTTTATTGGTGAGGTGCCTTGTTGATGGACTACCTTATTGGTGGAGTGCCTTGTTGCTGGAGTACCTTATTGGTGGACTACCTTGTTGGTGTGGTACTTTATTGGTGAGGTGCCTTGTTGATGGACTACCTTATTGGTGGAGTGCCTTGTTGCAGACGTAAATTCAAAGTGTTCATTGATATTTCTTGATAACAATCCTCTCTTCTTTAAATATACCAAGTTTAATAATATTTAATGTGCCGTTTGTTCCTGGACCAATCTAGTCGTCTGACTTCCCATTATGTGAATTCTATTCCTCACTGCTACAACGGTAAGTCTTCGTATTTACAACAGTAAAATCAGGGGTCCGATACCTCTCATTAGGCTCAGCAGACAGCCCAATGCGGCTTTGCTACTAGAAAACACACACACATGTGGATTCTATGATTCATAATTCTATAGTACTGCCGCTAAACACAACGTAATGAGCAAGTTGAAAACGTGGGGGCCCTGCGAGAATGAAGATTAAACCGACTATTCGGTCAGAAATGACGCTAGATGGCGTTGAATAGCTGTTTTCTCTTTGACCCTCTGAGGGTCGCGAGTTCGAATCCCCGTTGCACTAAACATACTCGCCCTTTCAGCCGTGGGGGCGTAATAATGATACATTCAATCCCACTATTCGTTGGTAAAAGAGTAGCTCAAAAGTTGGCGATGGGTTGGGATGACTAGCAGCCTTCCCTCTAGTCTTACACTGCTAAATTATGAACGGCTATCGCAGATTGCCCTCGAGTAGCTTTGCGTGAAATTCATAAACAAAACAAGCTCTATAGCCTGTTAGCTGAAAATTAGATATGGCTTTGCGAAGACACCCTTTGTGTAGCTTTGAACGAAACTTTCGAAGAAAGAAGAAGTTTGTTCTAAGTGAAAACCACAAAGAAAACGTGTTATATTTGGAATATTCAATATTTTTTGATATTTCAAAATAAATCAGAGAAACAGTTAACTTGAACACAGAATTTTCTTATAGATGGTAAATTAGAAGAACACAATCGTAAGGGAAACTCGTTTTAGTTACAGAAATTCCCAACAGGTGGTAACTTAGCAGAAACTACCTCATTGTAATTCTACAATATCACCAGTTTCTCAATCCGTAGTGTCACGTGAAGAAAACTTTTGTTTTTTAACACGAATGAGCAATTAGTTAATGGTTTTGTTTATTCGTCGGTTTCAGTTTCAGTTTTAGATCAAAAGTATTATAAAAACACATTAGTTTTTTCTATTCTTCTGACTTGAAACACATATATACATATATATAACAAACAGTTTCTTAGAATATTTCATCTCTAACTGTCCAGCTCAGCTGATGAGTTCTGGAACTGAAAAAAACCTTACTGGTCAGTAACTTGTGGGAGACAAAAGACAGATTTGAAGTACTAGTCTACTGATTAAACAGTGGCAGGGCTATGAACTTACAGCCCTAAATTATGGGGATCAGCTCCCCGCGGTGAGCTCAACAGGTGGTCCAGTGGTTTTTCACACAAGTCTGAGTTGGACCCATACGATCACGAATGAGCATATGAAACATCTGCTACTAACTGGTATTTATTGCAGCTTTTAGGTTCATCGATTTTCCAAATATTCAGCCGAAATTTCGAGTTTGTGTTGCCATTTTTAAAAGTATTACATATTGTTGTTTCCTCCAGTAGCTCTGCGATGAGTTTCAAGACTCATAACATTAACAACTGGGATAACCGTGTTGATAACTGCACAGACACTCCATTGTGTAGCCTCGCGCTTGAAAACGAACAAACGCATCAGGAAAGATCGTTTCATAGCATATCTTTGCCTCTTATCATCCGAACCAACTACTCACTTCTAGTACAGTCTTCCTACACCTCTTATTTCAAGTTGTAATGAACAGACCAAGAATAACTTGGAGTTAAGACGAAAATCTACGGTTATCTTATTTTTATAATAACATTTAGGCCTGTTGTTTTTCGATGTTTAATAGTTCGTTTGTATTTGTGGTTTTTTTTATAATTTTGCCCAAAGCTATTCAAGCCGTCCCTAATTTAGTAGTGTAAGACTAGAGAGAAGGCAGCTAGTCATCACTACCCACCGCCAACTCTTGGGCTTTTACCAACGAATTGTGGGATTGACCGTCACATTATAACGCCCCCACGGCTGGGAGGGCGAGCATGTTTGGCGCGACTCGGGCGCGAACCCGCAGCCCTCAGATTACGAGTCGCACGCCTTAACGCGTTAGGCCGTGCCGGGCCCCATTTGTGATAAAGCATGACAACAATATGTGACGGGTGTTTTTAAAGAAATCAATCGTTTTAGCGCCATCTAACGGTGCTACTAAATACATTACTTGTGTTTGCAACATCTAACGGTTATATGGTGACAAGTTAAGCTTTTGTTTTCGATAAATATTAACAGTCAAAAATAGTTTAAGTAATTATTTTCAAACTCAAGTAAATTTTGATGAAAATAAAAATACAGTTCACAAAAATTACCATAATTCCAAATAACTACACTTCAAGACAAGGTTTGAATATAGAGGTGTAACTCTCTAGATATACAGTTATGATCCAATTTGTACGCATTTTGTCGCTATACGTACACGAGTACTTAATATTTAGGTTGAGAGCATTATGAATCACTATATAACATAACCCTGTTTATTCTTACTTTAAAATTGCAGTATAACATAACCCCCTTTATTTATCCTTTTATATCACTATATAACGTAGCCCTGTTCAATAATAGTTTTATATCACAGTGTAACGTAACCCTGTTTGTAAACAGTTTCATATTACAATGTAACGTAACCCTGTTTGTAAACAGTTTCATATTACAATGTAACGTAACCCTGTTTGTAAACAGTTTCATATTACAGTGTAATGTAACCCTGTTTATTAACAGTTTCATATTACAGTGTAATGTAACCCTGTTTATTAACAGTTTCATATTACAGTGTAATGTAACCCTGTTTATTAACAGTTTCATATTACAGTGTAATGTAACCCAACACTGTTTATTAACAGTTTCATCTTACAGTGTAATGTAACCCTGTTTATTAACAGTTTCATATTACAGTGTAATGTAACCCTGTTTATTAACAGTTTCATCTTACAGTGTAATGTAACCCTGTTTATTAATAGTTTCATATCACAGTGTAATGTAACCCTGTTTATTAACAGTTTCATATTACAGTGTAATGTAACCCTGTTTATTAAGTTTCATATTACAGTGTAATGTAACCCTGTTTATTAACAGTTTCATATTACAGTGTAATGTAACCCTGTTTATTAACAGTTTCATGTTACAGTGTAATGTAACCCTGTTTATTAACAGTTTCATGTTACAGTGTAATGTAACCCTGTTTATTAACAGTTTCATATAACAGTGTAATGTAACCCTGTTTATTAACAGTTTCATATTACAGTGTAATGTAACCCTGTTTATTAACAGTTTCATATTACAGTGTAATGTAGCCCTGTTTATTAACAGTTTCATATAACAGTGTAATGTAACCCTGTTTATTAACAGTTTCGTATTACAGTGTAACGTCACTCTGTTTATTCAATATTGCTCTGTAACAATTTTGTTTTTAAACATCCAGGCGATCAGTAAGAAAACAGAGTGAATCAAGTTAAGTCGCTTATGTGTACCAAAATATTTCTTACTTTATTTTGAAGCAAACCTCACTTTCTGCCCAGCATGGCCAAGCGCGTTAAGGCATGCGCTCGTAACCTGAGGGTCACGGGTTCGCATCCGAGTCGCGCTAAATATGCTCGCCCTCCCAGACGTGGGGGCGTTATAATGTGACAGTTAATCCCACTATTCGTTGGTAAAATAGTAGCCCATGAGTTGGCCGTGGGAGGTGATGATTAACTGCCTTCCCTCTGACCCTACACTGCACGAAATTCAAAACAATGTGTAGCACAAAGCTATACGAGGGATATCCACGCCAGCTGTTCCGAATGTAGCAGTGTATGACTAAAGGGAAGGCAACTAGTCAACACCACCCACCGCCAACTCTTGGGCTACTCTTTTACCAACGAATAGTGTGATTGACTGTCACGTTATAACGCTCCTACGGCTGAGAGGACTAGCGTGTTCAGTGTTACAGGGATTCGAACCCACGACCCTCGGATTACGAGTCGAGTGCCGGAGCCTGAAAAAGAGAGGATGCAATAAGCATTAGAGTGAAAAAACAAACAAACAAATGCTATATCACGTGTCCATTTGTTTTTTTTTTAAATGGAAATCTTTATTCGTGCTTTGGAATCGAACTTCGAACGTTAATACGTTAAGCCCTTAAACTCAAGTCTCTGAAGAACGTTAATGATTGATTAGATGTATAAACAAACCGGTTGTTTGTGAGAAACGGTAACTATATACAAACGTCACTACTTTCAATAACAGCTTTTGGTGTTCTTTCAAGTGAGAAATAGGATTTTGTACACTCCATATTTGGTTAAAAGCAAGGTCTATCTATCTTCATCTTCGCTATGTTTATTTGATTCGAAAAAAACAGGTTTAATCTAAAACAAATGTGAATACCCAAAGGAATCAATTTTTTTTAGTCTGAAAGGCACACGATACGTACGCGTGAGCATACAGCCAGGTCAGAGACCTATAAGGTTCTCTCTCTCTCTCTCTCTCTCTCTCTCTCTCCAGATCGGGATTTCGGGCACTTACAACTTGGGAAGGCCAAGTGCTGCCCGCTTCCTTCCTCTTGTAATGATGTTGTACTTTCTGTTGTAATACAGCAAGAAGGTCAAAGTGGACCTCATTTACTCCGACCCCTTTCAGGACAGTGCCCATGTACATATCACCATTATGGTATGTTCGTGCATTTCGCATTATTTTGGCATCACAAGTCTGTGTTGGCATGAATGATTCATTTAACACAGTTATTCTTACGCTGCTAAATTAAGGGCGGCTAGCACAGGTAGCCCTCGTGTAGCTTTGCGCGAAATTAAAAACGAACAAAATCAATCCAATAAACGTACACGAGGAGGTCTTGTGCACGTGACCCTCCTGGGTATACAAATATATGTAGCCAAACACTTAGAGCAGCAGTTTTTAACCTGGGGGTCGTTTGAAGTTACTCGGGGGTTCACGGAAGGTTTGGGAGTTATTGGGGAAATCACGGAGCAGTTTGTAGTTTTTGTGACACGTGCCTGTAACTGTTCACCAATGAGAAACACGCTGAAGTGCGACAGTTGAACCGTGTCGAGATGCTTGTTGTACAACCACCTGTCTAATTCTGAATAAAATTTCCCATATATTACAACGTTTAGAACTGTCTAAATTTTTTTAACTATATAATATTAATACATCGAACTTAAAATTTAAATATCAAAGTTTCCATCGTATTCGCCCCCCAGTGGCTCAGCGGTATATCTGCGGACTTACACGCTAAAATCCGGGTTTCGATACCCGTGGTGGGCAGAGCACAGATAGCCCATTGTGTAGCTTTGTGCTTAATTCGAAACAACATCCATCGTATTCAGTATATTTTCTCATTATATATGTATATTATATCAACCCTCACCATGATTGAATAAGTAGGTTTTGTATGATGTTCTGTAGTTCCATAGATTTTACATTTGTTTATCACTTGTAGCATTTCTCAAGGTCATTTATTTGTAACATTTTCAGTAAATTAGGATCTTTATATAGCTTTGTTTTATTCTACCTTTACGCAAAGTTCACCATTACAAAAATTATTATAGGGGTCACGGTAATACCCCGGAGGGTCTCGGGGGGTAGCTAAGACGATGAGAAAGGTTAAGAACCTCAGGGTACTGAAGGTTGAAATAAATATTTAAGTACCTTTGTCACTTCGCAATACGAACCTGAAGGTTTCCTAAGAAAACCGTAGTACAGATAAACGAACGTTAACTTATAAGAAAATATCGGGAGAAACAAATACATTACTTTTACTCACTTATTATCCGAAACAATTTCAAAATTATATCCAATTAATTCTATACAGTTGACAAAGTTTCAAAGTCATCGTTCCGCAGCTCCAAATTAGAGCGATTTACGTCAGAAGCGAAGAACTGAAGCCCGTTTGTTTCCACAGACATTCGACACGGTTTATCACTGCGCTTTTGATAAGACACCAATGTGGGTTATCTGACTGATTTTTGTTCCGGTTTCTTCGTAATTTTCTGCGGTGGTTCGCGCACAATGAAAGGTTAAAGGTTATATATATATTGCCATTATTATAAAATGGGATATGCACGATTTAAAAAAACAACAATTTTCACGTGGAGGAAAAATGCAATGACGTAATCACCTACGTCAAGCGACTGTTCTAAGAGTGAAGGAGTGGAAGGTAGAAAACGAGCAGTAAGTTATAAAATGTTTTTGTTTTATCATAAATGTGTTTCATTTTTTAACATAAATAAAAATATTCATTCAAACCCCCCCCCAACCCAAATAACACCCAACGACTAAATAATTAAACATTTTAAGATACAGCAAAGTATTAAAACCGTTTCTTAGGAAGCAGTAAAACATTGGTAGGGAGGGGGTGTTAATAAATCTAAACAGAAATATATGTGCTTAAAAATTTCAAATTTTAACCCAGCTGGATTGTTTCCGGATTTTCCTAAAGTTAGATGGGGGCTATCCGCGCTGTTAGCTAGTAGCTAATAATTTAGCACTGTAAGACTAGAGGGAAAGGCAAATGGTCATTACCGCCCACCGCCAACTTTTGGGCTGCTCTTATACCAACGAATAATGGGATTGACCGTGACATTATAATGCTCCCACGGCTGAAAGGGCGGCATGTTTGGTGCGGCACGGATTCGAACCCACGACCCTCATATTACGAGTCGAGTGCCTTAACCACCTGACAGTGCTGGGCATACGAACTAGATTATATATGTATAGACACACATATACACACACTCCAGGAGAAATCGCAGAAAATTTCCAGTTAAATTAGTATATTTATTGTAACGGTATATCTTCAACTAAAACAAAAATTTACATAATACAAAAGAATTCTATTCGCAGGCACTGAAAACGAAAGTCCACTAGTTTTAGTCCTAACATTAATTAGTTAAGACTATTATAGTTGTTTTGTTGTTATGTTGAATTAAGCACATAGCTACGCAATGGGATATCTGTGCTCTGCCCACCACGGGTATCGAAACCCGGTTTTTAGCGTTGTAAGTCCGCAGACATACCGCTGAGCCACTAGGGGGGGGGCAAAGACTATTAAATACGGCCTATATGCAATAAAGAGATAAGTTAACACTATAACTTGTGTGTTTTTTGCTCTGATCTAGTTAGGGTTAAACTTTACCGTATTTAATACTGTCATTAGATAAACCTTTTACGTTATTCTTACCTAACGTTAGCATATTTTAATACACTGTGGTATGTGAGTGTCTGGTAAGGTGTATTTACATCCATTAATATGTTTGTTTGTTTTGAAATTTCTCACAAAGCTACTCGAGGGCTATCTGTGCTAGCCGTCCCTAATTTAGCAGTGTAAGACCAGAGGGAAGGCAGCTAGTCATCACAACCCACCGCCAACTCTTGGGCTACTCTTTTACCAACGAAAAGTGGGATTGACCGAAACATTATAACGCCCCCAAGATTGGGAGAGCGAGCATTTTTGGCGCGATTCGGGCGCGAATCCGCGACCCTCAGATTACGAAGCGCACGCCTTAACGCGCTAGGCCATGCCAGGCCCCCCATTAATATGAAGGGCGCATAAAAGCTGAGTATTAACCTACTCGATAGTAGAAATCGACATGGTTTCCAAACAATTGACGCGCCAAAAACCACTGCACTGAATTCGTAAGCACAGACCGACCGTTCAACGAACTGACTACGATATGTTATGTGTATAATAATAATACGCTAAAAAATGTCGCCAGCATGTCCGGTTTAAAACTTTTAAAATTTCTAAAACAGCAACTGTTTCGTCTGCGACTTCCTGAAATACCTGATCGCGTCAGCCGGGCTAACCCTTTGACGGGTCCGACTAACCCTACAAGGTTTCTCCAGCTCACTTGACAGGGATATCCGCTTTTAATATTCCGATAAATATAGACAGATTTTTTTATTTTTTTTTACGAATAGTAAACATGTCATGCACGTATTGAAATATCTTCTCAACTCAATGGATGGCGCCACTTATCAATGGATAGGCACCCGACAGTTTCTAAAGATACAGTATATGGTTTTTACAGGTACAACATGGAAAGTAAACAAACGAAAGCAATGAAAGTTATATGTTTAAAAATGACGTAGAAGTTATGTTACAAAACTAATTAAACAAGAATATCAGCCACAAATCTAGAAAAGTTAATTTCTAGTGAGCACATTATATGAATTTGTGATTGTGGCCTTAATTATCGTAAAAGTTAGAGAGATGTGGCTATACTGAAAGTTGATAGATGTTTCCAATCCATGGAAATAAAATTAAAATGTTAACGGAAACTGAGGTTCGTCAGTTATTTGTACAATTGCTATGAAACGTATACAAAATATGTCGGAGCAAAACGTACCCAAACGAGTAAAGTAATGCCAGTTAGTTATATTGGTTAGACTGCATCATTTAGCTGTACGAGTCACAATACGAGTATTTTTTTTCTCTCATAATTATTAGGATAATTTTGTTGTATTTTGAATTATTTTGCGCTTAATTACGTTTATATTTGTTCTATCTTTGAATTTCTCGCAAAGCTACAGACGGGTTGTAAGCGCTTTATCAATTATGGGAATCGAACCTTGGATTTTAACGTTGTTAATCTAGAAACTTGTCTCTGATCAACTGGAGGACTCGAAAAACTAAAAGTATAATAATATATCACTTTCATAATTTGAAGACCATCTTTAAAATATATCTTAAAAATTAACTTCATACTGCAATTCCAGGTAACAGAATGGAGCTAAAATAGGGATTTATAGTTTGGGTAAACAACGTCAACAGTATCTCAAGCCTTGTTTACTTACTTTTCTAAGAGCATTGTTGTTGGTTAAGGCGTTCGATTCGTAATCTGAGAGTCGCGGGTTCGAATCTCGTTCGCACCAAACATGCTCGCTCTTTCAGCCGTGGGGGCGTTATAATGTGACGGCCAATCCCACTATTCGTTGGTAAAAGAGAAGCCCAAGAGTTGGCGGTGGGTGGTGATGACTAACTGCCTTCCATCTAGTCTTACACTGCAAAATTAGGGACGTAGACAGCCCTCGTGTAATTTTGCGAGAAATTCAAAACAAACAAGCAAACCTGCAGGTGCGTGGTTGGCTGATACGGTCTATAAAACAAGAATAAGAAACCAACAGTGGTCCAATTGCGAACAAGAATATCCAAAATGAAGTGCGTGATTGGCTGATAAGGTCTATACAACAATAAGAAACCAACAGTGGTCCAATTGCGAACAAGAACGCCTTAGATGAAGTGCCTGATTGGCTGATAAGATCTATACAATAAGAATAGGAAACAGACAGTTGTCTATTTACAAACCATTCAAAAATATTGTACACAGAAGTAATATAAACTAATTTTTCATCGGCAGTTTGTTTTCCAGTAATTTTACGGGTTTTTTTTCATAAACTTTCTGTTTAACTTTCTTGTGTTGTGACGTAAAATATTTTCTCAACTTTTCAAAAATATACAAAACAAGAAATGTTTCCAAAAGGTAATTTATTTGATTTGTCAAATAATAAAATAATAATATTAAAATAGAATTTAAATACGAAGTATTCAATTCTTTTTCTACGTTAAGAAAAACATCAAAATGTCAAAATAAATTCATATTTCGTCACGAGATGGCAGGATATGCATATAAAGTATACTGCGCTAAAACATTCTTGTAGTTATAATACCTTGACAGATCAGTGTGATGGCGCTTTATATCGCAGACTTAAGCATAACTTATATATATATATATATTTATTGTTATATTTTCTCTGACGTTACTACTTGTTTAAAAGAAAAATACCAATGACAATTAATTGATTGTTGTTCGAAATATCTTAAAATATTGCGGTTTTTAATAACGAAAATCGTCGAAATATTGAAATACCAGTAGGCCTACAAATTGTTATGAAAACAACTTAGCTACAGTGAACTTGTTCTGTTAACACTGCCCCCCAGTGGCTCAGCGGTATGTCTGCGGACTTACACGCTAAAATCCGGGTTTCGATACCCGTGGTGGGCAGAGCACAGATAGTCCATTGTGTAGCTTTGTGCGTAATTCAAAATAACAAAAAAAATAACTGTTAACATTATTTTTATATTACTTTCCACTTGAAGAGTTTGTAATGTAACGCCACCTATTGCAATTTACAAGAAGTAGTGTAAAACTTCAATGAACGTAAATAAACAAAATCTGTGCGGCTTGGCTTATAGACTGTACAAAACACTACTGGTGAGTACATCACCAAACGATACATTTCCCCGTACTAAATATATTTTTTAAATTAAATGATAAAAGAATATTTATATGATTTCTACTGCTTAAGTAGACTCTTCTATATTGCGATAGATGGCGAAGAAAGTATTAATTAATACTGCAGAATAGCGATTATTTAGGCATAACGACTTTTGTTTAATGAAATTTGATTTTTCTCAATTTTTGCGAAGAAGACAGAGTCTGGATATTAGCATCAAACCAATATGTGATGCAGGAGAGACAATAAAAAAATATGTTTTAAAAAGATCGTCATAATTTCGCTGCATTTTGCATCCGTCAAAAATCGCGTGTTCCATGAAATTATATACTTTATAAAAACTGATATTGAAAAACCATATATGACATTTCTTACACGTCCCACGTTGACATAACATGTTATTTAATATTCGTTCAGTAACAGATAAAACATTTTCAAAACTATAAAAGCTCTGATTTAAATTCGTCGATAAATATTGTCTTGCTTCTCGTGATTTGTAGCGCATGTTTGAAAGGATTTGGACATTTCTGAGAAAAATAGTTGGAGAAACATGATTGGTTACTCTGGAATTCTGCGCAAAGCTATAGGAGGGCTATCCGTGTTCGTCGACTCGGCATAGCCAGGGGGTTAACGCATTCGATTCGCAATGAGGATCGCGGGGTCGAATCCCTGTTACACCAAACATATTCGCCCTTTCAGCCGTGGGGTCGTTATGATGTGACGGTCAATATCACTATTTCTTGGTAGAAGATTCGCCCAAGAGTTGGTGATGGGTGGTGATGACTAGCTGCTTTCCTTCTAGTCTTATATTGCTAAATTATGGACGGCTAGCAGAGTTTGTTTCTTCGTTTTGTTTTAATTTCGTGCAAAGCTGTTTGTGATAGCCGTCCATTATTTAGCAGTGTAAGACTAGAGGGAAGGCAGCTAGTCATCACCACCCACCGCCAACTCTTGGGCGAATCTTTCACCAATGAACAGTGAAAATGATTATATCATTATAACGTTCACGCGGTTGTAAGGGCGAGCACGTGGGGCGAAACATGTATCAAATCCACGGATCTAGCATTGCAAGTCCAGTAACTGACGATCTGGCCAGGTCGGCCCCCCCAAAAAGAAAAACAAACAAAAATGACTTTCACTTTGCAATACTATTAGTCCTGGTGAAGCTGCGAAAATGAAAGGTTTACTGAGATAAAGTTTTTATTATTATTTGAAAATTGTTTTTTATTGCTTAAATATCAAGAACATATAACAAATTATTTAAAAGCCAGGATAAAGTTTCAGAAAAACAGACCAATGTTCTGCCAAAACATTAGTATGTTTCGCCATCAATAAAGTTTTTTCTGCGTGATTACAAACCGTTGTTTGTTCACCTCTTATTGTAAACTATTGTAAAACACCTGTCACGAGAATATAAAATCAAATCTATTTGTAGGTTCCAGTTTTGTTTTATGGCCAGTGATTTTCACTTACCTTCATTTGCTCCGATCGGAGAAAGCGACCCCATCCCGCATGTCGTCGTGGTATCTGGGGAGTGAAGGTTGGGACTGGTAAGAGAGGATGTGGGTGTTGTGCAGGAAGTTGTTGTGTCCCTTACCCTGGGAACCAGCGAAGTGGTTGAAGTGCTGGAAGAGGCAGAAAAGGAGGTTGTGGTGTACGGCAATCCAGAGTACTGTAAGGCAGCTGCCAATAAAGACGAATGTCCTTGTGGTAAATTCAAATTCGATGGTCCTGGTCTTTCCAGTGCTTCCGTTAAGAGAGGATGCAAGTTATCTCGCGACGCGGTAAATTCAGGATGTTGAATTGTGGTGGAACCAAAACCAGGTGAGGTTTCTCGAGTAGAAAAGCTACTGCTCACAGATGGAATCGCGATGGTAGAGACCTCTGTCGGATAATGGGCAACTTCAAACTCTTCAAGAGGTACGGATGACGAGTTCTGGCCTATAAAACAAGGTGATTTCAAAACAGAAAGAATGTCTTCCGAGTTTGCAACAAGTTGAATACAACTCGTATCATCTTCTGTCTTGTCTTTCATTTTCCTTGTACAACTGGAAGTCTGTAACTGCTCCAGTTGGGGCTGGGACGTCAGCAGTTGGCTGAGAATGTCGGTATTTTCTATCCTCGTCTCAGCATCAGCAAAAATACGATCTAGTTCGAAATGAGGATACGAAAACTGCGTAATGACATCTTCGCCTTCAGCCAGTTCCGGAACGAGACCGTGAAAGTCCACGTGTGATAATTCTTGCAGAGCATCGTGTTGTTGTTGAACAATCACATTAGGCCCACTGTCCTGTAAAACATAGGTAAATAAATAAAACGAACCAAAATCAGTTTTAAATCGTGATAATCAAATGTTTACTTATCCATTTTAGTCCGGAATAAAGTGAAAGGTTTTTGTTTGTAGTTAAGTTCACAGTGATAGAATTCTTAATTTCCCTTCATACGGGCCCGGCATGGCCAGGTGGGTTAAGGCGTTCGACTCGTAACCCGAGAGTCACGGGTTCGAATCACCGCCACACCAAACATTCTCTCAGCCATGGGGGCCTTACAATGTGACAGTCAATCCCACTATTCGTTGGTAAAGGAGTAGCCTAAGAGTTGGCGATGGGTGGTGATGACTAGCTGCCTTCCCTCTAGTCTTACACTGCTAAATTAGGGAGGGCTAGCGCAGACAGCCCTCGTGTAGCTTTGCGTTAAATTCAAAACAAACAGAAAAAGAAAAAAATATTATAATAAATGAAACAGAGCAACAGTTATAAATTTACATTAAAACTATTAAAATGTGAACAACAACCAACCAGTGGAAACTAAGCAGGAAGGGAAAACATTAATAATATTAAATCGTAAACTTCCTTACATTTTTATCCTATTAATTCATTTTTAGGGTTAATATTAGTAAATAAATAGACGTAATAAGCCAGAGGTATGCGTACAAAACATGTCATGTATCACATATATATATTAATATTATTTGTCACCACGTACTCGTGGTAACAAGTAGAGCTCAAAATTACGATAGCTAACGCCATCTAACGGTCAGTGTTAATAAAGAGACACACTATAAAATCAAGTATCTAACAAGTTATTTTATTTTAATGTTGAACACAGAACTACACAATAGTCTGCGTTAAGCCTACCATGAGTATAAAAAGAACCCCGAATTTTAGGTTTTTAGCAATGAGAGCCCTCAGACTTTCTGCTCAGACATGGAAGAGGTAGGAAGGAGTGGAACTGTTTTTGTCGTTGTGCTATATAATGTTTATGGAAATTCGCATTTTTGTCTAATTCGTACTTCGGTACTTTCTTCTTCTCCTATCACGCCGAAAATTTATAAGTTGACGAATGATAACATTTGGAATTTTTAAAATCTGCGTGCAAAAAACAACAACAACAACAAAACAAAACTATTTCGATAAATTATTGCACATCGAACGTTAATTTTGTGATGAACGTCATTCAGTTCTGTACTCACGAGACAGGAAAGGTCCACCATCTTGCCATCTGTATCAGGACACCAGAGTAGATCGCTGTTAACGTATGGCATTTCCTCTTCAGCCGCTGTTGTCCGAAGACCTATGTGGTGGACACTGGAATACGAAAAACACATTGACACAAACCAAGAATTACGACACGTAACATGTTATCTATGGGTGCTGAAAACCTAATGAATCGTCTATTAGGTAACCTTCTATTCGTTCACGTGTTAAGGCGTGCACTCGTAATCTGAGGATCCCGGGTTCGCATCCCCGTCGCGCCGAACATGCTCGCCCTCCCAGCCGTGGAGGCTTTGCAATGTGACGGTTAATCCCACTATTCGTTGGTAAAAGAGTAGCCCAAGAGTTGGCGGTGGGTGGTGATGACTAGCTGCCTTCTCTCTAGTCTTACACTGCTAAATTAGGGACGGCTAGAGCAGATAGCCCTCGAGTAGCTTTGTGCGAAATTCGAAAACAAACAAACTATTCGTTCACGTACATAATGGTTCCACGTATTTTAAATATGTTGGTAAACCTATGTATTCGGTCAGCTATTAATTCAGTCGCTGATTCGTTGAAATCAGTTAAGTTAGAAACGCTGTGTTTATGTCGAATAAAACTGAAATAAAACTCACACAGAAAATGAATAAATTTGAAAAACGAAAAAGTTGAATATAATTGAGTGAATGTGTCTTCAATACCTCTCATTGTGTATAATAACGGAATTTCATTATCTGTTTTTATATTAAACGAGTAACCTATTTCTTTGTCTATTTTAGTTTTTGTTTGTTTTAGACTTTAAGAATTAAATCGAAAATAATTTATTTTAAAATACGTTGTGATGTCGAATATGTGCACTAGATGGCACTAAGATAAACACAACTCGATAGAATTTTATTGTTAAACTACCCTCGTCGCGCAAAGCGTTTGCAGTAGTTTTCATGCTCTTGACTTGAATTTTCCTTATTCTATCATTTTCATGCACACCATTTAAGCTACGTTTTCTTTCAGCCAATGTATGTTACATCGATAAATCCTGATCTGAGAAACAAGCTCACGTAAACTTTATAATGACGTACAGAGTATGAAACGGTTAGAAGTGTTTATTGTACGGCAGTTTCATGAGTTGAAATAAAGAAAATCACAAAAACGGAGAATAAAACCCGCAATAAAGTAAAAAACAAATCAACTAAATATTTTTTATAACAGAACACAAAATGAATCGAAGCTAACTTATTACAAAATAAAGTAAATGTAAAGTTGCAATAAAGGTGAATTTAGCTGAATACGCAGAAACGTCTGAACGCGTGGACACAAGTGATAAGTCTATGGTTCTAAACAAACTGTGAACGTGTATTTTAAACCTATACAAGTTGAGAAAGCTCACAGAAATTATATTTAGTCTAAAATTAACCTTTTAAATAAATTACACTGTGGGTAAAGTGTTTTTTTGTGTTTAAAATGCTTTGCAAACAAAAAATATTATTAAAGATGAAATCCAAGCCAGCAGTCACATGACGACAACGACAGTGTGCCATCATGTAGCATACTCATTGCAAAAAACAGGAAAAATCACACGTAATCTGAACTCTGGAGAAATCCCTTTCAACAATGAGATTCGTAGTATCTGATCGAGAATGTTGTGAGAAAAAGTTCCGGACAGACAAACATAAACGTACTATTTATTTACATAGATACCTACGACTTCTTACCACATACACTTACATCATATTCTGACACATTCTTTGTTTCTTAGCGCAAAAATACACAGTACGCTAATTACGCTCTGTCCACTGAGTGAAAACGTGCCCCGGATTTTAAGAGCTGTAAATCCGTAACTCATCGAAAAATACTTTGTAAAAATCGATGTAATTTTAACCTGTTGGAGGATGTTACCATGGTAACGCTTCTCGACCCCGTTCCTGACAGATCAGTTACACAGTCACAGATAAGGACACATCTTCTGCAGAAGCTTAAGTGTTACGATAGATGCTCTAAACCTTCACAAGATTAAACTGAATAGTGGGTTCTCTGCGGATATCGAAACCCGAATTTGAGCGTTATAAGCCCTCAACCATACCACAGAGCCATTGGATGTTAATATAATTGTTTTATAATTTTTATTATTGTTTCTTTAAAAGTAAGAACATATACTGTTTATACAGCGATGGTGAGGGGGCGTCACTAGTGAAACGTTTGTTTCGAATTTCGCGCAAAGCTACTAGAGGGCTATCTGTGCTAGCCCTAATTTAGCAGTGTAAAAAAAGAGGGAAGGCAGCTAGTCATCACCACCAACCGCCAACTCTTGGGCTACTCTTTTATCAAAGAATAGTGAGATTGATCGTAACATTATAACGCCCCCACGGCTGAAAGGGCAAGCATGTTTGGTGCGACCGGGATTCGAACCCGCGACCCTCAGATTACGAAAAGCCACATCGCGCTATCTGCTTAGACTACCGAGAGGAATCGAACTCCTGATTTTTAGCGTTGTAAATCCGTAGACTCATCGCTGTATTAGCACGGTGCTTAGTGAAACGACTGTCATATTCGTAAGAACGAGAAAACAAAGAAAGAGTTTTTCAAAAGTCACTAAGCCATACTCGTGGCGTTCAGAGGTCTGAGAGTTGGATAACTCTCGCTAGAACAAACATACAAGCTGCTGCGTATCACACATTGCGATCAAGTTTTCCCATTCATCCATGATCAGACCATATTTTTATTTAGTCTTTAACTATTCAAGCAAAAATCTATTCTTAACTTCAAAATAAAAAAAATACAGAAAACGTGTGGAGTTTCACATCATTTAAGTTCTGTTTACGAAAGAAATAAGCTATTTATTCTAAATTTAAAACAAAACAAGACTAAGTTATCACAATTTTCCACGAGTTAACCGGAACAGCGATATTTAAACAACTCTATTCTATTTTTAAAAGCTGAATTCGATACAAGTTGTGTTTTTTTTTCAGATTAGCCTTAAATATCAGTTTTTACAGAGCCGTCACTTCTCGTATATCAAGTAATTTTTTTACAACTTACTTTTTATGTTGTAAGCTCATTTTCCATCTTGAAATAAGAGATGTTATGTCTTCTCAACAGCCTCACCATACCCTGAAATATACAAATCTACGTGGGTTACGTGAACGTTCTTACTTAAAGTCACTATCCATTTCTAATTTCAACTAGTTCAACCTTTCAGTATTCTACGTTAAGCACTTGATGGTCGATTACTATTAGAATTTTTTATTAAAAATTATATTCAGATAAATTCATAAGCTTACGTAACTTCACGTCATAAATTGTGCGCGCTACACTTTATACGTTCTCGCTATATAACAGAATCATAACTTAGTGAAATTTGGTACTCTTTTGTTTCACCACTGTTTTAACGAGTTTCTGTGTCCATACGTGTGATAAATAAATTTTTGAGGTCGCCACCAGAAAGCGCTTTTATCACACGATTTCGCTGAAGTATTTGATCCGTTCTATTTCCATAACAGTGTTGCAAGCAATAAATAAGTGATATGTAATATCCTTTGTCTCACCACTAGTTTATCTGTTCGTTGTATATTTTTTTCAAAATCGCCACCAGATGGCGCTTTAAATATAAGATTTAGAGAGTTTTTTTGTTCTTCACTTCAAGTTAAATTCAACTCCTTTCGAATCAAAGGAGGAAACTGGAGAAAAAAAAACCGACTGAGAAAATTCACACGTGACCATAGCTGGTATCAGCCAATTACAGAGAGCTCTAAATACAATTCACAAGTGACCATATCTGGTATCAGCCAATTACAGAAAGCTCGAAATAAAATTCTAATGTGGCAATAGTTGGTATAAGTCAATCAGAGGAAATTGAAGATAAAAGGCCAATCGAAAAATCTCACAGGTGTTCACAACTGGTATAAACCAATTACATAGCTCGAGATAAAATATCAACTGAGAAAATGTGCCCGTGACCTTTGAACAACCAATCACTGCACGTATAACTTTGACCATACCTTTCATCAGCCAATCACAGCACGTATAACTTTGACCATACCTTTCATCAGCCAATCACTGCACGTATACTGTAAATCTTAACCTGAATGCTGTATTCTCAGTCCTACGGTTTCTCTGTTTCTAACAATGGTTGGTTCGTGTTAATCGGTTCTCGGTCTCCCTGTTTTTGAACTGTGATTTTATTGATATACAGAAGTTCTCAATATCCAAGATTTTCTGTTCCTAAGCTAATATTGGTTCGTATTTGGCACATTTTGTTTGCTATCGATCTGTGATTGGTCCATCGGCTGTCAATATTATGGATTTCATTTTCTTTCTTTTAAAGCAGTTTTCACGAACGTGATTTCCTGTTTCTAAGCTACTACTGGTTCGAATTCTACGTGTTTTTTTGATAGAAGAATTCCAGTTGGAACACTAGAAACCGGGGTTCGATTCGCGATGAGCAGAGCACTGATATCCCTTTGTACTTAACTTTAAACAAAACAAAATCACTTACTGCTTTATTTATTAATAACAAATATGATTCTGAAAAATAGAATTTATTATTAAACTGTAAATATATCCCATCAAACCTTGCAACTGTTAACTAAAACTGAACCACAATGACGGTGTTACATACACGTTCAACTAAAACCAGTGTCACATAAATGTTTAACTACAATAATGTTTATTTGTTTTTGAATTTCGCGCAAAGCTACACGAGGGCTATCTGTGCTAGCCGTCCCTAATTTAGCAGTGTAAGACTAGAGGGAAGGCGGCTAGTCATTACCACCCACCGCCAACTCTTAGGCTACTGTTTTACCAACGAATAGTGGGATTGACCGTAACATTATAACGCCCCTACGGCTGAAAGGGCGAGCATGTTTGGTGCGACGGGGATTCGAACCCGCGACCCTCGGATTACAAACCTTAAGACGCTTAGTCGTGCCGGGCCTAATCGTTGAAATATAACGTGGTTTTCATACGCTGCCCCGCTGGTTTTCTGTATTATATTTGTTCAGTGTGTAACTGCTGTTTGTCACACGTAATTCTATGGGTATTTGCAACCTGAACGGTACATACGCTGAAAAGAAAGGTCAGAGACCCCGATGGTCATACACAGCCATCTGTCCCTAATTCAGAACCGCTGAACAGAGGAAGGACAAACACTTCGAACCACCTTTTACCTGTAATACTGTCCAAACGGGAGGGCGTCAGGTGTCATTATAGGACCTCCTTAATACGTTCAGCAGGTTAATTAACTCTCAGTTGTAATTCCAACTGATCCACCAGTCAACATTGTGCGAGTTGTTTTTATGTGTCTATATACGGAGAAGGGTTGATTGTCAAAGAACTTCATTGGTTGTTGTGTTTAGTTAGGGAATGCGGGTCGTTGTTTTAACTGACAAAAGCCAGTTCTTTTTAGGTAAGGAAAGAGTTTTGTAGAACATGATTCTCGGATATTCCGTAAGCAAAACAAAAAAATATTTCGAAAGTAACTTTTAAAAAAACAATAATTTAACAATGGTAGAAACAAAGGCTTTTAGCGCTAGAATTTGGGTTTCGATCTTTACGGTGAGCACAATGTCAGGTTTGTGTTCTTTTTTATTTCGCGCAAAGCTACGCGAGGGCTATCTGCGCTAGCCGTCCCTAATTTAGCAGTGTAAGATTAAAAGGAAGGCAGCTAGTCATCA
Organism: Carcinoscorpius rotundicauda; assembly: GCA_011833715.1. Classification (NCBI taxonomy): domain Eukaryota; kingdom Metazoa; phylum Arthropoda; class Merostomata; order Xiphosura; family Limulidae; genus Carcinoscorpius; species Carcinoscorpius rotundicauda. The sequence continues at coordinate 5,876,751 of CM022402.1, forward strand.
CCACCCGCCGCCAACTCTTGGGCTACTCTTTACCAACGAATACTGCGATGTATGACGGTCAGATTATAACGCCCCACAGCTGAAAGGGCGAGTTTGTTTGGTGGGGCGGGGATTCGAACCCGCGACTCCCAGATTAAGAGTCGACTGCCCCAACCACCTGGCCATATCAGGTCCCACAGCGTTAAGACACGTAAACTAAAGCGTTAGAACACTGGTGGTTCACAGGCCAAATAGAGAGCTTACAACGTCTGAATGAGTGGTTCTTTTCTCACAGCTAACACGAAAGTGAAACACAGTTTAGTGAGATGCTACAGCGATCACGACCTCTAGCGATGATCTCGAAAAACTTACACGATCAAACTGCTCACGAGTTTTATACCTGTTAATTTTAATCCTAGTTCGTGACTAGGATTATTAAATTCATCATATCTTCCCGGGATTCATGTCATGAAACTGACAACGAGTTAATACATGAAGCGTTTCCTTTCGTCAGGTCATAAGGTCACATGGAAGGAGAATTTTCGTGAGCATTTTCAAAATTATCATTATACACGTGTAGGGTAATAAAATCGACATCTGTGTCCTTAACCACCCCTTCCAAAATCTCCGCATATGTCCTGGAAGTTTTATATCATATTTAGAAAATAAGTTTAGTGTTATTTAACCAAGCATTGCACGAAATGACGTCACGTGAGTAGTGAATTTTGAACTACGAGGCTGGGCAGTGAACGAAGAGATGATAACTTTCGTTTGAACCTGTGCTATTTGAAGAAGATAAAACCGATTGTTTTTTTCATCGTTCATTTGTTAATCGAACTCAAATTCTTTATTTGTGGGTTCCTGTTTTGCATAGTCTAAGAGTCTATACCACCAGTACCGCCATCTGTTGGCATTATGTTTCGTGACATGCGCCGTGAACGGTAACTCAGCATAATCAGTGATGTCGAGAAACCCACTTGTTGAGAATTTTATATGCAAAAACGGCTCGTTTCGGTTCAGAAAATATTTTAAATAGAAGAGCGAACAACGTTTCGACCTTCTTCGGTCATCGTCAGGTTCACAAAGAAAGAGGTAACTGACCGGAAGCTGACCACATGTTTGGAAGGGGTTGTGTAACTGAGTGTGGCAATGTAGAGGGCGGGGTTAGATGTTTGAATATATAATTTTATCTATAATATTAATATAGGTATAATGGCGTTCCTTTATATTGGTTTATTTTGGGTTTAAGTTGTTGTATAAGTAAGGCTTCTCTAATTTTGCGTTTGTTTCTTTATTTAGTATTTTAGTGTTTTCTATGGTTATGTTGTGTCCATTTGACTTGCAGTGTTCGAAAACGCGTGAAGGTGACTTTTTATGTTCTTTGAAACTGGTTTCCATTTTTCTACTTGTTTCTCCAATATAGAAGTCGTGGCAGTTATAACATTGTATTTTATAAATAATGTTGGTGTGGTGTTTGTCAGTGTAGTTCTTACATAGTATAGACCTTAGTTTTGTGTCTGGTTTTTGAATAAATTTAGTATTAACTGGAATGTTATATTTTGTTACTAGTTTTTGCCAAATGTTGGTTATTTGTTTGCTGATGTCAGGATTATATGGTATACAGCAGTATATGGTTTCGTGATTTTTTGATTCGTGAGATATATTTACTTTTGTTGGTTGATTTTGCTTTCTGTCTGGGTGTGTGCGTGTAATGTTTTCTACGGTTTGTGGAGGAAACTTATTGATGTTGATGAAGTATTGTTTTATTTTGTCTAATTCGTCGTTAATTTTATCTGGTGAGCATAGTTTTATGGCTGTGTTTATCTGGTTTCTTAGTATGTTGAGTTTTTGTTTTGTTTCATATGCTGAGTCCCAAGGAATGTATAGTCCAGTATGGGTGATTTTTCGGTGGATTTCTGTTTTGTATTGTGTGTCGGTTCTTATAATTTTGAGGTTAAGAAATGATATTTGATTACTTTCTTCCTGTTCACATGTGAAGTTAATGTTGGGATGTATAGAGTTAATGTGAGTGAAAAAATTAAGTATGTGTTCTGTAGATTTGAATCCCGCAACCGTGTCATCTACATATCTGTACCAGTATAGTGGTGGATGCAATGTTGTATTAATTGCTTGTGTTTCAATTTGTGTCATAAAAATGTTGGCTAGAACTGGTGATACTGGGTTGCCCATGCTTAGGCCATTTGTTTGTATATAGTTTTGGTTGTTGAACATGAAGTTTGTCTTTATTGTGGTGAATTCTATGAGGGTTGCTAACTGGTTACTGGGAATGTCTATAATCGGGTTAGGGTCTCGAATATAGAGTTCTAAGGTTATCTTGCAGGCTTCTGTTGTTGGAACTTCTGTAAAGATGTTTAAACGATTTTTTCAAAGAATTTTCTTACAAAACCATCAACATAATATCACAAAACAGAAAACTAAAAAACAACCTTACAAAAAGAGACATTAATTCCATTAAAAACCTAAAACAAGATAGAAACATAAAAATTCTAAAACCAGATAAAGGTAACGCTATAGTAATAATGAACACGAATGAATACATACAAAAAATGAATAACATCCTATCAGACACGAACAAATTTAAACCAATACACACAAATCCAACAAAGACACATGAGACGCAACTAAACAAATCACTACTACAAATGAAAAAAGCCAACACAATTTCACAAACACTTTATTCCTACCTACGTAAAACCGACTCACGCACACCGCAAATATACGACATCCCCAAACCTCATAAACCAGATTGTCCATTACGACCAATAATGTCAACATATGAATCGTTTAACTACAATCTTGGTAAATACATAGCATGGGCATTCTCCAAATATGTAACATCAGCCAGCTCATTCATCAAAGACTCTTTTAATTTCAAGTCCAATCTAAATCAACTTAATCATAAAGCCTTTATGGCCAGTTTCGATGTTATATCCCTCTTCACAGAAGTTCCAACAACAGAAGCCTGCAAGATAGCCTTAGAACTCTATATTCGAGACCCTAACCCGATTATAGACATTCCCAGTAACCAGTTAGCAACCCTCATAGAATTCACCACAATAAAGACAAACTTCATGTTCAACAACCAAAACTATATACAAACAAATGACCTAAGCATGGGCAACCCAGTATCACCAGTTCTAGCCAACATTTTTATGACACAAATTGAAACACAAGCAATTAATACAACATTGCATCCACCACTATACTGGTACAGATATGTAGATGACACGGTTGCGGGATTCAAATCTACAGAACACATACTTAATTTTTTCACTCACATTAACTCTATACATCCCAACATTAACTTCACATGTGAACAGGAAGAAAGTAATCAAATATCATTTCTTAACCTCAAAATTATAAGAACCGACACACAATACAAAACAGAAATCCACCGAAAAATCACCCATACTGGACTATACATTCCTTGGGACTCAGCATATGAAACAAAACAAAAACTCAACATACTAAGAAACCAGATAAACACAGCCATAAAACTATGCTCACCAGATAAAATTAACGACGAATTAGACAAAATAAAACAATACTTCATCAACATCAATAAGTTTCCTCCACAAACCGTAGAAAACATTACACGCACACACCCAGACAGAAAGCAAAATCAACCAACAAAAGTAAATATATCTCACGAATCAAAAAATCACGAAACCATATACTGCTGTATACCATATAATCCTGACATCAGCAAACAAATAACCAACATTTGGCAAAAACTAGTAACAAAATATAACATTCCAGTTAATACTAAATTTATTCAAAAACCAGACACAAAACTAAGGTCTATACTATGTAAGAACTACACTGACAAACACCACACCAACATTATTTATAAAATACAATGTGATAACTGCCACGACTTCTATATTGGAGAAACAAGTAGAAAAATGGAAACCAGATTCAAAGAACATAAAAAGTCACCTTCACACGTTTTCGAACACTGCAAGTCAAATGGACACAACATAACCATAGAAAACACTAAAATACTAAATAAAGAAACAAACACAAACAAACGCAAAATTAAAGAAGCCTTACTTATACAACAACTTAAACCCAAAATAAACCAATATAAAGGAACGCCATTATACCTATATTAATATTATAGATAAAATTATATATTCAAACAATCAGTGACGTCGAGAAACCCACTTGTTGAGAATTTTATATGCAAAAAACGGCTCTTTTGGGCTCAGAAAACACTTCAAATAGAAGAGCGAACAACGTTTCGACCTTCTTCGGTCATCGTCAGGTTCACAAAGAAAGGTTCAAAATAAACCAATATAAAGGAACGCCATTATACCTATATTAATATTATAGATAAAATTATATATTCAAACATCAAACCGCGCCCTCTACATTGCGACACTCAGTTATACAACCCCTTCCAAACATGTGGTCAGCTTCCGGCCAGTTACCTCTTTCTTTGTGAACCTGACGATGACCGAAGAAGGTCGAAACGTTGTTCGCTTTTCTATTTGAAGTGTTTTCTGAGCCCAAAAGAGCCGTTTTTTGCATATAAATTATATATTCAAACATCTAACCCCGACCTCTACATTGCGACACTCAGTTACACAACCCCTTCCAAACATGTGGTCAGCTTCCGGTCAGTTACCTCTTTCTTTGTGAACCTGACGATGACCAAAGAAGTTCGAAACGTTGTTCGCTCTTCTATTTAAGGTAACTCAGCATAGTCTAGTGTCTATACCACCAGTACCGCCAGCTGTTGGCAATATGTTTCGCGACACGCGCCGTGAACGGTAACTCATCGTGTTTGGTTACGTATTCTTAAATAAAACCCTGTCTCTGAGTTAGTTCCTGTGCAAATAAAAGAGAAATGGACTTTTGGACTTACTAATGATTTGTCCAATTGATTTTGCAGCTAATCGCGAATACGTTAACATACAGATGTTTATTTGTCTCATAGCTCGTGATGGTTTTAGAATTATCGTTTTCTTAGTTCAAAGACGAAGAAAGGGCTGTCTACACGTTGTCCACCGCGGAGAATCGTACACAGGATTTAGTGTTGTAAATCTCTAAATTTATACTTGACCCAGAGAGAGACGTTTTTAAAAAAAAATATAGGAATACAAGATAATGTGGGTCAGATAATTAGGGCGCTCGACTCGTAAGCTGAGGGTCGTAGGTTCGAATCCCCGCCTCACCAAACATGCTTGCCCTTTCACCCGTGAGGGCGTTTATAATGTGAGGGTCAACTCCACTATTCGTTGGTAAAAGAGTAGCCCAAGAGTTGGCGGTGCGTGGTGATGACTAGCTGTCTTCTCTCTTGTCCTACACGACTAAATTAGGGACGGCTAGCGCAGATAGCCCTGTATAGTTCTGAGTAAAATTTAAACACAAACAAGACACTGACCAAAATAGTGTACTCTCGCTTTTTATACATTTATGTATGTATTCAGTTAAATAGGTCTGCAATGTAAACTGGTCTTGCATACAGTTAATAAATCGACAAATAACCATATGAGTTTCAACAACAGAGACTGACCCTCAGTGGGCAGACCACAGATAGCCAATTTTATAACTTGTGTTTAACGTTAAACAAACCTGTTAACGAGTCTATATTTTGCGTCACAAAATATCCTCTCGAGAGTGACGTCACAAGAATTTAACATTTATATTTGCTTAAGTTTTCGATGAACGTAAATACAAGTGAAAATATCTCATTCGACGACTCAATTCGGATTTAGATCATAAGGACGAGTAATAACACTTTACGTTGTTTATTTTCGCTGTGCTACTCAGTTTACCTTTTACGTTAGAATAAAGTTCCTTTTCTTGCCAAGTGAGGTCGCTAGTTATTTCTAAAGCTCTGTAGCGTGCTTCGGTAGGAAGTTGAGACACCGCAAATTTGCTGTCTTCACGATTTTGTAAAATATTATGTTTATATCCTGTTTAAGGCGCGAATAAACTGAAGTCAGAAAGATACCAGATCTTACCATTGTCTTGTAGGATATCCATTGTGTGACTACACTTACATTTTACAGAGGTTAAATAGTTACCTAAAGACCCGGCATTGCCAGGTGGTTAAGGCACTCGAATCGTAATCCGCGGGTTCGAATACCCGTCACGTCAAACACGCTCGCCCTTTCAGCTGTGGGGGCGTGATAATGTTACGGTCAATTCCACTATTCGTTGATGACTAGCAGCCTTCCCTCTAGTCTTACAATGCTAAATTAGGGACGGCTAGCGCAGATAGCTCCTCGTGTAGCTTTGCGCGAAATTCAAAACATACCAGTTACCTTAAACATTACATGGTCAGCCAGATTTTAACTATCCAAATAACTGGAGTGATCTCCAAATGTGACAGGTGTACGCTGATGTGAGTGTGTGTTTTCTTATAGCACAGCCACATCGGGCTATCTGCTGACTCCACAGACGGGAATCGAATCCTTTATTACGTTGATGTGAAGACCAATCACTAAGAAAGACATTGTAGTTTCATGCATCCACATTGTGGAAATAAAACATTAAATAATAAGTGTCTGTTAATAATATAATACAATAATATTTCGTTGTTTTTATCAATAAATTTTCATAATTTTCAAACCAGGCATTGCAAAAAGGAAACAAGAGATATCGGAATTAACCTGTTGACTGTCAAGTATTTCAGCTGCTATAATACAACTCTAATGCTTCTTCATTTTGTAACTTTTTCGTGACGCCATTTTGGATCGAAAGTGAAACAGTTTGTAGTAGATCAAGTGTATGTATGGTGCTGACATCTAGCGTTGCAATTTGGTAATATTGAGAACGAATTAACTCGTCCGTGGCAATGTGTTACCGATCGACTTGGACGAGTTATCTCGTCTACGGCACTGAACAGGTTAAATCGTATCATTACTAAAGTAAAAGTGGTGAAATATACGATGTATTACTTAAGATACATCAAACTACGTTTATGACGTAAAAAGTATACAGAACGGGTATGTTTTATTCTATTTTTTCCTACACTCTACTTCTATTAAAATTATTGATTAGAAGTCGTCCATTTTTCTTATTATATATTTTTGTTATATCGATCATTACGCACTGTTAGCTCAGTATCTTAATTTAAAACTAACCTAAATCTCCAAAGCTTACTGAACTTCGCGTGATATTAGTAGGATTACGGTCTAAAGCGTTATACAACATTTTTTTTCGTATTATATATTTTTGTTGCATCGATTATTATGCATTGTTAGCTTAGTGTCTGAATTTAGAACTAACCTAAATCTCCTAAGCTTACTGAACTTCGCGAGAAATTAGTAGGATTACGGCCGAAAACGTAGCTGAACAGCGAGGATACCTAAATGCCCACAATATTCACTCTAATCATTATAAGCACGTACGTGAGGCAGTATATTCAGCTATCTAAACTTATTACTGGCTTGATTTAGTTTTGCTCTCTGTAGGTAGGTCACTTTGATTAGAAGTTGATACTGTGAAGTTGTTCGCGATCTTTACTTGGAAGACAGCCACAACTTCGAGTTATTAAAATCGAAGCCACGTCACATAATATTCACCTTTCAAACAAATTAAATTCCACGTCTTTACGAAAGCACAAACAAATCAAAACATTTCTAGAAATTCTATGATTGCCACAAAATTCGTGACTTTCCCAGAATTATTTACGAAGTTAAAAACATTGTCGTTTGTGAAGCCCTTTTAACAATTATCGTGACAATACCTGTACTTAGGGTACAGTGTATAGAAGACTTCAAACGAAAACGCAACGTGACTTCCGCGTTTCAGCGCGCGCTGATCAGGGCATGACGTCAAACCTCAACACACAGGCAGTCACTTCACATACTAAAATATTATATTATGTGGGTATTAACTTTGTCATATAACTGTCGCACGTCATCAGATAAAATAAAATAAAACTCGCAATTTTCTTAGTGAGTTTGCAACAAACATATTTCTCACAGTTGGAAGCCTCCAGTTACGACGTGTCGAAGCCTTCACGTGACGCAATCAGCGTTGCTACACTTTAGTTCTAACTTGTCTGTAAGCCTAAACAACTTCCATTGTCTCCGAATGAAGACAGTTTTCGCTATTAAGTGAGATCAAACCAGTGTAATATATGCGCTGCGTTTTCCCCTGTTGTTCCAAAATTAGGGTCCTAAAGCGCTGAGGAGGGTGCGGGGACATTTGCTGAAGTATCATATAAGTCTCCATTCCGAGGGAAGCGGGTTCGAATCCCGATCGCACCAAACATTGCTCGCCCTTTCACTCGTAGGGACGTTATAATGTAACGGTCAATCCCACTATTCATTGGTAAAAGTGTTTGTTTTTTTAGTGTTTTTTTTCTTACAGCAAAGCCACTTCGAGCTATCTGCTGAGCCCACCGAGGGGAATCGAACCCCTGATTTTAGCGTTGTAAATCCGGAGACATACCGCTGTACTAACGAGGGGCGGCACCATTGGTAAAAGAGTAGCCCAACAGTTGGCGATGATGACTAGTTGCCTTCCCTCTAGTCTTACACTGCTAAATTAGGGACGGCTAGCACAGATAGCCCTCGAGTAGCTTTGCGCGAAATTCAAAACAAACAAACAAAACTTCATCATATTAATATATTAGTTTTATTCTCCAAACAGCTGTTCCGAGACATCATATACATTCGGAAATCAATCGGGTATGTTTTAGAAACAAGTTACCCCACGTTTGATTGTGAGGTTTAATTCTGACGGTGTTTTATCACCTTCTCAGAGGTTATTTATAGGTTGACCGTCAGAAAGCTTGCTTTGTCACGTTTGTATGCTCGCAAATGTATATTTAGATTTGCGTTTAACATATTGATGTCAAAAGATAAAATGCTTCTTCTGATCTCAAACAGTTTTATTTCACTTACATAACTTACTTCTGTGATGATTTTATTTTGAACATTTGCGCAAAGCGATAAAATGGCTATCTGCGCCTGCGGTCTCTAATTTGTAACTGACAAAATAGATTAAAGGTAGCTACCTACCAGCGCTTGGCGCCAACTGTTGTGCTACTTTAACAGAACAGTGGGATACGATCGTCACTCTCATTAGCCACTTACGGCCTCGAAATGTTGAGCGCCACCTTGTGATAACAGAAGACAAACCACGAGACCTTGAATTCGTGATTTAGTAAGATGATCGGTAGGTCACGCCCGATCCGTTTGAAAACTGGATTTAAGTTGTACTCAGGCCTGGCATGGCCGAGCGCGTAAGGCGTGTGACTCGTAATCCGAGGGTCGCGGGTTGGCGCCCGCGTCGCGATAAACATGATCGCCCTCCCAGCCGTGGGGGTGTATAATGTGACGGTCAATCCCACTATTCGTTGGTAAAACAGTAGCCTAAGAGTTGGCGGTGGGTGGTGATGACTAGCTGCCTTCCCTCTAGTCTTACACTGCTAAATTAGGGACGGCCAGCACAGATAGCCCTCGAGTAGCTTTGTGCGAAATTCCAAAACAAACAGGTTGTACATCCGGCAGTACCAACTCTTATTCCGGGTAATTATTACTACTTTCATAGTTGTTTGTATATGGATACACTGGCGCAGTAACCGTCTGTTAAGAAAGGATTCCGGTATATACATATATTGGGGCAGTAACGGTCTGTTAACACAGGATTGCACGTGAAAGGAAATAAGAAAATAGAACGAAGAGGCAGTAACACATCAACTGTGAAGAAACAAAACGAAACGTCACGAAGTATTTTATTGATCTGAAAAATACATATAGGGGCGCACTTGTAGCGCTCAGTGAAAACAACAGACAAAAATCCCTAATTTCCTCTACGAGATATTTTCTATTTCCTGGCTTTAGGAAAGAGGTAAAAACCACGGTAGTTTACGGATTTCAAAACATACATTTTATTTTTATCAATATTTAACAATTATTACAAACACTAATAACCCGATTGACGCATGCCTACCATCCAAAACGTTGTATAAATTTCGTGCATTAGTGTTTGAGGAAGTGAATAGCAAATCAAAGTCGTTTGCTGGGTTTCTGTTATTGTTATTTTGTTATTTTGAATTAAGCACAAAGCTACACAATGGGCTATCTGTGCTCTGTCCACCACGGGTATCGAAACCCGGATTTTAGCGTGTAAGTCTGCAGACATACCTCTGAGCCACTGGGGGCTGCTGGGTTTCTATGCTTAAAATCGTGGTTTAGAAGTCGACCACTAGGATCTTTATTACGCCACTTTGTTGCATTTGAGCGTGTGTTTTTCTTATAAGAAAGCTACACTGGGCTGTCTGCTGAATCCACCGAGGAGAATCGAACCCTTGATTTTAAAGTTGTAAATCCGTAGACTTACCACTGTACAAGAGGGGGACGTGTTGCGTCCCATAATCTCCAGTTATTTATTATTTTTATGTTACTGTCTTCAAAAATACTCAACCGGTGGGTGTTCCCAATATTTTAAGGGACTGCTGTGTGACGTCACTTATACTGTGGGTCAAAGGTCAACTTCAGTTACCTGCTAAACAAGTTACGCGTGAATTACCTCAGCTGGAAGTTAGAAATTAAAAACGACATACAATGAAACAACAGAGGTTTATCTTATCTGGCTGATTTATGTTTCAATGTGTCGTAAATTACCCGGTAATCTGCTATTTCGCTTTGGTTTCAGTTTTGTTTGATTTGGGTAGTTTTCTACGTACAATTATGTTTATGTCAGATCATACATATGAGTGTCAATCACTAATGAATGTTATATCTAAAAAAAAAATGTAATGCAACTCGGTGGAAAATCTACAGGTTTACATCTCTAAAAAATAGGTTTCGATACCTGTAATGAGAATAGTACAAACAGCCCATTGTGTGACGTAACCTTAGACTTGACGTCAAACTAATTAAACCTGGAATAAAAGTTGCCTAAAGATTAACCCAAATCGTGGTGTGATAATATAATTAATTGTAATCCATAATTATGAATACTATTTATAATTTGAGAAGGTTCCTTGTAAATACTGTCCAGTCAACAACATCAACCAACAACGACAAAGACATTACAGCGTCAACGTAACGTGTCATTCGTGCAATACATTTAACTTATGACGTCATGTCACGAGTGACGCACAATCAGCTCGAGTCGTCTTAAATACATTACTATCCACTTTTGGGACCCTTCATTCCATCCGAACGTGAAAAACATGTATTACTTACTCTCTCGCATACCAAAGACAAAAACATGATTGGAATGTTTAGCTTTTGAAATTTTCTTCTCCCTTTAAAGGTTTGGAAAAGTTTCTTATTACAGCATATTTTCGACAATTTCCTATCTTCAAGCGGCTTCGAATACCCGTCGCACCAAACGTGATCACCCTTTCAGCCATTGGGACGTTATAATGCGACGGTCAATCCAACTATTGGTTGGTAAAAAGAGTAGCCCAAGAGTTGGACCCGATAATATTCAGGCTAATTTCACAGTGTTCACACTTTTCATATTAAATACTAAACAGTTTTTTATTTTCATTTTCCCTTTTCTTATTTTCATCTTTCGAAGCTCTACTTGTCGGGTCCAACAACGCAAAATGCATATTTTTTCTTTGTGTTAATTGGAAGATTTTGGCCAGCAGTTTGTGTATTAGCACACCAAAGAGTGAGTTTAGTGGCGCTTCATAAAGATGTTTAATGGAGTTTTTAATGGTTGAGGTATTTTTAACTTTATAAGTTAGTGACTTTTTCTCAAGACGGCTGCTTTGGGTATTAATAATTTTAATTAAAACACAGAACTAAGGTTCGACCTAATATCATACCAGCCATCTTGGGAATAAATCCTTACTTATACTGAGTTGAATATGTTGGAATAAACGCATTACTAGATCGTAAAACAAACATTTCAACTTTGCAAAACTAACTGTCTTCATATTCACTTTTCTGGCATCCGAATACAGACAGGTTGGCTGCAGCTAGGCCCACGTGTTTAACAAACAGCAAATAGGAATATACAAGAAATGTAGGTATAATATCCTGGCTGACCCAGATAGAACCACGTGTTTACAGTAGGTAAAATAAACTGATCCAGATAGAACCACGTGTTTACAGTATCATAGGTAGGTAACAACAGTAGAAGATGGTGTATCTATACATACCAATATATTTACATCAATAGAAATGTGTTTGTTTTACACGCTGTACGATATTTGGTGAAGGAATTTGGAAATTTGGTATCAAACCGAATATGACAACTATACGTCACCATTCAAAACATTACTGTTTATTATTGGAATATAACAACTATACGTCACCATTCAAAACATTACTGTTTATTATTGGAATATAACAACTATACGTCACCATTCAAAACATTACTGTTTATTATTGGAATATAACAACTATACGTCACCATTCAAAACATTACTGTTTATTATTGGAATATAACAACTATACGTCACCATTCAAAACATTACTGTTTATTATTGGAATATAACAACTATACGTCACCATTCAAAACATTACTGTTTATTATTGGAATATAACAACTATACGTCACCATTCAAAACATTACTGTTTATTATTAAAATATAACAACCATATGTCACCATTCAAAACATTACTGTTTATTATTGGAATATAACAATTATACGTCACCATTCAAAACATTACTGTTTATTATTGGAATATAACAACTATACGTCACCATTCAAAACATTACTGTTTATTATTGTGTTATCTTAAGGAACGTAAGTCATCTGCGCCGTGTGTCCAACTTACATACAGTCAACAGTCTTATGACGAATATGTAACATTTAAAGGAAGAAATAGGCACCTAAGTATATGGCGCAGATAGCCTAGTTGCTTTGCGCCATAAAACACCAAAACAACCTAAATATATATGCCTATTTTCTAATACACTACAACGGTTTATTTGTTTGTTTTTGAGTTACGTGCAAAGTTATACGAGGGCTATCTGCGCTAGCCGTCTCTAATTTAGCTGTGTAAGGCTAGAGGGAAGGCAGCTAGTCATCACCACCCACCGCCAACTCTTGAGCTACTCTTTTACCAACGAATAGGGGGATTGACCGTAACATTATAATGCCCCCACGGCTGAAAGGGCGAGCATGTTTGTTGGGACGGGGATTCGAACCCGCGACCCTCGGATTACAAGTCCAACGCCTTAACCCACCTAGCCATGCCAGGGCCCCACTACAGAAACATTAAATACGTACTTTATTTGTTCAACTTTGTTTTTATTCCAGTGTGTCACACACATCAGATATGACCCAAGAGTTTGGAAGGTTTTTTTTTAATGTATTAAAATTATATGACCTCGGGGGCATCTTAAACGCAGTCCTGTTCAAAGAAGATTTTATATTTAACAAGAGTCCAGGGTAGGTATGAGTGTAATAAGGATGGGCAACATAGAGTTAATATATTTTGTACTTTGTGTTGTTGGGGAAGCTCCACAAAGTTAGCTGTTTCTCATAAGAATACGAATGAAACCTTCTCTTTCTCAAAAATAGATTTATAGTAAACCCCCAACACTGCTACACAATGTATTTGATGTGGGATTTATAGTGAACCCCCAACACTGCTACACAATGTATTTGATGTGGGATTTATAGTGAACCCCCAACACTGCTACATAGGGATTTGATGTGGGATTTATAGTGGACCACTGACACTTCAATACAGGATATTTGATGCGATATATACAGTGGACCGCCAACACGTCTTTACAGGACATTTAATACGATATATACAGTGGACCGCCAACACGTCTTTACAGGACATTTAATACGATATATACAGTGGACCGCCAACACGTCTTTACAGGACATTTAATACGATATATACAGTGGACCGCCAACACGTCTTTACAGGACATTTAATACGATATATACAGTGGACCGCCAACACGTCTTTACAGGACATTTAATACGATATATACAGTGGACCGCCAACACGTCTTTACAGGACATTTAATACGATATATACAGTGGACCGCCAACACGTCTTTACAGGACATTTAATACGATATATACAGTGGACCGCCAACACGTCTTTACAGGACATTTAATACGATATATACAGTGGACCGCCAACACTTCTTTACAGGACATTTAATACGATACATAGAGTGGACCGCCAACACATCTTTACAGGACATTTAATACGATATATAGAGTGGACCGCCAACACATCTTTACAGGATATCTGATGGAAGATCTATAGATCTTTACACGTGTTTCTAAAATGTCAAAACAATATAACACATGGAACAAAACTGTACAAGCAACATTATTAAATATGAAACAATAATGGAGATACAATACCATACTTGTAACAACACTGTATGCTAAAACACCACAAAAACAACACGTGCCAAATATAAAGAAACTTTTCATTGTTCAAATTTAAAATAAAAACAGAATAGTGTTACTTTTAACGATAAAGTTCTGGTGTTAGTCGAATCTAGTTACATGATATTTGAAAGTAGGTGTAGCCAAAAAAGGAATCCACGTGCGAGGAATGACATAGATGGGCGGTCACTCCAATCGCTACACTTCAAGCATTGGTAATAATTTAGATTAAGTTACTTGTCAAGAGCCGTGCGAACCGGCACAACCGTAACAAGCGCCATTATTTATGTTAATTGTCTATGTAAATGTCACGTGACACTAAACGCTCTTTAATTAGGATAATTTAATATAATTTAATAAACCAGTGCTGAAACGTTAGCAAGAAATAATTACTAACAAACTTCCAACTGTAGGATTCTTTTAAAAACTTAAACTAGGCACTGTTAATGTAGTTTTCTTGGCCTTACCAGTCCTTGTGTGTCTTTTCACGTTATATGGTTTTTGTTGCTCTAAATCGGTCGTCTTTAATCCAGCTGAAGTAAAACTGGAAGAGATCCACTTTTACTCTTGTGTGAAACTGCAGTAAAAGTGTTAAACCGACAGTTCGCGTAAATTTCCGCGTAGGCGTACACCAAATAATGTTCGTTAAATATAAACTTCGGACGGTGAAAAAATCGCTCAGCTCTCACCCCTGCAGGTTGTTTTGACGACACACTAACCGTGCATCTTATTGCGTTGAGTTGCTCGATTTTTTTTTAAAAAACAACAAAACCTTTTTTTGTCAGGTATGCTAAGGACAGTAATACAGTGTAAATCAAACAGCCACTTGGTAATGCGTTATGCCATATTTTACATATTTTAAATCTGACGTCAGAACTTTAGTGCGTCCCCTGTAAATTCTTTTTACGTGCGTTTCGCGTCTAGTAATGAGTCTTGAATTTTGCCCTTAACGCAATTCACCGCAAAAACATTATCTGCATTCATTCGCCCCATCTCCTCCATCTGCCCCCCCCAGTGGCTCAGCGGTATGTCTGCGGACTTGCATGCTAAAATCCGGGTTTCGATACCCGTGGTGGGCAGAGCACAGATAGCCCATTGTGTAGCTTTGTGATTAATTCAAAACAACAACAACAACTCCATCTGCAACCCTAAATATCGAGAAACGTTTGCTGAGGAGATATTTCATTGTTTTGAGTGTTTTAAAACATCAATTATTAACACTTCACTTATATCTGTTTCCCATCTTGTCCCTCAGTGCTAATATTACACCTTCAATAATTTCTCGTCACGTTCTGAACATGGACGATCTGATAATAGGCAATTATCGGATATTGAAATATCAATATATGCACGTGCAAGAGCGTCACGTGACATTTACATAAACAACATAAATATTCGATTCCTCACTCCGGGAACGCTTGGTTCACAAGCACGAGAGCGAAAACAAATTACCGTGAGCAAGGTTCAAATCCCACTTTACGGACAGACGCGAGGAGTCTTCTCACCAGTCAATAATGTCGAAGTTAGGGACTTCCTCTACGCGCAGATAGCTCCGAATGTCCCCCCCACTGGTACAGCGGTAAGTCTAGGGACTTACAACGCTAAAATCAGGGGTTCGATTCCCCTCGGTGGACCCAGCAGATAGCCCCATGTGGCTTTGCAATAAGAACACAAACAGCTCTTTGTGCAGCTCTGTGAGAAAATTATATAGCAGAGAAACCGTAATCCATATACTAAGCCTAAAAGATATAATTAATTTTTTTAACGTTTCTTATAATAATAATAATATAATAGTAAAATCATCACGGTGTAATCTAATGATATACCTAGGTGTTGCAGTAAGTGTTAATAAACACAGAATAACAAAATATCTATTTATCGAGTGGTAAACACGATATAAACTGTCACGAACAGCATTAATATGGGAACCGAATAAAATGAAAAATAATCAAACATTAGCCTTGTTTAGGGCTAACAGCACACATTGCCAGCACAGTGTTGTAGCTATGAACTTTACCACGTTTCTATAAAATTAGTCCTCCCCAAACACGTGATGGATAGAAAAAACAAAAGAAAAATGAAACTTTAAAGTCGGCACAAATCGTCTCTCGGCCCAGCATATGGTCAAGCAATTAGTGTGGTTAAATCGTAATTTAAGGGTCGCGGGTCAAAATTCCATTTACATCAAATATGGTCGCCCTTTCAGCCTGAGGGCGTTATAATGTGACGGTTAATCCCACTATTCGTTGATAAAATAGTAGTCCAAGAGATGGTGGCGGGTGGTGATGACTAGCTGCCTTCCCTGTAGTCTTACACTGTTAAATTAGAGACGGCTAGCGCAGATAGACCTCGTGTAGCTTGGCGCGAAATTCAAAATAAACCAAACCAAATCAAACCTTCAGGTTAATAAATGTAGTTTTGTTCCCAGATCTTGCCAGCGTATTATTTAATAAATAAAATTAGAAGGAATTTCAATCAAAATAAAATAAATTATTTTAATAACTTCATTTAAAACCTGGCAGGGAAATGAGCAAATGTCTTTTGGACAAATATAAGAATAGAGGGCAGCACCTCCTTAATAAATTTTATTTGCATACGATTTCCACAACTTGAATTTTTGGTTCACTATAAACAGGTTAAAGATAAGATAAATATGTTAAAGTGGTTGAATAAATATAAAACCATCTAAGTTTCAAGATGGACATTAAGAGGCTTAGTTAATTTTTTTTTCCTAGATTTCAACATTATACTAGAGCGCCACCTGGTGGATTTTTGCTCCTCCTCAAGCACAAATTTTATTTCCTAAGCCTAAGATTTTGGAGTTTCTTTGTGAAGAAGTTTGGTTTGGTTTGTTTTGAATTTCGCGCAAAGCTACACGAGAGCTATCTGCATTAGCCGTCCCTAATTTAGCAGTGTAAGACTAGAGGGAAGGCAGCTGGTCATCACCACCCAACGCCAACTGTTGGGCTACTCTTTTAACAACAAATAGTGGGATTAATCATTACTTTATAACGCCCCTACGGCTGAAAGGACGAGCATGTTTGGTGTGATAGGAATTCGAACCCGCGACCCTCGGATTACGAGTCGAATGCTTTAGCCACCTGGCCATGTTGGGCCCTTTATGAAGAAACTCTACTGGTATTTATTGTTAAGTAGCACATAGAAAGCACGTTTGTAAACACGAAAGTGTACAAATCTGATGAAATTATTCTCTGATTGTAAAATCAAGTACATTTACAGACTTTTATGGTATAATTATGTACCTTTGGAAAAATATTTTGTATACGTAAGGTTAAATACATTTATATCTCAAAATAATACATAATTACCAGTAGTTAATCAATACAGTAGTTTAAAATTAACCTTAACTATTGATCACAATGAGTTACACCTACACAGTTCGGTACTCAAAATAAACACAGTAATAAATATGGCTAATTTAATATGTTTTTGTTACATTCTGATTATAATGTTAGCGACGTTATCGGCCGTAGTCCTCACAATAACTCATTACGATAAAAACAGATACGTCAAGCATTCTAACGAATAATGTAAATGACGATTAAATTAAAGTTCTAGTAGAGAATATAAAACACGTAGCCACTGGTGAGTTCCACAGGTAATATGAAATTCACTACGTAACTACTTACTCAGTTAGTCCTCGCTTCTGATTTATGAAGGTGGCTTGGTTTGATAAGAACTTATTGGTGGTTATTACCTCTTGAAACCTGAACCTGTGTGGTATTCCACCCAAGGGCTAAACGAAACAAACGCCCAAATGTTTCAGGCGGCAGTGATTACGGAAGCATGGCCGGACATTGGCCTACTTCCCACGAGGCACTCGTAGTTTCTACTGCATGAAAATGACATATCACTCTTGCAGTCAAACCACGCGCTCCGATGACAGCCTGACGGCGGTCTGGTAGACTTCAAATTTATCCACTCCGTCTACAAGGCCGAATCAGGTCGCGTTGGTTTATTACAGTCGTAACTATAAATACCAGACAAGCACGCTAGTTTTTGTTCAGTTAAAGTTACTTATATTTATTTTCAGGTGAGAATGAAACAAAACTAATAAAACAAACTACTAAAGATGCTTGCCCACGTAATACCAAGTCATTTCGGTCAAGCTAGCGAAGTTATTTAGGGACAGCTAAAATAACCAATCAAACAAATTCATGCTAAGTCTCGTGCAAGTGCTGAGCGTATTCAATAATTACAAGGAAAACTTCAAGGAAATAAAAACTCCGAACGGGTAAGGATAAAAAAAAACACTTTATTGCAAGTTCTAAACGTATAAGGTTTGTTTGTGTGTTTTAAATTTATCGGAAAACTACACGAGGGCAAATTGCACAAGCCGTCCCTAATTTAGCAGTGTAAGACTAGAGAGAGGGCAGCTGGTTACTACTATCCAACACCAACTCTTGGGCTACTCTTTTACCAACGCATAGTGAGATTGACCGTCACATTATAACGCCCCAACGGTTGAAAGTGTTTGGTGCGACCAGGATTCGAACCCACTATCCTCGGATTACAAGTCGAGCGCCATAACCACCTGACCATTCTGGGCCCACCGAACACTGGGATTCGCCTTTTAAACGAACAATGTTTGGATACACCTTTGTCATTATCAGGTTCCTAGCCATGAAATTAGCCAATCAGTCATTGGTCGAGTGACCTTTGGCAAGTTTCCAATATCGTCAGAGGTACGTCTGTTTAAAGCAGGTGAAAACTGAAGGAGGCATACTCCCTCGATGTTTTTACAGTTAGTATGAAAATTTAAGCCTATTTTGATGTTGTGGGGGCCACGTGTGACGAAAAGAAGGAATAAATATATATATAGGAAATTAATATGGAAATAAACATTATAATATGATTAACTTGTATGACTTTTAGATTTTTACCTAAACCTATTGATATACACAGGCTGATATCTGTATACATTGAGTTGCCATATTAGACGGAAAACTGAAATCTAATTGGGAAAAGTCGACACTTAAGCCCAGATTTCATCACTCTTTGCCCTGTATGGCCAGGTGGTTAAGCCACTCGACTCGTACTCTCGAATCTCCCTAACACCAACCTGCCCGCTATTTCAGTCGTAGGGGCGTTATAATGTGACGATCAATCCCACTGTTCGTTGGTAAAAGAGTAGCCCAAGAGTTGGGCTTTCCTTCTAATCAACAGTTTCCAATTTAGGGTTAGTTCAGGTTGACTTCTAATAACTTTGTGCAAGTACATAAAATCAAAGAAACTTATTTTTCTAAAAAACATAACAAATAAATAAAAACACTGTAGAAATGTCTGAGTAATTACCTTGTATTTTCAATTTATCCAAATCGTGTTTCATCAGAAGCTTGTTGATTAATAAAATAATTTTAGTTTTCGATTAAGAACAGATTTGGCCAGTGAAATTTATGGCCGTTCATCGTTGAAATGTTGAGTCTCTCTCGTAGTGCCACCTATAATATTTAATCTTACGTACTGAATAATTACTTGTGCGAATCCCAGTTAAATGTATGACAATTACTGCACACAGCTCAGATTTATTTCAATTTACAAACTGAGATAAAGCAAGGCCTTGGAAAGAGCAGTTTACCAGTTTTTCTTCGTAATTCCGGTTTAACACCAGAAAAATATCCTTGTTTCCTTTAACCAGATTTTCTTGGCAATTCCTGTTTAACACCAGAAAAATATTCTTGTTTCCTTTAACCAGATTTTCTTTTCAATTCCTGTTTAACACCAGAACAATGTCTTTGTTTGAGACAATGTTTCAAAGCTCCTTTTCCAGGGGGCCTGGCATGGCCTAGCGCGTTAAGGCGTGTGCTTCGTAATCTGAGGGTTGCGGGTTCGCGCTAAACATGCTTGCGCTCCCAGCCGTGGGGGCGTTATAATCTTACGGTCAATCCCACTATTCGTTGGTAATAAAGTAGTCCAGGAGTTGGCGGTGGGTGGTGATGACTAGATGCCTTCCTTCTAGTCTTACACTGCTAAATTAGGGAAGGCTAGCGCAGATAGTCCTCGTGTTGCGTTTGCGCGAAATTCAAAAACAAACAAAACAGCCCTTTACAAGGAGGAGAACAGGGAATGAGGTGGGGAAAGAAAGAAGATAAACCAGCGAACCAGTTTTTCATGTCTAGCTTTCGATGTGAACCAGTCTTTCATGTCTAGCTTTGGATGTGAACCAGCCTTTCACGTCCAGCTTTAGATGTGAACCAGCCTTTCACGTCCAGCTTTAGATGTGAACCAGCTTTCAGGTCTAGCTTTAGATTACAATGCGTGTATCTAGTTTGTCACGGACTGGGATTCTTTGAGGAATTACTTAGAGTTTGACAAGTCATATTGCGGTTATTTATACCCCACTTTAAGGAATGTTTGCACAAGATAAACTAGACTAGATGAAGTCTATAAAAATTAACTTCGCGGGTTTCAAAGTTACCCCAGAATACCACTGGGGGAAACTTTTGCTCTTCAGCACGCACGCGTTTTGATTCCTCAGCCTGTGGTTTTGGATTTCCTTTGTGAAGAAACTTATCTAGTTTTATTGTTAAATGGCACACATCGAGTATGTTGTTGTTGTTTTTTAAAGTTGTACAAATCTGAATAAACATTTCTTTGGCTGTATTGGAGTTTGTACCCTCACTTTAACGGAATATGTTTGTTTGTTTTTTGAATTTTGCACAAGGCTACTCGAGGGCTATGTGTGCTAGCCATCCCAAATTTAGCAGTGTAAGACTAGAGGAAAGGCACTTAGTTAGTCATCACCACCCACCGCCAACTCTTGGGCTACTCTTTAACCAACGAATAGTTGGATTGACCGTAACATTATAACGCCCCCACGGCTGGGAGGGCTAGCATGTTTGACGCGAACCCGTGACCCTCAGATTACGAGTCGCACGCCTCAACACGCTTGACCATGCCAGGCCTAAGGAACATGTGTACTAGAAAAAAGTCTGGGGTTCGAGTAGGGAGAACAGGTTAGAAGGAAGTCAGGTAGCCAAGAGCACCCACCGCCAACCCTTGGGCGACTCTTTCTTAGCCAAATATTGAGATTTGATCATCACTTTCTAACGCATGCACAGCTTCGACTCTTAACAGTCCACGCACGCTGACCGCACGAGCAGGAAAAGGTAGAGAAAAGAAGTTTGGGCCCAGTCAAGATAACTTATTTGGTACTTTATTGGGTTGTTTTTTGACTTGCTGGTTTAGCGCTTATAAAATAACTGATATGTCGAAGATCGAAGAGTTACGTAACACATTATACAACACTGTATAACACATCAGAAAGTTTCACTTTTTCTATTTTAAAACACAAACTAACACTATTTTTGCTTCTGCTATTGTGGATATTAAACACTCAGTTTATGGTGTTAAAAACCCTCAGACTTTCCACTGAGCGATGAATAAATATGATACTTAATGATATAAATATAAAAAAATCTCTATTGAAACACATTTCAAAGCAATAAGAGTTATGACGTAACTTCAGGTTTAATCATGCAAGTAAAATGCTACGAAATTTTTACTGTCTCGTTTTCAGTTTGTTAATGCAAGATACCCTCACAAGGGGTGTTCAAAAATAGATAAAAATTCATAAATTTTATAAAAGATATATCAACAAAAACACTTACAAAATCGAACGTACTTTTTAATTAATATTACTAATTTTATAAGTTGTAGTTTTTGTTATTCATAGCAGAAAAAAAAGTGTTTCTTTTAATATGCAATCCGACAAGTATCAGAACGGAAGGTTACAACATCAAGAGAATGTAAACACCTTCCTCTCTCCCAGATGTTAATAAAAAACAGGTACCACCAGATCACCCTCAAATGTAGAACCGGCTTTCTCTGTACTAATGATTTTGCTTTCTCAGGATTTCACTTCGCCTTTGTCCTCTAAAACCCCAGTTCAAGTGTTCATGCCACAGATAGGTCATTCACCTCCCCTGTAAAGTAGGCTTAAGGTAGAAGCTTATTTTTAAGGCAATGATTTTTACGTTTAAAGTTATCTAATACCTTCTTCAATTTTGGAATGGTTTAAAAGGTACCTAATACCTTCTTCAACTTTTGAATGGTTTAAAAGGTACCTAATACCTTCTTCAACTTTTGAATGGTTTAAAAGGTACCTAATACCTTCTTCAACTTTTGAATGGTTTGAAAGGTACCTAATACCTTCTTCAACTTTTGAATGGTTTGAAAGGTACCTAATACCTTCTTCAACTTTTGAATGGTTTGAAAGGTACCTAATACCTTCTTCAACTTTTGAATGGTTTGAAAGGTACCTAATACCTTCTTCAACTTTTGAATGGTTTAAAAGGTACCTAATACCTTCTTCAACTTTTGATTGGT
This sequence comes from Carcinoscorpius rotundicauda, assembly GCA_011833715.1. Classification (NCBI taxonomy): domain Eukaryota; kingdom Metazoa; phylum Arthropoda; class Merostomata; order Xiphosura; family Limulidae; genus Carcinoscorpius; species Carcinoscorpius rotundicauda. The sequence continues at coordinate 5,899,399 of CM022402.1, forward strand.
TTGAAAGGTACCTAATACCTTCTTCAACTTTTGAATGGTTTAAAAGGTACCTAATACCTTCTTCAACTTTTGAATGGTTTGAAAGGTACCTAATACCTTCTTCAACTTTTGAATGGTTTAAAAGGTACCTAATACCTTCTTCAACTTTTGAATGGTTTAAAAGGTACCTAATACCTTAAACTTTTAGACATTTAATGGTATTTCATAACATTAACTTTCAGTGTGTAGAATTAATAGAAGTCACATGGATTATTTTTTTTTTCTTATAATTCAGATTTGTACTGTTAATAAAAATATTCATTTGATGTTATTTGGTAAAGATAATAAAACGTGTTTATTCCACGTGTTGTGAATCTAAAGCAACAATTAGTGATTACCTTTCATCACGTTTTCAGTCTTACAAAACGTGCGAAACGTGGTCCGAAAAGTTGGTTTGGTTTTGGAATTTCGCACAAAGCTACTCGAGGGCTATCTGCGCTAGCCGTCCCTAATTTAGCAGTGTAAGACTAGAGGGAAGGCAGCTAGTCATCACCACCCACCGCCAACTCTTGCGCTACTCTTTTACCAACGAATAGTGGGATTGACCGTGACATTATAAAGCCCCAACGGCTGAAAGGGCGAGCATTTTTGATGCGACGGGGCCGAATAAGTTAATAAAAAACACACAAAAATAAACAATCACATTAAATGTAACGTGGAAGTTCTGGTGTTGATTTCGTCTGGACTTCCTGGACTTTCTTATTACTAAGCCCCCTCCCTCCTTTCCCGAAACTTTCCGCACGCTAATTGGACTCGCCCCCCCCCCAAGAATTGTCGTACACTTTTTTAGTAATACTGGGTATTAAGTATATTTGCAAAGTTACAAATATACTCCTCTCCTCTCGAGACGTTTTTCTGTACACCTAAGTTTGGAAACTGATGACGTAGGTCGATCACGATTTTTGAAACATTTTAATTTATGTGTATTAAAGTTAACGAAATGTTTACGTACATGAATATTTGGAAAAAAGGAGATCACACACGTGGTTATGAAAAAATAGGTCACACACGTGGTTTATGAAAGGACTATTCTGTTCGAGAGTTCTGTGAAATATTTATTCTACCATTGGCCGGTGATACACACACAATATTTATATTCGTTTTTTGTATACTCTACAAGCTGTAAATAATTCTTGTGTTTACAGCACCCAGTTATGTAAACTACCACAGTTTACAGTATTTCAGACCTTCCGTTGTTGTTTTGTTTTGAAATAAGCACAAAGCTACACAATGGGCTATCTGTGCTCTGCCCACCACGGGTATCGAAACCCGGATTTTAGCGTGTAAGTCCGTAGACGTGCCACTGTGCCATAAGGGGGCTTCAGACCTTCCATGAAACCACTATCGAACAAACAAGGATAATTTGTATTCTTGTTTAAAGCTTTTCTCTCGTTTCTTTGTTTTGAATTTCGCGCAAAGTTACGCAATGGACTGACTGTGCTCTGCCAACCACGGGTATCGAACCCCAGTTTCTAGCGTTGAGAGTCCGCGGACATACCGTAGTGCCACTGGTGAGCATTTGGTATGAATTTGACCCAAACCTACACGACGGCTATTTGCGCCAGCCATCTCTAATTTAGCAGTGTAAGTAAGACTGGAGGGAAGGCAGTTAGTCATCACCACCCACCGTCAATTCTTGGGCTACTCTTTCACCAACAAATAATGGGCTTGACCATCACATTATAAAGCCCAACAGCTTAAAGAGTGAGCATGTTTGATGTGACGGGTCGTTTATGGTAGAACAATGATACTCTTTGTTTGTTTTGATAATTTTGCGCAAAGCTACACGGGCTATCTGCGCTAGCCGTCCCTAATTGATCAGTGAAAGACAAGAGGGAAGGCAGCTAGTCAGCACCACCCACCGCCAACTCTCGATCTACTCTTTTACCAACGAATAGTGGGATTAACTGTCACATTATAAAGCCTTCACAGGTGAAAGGGTGAGCTTGTTTGGTTGACGGGGACTCGAACCTGTGACTCTCAGATTATGAGTCGAGTGCCCTAACCACCTTGCCACGTGGATTCATTGTATCATACTTCAGAGAAGTATAAATATCTGAAACCCGTCTGGAAAATAACCATTTTAAAGTCTTACACGTTTCAAAAGGTAAAACTCTCAGTGTAAAACTTCCATTCGGCCGTAAGGATGTTATAATGTTATGGTTAATCCCACTATTCGTCGATAAAAGAGTAGCCCCAGAGTTGGCGGTGGACGTTGACGACTAGCTGCCTTTCCTCTAGTCTTTCACTGCTAAACTAGGGAAGGCTAGTGAACATAGTCCTTGAGTAGTCATCAACATCCTCCGCCAACTCTGAGGCTACTCTTTTATGGACGAATAGTGGAACTGACTATAACATTATAACACCTCCACGGCCGAAAGGACGAGTATGTTTGGTATGAGGATTCGAACCCGCGACTCTCAAATTTCGAGTTGAGCGCCTTAACCACCTGGTCATGCCGGGTCTTAATATATCTGAATTCATTTCTTTTTTCTACTATTATGACTTAAACGTCTATACTTTATTTTTCGTAAAGAAAATGCACATTCGTTTCGTAAAAAGTTGGGTTGGAAGAAACACGACGTCACTGAGCGAGTTTCGCATTAAAGATTTTTTTACGCAATGTTGTCAGTAGTTTCAGAGAAATGAGCGTTTCGCTGAAGGCAATCATGTTTTAAATTTAGAATCACGAACAGCAGAGAAGGTCGAGTGAAAGTTGCACTGCTTCAAGCAGCTGAGGGGAATCGAACGATTTCTAGTGAGTTCTCTACTAAGGTCACTAACCCAGAGTTGTTCGTAGCCCGCGGAAATGCAAGTAATACTGTTGCCAATACCATAGCGTGTTCCACCCACATCTCGCACCTTGAAAGATTCTCGTCTTCACGATTTAAAGTACAACGAGACAAGTGACCTGTTGGTCCATCTAGTGTGTCTCATCCACTACACTAAACTCTGAAAGGAAAGGAAAACCCTGAAAGTTAACCCTTATTATTCATATATTTATCACGCCTTACCTTAAAATTCCCCTTAAATTAACATTATCCATCACATTTAAAGGCAGCCTATTCCAAGAAAAATAAAGCTATCCCGTGAATATTTAACAGTTTTATTCGCCTCGTCTGACCGAAGAAACGTTGAAATTGCTAGATACTGACATGTCGGGCTTTTTCACGTGAATGTTGGATAGCATGACAACTCACGTTCGTCAGATGTACTTTAACTAACAAAGACCATTTTGAATTTATTTTGTTTTGAATTTCGCGCAAAGCTATACGAGGGCTATCTGCATTAGCCGTTCCTAATTTAGCAGTGTAAGACTAGAGGGAAAGCAGCTGGTCATCACCACCCACCGCCAACTCTTGGGCTACTCTTTTACCAACAAACAGTAGGATTGTTGTCGCAATATACAACGCCCCCGCGGCTGAAAGGGCTAATAGAAACTAGCTGCCTTCTCTCTAATCTGACACTCCTAAATTAAGGATGTTAGCGCAGATAACCCTCGTGTAGCTTTCAGGGAAATTCACAAACAAACAAAAATAAAATAGAACAGATAATAGGGCACAAGAGATAATATTAATAAAAGTCCCGAATCTGGACCCTCAAAGTTTCCACAGAAACCGAAGACTGAATATTTCTATACAAATTTAATATTTTATGAAAGTGGAAACCCTAATCATAGACCAGTAAAGGCGCAGAACAATCCCAGAAAATTCGTGCTTTGCACGAGGGCGTAAGGTCATTTAAGGTTAGTAACCTATTGACTTGAAATTGAACGAAACACGCTTTACTTTTCCGGTCTCGTCCTGACTCTGATGAAACAGAGTGCAAGCTACGGGTGGCGAAAACAAGAGAAGTCGAGGTGTTCATGAATGAAAATACATTCATTAAAAATACGTTATTGTGTATGAAGTCGTATCTGTACTGGTTGGATTCACAATGGTTTTTATTATGTAAATATTCAAAGCAGCCCGGGCGTCAAACTGCGCGTGTAACCTCGACTATAGCTTGTTCTCACGATGCTAGGCCTTCGAGTAGGTATTCATTGTTAGCCCTGGTGTTGCATATATATATATATATATAAAAAGAGTTGATTGAGTTATCATGGAAGGTGTTTGTAAGAGACAAGTAACTCATTCAAACAAACATTGCTGTTTGTCACTGTACAGAACTTGCAAAGTCTGGGCAAATACAACTGTTCGTACAGGTACAAAATCCCCAATACCTGAGTTTTGAGATAAACGCGACCCGCACCAAGGTACAAAGCTCGTACTTCGAATGCAGTGGAGCACTGAACTCTGGGTAATGTCCTCGTATTGTTAAAACCCTATTGAAAACACTATGCAGCTTCAAACATTTTGATTCTCTCTGTCCAAAGAATAATTACTGAGACCTCAAGGTATCGCAACCTACCTTTCTCTACGTTACTAGATTATGTTTATATAGAGAAGTCCAAAAATAGAAATAATTAGTTCAATCGTTTCCTTTAACCTATCTCCACTAACAACCTATGTTTGTCGAGAGTAGGCCTAAAGATACGTCAAATAATGTCATCTGCTCACGCGAAAATAAAGAATGTGTTGTTTGCTTTTGAAGTTCGCGCAAAGTTACACGAGGGCTATCTGCGCTAGGCATCCCTAACTTAGCAGTGAAAGACTAGAGGGGAGGTAGCTAGTCATCATCAACGACCACCAACTCTTGGTGTGCTCTTTTACCAAAGAATAATGGGATTGACCGTCACATTATAACGCCCCCAGTGCTGAAAAGGCGAGCATGTTTGGTGCGACGGAGATTCGAACCCTCTACCCTTAGATTACGATTCGGACGCCTTAACTCACCTGACCAAGAGAATGTCCCTCAACCCTTAGATCACGAGTCGAACGCCTTAACTCACCTGACCAAGAGAATGTCCCTCGACCCTTAGATCACGAGTCGAACGCCTTAACTCCCCTGACCAAGAGAATGTCCCTCGACCCTTAGATCACGAGTCGAACGCCTTAACTCCCCTGACCAATAGAATGAAAGACACACTACATCTGCTGCATACATTCCCTTTCTTGTAGACCAGTGTTTGAAGCTTTAGCTTCTTGTTAACTTATTTAAAATAAATATTTCGTTTTAGATCTTTCTCTCTCTCTACGTAATTTCCGGTTTCTCGCTTGTTGAACATAGATTAATCTTCTATTTCCTGTCATGTCCTAGAGTGAGAATAAAATTCGTTAACTGTCCAAGTCGAACAGTGAATGGTAAACGTCACATTCTTCAAATAAGCAGTAGGTAATCACCACATTCAATAAATGTGGGTAACACCTTATTCCTCGATCAGACAAAAAGAGAAGTTTATGTTATATCCACGTAGATATTGAAAACAAGTCTAAAGATGTTATAATTTCATTGTACAGGTCACTGGTCAGGCCATATTTGGAATACTGTGTTCAATGTTGGACTCCTTACTTCAGGAAAGACATTGGATTGTTGGAAAGGGTTCAGAGAAGGGTTACTGAAATGGCACTTGGGATGGAGAGGGTTAGCACGTGAGGAAAGGTTAAAATTGTTTAAACTGTTTTTTTTGGGGGGGGGATCCGATTGAAGGGTTTAAGATCGTAAAGTGGTTTGATAGTGTTAATGCATCGTATTTATTTCACACTTGACAATGACAATAGTAGAACCAGGTGACACAGGTTTAAGTATTGGCGGGTAGGTGTTATCTTCAACTAAGGCAGTTTTATTTTTCTAACAGGGTGGTCGGCTATTAGAATGGACCGTCTTCAGATGTTCTGTAGGCCGTAAATTTAAATGAGTTTAATGTTTGTTTGTTTGGAATTTCGCGCAAAGCTATTCGAGGGTTATCTGCGCTAGCCGTCCCTAATTTAGCAGGGAAGGCAGCTACTCATCACCACCCACCGCCAACTCTTGGACTACTCTTTTACCAAAGAATAGCGGGATTGATCGTAAGATTATAATGCCCCCACGGCTGAAAGGGCGATGGGGATTCGAACCCGCGACCCTCGGATTACGAGTCGAACGCCTTATCACGCTTGGCCATGTCGGGCTCTAAACGAGTTTGAGGAAAAGCTTGATAAGTGTATGAATAATAATGACTAGCTCTAAGTGTTTTATTAAGTAAATTTAGAGTTGCCCCAAAACGTTCTGCTATGTATTAATCCCCAAAAACAAATTTGGGCAGATTGTCATATTACTCACGTGAGAAGTGATCAAATTCGGCCAAACAGATGTAAATGCTGTTCATTCTACAATCCAACACTGTCCGAATGTGTCTCACGACACCATCATTTGACAGTAAAAGACTTAGGATACAATTTGGGCTACAAGTTATCTCTCCGCCACAGCACAAAACAACACAAAGTGACGGAAACTGTTCAAACTTGCAAGGAGAGCGAGCAACTTCCAGACAGGACACAAAGGTGGAACAGCTGAAAATTCGGACTCCATTTGTCGGTCGGCACTTTTCACCTGCAAATATTGACACTGGAGCCAATATCTGGACAGAATAACTTTACATTTACACACAAAAGCCATTTAAGACACCCGGCCGCTGCAGTTAACGATAACAACAACAACAAAAATCATCCAAAAGAAGTCGCGCGCCACGTGGAAGAGTGCTGTTTGATCTTGACAACTATACAATGGATCATTTCACGCGAGCACGTGGCTCACGTACAAATCTCAACCTTGAAACGCTCGTCACAACCTGCGTTCGAGAGTATTTTTTTCACTTTTTTTTTTTTTACCAAACGTTTTATTACTGGATGCAGGCTCGCTGAAGTAAAAACTGTAAAAAAAACGACCATTATATTTTTTTTATACAAGAACAGGACGAAAGAATGACCAACGACGAAAAACAGAAGTAAAAAAAAACACAAGAGAAAGTTTGCTGTTGTACACAACTGCTAATCAATAGTTTTTCAAGATAGGGATTCGATACCTTGTTTTTAGCGTCACTGTCCCTCAAATGTAAACACAAGAAGAATATATCACGAATTATATACAGGTCGACAGATTCGACACGTGAATTTTGTGCGCGAGACAATGTTCTGTCGTTCTAAAGAGTTTCACGAGAGACAAGAAAAAAAAATTAACCTATTAGATTAAACAAATTATATCATTAGTACTTCATTCTTTATTCCCAAATATGCTCGTCCTTTCAGCCGTGGAGGCGTTATAAAGTAACGGTCAATCCCACTATTCGTTGGTAAAAGAGTAGCCCAAGAGTTGGCGGTGGGTGGTGATGACTATTTACCTTCCCCATAGTCTTACACTACTAAATTAAGAGCGGCTAGCGAAGATAGACCTCGAGCAGCTCTACGCGAAATTCATACGAAATCACTCTTTATATTCAACGATAACTGGATTTCAGGACACAAATAATTAATCTTTCCTCAGCCTTGTTGAATTATTCTAATCAGGCTTTAAAACCTTCCATCTGCTGTAACCTAGTTTTTTATCGTTTTTGTTACGATCTGAACGCCTTCTACTGGCGAACAGCGATTATAGTAAATTACATCTGTAACAAGACAATAGTGTTTGGCTTATTGCATATTTAAATACAGCATTCGTTTACCGGTCCCTACGGGGAATAAAAGTGCCATATAACTAATTTCCTTGTCCTTTTAAAATAATTATACTCAATAATAACTCTTTCTTTGAATTTTTATTTGACGACCTGAATAATTCTATTTCGAAACTTGTTATAAGGATGCTTGTTTTCAAGGTAGTTTTTGAATAATTTCGAAATCGAAGTAAATTAGTTCTTAATGTCACCGCCAAAGCTTTAGACAATAAATTATAAACAAGAATTTCTTTACTGTTAACCACGGTTACCCTTTCGTATACTGTCAGGATTTCTTCGTTTTCTTTATTAACACAGTTCGATAGTTTACGCTCTGTTACAGTATTTGTGCGTGTGTGTTTTCTTATAGCAAAACCACATTGGGCTATCTGGTGAGTCAACCGAGAACTAGATTACGAAAAACGCTAAATTTGTGAAGTGGCATTTTCAAAGTAAACTTCAGAAGAACAGACTTGTTAAGTGGGTTTTCGGTCCGGAATGACCAGGTGGTTAGTGTGCTCCAGTGGTCGCAGGTTCGAATCCCCGTCACACCAAACATGATCGCCGTGGGGGGGGGGCGATTAATGTGACGGTCAATCCCACTATTAGTTGATAAAAGAGTAGCCCAAAAGTTGACGATTGGTGGTGACAATTAACTGCCTTTCCTCTAGTCTTAAATTAGGGGCGGCTTGCCTAGACAGTCCTCGTATCGCTTTGCGCGCAATTTAAAAACAACAACAAAGTTTTCAAAACAAGTACTAGTAACGAGTAGTTACAAACACCCGATCAGCATCTGTTGACAAGTTTCATTACTAGGTGACAACGAGAGCGAGGAATGGTGGTTATAAACATAGGGGGCGTTTCACTACACATTCGTTTTCCAAGAATATCCAGTTGCGTCTGGTAAGTTGAGATAAAAAAAATGGCAAAGACTTTCAAATGGGGTTTATCAAATTAGGTTAGAAAGGTTTAAAATAAATGCAACGAATAATAGACTAGATTACTCTGAAATAGAAACAAAGAAACTCAGTTCCAGTTTTCAGTAGCTAAGAGAACGTACGTAATTCTGCAGGTCAGTTGTCCCCAGTGGGCGGCCTCCAGGCTATACCAGGCTTTTGGAAGCTTGATTCTTGTACTATGTTTGGTTTGGTTTGGTTTGTTTTGAATATTGCTCAAAGCTACACGAGGGCTATCTGTGCTAACCGTTCCTATTTAGCAGTGTAAGACTGGAGGGAGGGCAGCCAGTCATCACCACCCACCGCCAACTCTTAAGGTACTCTTTTACCAACGAATAATGGGATTGACCATAACGTTATAACGCCCCCCACAGGTGAAAGGGCGAACATGTTTGGCGTGACGGGGATTCAAACCCGCGACCCTCGGAATACGAGTCGAATACCTTAACCACCTGGCCATGCCTTCTTTCTATATTATGTAACTATGTATGATCAGACATCGTGGAGAGAGCAAAAATCTATGTGGAAAATGACATTTTTTAATAGATTTAGGCTCGAATCCTTGATGTTATGGTCATCAACTGAAACGTCCAGTAGTGGAAAACAATCGGGTAATTAATGAGAATGAGCTTATTCATTTAGAATATTTAGCGATTAATACAACATGTATGAGACAAATGGCGTTGTATCCCACTGGTTTACAACGCTAAAATCCAGGGTTCGATGATCGACTGTGGCGTAGCTCTAAGAAAATAAAAACAGTTAACATTTTCTTTTATTATTAGAGGCAAATTACTATTCTGGTTTGACGTTGGTGTATTTAATATTAAGGCTTATGACATTTAAAATGATTTTTAATTTCGTATTTTTACCACATCTCAGATTATAATTACCTGATGTACATGTGCAACACAGTTAATTCTGTTAATCGGTTGCGAATTATACCAAAACTGAGATTTATCAGTAACTTCTCCATAAAACGAAACAAACTTTGCCAGTAACTGACGCATAAAATATTTGGCTATGTTGGTCAGTAAGGTCTCGCGTTGACCAGCTGGTAAGGCTGCGGATTTTAGAAGTTGCAAGCCGCATTCGAGCCCGTGAGATACCACAAAATACTTCTTCACCTTAAGCTATTAGTGCGTTATAAGAGTGAGAGTCGGTCCTTTAGTGTGCTGCTAAGGAACTGCCCTCTCTCCGGTCAGTAGTTTAAAATAACCTCAGTAATGTTTCCACAAATGCAAAATAAAAATACAGTGAAGAGAGCTCCACCCTAAGCGTTACCCCTTGTCAGCGAGGAAAAAATATATTAATTTTAACAGTGGGAACCAAATTCCTGTTAATGTCCCATAAATTTGAACAACTGAATTTACAGCTATGAATATGTTATTAAACAATTTTGTTTGTTTGTTTGTTTATGCTAAGACGCAGAAAACTGTATTGTGCTTTTTTAGAGTTACAGGCATTTAGACGTGGCATTGAAAGACATGTATTTTATATTATCAGATCAGAATGTGGATTTAGGGCTAACCTACATCTCCTGTGCTTATCCATGTCTTACCTTTCTTCTGTTTTGATTTAAAACATCAACTACATTTTGCCAAATGAAATAAGCCTCTTCAGTTCTTAAATATATTTCAGTAATATCAGGAGGTAAGGCTCATTCGAACCCTCAACATCACACCTAACATGCTCGTCTTTTCAGCCGTGGGGCGTTATAATGTGAAAGTTAATCCCACTAATCGTTGGTAAAAGAGTTGCCCAAGAGTTGGCGGTTGGTGGTGATGACTAGCTGCCATCTCTGTAGTCTTACACTGCTAAATTAGGGATAGCTAGTGGAGACAGTCATCGAGTTGCTTTGCGCAAAATTCAAAACAAACCAAACCAAAAACGAGAAGTTACCGGTGATAGAATTCTAATGTCCCTTCATACGGGCCCGGCATGGCCAGGTGGGTTAAGGCGTTCAACTCGTAACCCGAGGGTTGCGGGTTCGAATCCCCTTCACACCAAACATTCTCTCAGTCGTGGGGGCGTTATGTTACGGCCAATCCTACTATTCGTTGGTAAACGAGTAGCCCAAGAGTTGAGAGGGGGTGGTGATGACTAGCTGACTTCGCTCTAGTCTTACACTGCAAAATTAGGGACGGCTAGCGAAGATAGTCCTCGTGTAGCTTTGCGCAAAATTCAAAAACAAACAAACTTACCTTTCACGTCTTTATGAACTTTTACATTTTTCTGATATCTCTCATATTAAACTCACCCTTCTCTCTTGTTTGTATTATCCGGTCTCTTCTCCCTCTAGTTCTCTATACATGATTATTTATCTTTACGTTCGTTTATTAATTGGTGTACGAAACCCAATTGCTTTTCTCAAAGTAAAATAATAAAATTCCTTTGTTTTAATTTTACAGGGCTTGTAACGCATGAAAGAAAAGTATCCAATGAATATGAATAAACAGGTTTCGTAGCCAGTTGTGTAAGTTCCAATGACCACGTGACGAACCGATATGTTAATAAATCACTCGTATCAGGTGCCGAGGAAGTGAATCCTACAATTTACGGTTCGCGTCTCGCTGCCGCAAACACGCGTTCCGCGCTTCAGAGCTGCGACTGTGTTGTAAGAGTAACAGTCAAATTTCGTTACTCGAGTCAAACAGGTGGTGTTGCTGAGCTGTCTTCCCTCCAGTTTATCAGTGAAGAGCACTTATGCGAAAACAGCCTTCATGTAGTTTCGCGTAAAAATTCCAGAAATCAAGTCAACAAGAACAGTCGTATGACCAGCAATGTGCACAAGTTCAAACACTTTAAGCAGCATCAACAACTTGTACATGTTTATGTAAGCAGCACCAACAACTTGTACATGTTTATGTAAGTAGCACCAACAACTTGTACATGTTTATGTAAGCAGCACCAGCAACTTGTACATGTATATGTAAGCAGCACCAGCAACTTGTACATGTTTATGTAAGCAGCATCAACAACTTGTACATGTTTATGTAAGTAGCATCAACAACTTGTACATGTTTATGTAAGTAGCATCAGCAACTTGTACATGTTTATGTAAGTAGCACCAACTTGTACATGTTTATGTAAGCAGTATCAACAACTTGTACATGTTTATGTAAGTAGCATCAGCAACTTGTACATGTTTATGTAAGTAGCACCAACTTGTACATGTTTATGTAAGTAGCATCAGCAACTTGTACATGTTATGTAAGCAGCATCAACAATTGTACATGTTTATGTAAGTAGCATCAACAACTTGTACATGTTTATGTAAGTAGCATCAGCAACTTGTACATGTTTATGTAAGTAGCACCAACTTGTACATGTTTATGTAAGTAGCATCAACAACTTGTACATGTTTATGTAAGCAGCATCAACAACTTGTACATGTTTATGTAAGTAGCATCAGCAACTTGTACATGTTTATGTAAGTAGCATCAGCAACTTGTACATGTTTATGTAAGTAGCATCAGCAACTTGTACATGTTTATGTAAGTAGCACCAACTTGTACATGTTTATGTAAGTAGCATCAACAACTTGTACATGTTTATGTAAGCAGCATCAACAACTTGTACATGTTTATGTAAGTAGCATCAACAACTTGTACATGTTTATGTAAGTAGCATCAGCAACTTGTACATGTTTATGTAAGCAGCACCAACAACTTGTACATGTTTATGTAAGTAGCATCAGCAACTTGTACATGTTTATGTAAGTAGCATCAACAACTTGTACATGTTTATGTAAGTAGCACCAACTTGTACATGTTTATGTAAGTAGCATCAGCAACTTGTACATGTTTATGTAAGTAGCATCAGCAACTTGTACATGTTTATGTAAGTAGCATCAACAACTTGTACATGTTTATGTAAGTAGCATCAGCAACTTGTACATGTTTATGTAAGTAGCATCAACAACTTGTACATGTTTATGTAAGCAGCATCAACAACTTGTACATGTTTATGTAAGTAGCATCAGCAACTTGTACATGTTTATGTAAGTAGCACCAACAACTTGTACATGTTTATGTAAGTAGCATCAACAACTTGTACATGTTTATGTAAGCAGCATCAGCAACTTGTACATGTTTATGTAAGTAGCATCAACAACTTGTACATGTTTATGTAAGTAGCATCAGCAACTTGTACATGTTTATGTAAGTAGCACCAACAACTTGTACATGTTTATGTAAGCAGCACCAACAACTTGTACATGTTTATGTAAGTAGCACCAACTTGTACATGTTTATGTAAGTAGCATCAACAACTTGTACATGTTTATGTAAGCAGCATCAGCAACTTGTACATGTTTATGTAAGTAGCATCAACAACTTGTACATGTTTATGTAAGTAGCATCAGCAACTTGTACATGTTTATGTAAGCAGCATCAACAACTTGTACATGTTTATGTAAGTAGCATCAACAACTTGTACATGTTTATGTAAGTAGCATCAGCAACTTGTACATGTTTATGTAAGTAGCACCAACAACTTGTACATGTTTATGTAAGCAGCATCAACAACTTGTACATGTTTATGTAAGCAGCACCAACAACTTGTACATGTTTATGTAAGTAGCATCAGCAACTTGTACATGTTTATGTAAGTAGCATCAACAACTTGTACATGTTTATGTAAGTAGCATCAACAACTTGTACATGTTTATGTAAGTAGCATCAACAACTTGTACATGTTTATGTAAGTAGCATCAACAACTCGTACATGTTTATGTAAGCAGCATCAACAACTCGTACATGTTTATGTGATGCCGTATATGGAAAAGTGGCTTAGAACAAAGTAAACGTCTCAGTCACACTTCCCAGCATGCCGTATTCTGAATCATTTATACGTTAATTTAAACCTTTAGAGCTAAGATATTAAGGTTTAAATTATATTATCTAAATGTGGGTTTGTTTGTTTTGGAATTTCGCGCAAAGCTACACGAGAGCTATCTGCACTAATCGTCCCTAATTTAGCAGTGTAAGACTAGAGGGAAGGCAGCTAGTCATCACCATCAACTCTTGGGCTACTATTTTACCAATGAATAGTGAAATTGATTTTAACATTATAACGCTCACACGGTTTTAAGGGCGAGCATGTATGGTGCGACAGGGATTTAAACCCGCGACTCTCAAATTACGAGTCGAGCGTCCCTCACCACCTAGCCATGCTGGGCCTAATACATTAGGAGCCTGAAGGTTGCTTGTGAAAATTTACATTTACTATGCATAAATGAAGGAAAATTCTTGAGTTCCGTGATTTTACCATCACAGGTCTGTTAATAAACATTTCAACGGATACTTTAGTGAACCTTGTCAATGTTAACTCGTATAGTAACAACACAAGTTTATTTATTAATTGTATTAAGTACGGTGAGGCTTAGTTGGAACCAAATTATATAATTTCCATTGTCACAACAGTATGTTTCGAATTACAATGCTAGAAACTGGGTTTTGATCCCGTGGGGGTACAGCACAGATAACTCACTGTTTAGCTTTTTGCTTGACTTTTAAACAAAATGATGAAAAAAAAAGCACAAGTTATAGTGTTAACTTACGTCTTTATTGAATACAAGTCGTAAGTAATAAAGGCTTAACTGAAGTTAGGCCTAAGATAAGTTGACTTATATATTTTGATGTCTATGATTTCATTTATTTTGTATTAGTATTATTCTAGAAGTCCTGTATTTAAAGAAGTGTTGTTATAGTGAGGATTATAGATAATAGTTTGACCTCAAACATTTTAGTTTAAACTACTACTAACCATATCGTCACGTGGTCACACTGAAACTGACACGTACATCTGTTTGTTTTCAAATTTTCACACAAAGAGCTTGGTAGCACAAGGCAGTCCATAAATTTAAACTGATAAACTAGAGAAAAGGCAAAGCACTAAACAAAAGCACTCACCGCCAACTGTTGGCTTGAATTATGAGTTTTCACTGTCACGCCTATAACGCACTAATAGGTCACAAAGCACAGTGGGTGTTGTTTTTTTTCCGGCAAACTTGCGGCGATCAATGAACTCTCTAATCCACTGCCCAATCACACAAGTCACTAAGTGTGTGTATAATACTTCCTGCAGCTGGTATCGTACCTCGTACAGAAAATTCTTCAAGACAAGTCCAGAAAAATGACAGATCCTATTTCGTTATCACGACACAGATTATGGGCAGGAACATGAAGTAACTTTTGGGTGTTTGTAGTTGAACAGAAATCTGCAGAGTGGGTTATCTGTGCTGTGCCAACCACGGGTATTGAAACCCGGTATTTAGAGTATTTAGCGTTATAAGCTATCAGACTACGCTGAGCAGCTGGATGAGAGGTGGAGTAACAGGCAGTGGATTAGTTGATGATAAAAACTGAGACACACAAAGAGCTGTCTGTACTTTTCCCATCACGGGTATCGAAACCTGAATTTTAGCAACCTACCTCTGAGCTACTGGGAGTGTGTGGACTGAGCACATAAGTAAAACAAAATGAAGGTAACATTCAAACATTTTCAGCTAATCGTAGTTTGCAAGGAGATCAGCTACAATCGGGGTCCAATTCATTTTGTATCTTTGCGCTATAACAAACATTTAATCGTTACTTAGCAACCACAAAAAAACAACGCTGTAACGTATTCCAAAGGACATCAGAAAATGAAATTACAAAATACAAACGAAAATGTTAAACTTTCGAACTGCAGAAGAGTGGTCAATATTCTCCAATACGACATTAATAGCGTTTTATTTATTAGGACTTTCTGCACTGTTTGTATCCTGAGCTTACATACTCACTACCTACGACCTCTGACATGCATTAGAACTTTCAAAATACCTGTATAATTTCGATAAATGACGCAAAAAATGACTCATATAAAGTCGCCAGATGTGCGTGTTATAGCAAAGCCACATCGGACTATCTGCTGACTCTACCGAGGGAAATCGAAACCTGAATTTTAGCGTTGTAAATTTGTACCAGCGGGAAACAAAGTCAGACGTCTTTTGTCTCGGTTCAAACCGTAAATTCTTATGAAATCTTAAATGTACGTCGGATTCCATGATATTAATGAAATAAATAATAACTTTATTATGAGGTCGGACAGTTTGGTTTGAATTTCACGTCCCTAATTTAGCAGTGTAAGGCTAGAGAGAAGGCAGCTAGTCATCACCACCCACCGCCTACTCTAGGGGCTGCACTTTTAACAACGAATACTGACACTACCAACATATTAAAACGCCCTCACTGCTGAAAGGGCGAGTATGGGGATTCGAACCCGTGACCCTCAGATTGCGAGTCGAATGTCCTAACTACCTGGCCATACCGGGCCCACACTGAACAGAACACATTGTCCCTTAAGTATCTTTATATTTTACCATAAACACCGTTCACACTTGTCACGAAGTTTTGAATACAAGTCACAAGAAACACGGAACATCAAAAATTAAATTCAATACTTTTTTTTCCAGAGTTTTGATTTGTGGATTCAGTTTTCTGTACGTCACTGATTAATTATAAATTAACTTGAAACGACACTCGAAGCGATGGAAGACAACACAGTTTTACAATATTGTTGTTGAAAACAAAGACATTCACAGTAATTGTGTTAAACATTAAAATCAACCAAGGTGTCGAATGTTCGAGATGAAATTCGCCGATAACCTGTTCTGTAATTTGTTATTCAATCACTTTCGTTTCTCAAGGTCCGAGTTACTTCAACAACCTTGAGGCATTGTTAGAATTCGCTGTGTGAATAAAGAGAAAATACTTTACAAACTTAAGTTCAAATTACTTTTGGAAATTTATTTCTGGATTATTTTGTTACCCAGTTATTTTACGAATCTTCTTCGTAGAACATTAATAATGATTTTTAAGAGTATGAAAATCCTTGACGGTTTCTACGTCATCCATATACCTTACCGATAAATACACCACGCATTGAGACCACTACTCGTACCAGATTCAACTTTCTATAGGTTATTCTGACATTGATATTCGAAATTAGACACGAATAACGCGTATAATGTAGTTACATTCCCGGTTTTGTGCAATAAAGGTGTTGTTTTATTATTCAGGCCATTCATTAGAAAGGCGGTGGTTAATTAGAATGGTTAACAGCGTCACGTTATGGTTAAACTGTGTTGAGTTTGTTGTGTGATTCAGCAACCGTGCGCAAAATTAGGTATTTTATAAAAATGCTCCTCGATTGACACCAGGTTTCGATCCCCGTGGCGGGGAGAGCACAGCTACTCCACTGTGTTGATGTAAGTACTTCACGGCGGTTTGTTGCCTGGAATAACCTCAATGTGAACCAAGCATGACCTGGTGGTTATGGATCGCGATTAGATTTGTAATATGGGATCGAGAATATGACGACCAATCGTATTTGTATTTTTGAACTTCGCACAAAGCTACTCGAGGGCTATCTGCGCTAGCCGTCCCTAATTTAGCAGTGTAAGACCAGAGGGAAGGCAGCTAGTCATCACCGCCAACTGTTGGGCTACTCTTTTACCAACGAATAGTGGAATTGACCGTCACGTTATAATGTCCCCTCGGCTGGAAGGGCGAGCATGTTTGGCGCGTCGGGATTGCGAACCCGCGACCCTCAGATTACGAGTCGCACGCCTTAACACGCGTGGCCATGCCGGGCCCAGCCAATCGTACTCTTCATCGGAAAAGAGTGGCCCAAAGGATGGCGTTCACCAGCTGACTTTCTTCTGTTCACCCACTACTTTTAAATCTAAGGTCAGCTCGTGCAGACAGTTTCCGAATAACGTTGGGAAAAACCTCCAGAACAAAATCTTTATACAAGAAAACGTTTGTTTTTCTCACCCGTCATTTTTATAATGCCCAGCCGCACTTCATCACCTTAAACAAGTTAAATACAGACAAAATTTTCCAAGCACAGTTAGATAATCTTTCACGGGAGGGTACGAAGAGGAACCTGACCACCCGTATTGGAGAGAGAATTCTTTAGATTTGTCTCTCTCTGAACTATACCCCTGCAAACTTCATTTGCGTTTTGTTTGGTTGGTTGTTTTGGAATTTCACGCAAAGCTTCGCGAGGGCTATCTGCGCTAGCCGTCACTAATTTCGCAGCGTAAGGCCAGAGGGAAGAAAACAAGTCATCAACTCTCGAGCTACTCTTTTACCAGCGAATAGAGGGATTAACAGTAACCTTACAACGCTCCCACGGCTGAAAGGGCGAAGGTGTTTGGTTCGACGGGGATTCGATTACGAGTCCAACGCCTTAACCCACTTGGCCATGCCGGACCGCAAGAAAATATACGTAGCGTTTCAATTAAAGGCAGAGTAAGCCGTTAGCTTGGCCTCTCAGCGAAGTTAGTGAATCCAGTGAAAGTTTTAATGTAATTATTCCATTCAGGATAATCAAAGAATGAGATTCATAATAAAAAAAGAAGAACAAAGATGGTACCGATAAGAGCTGACGTTTCAACTTTTGTTACGTTAATTATTTATTCTAACACAAGAATGTTTAAATTGTACGTGCGACACGCTTGTTTATGTTTTATCTTTTGCTGATCACAATTTGATTTACATATATTTATTTCTATCAAAAACCTGCCAGTTCCCCCATCACGTTAGGTTTATTATTCTCTCATGCCCACGTGGCTTTAATCTCGTGTATTTTTATTATTTCTCACACAAGTCTTTTATTCTATTTCCGTCTTTACTGCAGACTGTCGTTAATTGACGGGTTTGTTTATGACTTGACATGTCGCCAATAGAACGAAAGAAACTTTGATAAATTATCCCAACATTCTGCCTTACACACACACACACACACAAACACGTTGAAATAGTACTTACAGTTTAAATTACTGCTAAATTATCGGTTAAAATTACAGAGAATTGTAATATTCACTCTCCAGTTGGCCTTGCTGTAAACAGTTCCAGCCAAGAATACCTGATATTAAAAAGAAAATAAAATGTATGTGTACAGCTTACGACTGAATTATACATCATACATATTAGTTGTTGTTTTGAATTAAGCAGAAAGGTACACAATGGGCTATCTGTGCTCTGCCCACCACGGGTATCGAAACCCGGATTTTAGCGTATAAGTCCGCAGACATACCGCTGAGCCACTGGGGGGAACAAATATTAGTAACTTCAGTAAATCCTAAATAACGTTTATACGAATAACTTGAATTTCTAGCCAATTACAGGTTCTGCTGTTACTAATACAATTTAATCACGGCAGTAATGAAAAGAAGGAAAACGTTCCGGAAAATTATGAATATATTATGAGCTTTCACGTGCAAACCATTTGTGAGTTTCTAGATTTTGTGACAGCAGTCGCTGTTCTTCGTTACGAACTTGACGATTCCTCATAAGTTACACACTTCCTTCGGTAATTTAAGAGTGATTTCTAGGTACATGTCACGGGTTTTAGACGTGGCCACTGGTCATTCTGTGGTCATTATCTAAAAAAGTCACCAAAAAACACTTGGTCAGGATTATTTTCTGTAATACAGACCACGTGTACTCCAAATTACCTCCAGGAACAACTGTTACACCGATTTCAGTTAGTGAAAGAGTTTGATGACCTCTATGGTAGTACCCAAAAGTCATCTGACCACTCATCATTTCAGGTGTCACGCACTTCACTTTCTCGAACGTTTTAAGTTCGCGTTACATTTATACGTAAGGAAACCTAAAAATAGGATGTGGTAATAAAAAACCTTTAAAAAAACCGCGATAACACGAAGTGTTGAATCAACCAACGTGAGCCTAGGTTTGTCGGAGCTATCTTCATCAATAACAACGTCATCATTAAACAGCTCGAAACGTAACAGTCCGTGAATTGTTTGTTTGTTTGTTTGTTTTGGAATTTTGCACAAAGCCACTCGAGGGCTATCTATACTAGCCGTCCCTAATTTAGTAGTGTTAGACCAGAGGGAAGGCAGCTAGTCATCACCACCCACCGCCAACTCTTGGGCTACTCTTTTACCAACGAATAGTGGGATTGACTGTCGCTTATAACGCCACCACGGCTGGGAGGGCGAGCATGTTTTGACGCGACTTGGGCGCGAACCTGCGACCCTCAGATTATGAAGTGCACGCCTTAAAGGGCTAGGCCATGCCGGGCCTAACAGTCCGTGAAATGGTCAGTGTTTATAGAGTCACTCACAGGTCTTACTAAGTAAAGCATCGGATATTATTGGTAATAAAAGATCTCGTCTTTTGAATTCCGAGCTTTCACGTTTACTCGAGTAAGCTAAGCAACTGGGAAAGTTAGTACGCTCTGTTTAGGAAAGTAAATAGAATAATTCTAATCAAAAGTTCTCATGGAACCACCTGTAACATCAAGTTTCCGGACCTCACTAATAAAAACAAGTACAGCTAAAGATAAAAAAAACTCACTCAGAGACTCAAGACTTTCGTTTTTTTCTAATGGTTCAACATCTCTGTGAAGAGCTCGACTCTCATCCCAACAGTGAGATTCGTTAGGCCCCCAAAACTCTATCTACATTATTTTTAATCCCCACTATAAAATGACAGCGACTAGTACCATACAAGGTCAATTACATCAAAACACTCACCCTCATTCTATCCACGTCGAGGTTCTCATTCCTGGATGGATGGAAAATATCCGAAGAGAAACGGGAAGATGTTACTGGGAACTGAATTCCAATAAACCCTCTGAATCAGTGTTCGATCCAAAAAAGAAATCAGTCGTAGTGTATGAAAATTATAAAACCACAAGCACGCACGCACACACACACAGTCAAGTGGACAACCTTGTTCTGCAGGCATTAACACGTGGAGCGTTCGTTTCATACTACGTACGGTAAAGGTGGAGCCTCTGATGTGACGTCACTACAATACCACGCGCAAGACTTCACAGTGGATTCGTGATATCGTTATATGTACCACAGGTCGTTCGCTCATTTTGTAGAATTTGTTTGAGTCGTACCTTTTTATAAATTATGGAAATTAAGATTTACCTAGTTGTAGTCATCTTAACTCCAATTCTGCATGAACGTTCAAGATTTAACCCTAGAATTCAGGGCTCGATTAACGCGGAGAACACAGCACGATACCCCAATGGTTTGTTTGTTTGTTTTCGAAGTTCGCGCAAAACTACTCGAGGGCTATCTTCGCTAGCCGCCCCTAATTTAGCAGTGTAAGAGTAGAGGGAAAGCAGCTAGTCATCACCACCCACTGCCAACGCTTGGGCTACTCTTTTACCAACGAATAGTGGGATTGACTCTCACTTTATAATGCCCTCACGGCTGAATGGGCGAGCATGTTTGGTGCGACCGGGATTCGAGCCCGCGACTCACCTGGCCATGCAGGGCTTTACCCCAATGGATAACTTAAAGTAGAAGAAAGATAAGCAAAGAAGCATTTTCTATTTAGTTGGATGTATAATGCATAATTCTTCTGGTTTATTTATTATGGGCCCGGACTGGCCAGGTGGTTAAGGCATTCGACTCGTAATCCGAGGGTCATGGGTTCTTATCCCGGTCGCCCCAAACATGCTCACCCCTTCAACCGTGAGGGCGTTATAATGTGACAGTCAATCCCAGTATTCGTCGGTAAAAGAGTAGCCCAAGAGTTGGCAGTGGGTGGTGATGACTTGCTGCCTTCCTTCTAGTCTTATACTGATAAATTAGGGACGGCTAGCGCAGATAGCTCTCGAGTAGCTTTGCGCGAAATTCAAAAAACAAACAAACAATTATTTATTGTATTATGGAAATGAATATGTGTAACTGAGAACATTCTGTTTGAAGAAAAGGTTTTTAGATCTCACAAAATAAAAACAAAAATGTACAGGTTTATACTCATACCCGGATTTCCTTTTCTAAATGTACATTTCTATGTTTGTAACTCTACTTACAGTTTTTACGTACAAGTTTACATTTTATTGTTAATTTTGAGCAAATATGATAATTAGATGCGAATAAAAAGCCAACCATGTGAATTTCGTTGAAAGTATACAACTGAACCTTATTTCAACGATACAGGGACAAGGGAAAAGAAACCATAGTTGGTTGATGTAGGCCACAGTTCAATGTCCCAAACACAAGGGACCAGTCATAAAGAAGCTGGTGAAAGTAAGCCATAGTTCAATGTCCCAAACACAAGGGACCAGTCATAAAGAAACTGGTGAAAGTAAGCCATAGTTCAATGTTTCAAACACAAGAGACCAGTCATAAAAAAGCTAGTGATAGGGGGTCATAGTTCAATGCCTCAAACACAAGGGACAAGTCATAAATGAGCTAGTAAAAGTAGGCCATAGTTCATTGCCCCAAACACAAGGGGCCAGTCACAAAGAAGCTGGTGACAGTAAGCCATAGCTCGATGTTTCAAATTCAAGGGATCAGTCATAAAGAAGCTAGTGAAAGTAGGCCACAGTTCATTGACACAGAGACAAAAGACCAATCACATAAGGTTTTGTGAAATTAGGTCAGAGTTCAATAATACAGAAGGCAGATGACCAACGACGCTTTGGTGAAACTAGGTTCTTTCTAACAGTTTTATGTAGTAACGACAGAACGTTAATATATTCTATTCCAAAACTTAGCAAGCTGAAGCAAGAAACGTTTTCAAAAATATTAAGGTTCATCTACTCAGAAAAACTCCTATATGGATGAAAAGACTGCACTTTGGATTAAGAGACATACAGAAAGCAAAAGGTCGTCGAAAAGAGATGTCGCTGTGGGTTCCTACAGACATTCAACTGCAAATAGAAAATAAAGATTCAGGCCGAAAAGAAAATTCAGAAGCAACTGGAAAGGTTTAGGACATTAGTTTTGTAACTAGGTGCAAGAAGCAATAGGCCTAAATGACACCATTTTGCAAGGTCTGAAAGGAAGAAAGAAAAACGGTCCCGATAGACAGTATTGTCACATGGATGGGGAAAATCTAGACATTTATTTTAAACAGCGCGATACCCGAAGCACTGTATTCTCTTGCTTGTGGTTGTTTGTAACCGGCTCTGGTGAGCTTTATATACGCGTTGACATCCAATACGTCAAGCCATCTCTGGTGAGCTTTATATACGTTTTAGCATCCAATGCGTCAAGCCGACTCTGGTGAGCTTGATATACGTGTTAGCATCCAATGCGTCAAGCCGACTCTGGTAAGCTTGATATACGTGTTGGCATCCAATGCGTTAAGCCGACTCTGGTGAGCTTGATATACGAGTTAGTATCCAATGCGTCAAGCCGACTCTGGTGAGCTTGATATACGTGTTGGCATCCAATGCGTCAAGCCGACCCTGGTGAGCTTGATATACGAGTTAGTATCCAATGCGTCAAGTCGACTCTGGTAAGCTTGATATACGTGTTAGTATCCAATGCGTCAAGCCGACTCTGGTAAGTTTGATATACGTGTTAGTATCCAATGCGTCAAGCCATCTCTGGTGAGCTTGATATACGTGTTAGCATCCAATGCGTCAAGCCGACTCTGGTAAGCTTGATATACGTGTTGGCATCCAATGCGTTAAGCCGACTCTGGTGAGCTTGATATACGAGTTAGTATCCAATGCGTCAAGCCGACTCTGGTGAGCTTGATATACGTGTTGGCATCCAATGCGTCAAGCAGACTCTGGTGAGCTTGATATACGAGTTAGTATCCAATGCGTCAAGTCGACTCTGGTAAGCTTGATATACGTGTTAGTATTCAATGCGTCAAGCCGACTCTGGTAAGTTTGATATACGTGTTAGCATCCAATGCGTCAAGCCGACTCTGGTGAGCTTGATATACGTTCGGGCATCCAATGCGTCAAGCCGACTCTGGTAAGCTTGATATACGTGTTAGTATCCAATGCGTCAAGCCGACTCTGGTAAGTTTGATATACGTGTTTATAGTTAGTATTAGCATTGCCTTAACTATTACCAAGGAGGTATTGTTTAGTAAGATACAGACGTAGTTTGAACTAGAAATTTGTTTCATGTACATTTCTTTATTCATTTAGTTTTGTATGAGAACCATGCTTAAGTTCTTTCAATTAGTTGAATCTGTTCGTCACTACAGAGTTGTTATGCAAGCAGGTTTTAGGATTTAAAATCTATTCTACATCTAATACGTGTATGTGATATTAAGGACAGAGACCATTTTCATCTATTGACTACAGGAAGTGAAGCCAGATAAAAGTACGCCACGAAGGCTTTCCCTGACTCTTAAAATTGACCAAAGGGCTTAACTATTACTTTTATAACGCGCCTATAGCGAAAAGCACTAAAGCTTGTTCAGTGGCGTCTCACGGATGGAAATTCGGACCTTTCGACACGCAGCCTAGCACAACAGCATCCAGACCCCACCAGGACCCTCTTCTGAAAGCCACGTTATCAAACTTGCATGTTGTCTTTAGGTCGTGCGTTATGGAAAATCGCTCACCTGTAGAGACTGAGCGAAATAAAAATAGGCTTAGTTCACGAATGTTTATTTGTGCTTGAAATTATTTAGTTTTGGAGCAAGTGAGAATACTCTTGGGTTTGCTTTGCACGCACGCAGAGAACGCGAAAACAAATCGCCCATGCATCATTAATTAACACGTCATCACTTAACACGAACTCTTGTGTATTTAACTAAAAAATATGTCAAAATAATTTTGTAAGCCTAGCTAAGCTCGGGGCTATAAAAATTATGAAGATAATACTGAAGAATAAATGTTCCTCAATGTATTTCAAGCGCTTTCTAGACATTTCGCGGGGTCCATTCCCTTCCGTAGACTCAGCAGATAGTGTTTAGACAGATTTTGTAACTGACCTTTGGCATTTAAAACACTTTCAGAGGTTTTGTTTGGTTTTTTTAACTGTTGCGGATGTGTTTCCACTCCAGCGACATTTCCTGAAATGCAACTTGGTGGAGTTAAACCTTTTGTCTTTTCTTTTGAAACACGCTTATTACCAGTTTTGTGCCTATGTATACATATATACTTTTTATCTATATGCTGTATACCTTACCAAAAAGTAAAGTTCATTAACCTTAACGACACACATGCTGGTCGACCAGGTCAGAGACACCTAGTGGCTGAAGCGGTCCCTAATTTGGAACAGCGCAAAGGAGTAATCAGTTATCTTATCTAACTCTCAGAACTGAATAAGAGATTAACTGTCATTCTTATCACGCACTAATAGCCGAAAGTGCACATCATGTTCAATGGTGTAACGCATTGCAAACCTCAGATCTGCAGCCTTGCACACTAACAACTAGGGCTAAACACCTCTTCCCCTTGTTGAAGGCCACGTTATAAAAGCTCCTGTTACGTTCACTTTGAAACACACGAGCCAAAACGTGTGTTGAAAACGGGTACCACGTCAGCAACATCTGCAGCTACTCTTATAACGCACACACGACTGGAAGTGCTAAGCATGTCTGTTTGCACCATCGTCCCGAACCCGAGACTCTCAGCCTGATATACTGATCAAATCACACTGAGGCCACGTGACGATTACGATGCAGGTCTGCGAACCTGGCCAAAGATCGCAAATAGTAGAAACAGTGAAATTCAAAGTTCGACAACTTTCTTTTGAGGAAATTCTAATCCAAGCATCCTAGGAATATAATACTGTTAATAAGAACATTAAAGTTAGAACCATTTTGTACTGTAAAAAAGACGTAAATGTTGATAACCACAACTCATTAATTGCATGGTTTGTTTTGTATTCTCGCGCAAAACTACACGAGGGCTATCTGCGCTAGCCGTTTCTAATTTATCAGTGTGTAAGACTAGAGTGAAGTCAGCTACACATCACCACCAACCACCAACGCTTGGGTTACTCTTTTACCAGCGAATAGTTTGTTTTGGAATTTCGCACAAAGCTACTCGAGGGCTATCTGTGCTAGCCGTCCCTAATTTAGTAGTGTAAGACAAGAAAGAAGGCAGCTTGTCATCACCACCCACCGCCAGCCAACTCTTGGGCTACTCTTTTACCAACGAATAGTGGGATCGACCGTACATTATAACGCCCCCACGGATGAAAGGGCGAGCATGTTCGGTATGACGGGGATTCGAACACGCGACCCTCAGATTACGAGTCGAGTGTCTTAACCACCAGGCCATTATTTATTGAAGGAGATAATCTAAGAAACACGAACAGGATTTCTAATGCTTGGGAAAATCACATCTTCACACCAACCTGATTCGAGAGACAAAAATATCGCGTGCACATGGCTACTTCCATTAACACCAACACTGGTTTCACAGAATACAACTTTATTGAAGGGCACGAAACTGTAGCGAACTGCAAGGTAGAGTCTTCGTCATCCATCAGAACGTACATAAAATCTGAGGCAAATTCTGTCACGACAACATTGGAGGTTTATTTTCTGTCTCGAGGCTTCTGTTGTTTTTTTCTTTTCGTGAAGTCAAAACCACCGTGGTAGAATTGAGTTTAAACAAATAATTTTGCTTTTTTTATGTTTAAAGAACTTGTATCGGTGAAAGACCTTCCAGCGTGGCGATAAATTCGTAATTGGCGCTGTTGTTGATTTGTAGGGCAAAGCTGCACAACAGGGCATTTCCGCTCTGCTCACCGCAAGGAATCGAATCTCGAATTTTAGCATCGTACGTCCGTAAAATTATCGCTGACCCTTCTTAAGAGAAATTAGTGAAATAAAACCACATATTATAACCTTTATGCAATTTCATCCTTATTCCGTCATAACAATGGGACTTCAGAAAACAGTCCTAGCGATACAAAAAACAGTTTTAATTTATTTTGGTTTTTGTAGTCGCTAACTGTAAAGTGAATACCGAGATGAGTGTTTCGACATCTCTTCTCCAGATTAATTAGTTATACGTTACTCTTTGTGTTTAAAATATTTATGTGCAAAAAGAATAGTTCCATTTCAAGCCGCGAGAGGGCGTTTTCATTGTTAGCCATTTGTTGAAAACCTCGTAGTTATTTCATTGAATAACTTAACGAAGAAAAACTCACTTTTTAATCACATATTCTGTCTTCTCGAATACAATCCGTTATTGACAAATTGCATTTTTTATGCACGTTTCTTTACGAACTGTAATTATTCGTGAAATTCTCTCTAGAATGTATTGAAGCACACGAAAGTTTTTTTGTTTTTTTTTTATAATATCCGACTCTAATTAAAATTGTTTTGTGTTGTAAAGCTATGTAATGCTGTGTTATACACAGTGGAAATACACGCGGTTTCAACCGGTACATTGTATTAGGTAGAGATCAGATTCATCAAAGCCCAAGACAAATGTGAAATTCAAATTTTCAATGGAAACTTATTCAGCGTAGCTACCCTTGTTGATAATTTATCATCTCTTGGGTGTGGCCTTATTTACCAACAGTGATACAACCTAACACAAGGAGAAAGGGTGTTGTATAAATTGCTTCTAATGTTATCAATATTAAACAATTCGGACGTCAAGAAAAATAAACCTCCAACTAAAATTTAGAACTATCATCAAATGCTGGATATGAGGAGCTCTACTAGCTCGTGCAGAGACTTGGACAATTGAAGTGTTGTAAAAATGTTGGAAGCACTTAAAACGGTAATATTCTAAAGATATGAAAGGATATCGTGGACGGACAGAAAACCAATGCACACCTTGAAACAAATAAAAACGTTTGGACAGGAAATGATGGTAAAAGGTAAGAAAGCAGAAAAAAGACAAAGAACGCAACCTCACAACCATATCATCTTAGCTTATCTTTGTTAGCAATCCATCAATCTCTTGGTGTGGCCATGATCTAATATTCAATAACGCAATCTCACAACCATATCAACTTAGATTATCCTTGTTGGTAATCCATCAATATCTTGGTGTGACCATGCCCTTGGACACAATAACAAAACCTAATAGTTCTATCAACCCCCGGTGTGACCATAATCTGACCTGCAGTAACATAACCCAGTTTCCTTGGTGTGACCATGACCAGACACTACAATAACTTTCATACCGCACAGAATTAACATTCTGTCTCTACTCTCGATTCAAAACATTCAAGTCTTTCCATAATAATATTGCAATACACCATTCTACAGACAATCCACGCAATTCACGGTCAACTTAACATTTTAATTATGAGGCCTTTTTATACTCTGCCAATGTATTCATTATTATTTTTGCCACACGTTGCTTTGATAGTAAATCTAAAATTATCTTGAGCTGGAAAATAGTCTGCTCTAAATATATATAAACTTTTACCAAACACATATTGAAAAGAAAAGGAATTGAAAACAGCAAACACCTTCCAGTTAATTTTTTTCTCTCGTGATTCGTCAGTCTCTATTTTGTTGCCTTATCCCTCTGTCGGTGAAAACTGGAACTACAGCACAAGGAATCCATAACAACCAAAATTAGCAATGTTTTCCAATCCCTAATTTTGATAAATTAAATACCAATAAAGAAGTAAGCCAATCAACAGCACTCACTTTCTACAGTAAGTGGTTGACTGTCTCTCTTATAACACATTTTCAGATTAAAGAGCAGATGTTTTTTCATATTGTTTTTGGCATACCATACAGATTCAACCTCGACTTGCCAAACAAAACTTCCAGAAATGCAACACTAGGGTTACCAACTTATAGAAAGGAGATCCAATCTCTTGGTGCTAGGTTGTGGATCACATCTCAGTAAAAACACAAACAACAACAACACAATGTTACAACTGTGGTGATATTTTCTTCTTTTGAAGCGTCAGTTGATGGATAACTTTAAACAACACAAAGATGACCTATGAAGATCAAAACGTTGTTCTCTGCTTTATTTTAGTAAGAGAGTAAATACCCATACCAGCCCACCTTACATACAGATTTGGTTGGTTGTTTGATTTGAATTTCGCGCAAAGCATCACGAGGGCTATTTACGCTAGCCGTTCCTAATTTAGCAGTGTAAGATTAGAGAGAAGGCAGATAGTCATCGTCACCCACCGCCAACTCTTGGGCTACTCTTTTACCAACGAATAGTGGTATTAACCGTAACATAATAACGCCCCCACAGCTCAAAGGACGACCATGTTTGGTGCGACCGGGATTCGAGCTCGCGACCCTTAAATTACGATTTAACCACACTAATATCTTGACCATGCTGGGCCGAGAGACGATATAATACTAGCATTTGGAAAAAGGAGGGCCTTCTAACTGATTGCTAATGTGGTATTAGCACAAGGCTACATAATGGGCTATGTGTGCTCTGCCCACCGTGGGTATCGAAACCCAGTTTCTAGCAGTGCGAGTCCGCAGACATGCGCTGCGCTACTGGGAGGCGAGTTAGCTGTAATGTGACTTTACGAACAAGAAACGCGTGAGCGTGCGTGTAACCTTGATCAAAAATTTCGTCACTTTCCCATCATAACCATAAAAATGTTTTTATTTTTGCCCTTGATTGGTCAGTAGCAGCTTCACTTATAAGCGTAGAGTACGTGGTTAGTTTCACCGCGGTGTTTATAGCGCAAACAGCCAATTGTGTGGTTCACTTAAAAAACAACAAATAATATTGAAGTTCGTTTCAAATTTCGTCTTTAAATGTATTTTTCTCACGAAGAAAATTATTCTAGGAAACCGAACGAAAAACAAAAATTACTTGTCAGTAAAAGTATTCCTTTGGCCCGGCCGTTAAGACACTCGACTCATAATAATCTGAAAATTACGGGTTCGAATCCTTATCACACCAAACAATCGCGTCCTTTCAGGTGTAGGGGTGCTATAATGTTACGGTCAATCCCTATATTCGTTGGTAAAAGAGTAGTCCAAGAGCTGGTGCCCCCCTGTGGCTCAGCGGTATGTCTGCGGACTTACACGCTAAAATCTGGGTTTCGATACCCGTGGTGGGCAGAGCACAGATAGCCCATTGTGTAGCTTTGTGCTTAATTTAAAACAACAACCAAGAGTTGGCGGTGGGTGGTGATGACTAGCTGCCTTCCCTTTAGTCTTACACTGCTAAATTAGGGACGGCTGGCACAGACAGTGCTCGTGCCGTTCTGCGAGAAATTCCATAAACAAGTGAGGCTATTTCTTCACTTGTACGCTGGCAAAGTTTTAACAGTATAAAACTAGAATTATTGAAAACAAAATTTTGGCAGAAACGAAACACCTTGTCGCTTAAAATGATTTTTTTTTTTTTTTTTAATGTTTCTGGGTCCACTTCTGTGTGCTACATTCGATTATAAACCTATCATCACTTTACCAGTGGAATAAATTTATCATTTTTCAACGGATAATATTTTCTTTTATTATTATATATTAACTCGTTTCATGAATAGCACGACAAACTGAAGTCCTGATTTTTACAGTAATACATCTTTGTATTTGTTCACTATATTGTAACGGTCACGCATGCGCAGTTCCTTACCGTCTATTCATCTCTGCGATGCAGCTAACGGTGACTAAGTTTAAATACTCCCACGAGTTAAGCTTGTTAGTATGCTAGTAGTAGGTATGTGCTAAGTGCATTCGACGCCTCACCAATGGCATAACAGTACGTGCATTTTCGACAAAGGTCAATGACTCCAAGTCCTGCAATAGAACCCATTTCAACGCCACTCGCGTCAGGAGGTTAACCCTTATTGAATTGTATATTAGTTAAATTCAGTCAATGATACTCATGTCGCGAAAGTGACATATTTTAAAACACCATCCCACAATTCATACGCGAATTAAACAAACAGGTAATATATATACTGGGATCATGCCATATTACAAAAATGTAATCCTTGACCCTCCACTATTGGCATGGCCAGATGGTTAAGGCGCTCGACTCGTGATCCAAGTGTCGCGGGTTCGAATCCCCGTCACACTAAAAACGTTCGCCCTTTCAGCCGTGGAAGAGGGTTATAAAGTCACGCTCAATCCCACTATTCATTTGTAAAAGAGTAGCTCAAGAGTTGGCGGTGGGTGGTGACGACTAGTTGCATTCCCTCTAGTCTTACACTGGGACGGCTAGCGCAGATAGCCCTCGTGAAGCTTTGCGCGAAATTCTAAAAACCAAACAAACATCTTCTTCCCCCGAGTATCTTACGTGGTTAAATAATGAGTAGAGAATATTTACCCCTTCTTAAGTAATCCTGTTATCCTACTTGTTCTAGGATCCTTACGACCCCATATCATTTATATCATCTTCTTACCAATTCATTCCCATTATGCACAATATATACACAAATAATGACAGATTTGTTCAATCGCCGTATGTCTTCTTATTTTGGGCTTACATCTGTTGATAGGAGTTTATAATACGCTATGTCCAGTATTGGTGTACTTCTCTCTACAATACTAATAAATTAAGAAACAATCATTTATAAACACAACAGTGTTTATTGTACCAAACACTACACACATACCGAGTTGACGTAACACTCCACATGTTGTAACAAGTATAACAAAGAGCAGTAACCATGGAATTAGTGTGATTATTTAACTGTTATGGTAACCATAAAAATATACTAATAATTCAATTACAACTGTAATCTAGACAACATCAGTTGAATTTCGTGTTTAAACAGCCCAAGTAATGTCCGAATACTCATTACATATTAACAGATATGACTCAATTGTACCTTTGCAAACAACTTAGCCACGAGTGTTAACGTACAAGTTACATTTACAATATACTTAACATATTCATTTATCACGGCCATATTGATTTCCCTATCTATCGCGGGTGTAGAAACCAGATTTCTAACGTTGTAAGCAATCAGACTTTACGTTGTGCTACTTTTTAATATTCAAGAAATTTTTTTTTTTTTTTTTTTAAAACACGAGACCATTCACGTATTTCACAGGAATTGTTTTTAATGTTAAAATAACGTCGAAACTGCACTATAACAAAGGAGCATAGTCTGTCAATAATTATTTATCATTGTAATTCTCGCAAAGCTACACGAGAGCCATCTACACTAACCGTCAATAATTTAGCAGTGCAAGACAAGATGGAGGGCAGTTTGTCATCACCACCTTCCGGCAACTCTTACCATCGAGTAGTGGGATTAACCGTCACATTATAACACCCCCGACTGAAAGGGCGAGCATGTTTGATGCGAAGGGGGTTCGAACCCGCGACTCTCAGATTACGAGTCGAGTGTCTTAACCACCTAGCCATGCCGGGGCTCGCCCTGTCAATAACTTCATTTGTCCCATTCATTAGAAATACACTTAATTTGTAAAAGAAGAACATTTTATTGAGACAGAAGTAAAAATTAAACCATCAATTTATGTTAAAATACAGTCTTAACTGAAGCTTCGCCAGTTTTATTTCAAAACACGTGTTTGTCTCCAGTTTGGTTTGTTCGAAACTTCGCTCATGACAACACGAGGGCTATTTGCTAATTTAGCAGTAATACACACCCACCGCCATCTCTTGGGATTTTCGTTTAGCGAAATATAGCGGGATTAACAGTGACATTATAACGTCCCCAAGACTAAAAAGTATTTTCAGCGACAAGGATTCGCAACCGCGAATTGCAACTCGCAGATTGCGAGTCGAGTGTCCTAGACACCAAACGCTTGTCTTATAAGCCAAATATATTCTTTATTCATCTCTTCAGATAACACTGTATCACCACTTACCCTTAAAAAATATCTTAACCTACGTCTGTAAGACAACCATTTTCCCTGAAGCAGCTTCCCTCTGACATCTCCCGATAATTCAGATATTTCCCAAATACGATCGACTCGTAATTTGAGAGTCGCGGGTTTGAACCCGAGTCAAACATTTGCGCTCTTTCAACTACTGGGAGCTTTATAACGCCACGGTTAATCGCATTATTTAATGCTAAAAGAGTAGCTCAAAAGTTGGCGGTGGGTAGCACTGATTAAATGTCCTACCTGCAGTACATCTCTTCTAAATTAAGGCCAATTAGCGCAGACAGCCCTCGTGTACCTTTGCACGAAATCCGAAAAAAGCCAAACAAAACATGAATATCTTAAGCAAATAAAGAAAACAAAACCGTCACAGTAATAGCTTTCTAAACTTACTGTAAGAAAAGTTCTAAATCCGATATCCAACCAAAAGTTAATATCATCCCATAGCAACAGTCTGGTTTGTAATTTCGCACAAAGCTACTCGAGGGCTATCTGTGCTAGCCGTCCCTAATTTAGCAGTGTAAGACTAGAGGGAAGGCAGCTAGTCATCACCACCCACCGGCTACTCTTTTACCAACGTATAGTGGGATTGACCGAGGCATTATACGTCCCCACGGCTGGATAGGGCGAGCATGTTTCGCGCGACGCGGGCGCGAACCCGCGACCCTCGGATTACGAGTCGCACGCCTTACGCGCTTGGCCATGCCAGGCCCCCATAGCAACAACAACAAAGCAAAACGAATCTGTATCAGATGGATGTATGGTGAACTGATAAGGTAGAAACATTTCAATGATTCCTTAGCAACCACGTATTACCAAGAACGGAGACGATATGCTTTGATAAGGTTTTCCGGAATAAAAATACTGCAAAGATATTGCACGGATGGAAATTGCGCCATCAAATGGTCAAACTTCAAATATAATTTTAGCTCCACCAAATGTACCACAATTAAAAAACTAAAACTGATAACATAACATACAATAAAGTGATTATGCAATGTCCACTTGGATTATATACTCTGTATTTCCACCTCTGAAAAGAAACAAGGGTGAGTCTAGGAGTCGCTTCTGTCGTCGGTGATGCCCGTGGAAAGCCTGCAAGTCAAACAAAGGTTTGAATAGTTTCCGTTGCCGACCACAGCGACAGTATTGACTTTTACATGCATTACCGGTTAAGAGTGTCTACAAGGTCTGTAAGTAGTAGGTAAAGACACCGTTTAATAACTCTGAACACACTGTTATTAATTATGTGGCTTTAACATGTAATGGACCATGTCACGGCTAAGTATGTTAAGGCCTGCGACTCGTAATCTGAGGGTCGCGGGTTTGCATCCCGGTCGCGCCAAACATGCTCGCCCTTTCAGCCGTGGAGGCATTATAATGTTACGGTCAATCCCACTATTCGTTGGTAAAAAGAGTAGTCCAAGAGTTGGCGGTGGGTGGTGATGACTAGCTGCCTTCCCTCTAGTCTTACACTGCTAAATTGGGGACGGCTAGCACAGATAGCCCTCGAGTAGCTTTGTGCAAAATTTCGAAAACAAACAATTAACATGTAATATCTCTTCACTGAAGCTTCCAATTGATCCTGCGTGTTTAATGTGCAATTCCATCGATGTGCTAACGTCTCAGAAAATAATTAACGGTCGTTAAACCCCCAGTTCTGGATAATGCTTCCTCCAATACGTCATTCTATAGGAGGTTAAATGAACGGCAGGAATTACCAATTATAAAACAGGAAACTGTGTTTGTGTGTTTTTTATAGCAAAGCCACATCGGGTTATTTGCTCAGCCCACTGAGGGGAATCGAACCCCTGATTTTAGGGTTGTAAATCCGGAGACATACCGCTATACCAGCAGGGGGGGGCAGGCAAACAGGAAATACCATAAATCTAGGTTGTTCCATTTGATGAAAACCTAGCCAATCTTTTGATCCTTTTTCAACTTCGAACACGTCCTCCCTGAACGAACGCAGACTTCGGAACATTCATTTTCTTTTTTGTTAAACAAAACACTGTACAATGGGCTATCTGTGCTACGTCCATTTCGGGTATCAAAACTCTATATTCAGTATCAGAAGCCTTCGTTTATTTTTCGATATCTGTTGCATCTGTGTGTTAAACGTTGAAATGTTCCGAGGACAAACTGTTGTTAAACATTGTTTTAACAAACATCCAGTGCGGTTGAAAACAAGTCAACAACAAATACACTGAACCGGAACTGGATAGTTTCGAAAATAAGACTCAGTATAACTTCACAGTGACTCAGTTTCGAGGTAAATTCTCGTAATTTTAAAGCGTTATAAAAACCTATTTGTTAGTTAAAATTGACATACCTTTTATTATCAGTGGTACAAATTATATCACTTGTTTGTTTTGAACACGCAAACTTACCCTTATCTCCATTTTTAATTGCAAAAATTCCAAATGCACAAGGCAATAAAGTAATATAGCCCCGGTGGGTTAAGGTGTTTGACTCGTAATCTGAAAGTGACGGGTTCGAATCCCCGTCGCACCAAACATGCTCGCCCTTTCAGCCGTGGAGGCGTTATAATGTTACGATCAATCTCACTGTTTCGTTGGTAAAAGAGTAGTCCAAGAGTTGGCGGTGGGTGGTGATGACTTCCCTGTGATATTGCACTGCTAAATTAGGGACGGCTAACGCAAATAGACCTCGTGTAACTTTGCGCGAAATAAAACAAACAGTTATATTAATATAAGCTTTGTTTCTACATTATTTCCAGTTTATTATGTAAATCCATTAAATATTCGTGTAGTTATTTATATTTAAGTTACTAATGTTTAACAAGAAAACTCTTAACCAAACAACTACATACAGAGAAACGGTTTACTGTTTTTATCTGAAACATCCCTTACCGCTAGTACAGCAGTAAGTCTACATATTCACAACGCTAAAATCAGGGGTTCGATTCCCCTTGGTGGGCTCAGCAGATAGCCCGATGTGGCTTTGCTATAAGAAAACACACACATTACCTGAAACGTACATTTATGCATCGTGGGCTAAGTAGCCAGGCCACACAGACAAGGGCCGAGCCGTAACCATTCTAAATGAAATCTATACTGACGAGATGATGGATAGCCATTCAATGGTACCAATCGTATATTATTAATACTTCCAAATCAACCATCAGGTTTTAACATCCAACGTTTTACGGCATATCGTGGTTCGAACCGTGGACACTGGATACAATGACCATTAATGTTAGGCTCGTTCCGATTATTCGCGTAAAGCTATACAAGAGAACTGACAAAATATAAAGAAGCTAGTTAAGATCGCCCACCACCAACTTTTGGGGTTCTCTAATCGAAATGTGTGATTTGACCATAACCTTTACAACGCACGCTCCAAATTAAAGGGAGAGATTTGGTTGCAACAGGATGCGAGCCATGGACCTTCAAAAGGTCAAGACCAGCACGCTAACTACTAGAACATGTTCCACACTTACAAATCAGACTGTATCCTACCCATTTACAGAAACAAATGGAGGTTTGAATTTCGAATCTACTAAAAAAACAAAAAAAACAACAACACGATTTTATTAACATTTTCTTTGTTTCGTAGAATCAACAGAATGACAATTAGAATTTATAACAGAGCACAAAGTTATTTAACAACACAAATTATACAGCAGAATAAACGGGTTCTAATTTGAAAAATTATAAAGCGTGTAGATAAACTTCAGACACAGCGAAGACAGCAAATGACTCGAACTATTCTGAGACGAAATAAATAAAAATTGTTGAAATTTTAAAAACTTCTTTTTAATTAACTGATTAAACATCATGGGGATGAAAGTTTGCTTTTTTTTCTTCAAGAAACCTAAAATATACAAACGTAAATAGCATAGCTGTTGTTTCAGTTACTTTTATTTTATTTTATTTAGGTTTCCATTTAAGCTTTAGGCTAATATTCGATCTTTCCACAGTTAGGGCTATGTTATCGCGTAATAACACTGTAGGTACATTAGGGTATGGATACGTAAATAATTCCCGATAATATACGTATTTGGTCTCGCACTTTTGCGACTTTGAAAAAGCTAGTACCTCGTCAGCATCTTAAGTTGTCTTTCCGTCTTCAGTAAAACTTTCATAGAGAAAATTTTAAGGGAAAAAATATACGATTAACAGTAAGTACAAAATCTCAAAGTAACAAGGTAAATTTATTTATTGATAGTATTACGTACGGTAAAGTTCAACTGGGAAAAACAGCCAAATTATAGTGTTGGTTTATATATCTATAGAATATACGCCTCACTTAATAAAGGCTTAACTAATGTTAGGCCTAAAATAAGTAGGCATGCAAATTTCGGTGTTTGCAATTATACTTCGTGTGTATTATTCTATAAGTCTTGCATTTAAAGAATAAACATACTCATTTGACCTAATTATGTTTTATAGGTTACTGCTTCTTGTTTAATAAAAAAACAAACAAACAAGGCTGTGGAGATGTCGATATTAAGTCAGACACACGTAGAGATAAAACAATTTAAATTTATTAGGCTGAAAAAAATGTATGATAGATACGGATCATAGCATAATAATACCAAACGTAGAGAATATAATCATAGTATTGTACTTAAAATTGGATACTGTCTTTCGTTACATCGTAAAACACTAACAGAGAAAAGGTCATCTAAATATATACACTTTTAAAAATTATTTTAAACTATTAGAAAAAAAATCCAACCACAAAGAAGGTAAACGCATTCCGTTAAATAGTTATAATAAAACCATTGTTCAACTCAGTGGTTATGATGGTTTGGAGTTACTCTGTGAAGTTTTAGAAATTTAAAAGATTTAATAATCCAGAAACAGTTTATACTTGATGTTAAAAAAATGGATGTTATACATACATAAACATTCGGATTTATGGTGTTAGAAAAACACGTAAGTTTAAGAAATTAATACAACACTTAAGAAGGTGGATTTTTCTTTTTTAGGGATAAATTGGAAATTCCCTTGAAGAAGAAGAATACATTTAAAATAAATCAAGTTCAATAAATAAAAACAGAAAATTCTTGTACAAAAACGTACAAATTTTTGAAAAAAAATTAAATGAACAAGTAAAGTCACATCGGGCTACCAGCTGTGTCTGGTGAGGTGAAATCGAATCCCCTGATTTTAGCATTGTAGATTGAATTAGACGTGCTTGGGATTATTGGTGTAAAGTCTAACTGCTTACAACAGTGCTAACGTTACTACATATGAACAAATATATTTACAATAATAATTATTATATTAGGGCATGCATACGTCAAACAAATTCATTATCTATTTGGAAGATAACCACAGTTTACAGCAGATAGATGACGAACCTTAAAATATTAATAGTGGTTTTATTTATTAAAACAAAACATGAAAAACAGTTTAAAGTATTTCTTACAAGTCTTCAATGTACTTATAATGTATAACTAATGACATTCTGTAAGTGTTTTCTAGTCTTGTTTGTCGAATTTTGAGCAGACCTACTCGAGAACTGTCTGCACTGTTCTTAATTTTTATTAAGTAACTGATTAGATGGAAGGCAGCTAGTCAACGGCCAATCCACCACTAACACTTTATCAGGGAATAGTGAAACATGTTTGTGGATTGTGGATCACTGGATACAGTAACCTACAGATAACCAGTTGAGTGTCATAACCACAAGGCACTAGCTTTATTATATAAGACAATGAGCAAACAAAATAGGCATCTAATTTTGATCTTAAAAAAAAAAAAAGGTATTACCATAAATATAATAGTTGTTAAAAACAAGAACAGTCATCTTCGGTTAAGTTTGCTACAATTTGAAACTGAACTTGAATATGTGACTTCATTTTTCATTTCAATTTGTTAGTTCATTGACCTTTAAAGTTAAAGAATCCAAAGACAAGAAATGCTATTGAAACATATATATTAGCTCTTAGAAAGCAGAGAGGGTTCCTGGAAAGCAGTCATGTGAAGCCATAAATGGGGTTCCAAATTTGGATTTGACAAAAACAAAATTTTAAATAACATGAACAACAATTTGCAACTGAATATCATAAAACTGTTGATTGCACACAAAAAGAAGAAAAGTATGCACCGGTTATGTGGAAAAATTCAACACTATTATACCTTTATCTCAAAGGTCCTCAACACTATTATACCTTTATTTCAAAGGTCCAAACACATGCTGTTACCAGTCTCGAGTTTAAGAGTTTCGTGGATCAACCATCATGTCACCAGTCTGAACCAAAAAGACACTGACAGCTTTAAATAGTGATATTAAAGATTCTTTGATAGATTGTTTAGGTAGAGTATTCATGATGAAACTTTGTAAAATGGACGGCAACTGTCTGTTGTGGAGACGCGAGTGAAGAGGGTGATGCAAGGCAGAAGACTTTCAAAACATCTTCCTCTATGCTTGTGCCTCCACAACAGGCAGTTGCCGTCCATTTTACAAAATTTCAACAATTAAATGTTAAAAATAACCTATTAATTTCCAACAGCAGCATCAACTTAATTAGTTTTTAGAAAGTAACAACAACAAACACACTAAGACTGGAAGTCTTTTGAAAATCATTAAACCTGTCTGATCAGTAGGCCCTGTTTGTTAAGCAATGAGAAATAAACTGTGCTTGTGATTTGTTATAGTAAAGCCACTCGGGCTATCTGCTGAGAAAAAGCTGAGAAACTATAAATCTGGTGACACTGGGTTATAGATTTGACTTTACTGTGTCTACAAAATTGGATATTCATTTGCAAATTATGGGAAAAAAAACTGTCATGGTTACATAATCTGGTCCATTTAGCTTTGAAAAAACAAAACGAGAAAGCTGTCAACTGTGAAAAAAGTTTTATCTGTAAAACAGTATGATAAATCACATGCAAAACTAAGAGATTACGTGAATCAAAATTAAGATGAGTGTCTAAACAAAAACTAGAAAACTGATACCAAGAGCTTTGTTTTCGAGATTTCCTAAATTTAAACTTAGTGTGTACAGTTTTTCTTAATATACTTAATTAAAAAGTGACATTATCTCTGTAATTAAAGTTACATCTTAACCCTAAATGCTCCTATTTTTAATATATAAATTACTTTCACACAGTGTATGTTGCCATGCCTACATAATCATGTTTGTTTGTTTTTTTAAATCCATTTTACCAAAACTTAGGGATGCAATGATATGCAAAATAAAACTTAATATGAAACTTTCAAATATTATATACTAAGTATTTAATTAAATATTGACCTTACAGTTGGACAAGTGGTTACAACTGGCTAGTTAAAAATAAATGCCTGGACATTGCAAAAGTATGAGAAACTTTTGTTTAGGCCCAAAAGTTACGGGAATATCCCTCCAAGTATTTGTTGAGTTACTTTCTAAGGACTTAATATTAACTTAGTACTATGATTTTCAAAATATACAAATTTAATACCAGTATTCCCAATATATTGAGCAAATTTTGTATGACACGCACATATAACTTAGTTTACACTTAGCACGTGTTTCACAACCTAAATCTCACATAATGATATTTACTCACGCATTACAAACACGATATCATTCTTTAAAAACAACAAAAATGGACGTCCAGATCTTTTATTAATAGTATTACAGAATAAAAATTATGTGACAACCTTTTCACTTTATGCAAGGGCAAAATTATTGTGATCACATAACAGTACACTAAAACAGCTTACTGCAGCTGTCTACAATAGTTTCAATAGCTTTGATCAACAATTACTTGTTTCACATCAGTTCCACAAGAAGTTGACTTGTACAATCATTATTCTTAAACCAGTAGAACATAAAACTTTTCATTATAAGAAACAAAAATGTGTTAGCCTCATAACTATTTTTTACACAAAAGCCTATATTACTAAGACTTATTAACTTACTTCAGTTGTAGATAAATAAATCAGAGCTTAAATGCTATCGTTATCTAATTATTACAAGTAAGGCATTCTAGAAAAGACAAAAAAAAGCTACCATAATATTTTGCTAACCAGAAGTTGTTGTATTAATATTGGCCATTAACCAAAGTCAAACATTTATACCATGCTGACCATTTATTTAATACTGGCTGAAATCCAAAGCAAAACATCTCTAGCTGCATGACCTATTACCTTACTGTTTCAGTTACCAATAAATAAATAAGACCTTAAATGTTATTGTTTTCCAATTATTACAAGTATAGCATTCTCAAAAAGACAAAAGAAGCTAATGCTATGTTTTGCAAACTAATAAAAACTAGAAGGTTGTTGTATTAATATTTACGAAAGTCAAACATTTATATTGTCCTGACCATTTATTAAACACTCTCTGTAATCTGAGGTTAAACGTCTTTAGCTGCATGACCATTTATCTCTGGGAAATTTTGAGGTTTGGTAGAGTGATTTTCTTCAGGTCCATCATCTGTCAGCAGAGGTTCTCTTCTTGACAGCTAAAGAAAAAATGCTTCAATAACACAAAAGTCAACAAGTACCCAAGAGGAGTAGCATTTACCATCATCTATGACCTTAGAACAAATATCTGGTTGAGGTGTTGAATTTATTGAATATT
Source organism: Carcinoscorpius rotundicauda (assembly GCA_011833715.1). Lineage (NCBI taxonomy): Eukaryota > Metazoa > Arthropoda > Merostomata > Xiphosura > Limulidae > Carcinoscorpius > Carcinoscorpius rotundicauda. The sequence goes on from CM022402.1 coordinate 5,940,022, forward strand.
TGGTTAATAAATTTGGTGATGGTGTTTGACATTCAGGGCTAACTTACCTATCTGGAAAATAGTCTGACAATCTTTCAACTGACAGAATTATAAAGAAGACACAAAAAGTTACATCTACTTCTGAGCCAGTCCATCAAGATTCATTCAGCATCATATAGAAAATAGAAATGCTGTTCGCTTTTCATAAAAAAAATCTAATCATGGATACAATTGGCAGAACTTCATGTCAAGCATTAGTGGCATTATCTTTGAAGATCATACATTCTCTACTGGTCCAGTAATCAGAGGATAGCAGGGGCCATTAAATGTATTAACGTTTACTCATCCAAAAGCAAAGAATTTATTACTCGAATTCTACGGCATGTGAAGCATTAGTGACCTGCAGGTCATACACACCTCTGTTGTGGTGAACATTCACTCATCCAAACTTATTACTAGACTTTTATGAATTAATTACAATGTTTAGTCATATCAACTGCTGTGAAACCAATTTTTAGAATGTATCTGAAGAAATACGAGGTATTTAATCCTAATGTGACAGGTAATAGGTCAAAGGTCATATCACTTTTGTTAGAAAGTATTCAAAATATTACAGAACTATTATATTTTTGAAATGGTCCCTTATATACACTTAGTTTAATATACAACATATGAATAACCAATTAACTACTTAGAATGTCCTCTTTAGTGGTTTTCTCAGCAATTTTAATCTGTTAGAACGCCTTGTTCTTTCAAACCAAAATTTCAAGAATATAGGTTGCATCTATATTCTGGTCAAAACAATTTTTTTAATACATCTGAAAGTTTAGTTACTAAGCTTGATAAATTATTATGGAATTCTATGGTATTAATACAGTTATTTAAACATTTTGTTTTTTGGTTATTCAACAGTGAAAAAACCTAAAAGGTAATTTGTTTCATGTCTTCCACACGCAAAATTGTAAAAGGCTTAGCAATTAAGTATAAAGGTTGTAGTACAAAATATTACAAGTGTACTAAAACACAGTCAAGACAGGGTCACTTTGAAAAGCTTTGGTCAGCTTTTATACAAGTGGATACAGGAACATGAGTGTGCACCACACCAATGCAAGTTCTGTAACACGAGCGAGGCACATCTGGAAGTTCGACATAATAAAAATATAGAACATTTTGAGACATCAGCTATTTAGGACTAAACAACTGCATTTTTGTGTTATAATATGTAGTCATTCTAAAATGGAAAAAAGCACATTTTGTATGCATTTCCTAATACAGGGTGTTCGGAAAGTCACTGTGCAGTTTTGTTTGTTAATAAATATAGAAGTGCACAGTGACTTTCCGAACACCCTGTATTTTAAAAGGTAGTTACAAAACCCCATATAGTTAAAGTACAGAATATATATAGTCTCACTGAAAACAAATGCGTAAAATGTGTTTAGGAGCTTTCAGACGTTACATAATATTTGAGGTTTTTTTAGGACGAAGGATAGTTTTTAGTTGTAACACAGACCCGATATTTACACAAGCAAAACTTTAGTAAAAATACTTAATTGTGAAATTTCATTTTCTGTGCACAAAAAGTGTAATATTTACTAAACGTCTATTAAAATTTGTGAAAATGCATATATGAATTGGTGTATATCATAGTGAGTCCATTGCAAAAGGATTACATCACAAACATGTATGTGTGTGTGTGTGTATACAAACACACACCTACTGAATTAAAAGTAAACGATTATGCAACATTATCGGTCCTAGTTGTCAACATCGAGTCATAATGGACAATGTACATGTTTATAGCACCAAACCGCTCTGATTACATTAAAAACATATGGTCTTCAAACCCTTAACTGATTTTCTATAACTGTTAGTTTAATATCTACAGGTGGATTTGGTCTGATGGACAAAATATCGTCAACACATTTCGGGTACTAAGACTACACGTATTATCCAATACAACTTAATGTTAACAAATAAAACTGATTACTGAAATAACTGTTTAATTTTAACATTACTATAATATTTGTTTGTACATGTTTTACCATTCAACAGTGCTGGTTTAATTGTCTGTTCAGCCATCCCTAAACATTTATTTTGAAATACTCTTACCTGTTGAGTGACTATCCAGTAATACAAAAACAGAGAAGTGGTGATTAATAGCAATAAACCACCAACAGCAAGGAGACAGTACGAACAAATAGAAGCATAGAAAGGTGGATTTTCCATATCTCGGATCAGCTCTTCAACCAACTCTTTTGTCATAAATCCAGTCTTCAGAGATGGGAAAACATAAACAACCAAGTGTTACAATACAGTTATCTACTTCATAAATACAAGAACTCAACATGAATTATTACTGGTCATTTACAATAAGTCAGAAAGTAAAGAAGTCTGAGGTACTGCATTCAGAGGCTCGTGGACAAGTTTAAAAACTTTATATTACTTAATCAAAGTTTTTCCCACTGTAATGAAAATATTAAACACCAGACTTCAACAAATCAGTTTCTAGTATGCACGCACACACACACTTCAGTCAACAAACCACAATTTTTGCAAAAAATAGAAAAACGTAATTTTTTGAAATTGGTGCAATCCTTGTTCAAACTACAAAGCCATTAATTAGTTTGTACCACACTAAAATTTCTGATATGAAAAATGAAAGAAAACAAACTAAGATTATGTCCTAATTCTGAAAAAGTTCAAAATTTCTATAACTCAGGTTAAGTTCGACTTTAGAAATTTTTTTTGGAAAACTAAGCTTTGTAACACTGTTTGTATAACACCTTTACAAGTTGATATAACACCTTTACAACTTTTAACTGGTAAACACTTGACCTGATTTATGGAAGCTTTCCAAAATCTAAAACTTGAATTTTAATTTCTCGTTAAAAACACATTGTGCACAATAAGCAATTCTCTGAATGAAACTGATTTTTATATAAGAAGAAAACTATGCAAATGAAATTACTTTGTTGTAATGGAACAAAATTGTAATTTTTAAAATTCACATGACAAAGCTGAACAGAAATTGAAAACTTACAACTTCCTGCCACAAAATAGGTAACACCAGTTCTGTAATGTTGGAAAACTGCCTGAAAACAGTAAACTAATATTAAGCTAAGATATTAAGGTGAATATTTACAGATACATGGCAAGCTATGAAGAATATAATCTAACATTTGAAACTTTAAAACAAAAGGTTGAAAATCAACTTACCTTAAAAGTAAAAACTTTTTTTAATGTAATATTAATATTTAAAACATTTTATATACTTCAGAGCTTTCAACTTTAAAAATTTACTATACCATATAAAAAATTATTTATAACAACTCTAAGTAAAAATACAATGGTAATGTACAATATACTTTCTTCTACAATAGGAGTGTCCAGCAGTCAAACTACATAATGTTTTACCTTAACTGAACATAAAATATATACAGTAGATCCTGGTTTGGACAACCCCCGCTGTCGCCGACCACCTGGTGTTTCCAACCATATTTCTGCCAACGGACGGCTTTCAATGTTATTTTCCCCGTAGTGACCGACCACCCGCTGGACGCGACCAAAGAGCCCGCCCGTGTGTGATCAAGAACCGGTTGTTTGGTCGCTTAAATGCTGGTCTTAACGGTCATTTCATAATACCTCACATCTGATAATTGACAGTTTTGTCCAATGTACTGATGTAAAATATTGCTAAACAAACAAAACCACACCACACGCCAGCTTTTCATTGATAATTGCTGAACAAACATGTAGCATCCAATAAGTAGACCAAATCATACCAAAAATGATCAGTTTGGTTAAGGTATAAATAGGAGGCATATATTTATTAAAAATCAGTTTCAATTTGATTCTTTTGCTCTACACATATTCAAAACGTCTTTATCTTAATTCTGAAGTCATGGCTGATTGTCGAAAATGCAAAGTGCTTTCACTAGAAGATCGTGTGAAAGTTGTAAAGTTGTTTGAAGGCGGCAAAAGCTGCAGAAAAATTGCAGAATCCATGAACGTTGGAAAGACACAAATACAGAGTATAGTAAATGACAAAGAAAAAATAATGTCACTGTGGCAAAATGGTGCTAATACTGGCCAAAAATATCAGAAAGCACGGAAAACAGTCTACACGGAGCTGAACGAAAGAGTGTGAGACTGGTTTTGTGCCAAAAACCACCCTGTTACTGGCGTAGCCTTGAAAAAATATGCACTGATGAAACCGACAGAAATGAATCTGGATGGCTTCACTGTCTCCAATGGTAATTAATATTTAGGCCTATAAATTTCCAGCTTGATAACCCAAAATGTTTAAATATGCAGTCACTGTCCAGTTATAAGACAACTGGCAGAAGGAGCTCGATGGAGCAGCTGCTGGTGAGCACCAGGAGCCAGAGGATGAGCAACAAGACCAGAAAACTGGAGACGACTTTGTTCCAGATAACAAGGAGATGGCTAGATGGCTGGAGTATCTTCGAAAGTGCGCAGTGGCCCAGAATAACGCAGAACTTTTGAATATTGTTCAGAGCGGACAGAAGTCAGTGACTGTGTTGGCTCAGCAGACCAGAAATAAACAGTGTGCATTCAGGACTTTTTCAAACTGTAAATAAAGTTAATAGAGTCAACATGTATTGTAAAATTGTTTTTGTACACATTGTTGTTAGTTTGTTTTGTTTTTTTTGCTAAAAAAAAATATAAGAAACAAATGAAAAGCCTTTCTTTGTTTTTTTGTTAACTTCAAAATATGTACAAATAAAAAAAAACGTAAAAAAATGGGCTCCTGCAATAACAGACCACCTGCTGTTTAAGACCACTATTGCTCTGCAGAATGGGTGGTTTTAAATACCAGGATCTACTGTATTATATTTTTGCTCATTGTACTTCTTGAAAAGTAAGAAATTTTCAGGTCATAAGATTATTGAAAGGTAATAAAACAGTTTGTATTTATGGTAAAACAATTAAGGAACTGCTGAGGTCCCAGACAGTGCAAGATGTTGGGAATATTTTCTGGTTTTGAATGAAACAAAAACATTTCTTAACAACTCCTAAATTAGCAGCTCTAACCACAAGTCTAACCTGTGCCATAAACAAAATAAAAACAATAAGTATATAAAACTTTACATTCAACCAGACAAGGAAACGGTCACAAGACACAGGTGAATATTGGTTACCATGTACCTCACCAGACAAGGTTTGTTGGGAAACGGTCACAAGACACAGGTGAATATTGGTTACCATGTACCTCACCAGACAAGGTTTGTTGGGAAACGGTCACAAGACACAGGTGTTAATTGGTTACCATGTACCTCACCAGACAAGGTTTGTTGGGAAACGGTCACAAGACACAGGTGAAAATTGGTTACCATATCCTTTACCAGACAAAACTTAATGTCAATAGCCATAATACAAGTTTAGTGTTCTGAAAGAACAATGTAAAAGAAATACCCGACTAAGAGAATAAATAATTTACAGAACAAGAGTTTTAGCCCAAACTTACTTTATCATTTTATCTCGTTCCAAAATGGCATTAAGCTGAAGGCGAGCACCAATGCTTGTTGATAACCCAGAGATCTAATAAATTGTAATAAAAATAGTTTCCTGCGTTAAACAGCACAGCATAACTTAATCATCAGTGTCATATTGTAAGAGGTGGTTATATCTATCAAAGTTTTTTTTATAAAAAATTTGAATCATCCACACCAAAGTTTAGCATACGAAAAACAGTTTCACCAAGTTGGGGTTGAAAGAATTTAAAAAACAACAACAAACAACTGAAGATCGAACCTTTATGTTATTTTACTCAAAGAAAATGTTACTTTCAAAACTGAATCTTACTGGATGAATATCCAGGAAGAACTCGTGACTGGAATCTTTGGGTTGGAGACCTTCAACAGCTTTCAAGTAGGACGGGGATGCTTGATAGAAATGAGGCAAAGAGAGCCCCACAGGAGAACCTAAAAACAAAACAAGTAATTCAGATTAGTTAGCTATAAAATGTAGAAATTATAACAAAAAATAAACATACATTATAAATGTCACTTTAAAGTTAAAAAAAATTCATTTTAACAAGAAAACAAAATGAATTGTTATTAAAGTGTCATTACAAAATAAAATGGATAAATTTACACGTTTTCTGCATAATAAAAGTCATTCCAGTTTAATTCAGAACTTAGTAAAATACATAGATATCAGGTGTGCCCCCATTTGACATAGTAGTGAGTTTGAAGACTTGCAACACTAAAAACTGGGTTTTGGTACCCATGGTGTACACAACAAAGTTTTGCTCTTAGTAACAAGTACTATAACTAAATATTTATTTACAATAAAAGCAAGATCTTGACTGTCTCCTGTAGATCTAAGCAAGATCTTGACTGTCTCCTGTAGATCTAACTAAGAGTTGTTGGCGGAGGGAAGTTTTAAAGATACAACAGGTGTTGCCTTGAATTACTTTTTTTTTTACTCGTGTATTTGTACAAGTTGTTAGAAGTTAATTTCAAATTGGTAAGTAAAACAAAAATAATTCAACCATAACTTGGTAGTTTCCAGATCTTTAGTTATTGTTTTAAGTTCAGGAAACCAGGATACATATTTTGATTTACATGTAACCAAACTGAATAAATTGAAAAACTTATAATGTATCCTATATAGCATTTTACAAAATGAATACTCATGTAAGAACAAACATTACTGAATATGTCGTGGCTTGAATCATTAACCAGTAATAATAGTAACATACTGTAGAAATGGTTCAGTGATAAATAAAACTTTTATATAAATACAATCAGATACACAGTTTATCTCTGCAGAAAACAAGCAACTCTATGTAAAGATACATTCCACTATCTCGGCTCGTACTGTCGACACTTGGATCAAGTTACCTTACACTCCAAATGTAGTTGTACATCGTATTCTACTTGTTAGTTTATCTTTAAAAAAATGTTTTATACCTAAAAGTTTACTTATGATTTTAACTTGAGACAATAACACCAAGGTAAATTTCATAGAGATGCTACCATATACTCAATATCTGTTTATCTACACCAGTAACAATAAATTATTCTTCACCTCAAACAGCATCACAGAATTCTCTTTACCATTCATTATTGAAATCATTTTACTGTAAGCCGTGTCTGTTAGAATTATCAAAAACATCTATTAGTCATGTGTTATAAAGATTACTTGTGTTCGGTGAGGTTACATTCCTCACTGTGTCGATCTGTATTTCTGTTGGTTTTTCAGAAAATAAAGATCAGTTTCAGTGTTTTGTTATAATGATTTTAACATGAATAAAGCTGCCTAAAGCTTGTATCAACCATAGTAGTCTTGAAAATGATATGACAGTTGATATCGGGAAAACAATTAACTGACTGAGTTTGTTTGTTTGTTTTGGAAATTCGCACAAAGCTACTCGAGGGCTATCTGTGCTAGCCGTCCCTAATTTTGCAGTGTATGACTAGAGGAAAGGCAGCTAGTCATCACCACCCACCGCCAACTCTTGGGCTACTCTTTTACCAACGAATAGTGGGATTGACCATCACATTATACACCCCCACGGCTGGGAGAGCGAGCATGTTTAGCACGACGCGGGCGCAATCCCGCGACCCTCGGATTACGAGTGCATGCCTTAACGGGCTTGGCCATGCCAGGCAACTGACCAAGAAACATACAACCTCACAATGCTTTTATGGAGGTTAATTACACAGCTATGCAGGGGCAACTTTGTAAATTTAAGTCTGTTAAGACAGAGGTTGTGCTGTTTGTTTTTTTTAATAAAGCAATGTTTTATTTGCTGTAATACTTGTGTAAACTGTAGTTTTACACAGTTTCCAAGAGTGACAATGGATGCTACCTTCTTGTGTCTACAGTTTCCCAATCATTCCAAAATCATCTCTAGATAAGGAAAATTTTCTTAGTTCAAATAGAAGCCTAGTTACCAGTCATATAGTGAAATGAAATCTCACCTTCGTTTGGAGTGATGATACACATCTGAAATATCAGTTTAACATGATTTATATAGCTTAGTGTCAGAAGGCTTCCTGTGTCTTGTGGTATTAGGATTGTATTTCTACTGTGTTACATCCGTAGTAAAATCAGATGTTACAATCACCAGTTTTTGTTTTTTCCTGGTAAATAAGAAATTTAGCTAAGAAGTTTGAGATATATTTGCAGTACTAATGATGTAAACAGAGAATGTTCTGGAGTTAATCATTAAGAAACAAAAGTCATATTTGTTTAGTATTATCAAATCAATTGGACACCATCATGACCAGGTGTTTTGTGTTCCCAATAGCTAGAGAAACTTGGGAAGTTTGACGATATAAAGAATTTTCTATTTAACTAATGTAAATTTTACAGAAGTTCATATGTGCCATGAATTATTGGATTTAATATGAAGAGCTTTCACTAAAGTATGATAAAACAAACATGTACACTAGATATAACTGTACAATTAGCACTGGATTAAGAAACAAGATGAAAAGTTACATTAGTTGTGAGAATTTGTCCCTAGCTTAGATATTACCATATCTACATGGACTCATGTCCATGACACCAGATGGAAGATGTCTTCTTGTAGTGAAACATCTGTTTTCAGGGTTATCTGTGCCGTTTGCAAGCACAGAGGACTTGACGGTGAAACGGCGACTTGTCATGCCAAAGTTCTTAATTTCCTCCTTATATTCCAGTTTCCAGCTTCTGTAACATGCAATCTGAGTTTGAAAAAACTAAAACACGTGAAACATGACACTAACACAACAATTTCTATTCTATAATCCACAATACGGTCAACTTGTGAATGACAAATGTGCCGTAGCTACTGTGAATCTTTTTGTGTGTAGATTCTTCAGTTGGGACTAAACTAAGTTTTGTGTTCAAACAAAGGATACAACACTTTTCACAACATAAAAGTTGCATATGAAGCACCTTACTGGGAGAGAATACTGAGTTTACTTTTCAAAGATGGACGACATTGACGAACCATATAACTAAATGTAGAATTATAAAATTACAGCAAACCAAGTTCCAATTTCTGATGGGAGGTAATATCACACACCTACCTACAACACTTAAAACTCTGGTGATTGGTTACGTATCACTATAAAGGTTAGTGGCCTATCACCAAAGTCTAATTATCAATTAGTTTTCATCCTACATCTGGGCTACGTGTCACCTTCAAGGACTATTTGTGGTGGTAATGGTAAGGATTCCCAAGTCAATTTCATACAGAGGACTAAATCCTTGCCACTAACACCATGGAAACAGTCCTTTACAGGACTTCCTGAAAATGGAAGCAGCTTAACAGATGAAAAATAGGATAGGAACTAGTAAGTAATTGGTATCTAAACAATAATACATAATTAGACTTTGGTGGCAATATTTGGCTTCAGGAACATTTCCAAGTTCTCACAAATAAAAAGACACGATTCATATTACACAACAACTGTACCTATGTATGTATCTGTATACATACACAAGCCTATGATACTATATCACTGATGGAGTATGCATCTTTGCAAATGGAACACGTAAACATGGCTATGTTTTGTAGTTAATTTATCAGAAAAAAATCACTAAAATAATAAACTGGTGGAGATAATTTGTACATTAAACAGTAGTCACGGAAACAATATGATGAGATAAACATGTTATTTGCCATAGAAAACAATCATATTAAAATGTAGATTATAGAAATGGCCATTTACTGAAGAAACTGTCTGTTTCTGACCTGCACAGATCTGGTTGGAATATGGTAACCACATCTTGATCGTCTTTCAATGGGGGATCAAGCTCACCATCTGGAACAGACACACAAATGATAGCAAAACTCAGAGTTTGTTTATAACAAGCAAGAGAACTAATTTTTAATACTACCAAACTCAGTCTAAAAATATGTTAGGCATTTTGAAAAGATAAGAACTATCTGAACAAACAATACAATTGTGCAGAATTCTGCTAATTAAAAAGGTATACGCGCAACTCGGTAAGTAAGTGTATCGAATACAATTTCCGTTCAAGAAGTTAGCACGCAAGATCACTTGCAAAGTTACATTTTCAAACAAGATCCGAAACTCGAGCGCTTTCTAATAAGTTTAATAATATACTTTTTCAGGAGGACAAATGGGTGTGTTTCTTTATCCTTGTACATAAGAATAGTCAACTATTAGAAATCACTTAGTTTTGGGCATAGTTTTAAAACAGTATAAGCTGTAATTTTACTTACATACACAACATCTAACTGTATAACAAGTTCTGTTGACTACAATAACCTGATAAGACTGAAAATGGCTCTTGTGCTACACACGGTTTGTAGCTTGTAGAGGAATTCATCGTTTCTTCTTGCAAACAACAAACAGTATAGAATAAGACTGAATTAAATGCCTAACTTTACATCCAGACAAAATAATTTTAACCACTTCAGCACTAAATAAGAATCCAGTACTGATGTCACAGAGCTAAATATCTTAATATATTTTCAATATGTATGAAAAACAGTGACTTGCATATTTGACAAACAGTTATATAAAAAATACACAGAATACCATCATGAAGGTTTTACAGAATTAAACCAAAAGGACAAGGCGTTATTACTTCGACAACTGTCACAAATTGCACTGTGTTTGTGTGTTGGGTTTAGTTATCATTCATGCTGAAAGCCTTAGCTATCCTCCATTTAAATCAAGGTGACATTACACTGAACATTTCTGAATCGTAAGAATTAATAGCCTCTAAGTGGCATTAGCTGAAACAGCTACATATCACAATAATCACTGACAACTTTTGAACCGATGACGGATTTTTTTTTTTGGTAAATATAGAGTGAAATAAAAACTATAAAATGTTGCATATTAATCTGTTGTTGTTAAAGAGTAACCTGAAAGCCAGGTTTCACAAAAACTCAGTAGTAGTGCACTTGTCACCATGCACTGGCTCACTTTGTTGTTAGGAGATGTAACAAACTATCACCTAGTGTTAAAACTAATAATCATTTACAATGTAAAAAAAAAATACATACACAGCCTTTGTAGCCTAACCTCTAAGCTCATTATAGAGCAAAGTTCACTGTAATATCCTTATTGGCCTTGTCCGAAATCATTACTGTAACAGGTCTTGTAAGCCCAAATTAAAGTGATAAAATGATTATTTTAAGGTAATAATATTAAAGATTCTTTGATAGAGTGTTTAGGCACAGTACTCATGATGAACCTTTGTAGAATGGACGGCAACTGCCTGTTGTGTAGAGAACGTTTCAAAAGGTACAAAACTTTCAAAACGTGGTCCTCTACACTTGTCTTCACGACTGGCAGTTGCTGTCCATTCTACAGAGTTTTATAATATTAAAGAACCTAATAAATTATCACCTTCATATACATAAATTACTGAAAGTAATGTGAATATTAAGAGCTTGAGAAACTCCACAGAACAAAGAAATGGAGACCAATGACAGATACAACAGCCATCCCTCAAGTGGTACGTGTTTCACTAGCTTCTGATACTTGGAAGCTATAGTCAAAGTCAGCCAAAGTTTGTTCTTACCAATATCAATTTAAAATAAATTTATCATTTTCAAACTATACAAGTTATAAATGACTTAATTTGTCTTCATAAAAACCACGAAAATGTGTTAGATTCAAAGGAAAACATAAATATGTGAAGTAAGTTCATAATGGCCAAACTTATAAACCAATATCTCTTACCAATTTGAAAGTATCAGACAAGAGTTTAATACATGGAAGACAGTTTGTACATTCTTTATGTCATTTCATCTGAGTCAGATTTAATGGCTATAAAACTGTATCTCAGGAGGGCTGGTATGAGTGTTACCCCCCTACCATCTTAGATTGTCTTCAAGTTGAAATGTTGTTCTCTGCTTTATTTTAGTATAATTAATTACTGGATATACCCAACTGATAGTTTTCTCACAACTGTAATAGGTCTAGCCTTATTACACTAACTTCTGCTCTTAAATAAACTCCTAACATAAGCTACCAACTGTTGGAGATTCTTTAACCGTTATCAAATAAAATATTAGAATTAGAGAAAACTGATGAAACAAAGTAATTTAGAAAATAAATCTTCCATCAAAAACTTTACAGCTACTGATTATCTGATGAAAACTTTTAAACAGTTCATCCCATGTTGTACTTCTGTTAAAAAATTACACTGAACTCAAATAAAATTTTTTGAAGTCTTATTATGTGTACCAAATTACTTAAAGTAATTCAAATTTACAATAATGGGAATGGAGACAGGTGACCAAAGTAACACACTGTGCATCAGTGTGCTAAACATTAGCTCAGACTTTCTAATTTCTTCATATTTAGAAAAAAACAACAACTGCTTACAACATACCTTTTAAGACTTCACTTGAATTTATATACACACACACACACAATTTATATATACACACACAAAATAAACTGAAAGCACGATGGTATTAGTGTACAAATACCTTGTCACCTTGGACAACCTGTTACACACAACACACTGTAAACTGTCATATAAATATACAATTTGCTTTCTTGGATAACTGATAAAACCACTACAAAAGTCATAGGTACAACAGTACAGCCATATAAATATCTCACCATCTTGGATAATTAGTAAAAAGACAATTCAAATTGTAGATATGGTGACATAAATACATATATAGCACAGAGTAATTCTGATTAAACTGTAGAACAAAATATGGAAATAAGGCTTACTTGTTCCTTCAATTTTATTGCAAGTTCCACTCCAATAATTCAAAGAGCTGTAAAACAAAACAAAAACTATGAAAAATTTAAGTTTATTTATATAGTAGTTTTAAAACACAGGAATAAATGGATAAAAAATAAATTACTGATAAAATTAAGCAAGATCTCTTTCAAGCTGACTCATTTCAGGAATGACATCTTTGTGTTTCTGTTTATTTTTGAGCTCCATGCAAAGCCACATGAGGGCTACATGTTCCAACAGTCCCTAATTTAGCAGTGTAAGACTATAGATAAAGCAGCTAGTCATCACAACCTACTACCAACTCTTGGGCTACTCTTTTACCAACAAACAGGGGGATTCACTGTTACATTATGACACCCACATGGCTGAAAGGGAGATCATTTGGTTCACGTGACCATCTGCAACTTTCAGATTTCGAGCCAAATGCCCCAATTGCCTAGCCATGTCAGGCGTTTTGTTTCTGAATAACCTAGAGGAAAGCATTAGAAAAGGAAAGCAACCAGAAGTGTATAAGGCAAACAAGAATAATTAAATAAATGCAGATGATAAAACAAACCTGAATATCTACCTTCAGCGATGTTTATAATTACTGGGCTTTACGCACATTATTCAATGAAAACAAAAGTATTCATTAACAGTTCAACTTGAATGAATGCAAAGTTACAACAAAACAAACTATCTTTCAGAGACCTCACGACATCAACATGTGATTCCAGTTAAAATTGGCACACAGTGGAAATTAGGGGAAAAAAAATGATGGCTGAAAAAACATAAAATTTAATATTTAGGAAGTTTTCAAATATATTAAAGGTTGGCAAAATAAGACGGGAATAAGGCCTTCCTTAAGTATTATTGGTGAAGGCTAATAACTGATGATTAGGGAACGGCTGGGTTATCAAATTTAGCTCCCCTTGTAACTTAGTGTAATTATAACAACATGGAGAAAAGAAATCTTAATGCAATGCTTCATAAATATCTTATGCCTGATAACGGCAGTAAAAATATGATTTTAGTTCGTATCTACATAAATACTGAATACAACTTTAAAGATGTTATAATTTTATTGTATAGGTCACTGTTTGGGCCAATTTAATGTATTGCACTCAGTCTTAGATTCTTACTTTAGAAAGAGCACCGAATTGTTGGAAAGGGTTCATGGGAGGGGTAGTACGACAATATCCGGGATGGAAAGAACAGGTTAGGATCTTTGTTTTCTCAGTAAATAGAGTTGTGGTATTTCAGACTGTTAGGATAATTGTTTTCTCACCTTTTCTATTGTATTTAATGGTAAAACTAGAGGACACAAAATATGGCGAGGGGTGGCATCATCTTTACGCTAAGAAAGCATCATATTTCTAACAGGCTAGTTGGCATTTGGAAGGTACTGCCTTCAGATATGGAGAATACAGTAAATGTGAGGTAGATTAGTGGAAATCTTGACAAATGATAAGGGTTGACTTCGAGTTTTTTAGTGCGTAGTTTAATTTAGCACAGAGGATGGTTTATACAGATCAAAAGTTCTCTTGTCCTTTTAACGTTATGATGTTACAAGTGTTTCTAATAGACTGAGAACAAGTAATAAAAGCAACACATGAACAACTTTTGGTACTCTAAATAAATTCTAGTATAAATTAAAAAATTATTAAAACTTTTCACAGTTATTCAGTGAACAAGTACTTAGTTGTAAGACAATATCAGTGTTTTCACTTTTTTTGTAATTTAAAAAAATATTGCAACTTAAAATTTATAGACAATTTTTAGTTTAAGAACTTACTTCTTATATTCCAAACTACCCCCATAATACCAGTGTATTTATAGAGACAAATTATAATATGGAAGATTTTTCTATAAGTAAGCTGCGTCTGTAATTAACTTTGTTCATAAACTACCCACAATTCTATTCTGAGAATCACACTGCTTGATAGGATGTACAAAATGTTCAGACTGTGGAACCTATGGATAAAACAAAATTATGTTTCAATTTACCGTAATCCATTCCAGTTCTCTATGAGATTGAATTTGCTTATCTCATCCATTCCTGTAAAAACTGTAAACACTCCATCATCAGAGTTATTCCTCTAAAGATAACAAAGAAAAAACATTCAACTGTGATAGTAATAACTGTTAAATTTTGTGTATATGTCTTCCAATTAAGGTTTAACACATCTATAAAAGATAAGTCCACCAGTTCAATATGCAACCAAAGAGAAGTAGCTTTATGGATGAAATGAGATCCAATTTAAAATATTTACGGAAGTTGATTCCGAGTTTGGCCTTCAAAAATATCGAAAATTTTCAAGCCACAACTGTTTAGTTATTTTTGATAATAAATATAAAACCCAAGATAGTTTTACAACTCGGGTAGCAATGCTTTCATTTCAAAAGTATATAAAAATTTAAGATTTCGGAACTGTAATGAGAAAAAGCGATCAATACCTAAAGTCACACAATAAACAGCGACCAGTTGCACTCCTTCTTGTCTTCTACAAAATTCATTTAAAAAAATCGTAATTGAGGACTATTTAAAGGTTTCCCATTAACTTCCCTAATCTTCACAGAAAATATCACAAAATTTTCTGATCAAAACTTGTATATTCAGTTTTGGATACACAGATATAGAGTAAGATTATTCCATGTTGTGGGGTGACGAATCTCCACGTTCACATTAGCAAATGTTACCACAGTACAAGTTGTGCATTTCAAAATACTTGGGTTTTCAGGAAGACCCTACCATGAAAGTGACAAATGCACCAGATGTAACACCTTTCACATATTTATAAAAAAACAGCTAAGTTTATATTCTATGTTCTGTAGTTCATCTCTGTAACGTAAAAATATTTATTTTACAAGAGCAGCAGTCTAGTTCCATTTGATTTGCAAGAACTATGTTTACATATATAGTTATGACAATATAAAACCTAACATACAAAATTCTAACAAATTTTGTTAATGAATCAAAATATTCCCAATAAAGGCTTAGCAAAGTTTAAGTGTTTTTAAACAGCGGTAACCAGGTAACCACAAAGAAAACCAGTTTTGTTGAATTTGAACACATAATTCAAAAACTTCGTTTAATGTATACATGCATTTCTTTTGTAAAGTTTTTATGATTCAAGATTTCTTAGAGAAAGACAGCAGAAATACAAAAATAATAGAATTGAATACAAAGGATTTAAAGATATTTGAATTGACATCAGACTTGTATTTCGATACTAAAAGTTACCCAAAGTAATAGAACGTGACTATGAACCAAATTTAGTAATGTTCTCTAAATTTACTTTTAATAATAATAGCTTATTTTAGTTATTAATATCTCAATTTAAAACATATACAGCATAAACTTACCCCATACAGCCACCCAAAATATCCATTAGTTTTGGGTATATCTGGATTAATCAATGGAGCAATTTCTGTTAAGTAATCAGAGTAGCCTTCATAGGTTAGTTGGCGGACTGATCTCTGGATGAAAACAGTCTCTTTTAACAGAAAGAAAAGAATAGAGGCAGAAACTTTTTCCAATGAACTGGCATTACGTAACCACGCTGTCGCTGCCTTTATTAACAAAATCCAATAAAATGTTTACTTCAGTAACCTTCCATCAAAATTCATTATAATGAAATAACATTTTAAAAAGATGTAGTTTAATATACGAGCTTTCATGTACCAAGTTACTATAACCTCTTCTTTCATTTGTGAAGTGAAGATTGCAGTGCTCTAACCCTAATTCAATAACAAAGAAATAGTTATAACAATGTTTAGGTAGAATCTGTTGGTCCATCTGAACTGTCACCATCCTCTAACCAAAACTAAAACTGTTGAAAACAATTAAAGCCTCATCATCCATATATTTATCAAGCTTTCTTTTAAACCCACTCAAATTTACTGTCTTCACAACATCTGAAGGGCTGTTCCATCAGCCAACCACCCTATTTCAAAAACAAAATAGTCTTAGCTGAAGATGGCTTCTACCTTGTCTAAGTTTACATTTGTGTCTCCTGGTTCTACAATTCTCATTGTTTATTTGTGAAAAATGTCGATTCATCAACAATATTAATTCCTTTTACAATCTTAGACATTTCAATCGGATTCATTTTTTTTCTCCAAGAGAGTTTTAAGTATCTTAATATCTCTTCATACAATTACCCCCTCTATCCCAGGCACCATTCTAGTTACCCTTCTACAAACCATTTCAAGCAACTTAACATCTTTCTTAAGGTATAAAGCCTGAGATGGAACACAATATTCCAAAGCACTGACCTATACAATGAAGTTATTACCTCTTAAGAATTGTTTTCAAAATGTTTGTAAATACATCCTAAAGTCCTATTTTTACTACCACTAGTAAGAGCACACTGCTTGGATGGCTTAAGAGACTGATTAACTATTACACCAAAATTATACTTACAATTCAAATTATGATAATCGACATGCATTATATTGTATTTATTATAATTAAAACCCAGCTACCACTTATTTGTCCAACTCGATAAATGATGCAAACACTTTTATAAAGTAGCAGCATCCTCTCACAGTCATCAACACCTTAATATCATCACAATATTTATGCAATTTATTGACAATTCCTTTATACAAATAAAACGGGTCCCGAGGTACACCACGTGTAACATTAATCCAGTTTCACCGAACACCATTTATAACAACCATTCGCTTTCTTTTATCAAACCGTTCTTTTTTCCAGTTAGTAGTGGACTTATTCTTAA
The DNA here is from genome assembly GCA_011833715.1 of Carcinoscorpius rotundicauda. Lineage (NCBI taxonomy): Eukaryota > Metazoa > Arthropoda > Merostomata > Xiphosura > Limulidae > Carcinoscorpius > Carcinoscorpius rotundicauda. The sequence continues at coordinate 5,957,427 of CM022402.1, forward strand.
AACTATAGAGTGTATATATACACGATCCTACAAAAGCTGTTTACCATAGTGCAAAGTTTAAAATGTAAAAGTAAGAAATAAATTAGTTTAAAGAACATGAAAAAAAACCTATTCCAAATTCTTTATTACTACCAAAGAGTAGAAATATACGTGATCAACCTTTGCTGACATTTAGAACAAAGAAAGGGAGGGTTCTTTAGATTTGTTAAGGAACCCTGCAGACACCCTTAAAATCTCTAAGAGACAGAAGGACATCATACTCACTAATAGTGGAAAGTTAATAGTTGTGATCAAATCATCTTCACTTCCCACAGAAAGCTCAGGTACAAAAACATACTTTTTATTTTCCCTGTATGTCACAGTGTTGTTGTGGTGCCAGGTGATATTCTTTTTAACCCACCAGCACCTAATGTGAAATATTAGTTAACGCTATTTATTATTTCCAGTATAATAAAGAGTAAAACAATCAGTTTTTAATGTGTTAAAACTATATCCAGAAATAATAATATTAAATGTTATTTGGATGATAAAATAGTGATATATCTTTTAGATATAAAATATTCTACACTTCATGAAAATATAAAACCAGTCTGCTAATGATTCAATATACAATTTAACCTACTCAAAATGTAATTGTTTTGAAGATTACATCAGGTTCATTATGTAAAATTTCGAATTGTTTGATGAAGAGCAAATTTCTATGATTTACAAGGGATGCAGCTGCTTTCAGTAAATGTTATTCTTTTCAAACTAGCTTAATTAGGCCTAATACTTAATAGCCATATACTCAACACAGTACAAATGACTGAGTGAGTAATTATAAATCGTTTGCTGGACAACTTTCAGAAAAGTAAATATTTTCTAAACAAGAATATTTTTCTGGGAAAAAGTGTTGAAATTGTGTCGATATAAACTGTAATGTTTTATTTATATGTATTAAAAACTGTATCCTTTATCGAAAAAAAATTTCCCTTTTTAAATATTCTACTTTTGTGGTATATTTATAAATTACATCAATCAAGATACAATCAAACCATCACCTACAAACCTAGTGAACGTCTTGTTCTTGTTAAAAGTTTTATTTAGCTCTGTGTTCTGTGATGAAGAAATGGGTGTTTCAATATACCACACATATTTTTCTAATTGTTTGAATCTTTTGTGTGTGTGTGTGTGAGCGTGTGCGCACACGTACAATGTTGCATGTGCGTGTACACAAGTGCGGCTTTGATCCAGATTAACAATGGAAATGTGATTAGTTGTATATAAAACAAAAATTGGTTCAATAAATTAGTTTAAAATAACCAGAATTAACCAGTTTAAAATAAACCAGGTTACGACAAACACGCATACAATGAAAAATGTTTTTAGAACAGATAAGTTCATCACAGCCACTAGCTACAAGAGATAAATGTTTAAGCCAAGTTCCTAAAACAACAAAAAGATACCTGTAAGTATAAGGACCGAGCTCTTGAAGTTTCGGCTTTGCACCCTTCTGAAGAAAGTCATCTGGATTAGTCATGTTAAAGAAATACATCCTCTGATGGATTGGAATTGGAATGCTCTTCCACATCTCATATGATATTGACCCATTTTTAAGAGGTAGATTCTGAAAAGGAGAGAAATTAGTTAATTAGAACAATCATTAATTGTTATATTTAACTGCCACAACTGTTAAACACATTGCACACCGACAAATAAACATGTTGTGACGAAAGATCTGGACACAGTTGATCCTGAAGTTTGGAGACAGTTTGTCTTACTTTAAAATTAAATAGTCCTGTTTCAAGAAGAAAATTTATATAAAGCAGCTTGCAGTGTACGCTTCCACAATGTGGATCTTAGGAACGACCACACTAATCATTACTGGTTAATATATTTACAACTAGCTGAGTAATGAATAAAACAACTGAAATTACCACAAAGATATGTTTCAGATTTAACCAATAAAAATTATAAATAAAAGAGGAATAAGATTCAGATCATACACTAATAGAACTCTTGTTTGAATAGATTCAGATCATACACTAATGGAACTCTTGTTTGAATAGATTCAGATCATACACTAATAGAACTCTTGTTTGAATAGATTCAGATCATACACTAATAGAACTCTTGTTTGAATAGATTCAGATCATACACTAATGGAACTCTTGTTTGAACAGATTCAGATCATACACTAATGGAACTCTTGTTTGAATAGATTCAGATCATACACTAATGGAACTCTTGTTTGAATAGATTCAGATCATACACTAATGAACTCTTGTTTGAATAGATTCAGATCATACACTAATGGAACTCTTGTTTGAATAGATTCAGATCATACACTAATGGAACTCTTGTTTGAATAGATTCAGATCATACACTAATGGAACTCTTGTTTGAATAGATTCAGATCATACACTAATGGAACTCTTGTTTGAATAGATTCAGATCATACACTAATGGAACTCTTGTTTGAATAGATTCAGATCATACACTAATGGAACTCTTGTTTGAATAGATTCAGATCATACACTAATGGAACTCTTGTTTGAATAGATTCAGATCATACACTAATGGAACTCTTGTTTGAATAGATTCAGATCATACACTAATGGAACTCTTGTTTGAATAGATTCAGATCATACACTAATGGAACTCTTGTTTGAATAGATTCAGATCATACACTAATAGAACTCTTGTTTGAATAGATTCAGATCATACACTAATGGAACTCTTGTTTGAATAGATTCAGATCATACACTAATGGAACTCTTGTTTGAATAGATTCAGATCATACACTAATGGAACTCTTGTTTGAATAGATTCAGATCATACACTAATGGAACTCTTGTTTGAATAGATTCAGATCATACACTAATGGAACTCTTGTTTGAACAGATTCAGATCATACACTAATGGAACTCTTGTTTGAATAGATTCAGATCATACACTAATGGAACTCTTGTTTGAATAGATTCAGATCATACACTAATGGAACTCTTGTTTGAATAGATTCAGATCATACACTAATGGAACTCTTGTTTGAATAGATTCAGATCATACACTAATGGAACTCTTGTTTGAATAGATTCAGATCATACACTAATGGAACTCTTGTTTGAATAGATTCAGATCATACACTAATGGAACTCTTGTTTGAATAGATTCAGATCATACACTAATGGAACTCTTGTTTGAATAGATTCAGATCATACACTAATGGAACTCTTGTTTGAATAGATTCAGATCATACACTAATGGAACTCTTGTTTGAATAGATTCAGATCATACACTAATAGAACTCTTGTTTGAATAGATTCAGATCATACACTAATAGAACTCTTGTTTGAATAGATTCAGATCATACACTAATGGAACTCTTGTTTGAATAGATTCAGATCATACACTAATGGAACTCTTGTTTGAATAGATTCAGATCATACACTAATGGAACTCTTGTTTGAATAGATTCAGATCATACACTAATGGAACTCTTGTTTGAATAGATTCAGATCATACACTAATGGAACTCTTGTTTGAATAGATTCAGATCATACACTAATGGAACTCTTGTTTGAATAGATTCAGATCATACACTAATGGAACTCTTGTTTGAATAGATTCAGATCATACACTAATGGAACTCTTGTTTGAATAGATTCAGATCATACACTAATAGAACTCTTGTTTGAATAGATTCAGATCATACACTAATAGAACTCTTGTTGAATAGATTCAGATCATACACTAATAGAACTCTTGTTTGAATAGATTCAGATCATACACTAATAGAACTATTGTTTGAATAGATTCAGATCATACACTAATGGAACTCTTGTTTGAATAGATTCAGATCATACACTAATGGAACTCGTTTGAATAGATTCAGATCATACACTAATGGAACTCTTGTTTGAATAGATTCAGATCATACACTAATAGAACTCTTGTTTGAATAGATTCAGATCATACACTAATGGAACTCTTGTTTGAATAGATTCAGATCATACACTAATGGAACTCTTGTTTGAATAGATTCAGATCATACACTAATGGAACTCTTGTTTGAATAGATTCAGATCATACACTAATGGAACTCTTGTTTGAATAGATTCAGATCATACACTAATGGAACTCTTGTTTGAATAGATTCAGATCATACACTAATAGAACTCTTGTTTGAATAGATTCAGATCATACACTAATAGAACTCTTGTTTGAATAGATTCAGATCATACACTAATAGAACTCTTGTTTGAATAGATTCAGATCATACACTAATAGAACTATTGTTTGAATAGATTCAGATCATACACTAATAGAACTCTTGTTTGAATAGATTCAGATCATACACTAATGGAACTCGTTTGAATAGATTCAGATCATACACTAATGGAACTCTTGTTTGAATAGATTCAGATCATACACTAATAGAACTCTTGTTTGAATAGATTCAGATCATACACTAATGGAACTCTTGTTTGAATAGATTCAGATCATACACTAATGGAACTCTTGTTTGAATAGATTCAGATCATACACTAATGGAACTCTTGTTTGAATAGATTCAGATCATACACTAATGGAACTCTTGTTTGAATAGATTCAGATCATACACTAATAGAACTCTTGTTTGAATAGATTCAGATCATACACTAATGGAACTCTTGTTTGAATAGATTCAGATCATACACTAATGGAACTCTTGTTTGAATGATACTGGAAAAAACTTTGCAAAGTTTTTTTTTTGTCCTCAATGTAGATTTGCAATAGTGGTCACAATTTTCCCATTTTATCTCAATTTCCTGTCAAGGAGAACTTCATTTTTCTCCATTCTCAGGGTGCAAATTTGATGTCACAAACATGCCACATGCAGATCTAATGCACTGGTACAGTTTATACTGGTATAATATTACCGTCTGTGGTATGTCCACAGATCTTTGTCAAGATTGGTATGGGTTCATTAGGCCAATTGGTAAGTACATACAGATTTTCAGTTTTGCATTTTGCTGCATTTATCAGTGTTTTTACAGGTTGTTTTTTGTTTTTAATCACTACTTTGGACCCTATTCATGGACCTTCACCAAATTTGCCATGAAGATTTGTTGGGTCCATGAGGAGACAGATTTAAATTTATGGTTTCACATTGTGTTTTGATGTTTTTATGGGTGTGTTTTTTTTTTAAATTATATATAAAGGAAACAACTTTTCTTGTCCTAAGATGACCTTTCATTAATCACGAATTTACACAGCTTCCGTCCAGAGTATGGTCACTCCAGCTAGTATAAAACAAAGTTACAAAATCTAGGGACCTGACATCTGGTATCGAAAAAATGTCTATACAATCAAAATCTAAACAGTAAAACTGATTAGAACCATCCAAAATGCAATAACATGTCATACAATGAGAGTTAGCAAGAAAGAAGACAACCAGAGCAATCCCCCTTACCACTACTGTGACACACAACACAGAAATAGTATAGTTGAGTGAAGAATATAGACTGCCATAAACATGTGTGAGGACTTATGTTGACAGATTATATTCTAAGCTCACAACCCAGCCACAGAATAAACAACTAAGACAAAAGGATAGGATAAGGGTTTTCAATCAAATAGATGAAATTTAATTTGATATCTAAATCTGTGATAACTCATACTAGGAGGACATCACATCATGTACACCCACAGAACACCATTGCCCCTACTCTGCACTGTGTGTTTATAGCCATCTCTGTAGGGATCTCATTCAGAAGAGTACCTCCACAGTCAACTACCCCAGCAGCTTGGAACTGGAAAGTGGTAAAGACTCCAATTCTCCACTTGAAGGTAAGGTTGGTGAGAACTGGTAAGAGAGTCCAAAGGAATGTCATCACCTGAGACAGTGCAATGGGTAACCATAAAACCCTATTTTGGAAAATACACCATGTTGAGTTATTCAATACAAGGCACAGATAGACTTATCCCTTTATGATTTGTTGCTGCAGTTCATAGATTGTATGGTCCAGAATGAGCATGCTTATAAAGCAGGTATGTTGCAAGATTATTAGACTGCAATATATTTTGTGAAACTATGGAAGTGCGAGTTAACATGGACACGAAGCACAGATTTCTATTTGAAAAAAAAACCTTTTCAAACAAAATTTGTCACACAGCAGGATCCATATGAATTATAAATGAAGTAAGGGTCACAAAAGAAAAACAGGAATACAAATTTACCCACTCAAAGTCGAACTGAAGTTTGAAGAATGGCTAGAGGTGGAAGACAAAAACCCAAGCCATCTCAGAGATATGTCTTTGGACTTACAACACTAAAATCTGGGTTTCAATATACCCATGGTGGGCAGAGCACAAATAGCCCATTGTGTAGCTTTGTGCTTAATTCAAAACAAAAACCCAATGAAAAAGGAACAGCAATATGGTATAAATAACTTGAGATGAATATATTGGGTATAATCCAAATGCTTACCTGTAAAATTTCCTCCAATGGATGATGAAGATGAGAAGTGAAAGAAAAGATGAAGTGTTGACTCTGATGAAAAGATATTCTAAAAAAGTTACAGGGGGGAGAAGATTAAGGGTAATAAATTGATTGAACCAAATGTTGAACCAACTAGCAAGTGTAATGATCATGAAGAAACTAGAACTGGTACAGATTGGACATAGAAGTATATTTGGTAGAGGGTACAGAGGAGAAATAGATGAAAAGGAGTTGCCCTTACTTACTGTCAAGGTTTCTGGGAGGAAAGAATGGTCCAGATGAAGGTGAAGATAGACAGGTTAGTTGAGCATGTGTGAAAGGTTAATGACAAATAAATTAGGCCTTTGATGTCTACAGGCTAAGAGGAGAAACACGTTTTTAAGGAAAGATTAAAAGTAGAAATGAGGAAACCGTTTCATATGGAGGTAAAGTGAAGGAATGGAGGAACACATTAAGATGCCAGTTTGGTAGACTGGGGCATCTGGGGGAAACAATATATTTAGAAGAAATACACTGACATAGTAAGGTATGTATTTTCTTATAGCTAAGAAAATTAGGCTATCTGCTGTGCCCACCAATGGGAATCAAACCAATAATTTTAGTGTTGCAAGTCTAAAGACTTACTACCATCCCAGCTGAGGACAGACATGTTAAAGAACAAAGGAAGCAAACATATGACAGCCTCACAAAAAGTGAAAAGATATGGGAAAAGTGAGCCCAATAACCCAAAGATCTCAGCCACACAAGACACAGTAGGCTGGTCAACAGGGAATTCCAAAGTTTCAGACCCACTGTGGAACACCTATTTGCACTGAAAAAGGACATATGGAACGAGCCAAATGAAAAGCCACTCGACAGAGAAATATAATCTTGATAACCACTGGATGAAAGCTACATGTAAATATGAAGGACATGAATGGATGGATGATGAATATAGAACTGATGACTGAGGTTAAAGAAGTAAGAGAGACAAGGAAAGGGGAACTGGAGAGAAAAGTTGAAGTTGCAATTGTGGAAATCATTGACTGAGCTAGCCAATAAAAACTCAACAAAAAGTTGAATGGATGAGAGAGACCACCCAATGAAGTAATTGGATAGGAGCATAAACACAAGAATTTCTGAGACCAATTCTGGATCTATGCACTGATAGCCAAAGCCCAAGGAAAAGGTGCTGGAGACCAAAAGAGGGGAACTTTGGGACTTGGGACAATTGCAAATGCATCAAAATAGGGAAAACCCCACAGAGAGCATAGCCACCAGGATACAAAGGGATATAAAGACTACTCTGTTTGACGTTTTTTTAAATTTTAAATCAGGGCAAGAAAGATGATCTACTACTAGGTTGAAAACACTCAGAATCTGACACACGATGAGATAAATGTAACGAGTATGAGAACACAACACAGAAAATTGTGTTCAAAAGCAGCCAGATGTTGACCAGACACCTTCTCTGTGATTAACATGTGCTATCAACACAGAGTTCTCAGAATGAATCACTGCTGAACAATGTCTGGAAAAAGGAAGACAGTGATTCAAAGCCCAACAGACCAATGTCCTGAAGCCTCTTAGCCACGAAAGGATGCATTTATGAACAGATGTTAATCCACAAGAGGAAAAGGAATGGAAAGCCTGCTGACATATTAGCCTTGTCCAACCACCAAAGCAGAACATTAATCAGAGTACAAGGGAAGGGTAAAAGGAGCTATCAAGAAATCCTGCTTAAGGCTCCATTAATCTTGGAGAGCCCACTTAAGAAGAACCAGTGATGTTACTGAAAACTGTATTCCTGAAAGTGATAAAACCTCACAAACAGAAAGTGAGGGAGCTAAAAGGGCAAACTGAAAAGTCCAGGGAACAAAATCACAGAGGAAAAGGTTAAACCCAATTGAGATAAACATTAAAGAAAATATCTAAATGGACAAGATACTGGGCAGGATGAAGAAAGGATTTCTCTACTTTGATTAATCAGCCCATCCAAGCAGCCACTTGGAGTTGACAAGAATGGCTAGCTAACTCCATTTCAGTTTGAGCCAGAAGCAGACAGTAATCCATACAATGGTGGAACTACAGCTCTAGAAAATGAATATGGTGAGCAACAGGTAAGGTGCAAAATTTATATACCACCCTGTGATGGATGAACCCAAGATATGGATGAGACAATGTTGAGATAGGGATGCATGGATAAGTACTGGCAATGTCCATTTGGTGAAACACAAGTCTGGAGAAACTACCCACTGTAAGGTGAAAAGTGACTCCATGATAAAATGGATCAGTTGAATAAATTCATAGAGGAGGGACAAATCAATGTCTGGCCTCTAGTCTGTAGTTTTCTTAAGAGCAACAAAGAGCCTGGAATAGAAACCTGGAGAAATATGCTGAATAGGTTTGATAGCTTGCCAAGATGGTAGATCCTGAAATGCCTTTGACAGATGCTTGCTGGCATTGGATCCCAAAGCAGAGGGAATGAAATGGGATTACATATTCTTTCCAAAAAACTTAAAAACTTCACGATCCTTGATAAAAGGACACCACCGATGAAGAAAAATCGGCATGTCAAGCTACCATTGGACCAAAACCCACCAGGAATCATCAATATTGCTGACACATATGCAAAGCCAAAGATGAAAATGACAAACAAGTCAACGTGGAAGAAGGAAGAGAGAATGCCACCAGACAACGCATCAGAATTTCAGTGGAGAACTTCAGAGAGGAGATAGATGGTAGAGAGATACTGTGAAAGAGATGGGAGGGTAAGACAAAGGAGGGAAAATGGAAATGGATCAGAGTTACCTTCAGTTGGGTTCCTCCTCTTTACCTGCGAATACTCACCATTATATAAACACATACAACTTCAATTTGAATCAAGTAGTTTTCTTACTTCTTACAAAAACAGTATTTGAATTATTAACATCATATTCTACATAGGTTACGACTGTATCAACAGTAATAAAATATCTTACCTTGTACAACAAATACTTGAATAAGACTGGGAAAGAAAACAGCAGGGTGAGACCAAATACCAAAACTGCAAGCCCGATAGCACCAGTTACCACTGTATATATAAAAAAAAGTTATAAACAGAACTTTTTATTAAAAACAAACAAACAACTGTTTACAAGTTTTCCAAGATAACTTAAAATCAACAATAAAAATGACAAGCTAACCACACATCCTTTTATTTCTATAAGCACGTTGAATTTTTTATTTCTATAAACTTACATTTTGGTTATGTTTTACAACATGGGACCTACTGGTTTATCTTAACTGTCTCCTGCTGTAAACTAAACAAACTATTAAGAAATAAATGTTAAAAAAATTTTAAAAAGCCAGCCATCACCATTCATATAATTATCATAAACTCACTTAAATTTACCACCTCAACAACAGCCAAAGGCCAACCATCCTGTTAGAAAAATAAAACTGTCTTAGTTGAAGATGCAAGGCACCACGTCAAAATTTATATTCAAGTTCCCTTAGTTCTACAACTGTCACTCTTTAGTGTAAGAAAGTTTATGCAACAGCACTACCAATTCCCATTACAATCTTAAACACAGCAATCAAATCCTAACTCTCCTTTCTTCGAGAGATTTCAACCCTCCATCCTAGGCATCATTCTAGTAACCTTTCTCCTTTCCCTTTTCAACAATTCAATGTCTTCCTTAGATAAAGAGTCTAAGACTGAACACAGTATTCCAAATGTGCCCCAACCATTAACCTGTACAACGAAATTATAACCTATTTAAGACTTGTATTGAATATTTCTATAGATACAACAAAATCCTATTTGCCCCACCACTAGTAATGACACTCTGGATGGCTTTAGAGTCTGACTGATGAGTATATCAAAATACCTTTCTTTCATGACACCGTTAAGGATGATCGCATCCAATTGTGAAAAATAATTAGTTTCTCATTAATTTAACAATTAAGTAACTGAAAAAACAAACAAAGAAAAATGAGTGCATTTTGAAGTTACATTTGTGTTCTTCTCTAAAGAGGTCACAGACCTTCATGTGATCTTTACACATTGCAGTGTGCTCAAACATGAGTACCTCTGGAAGAGGTACCATTTGTGTAGCTTATAATGAAGGTGAACAACTGAAACAATGTTTTTGAAGGACAAGGAAACAAATAAAACACTCGCACCAGGAGTCAGATTTTTATTGTAATCTAAAAATAATTTGGATCAGTTCATTTCATTGGTAATTGTTCTCAGAAATGGTTCCATTGTTCAACCATTTATCAGTAACTAATTTTATCTATCCAAGAAAAAACAGAGGGTGAAGGATACAAAGAATCAGGTGAATTCATATAATGAAATAAAAAAAAAAAATCTGATTTGTGACAAGCTTCCACAGATATCTCTTTACAACAAGATAAAATATTTATTGGAAGGGCCATCTCCAAACTCTTAAGTATATCTATTTACTTGTCAAAAACTAAAATGACAAAATTTACTTAAAAAACACACAGTATGTACAGACACACAAGTAAACACAAGTTTGCAAACTAAACTTCTTTGCATATGTGCAAGTTTGATCCTTACTATAACGACTTACTTGAAAGCAGTAACTAGTATTTACACTTATTTGAGCACAAATTTCAAATATATTCTTTAATTGTTTATTTATATTAGTAAAAATGTCAAGCTAAACAAAGTATTAACACAAGCAGTCACTCTGGTTTCCAATAAAAGTATTGGTACTGGCAGACTTTCCAAAGACTCTGGAAAGGTTTCCAATTTTTAATTCATACTCTACAGACTATGCAAGAGAAATATGATAACTGAAACCTACCCGTCTTCTTGAGCCATGTCCACATCATTGGTAATGGATAGAAGCACCACCAAAACTTCTCTTCCTAAAATGTTGTTGGTTTATATTTCTAATTTTACAGAGCACTATACTTTCCGTTTGGAAGCAAGTTCCCCTGCATCAGCTGATGTCAATGTTGAACATATTTAAAGTCAGCCATTAGGGCCCTAAATCTCCCCAGATGTGCAGCGGGCTTAATTAGGATACATAACACAACGACACCATTAAAATCAGAGCAACTATAACACACAAACTGTTTCAAAGTGAAACTGTACTTAGCCACTAAACATTTCAGAGTTCTATAACATTCAAAACAGTAGACGAATAGTAAAGCTGGATATTTTTCAAGTCTGCTTAAGATTTGGTACCCTAAAAAACTTTAAGCAAGACAAATGAACTCTACTTTGACAAGATACTGAGAAATTACGTTGAAATTATTCAGCCTAAACTGATATGCTGACAAACCAGTTTTTTTGGTTCCAAAGATTACACAGTTAGAAATTTCCCTTGCAATTTCCTGAAGACACATGGAGAGTGAGGAAACATTACATAAGCTAGATTAGATTTGTAACTTAAACACTGAAAGGCTTACATAAACAAACTCAAGGTCCAGGATACACCATATCAAATAATCAAAGAGACACGAAGGAAAAATGAACTAAACCAGTTACAGTTCATATGGTTTTAAGAATTCGTTAAACTTGCAGTGTGCAAGGTTTGCAAGACCTTGAGCAGAAAAGACAATAACAACACGTGATAGTTTACACATACCAAAATACCACTAGATTTTAAGTTTAACCTTCAAGCTTCTCAGAAATCCACGTCAGTGATTACAACACACAAAATCAGTTTTCCTCACAATTTCAAAGCCTACACATAATATAGTCTATGCAATCTTTCTGTCCAATCAAATTAATTGAAATTATTAATAAATTAATTAGGATCAATTTATTAATAAAGTAATAAATATTAATGTTTCTGATTACCTCTGTTAAATTTTTGAACTATTTACAAGTTCAACATAATTAATCAGATAAATGATGGATCAATTATCAAATTCTATTGAACACTAAGCTCTGTTTATTTCCAGCTTTCATTTATAAAAACATATATTTTAATCAATCAAGTTTTGGTTTTAAGCCTTTTTTTTTCCATAGAATAACATCATCAAAGGATTATTTAGGTTATTCCATTTTCTACTTATCTACCATACTATGGTCCACAATAAAGAAACTTCTTTTCATATTTTATATGCAAAAACGGCTCGTTTGGGTTCAGAAAATATTTTAAATAGAAGTTGTACCAGTCACCAAAATTAAGCTATCACGACTAATAAATTGCAGATCAAAAGTTAGCCCTGATTTAAAACGGATCAACCCTTTCCTGTAGATAAACCCAAACATTTTTAAGCAAAAACTAATATGAAAACTCGTGTGCCAATTTTAAGACTTCATAAGATGTCTAACTAGTTACTAACAAAGTTAAATTATAATCTCTTGTATTCAATATTTATAAGAGTACAACATAAAACTATAGTTACCCTGCCAGCCATTTTTTACCATGTTTACCTCCGGGAGAAGAAAAATCCTAATGAAAATCGAGCCCTAACTGAAACATCAAGTCACCTCATGTGGAAACGACTCACTACCATGTGGTACCAGTTGTAGTAGGCCTACTTTCCAATCAAAATGATTTAACCTAATTTTCTATAACGTAATGAGGCGACTGACACAAATCACAGAGAATATTTTTTGATAGAGGGTAACATATTTTGAATTATTGTGCCAACCGATCCACTGACACTGTCCCATGTACTTTAAAACAAAACCAAACCCTCTCGTTAATAAATTCATCACTTATAAAAAAATAACGACAATCTAGTCCGTCCATTACACTGTCAGAAAATGGCGACGTGGAGTTCTGTTAAGGTTAATTTAAAACCGATGATTTTGTTTATTTAGTTCGTTTATAACAAGCAAAATATATTGGCGATATTTTATCCGATACCCACCAATTTTCTCAAGAGTTAACAAAGTGGTCTGGCTTTGAAAAAAAAAGAAAAGTTATATTGTCCTGATTGTAAAAGATTCCATTTTATTAATTGTTTTAAATCTCGAACGTTTGCCAGCCTAGGTTTTCACGGTCTCTCTTAGTTTAAACATTTCACGATTGTTTCTTGATAACAAGAAATCCACTTGAAATAAAAATATATCTCAGATCGGCTGATATGGGTGTCAAGACTTTTATTGATAAGGTTTTTGGTTTGGTTTATTTTGGAATTCGCGCCAAGTTACACGAAGGCTATCTGCGCTAGCCGTCCATATTTTAGTAGTGTAAGAGTAGAAGAAAGGCAGCTAGTCATCACCACCAACCGCCATCTATTGGGCTAGTCTTTTACTAAAAAACAGTGAGATTGACCGTCATATTATAACACCCTCGCGGCTGAAAGGGCGAGCATGGTTTGGTGTGACGGGGATTTGAACCCACGACCCTCGGATTATTGATAAGGAGAAAAGAACGTTTCGACCTACGTAAGTCATCTTCAGGTTATTAACTCGAGGGCTCGGCATGGCCAGGTGGGTTAAGGCGTTCGACTTGTAATATGAGGGTCGCGGGTTCGAATCCTCGTCGCACCAAATATGCTCGTCTTTCAGCCGTGGGGTGTTATAATGTGATGTTCAATCCAACTATTCGTTGAAAAAAGTGTAACACAAGAGTTGACAGTGGATGGTGATGACCAACTGCCTTCCCTCTAGTCTTATACAGCTAAATTAGGGACGGCTAGCGCAGACAGCTCTTGAGAAGCTTCACGCGAAATTAAGAAACAAACAAACAAAACAAACCACTAGAATTAACCAATAATATATATATATATATATATCGCTTAGAATTTCGAATATGCAAGTTCTGATGTAAAAGTTGAAACGATTTATGAAAAGCTTCTCAAAACGTAATAGAAAAGAGACAAGGGAAGATCAGTCTTTTTGTTTCCAAATACGTTTTTTATGTAATTTATTTCATAATTGAATACGGAGCCAAGTACCAAATGTTACAAGTATAATTTTATTAATCTCAAAATTTATCATCACCTCACCTTCTAATAATATTAATATACAAGTATCATTTTTATTCATTTTATTTTGTTAATATTTATTAAGTGGATTTTTTTTATCAAACAGAAATTTTCGTCTGCCTCAAGACTGAGACCCTAGCCGACTTACGATTTCCCTTGATAGATAGAATGCACATATTTTGGTGTGTTGCTTTCCATGAAGAAAACAACATTAAGATTCGGAAAGAGAGACATTGAAGAGAAATCCTCTAATGTTCTTTGTTTTGTTTTGAATTAAGCAGAAAGCTACACAATGGGCTATCTGTGCTCTGCCCACCACGGGTATCGAAACCCGGATTTTAGCGTGTAAGTCCGCAGACATACCGCTGAGCCACTGGGGGGCAATCCTCTAATGATAAGGTAGTTAATTAATCTTTTATTTTATCAGTAGGATTATGTCTTAGTAACAATACGATGATACACACATAAATAACTGATTAGTATATTTCCACGTTTATTATTAAGAACCCATATTACAAAATAAATGTCTTTCATGTACGAGATTGTGTTCGAAAAAAATAGCACAAGAGAAATATAAACGTAAAAACAACAAACCCTTCTAACTTAACACTTAAGTTGTGTTGAATAGCATACACACAAAGGAGTTATTAATGGTGTGTTTTCTTCGCATTCACTACTATCGTGTATAACTACCGTCAGAAAGAGAGGAAACCGAGAGGTAAAAAAAAAGCATTTCACCATTAGCTCCTCCAGAAACGATCGTCACGACCTCCTGAAACACGCGGAAGAAGCTTGAACGAACGCACCGATTCGTAGTAGTCTGGCAATATGCAGAAAACTAACACACACAGACACACAAATTTCTGGATATTTTTTATGCCTTACGAACTTCTTTGTGGATTGTGTGTGTGAATAAGCTGCTCAAATATAAGTGAAAGGATTAGTGGAAAATAATAACTAGTTTTAAAGAACTATTTGAAAGTTAAGCACAAAGCTACTCGAGGGCTATCTGCGCTAGCCGTCCGTAATTTAGCAATGTGAAACTAGAGGGAAGGCAGCTAGTCATCATCACCTATCGCCAACTCTTAGGCTAGTCTTTTACCAGATAATATTGGGATTGACCGTGATATTATAACGCTCCCATGGCTGAAAAGGCGAGCATGTTTGGTGTGATAAGGATTTGAACCCACGACTCCAGATTACGAGTGGAGCGCCTTGACCCCCTGGTCATGACGAGCCAGAAAAAAATGAAACGTTTATGGGTGTTTCATAAAGT
This sequence comes from Carcinoscorpius rotundicauda, assembly GCA_011833715.1. Taxonomy (NCBI): domain Eukaryota; kingdom Metazoa; phylum Arthropoda; class Merostomata; order Xiphosura; family Limulidae; genus Carcinoscorpius; species Carcinoscorpius rotundicauda. Next base: position 5,973,053 of record CM022402.1, read on the forward strand.
AAATAAATGTTTATGAAAACACACAATAAGATGCTGATATTATGTTCATATGAAAACACACAATAAGATGTTGATATGTTGTTCATATGAAAACACACAATAAGATGTTGATATGTTGTTCATATGAAAACACACAATAAGATGTTGATATGTTGTTCATATGAAAACACACAATAAGATGTTGATATGTTGTTCATATGAAAACACACAATAAGATGTTGATATGTTGTTCATATGAAAACACACAATAAGATGTTGATATTATGTTCATATGAAAACACACAATAAGATGTTGATATGTTGTTCATATGAAAACACACAATAAGATGTTGATATATTGTTCATATGAAAACACACAATAAGATGCTGATATTATGTTCATATGAAAACACACAATAAGATGTTGATATCATGTTCTTATGAAAACACACAATAAGATGTTGATATTATGTTCATATGAAAACACACAATAAGATGTTGATATCATGTTCTTATGAAAACACACAATAAGATGTTGATATTATGTTCATATGAAAACACACAATAAGATGTTGATATGTTGTTCATATGAAAACACACAATAAGATGCTGATATTATGTTCATATGAAAACACACAATAAGATGTTGATATCATGTTCTTATGAAAACACACAATAAGATGTTGATATGTTGTTCATATGAAAACACACAATAAGATGTTGATATGTTGTTCATATGAAAACACACAATAAGATGTTGATATGTTGTTCATATGAAAACACACAATAAGATGCTGATATTATGTTCATATGAAAACACACAATAAGATGTTGATATGTTGTTCATATGAAAACACACAATAAGATGTTGATATTATGTTCATATGAAAACACACAATAAGATGTTGATATGTTGTTCATATGAAAACACACAATAAGATGCTGATATTATGTTCATATGAAAACACACAATAAGATGTTGATATCATGTTCTTATGAAAACACACAATAAGATGTTGATATGTTGTTCATATGAAAACACACAATAAGATGTTGATATCATGTTCTTATGAAAACACACAATAAGATGCTGATATTATGTTCATATGAAAACACACAATAAGATGTTGATATTATGTTCTTATGAAAACACACAATAAGATGTTGATATCATGTTCTTATGAAAACACACAATAAGATGCTGATATGTTGTTCTTATGAAAACACACAATAAGATGCTGATATGTTGTTCATATGAAAACACACAATAAGATGCTGATATTATGTTCATATGAAAACACACAATAAGATGCTGATATCATGTTCTTATGAAAACACACAATAAGATGCTGATATGTTGTTCTTATGAAAACACACAATAAGATGCTGATATGTTGTTCATATGAAAACACACAATAAGATGTTGATATGTTGTTCATATGAAAACACACAATAAGATGTTGATATGTTGTTCATATGAAAACACACAATAAGATGCTGATATTATGTTCATATGAAAACACACAATAAGATGTTGATATGTTGTTCATATGAAAACACACAATAAGATGTTGATATTATGTTCATATGAAAACACACAATAAGATGTTGATATCATGTTCTTATGAAAACACACAATAAGATGTTGATATGTTGTTCATATGAAAACACACAATAAGATGTTGATATGTTGTTCATATGAAAACACACAATAAGATGTTGATATGTTGTTCATATGAAAACACACAATAAGATGCTGATATTATGTTCATATGAAAACACACAATAAGATGTTGATATGTTGTTCATATGAAAACACACAATAAGATGTTGATATTATGTTCATATGAAAACACACAATAAGATGTTGATATGTTGTTCATATGAAAACACACAATAAGATGTTGATATATTGTTCATATGAAAACACACAATAAGATGCTGATATTATGTTCATATGAAAACACACAATAAGATGTTGATATCATGTTCTTATGAAAACACACAATAAGATGTTGATATGTTGTTCATATGAAAACACACAATAAGATGTTGATATCATGTTCTTATGAAAACACACAATAAGATGCTGATATTATGTTCATATGAAAACACACAATAAGATGTTGATATTATGTTCTTATGAAAACACACAATAAGATGTTGATATCATGTTCTTATGAAAACACACAATAAGATGCTGATATGTTGTTCTTATGAAAACACACAATAAGATGCTGATATGTTGTTCATATGAAAACACACAATAAGATGCTGATATTATGTTCTTATGAAAACACACAATAAGATGTTGATATCATGTTCTTATGAAAACACACAATAAGATGCTGATATGTTGTTCTTATGAAAACACACAATAAGATGCTGATATGTTGTTCATATGAAAACACACAATAAGATGTTGATATCATGTTCTTATGAAAACACACAATAAGATGCTGATATTATGTTCATATGAAAACACACAATAAGATGTTGATATGTTGTTCATATGAAAACACACAATAAGATGTTGATATCATGTTCTTATGAAAACACACAATAAGATGCTGATATGTTGTTCTTATGAAAACACACAATAAGATGCTGATATGTTGTTCATATGAAAACACACAATAAGATGCTGATATTATGTTCATATGAAAACACACAATAAGATGTTGATATTATGTTCATATGAAAACACACAATAAGATGCTGATATTATGTTCATATGAAAACACACAATAAGATGTTGATATGTTGTTCATATGAAAACACACAATAAGATGTTGATATGTTGTTCATATGAAAACACACAATAAGATGCTGATATTATGTTCATATGAAAACACACAATAAGATGTTGATATCATGTTCTTATGAAAACACACAATAAGATGCTGATATGTTGTTCTTATGAAAACACACAATAAGATGCTGATATTATGTTCATATGAAAACACACAATAAGATGTTGATATTATGTTCATATGAAAACACACAATAAGATGTTGATATGTTGTTCATATGAAAACACACAATAAGATGTTGATATTATGTTCATATGAAAACACACAATAAGATGTTGATATTATGTTCATATGAAAACACACAATAAGATGTTGATATGTTGTTCATATGAAAACACACAATAAGATGTTGATATTATGTTCATATGAAAACACACAATAAGATGTTGATATTATGTTCATATGAAAACACACAATAAGATGTTGATATTATGTTCATATGAAAACACACAATAAGATGCTGATATTATGTTCATATGAAAACACACAATAAGATGCTGATATGTTGTTCATATGAAAACACACAATAAGATGTTGATATCATGTTCTTATGAAAACACACAATAAGATGCTGATATTATGTTCATATGAAAACACACAATAAGATGTTGATATCATGTTCTTATGAAAACACACAATAAGATGCTGATATTATGTTCATATGAAAACACACAATAAGATGTTGATATCATGTTCTTATGAAAACACACAATAAGATGCTGATATGTTGTTCATATGAAAACACACAATAAGATGTTGATATCATGTTCTTATGAAAACACACAATAAGATGCTGATATTATGTTCATATGAAAACACACAATAAGATGTTGATATCATGTTCTTATGAAAACACACAATAAGATGCTGATATGTTGTTCATATGAAAACACACAATAAGATGTTGATATCATGTTCTTATGAAAACACACAATAAGATGCTGATATTATGTTCATATGAAAACACACAATAAGATGCTGATATTATGTTCATATGAAAACACACAATAAGATGTTGATATGTTGTTCATATGAAAACACACAATAAGATGTTGATATCATGTTCTTATGAAAACACACAATAAGATGCTGATATTATGTTCATATGAAAACACACAATAAGATGTTGATATTATGTTCTTATGAAAACACACAATAAGATGTTGATATCATGTTCTTATGAAAACACACAATAAGATGCTGATATGTTGTTCTTATGAAAACACACAATAAGATGCTGATATGTTGTTCATATGAAAACACACAATAAGATGCTGATATTATGTTCTTATGAAAACACACAATAAGATGTTGATATCATGTTCTTATGAAAACACACAATAAGATGCTGATATGTTGTTCTTATGAAAACACACAATAAGATGCTGATATGTTGTTCATATGAAAACACACAATAAGATGTTGATATCATGTTCTTATGAAAACACACAATAAGATGCTGATATTATGTTCATATGAAAACACACAATAAGATGTTGATATGTTGTTCATATGAAAACACACAATAAGATGTTGATATCATGTTCTTATGAAAACACACAATAAGATGCTGATATGTTGTTCTTATGAAAACACACAATAAGATGCTGATATGTTGTTCATATGAAAACACACAATAAGATGCTGATATTATGTTCATATGAAAACACACAATAAGATGTTGATATTATGTTCATATGAAAACACACAATAAGATGCTGATATATGTTCATATGAAAACACACAATAAGATGTTGATATGTTGTTCATATGAAAACACACAATAAGATGTTGATATGTTGTTCATATGAAAACACACAATAAGATGCTGATATTATGTTCATATGAAAACACACAATAAGATGTGATATCATGTTCTTATGAAAACACACAATAAGATGCTGATATGTTGTTCTTATGAAAACACACAATAAGATGCTGATATTATGTTCATATGAAAACACACAATAAGATGTTGATCTTATGTTCATATGAAAACACACAATAAGATGTTGATATGTTGTTCATATGAAAACACACCAATAAGATGTTGATATTATGTTCATATGAAAACACACAATAAGATGTTGATATTATGTTCATATGAAAACACACAATAAGATGTTGATATGTTGTTCATATGAAACACACAATAAGATGTTGATATTATGTTCATATGAAAACACACAATAAGATGTTGATATTATGTTCATATGAAAACACACAATAAGATGTTGATATTATGTTCATATGAAAACACACAATAAGATGCTGATATTATGTTCATATGAAAACACACAATAAGATGTTGATATTATGTTCATATGAAAACACACAATAAGATGTTGATATTATGTTCATATGAAAACACACAATAAGATGTTGATATTATGTTCATATGAAAACACACAATAAGATGCTGATATTATGTTCATATGAAAACACACAATAAGATGTTGATATCATGTTCTTATGAAAACACACAATAAGATGCTGATATTATGTTCATATGAAAACACACAATAAGATGCTGATATTATGTTCATATGAAAACACACAATAAGATGTTGATATGTTGTTCATATGAAAACACACAATAAGATGTTGATATGTTGTTCATATGAAAACACACAATAAGATGCTGATATTATGTTCATATGAAAACACACAATAAGATGTGGATATCATGTTCTTATGAAAACACACAATAAGATGCTGATATGTTGTTCTTATGAAAACACACAATAAGATGCTGATATTATGTTCATATGAAAACACACAATAAGATGTTGATATGTTGTTCATATGAAAACACACAATAAGATGTTGATATCATGTTCTTATGAAAACACACAATAAGATGCTGATATTATGTTCATATGAAAACACACAATAAGATGCTGATATTATGTTCATATGAAAACACACAATAAGATGCTGATATGTTGTTCATATGAAAACACACAATAAGATGTTGATATCATGTTCTTATGAAAACACACAATAAGATGCTGATATTATGTTCATATGAAAACACACAATAAGATGTTGATATTATGTTCATATGAAAACACACAATAAGATGTTGATATCATGTTCTTATGAAAACACACAATAAGATGCTGATATGTTGTTCTTATGAAAACACACAATAAGATGCTGATATTATGTTCATATGAAAACACACAATAAGATGTTGATATGTTGTTCATATGAAAACACACAATAAGATGTTGATATCATGTTCTTATGAAAACACACAATAAGATGCTGATATTATGTTCATATGAAAACACACAATAAGATGCTGATATTATGTTCATATGAAAACACACAATAAGATGCTGATATGTTGTTCATATGAAAACACACAATAAGATGTTGATATCATGTTCTTATGAAAACACACAATAAGATGCTGATATTATGTTCATATGAAAACACACAATAAGATGTTGATATCATGTTCTTATGAAAACACACAATAAGATGCTGATATGTTGTTCTTATGAAAACACACAATAAGATGCTGATATTATGTTCATATGAACACACAATAATGTTGATATGTTGTTCATATGAAAACACACAATAAATGTTGATATCATGTTCTTATGAAAACACACAATAAGATGCTGATATTATGTTCATATGAAAACACACAATAAGATGCTGATATTATGTTCATATGAAAACACACAATAAGATGCTGATATGTTGTTCATATGAAAACACACAATAAGATGTTGATATCATATTCTTATTAAAAATACAATATGATGTTGATATCATGTTCTTATGAAAACACACAATAAGATGTTGATATCATGTTCTTATGAAAACACACAATAAGATGTTGATATATTGTTCATATGAAAACACACAATAAGATGTTGATATCATGTTCTTATGAAAACACACAATAAGATGCTGATATTATGTTCATATGAAAACACTCAATAAGATGCTGATATTATGTTCATATGAAAACACACAATAAGATGTTGATATGTTGTTCATATGAAAACACACAATAAGATGTTGATATCATGTTCTTATGAAAACACACAATAAGATGCTGATATTATGTTCATATGAAAACACACAATAAGATGTTGATATGTTGTTCATATGAAAACACACAATAAGATGTTGATATCATGTTCTTATGAAAACACACAATAAGATGCTGATATGTTGTTCTTATGAAAACACACAATATGATACTTATATCATGTTCTTATGTAAGCATACAATAAGATTATGATATCATATTCTTACCATTACAATAAACTAAAACAGAAAGGTCCAGGTTAGGTGTCCCACGATCCAAGATCACCTATCTCAGTGATCATTCTTATAACACATTTTAAGAAAAACAAATCCCATGTTCCTAGTAATCTGTCTCTATAAACTGCCCCTTCATTTGAGTGTGACCGCTAGGGATAAATAACCCTCACAAGGAAAGTAAAAATAAGTAAAGTTTTCGAGTTACCCCTGCATCACATAACATTGCATTAGGCTATGACACAATAAGGCACTCAACTACATTAGTTCTGTTCACGAGAACGTGAGGAAGTGTGACATGTCTGTGTGAAGTGTATTTGAAACTTCTCGAATTCAGCTGAATAGGTACCTTTTTCATGTAGTCATGGAAAGGCAGAGTCTGCCCCTTTCCAATAGCCTTGTTCAAAGCTGACTCAAGTAGTTTGGTTTTAGATTCTCACGTTGTTTGAGTGCCGTGTTATACACTCTCAACAATTTCATCCACATGCCACCGAAAGATGGAGACACTGCTCGTAATTTTATGTTTTTTATACAATAAGCTTAGACCGTGAAAAATGTTGTTACTGCACTCACTTGAAACTTCTCACCAGGATATTATGATGTTTCTTAACAATATAAATTATTCTTACCACCAGGCGTGCTTTTTGTATATGTTTTTCCCCTTTATACACGTGAAAAATCTTCAAAAAACAAGTGCGCCCTCTTACGGCATAACGAGTGTTGAGCACTTGGTGCGATGCTGTTTCTAATTTAATTTTTGCAATGTGAGGTCAAACCCTTCTGTTACAGTTTCTCATATTCAATTCCAGAGATAAAATCTGTGTTTATTAAAGGATGTGAAATAAAATATACAAGAATAAACCTTAAATTAACATAAATTGTTTGGAAGAATGGCGCGCGAACAGTGAAGACTGCTGTTCTTTGATTGAAAAGCTGCGCATCGGGCACTGTGTCCACCGTCAAGAATCGATTTTTTTTGGTTCGGTTTGTTTCGAATCTCGCGCAAAGCTACACGAGGAGCTATCTGCGCTAGCCGTTCCTAATTTAGAGGTGGAAGACTAGAGGGAAGGCAGCTGGTCATCACCACCCATCGCCAACTCTTGAACAATTGTGTTACCAACAAATAGTGAGATTGACCGTCACATTATAACGATCCCACGACTGAAAGGGCGAGCATGTTTGGTGTGACGGGGATTCTAACTAGAAACCCTCGGATTACGAGTCGAGAGACTTAACCACCGGGCCATGCCGAGCCCGTGAGAAATCGAACTTCGGATCTTAGCGTTGTAAGTCGATAAAAACTAACCACTGACCCACAGGACAACAGGAAAGAATTCATTTTTTAAATGAATAATAACAGGAACACGTGACATAATAATCCTGCTTTGACGGTATTACAATATTTAATGATCGTGTAATTAATCTTAAAAAGCAGAGTGCAGAAACCTTTGATTGGCCTGGAATAACACTTTAAAAAAATGTGTTATTCAAAACATAAACACATTCCAATTACAGCGTGAGGCCATAATGCTATTTTTGGCTTTTTCTTTTTTTTCGCGTAAACAGGGTAGATAACCAGGTCAAAAGTACCTATGGTTGCCGCATGATCGCACCCAATTTTTGGACTGCTGCTTATATGTAGGATAGCCCATTAGACACACCCACACCCACAAGTGTTTTGACCGAAATTTAGATTTAATAATAAGACAGATTGTTGTTTTGTTACGTACTCACAGGTGCGCACGTGATTAGTGCTGACGTTATGTAAACCTTGGACCATCGGTCCTCAACCTGACACGTAATCACCAGATCAGTTATATGGTGTGTTATTTTGTTCTAACAACACTCAGAATAGAAATGAGTTTTTGTTTGTTTCTTATGCAGTAAGTTACAATTACATTTATTGCTAACAAAGCAAGTTTTATTAATTCTCATACAGTCTTGCTTTCGACTCACAAAAACGACAAAATTTGCGGTAAAGTGTGTAACATGAGACAGTGACTTTCTTTTATTTACTTACATTAGTACTCGAATGTCTCATTTTGCTCGAGGCTTCAGTCATTTGTTCTGACAGAATAGCACATAACTTGTCGTTCTTTACAAGTATATTTCGTCATCCTCAGTGTTTGTTTTTGTTTTTTGAATTTCACACAAAGCTACTCGAGGGCTATCTGCGCTAGCCGTCCCTAATTTAGCAGTGTAAGATTAGAGGGAAGGCAGCTAGTCATTACCACCCACCGCTAACTATTGGGCTACTCTTTCACCAACGAATAGTTGGATTGACCGTTACATTATAACGCCCCCACAGCTGAAAAGGCGAGCATGCTTGATGCGAGCGGGATTCGAACCCGCGACCCTCGGATTAGGAGTCGAACGCCTAAACATACTTGGCCATGCCGGGCCTATCTAATATTGGTCTTTCTAGCGGTACCCAGATGAGGAAACCAAGGGAACGAGGCTATTTCTAGGTAGAAAATCTGTTTTATTCACTTGATGAATGAACCGTATTAACATATCACTTTGTTAAACAAATTCAAGACTGTTTATCTGTTGGAATAAACAGGCTAATTACGTTACATTTACTGTTTAATTATCTACTCAATTTATATCGTTGGCTGTGTTATGTGGAAAACATTTGTGTTGTTTCGCGACGCTGTTGTTTTGTGTTTTATCTAAACATGAAACTTCACAGGGAACCATATGTGTGTATCAAACCCCGAATTTTAACATTTCTAACTTATCCATGAACCGCCGAAGGGCATTTCAATGCACATCTAGTGTTTTATCACGGTTGGTGTATTCACTGCTGACACCACACTTTTTCAATGTACGAATATTCGCTTCCACTTTCCAAAATACGTGACAGGTGGGATATTCGAACTGTCTCATTGACATGTGACTAATCAGAATTAAACTACATGTTATAAACAGAAGTCCTTGTCTTAATCTCCTTTGCGGGTTCGAATCCCAGCCGCACTAAACATGTTCGTCCTCCCAGCCGTGGGGACGTTATAATTTTACTGTCAATCCCACTATTCGTTGGTAAAAGAGTAGCCCAAGAGTTGGCGGACGGTGGTGATGACTAGCTGCCTTCCCTCTAGTCTTAAACTGCAAAATTAGGGACGGCTAACGCAGATAGTCTTCGAGTAGCTTTGCGCGAAATAAGCAAAAAACAAACAAACCAATATTGGATTATAGCTCGAAGAAAATTACAGTTTCTCTTTTTTTTAGAATATGATATTCTTGTCAACAGAGATGCTAGAAAAAGTTTCTATTTTTGTTTCAATTAACTGTTCCAAAACAGTCATGTCTTATTTTTCTTGCTCTAATAAATCTTTAAATTTCGTGAAGAATCTTCAACAATTTCGGTTCAGGTGACGTCACAGTCACGCTCACTTCTAACTTTAGAGACGAAATTAATTCACCCAAAGATAGTGTATAACTTTATACAGGGTGGTCGCTAGAAAAGCGGACAATTTGTCAAACAGCTATTTATTTTTACAAAGAATAACTTTTACAAAGTTTTTTGAAGGAATATGTTATATTACACTCATAGATGCTCAAAATTATTAAAATCGTGCATTTTATTCATCATGTAAAGAAATCAAAATAGAAATGAGTAAGCACGCATTTTATTCATGAACTCATCTGATCCTCAAATTTTCCGCTTTTTTAGCGACCACCCTGTATGATCTCGTTACTTGATTTCACCTATGTCTTTCCATTATGGTCCGATAGAGTTAGGTATAAGTAGGTGAAATCAGGTTTGGTTTTGGTGAACAATTACGTTGATATGTATGAAAACTTAAGTTTGTTTATATATATGGTTTTTTTTCTTGCAAAGACTTGTGTATTTTTATCCACAGTTTTTCATATAATGATTTTTGTCTATAAATTCAACTTTCCTATATATGTTAGTGAAATTAAGTAATTTATATCTTAATGAAGTGAAACGAATAGACAAAAGCACGAGGAAGAACTGCGTTAAAAACAACAAATCCCAACCTCTGATTTATAATATAATATTTATATTATAACCATAAAATATTCAAGCCATAAACCAAAACACATTAACATAAAATCTAAAAATTGTTTTTTTTTTAAATACGTTGCATATTTTGTTAAAAAAAAATAATCCTAGGGTGCAAGCTGTAACGTGGGATTATAAAATGTATCCTAGGTTTCGGAGGTGACTGATGAAGTGGGGCCCACATTGAGGTGGGGATACGCTGTCTACCAGTCTTAACCTCCATATTCACTAATTATCTTATGTTTTCTTTTTTATTTTTATGTTTATTTTTATTCTTACTCTAACTTGGGAGAGCACTGACCTTCCCACAACTGTCTTCAGGCAATGAAGGGTGATATAGATATGGGACGTTGTGGGCTTAAGCACCCACATCTCGCTCTCTTATTTTCTAATTTTCTTATGTAAGACTAACGAACTGGAGGTTAAATAGGTGAACCCGTGACACGATTGTATCGATACATTGTCGATCTATGAATCTTTAGGCCTGGCATGGCCGAGCGCGTAAGGCGTGTCACTCGTAATCCGAGGGTCGCGGTTTCGTGCCCGCGTCGCGCTAAACATGCTCGCCCATCCAGCCGTGGGGGCGTATAATGTTACGGTCAGTCCCACTATTCGTTGGTAAAAGAGTAGCCCAAGAGTTGGGGGTGGGTGGTGATGAGTAGCTGCCTTCCCTCTAGTCTTAAACTGATAAATTAGGGACAGCTAGCACAGATAGCCCTCGAGTAGTTTTGTGCGAAATTCCAAAACAAACAAACTATGAATCTTAACATAAATTTGACAAGTTTTCAGTAAACATTGTAAGTCTTACGTACATAAGAAATCAGAATTTCCAATGAAGTATTTTTACTGAAAAATGAATGAATCAATAAATAAAAATTAATACTGATTACTGCACGTTATCTTAACTTATTTTGTCAAAAACTTTACCAAGTAACTTAAATTAACAACAACAAGATAGATAGACAGATGTTAGGCTTAAATTTTTTTCCAGCTACCATTTAGTTGACCAAACCTGATAATTTGAAATAAAAATGACCGTAAATTATGAAGTACTTAAATAAGACAATGTTAGTAACATAGATAATAAATTACAGACCGGACTGTCAAACTTTGTGACAAACCGTTGGTAAAGCCTTTGTACCTAGACACGAATTGTATCGACCACTCTGATGAGATGTACACTTCTATAACCAAACAAATCATAAACAGGGTGCGCTGAAGGCTAAGAGATAAATCCATAAAATTAAACTGTAATAAACTGTAATCTATCTTATTACTGGCACTTATTATTTTTGTTTCTTCTGTACACAACAACATTTTTGAAATATTGCTGTCTATTATACATACTAAGCTCGTATCATGTCAACATTAACAAAGCTACTCTACGGTTATCTGCCTAGTCGTCCCTAATTTAGCAGTGTAAGACTAAATAAGAGGTAACTAGTCATCACCACCCACCGCCAACTCTTGGGCTACTCTTTCACCAACGAAGAGTGGGATTGACCGACACATTATAACGCCCCCACGGCTGAAAGGGAGAGCATGTTTGGTACGACCGGGACTCGAACCCGCAACCCTCGGATTACGAGTCTCACGCCTTAACATACTTGGCCGTGAACATGTCGGGAAGAAACAACTCGTGAATATGAACAGAGTAAAAAAAAAACAACAAAAAACTTCGTGCAACATTATGCAATGCTATTAGAAAATTTGTACAATAAGTTTGGTGTGAAACAAAACTTGCTCGTAAGCAAAAGCTACCTGATTTTTCGAACCTCTTATAAAATTCGTCAAAAGGACAGCCAACCCCTGAAGAAAAAGATAATTTCTTCTTCCTGTTTTTTGCTACTCTTACTGTAAAATATAGAATTCTTATGCGACTTTAGTCGTCAGTTTTAACCATTCATACGTGATCGATCACGCGGTTCTGATTTAAGCCTAGAAAAATGTCGTTAAAACTGGCGGGAACAGAACGCACCATGACATCAGTGTTGCGCAGACAGCAAGAGCTGTCCTCTTTCTGGAACACATTCTTATCAAACACATAATGATTTTGACAATTTTAATCGGGTCAAATTGTTGAGAATCAACACAGACACAGCGCCGATACACGTTCAAAATAAATTCCCGGGGAGTAGCTTTTCGCGTGTTGCACGCTCATTTTTTTATTGTAATCATTTGATTTATCACAAAGTTTCGTGTTTTTTTGCTGCTTTGTGTAAACACATACACACACGCGAGCTATAAATGTACGTGCAGTAATTTTCTAAATGCACGCCTCACCTTAGGGGAATTATATATTTACAATCTGGGATATATTAAAAAAAAATCTATAAAATAAAAAGAAAATTCCAGAAACTTCATTCGATAGTTCCCCTATATGTAACACTCGTCTTATATTACATATTATTAGTCCATTAAATATTGTCTGGGATGAGTGATATTGTATCGTGATATGTGGAGACCTCTGTTTATGTTCTTAGGTAAAGGACATTTCCAAATGTATCAAAATAAGGGGGTCATTGTTGGACAATCAGATACTTGTCATTCGTGACCAGTTGATACTTCAATGTTGGATTCAAGTCTGTAAAAATACAACTTTTTTTTTTCTCGAGGATATTTAAGTAAACCCGAAACGTCAAGTACTTGTGGACTGTACAAACGTTACTCTGTTTTTGTTTCTTAGGAGCAAAGCTACAGAATAGGGCTGTGCCATCCACGTTGATCGAACCCTGTATTGTAGCACTACAGTCCTTCAAGCTGGGGACACCAAACGGGTGACTGTACTAATAGAGTTCAAAGAGTTCGGCCGTCAGATAGGACAACATATGCAGAGCCATATGTTAGACTCCTTGTGATATCTACACTACAGGAAATCGAACCTGATTCATGGAAGACGTTTATTGTTTCTGGTAGGGATCTGTTCAGGTGTTCTGTGTTTATGGTATTCGAGAATCACAGGTTAAAAATCCTGTGATTAACCCTAAAAGTTAACCCTAAAATTAGAAGGAATTAATATGAATGAAGATTATTTGTTTGGCTTTCCAATCATATATAGGTGCGAGCACCCCTGGTTGGGAACCACTGGTGTATAGATAAGGATCAGAATAGATGTCTGTCATGAAAGTGGATGAAAAATATGAAACAAAAATAGTTTTAATATTTTGTCAATATTGTTTTGGGTGTGCGCACGTTTCCTGCACGCTATGAATCTCGAAACATGTGACTATCGTCAAAGCCAGTTAAGCCTACCAGATGGTGTATGGTCAAATCACACAGAATCTTTCGATGCGCGCTCTTTGGTAGGTGCTGCCACCACTAACGTTTGTTTGCGTGTTTTTCTGATAGCAAAGCCACATCGGGCTATCTGCTGAACCCACTGAGGGGACTCGACCACCTTTGAACCCCTTTATTTTATCGTTGTGCGAAAAGCCTCATTGGTATTAAATATGGTAGACACAACTTATTACAAGTTATTCTCTCTTGCTTTCCCTTGTGGGTTCTAAGGATTGATTGTTGGAAAGGGTTCAGAGGAGGGCTACTAAATGGTACCTGGGATAGAAGGGTTGTCATATGAGGAGATACTAACATTCTTAAGATTGTTTTCTCTTGAAAGAAGAAGAGTTGGAGGGAATCAGATTGAAGGGTCTATAAGACTGTAAACGGAATTGATTATGTTGACACATCAACATTTTTCAAACTTAACATGTTCGTTTATGAACTTTGCGCAAAGCTACTCGAGGGCTATCTGCGCTAGCAGCCCCTAATTTAGCAGTTTAAGACTAGAGGGAAGGCAGCTAGTTATCACCATCCATCGCTAACTCTTGGGCTACTCTTTTACCAACGAGTAGTAGAACTGACTGACACATTATAATGCCCCCTCGGCTGAAAGGGCGAGCATGTTTGGTGCGACGAGGATTCGAACCCGCGTCTCTCGCACTGTGATTCGAACGCCTTAACCATCATACTTAACAGTGAGACTCATAGAACTAGGAGACACAAATATAGATTCAGGTGAGGTTGAAGCCGTCTTCAGCTAAGACAATTTGTTTTTTTCAAATTGGGTGGTTTGCCTGTGAAATGGTCTCCATTCAGATGCTGTGGAGGCCGTACACTTGAATGAGTTAAATAGAAGGTTTGATAGATGTATGAATAATATGGGCTGCCTTTAAATATGTTTTTTTAAAACAATTACTCATTCTATAGTTACAGTTTGGCTTATGGGACAGAACAGCCAAGAGGAACCACCAGGTTTCTAGTTGTTTCAAACATTATATTATGATTACAATGTAATTTTAATTTAGAACAGAATTACTTCTGTGGTACCTGTATAAATTTTTACTACAGTACTCTTTCTTCTCAGAAAGTTCTCTGACACCAATTTTATAACATCTGGTTTTAAAATCGCTTTTACAGTGGTTGTCTTCTTTAAAAAAATATTGACCCTGCTAAAGTTATTTTATATTAATTTTTATTATGCCGTTACAATACTACTCCTTAATTTCAAACTGACCATCTGGTTGCGTAGTGGAAAGTCTGAAGGCTTACACTGCTAAGCATGAGATTTCGATACCTGTGGCGAGTAGAGGAATGATACCTCGTTGTGTAGCTCTAAGGTTAACAACAAACACAACTGCCCCTCGGGGTTTGAGAGGTGGGTCTTCAGGTCTATAACATAAGAACTAGGTTACGTTACCAGTGATGGGCGCAGCACAACTTCTTGTATAGCTTTGCTTTTGTTTGTTTGTTTGTTTTCCGCACAAAGCTACTCGAGGGCTATCTGTGCTAGCCGCCCCTTATTTAGCAGTGTAAAACCAGAAGGAAGGCAGTTGGTCATGACCACCCACCGCGAACTCTTGGGCTACTCTTTTACCAACGAATAGTGGGATTGACCGTCACATTATAACGCCCCCACGGCTGAAAGGGCGAGCATGTTTGGCACGACGGGGATGCGAACCCGCGACACTCAGATTACGAGTCGCACACCTTAACACGCTGTACAGCTTTGCACTGAATAGTAAACACAATTTCAAGTTCGTTTTGTAACTTCATTATTTAAGTTTCTTAAGTAACTACAAACATATCGTCATATTTTATATTAGACTTATAATAACAAAACTTAAAATTACTCCAACACTGTCCTTAAAACAGTGCTCTTACATCGTCGTTTATACAATAATTACAATTACAACGATTTGTTTGTTTGTAGTTAAGCACAAAGCTACACATTGGGTTTTCTGTACTGTGCCAACCACTGGTATTGAAACCCGATAGCCTTACTGCTGTTCCACTATTGTTATTATTTTATGATTATCAATACATCTTAATCACGCACTTCGTGATTAACTGCCCTATGAAAGGGTTTATATGAAGCCACCCTCTGATGATAGATGACGACTACTGCCCGGCATGGCCAGGTGGGTTAAGGCGTTCGACTCGTAATTTGAGGGTCGCGGTTTTGAATCCCAGTTGCACCAAACATGCTCGTCTTTTTAGCCGTGAGGGCCTTATAATGTGACGGTCAATTCCACTATTCGTTGGTAAAAGAGTAGCCCAAGAGTTGGAGGTGGGTGGTGATGACTAGCTGCCTTACCTCTAGTCTTACACTACTAAATTAGGGACGGCTAGCGCAGATAGCCCTCGTGTAACTTGGCGCGAAATTTAAAAAAAACAACAAAAACAAACATTGACTACTACTGAGGCTAACTGACCAACATGATTTCTTTAATAGTTGAAACAGGGCCTCCAGTGGTGAAATCGAGCATTATACTTTTCAGTTGAGGAGTCAAAGTTGAAATATAGTTTTATTATTTGTCCATACATAAATTAAAACGTTTACAACAATATAGGGTTTAATCAGTCAAACTAAAACTCTTAAAGTTTCCGTAGATTTTTAATGGTAAGTGAAAAACGCGAGCTTCATGCGTATCATGTGATGAAACACAAAATAACAACAAATAAGTTAAAACTAACGAAAAAATAATAATTTTGTGAGCGCCTAAATTGTATTTTCCCCGAACTTCAATTATTATATTTCAAATTTCAAATACAAAACATGGAATAAAAAAAAAAGAATTCTATATTTATTTTTTTATCTTCCATAAATCACTGCCAGGCGGCGTCTCGTTCAATACCACCACACGTCGGATGGTTTCCAATACTTCGCCAGCTTTCGTCTCTGTAACTTTTTCATAAACACTTCCAAGTTAATGAAGAGACACACACTGAAAAGAAAGGTAGATTTTTCGCATAAGTTTGCTTATGTTTGCGCAGTGACGATTTCTTTTTGTTAAAATCCACCATTATCGATTAACTATAACAGAACAGTATATCCAGATATTGTGGGACAAGCGAACGCAAGTTTAGAAAGAGAGAATAAAAATTCGATACGTCAATAGAATGCTTCATCTTTCTATTATATATATGCAACATTTTAACCATTGTAAGGAAGCTAACAACAGCAGACGTGCTTTATATAGTGACACGTGAATCTGAAATTCTCTGTATATTCATTAGAAACAGAGAACATGATTTGTGGCATGTTGTTTCATGTCAAAAGAAAATCTATACTATTCAGCCATTAAATAAGCAAGCAAATATTCGCATTTTTTAAATTTTCTTTCTTTTTAATAAACTCGTAAACTACACAACCTATGAGATACTCATATATCTACGTGCATCACGTGCAGCAGTATCATTTATGTTAACTTGCGCGTGTGTATTTTGTACGCCTACAAAAATCCCGTTTCATTTGTCTATATCTATTACCAAAACTAATGAACGTTTGTTATAGCAAATGTGACGTAAGATTAGTGTTAACCAGTGAGAAACAAACTGTACGGAAAAACAAATACACGTTTTCCAACTGGTATGTTTTGTATGAATAAGTCTTATTTTTTGGAACATTGCCTCACAGAGGACTCGGTTTCTATTTCTGTGTAATTTAGTACAAGTTATTTGAACAACCGTCTAACTTGTTACCGATCTGTCAGAGAGTTGGTATTAATCTAAGTAATAAACAACACAGGACTGTAACCAGACATAAGTTGCTGGCATGTCCAATATACTATAATATATAATATCTATATAATGTAATATAGTAGCTAAATAAATGTAAACTGTAATATGAATAGCATATAGCTAACCACTTGTTTTAATGTTCGTCATTTTTTACCTTGTCAAGGAACACAAACCCGGTTTATTTTATGTCAACTTCTACTGTGTCTAACTGTTCAGTATTTTGGTCATGTCACGAACCAGTCACTACTCTCTTCCAGTTATTGTTAGTTTTCAAGTACTTTACATTTTGACTTTACTAGTTGACGTGCAAGATATAAGTTTCGTTTTGTGACGAAATGTGAAATTTGTTCAAATGTGTCGATTTCGTAGAACGTAACGTGTGAGACACGAACTTTACCCTGAAATAGAGTCATGTGAACCGGGTTTCCATGACAACACGCGACCTGTGCAGATTTGGTTTGGTTTGAATTTCGCTCAAAGCTACTCGAGGGCTATCTGCGCTAGCCGTCCCTAATTTAGTAGTGTAAGTCTAAAGGGAAGGCAGCTTGTCTGTTTGTTTTGGAATTTTGCACAAAGCTACTCGAGGGCTACCTGTGCTAGCCGTCCCTAATTTAGCAGTGTAAGACTAGAGGGAAGGCAGCTAGTCATCACCACCCACCGCCAACTCTTGGGCTACTCTTTTACCAACGAATAGTGGGATTGACCGTCACATTATACACCCCCACGGCTGGGAGGGCGAGCATGTTTAGCGCGAGCTAGTCACCACCACCCACCGCCAACTCGTGGGCTACTCTTTTACTAACGAATAGTGGGATTGATCGTCACATCATAACGCCCCCACGGCTGAAAGGGCGAGCAATGTTGGCGCGACGGGGATGCGAACCCGCGACCTTCAGATGACGAGTCGCACGTCTTAACACGATTGACTATGCCGGGCCTGATGTGAACCTGACGATGACCGAAGAAGGTCGAAACGTTGTTTGCTCTTCTATTTGAAATATTTTCTCAACCCAAACGAGCCGTTTTTGCATATAAAAATCGAGTACATTCTGCTATATTAGTAGATTCTACGGTTTGTATCTGAAGCTGAGAAAATACGTGTTTAACGTGTCAGGTCTGTTTGGTTCCGGGTTGTAAAATGTAAAATTGAAAGAATATGTAGTTTAACTTTCAGTCTCGATTTAAATAGAGGGCGCTTCGCAAAATAATTTATATTTGCATGGAGTACGAAAATATATATTTTTAATTATCATAGCGCTATCCATACGTTTTACCCAATGGAAATGGTAAATTATTTTTACACATTCCTCGTAACTGACAATCATACCATCTAGTGGTTATCATGATCGCCTATAGATGACGCGCCTGTGCACTAAAATCTTTATTATTTTTAGGGAAAATCTCGACAATGACCGACCTGTGTCGAAGCTTAGCAAAACGTGGACAATAAACGATCTTCTGTTTCTATGAACATCTGTCTGGTAATTTAGAAGTTTTCAAAGTATCTATTTTTTCTTCGTGTTAGTGATTTTGTGGAGACTTAAACTTATCACTTTGCACTCTGCATAATTGAGTAACAACTACAGACGTCTAGCTGATTGATAAAAGCCGTCAAAATAAACAAGTATTTGAAAGGCCAAATTAGGTGGAAACCATTTCGAACGAAAACATGTTTTCTGTCGGACTTGGTTCGGCATGACCAGGTGGTAAAGGCACTCGACTCGTAATCCGAGGGTCGCGGGTTCGAATCCCCGTCGCACCAAACATGCTCGTCCCTTTCAGCCGAGGAGGCGTTATAAGGTTACGGTCAATCCCACTATTCCTTGGTAAAACAGTAGCTCAAGAGTTTGCGGTGGGTGGTGATGACCAGCTGCCTTCCCTCTAGTCTTACATTGGTGAATTAGGGAAGGCTAACACAGATAGCCCTCGTGTAGCTTTGCATGAAATTCAAAAGAAACCAAACTGTTGGACTTTGAAAACGGACAAGGGAGGGGTACAATAAATAAAACAGCTGAAACTGATTTATATTTTCAACAAAATGTTCATTGAAACAAATCAGATCAGAGTAATAATGTTTATACAATTTTTCTCTTTTATGAGATAATACAAAACTAATTTATCATGAATAAAAGTTTAAAAATATGTGATCAGGGGGGGGGAGTCTGGCTACCCTTGGCTACTCCCCTGGTTCGTTGGTACGTAAAATACAGTCCAATTGACCAGAACGTAAGGATTTGTGATGCGCTACGAATAACGTGCTCTTAAATAAGTACATGTAATAACGTCGTAATTATTCACATTTTAAGAAAATTACTTCGAAACCTCAACTCTGTCTTCCAAACTACACGTTGCTAATAGTCGTTAATGAGTACAGACGCTTACAAAGTGCTAAGAAAAATTTTAGTGCTACAAACTAAATGCACCCTAACAGTTAAACTTTTTCCCATTAGGTGGAGATCTACACGGTTTTACCTGATAATCGATAGATACTATTAATCACACACAAAGAGAATTATCTTGCGAAAAGTGCTAAAGCAAGTAACTTTAATTAATGTTTCACATCATTAGGCGAATCTTTACAATTTACCTTTCTGAGCACCTAATATTTTTCATTAGTACAGTAAAAACAAGAGGGGGAAAAAAAACCCGCCAAGGAATACACTACATCACGTGCTAAACATTATTCCACGTGAATGTCGTTAATATATTTCTCGTGATATCCAGTTACCATGACTGTTACCAGCTTGTTTCTTTAAGTTTTCATATTAAACTAAGGGCATTGCTGTGTTAAATGAACTGAAGAAAGAGATAAAACATACGAACACCTTGTGTGTCTGCGTGTGTTCTCGAAACGAGGGTCAATGGAAACATTAAATCTTATAGGAACTCGTTGACCTTTAGTTGGTTATATATAGGTTTAGGATAGCCACGTTAAATTTTCTTCCAAAATCGCTTATTAAAACGACTTTGAGCTGATCAGTGATTTAAATAAAACGTTTTGTTTGATAAATTTTGATATTCGCGCCCAAAGCTACTCAAAGGTTCCGTGTTCTCAGCAGTCTTTAGTTTTGAACTGGTAGCCCAGAGAGAGAGAAGACAGTTAATTATCAAAGGTCACAGTCATATATTGGTGTACTCTAACGGAACGGTAGAATTTCATAGTCACTGTTATAATTCACGCACACTGCTCCAAATTATGATTCATTTTAACAGAAACGGGACGCGAACAGCAAACTCTCGGATCTACTGTCCGGCACGCTAACAACTAGACAAACACTCAGGTTCCAAATGAAAAGAAATAAAGGCGGAAACTTGGCACTTTAAGTCTACGGACTTACAGAACTAAAATTAGAGATTCGATTCTGCCTCGGTGGACACAGAAGATAGTCCGATGTGGCTTTGCTACGGTGAAACAAACACACACACTTTAATATCACGTTAAAATCAAATTATTTTTAAGGTTGAAGTACAGATATTGATAACAGCTTCATACTTTATCTTGTGGTTGAAGAATATATTTTCACAAAATTTACAATTCTTGGCCCCCCAGTGGCTCAGCGGTATGTCTGCGGACTTACACGCTAAAATCCGGGTTTCGATACCCGTGGTGGGCAGAACACAGATAGCCCATTGTGTAGCTTTGTGCTTAATTCAAAACAACAACAACTACAATTCTTTCATACTCCGTGAATCTTACTTCAAAATTCGGTTTTCGTTTCTTCTATCACAGAGATTTCGTTTCTCCAACAAATACTTTTCACGCGCGAAATTGAGTACAAAGTTCCACAACGGGCTAGCTGTGCTCTGCTCACCACAGGTATCGAAACCCGTTTTTTGCATTGTAACTGTGCCATTCCCGCTTTCGTGAAACCGTATGAGTCCATTATAAACATCTGCTGACTTACACGTGCACGTGAAGCGTCAGATCGCAAAATATATCGACAAACCTCTTAAAGGTTTATTAACAAACACTCTATCGTTGGTTATTATTTTCCACCAATCGTATTAAACTACGCGAAATACTTCGGCTGTCAAAAATAAAACGTTATCGTTGTCTCGTGACGGCCATTCACAAATGCCCTTGTACTTTGTCTTTATTTATTCAAAAGCATCACATATAATACCTGAAAAGTGTTTTTGATTGGTTAAAGCTATTTATCCGTTTCTAACAACAGCTAAGGGAGACTTCACTCTGTCTGGCACTTTAGTTTCACAACATTTGTATGAATTAATTTTTAATTTTAGAGATTAAATAGCGTCAACTTAAACACTCTATAAGGTTTATTATCTCTTGTCGAAAGAACAGCTTGTAAAAGGCTTTGTTTTTAATTCATTACGCATTGTCTGTTCTCACTGAACAAGTGAAGTCTTATTAGGTAAAGAGAAGGAACGTTTTCAAATGAAGATACTGAGAAAGGAAAGTCACTTGTACGACGGAGGAGAATGGGTGTGAAGCCAAGGGTTTACGGTTTGCGTCCCGTTGCAACAAATTCTCGCTCGGCACTCTGAGGTTGAAGATCCATTATAAGTGAAACAGCCAAATCCCACTCTCTGATAGAATATCCTAAGTGTCTGTGTTTTTCTTGTAGCAAAGCCGCATAGGGCTATCTGCTGAGTCCACCAAAGGGAATCGAACCCCTGATTTTAGCGTTGTAAATCCGGAGACATATCGCTGTACCAGCGGAGGGCATCCCAAGAGTTGAAGACAGATGACTCTCTGCCTCCTCCCTAACCTACAGGTTGAAAATTAGGAACAGATAACCCTTGGGAAGTTTTGTATGAATATCCCTCCCCAAAGAAAAAAAAACCATCAGAGAAGAAAGGTGAATACTTTCAATAAACACTTTTATTAATATGTGTTTCTCTTCGCATATCATTAACACAACGTCGGAAATGGTTCTTGGTAGTTTGTTTGTTTTGAATTTCGCGCAAAGCTACACGAGGGGTATCTGCGCTAGACGTCCCTAGTTTAGCAGCGTAAGACTAAAGGCAAGGCAGCTAGTGCAGATAGCCCTCGAGTAGCTTTGTGCAAAATTCAAAAAACAAACTAACAAACATCGCCACCCACCGCCAACTCTTGGGCTACTCTTTTACCAGGGAATAGTGGGATTGACGTAACATTATAACGCTTCCACAGCTGAAAGGGCGAGCATGTTTGGTACGACGGGCATTCGAACCCTCGACTCTCGGATTTCGAATCGAACGCCTTAACCCACTTGGTCATGCCGGGCCATGTCAGACCTGTTCCAAAATTTGAACTCTGAGTCATAGTAATAAGTATAGATGAAAAGGAAATTGATTCCAAATTTTAAATACTGTTTTCCGTACTTTCAATATAACCCGAAAATAGCATAAATATTTGATAAATTAATAGGAATATTGATACCACTGGAAACCCAAGAGATTTCAAGATGTCACGGAACAAAGTGAGATGTCTGTGCTGTACCTGTCGCCGGTATTGAATCCCAATATTTTAATGTTATAAACCTTTAGGCTTAACTCTGAGCCACGGGTGGGGCAGTTAGCTGGTTGAAGAAGTATTTTGGCAACTAGATAGATAACTGGCTAAATATATCCGAAAAATAAGTTGATAAATATTTCCAGATTTGCAAATAACCAGTAACCAAACCTCTGGTAACAAGCAACTTGGACAACCGCGTATAGGTGGCGTATGGGGAGTTGAAGTGTTTATCCTGGAAGATGAACAAATACAAAAATATAGCGAGATAGATGCGTCAGTGTGATGCATTTACAAACTTTTCATAATCTCTTGGGGTCTTTCAATGCCCCAACTCGGCGTACAATAACAGCTGCGTTATGAATCATACTTACAACTTAACTCCCGACAACATCAGTTCACGGTTTCCAGAAGAGTAAATATTGACTCTATCTCGTCTTCCATTGACACTAGCGTTCTTTAAAGTACCATGTACCCGCCAATGAAACACGAGAAATATGCTTTAATATTTGACGTAAAGGTATTAAGCCTAAGCTAACACACATATATTTTTAGCACTACAATTCGAACATTCTGTGTGTTGCCGTCAATGTAATAAAGGTCACTGCGTGTATGCTAATTTAAATGTTTGTATTATCAGGAAATACAACCATATGGAAGAGAGCTTTGATATCAGCGAAGATATTAGATTCGTGTTTTATTATCTTTGTTTACTGGATAGTGAATTTCAATGCATACTATTTCGAGAAATCAACTTAATTAGAGCGGCGAAATTCGAAACACGATAAGAAAGGTTTTATGTCAAAGGAAGAGTTTCATTACTTTGTGTGTTAAATCACGATGTGAAATTCGCGTGTTAAAATTGTGCAGTGAATTAAACGGCAGCGTTCGTCTGTCTTGAATTATATTTGGGTCTTTGGACGATTCATAAAAGATTCATACGAGACAGTACGAAGTTCTACAATTTAGGATTTGTATAACGTATGCGAAAACTACATCGCATCGTTGGCTCTTTTTAGCAACTGTGAGTAAGTTTTGGTGCATGTTTAAACTTGTAGAATGTTTTGCAGACCAGTTCAGTAGCTTCATCGGGATGGTTTTGCCAATAGATTCATGCCAATGTTCTTGTTCTAATTATTTGCTAAAGGCTAGGTGGTTAGGGGGCGCTCGAGTCGTAATCTGAGGTATCGCGAGTTCGAATCCCCGTCACACCAAACATTCTTGCCCTTTCAACCGTGGGGGAGGGCGTTATAATGTTACGATTAATCCCGCTGTTCTATAGCTTAGGAGTTGGAGGTAGATGATGATGACTAGCTGCTTTACCTCTAGTCTTCCCCCCCTGCCACTACAGCGGTAAGTCTACGGATTTACGACGCTAAAATCAGGGGCTCGATTCCCGTCGGTAGGTTCAGCAGATAGTCCGATGTGGCTTTGCTATAAGAAAAACACAAGCACACCCTTTTCTCTTACGCTGTTAAATTAGGGATGGCTAGCTCAGATAGTCCTTGTGAAACTTTGCGCGAAATTCAAGACAAATAAACTTTCTTCATGTTTTTGATTTAGGCCCTTCAAATTAAGGATTTTATCGGGTCAAAGGTGAACCAACTCTGAAATGTATATTTTGAACTTTTGTTCAGTCACAATATTTAGAGATATGAAGGTAAAAATTGGCACAAATATGAAGTTTTTTGTGTACGAGAAATCCACTTGAAGGAAAAATGTATCTGAGCGTGGCTGGTGTGGGTATTAACACTTTTACTAATAAAGCAGACAACAACGTTTTTACCTTCTCAGATCGTCTTCAGGTTAACGAAGAGTTTCATGCGTTTAATACATCGGCTTTAAAAGTTGGATATGCCCTTTTTAAATCTTTCTAGAAGGAGTCAGAACTAACCGAAAAGCACAATATTTTTCACAATTACACAGCCATATTTACATGGCTACAAAAACACTTTTTTACCGGTAACTTGTTTGTTATGGAATTTCGTACAAAGCTACTCGAGGGCCATCTGTGCTAGCCGTTCCTAATTTAGCAGTGTAAGACTAAAGGGAAGGCAGCTAGTCATCACCACCCACCGCCAACTCTCGGGCTACTCTTTTACCAACGAATAGTGGGATTGACCGTAACATTATAACGCCCCCACGGCTGGGAGGGCGAGCATGTTTAGCTTGACTTGGATGCGAACCAGCGACCCTCAGATTACGAGCGCATGCCTCAACGCGCTCGGCCATGCCGGGCCTTTTACCGGTAACAGATAAAGGTTTATACAATTCTAAAAACGCTGTCTTTTGTTCAGTTTACCAGCAACAAAAGCACAATTTGGAGTTTACGTGACTTATTCATGTGTATGCCAATCAACTTACATGGGGTTTGGTACAAAGATATCTTCTTTCAGGTCTCAAGCTGAGATGCAAAGATTTTTAAAAATATTTATGAGTTTTTCACAATTTTTCTGGTGACAAAACCGGTCATGTTGGGTTTGCGTCGTGGAGACACGTGTTGCACTCGCCCTCGGATGTTGTCCCTGAAATTATTTTGTTTGTTTTTCATTGTAGCTGAACGGACATTTTCAGGATGTAATGTTCACCGACACTCAAACGCACGTTTTTCTTTAAATAAACAAATACATATATGCACAACACTAGTGTGTTGTTGTTTTTTTTTTGGGGGGGGGGGTGAAACTTTAGTTACTCCCAAGACAATGTTTTGTTTGGTCGCCTTTGAACTTCTATTTCGATATTGAGTCTCTCTTTCTATCGACAGGATAGCCAACCATTCCTAGATTCACATCATATTAAACACAAGAACCCAACTGTGGATATTCATGTTATGTACAATGGAATCATTCTGTTTCTGTGTTAGAGCTACAGCTATGGTTTCCACACTCAAGAACACACATGTTGAGGAGGATAAGATTTCGAAATCCTTTGAAATAATTGCTGTTTTTCTAAAAGAGACATTGAAATACCTGAGAGTTACTTCAGAGAAACATCTCAAGTTCACTATCTCAATCATCGATATGGTAACCAGAGTAACCAAAGGCACCAACAGACTGAGTGTTGCAGCAAGTTGAAGAATGCCATCTACTAAGTCTTACCAGCTACATCCTAGATTAAGCACCACCAATGATCAGAACGAACGGTATAAAACATCTATTAAAGACTGGTCAAGGGATATACTACACCCCTCTCCCAACCATCACCATTAACAAAGACTTTGTATACACTCCAAGCTCCAGAAACATCAGGGAAAATCAAACCAAAAATTTCTCACTTTGTCCTCGCAGAGTAATGACCAATATTACACAAGTCATCCTCTAATTGGAATATTCCCGCTCCACAGTGACCTTTCTGATACTAGAGAAGTAGGGATCATGTACAAGGCACCTCAGGAGGTAGTTATGGATGGACACAGGTACCAGATGTCAAACTTCCTCATGTAGAGAGTGTGCAGAGGTCGAAGCGTCAAAACCACGTCGCTTTCTTCTTGAAGACCATGGAGGACAATCATGTGACATAATTGTAATTACACATTGTTTCAATACATTACAGGTAGCAAGAGGGTTGGCTGATAATTCATTGTCTCGTGGAGCAACAACATATTGCACAAGGCTCGTGGAGCACACTGACTCACCAAAAGCCACAGAGTAGGCTCCCCATCCACATAACATTTGGAACAGATCCATAGACATAAAATTCAGTGTAATTGATCTCCAAATGGATGGTGGAAAACAAACAAAATCTACCATAAGATCATCATCTCTCAGGTCGCCCAATGATAAAGGTATGTAAGAAGATTGATGAAAATCGTCATCAAATCTAACACATCGAATCTAATGGAAAGGTATCGAAATGCTCACATCTAACACATTGGATCTAATGAAAGATATCGACATCCTCACATCTAACACATTAGACCTAATGGAAAGGTATCGACATCCTCACATCTGACACATTGGATCTAATGGAAAGGTATCGAAATTCTCAAATCTAACACATTGGATCTAATAAAAAGGTATCGAAATCCTCAAATCTAACACAATGGATCTAATGGAAAGGTATAAAAATCCTCACATCTAACATATAGGATCTAATGGAAAGGTATCGACATCCCATACAGTAAGTAAAGTGAGATCGTTACAAAGGAGTTCCTCTAAATGCGAAGAAATATGAGGTTGCTGAAAAAAAACAAATAACTGCATCATGTAGCTAGGAAACGGAAAGATAGGAGAATCAATAGGAGAGTTAACAGACCAGATGAAAACCAGAATTGTTACCCATTCTCTTTCACAGTCAACAGACCAGAAGAAAACCACAATTGTTACCCATTCTTTTTCACAGTTAACAGACCAGATGAAAACAACAATTGTTACCCATTCTCTTTCACAGACAACAGACCAGAAGAAAACCACAATTGTTACTCATTCTTTTTCACAGTTAACAAACCAGAGGAAAACCAGAATTGTTACCCATTCTCTTTCACAGTCAACAGACCAGAGGAAAACCAAAATTGTTACCCATTCTCTTACACAGTTAACAAACCAGAGGAAAACCAGTATTGTTACCAATTCTCTTTCAAAGTTAACAAACAAGAGAAAAACCACAATTGTTACCCATTCTCTTTCACAGTCAACAGACCAGAGGAAAACCACAATTGTTACCCATTTTCTTTCACAGTCAACAAACCAGATGAAAAACACAATTGTTACTCATTCTCTTTCACAGTCAACAGACCAGAGGAAAACCACAATTGTTACCCATTCTCTTTCACAGTCAACAGACCAGAGGAGAATCACAATTGTTACCCATTCTCTTTCACAGTCAACAAACCAGAGGAAAACCACAATTTTTAGGGTCAACAGACCAGAGGAAAACCACAATTGTTACCCATTCTCTTTCACAGTCAACAGACCAGAGGAAAACCACAATTGTTACCCATTCTCTTTCACAGACAACAGACCAGAAGAAAACCACAATTGTTACCCATTCTTTTTCACAGTTAACAAACCAGAGGAAAACCAGAATTGTTACCCATTCTCTTTCACAGTCAACAGACCAGAGGAAAACCAAAATTGTTACCCATTCTCTTACACAGTTAACAAACCAGAGGAAAACCAGTATTGTTACCAATTCTCTTTCAAAGTTAACAAACAAGAGAAAAACCACAATTGTTACCCATTCTCTTTCACAGTCAACAGACCAGAGGAAAACCACAATTGTTACCCATTCTCTTTCACAGTCAACAGACCAGAGGAAAACCACAATTGTTACCCATTCTCTTTCACAGTCAACAGACCAGAGGAAAACCACAATTGTTACCCATTCTCTTTCACAGTCAACAGACCAGAGGAAAACCACAATTGTTACCCATTCTCTTTCACAGTCAACAGACCAGAGGAAAACCACAATTGTTACCCATTCTCTTTCACAGACAACAGACCAGAAGAAAACCACAATTGTTACCCATTCTTTTTCACAGTTAACAAACCAGAGGAAAACCAGAATTGTTACCCATTCTCTTTCACAGTCAACAGACCAGAGGAAAACCAAAATTGTTACCCATTCTCTTACACAGTTAACAAACCAGAGGAAAACCAGTATTGTTACCAATTCTCTTTCAAAGTTAACAAACAAGAGAAAAACCACAATTGTTACCCATTCTCTTTCACAGTCAACAGACCAGAGGAAAACCACAATTGTTACCCATTCTCTTTCACAGTCAACAGACCAGAGGAAAACCACAATTGTTACCCATTCTCTTTCACAGTCAACAGACCAGAGGAAAACCACAATTGTTACCCATTCTCTTTCACAGTCAACAGACCAGAAGAAAACCACAATTGTTACCCATTCTTTTTCACAGTTAACAAACCAGAGGAAAACCAGAATTGTTACCCATTCTCTTTCACAGTCAACAGACCAGAGGAAAACCAAAATTGTTACCCATTCTCTTACACAGTTAACAAACCAGAGGAAAACCAGTATTGTTACCAATTCTCTTTCAAACTTAACAAACAAGAGAAAAACCACAATTGTTACCCATTCTCTTTCACAGTCAACAGACCAGAGGAAAACCACAATTGTTACCCATTTTCTTTCACAGTCAACAAACCAGATGAAAAACACAATTGTTACTCATTCTCTTTCACAGTCAACAGAC
This sequence comes from Carcinoscorpius rotundicauda, assembly GCA_011833715.1. Classification (NCBI taxonomy): domain Eukaryota; kingdom Metazoa; phylum Arthropoda; class Merostomata; order Xiphosura; family Limulidae; genus Carcinoscorpius; species Carcinoscorpius rotundicauda. The sequence continues at coordinate 6,002,800 of CM022402.1, forward strand.
CAGAGGAAAACCACAATGGTTACCCATTCTCTTTCACAGTCAACAGACCAGAGGAAAACCACAATTGTTACCCATTCTCTTTCACAGTCAACAGACCAGAGGAGAATCACAATTGTTACCCATTCTCTTTCACAGTCAACAAACCAGAGGAAAACCACAATTTTCAGGGTCAACAGACCAGAGGAAAACCAGAATTGTTACCCATTCTCTTTCACAGTCAACAGACCAGAGGAAAACCACAATTGTTACAAATTCTCTTTCACAGTCAACAGACCAGAGGAAAACCACAATTGTTACCCATTCTCTTTCACAGTCAACAGACCAGAGGAGAATCACAATTGTTACCCATTCTCTTTCACAGTTAACAAACCAGAGGAAAACCACAATTTTCACAGTCAACAGACCAGAGGAAAACCACAATTGTTACCCATTCTCTTTCACAGTCAACAGACCAGAGGAAAACCACAATTGTTACCCATTTTCTTTCACAGTCAACAAACCAGCTGAAAACCACAATTGTTACTCATTCTCTTTCACAGTTAACAAACCAGAGGAAAACCAGAATTGTTACCCATTCTCTTTCACAGTCAACAGACCAGAGGAAAACCAAAATTATTACCCATTCTCTTTCACAGTTAACAAACCAGAGGAAAACCAGTATTGTTACCTATTCTCTTTCAAAGTTAACAAACAAGAGAGAAACCACAATTGTTACCCATTCTCTTTCACAGTGAACAGACCAGAGGAAAACCACAATTGTTACAAATTCTCTTTCACAGTTAACAAACTAGAGGAAAACCACAATTGTTACCCATTCTCTTTCACAGTCAACAGACCAAAGGAAACCACAATTGTTACCCATTCTCTTTCACAGTTAACAAACAAGAGAGAAACCAGAATTGTTACCAATTCTCTTTCACAGTCAACAAACCAGGGGAAAACCAGAATTGTTACCCATTCTCTTTCACAGTCAACAAACCAGAGGAAACCACAATTGTTACCCATTCTCTTTCACAGTTAACAAAGAAGAGAGAAACCAGAGTTGTTACCCATTCTCTTTCACAGTTAACAAAAAAGAGAGAAATCAGAATTGTCACCCATTCTCTTTCACAGTCAACAAACCAGATGAAAACCACAATTGTTATCCATTCTCGTCTACCTAATTAAAAGTAGTCAGTGTCCACACGAGGGGACAGCATCCAGTAGAGCATCTCCTTAGGGTTGTAAAGTAGTCTATAAATCAAGTAAAATAATGCTTCCTATAAATCAAGTGAGATAATGCTTCCTATAAATCAAGTAAGATAATGCTTCCTATAAATCAAGTAAGATAATGCTTCCTATAAATCAAGTAAGATAATGCTTCCACAACGATATCTATGGCTCAGTTCCAGTAAAGAGACACTTCTTACGATATGTTTTCATAAAGTGATTTTCGTGTTATGTTTCTCTAATGTAGTCATAAAAAAGGACCAGATAACATCGAACACTCAAGTACTTGGATATCGTAGTCAGAAAAGACTTAGTCGTTTTAAACCCCTAATTTGTTAATTCCACTTATTATTAATTCGTTTTGTTTTCCTAAAGTGTTTATGCAAAACGAATATTCTAATGTTAAACAGCAATGCATATTAACCCTGATATAAAAGTCCGATTTATAAAGATCTTTTTATCTTTATTTTAAAATAAAAAACGAATATCCTGAAATCAAACAAATATTCACCGTAATAAAGCCACAAAAGCGAAACGTTGGTTGTAAAAATCTGAATGATAAAGGTTGTTTTTTTCTGAAATATTTACCAAAAACGAATATTTTAATACCACACAGTTGTGTATTTTAACCCCAAAGAAGTCGCAAAGACTAAACTTTGGTTAAAATTAATAATATATATATGTATAACTGGAATATAAAGATAGTATTTTTTGTAAACTTTTTATCAAAATATACAAACTCTTCCATCATGTAAACCAAGTATGATTACAATTAAAAATGTAACATTAACTTATTGACTCCCAAGTAGTTCAGCTGCTACAATACAACTCTAGTGCTTCTTCATTTTGTAACTTTTTCGTGACGCCATTTTGGATCGAAAGTGAAACAATTTGTAAGTAGGTCAAATGCATATATGGTGCTGATATCTAGCGTAGAAGTTAGGTATTACCGAGAACGAATTAACTCGTCCGTGACACTGTGTTACCGATCGACTTGGACAAGTTATCTCGTCTACAGCACTGAGCAGGTTAAACTCTTGTTCAAGGTTCTTCCTCTGTAATAAAATATTGTCCTTTTCATTGCTCGTACAAAACTTTGAAACCGTAAAGTAACGTGAGAAATAAATCATTTTATTCTAGCGTTTTAAATGGTTTTACAACTTGTTCTGATTTATCCTCTTCGGTTTTGCTACATCATATAAATTTAATATTAGTTTTACTAGTATCGACTCCCAGTTTCGTACAGATGATTTGGATTTACTGTGACGAGTTTAGAACTTAACCAGGACTATTAGAAACAAATGTCGTTCTGAATTCATCATTTACCGAAAATTCGAGATGATTTAACTGACTATCCAACATTGGAAGTAAGATATAACTGATATTTAAAACTTGTGATGTCATTAACATAAACTGTTTTTAAGCTGACACAGTGATATGTCGGCGGATTTATACGTCTGTAAACAGGGGTTTGATACCTGTGGTAGGTAGAGCACAGTAGCCCTTTGTGCAAAAGTTGCACACAAAGCATACCAACAAACAATCTGGTTTTTTGAACTTCAATGTTACATCATAAAATAAATAGCTTTTTAAAACTTCAGTGGGGCATCCTTAGCCCCCCCTTCAGTGGCTCAGCGGTATGTCAGCGGACTTCCAACGCTAAAAACCGGGTTTCTACACCCGTGGTGGGCAGAGTACAAATTGTCCATTGTGTAGCTTTGTGCTCAATTCAAAACATCAGCGAATTTAAAACAACAATTGTGGGACATCATCAAATAAATATTTTTTTTTCTGAACTTCACTGTGACATAATTAAAATAAATAGTTTTTAAGGTTTCACTAAGACATCACTAAAGTAAATAGTTCTGAACGTTCTCTGTGAAACCACTAAGATAAATTGTTTTTAAACCTCAATGTGACATAATTAAAATTAATTACCAAGAGAAATGTAAGTAAGGAAACAAAATATCTGAGCAGAAAAAGATTTGTTTGTTTGTAGTTAAGCAAAACTACACAAAGCTATCTGCGTTGTGTCCGCCACTCGGCTTTTTAGTATTATAAGTCTTCAAACGCACCCATGAGGTCCTGGGGAGGGTCAGAGAAAAAGATAAAATATTTGTATAATGAATACGTTTTCCCAAGATGGATCTAAGACACGACAGTGGAACTTGGAAACTATAAAAGTCACTCACCTTTTGATTAAACGTGTTAACAAGAAATTAAACATTTAACTTTTGTCGAGAGTCCCCAGTCGCACAGCAGTATGTGTGCGGGCTTACAATGCTAGAAACTAAGGTTTGATACCCGTGGTGGGCAGAGCACAGATTGTCCATGGTATAGCTTTGTGCTTAGCTTAATAAAAACTCTTTAGTTAAAGAAACTAGTTAAAAGACCAATAGTTATTTTGTAGCGGTTTCAGATAACAGTTCTCTGGATAATAGTATTCTGCTTAGAAAACGCGTTCTCTACATAAGAATTGTTGTTTATGTAACAAATCTCCGTCACACCAAACATGCTCGTCCTTTCAGCCGTGGGGGCGTTATAATGTGACTTTTATCTCAATAGTCGTTGGTAAAAAAGTGGCCCAAGAGTGGACGGTAGGTGGTGATGACCATCTGCCTTTCCTCTAGTCTTACACTGCTATATTAGGGAGGGCTAGCACAGACAGCTCTCGATTAGCTTTGCGCGAAATTCAAAAACAAACAAACCCTTTTTAAATCGCTATTCAGTGGCACCGTAGTCAGATTGCGGACTTGTGATGTGAAAGACACAATAGTTCACTTGGTAGCGCCCCCCAGTGGCTCAGCGGTATGTCTGCGGACTTACAGGCTAAAATTCGGGTTTCGATACCCGTGGTGGGCAGAGCACAGATAGCCCATTGTGTAGCTTTGTGCTTAATTCAAAACAAAACAAATATATCAAATATCATTTGGTAGCTTAACTAATATATACAAAAAGTTATATAAACATATAATCTAAGAACAATAAAAAAACAAACGAAGCTCAAATTCGAATGAAAAATAATCTATTGATTGCGTTATTTTATCAGCGTTATTCTTAAAGAAGAGAAACATTGAAAGATAACTATTTATTTAGTAGAGCGCCACCTTTCGGTTTTTGTTATTGTTTTATTCCGCCAAGAAGGTCGACTTGTTTTTAGTTCCCTATTTTTTTTGTACACTTTACTAATGCACGTGATCAAGCAAATGGAAAGGATTTTCATCAGTAGAAGAATTTGGATGGCGAATTGAGTGAACTTAAAGGTAACAATAAAAATAAACACGTGAAAAATGAGTCGGGTAAAAGAGCTGAACGAGAAATCAGTGGAAAAGTGAGGAAAGATTTATAAGTAAAAAAAAATTCTTAAAGAAATTATGAAAAATTTGAAGGCGGGAAAACCATAAGAGGTGAGGTAGGGATATTATCTAGAAATGAATAAGGCCCCGGCATGGCCAAGTGGTTAAGGCACTCAACTCGTAATTCGAGGGTCACGGGTTCGAATCTCCCCATACCAAACATGCTTGCTCTTTCAGCCGTGGGGACCTTGTAATGGGACGGTTAATCCAACAATTCGTTGGTAAAAGAGTAGCCCAAGACTTAGCGGTGGGTGGTGATGACTACCTCTGCCTTCCCTCTAGTCTTACACTGCTAAATTAGGGACTGCTAGCACAGATAGCCCTCGAGTAGCTTTGTGCGAAATTCCAAAACCAAACAAGTTTTCGTGAGAAACCGAAGAAGAAAAACGTTCATTACTTTTAATTATGTAACATTTCTTTTGTCAGTCACCTTCGTGTTATCCGTGAATTTAAGTAATGAATTTATATTTCCGACCGACACAAGCCAAACTCAGAAATCAATTACTCTTTATCGGTTCAGATATATAACGATGTCTATTGTGTTGCGTTTATTGTTATTTATATCCATCAAACTCTTAAACTATCAGTCTAATTATTGTTTTTTGTTGTTGTTTGAATTAAGCACAAAGCTACACAATGCGCTATCTGTGCTCTGCCCACCACGGGTATCAAAACCCGGTTTTTAGCGTTGTAAGTCCGCAGACATACCGCTGAGCCAGTGGGGGGGCAGTCTAAAGATAAGTATGTGGTTTAACCACCTGGCCATGCCGAGCCCCTTTGGTAGTTTATGAAAAAGAAATATACACACTAACAAACGAAAGGTGATCCACACAGTTCATCACCATAGTGATGTTTGTTGTGTTGTGTTTTTAAGTTTTTAAAACATAATAAACTCTTAAACTGACAGTCTAAAGATAAACATGTGGTTACAACTTTACAATTAAAGGTATTCTTAGAGTTTTGTTTCCCTCAGTAGACTGGGTTTAAATATTATAATATCTAAATTCATACTGGGTAAACGAAACCTAAACCATGACCAGCAGAGGACGGCATTTCAGGATCACTATGTGTTGTATATAACACATATACAGAGACTGTTTCTTTGTTCAAACAAAGCTACTCGAGGGCTGCCTGCTTTAACCGTTCACAACTTTGAAGTGGTTAAGTGAAGCCAGCTAGTCAATATCACCCACCGTCAAGTCTTGTTGGGCTACACATGTTGTATCGAATACTGTTCCCACATTCTGATCCATAACAATTAGAACTTATGGTCTCTACCTTTGCGTACTCTCGTCTTTAAAGGTGGTTTTGGCTGTGGACACATTCAGCATCTGCGACACATAAAGTTACGAGGAATGTTTTATTCGCGTGGTTTTGCTCCATGAGAGAAGATAATCGCTCAGAAACGTTTTAGGAAAGCAAATTAAATAATTAAACACACAATTCAAACTGTCAGCAATGACTCAGTACTAAGTTAACGTACTTACAACACTGAAAAACTGGGTTTAGGTACCCTTGATTGGCAAAGAACAGATAACCCATCGTGTGGCTTTGTGCTTGATAAGGTAGACAGATATTCAGATATCTTTCTTGTGTGGGTACTCAATTCATTCGGTGACCCCGTGAAAGCTAGGTTTTATTTGTTTGTTGTTAAACACTAAGTTACGTATTGAGCTATTTTTACTGTTGCCACAACAGGTATCAAAACCCAATTTTTAGAGTTATTACTCCGCATATTTACCGCTAAGTCACTTGGAGTTGGACAATGTAGGCTTAGAAAAAGATGTTATTTGTTCATGACGAAAATCACTTAAACAAATTCAACACGGATAAGACTGGTGAAATTTCAAAATGATTTTTTGCTCACACATATTCTGTCAGTGAACAAAAGCTAAATCCTTCTGATCTCATAAGCTATTTAGTTAATATAGTAATGTCTTATTTAGTTCAAAGTTTAATATTCTGTGAACTAATGAGGCTGTAAGTGTCATAAAAGTCTCACGGTTAAATAATTTTGTTTAAAATACTTATGATAAATTAATCTTTCATTGTTCTAGAAGTCAAAGTCGGTCGATTAACGATTCGAATATTGACCAATTATTATTTTCAGAGGACAAAGAGTAGTGTTTGACAAATCAGTTTCTGAGCTGATTGAGTAATGAAATCACGTGTTCAAATAAAGTTAAAAACTGAAACAGATTACTGCCATTTTAAAAGTTTCCTAGTGGATCAGAGGTCAAAATCGACTTTCGATACCCTTGGTGGGCACAAGCGGTTAGCCCACTGTGTAGATTTTTGGTCAATAATAAACAAACAATCACTTTTAAAAATTATATGCGTTCTTAAAATAGACATTTAAAAATTATATTTGTAAAAACGGTCTCGTTTGGGTTGAGAAAATTATTTTACTTGGAGGAGTGAACAACGTTTCGACCTTCTTCGGTCATCGTCAGGTTCACAAAGAAAGAGAGAGGTAACTGACCGGAAGTTAACCACATGTTTGAAAGGGGTTACACAAAACTGAGTGTCGGAATGTAGAGGGCGGGCTTAGATGTTTAAATATATAATTTTATATTATTATTTTATTATTATTATTTATTATATTATTATTTTTTTAATATAGATATACAGGTGTTCCTTTGTATTGGTTTATTTTGGTTTAAGTTGTTGTATAAGTAAGGCTTCTTTAATTTTGCGTTTGTGTTTATGTTTGTTTCTTTATTTAGTATTTGAGTGTTTTCTATGGTTATGTTGTGTTTATTTGACTTGCAGTGTTCGAAAACGTGTGAAGGTGACTTTTTATATTCTTTGAATCTGGTTTCCATTTTTCTACTTGTTTCTCCAATATAGAAGTCGTGGCAGTTGTATTTTATAAATAATGTTGGTGTTGTGTTTGTCAGTGTTTGTTTGTTTTGGAATTTCGCACAAAGCTACTCGAGGGCTATCTGTGCTAACCGTCCCTAATTTAGCAATGTAAGACTAGAGGGAAGGCAGCTAGTCATCACCACCCACCGCCAACTCTTGGGCTACTCTTTTACCAACGAAAAGTGGAATTGACCGTCACATTATAACGCTCCAAAAGCTGAGAAGGCGAGCATGTTTGGCGCGACGGGGGGCGCGACCCTCGGATTACAAGTCGCGCGCCTTACGCGCTTGGCCATGCCGGGCCATTTGTCAGTGTAGTTTTTATATAGTATAGACTTCAGTTTTGTGCCTGGTTTTTTGAATAAATCCCTGTTCGATTGGTGGGCTCAGCAGATAGGTCGATGTGGCTTTGCTATAAAAAAAACATATAAATTAAGCTTAATTGCCTCAATAAAATCGTAAAGAAATTAAAGTGACCAACGTGACCCGTGTTTCCCGGAAGATCAGTGGTAAGTTTGAATGATTATAATATTCTATTTTAAGGGTCAGCCCCCACGATGGACGCTGAGGGATATCACTGTGTAGCTCTCTTATTTAACAACTGACCTATTTTAATTTGCTGCGTTACTATAGCGACCTATTAAGGGGGTTACGTGTAACATTGAAACCTAAAGTACAACACTGACCAGTCATTTTAAATCCCCTGTGTTGATATAGTAACACATTAAAGTAACAACAAATCAGAGTTATTGGTTTATGAATCTACTGTGGTGCCACTAACAATGTTGGCCTTATTGTGAAAACAAAACCTCTTTAATAAAAAAATATATTTACTTACGTTTTTAAAACTGCCTCATAAACTAACTTATACTGAATTTTCGTGCTTTCTTTGACTTCAAAGTCTAAAATCAAAACAGCAAGACCCAGGAGAGAAAAATTACAAAGTCGGTAGTTGTTTCTCTCTTGACTTACCGTGAAAAACGTTATTTTACGATAACTCATCCAATGGTTCTGCTTCGAAAAAAATTGAAGGAAAAGTTCAACATACGAGTATTTTTTCCAGAAACGGCTTAAGTACCTAAACAAAAACAAACTGTCACACAAAAAAATCGAAATGTTTCCCACCAAAAAAGGTACATCTTTCGCCTGTATTTATTATCAATTCTAGCTTATTTTAACGAAGAAAAACAGTATAATCAGAAAACAAAGGACTTACATCGATCGATATTTCAGTGGTAAACATTGCACTCAATTGTTTATCAAGTAACCCGCAAGGTTGCGCTGAGATTTTACCTCGAAAACGTGAAATTGATCTATGAAACATTCTTTCCAAGGGTAAGTGGTGTAAGTGGTAATTCTTCTAAAGTTCTCACCGAGTAAATTATAACAGGCAAGTTTAAATTTTTAATTATATTTTAAACCATAAGAGAGAGATTCGCCGAAACACGAGTGAGTTTCAGTTAGCAACCCATTGGATTTAATATACACACAAACAAACACTTGGCTCCCCATTGGACTTAAAGTCTGTGTGAAGTTTGAAAGGTAAGGGTGACATTAGAGAAGGAACCAATGGTTTAAAGTCTGTGTGAAGTTTGAAAGGTAAGAGTGACATTAGAGAAGGAACCAATAAGTTAAAGTATGTGTGAAGTTTGAAAGGTAAGGGTGACATTAGAGATGGAACCAATGGTTTAAAGTCTGTGTGAAGTTTGAAAGACAAGAGTGACATTAGAGAAGGAACCAATAAGTTAAAGTCTGTGTGAAGTTTGAAAGGTTAGGGTGACATTAGAGAAGGAAGTGTGACTATTTGATTTTTCTAACACAAGAAGGCTTAACAACATTGACAGATGAATGTGTGAAGCGGGTCAATACGTATATTTACTTCCACATGGTCTCCTAAACAGCCGAGACGCATAAAAAGAAGTTCTTATCAGAGTTGGAATGATGGCAAATAATTCGTTGTTCGTGCCCAAAGTCGAGGTGATATAAAACGTTAGCAATTTGAGTCCTCGTTCCTGATTTGAAACCAGCTGTAAGGAGCCTTTAGATAGGTCAGTAATGGGGTGGTGGTGGGTCTTAAACCAATTGTAGGCGGAATTACTCTTGGGAAGTAACGCGAAAGGATACTTCGGTTTTTATTGCTACTTTTGGCAACTTTGGCAAAAATCGTATTTATTCTCTGCGATTAGATTTGAAGGAAAATCTGACGATTTGTCCTGGGAGACAACTCGCCCAATCGAAAAGCGTGAGCCAAGAATACACACATACACGCACACACACAAATCCTATTGGTCATTATCGTTTACGAGAGGGGTTTTTCAGTTTGCTGACGGACTTGGATTTTCAGCCGTGAGAACGCGCGCGTCTGGCTTGTAAAGAATAAATAACACCCTTAACTTATCCAGGGTTATTAAAACAAGAAGGCAACAGTAATGTCCAGATAAAAACTCCAACAACGAAAACGATACGATTTTTTGTTTTATTGTTGGCTGTCTTGAAGTCGTTTTGTTTATTATGTGTGGTTAGCAAACTTGCTTGTGGTAGGTGGTCCTTCAAATAAAATAGACGTTTTCGCAATATGTGATTTTATTTTATAAATCATTTTATATAAAAAGAAAAAGAAAACAAAACAATTGTAAAACACCCATTGAGGTGAGGATTAAAAAACAGGGATTTAGATTTAATTAATTGAAGATACAAAATATATCCACAATATAACACAAAAATATATGCAAAACACAATCAGTTAAAAAATAAAGAAATTTTTGGATTTGATACAAAATGGGATCACTGTACTCTGCTTACCACGGGTATCGAAACCTGGATTTTAGTGTTCTGAGTCCGCAGACATTCCTTTGTGCCACTAGGTGGCGATTAAAAGTTACAGTTCATAAAAGTAAAAAAAACAACACGAACGTAAGTGTAACTGAAAGTCACAAGGATATTTAGGTAATATAGTATGTTATATCATACCTTAATGCCTGGCCCGGCATGGCCAGGTGGTTAAGGCTTTCGACTCCTAAACCGAGGATCGCGGGTTCGAATCTCCATCAAACCAAACATGCTCGCCCTTTCAGCTATGGGAGAGTTATAAAGTTACGATCAATCCCATTATTCGTTGGTAAGAGAGTAACTCAAGAATTGGCGGTGGGTGGTGATGTCTAGGTGCTAACTTAGGGACCGTTAGCGCAGATAGCTCTCGTGTAGCTTTGCTCGAAATTCAAAACAAAAAATACATTAAGGCCACGGAAATGCTTTCGTAACATAATCAGTTTCAAAAAGAAATTGTGAATGAAAGCCAGTCAATTATTTCGATAAAACAGTTAGTTTTAAAACAGAATTACATATGATATTCCCGAACGCATTCAGGTCAGTTTCAAGAGACAATTATAGTTTATAGAGACATGAATAATACGGCAACGCTTTTGTTTGTTTAGGAACTTCGCACAAAGCTACACGAGAGCTATCTGCGTAGTCGTCCTTAATTTAGCAGTATAAGACTAAAGAGAAGTCAGTTAGTCATCACCACCCACCGCCAACTCTTGAGCTAGTCTTCTCTTTTACCAACGAATAGTGAAATTGTCCGTACCACTGTAACGCCTCCATAGCTGAAATGACGAGCAAGTTTGATGTGACGAGTATTAGAGCCCAGAACCCTCAGATTGTAAGTCGAGTGCCCTAACCACCTGGCCATGCCGGGCTTATAGCAACCCAGTCAGTTTTAAATACGAATTATAGCTGATCATTACAGAAAAAAAATTCATATGACTCGTTTTACTCCAAAAGAACATCACTGGTACTCAAATTTAAAAAGCTACTTAATTAATACAGCATTTGAGTATGTTATATTGAAGGTATTTTGGAGCATCACCACGTCGTTACAGTCCACATCACCATATCCGAAAGTGCCTTTAACGTGAGATCAATATCTCAGCGCGACACAGTTTTAATTTTAAAAAGTCTCGATTTAAGACTGTTACTTTCAAAGTACATCATCCTCCCGGTTTGCTTTCCATTATCCATCCAGGGCGACCGGTTCCCAGCTCCCGTTTAAAGAGTTCGATTGCATAGAAATTCATAGGATCTTCCTTCACAACTTGACTAGTATTTTTTTTTTATAGAATAGCATTAATATCCCTTTCTTTCTCTAGCTATATGAGGTATGCGACAGTTTAATGAGACTATAACTAGAGGCCTTATGCTGATGAACTTTTATTCTGTTGCTTTTATTTACAAACGGATTACTTTTTCGATTGTATTGCATGTGTTCCCCTGAATTCGTGGACGTTTTATTTCTTCTCCAATTTATGCTCTTAAATCTTCATCTGTTACAAGACGCCATAACTCTGCCTACAAAGACAGGGTTATGGCTCGATATAACTTGCTTTCTGGGTGGGCCTCATGTTTCACGTAGATCCATAATATTTGGTTTTGCCAATTTCATAAATACAAAGACTATATTCGATCCTGGAAATTCTAACTCCCGAATAAAACAAATCTTTATGACTTGAGTGTAGGAGTATTTTGGAACGAAAAGAGCTCTTTCGTATCTCTCTCAAAACCGCATTACACAACCATACGAATTTCCGAATGAAAATGTAGTTCTTATGCATGCCATTCCACGGAGAATGAACACTAACTGTGGTTGTTACGTGACTAACTGATTTGTATATCGAAACTTATTTCAATATGACAAAATGAGCCCCCTATAGGTTAATAAATTAATATATCAATGGTTTTGAATCTTAACTAGGTTATATTAATAGTTTTTTGTGTTTTTAATTCAGTGGGCCTGGCATGGCCGAGCGCGTAAGGGTTCGCGCCCGCGTCGCGCTAAACATGCTCGCCCTTCCAGCCGTGGGGGTGTATAATGTGACGGTCAATCCCACTTTTCGTTGGTAAAAGAGTAGCCCAAGAGTTGGCGGTGGGTGGTGATGACTAGCTGCCTTCCCTCTAGTCTTACACTGCTAAATTAGGGACGGCTAGCACAGATAGCCCTCGAGTAGCTTTGTGCGAAATTCCAAAACAAACAAACAAATTAATTCAGTGTTCTTAAATTAAAACAAAATAATTAATTTGTTCTTATTATAACAACATCTCGGATCTGAGATATTTAGAATTGAATTCCATTTCACGAGTGGCGACTCGTGATTAGTGTGTTCGAATCATGTAGCTAAAGACTATTGGCCCACCTGAAAAATTCCCCGCGAAAACGTACTCGACACTTTGCGAATGTAAGTTGCATTATAAGACCGACGTAAAAATCCCACTGTTCGACCTATCAAAATTACTTCAAAAGTTGGCGGTGGTTGATGATATTTACCTTTTCCTTCTGTACTCCCAGTTCACAATTATGGATGACTAATGGTAGATAGCCCTGTTGTAACTTGGTGAGAAATTTCTGGATAAAAACGGTATTTGATTTGAAGAGATATTAAATGTTTTTCTAGGCGACTCACGTAGACGCCTTTGGAAAGCCACGCGTGATTTTATGTAACAAGGCAGTCGGTTATGAAAAGAAAGGAAAGCAGCACGGTTGTTGTTTAGAATTAAGCACAAAGCTGCACAATGGGCTATCTGTGCTCTGCCCACCACGGGTATCGAAACCCGGATTTTAGCGTGTAAGTCCGCAGACATACCGCTGAGCCACTGGGGGGCGAAAGCAGCACGGATATTTAGCTAACGGGTTTAACTTTAAAAGAAATGTATATATATATATATGTGTGTGTGTGTATATATAATTCAGAGACACCGGGATATTTTCGTAACGCATTCAGTTCCAAGGAAGAAATACGAGTGGTTTGGTTTGAATTTCGCGCATAGCTACACGAGGGCTATCTGCGCTACCAGTCCCTAATTTAGCAGTGTGAGACTAGAGGGAAGGCAGCAAAAAAGTTAAAAGAACTCGAGACAAACATGAAGACAAGTTGTTAGCTCTGTGCTGTTACACATAATATATTGTCACATATGATAGGGTTGTTTCATTATGAATATCGCACAAAGCTACATGAGAGCTGTCTGCGCTGGCCTTCTCTAATTTAACAATGAAAAACCAGAGGGAAAGCTTCTAGTCATCAATACCCTCTTTTACTCTTTTACCAGCGAATAGTAGGATCGACCGTTACATTATAACTACTCTATGGCTGAAAGGACGAGATCTTTGGTGGAGTGCAGATTTGTACCTGTACCTCTCACATCGCGATTTGAGCTCTCTAATCACTTGGTCATGCCACGTCCACGTGTGATATGCTCGTGTTGTTACGTATCCAGCACTGACATTATTACAAATAGGGTTGCTACGTTAGCGTGTACTGTCTAAAGTGTTAGATGTTACGTTACCAAGTTACTGCGTATTTTGTATTCGTGCAGAAAATACAGTAAAATTTTGTTAAACCGGGTAGTTTGAGACTGGATCTTATAATAATCCCACGAACCACGTACGTCGTTAGGAACGTGTATATTACATGCACAGTGTTGTTAAAAGACAGGTTGCTCAGGAAATATTCAGTGGAATATTTGTGCACATCTTTGAGAAGATACTCAGTAGCTCGGAGCACGTGGACCGAATGAAAAAATGTAATATGGTATTTTTAACTGAGCAAACATACCGAAACTTCGTTATTCTTTACGTTCTACTCACGATAAACCTTTAGATCTAAGTGTTAAGGGTATCAGCTTTAGGCTTCAGAAGTTTTTCTCGGGTAAGAATTTCAATCTCGTTACGTCACTGTGATGTAATGTCATTGTTTTACAGTACAATCAACAATACATTAAACACTGGTTAACGAAGAAGTCAACAGGTTGGTAAACAAACAGTTTTGTCTGGAAATTAGTTGCTTTTACGATAACATATCTTAAATTCGAATTCAACTGTAAGGTCTGAATATCACAGCGAGTACCATATGAAGGTGTATTGATTCACAACGAGTACCATACAAAGGTGTATTGCTTCATAACGAGTACCATACAAAACGTATTGCTTCATAACGAGTACCACACAAAAATGTATTGATTCATAACGAGTACCATACAAAGGTGTATTGATTCATAACGAGTACCATACAAAGGTGTATTGATTCATAACGAGTATCATACAGAAGCGTATTGATTCATAACGAGTATCATACAGAAGTGTATTGATTCATAACGAGTACCATACAAAGGTGTATTGATTCATAACAAGTACCATACAAAGATGCATTGATTCACAACGAGTACCATATGAAGATGCTTACATTACATCTATATCTACTAACAAGTTGTCAAGTTACATAAGTAATGTCCCATAATTCATTACAGAAAGTACGTCATCGTTTCTGTCTTTGTAGAAGGCTTTATTGACTAAAATATGTAGTAGGACGTGTATAAAAATGTTCAGACAAATAAGAGAAACTAACCAAACTACACTTTTTCAGATCATTAATCAAATAAAACCTTATGAAGATGGATTTGTCTGAGGAAAACATTAGGTATATAATGTTATATGAGCCAACAGTGCATCAGAAACATTCAAGGTGTTTATGGTGCAAAATCGCTTAATGAAAGAAAATGTCGAAGGTGGTTTCAGAAGTTCAGATCAGGTGACTACAACTTAAGTGATGCGCCACGTTCAGGTCATCCTGTTGAGTTTAATGATGACTTGTTGCTGGCTGCACTTGATGAAGATTGTGGTGTAACAGTTGAAGAACTGGTACAGAAGCTTAATTCAACCCATTCAACAGTTCACTGTCATCTGCAACAGCTTGGAAAGGTGTCAAAACTTGAAAAATGGGTCCCCCGTGATTTGACAGAAGCCAACTTTAGAGCAAGTGTGGACATTTACGGGTCTCTGTACTCTTGTGAACGTAACTCGCCTTTTCTGGACAGGTTAGTGACTGGAGATGAAAAATGTTAAGTGCTTCAGACAACGGCTCAGTGCAGGTAAACTGGCTAAGCACAGCTCGAACTGGACCTCCACCCTAGGAAAGTCTTGTTAAACACTTGGTGGGATACTGTTGGTGTGATCCACTTTGAGTTTCTGTCACTCAATGTAACTATTACATCAAACTTCTATTGTCAACAGTTGGAGCGTTTCAATGTTGCACTGAAAGAAAAGTGACCTGCTTTGTTCAATCGTAATGGTGTTGCACCAGGATAATACACGGCCCCATACAACAAGGATCACATCTGTTAAGACTGAAGATCTAGACTGGGAAAAACTTCCACATCCTCCTTATTCTGCAGACTTTGTCCCTTTTGATTATCATCTGTTCCGAAGTTTGCAAAACTATCTTAATGGTAAAGAGCTTGGAACACATGAAGATGCCAAAACTACCCTTTTTACATTATTTTCCTCCAAACACCAATAATTTTATAGAAGTGACATTCAGAAGCTTATGAATGTCGTTGACAGGAAGTAATTCATAATAATGGAACATACATTATTGATAAAATAAAATTAAAAGCATTTGAAATCATTTCTCTTTTTCTGAGCCTAAAATCGGACATCACTGAAGGGATGGCCTGATACAACAGGTTAGATGGATTTTCTTCATTGCGAGTAATTGAACCTCAGATTTTAGTGTTATGAACAAGTAAAGCTACTGTTGATTTACTGGAGAACTATTCTAAACAAAAAGAAAAGGACACTTTTGGTTGAGTGATTTGATGTTTGGGTTACTCGTCTTAAAAGTCAAAGTTGAAAATTATTTATTGCCATTTGAACAGAAAATTCTAGACTAGCAGTTTTGGTAGCATTATAACCCAAGCTTGTACTGTAGTATAATTATTTCTGCCTTCAACAATTACAGCTAATTATATATGATAATATCAGTAAAATAGAATTTGAAGTCTTGAGAAAGATTACACGAAAAGTAAAATTTTGTTATAACTAAAGGGAGCAACATTCGCGGGCGAATTTAACGCGTCTCCACCACACGATCTTAACATGGCCAATTTTGATCCCCCCAAAATAACCAAAAAGACACAAAAAACAAACACTAATTTCATCTCTACTTCGGACCTGCCAGAATGTATTTTTGTAACAAATCCCAAGTCATTTGGTTGTCATATACACGAATAATTTACTAAACCCCCGAATTTCGAAGATGTAAAACATGTCACGTAAATACCGCTAAGTAGTTGTCGAAAACCCGTACAGTACTGGGTGTATTTAACCCTTTAACTATATAAAGTGGCTCAGCAGAATGTCTGTGGACTCACAACGCTAACAAGCGGGTTTCGATACCCGTGATGGGCAAAGCACAGATAGCTCATTGTGTAGCGTTGAGCTCAACATAAACAAACAAAGAAACAACAAATAATGACTATGTTTGTTTGTTTGAATTTCGCACAAAGCTACTCGAGGGCTATCTGCGCTAGCCGTCCCTAATTTAGCAGTGTAAGACTAGAGAGAAGGCAGCTAGTCCTCGCCATTCAGCGCCAACTCTTGGGCTACTCTTTTACCAACGAATAGTGGGATTGACTGTGACTTTATAACGCCCCCACGGCTGAAAGGGCGTGCATGTTTGGCGCGACTCCGCGTCCCTCAAATTACGAGTCGAACGCCTTAACACGCTTGGCGAAGCCGAACCTGCTAACATTTTGAACAATCCTGCTAAACGTTAGAAATTACAAGCATATTTTAACAAAACTACAGAGACTTAGGTTCATGTGTTCTCAAGACGGCTGCTATGTGTATTAATTAAAATACAGAACAACGTTTCAACCTTCTTAGGTCATCTTCAGGTTAACAAAGAGAGTTTCAAACTTTATTAACCAGAAGAATACCTTAGAAGGTCGAAACTTTGCTCTGTACTTTATTTTAACTGAAGTCTTAATACCCATTCCAGCCGTCTTGAGAATACATTTTTACCTCAAATGGGTTTCTCGTCATCACGAAACGAAAATTCAGAGATACAGTTTAACGATAGAGATGTACGCCATAGAAAAACACCATAATATCAGTCCTTGTAGACCAGTTGTTTAGAATATAGGTAGATGTAATCATGTGGTGTCAGGGTTCTCGGTAAAATTGAAGAAAACAATAAATACAGTTTCGAGACAGTTTTGTTTTTCTTATAAAATACGGGGTTGTACATGGTTTTAATGTATAATATTTCTTTATATCGAATTTGCTTTAGAAAGTACTTTACTATTTTTTACCCACTCTTCACGAGTACATTTTCCATCAATTGCTGAACAAAGAAATTATATCTTCTTTTTTGACGGGAAGCATTCATGACAGAATTAACGGTGTAGCGATGGGTTCGAGATTAGCTCCGTCACGCGCTGGCTCGTTCTTGAGTCACTACAAATAACAATGTCCGAACCCTTGAAGCTGTGTGCTTATGACGGATACATGCTGATGACACGTTTGTAACTTCTGATCATTTTAAATCAGTTCTTGGTGCAACTCAGTAGCCGACATGACAGTTTAAAGTTTACTGTTACAAATAACCAAGTTGTCTTCTTTTATGGTACAGCGCATAATGATTTGGGCAAATTTCAATGTGAAGTGTGTAATAAAAACACTTTCACTGGTTCATATTTTAAGATGGCCATTTTTATCCCTTTTCAAGTTTTGTTTCTGTTTCTTTTTAATTTCGCGCAATGCTACACGAGGGCTAACTGCGCTAGCCGTCCTTAATTTAGCAGTGTAAGACTAGAGGGAAGGCAGCTAGTCATCACCACCCATCGCCAACTATTGAATTATTGTGTTTCCAACGAATAGTGGGATTGACCGTAACATTATAACGCCCTCACGGCTGAAAACGCAAGCGTGTTTAGTGCGACAGGGATGCGAACCTGCAACCCTTGGATTACGAGTCGCACGCCTTAACCCACCTGGTCAGGCCGGACTCCTTTAAATAATGAAATTACTTAAGGACTTGATTCGTTGTTCACACAATGTTACCATTACATATCACATTTACGTGTTAGTGTGTTTTTCAAACAATGTTACCATTACATATCACATTTACGTGTTGGTGTGTTTTTCTCATAGTCAAGCCACATCGACCTATTTGCTGAGCTTACAAAGGGGAATCGAACATCAGATTTTAGCGTTGTAAATCCGTAGGCTTACCCCTGTACTGGTGTGTGTGGGGGGGTAATTTACATAAACAACTTTGAAATATTGGAGATTCAAAGCAATTTCGTTTTTGAGATGGAAAGTTAATGTCTCGTGGAGAAATGAATTGAAATGTTCTGAAACAGCGCTTGTCAGTCATCTCGTTTTATGCGGGCAAACACACGAGAGATAGGCTTATGACGTCAGAAAAACATGCAGGTACAAGAAACTTTGACACAAAATGAATAAAAACCCAAAAACCCGAACGCTTTCGAAAGGTGGATTTTTTGTTGTTGTTCAGGGCTAAGATACCCTGTTTACAGGGTTTTTATTCATTTCTAGATAGGCTTATGAGTTATTCTCAAATTTCTGTCTAGATGACAAATTTTCTTCTTGTCTAAAGAACGAAAAAAGTTCACGATAATATCTAATGCTCGTTATAAATTTAATTATCCTAGCTGCCATTGCAGGTGTGTGGGATTTACCACGAGATGGCTCAAAATGGGTGCTCTTGTGTGAGCACATACATCCCGCGACTGGGGACAAATATGGCAGAAGACATAATGCTTCTAGTAAGGGGTGTGATGCGTTACTGGACAGAGTTTAAAATCGTCTCAGATTAATTAAATTAGCCGCACGACCAACCTTTAACTGGACGTTAAGGTCAAGTTCTTTCGTCACGACGTTTAATTTTCAACGCAATGGATCCAGGATGGCCAGGAAGTTAGGGGTCACTCATAATCGGAAGGTCGCAGGTTCGAATACCCACCACACCAAACACGCTTACCTTTGCAGCCATGGAGGCGTTGTAATGTGACGGGGAATCCTACTATTCATTGATAAAAGTATAGACCAAAAGTTGGCGGTGAGTGTTAATGACTAGCTGCCTTCCTTATAGTCTTTCACTGCTAAATTAGGGACAAATAGCGCAGGCAGCCTTTGTGTAGCTTTGCGCGAAATTAAAAAAAAACAATGAAAGCTTCATGTTCGTTGCAGGTCATAAAGTAATTATCAAGGACAAATTACAAGCTTATTCAGAACAAAACCTCTAGTTGTCCTGTCTGATAACAACTATGTCTAAAACAAAACTGAAACCTAACTGAAGTCATGTTTTTAACAAAACCACGAGCTCTTATCATGCACCAAGGTCATAAAATGACGAGAGCGAAATTTTTGTTATAACTGTTCTTGAAAACTACAGATATCAGGCTATAACTAACTACCAGGACATCGCAGCCTTCAATTTTAGGGTGCACAGCTTGACCCTCGAACTACTAGGCCATCCCTGCCTTCAGTTCTTTGTAGGGTACACAGTTTGACACACTAAATACTAGGCCATCCTGGCCTTCAGTACTTCGTAGGGTGCACAGCTTGACACACTAACTACTAGGTCATCCTTGCCTTTTGTTCTTTTTAGGGAAAACAGCTTGACACGTTAACTACTAGGCCATATTGGCCTTTAGTTTTTTCAGGGTACACAGCTTGATACACTAAGTACTAGGCCATACCGGCCTTTAGTTCTTTTTTCGGTACACAGCTTGACACACTAACTACTAGGTCATATTGGCCTTTAGTTTTTTCAGGGTACACAGCTTGATACACTAAGTACTAGGCCATACCGGCCTTCAGTTGTTTTAGGGTACACAGCATGACTCACTAACTAATAGGCCATGCCGGCCTTCAGTTGTTTTAGGGTACACAGCTTGACTCACTAACTACTAGGCCATGCCGGCCTTCAGTTGTTTTAGGGTACACAACTTGACTCACTAACTACTAGGCCATGCCGGCCTTCAGTTGTTTTAGGGTACACAACTTGACTCACTAACTACTAGGCCATGCCGGCCTTCAGTTGTTTTAGGGTACACAGCTTGACTCACTAACTACTAGGCCATGCCGGCCTTCAGTTGTTTTAGGGTACACAACTTGACTCACTAACTACTAGGCCATGCCGGCCTTCAGTTGTTTTAGGGTACACAACTTGACTCACTAACTACTAGGCCATGCCGGCCTTCAGTTGTTTTAGGGTACACAGCTTGACTCACTAACTTCTAGGCCATGCCGGCCTTCAGTTGTTTTAGGGTACACAGCTTGACTCACTAACTACTAGGCCATGCCGGCCTTCAGTTGTTTTAGGGTACACAACTTGACTCACTAACTACTAGGCCATGCCGGCCTTCAGTTGTTTTAGGGTACACAGCTTGACTCACTAACTACTAGGCCATGCCGGCCTTCAGTTGTTTAGGGTACACAGCTTGACTCACTAACTTCTAGGCCATGCCGGCCTTCAGTTGTTTTAGGGTACACAACTTGACTCACTAACTTCTAGGCCATGCCGGCCTTCAGTTGTTTTAGGGTACACAACTTGACTCACTAACTACTAGGCCATGCCGGCCTTCAGTTGTTTTAGGGTACACAGCTTGACTCACTAACTACTAGGCCATGCCGGCCTTCAGTTGTTTTAGGGTACACAGCTTGACTCACTAACTACTAGGCCATGCCGGCCTTCAGTTTTAAGCTTCAAGGCTTGACACACTAACCTTTAGACCACGACGACCTTCTACTTTAGGTTGATAAAGCTTAATCTGTTAACCACTGGGTCACACCTCAACACAAAAATGTTCATGTTAAGAATTAATTATCCCAAAAAGAAAATATTAATTATTTTGCGCTCACAACAAGAAAAGTTCAATAATATCTCTCATCTTAGCTGAACCCGCGACCCGCGGATCACGAGTCGCACGCCTCAATACGCTTGGCCATGCCCGCCTCGTTGGTGTAAGATTAACCTATGAGTTGACAATAGTTAACAATAACTAACTGCCTTCTTTCTTATCTCACACTGTTTATTTACGGATAGCTTGCGCAGATAGCCCTCGTGTCGCTTTGCGCGAAATTCAAGACAAAAACTATCAAAACTTATGGCCCGGCATAGCCATGTGGCTAAGGCACTCAACTCTTAATCCGAGGGTCAAAGGTTCGAATCCCCGTCACACCACACATACTCGCCCTTTCAGCCGTGTGACGGTCAGTCCCACTCTTCGTTGGTAAAAGAGTAGCCCAAGAGTTGGCGGTGGGTGGTGATTTGCTGCCTTCCTTCTAGTCTTAAACTGTTATATTAGGGACAGCTCGAGCAGATAGCTATTCAAAGAAACAAATAATTTATGGGAAGTGTTGTTCATTTGAGAAAAATAATGTAAGAAAACAATGAAGTTTTGCCTTAAATGCACTATTGTCTTCACTTATCTTACTAGGACTGTGTGTTTAACATATTTTAATATAAACACTGAAATCGATTCTGGTTATTTACCATTGGATGATATTTAAAGCAAAACTGAGGAACCGATTGACGTACACTGAGGTCTCTTTTATTTCAACAGTATTTTAACTTTATTTTAAAATTTCGGGTACAGTTGAACAAGTGCGACCCGTACTTTTGATTTGGCCCCCCAGTGGCTCAGCGGTATGTCTGCGGACTTACACGCTAAAATCCGGGTTTCGATACCCGTAGTGGGCAGAGCACAGATAGCCCATTGTGTAGCTTTGTGCTTAATTCAAAACAACAACTTTTGATTTGAACGAGTACCACCCGTACTTTTGATCTGAACAAGTACCACCCGTATTTTAGATTTGAACAAGACAACCCGTACTTTTGATTTAGTCGCTACTTGTGTGTATAAAGAATAAAGAAAACGGAGTTGAATCACATCAGTTATTGATAAATCTTGGGCCAATCGTACCTGACCCAACTGTGGGAACTGGTTTTGGTCATCGCTTTGATAATTCACCCATGACCTCAAAATGATGCACATTTTTTTGCAACTGGTATCTCGAGTCTTTGTACGGACAGTCATGGCACGCTGACCTGTCGGTCACGCCTGGTTCCACTTTAATGTCAGAAGCACGACTTTTCTAATTTACGTCCGTCTTTTCAAAAATGTCCACGTTACAACAAACATGATTGTCCTTTCAGAGGAGAAGGCGTTATAATGTGATGGTCAGTCCCACTATTCTGTGATAAAAAAGGATCCCAAGAAATGGTGGTGGGTGGAGACTGGCTGTATTTCTTCTAGTACAGTGTGGTTTCCAACCATTTTTATGCTCCGCACTCCTAAAAAATTTTAATATGTCCTCGCACCCTTGACAGTAATTATTTATTTAAGAATAAAGGTGAAGGTGGCCCAAACAAATGTTATCTCGCACCCCCTGGTTGGGAACCACTGCTCTAGTCTTACACTGCTAAATTAGAGTCGGCTAGTTCAGATAGCCCTCGTGTAGCTTTGCGCGAAATCCAAAACAAACAAAAATGCCAAAACGTTTTGAACGTTGTAGATACTTTCCAGTATGAATAAACGATTCTATTTAACTGTTAAATATACCAGCACGGAATGGTACGGCCAGATGGTTACGGCACATGGCGTAAAATAATCTGTACTTTTCTATTATATATTTTGAGGAAATTTGTCTTTGAAAAACAAAAAAACAGAAGAAAACGTCAGTGTTTATCATAAAGTTTCCCCCAAAAATGTTATTTATTTGAGTTTAATTTTTGTTCCGCCATGGTAGTTAGGGCGCGGGTTCGAATCCTTGTCACACCGAACATGACAGCCCTTTCAGCCGTGGGAGCGTTATAATGTGACGGTCAATCCCATTATTCGTCGGTAAAAGAGTAACCAAAGAGTTGATGGTGGGTGGTGATGACTAGATGCTTTTCCTTTAGTCTTCCACTGCTGACTTAAGGACTGTAAGCATAGATAGCTCTCATATATTTTTATATTCCAAGATATTTTTAAATCATCTTTTGATGTATTTGTAAAATATCAGCATCCTTCACTTTCACTTTTATGTACAATTTTTTTTTCCAGTTTGAAACTTATATTTTAGGAAATTGGATAGTGTCATTTTACCTTTAACTTTCGCAAATACTAAATCAACCTGACCTCACTTTTGATTACAAGCTGCTTCGGGTGTGGTCACACGAAAACCTATTTTTGTAAAAGAACATATATTCAAGAATGTCAAAAAAAAACGACAGCTTTTCTGTACTTTGATGAAAGTGTTGGGTTAGTCTTTCTTATGTTGAGATGCAAACAAACTTGTTATTTTAGTTTTTATTACTCGTGTTTTGTTATCATTTGTTAATTCATCTGGAAACGCTGATCGGATAATTTCGAACACATAACATCACGTACAGTCAGTAGATTATGAGACCACGTGTTTTTTTGATATCGCGCAAACCTACACGAGGGCTATCTGCGTCCTCAACTGAGCAATGTTAGACCAGAGGGAAGGCATCTACTCATCACCACCCACCAACAACTATTGGGCTACTCTTTTACCAACGAATAGTGGGATCGACTGTCATATTATAACGCCATCTAGGCTGAAATGGCGAGCATGTTTGGTGTGACGGGTATTCGAACCCGCGACCCTCAGAGAAGAAGTCGATTGCCTTAACCATCTGGCCATACCATGCCGTGTTGGTATATTTAACAGTTAAATAGAATCGTTTATCCTCACTAAATAGTATACAATGAAGAAAACCAGTACTATATGTAAGATACATTTAGGACACAGTTTAAACCTTTAATGGAACTCGAACAATCGGATGTAACAAACGTTTTGGAAGTCATTAAACGCTGAGTTTTGATGACTGTAGCAGATTTTTCAGGTGTTGGTCACTTTGTTATAAACAAGAATGCCCACAGAAAAACACATCAATCTTTCAACACGTGTTTTATTGTTCGTACAGCAATCAACATTAAAAACAATAACAGAAGACTCAATGCTACTGGTACCCCCCATGATCTCCCCCTTACATGATATCAAAGGAAGACGCTAAGTTCGAACATCCGACGTACAAGTAACGGTCAGATCTATAATTTTTTGTACAGCTGTTTAAGAAACGAATGTTTACATTATTTTCTGAGAAGCAGCTAATATTATCACAGGATTTTCTAACCAAATCCACATCTCATATCAAAATATTTGTCTTTACTATCGATATGATATGTGATATAATTGGTTTTTCAGTAATTATTAAATTTTCCTTTTTTTCAGTAAAATGCAATGACACGAGAACGTGGAAAATTGGTGACTAAACTGTAATCCTGATAAATTTAGTTGTCATATCGTATATGCAGGAAGTGGATCAAAGTGAATCTCAGAAGGGCTGGTATGGATGATAACACTTTTACTGATAAAGAGAGAACAACGGTTGACCTTCCTAGGTCATCTTCAAGTGCCATAGCTACTAATGGTTCCTTCTTATTTGCTCTGACAACAACTCTATTTTTTAACCTTTTGTGTAACAGCTAATACCACTGTTGACAACCATCTGTTATAGAAAAGTTGTTTAATATTTCTTATCATTGAGTTTTCGTATCCAATTTGCGACTTTTTTAAAAGCTTATTTATTTCGTGAGAAATATTTCTTCTTTCGTAATCTGAGGGTCGCGGGTGCGCATCCCTGTCGCAACAAACATGCTCGCCCTTTCAGCTGTGGGGGTGTTATAAAGTTACGGTCAAATCCCACTATTCGTTCGTAAAAGAGTAGCCCAAGAGTTGGTGGTGGGTGGTGATGACTACCTGCTAAATTAAGAACGGCTAGCGCAGATAGCCCTCGTGTAGCTTTGTGCGAAATTCAAAAGCAAACAAACAATTTCTTCTTTCATTTATTATAAAAGATGACCTAGGAAGGTCAAACGTTGTTCTCTCCTTATCAATAAAAGTTTTAATACCTATATCCTGAGATACATTTTTATTTCAGGTGGGTTTCTCGTCATTAAGAGGATGTCAATCTTTGTTCTGTTGTCCACACAGTTGAGTACGAAAGTTTCCAGGCTAAGAACTTCTCTCTCTCTCTTCTTTTCACACATTTCTTTTCCTCATGAATACATCGACCCAGAGATTGTTTTGAAGGCTCTATACTAAAACTTGTGAAATCGAATAGAAAACACGGAGACGTACTCGTCGAATACAATAATTTTACATCTCACAGAATGGATGTCAGCTCTATAATTTTTTTTCTGTGACACTCCAGGGACCTTTCTTCACTCACGACAAGATCAGAATTTCCTTCTTTCACATCATTAAGCATGGAGACAGCGAATAGCAACTCCTTACGTTTCAGCCATCTTCTGTTCATCAGATTTCAGCGAAGTATCGAAACGATTTGTACTTCGGATGTCCAAAACACGCAGGCTTTGACAATAAAAAGTTGTTCATATTATTGACGAGAGGGGGGGTAAAAATAGTGATTTTAGGATGCAAATGCTATCAAAAAAACTTCATAAAAGGTTCTGAACAAACGATTTTGTGGTCTGCAAACATTTTAAATATATCACACGAGTATGGACAAGCAGGAATAATCTGAATGGACACAACTGTGAGGACACGAGATTTTTACTGAACCTACGTGAGTTTAGTTTCTGTGATACTTTACGAAATACTCGATATCTAAGAAAAGGTATTACGTTAAGGTTTGATGTGTACTACTACACGCCTAAGACAAAGTTTCACTTCTATAGTTTTGGTAGTTCTCGTTCAAAACTCACAAAACTATTATCTTCCAAAATTTACTAACTTGCGCTCGTGCTGAGCTCGTGAAACTCATTTTCATTCAAACTTATAAAAACAGCAACTACTGGTTCACACCTCATAAAATTCACTCCGAGCCAACACTCACTTTCCTTCGAAGTTAGATCACTCATGACGTCTTAGACCCATAAAAGTTCACTCTCGTTCTAAACTTATCAGACTTGCATTCGTCCAAAATTCGCAACAATCCGCAAATTATAAAACTCACTCTTGCCCAAACTTATAAAACTTACTTTCGATGTTTATAAAAACAAAGTCTCATCCTACGATTACGAAACTAACTTTCCTTCGAAACTCGTAAAACTCACCTCATCGAAATTTATTTGTTTCCCTAAAACATTTTCAAAAAGTTCTCATTAATGTTGGACGACCGACATTTTCAAAACGTAACTTGCAAGTGACGTCATAATCTGCGAGGTTCACATTTCGTTCTCTTAAGAACCCGTACACTTACAGAAGCATTTTTATAACACTGGAAACATCACTTGATAGAGAAAGTCACACGTCGAAGGTCACAAAAATAATTTCAGGCTTAGGTCACCCAGATAGACAGTCACCCAGTCCAACGGAACTCTGCAAGGAGAGCACAGAGATCTATGTAAAAACAAGTTTCTTTTCTCGGGAAGAAGAGACCGAACGACATTTTCGGCGACTAGACCATGCAGCTGTTTCCTTGGCAATGGGGCTGGAGAGAATAAAAAGGCACTCAATAAACACGAACCTTTTTCATGACTTATAACACCGCTTGAGATTTTATCACGAAATAAAGATGCGTTTCGAACATATATATTTATTTTTTTCAACATAATTTGTAACTCATTATTTTTAATTTTTTCATAATTCTTGTTAAGAGTATTAAAAACGATGAAAAATTTTGCGACTCTATAAAGAAATTTCTTAAAAAGTTTTATTCCACGTTTAGGACGTAATACATCAGTTTGTGTTAAGGTGTAACTTTCCTTGATAAGTTTCATTAAGACGTAATATATCAGTTTGTGTTAAGGTGTAACTTTCCTTGGTAAGTTTTATTGAGACGTAATACATCAGTTTGTGTTAAGGTGTAACTTTCCTTAATAAGTTTTATTAAGACGTAATACATCAGTTTGTGTTAAGGTGTAACTTTCCTTGATAAGTTTTATTAAGACGTAATATATCAGTTTGTGTTAAGGTGTGACTTTCCTTGGTAAGTTTTATTGAGACGTAATACATCAGTTTGTGTTAAGGTGTAACTTTCCTTAATAAGTTTTATTAAGACGTAATACATCAGTTTGTGTTAAGGTGTAACTTTCCTTGATAAGTTTTATTAAGACGTAATACATCAGTTTGTGTTAAGGTGTAACTTTCCTTGATAAGTTTTATTAAAACGTAATACATCAGTTTGTGTTAAGGTGTAACTTTCCTTGATAAGGTTTATTAAGACGTAATATATCAGTTTGTGTTAAGGTGTAACTTTCCTTGATAAGTTTTATTAAGACGTAATACATCAGTTTGTGTTAAGGTGTAACTTTCCTTGGTAAGTTTTATTAAGACGTAATATATCAGTTTGTGTTAAGGTGTAACTTTCCTTGATAAGTTTTATTAAGACGTAATACATCAGTTTGTGTTAAGGTGTAACTTTCCTTGATAAGTTTTATTGAGACGTAATACATCAGTTTGTGTTAAGGTGTAACTTTCCTTGAAAAGGTTTATTAAGACGTAATATATCAGTTTGTGTTAAGGTGTAACTTTCCTTGATAAGGTTTATTAAGACGTAATACATCAGTTTGTGTTAAGGTGTAACATTCCTTGATAAGGTTTATTAAGACGTAATATATCAGTTTGTGTTAAGGTGTAACTTTCCTTGGTAAGTTTTATTAAGACGTAATATATCAGTTTGTGTTAAGGTGTAACTTTCCTTGATAAGTTTTATTGAGACGTAATACATCAGTTTGTGTTAAGGTGTAACTTTCCTTGATAAGGTTTATTAAGACGTAATATATCAGTTTGTGTTAAGGTGTAACTTTCCTTGATAAGTTTTATTAAGACGTAATATATCAGTTTGTGTTAAGGTGTAACTTTCCTTGATAAGGTTTATTAAGACGTAATATATCAGTTTGTGTTAAGGTGTAACTTTCCTTAATAAGTTTTATTAAGACGTAATACATCAGTTTGTGTTAAGGTGTAACTTTCCTTGATAAGTTTTATTAAGACGTAATACATCAGTTTGTGTTAAGGTGTAACTTTCCTTGATAAGTTTTATTAAGACGTAATACATCAGTTTGTGTTAAAGTGTAACTTTCCTTGATAAGTTTTATTGAGACGTAATACATCAGTTTGTGTTAAGGTGTAACTTTCCTTGGTAAGTTTTATTAAGACGTAATATATCAGTTTGTGTTAAGGTGTAACTTTCCTTGATAAGTTTTATTGAGACGTAATACATCAGTTTGTGTTAAGGTGTAACTTTCCTTGGTAAGTTTTATTAAGACGTAATATATCAGTTTGAGTTAAGGTGTAACTTTCCTTGATAAGTTTTATTGAGACGTAATACATCAGTTTGTGTTAAGGTGTAACTTTCCTTGATAAGGTTTATTAAGACGTAATATATCAGTTTGTGTTAAGGTGTAACTTTCCTTGATAAGTTTTATTAAGACGTAATATATCAGTTTGTGTTAAGGTGTAACTTTCCTTGATAAGTTTTATTGAGACGTAATACATCAGTTTGTGTTAAGGTGTAACTTTCCTTGATAAGTTTTATTGAGACGTAATACATCAGTTTGTGTTAAGGTGTAACTTTCCTTGATAAGGTTTATTAAGACGTAATATATCAGTTTGTGTTAAGGTGTAACTTTCCTTGATAAGTTTTATTGAGACGTAATACATCAGTTTGTGTTAAGGTGTAACTTTCCTTGGTAAGTTTTATTAAGACGTAATATATCAGTTTGAGTTAAGGTGTAACTTTCCTTGATAAGGTTTATTGAGACGTAATACATCAGTTTGTGTTAAGGTGGAACTTTCCTTGATAAGGTTTATTAAGACGTAATATATCAGTTTGTGTTAAGGTGGAACTTTCCTTGATAAGTTTTATTAAGACGTAATATATCAGTTTGTGTTAAGGTGTAACTTTCCTTGATAAGTTTTATTGAGACGTAATACATCAGTTTGTGTTAAGGTGTAACTTTCCTTAATAAGTTTTATTGAGACGTAATACATCAGTTTGTGTTAAGGTGTAACTTTCCTTGATAAGGTTTATTAAGACGTAATATATCAGTTTGTGTTAAGGTGTAACTTTCCTTGATAAGTTTTATCAAGACGTAATACATCAGTTTGTGTTAAGGTGTAACTTTCCTTGATAAGTTTTATCAAGACGTAATACATCAGTTTGTGTTAAGGTGTAACTTTCCTTGATAAGTTTTATTAAGACGTAATACATCAGTTTGTGTTAAGGTGTAACTTTCCTTAATAAGTTTTATTGAGAC
Source organism: Carcinoscorpius rotundicauda (assembly GCA_011833715.1). NCBI lineage: Eukaryota > Metazoa > Arthropoda > Merostomata > Xiphosura > Limulidae > Carcinoscorpius > Carcinoscorpius rotundicauda. The sequence continues at coordinate 6,032,328 of CM022402.1, forward strand.
GTAATACATCAGTTTGTGTTAAGGTGTAACTTTCCTTAATAAGTTTTATTGAGACGTAATACATCAGTTTGTGTTAAGGTGTAACTTTCCTTGATAAGGTTTATTAAGACGTAATATATCAGTTTGTGTTAAGGTGTAACTTTCCTTGATAAGTTTTATCAAGACGTAATACATCAGTTTGTGTTAAGGTGTAACTTTCCTTGGTAAGTTTTATCAAGACGTAATACATCAGTTTGTGTTAAGGTGTAACTTTCCTTGATAAGTTTTATTAAGACGTAATACATCAGTTTGTGTTAAGGTGTAACTTTCCTTAATAAGTTTTATTGAGACGTAATACATCAGTTTGTGTTAAGGTGTAACTTTCCTTGGTAAGTTTTATTGAGACGTAATACATCAGTTTGTGTTAAGGTGTAACTTTCCTTAATAAGTTTTATCAAGACGTAATACATCAGTTTGTGTTAAGGTGTAACTTTCCTTGATAAGTTTTATCAAGACGTAATACATCAGTTTGTGTTAAGGTGTAACTTTCTGGTAAAAAATGTTTACACAATATTATATCAGTATAAGATTTGTCATAACTAAACTTACTTCGTTCTTTATGGCCAAACACTGATTTCCAATTAGAAATATGTATATACACAGAAGGTTGCGTAGGTTATATTTAAAAAACTTTGTAGCCTTACCTCGTGGTTACAGTTTAATTCATCACCCCTGTTGTCAGCAAGAGCACGAGCAGCTTCTACTGCTAAAAGTTCTGGCGCAAGACTGTCATGTTCAAAACGAACCACTCTTCCCCGCATCCTTCAATAATTAGTCTGGTAGACGGTTTCTCAGTAACTGTTTCAATAGTGAGACTGCACAGAAATCCATGTTGCTTGAGATATGCCGCGGTTGAACGGATATATAATGAAAACCGTTTTGTACACGTTACTTGTTTCACTTTATTACTCTGAGATCATCAACAATTGGGCAGTGTTGATTGAGACACGTGAACAGTTCTTGCCATTGAAATTTATGTTTATGGAATATCACATTTTACATGACGCCGAATTTAGCTTACCATGTTTAGGCACACGACTTGTTGCAGGTTTTTTCTGGATGGTCCTGGCGTCCCAAGTCGATCCACACTATGTTTTTCAATCCCATTAAGTACGTGTGATATCCCTACCTAAAAACTGGTAATTCCTCGATCCGATAAAATCTTCATGATCTGAGTGTGGATGAATGCTTTACGGTGCAAATGGGTGTTACATATATTTCCAAATTATCAGTTTTTGTTGGCATCACACAACTACAAAACGCCAAACAGTGTCAAAACGTAGTTCTAATACAAAACACTCTGTACAATCTATTTATTGCACAACATTTGTGGCTCAGTGTATATCCCAGGTTTCACCAGGGCAGCTGGTTTGCAATATATAAAAATCTTCAGTTGAGATGCTATGCATGTAAAGGGTTTGTGGAACCATAACGCCATAGCTTGTTGTTAGTGGTATAAACAACATATATTTAAAAAAAAATCATAGAGTCTTGGTACTGGGTCAGCAAATACGATGTTTACTTAATTATCAGGGCTTAAAGCTGACACACATTTACCCTCTAACTCTTCTTAATAGATTTTATTATTGGAAAATTTAATGTGACGTGTTATAATTAACAAGAAAAATCTTAATTCAGGGGTAACTTTTCCTTTAAATAAGCGATTCGGGATGGTAAGAACACTACTTATGATCTTGTACTCACTTGAAGTTTAAATTTATCTGCTATTAAACAAAATAAATCCTTCTACTCTGAATTATCTACCACTGAGAATTATCTTTAAATGTTTCATGGTTGGCTTTTGAACTGGTTCCACCACCATCAATAACGTTCTTTGTGATGTCCCCAATGAGCCAATATTGTGTGAGACGCGGGATGACCAAATGGTTAATGCATCTTACTCGTAATCTAAGGGTCGCGGATTCGAATCCCCGTCATAACACCAAACATGCTCGCCCTTTCAGCCGTGATGGTATTATAATGTCACGGTCAGTTCCGTTATTCGTTGATAAAAGGGTAGCTCAAGAGTTGGCGGTGGATGGTGATGACTAGCTTCTTTCCTTCTAGTCTTACACTGCTAAATTAGGGACGACTAGCGCAGATAGCCTTCGTGCAGCCTTGCGCAAAATTCAAAACAAACCAAGCCACTATTGTGAGAAGTGTAATTTTAATTGAAACATGCTTCTAGGAAGGATGGCAACTCCAACAGTGGACTTTCCACAAACTTTCGGGTTTCTCACAAACCCTCTGCTGTATGTGTTGGTTGCCGGCTTACGTGAAAACGAGGTCCCTTTTTAGCTGAAACGGGGTAATTCAGAAGCACGTGACTAGTTGCTACCTTTTTTTTACGCTTGTTATAAAAACCGCTGACTTTAAAATGTCTAGGAACCTATGAATATATGCCTCATTCACATCTGTTTATTATTCTGTTCCACTAAATATCCAACTGTGTCATCGTGCCGATTTTCTGGATCTGTGGAAAGAAGTCCATTTCGTACCTATGGTCTTCTTTTGTTTGTGTGAGTGGGATTTGCCATACAAAGTCCATTTCGTACCTATGGTCTTCTTTTCTTTGTGTGAGTGGGATTTGCCATACAAAGTCCATTTCGTACCTATGGTCTTCTTTTCTATGTGTGAGCGGGGTTTGGAATACAAAGTCCATTTCGTACCTGTGGTCTTCTTTTTGTGTGAGTGGGGTTTGGAATACAAAGTCCATTTCTATTACAAATACTCTGATATGTTTTATTTAACGAGTTCTCCTCTGCAAACAATTTCCCCTGGAAACTGCTGTTACAAACACCCCAGCCATAAATCTCACCTTGGTGGTATTGCACTGTGAAGTGATCGAGAATTCTCATTAAGTTAAATACGCGGATGCTAAACATGTCGCCCGTCATGAATTTGTATGTACGATGTGGCATGCTACTATATCAATGTTTACAAAAGAGCCATTATAAAGCATTATTAATAACTTGTATATATAAAAACACACACAATGAAATGGTGAAAACCACAACTAGAGAAGGCAGTCCAGTGGTCAAGTTTAAAAATGACGATGAATATTGAATTACTTTTCTCTCACAGCGATTTCCTCCATTTTTTTATTTATGAATTTCGCGCAAAGCTACACGAGGGCTATCTGCGCTAACTGTCCCTAATTTAGCAATGTAAGGCTAGAAAGAAGGCAGCTAGTCATCACCACCCACCGCCAATTCTTGGACTACTCTTTTACCAAATAGTGGGATTGACCGTCACGTTATAACGCCTCCACGGCTGAAATGGCGAGCATGTTTGGTACGACGGGGATTCGAACCCGCGACCCTCAGATTACGAGCCGGGTCTCATCCATTTCATCGTGTTGTTATATTTGACTCCACTGTATCTGCTTATAAGTTCAGGATATTCGAATTACCCTAAATATTTTTATTTAATTTTTTAAAAGTAACTATGGAAACTTCAGAATGTTTCAAACAAAAGACTTCTGTACCTTGATATATATTTCTTTTCTCCTTCATTGCTTTGACTGACTGTCCGGAGAAGACGGAGAAGAACGGACGCCCATCGAAGAAGCACAAAAATGTTTTCTTCCATTTTAATAAAAAAGTCAGCCATTCATTTTTATCAAAAGTCCTCGTTTTCAAGCCACATTTCACCAAATATTCATTAATTTTACAAACATCATTGAAAGCCTGGCTTTCTGATGTTCGCTGAAATATATAAAAAAAATACACGTAATCAGTAAAATTAAAATAATATATATATATATATATATAAGCAATTTAAAAAACAACAACTTGTAAATCTAATTACCAGAAGTTACATTTAACATTTGTTTATTTATTTATAGCAAAGCCACATCGGGCTATCTGCTGAGTCCACCGAAGGAAATCGAACCCCTGATTGTAGCATTACCGCCAAAACATTGATAAATAATAATAGATAAATTAATTAATAATAACAGTCTCCTGCTATTACAGCGGTAAATATACAAATTTACAACGCTAAAATCAGGGGTTCGATTCCCTTCGGTGGACTCAGCAGATAGCCCGATGTGGCTTTGCTATGAGATAACGCATGATAATAACAGTGTACTACTGGAAAGTTTCATGCGTCTGTTACAAACTAGTGGTGACACTGATTACAAAACGGACTTCTCTGGTGGAGAAATAAATAACTTGGCCAAAATGCCTTAATTATAAGCCTAATTTATATGTAGATCGCTATAAATCTTGCCTAGGCGAGGAACCGGTAAAGTGCCTAAAATATATCGTGTTTTCTATCCGCACGTCACGTTAATATTGTAATCTCCAACTTGCACGCTTTTGACTGTTCTATTTCTGATACAATTTACAAAGCTCTGTTTAAAAGCAACCACGAATATGGCTGGTGCTGCGAATTGGTCGTCTTTCATCTGATCAGCAGCTGTGTCGGAGCTTCAAGAGTTCTGATCAGAGTGAGTCTGAACCTTGGAAGTTACTGGCCTCAAGAGTTTTGCTCGAGTATTGCAATCTGGTTAGACCAAAATAAAAGTAACCATTAATACTGAAGAAAGAGAATATATTGTTCTAATTATTGTTATAGAAATTTCAGTCAGAGATCTAGATTTCTATGGATGAAGGTAAATCTTGTGAGTGTCTCTCTGTTAACAATCAACCTATACCCTTGACTAACAAGATTATTTATCTCGTTCTAATGCACAGTCAGATAAGGTAATTCAGCTCTGTTAGGCTTAACATAATCATACATCATCAGCCACGATATCACATTTAGAATTTATGTAAAATGCCAATTACTTTTGAGATATGTATATATAGAGTAACTTACCGCGGTAGAACATGTCCTTATACATAGTGGGACAGGCCGCATTCTGAAACACGTATACAAAATCATCACTTTCGTTCTGAATAAATGATCTCTATCCACACATAATTAAGAAAAAATATTAATTTTATTGTTATATTTACTTTTTTTCACGTTTCGGTTTGATACCTTCATTTGGGATATACCTGCTGACGAGGCCTAGTTATCGCAGTAAGTTAAGACTGTAGCCATGTGTAACGAGGCCTAGTTATCGCAGTAAGTTAAGACTGTAGCCATGTGTAACGAGGCCTAGTTATCACAGTAAATTAAGAATGTAACCATGTGTGAAGAGGCCTAGTTATCGCAGTAAATTAAGACTGTAACCATGTGTAGAGCTGTAAAAGCCAAGTATTAAATTTGTTTTCTTATCTGTAAACAGGGTTGTTCCTCATTTAAAACTTCTAGAAATAGTCAAGCATTTGGAAAACAGAAATAAAAGGACAGACTTGAGTTTGTTGCTCGTTGTGAAACAACGTTCTGTAGTCACTAATGTTTGGTTTAAAGACTTTTAGTAACACTGAGAATCCTAAGACAATATGAGTTCCATGTCGTTCTCCATTTTGGTCTTTTCACAGCGTAGTTTTAGCGTCACAAAATTAGTCTAAAACAAAGATTTAAGTGTCGTTGGATCACGTGCATTCTAAACAAAACGTATTTTAGCATACAGTGGCTGTTTAAGTACAGCTTTGGTTTCTGTTTCTACTTTTTTATGTAGGAATTTTTGTAATGTATCTGTAGATGGATACATGTTGCAGGCGATGTTTCACTACTTGAAGTTATGGATAAGGCACTCCACTCGTAATCCGAGGGTCGCGGGTTCGAAACCCCGTGACGCCAAACATCCTCGCCATTCAGCCGTGGGGAAGATATAATGTGACGGTCAATCCCACTATTCGTTGGTAAAAGAGTAGCCCAAGATTTGGCGGTGGGTGTTATTGACTAGCTGGCTTCACTCTAATCTTACACTGCTAAATTAGGAACGGCTAGCGCAGATAGCCCTCGGGTGGCTTTGCGTGAAATATGAAAACAAACCAACCAAACAAACATTGTATTTTATATGCAAAAACGGCTCGTTTGGGTTGAGAAAATATTTTACATAGAAGAGCGAACAACGTTTCGACCTTCTTCGGTCATCGTCATTGTATTTGTTTGTTTTTTACAGTGTAAGACTAGAGGGAAAGCAGCTGGTCATCACCATCCACCGCCAACTCTTGGGTTACTCTTTCACTGACGAATAGTTGGATTGACCGTCGCATTATAACGCCTCCACAGCTGAAAAAACGAGGATATTTGGTGTTATTGGATTCGGATCCGTGACCCTCGGATCACGAGCCGAGTGACCACCTGGTCACGCCGGGCCACAAAATGCGTACATTGTATTAAAACTGCACGTAGCTGTGCGAAACAGCTTGAGTAAAATAACTCGTGCATGTTTTATTTACTGCACAAACATCAACGTAATACTTTCTGATTTGAAATTAATCCAATGAGCCATTTCTGAGTTAACGAGGTACGGAATGAACAAGACGTTTCTTGTGTAACTTTGACGAAATGAATAAACAGTTGTGTAATCCGAGTTTACGTTCAGTTTTGTAAACAAAAGTAAAACGTGGAGCTGAGTTGCTTCCTTGGTTAGGTTTAAATACTAAATTTTAAGTTAAACTATACAAGGACTATCTGTGCTAGCCGTCCCTAATTTAGCAGTGTAAGACGAGAGGGAAGACAGCTAGTCATAAACCACCCACTGCTTACTCTTGGGCTACTCTTTTACCAACGAATAGTTGGATTGACCATCAAATTATAACGCCATCACGGCTGAAAGGGGGAGCATGCTTGGTGCGACGGGGATTCAAACCCGCGACCCTCGGATTAGGAGTCGAACGCCTCAACCCACCAGGCCATGCCGGGGCCTTATTTGGCCGGAAATACATTTATTTCCATTTTGTCTGGAACATCTCTCTTCTAAGATATTATTCTAGAATAACATTAATTCTAAAGAAATCCCAGCAGTAAGAAAGTGACACAAACCAACCAAGTTTAGTGGTTTATAATAACAGGAGTGGATTCGTCATGTTTGTTTTTTACCTCTCGACTCTGATCACTGAATACAGAAATGGAACATGTGATAACAGTAAATGTCAATTCCATACATTAGGTTTTAAATAGGGTTTTGTGGAAGCAAAAACACGGTTATTTCTCAGTGTGATCATTCTTAACCGTGAGATGCAGTTTTCCCAGGGTTTTATCTACGCGTTGTCTGTATTGCCGATCATGATAAATGTGTAGAGAGTTTCTAATCCTGAAGACAAGATAAAACAGAGACGGATTACAATGTCAGGCTCCCCTTCCCTGACGAAAAAGATGGAAGCTGATCACCGGACGGTGTCCCCTGCTTCTGTTTGACAAACTACAATAAATTCAGAAGTAATTAACATGATATTTGTATAGCGTGCTTCAATTTTTGAAAACAAACTGAAAAAAAAATCATTAGCTCCGAGAAAATGAAATTAATCAAGAAATATGAGTTGTGGGAAATACATGTTTACAATTTGTTGTGGTGTATACAGCCTGAAATACCAAAACACTTGACAACTCGCTTGTCTTCAGACTTTTCAAGATAAAACTTAACACGTCAGAATCCTTAAGAAGTGAAGGGAAAGTTGGATCTTTTTTGACATCGTTCTTAGGCTAATTAGTTAATTACAATATAAACAAGGACAATATATATATATTTTTCAAACCAGCGCCGTCTAGGGGCAATTCTTGGCATTAGAGGTCCAATGGAGTGTCCAATTTATTTTAAGCATACAAAATTAGGCCTTAAAATATTTTGCAGGATTGTACAGATGTTATTTTTGAAAGTTTGTGAAAAATGTAAATTTCAAATTAGACGTTAGAATAGTGGGATAAAAATTAACAAAATTTATAAGGGAAAGCATCGTTAGTTTGTTTGAAGTTAAGCAAAAAGCTGCACAATGAGCTGCTTCAGCTATGTCCACCACAGGGGCACCTCCTCAAATGTGACACATGGGAGGCAAGAAAAACTGTAGGGCTGTCTGATTAAGTCACGTGACTATAATATAAATCATCAAATCTATTGTTATATGAGAAGGTGGTAACTAAGCCATTTTATTATCCAATCAGTGAAGAGAAGTGTTTGTTTGTTTGTTTATGGATTACGTGTAAAGCTACACAAGAATTATCTGCGCTAGCAGTTCCTAATCTAGCAGTATAAGACTAGAGGGAAGGCGGCTAGTCATCACCACACACCGGCAACTTTTGGGCTACTCTTTTAATAACGGATAAAGGGATTGACTGTCACATTATAACGCTTCCACGGTTGAATAAGCAAGCATGTTTAGTGTGACGAGAATTTCAAAACATTTTAAAAAATCCTCGGTGTTTAAACATCCAATGATACTTCTTCCCTTTTGAAAACGTTTTAAGAACGTTCTGCTCGATCACCAATCAGATTACTTATAGATTTTGAATCGTAAAAAAATGTTTCGATTGAAATTTCACATTGCAGTAATTCGTGTGTCAACCTATAAACTTTCTAAACTGAAGTTGTTGCTTAAAATCTCACATTGCCATAATTCGTGTGTCAACCTATAAACGTTATGGAATGAAGGTTTCACTTGAAATCTCATATTGCAGTAATTCGTGTGTCAACCTACAAACCTTCTGGACTGAAGGTTTCACTTGAAATCTCATATTGCAGTAATTCGTGTGTCAACCTATAAACCTTCTAAACTGAAGGTGTTGCTTGAAATCTCATATTGCAGTAATTCTTGTGTCAACCTATAAACCTTCTAAACTGAAGGTCTTGCTTGAAATCTCACATTGCAGTAATTCGTGTGTCAACCTATAAACTTTCTAAACTGAAGTTGTTGCTTAAGATCTCACATTGCCATAATTCGTGTGTCAACCTATAAACGTTATGGAATGAAGGTTTCACTTGAAATCTCATATTGCAGTAATTCGTGTGTCAACCTATAAACCTTCTGGACTGAAGGTTTCGCTTGAAACATCACATTACAGTAATTCGTATGTGAACCTATAAACCTTCTGGATTAGAGGTTTCGCTTAAAACTTCACATTACAATAAATCGTGTGTCAACCTGTAACCCTTATAGACTAGAAGTTTCGCTTGATATCTCAAATTGCCATAATTCGTGTGTCAACCTATAAACCTTATGTACTAGAGGTTTCGATTTGTAATCTCACATTACAGTAACTCGTGTGTCAACCTATAAACCTTCTGCACTAAAGATTTTGCTTGAAATCTCACATTGCCATGTCAACCTATAAACGTTATGGATTGAAGGTTTCGCTTGAAATCTCATATTACAGTAATTCGTGTGTCAACCTATAAACCTTCAGGATTAGAGGTTTCGCTTGAAACCTCACATTACAGTAATTCGTGTGTTACCTATCAACCTTCTGGACTGAAGGTTTTGCTTGAAATCTCACATTGCAGTAATTCGTGTGAACCTATAAACCTTCTGGACTGAGAGTTTTCCTTGAAACCTCACAATGCAGTAATTCGTGTATCAACCTACTAGCCTTCGGGACTGAAGGTTTCGATTCAAACCTCACATTACAGTAATTCGTGTGTCATCCTATAAACCTTCTGGACTAGAGGTTTCGCTTGAAATTTCACATTGCATTAATTCGTGTGTCAACCTATAAACCTTCTGGACTGAAGGTTTCGAATGAAATTTCACATTGCCATAATTCATGTGTCAACCTTTAATCCATCTGGACTAGAGGTTTCGCTTGAAACCTCACATTACAGTAATTCTTGTGTTAACTACAAACCTTCTGGACTGAAGGTTTCACTTGAAATCTCATATTGCAGTAATTCGTGTATCAACCTATAAACCTTCTAAACTGAAGTTGTTGCTTGAAATCTAACATTGCAGTAATTTGTGTGTCAACCTATAAACCTTCTGGACTGAAGGTTGTGCTTGAAATCTCACATTACAGTAATTTGTGTGTCAACCTACAAACCTTCTGGACTGAAGATTTCACTTGAAATCTCATATTGCAGTAATTCGTGTGTCAACCTACAAACCTTCTGGACTGAAGGTTTCGCATGAAACTTCACATTATAGCAATTCGTGTGTCAACCTATAAACCTTCTGAACTGAAGGTTTTGCTTGAAATCTCACATTGCAGTTATTCGTGTGTAACCTATAAACCTTCTGGACAACATGTTTCGCTTGAAATCTCACATTGTAATAATTCATGTGTGAACCTATAAACCTTGTGGAATACAGGTTTTGCTTGAAATCTCACAATACAGTTACTCGTGTGTCAACCTATAAACCTTCTGGAATACAGGTTTTGCTTGAAATCTCACATTACAGTTACTCGTGTGTGAACCTATAAACCTTATGGACTGAAGATTTTGCTTGAAATTTCACATTGCAGTAATTCGTGTGTCAACCTCAAACCTTCTGGACTAAAGTTTTCGCTTGAAACCTCACATTACAGTTATTCGTGTGTGAACCTATAAACTTTCTGGACTGAAGGTTTCGCTTGAAACCTCACATTACAGTAATTTGTGTGTTACCCATAAAACTTCTGGATTAGAGAATTCGTTTGAAACCTTACATTACAGTAATTCTTGTGTCAACCAATAAACCTTCTAAACTGAAGGTGTTGCTTAAAATCTCACATTGAACGAATTTGTGTGTCAACCAATAAATCTTCTGAACTGAAGGTGTTGCTTGAAATCTCACATTGCAGTTACTCGTGTGTCAACCTATAAACCTTATGGACTGAAGGTTTCGCTTGAAATCTCACATTACAGTAACTGGTGCGTCAACCTATTAACCTACCGGATTAGAGGTTTCGCTTGAAACCTCACATTACAGTAATTCGTGTGTTACCTATAAACCTTCTGGACTGAAGATTTTCCTTGAAATCTCACATTACAGTAATTCGTGTGTCAACCTATAAACGTTCTAAACTGAAGGTGTTGCTTGAAATATCACATTGCAGTAATTCGTGTATCAACCTACTAGCCTTCTGGACTGAAGGTTTCACTTGAAATCTCATATTGCAGTAATTCGTGTGTCAACCTATAAACCTTCTAAACTGAAGGTCTTGCTTGAAATCTCACATTGCAGTAATTCGTGTGTCAACCTATAAACTTTCTAAACTGAAGTTGTTGCTTAAAATCTCACATTGCCATAATTCGTGTGTCAACCTATAAACGTTATGGAATGAAGGTTTCACTTGAAATCTCATATTGCAGTAATTCGTGTGTCAACCTACAAACCTTCTGGACTGAAGGTTTCACTTGAAATCTCATATTGCAGTAATTCGTGTGTCAACCTATAAACCTTCTAAACTGAAGGTGTTGCTTGAAATCTCATATTGCAGTAATTCTTGTGTCAACCTATAAACCTTCTAAACTGAAGGTCTTGCTTGAAATCTCACATTGCAGTAATTCGTGTGTCAACCTATAAACTTTCTAAACTGAAGTTGTTGCTTAAGATCTCACATTGCCATAATTCGTGTGTCAACCTATAAACGTTATGGAATGAAGGTTTCACTTGAAATCTCATATTGCAGTAATTCGTGTGTCAACCTATAAACCTTCTGGACTGAAGGTTTCGCTTGAAACCTCACATTACAATGATTCGTGTGTCAACCTACAAAACCTTCTGAATTAGGGGTTTCACTTGAAACCTCACATTACAGTAATTCATGTGTCAACCTACAAACCTTCTGGACTGAAGGTTTCACTTGAAATCTCATATTGCAGTAATTCGTGTGTCAACCTACAAACATTCTGGACTGAAGGTTTCGCTTGAAACATCACATTACAGTAATTCGTATGTGAACCTATAAACCTTCTGGATTAGAGGTTTCGCTTAAAACTTCACATTACAATAAATCGTGTGTCAACCTGTAACCCTTATAGACTAGAAGTTTCGCTTGATATCTCAAATTGCCATAATTCGTGTGTCAACCTATAAACCTTATGTACTAGAGGTTTCGATTTGTAATCTCACATTACAGTAACTCGTGTGTCAACCTATAAACCTTCTGGACTAAAGATTTTGCTTGAAATCTCACATTGCCATGTCAACCTATAAACGTTATGGATTGAAGGTTTCGCTTGAAATCTCATATTACAGTAATTCGTGTGTCAACCTATAAACCTTCAGGATTAGAGGTTTCGCTTGAAACCTCACATTACAGTAATTCGTGTGCTACCTATCAACCTTCTGGACTGAAGGTTTTGCTTGAAATCTCACATTGCAGTAATTCGTGTGAACCTATAAACCTTCTGGACTGAGAGTTTTCCTTGAAACCTCACAATGCAGTAATTCGTGTATCAACCTACTAGCCTTCGGGACTGAAGGTTTCGATTCAAACCTCACATTACAGTAATTCGTGTGTCATCCTATAAACCTTCTGGACTAGAGGTTTCGCTTGAAATTTCACATTGCATTAATTCGTGTGTCAACCTATAAACCTTCTGGACTGAAGGTTTCGAATGAAATTTCACATTGCCATAATTCATGTGTCAACCTTTAATCCATCTGGACTAGAGGTTTCGCTTGAAACCTCACATTACAGTAATTCTTGTGTTAACTACAAACCTTCTGGACTGAAGGTTTCACTTGAAATCTCATATTGCAGTAATTCGTGTATCAACCTATAAACCTTCTAAACTGAAGTTGTTGCTTGAAATCTAACATTGCAGTAATTTGTGTGTCAACCTATAAACCTTCTGGACTGAAGGTTGTGCTTGAAATCTCACATTACAGTAATTTGTGTGTCAACCTACAAACCTTCTGGACTGAAGATTTCACTTGAAATCTCATATTGCAGTAATTCGTGTGTCAACCTACAAACCTTCTGGACTGAAGGTTTCGCATGAAACTTCACATTATAGCAATTCGTGTGTCAACCTATAAACCTTCTGAACTGAAGGTTTTGCTTGAAATCTCACATTGCAGTTATTCGTGTGTAACCTATAAACCTTCTGGACAACATGTTTCGCTTGAAATCTCACATTGTAATAATTCATGTGTGAACCTATAAACCTTGTGGAATACAGGTTTTGCTTGAAATCTCACAATACAGTTACTCGTGTGTCAACCTATAAACCTTCTGGAATACAGGTTTTGCTTGAAATCTCACATTACAGTTACTCGTGTGTGAACCTATAAACCTTATGGACTGAAGATTTTGCTTGAAATTTCACATTGCAGTAATTCGTGTGTCAACCTCAAACCTTCTGGACTAAAGTTTTCGCTTGAAACCTCACATTACAGTTATTCGTGTGTGAACCTATAAACTTTCTGGACTGAAGGTTTCGCTTGAAACCTCACATTACAGTAATTTGTGTGTTACCCATAAAACTTCTGGATTAGAGAATTCGTTTGAAACCTTACATTACAGTAATTCTTGTGTCAACCAATAAACCTTCTAAACTGAAGGTGTTGCTTAAAATCTCACATTGAACGAATTTGTGTGTCAACCAATAAATCTTCTGAACTGAAGGTGTTGCTTGAAATCTCACATTGCAGTTACTCGTGTGTCAACCTATAAACCTTATGGACTGAAGGTTTCGCTTGAAATCTCACATTACAGTAACTGGTGCGTCAACCTATTAACCTACCGGATTAGAGGTTTCGCTTGAAACCTCACATTACAGTAATTCGTGTGTTACCTATAAACCTTCTGGACTGAAGATTTTCCTTGAAATCTCACATTACAGTAATTCGTGTGTCAACCTATAAACGTTCTAAACTGAAGGTGTTGCTTGAAATATCACATTGCAGTAATTCGTGTATCAACCTACTAGCCTTCTGGACTGAAGGTTTCACTTGAAATCTCATATTGCAGTAATTCGTGTGTCAACCTATAAACCTTCTAAACTGAAGGTCTTGCTTGAAATCTCACATTGCAGTAATTCGTGTGTCAACCTATAAACTTTCTAAACTGAAGTTGTTGCTTAAAATCTCACATTGCCATTATTCGTGTGTCAACCTATAAACGTTATGGAATGAAGGTTTCACTTGAAATCTCATATTGCGGTAATTCGTGTGTCAACCTATAAACCTTCTGGACTGAAGGTTTCGCTTGAAACCTCACATTACAATGATTCGTGTGTCAACCTACAAAACCTTTTGAATTAGGGGTTTCACTTGAAACCGCACACTACAGTAATTCATGTGTCAACCTGTAACCCTTATAGACTAGAAGTTTCGCTTGATATCTCAAATTGCCATAATTCGTGTGTCAACCTATAAACCTTATGTACTAGAGGTTTCGCTTGAAACCTCACATTACAGTAATTCGTGTGTTACCTATCAACCTTCTGGACTGAAAGTTTTCCTTGAAACCTCACATTGCAGTAATTCGTGTATCAACCTATTAACCTTCGGGACTGAAGGTTTCGATTCAAACCTCACATTACAGTAATTCGTGTGTCAACCTATAAACCTTCTAAACTAGAGGTTTCGCTTGAAATTTCACATTGCATTAATTCGTGTGTCAACCTATAAACCTTCTGGACTGAAGGATTCGAATGAAATTTCACATTGCCATAATTCATGTGTCAACCTATAATCATTCTGGATTAGAGGTTTCGCTTGAAACCTCACATTACAGTAATTCGTGTGTTACCTACAAACCTTCTGGACTGAATGTTTGACTTGAAATCTCATATTGCAGTAATTCGTGTGTCAACCTATAAACCTTCTAAACTGAAGTTGTTGCTTGAAATCTCACATTGCAGTAATTTGTGTGTCAACCTATAAACCTTCTGGATTAGAGAATTCGTTTGAAACCTTACATTACAGTAATTCTTGTCAACCTATAAACCTTCTGGACTAGAGGTTTCGCTTGAAACCTCACATTACAGTAATTCGTGTGTTACCTATAAACCTTCTGGACTGAAGATTTTGCTTGAAATTTCACATTGCAGTAATTCGTGTGTCAACCTAAAACCTTCTGGACTGAAGATTTCACTTGAATTCTCATATACGAGTAATTCGTGTGTCAACCTAGAAACATCACATTAGTGTAATTCGTAAGTGAACCTATAAACCTTCTGGACTAGAGGTTTCGCTTGATATCTCACATTACAGTAATTCGTGTGTCAACCTACAAACCTTCTGGACTAAAGGTTTCGCTTGAAATCTCATATTGCAGTAATTCGTGTGTCAACCTACAAACCTTCTGGACTGAAGGTTTCGCATGAAACTTCACATTATAGCAATTCGTGTGTCAACCTATAAACCTTCTGAACTAAAGGTTTCACTTGAAATCTCATATTGCAGTAATTTGTGTCTACCTATAAACCTTCTGGATTAGAGAATTCGTTTGAAACCTTATATTACAGTAATTCTTGTGTCAACCTATAAACCTTCTGGACTAGAGGTTTCGCTTGTAACCTCACATTACAGTAATTCGTGTGTTACCTATAAACCTTCTGGACTGAAGATTTTGCTTGAAATTTCACATTACAGTTATTCGTGCGTTAACCTATAAATTTTCTAGACTGAAGGTTCCGCTTGAAACCTCACATTACAGTTATTCGTGTGTCAACCTATAAACTTTCTGGACTGAAGGTTTCGCTTGAAACCTCACATTACAGTAATTTGTGTGTTACCTATAAACCTTCTGGACTGAAGGTTTCACTTGAAATCTCATATTGCAGTACTTCGTGTGTCAACCTATAAACCTTCTAAACTGAAGTTGTTGCTTGAAATCTCACATTGCAGTAATTTGTGTGTCAACCTATAAACCTTCTGGATTAGAGAATTCGTTTGAAACCTTACATTACAGTAATTCTTATGTCAACCAATAAACCTTCTAAACTGAAGGTGTTGCTTGAAATCTCACATTGAACGAATTAGTGTGTCAACCAATAAATCTTCTGAACTGAAGGTGTTGCTTGAAATCTCACATTGCAGTAATTCGTGTGTCAACCTATAAACCTTATGGACTGAAGGTTTCGCCTGAAATATCACATTACAGTAATTGGTGCGTCAACCTATAAACTTACCGGATTATAGGTTTCGCTTGAAACCTCAGATTACAGTAATTTGTGTGTGAACCTGTAAACCTTCTGGACTAGAGGTTTCGCTTGAAACCTCACATTACAGTAATTCGTGTGTTACCTATAAACCTTCTGGACTAAAGATTTTGCTTGAAATCTCACATTGCAGTAATTCGTGTGTCAACCTAAAATCTTCTGGACTAAAGGTTTCGCTTGAATTCTCACATTACAGTTATTCGTGTGTCAACCTACAAACTTTCTGGACTGAATGTTTCGCTTGAAACCTCACATTACAGTTATTCGTGTGTCAACCTATAAACTTTCTGGACTGAATGTTTCGCTTGAAACCTCACATTACAGTACTTTGTGCGTTACCTATAAACGTTCTGGACTGAAGGTTTCGCTTGAAATTTCACATTGCCATAATTCATGTGTCAACCTATAAACCTTCTGGACTACAGGTTTTGCTTGAAATCTCACATTGCCATAATTCGTGTGTCAACCTATAAACCTTATGGACTAGAGGTTTCGTTTGTAACCTCACATTACATTAATTCATGTGTCAACCTATAAACCTTATGGACTAGAGCTTTCGCTTGAAATCTCACATTACAGTAATTCGTGTGTCAAGCTACAAACCTTCTGGACTGAAGGTTTTACTTGAAATCTCATATTGCAGTATTTCGTGTGCCAACGTATAAACCTTCTGGACAGAAGGTTTTGCTTGAAATCTCACATTGCAGTAATTCGTGTGTCAACCTATAAACCTTCTGAACTGAAGGTGTTGCTTGAAATCTCACATTACAGTAATTCGTGTGTCAACCTACAAACCTTCTGGACTGAAGGTTTCACTTGAAATCTCATATTGCAGAATTTCGTGTGCCAACGTATAAACCTTCTGGGCAGAAGGTTTTGCTTGAAATCTCAAGTTGCAGTAACTCGTGTCAGCCTATAAATATTCTGGACTGGAGGTTTCTCTTGAAATCTCACAATGCCATAATTCATGTGTCAACCTATTAACCTTCTGGACTGAAGGTTTCGCTTGAAACCTCACGTTACACTAATTGGTGCGTCAACCTATTAACCTACCGGATTAGAGGTTTCGCTTGAAACCTCACATTACAGTAATTCGTTTGTCAACCTATAAACCTTGTGGACTGAAGGTTTCGCTTGAAACCTCACATTACAGTAATTCGTGTGTCAACCTATAAACCTTCTGGATTAGAGGTTTCTATTGAAATTTAACATTACAGTAATTCGTGTGTGAACCTATAAACCTTATGGACTGAAGGTTTCGCTTGAAATTTAACATTACAATAATTCGTGTGTGAACCTATAAACCTTATGGACTGAAGGTTTCACTTGAAATCTCGTATTGCAGTAATTCGTGTGTCAACCTATAAACCTTAATGGAATAGAGGTTTCGCTTGAAACCTCACATAACAATAATTCGTGTGTCAACCTACAAACCTTCTGGACTGAAGGTTTCACTTGAAATCTCATATTGCAGTAATTCTTGTGTCAACCTATAAACCTTCTAAACTGAAAGTGTTGCTTGAAACCTCACATTACAATAATTCGTGTGCCAACTTATAAACCTTGTGGACTGAAGGTTTCGCATGAAACTTCACATTACACCAATTCGTGTGTCAACCTATAAACCTTCTGGACTGAACGTTTTGCTTGAAATCTCACATTGCAGTAATTCGTGTGTCAACCTATAAACCTTGTGGACAACACGTTTCGCTTGAAATTTCACATTGTTATAATTCATGTGTGAACCTATAAACCTTCTGGAATACAGGTTTTGCTTGAAATCTTACATTACAGTTACTTGTGTGTCAACCTATAAACCTTATGGACTGAAGGTTTCGCTTGAAATCTCACATTACACTAATTGGTGCGTGAACCTATTAACCTACCGGATTAGAGGTTTCGCTTGAAACCTCACATTACAGTTATTCGTTTGTCAACCTATAAACTTTCTGGACTGAAGGTTTCAAGCGAAACCTCACATTACAGTAATTCGTTTGTCAACCTATAAACCTTGTGGACTGAAGGTTTCGCTTAAAATTTCACATTACAGTAATTCATGTGTCAACCTATAAACCTTCTGGACTGAAGGTTTCGCTTGAAATTTCAGATTGCCATAATTCATGTGTCAACCTATAACCCTTCTGGACTACAGGTATTGCTTGAAATCTCACATTGCCATATTTCGTGTGTCAACCTACAAACCTTATGGACTGAAGGTTTCGCATGAAATCTCTCATTACAGTAATTGGTGCGTCAACCTATTAACCTACCGGATTAGAGGTTTCGCTTGAAACCTCACATTAGAGTAATTCGTGTGTCAACCTATAAACCTTCTGGACTAAAGGTTTCGCTTGAAATCTCACATTACAGTTATTCGTGTGTCAACCTATAAACTTTCTGGACTGAAGTTTTCGCTTGAAACCTCACATTACAGTAATTTGTGTGTTACCTATAAACCTTCTGGACTGAAGGTTTCGCTTAAAATATCACATTACAGGAATTCGTGTGTCAACCTATAAACCTTCTGGACTGAAGGTTTCGCTTGAAATTTCACTTTGCCATAATTCATGTGTCAACCTATAAACCTTATGGACTGAAGGTTTCGCATGAAATCTCACATTGCCATATAAACCTTATGGATTAGAGGTTTCGCTTGTAACTTCACATTACAGTAATTCATGTGCCAACCTATAAACCTTATGGACTAGAGCTTTCGCTTGAAATCTCACATTACAGTAATTCGTGTGTCAACCTACAAACCTTCTGGACTGAAGGTTTCGCTTGAAATCTCACATTACAGTAATTCGTGTGTCAACCTATTAACCTTCCGGATTAGAGGTTTCGCTTAAAACCTCACATTACAGTAATTCGTGTGTGAATCTATAAACTTTCTGGACTGGAGGTTTCGTTTGAAACCTCACATAACAGCAATTTGTGTGTCAAAGTAAAAACCTTATGGACTAGAACTTTTGCTTGTAACCTCACATTACAGTAGTTCGTGTGTTACCTATAAACCTTTTGGACAGAAGGTTTTTATTGAAATCTCATATTGCAGTAATTCGTGTGTCAACCTATAAACCTTCTGGACTACAGGTTTTGATTGAAATCTCACACTGCAGTAATTCGTGTGTCAACCTATAAACCTGGTGGACTGAAGGTTTTGCTTGAAATCTCACATTACAGTGATTCGTGTGTCAACCTATAAACCTTCTGGACTGAAGGTTTTGATTGAAATCTCATATTGCAGTAATTGGTGTGTCAACGTATAAACCTTCTGGACTGAAGGTTTCGCTGGAAACCTCACATTACAGTGATTCGTGTGTCAACCTATAAACCTTCTGGACTGAAGGTTTTGATTGAAATCTCATATTGCAGTAATTGGTGTGTCAACGTATAAACCTTCTGAACTGAAGGTTTCGCTTGAAACCTCACATTATTGTAATTCGTGTGTCAACCTATAAACTTTCTGGACTGAAGGTTTTGATTGAAATCTCATATTGCAGTAATTGGTGTGTCAACCTATAAACCTTCTGAACTGAAGATTTCGCTTGAAACCTCACATTACAGTAATTCGTGTGTCAACCTATAAACCTTCTGGACTGAAGGTTTTGATTGAAATCTCATATTGCAGTAATTCGTGTGTTCAACCTATAAACGTTCTGGACTGGAGGTGCGCTTGAAACCTCACATTACAGTAATTCGTGTGTCAACCTATAAACCTTCTGGACTGAAGGTTTTGATTGAAATCTCATATTGCAGTAATTGGTGTGTCAACCTATAAACCTTCTGGACTGAAGGTTTCGCTTGAAACCTCACATTACAGTAATTCGTGTGTCAACCTATAAACTTTCTGGACTGAAGGTTTTGATTGAAATCTCATATTGCAGTAATTGGTGTTTCAACCTATAAACCTTCTGGACTGAAGGTTTCGCTTGAAACCTCACATTACAGTAATTCGTGTGTCAACCTATAAACCTTCTGGACTGAAGGTTTTGATTGAAATCTCATATTGCAGTAATTGGTGTTTCAACCTATAAACCTTCTGGACTGAAGGTTTCGCTTGAAACCTCACATTACAGTAATTCGTGTGTCAACCTATAAACCTTCTGGACTGAAGGTTTTGATTGAAATCTCATAGTGCAGTAATTCGTGTGTCAACCTATAAACGTTCTGGACTGGAGGTTTCGCTTGTAATCTCACATTACAGTAATTCGTGTGTTACCTATAAACCTTTTGGACAGAAGGTTTTTATTGAAATCTCATATTGCAGTAATTCGTGTGTCAACCTATAAACCTTCTGGACTACAGGTTTTGATTGAAATCTCACACTGCAGTAATTCGTGTGTCAACCTATAAACCTGGTGGACTGAAGGTTTTGCTTGAAATCTCACATTACAGTGATTCGTGTGTCAACCTATAAACCTTCTGGACTGAAGGTTTTGATTGAAATCTCATATTGCAGTAATTGGTGTGTCAACGTATAAACCTTCTGGACTGAAGGTTTCGCTGGAAACCTCACATTACAGTGATTCGTGTGTCAACCTATAAACCTTCTGGACTGAAGGTTTTGATTGAAATCTCATATTGCAGTAATTGGTGTGTCAACGTATAAACCTTCTGGACTGAAGGTTTCGCTTGAAACCTCACATTACAGTAATTCGTGTGTCAACCTATAAACCTTCTGGACTGAAGGTTTTGATTGAAATCTCATAGTGCAGTAATTCGTGTGTCAACCTATAAACGTTCTGGACTGGAGGTTTCGCTTGTAACCTCACATTACAGTAATTCGTGTGTTACCTATAAACCTTTTGGACAGAAGGTTTTTATTGAAATCTCATATTGCAGTAATTCGTGTGTCAACCTATAAACCTTCTGGACTACAGGTTTTGATTGAAATCTCACACTGCAGTAATTCGTGTGTCAACCTATAAACCTGGTGGACTGAAGGTTTTGCTTGAAATCTCACATTACAGTGATTCGTGTGTCAACCTATAAACCTTCTGGACTGAAGGTTTTGATTGAAATCTCATATTGCAGTAATTCGTGTGTTCAACCTATAAACGTTCTGGACTGGAGGTGCGCTTGAAACCTCACATTACAGTAATTCGTGTGTCAACCTATAAACCTTCTGGACTGAAGGTTTTGATTGAAATCTCATATTGCAGTAATTGGTGTTTCAACCTATAAACCTTCTGGACTGAAGGTTTCGCTTGAAACCTCACATTACAGTAATTAGTGTGTCAACCTATAAACCTTCTGGACTGAAGGTTTTGATTGAAATCTCATAGTGCAGTAATTCGTGTGTCAACCTATAAACCTTCTGGACTGAAGGTTTTGATTGAAATCTCATAGTGCAGTAATTCGTGTGTCAACCTATAAACGTTCTGAACTGGAGGTTTCGCTTGAAACCTCACATTACGGTTATTCACGTGTTAGCTGAGCATTATAAAATTTTAACAGAACACTTTGTTTCTTTGTAAAACATTGCATAACTTCTAATTTTTGTAAATGGAGTGTTTTTATTGTCATACGTCGTGAACAAACGAAAAATTTAAGAGTCTGCTCTCTAAAACTCTCTGTGTAGTTTTTCAATAGTTGTACAATGTACATTCAAAAGCGTTGTTTGGATCGTGACAGTTAAAGTAGG
This sequence comes from Carcinoscorpius rotundicauda, assembly GCA_011833715.1. Taxonomy (NCBI): domain Eukaryota; kingdom Metazoa; phylum Arthropoda; class Merostomata; order Xiphosura; family Limulidae; genus Carcinoscorpius; species Carcinoscorpius rotundicauda. The sequence continues at coordinate 6,053,945 of CM022402.1, forward strand.
CCTTAATGTATCATGGAAAGGGAGGTAATTTTGCAGCTCGTGTGAGCTGAAACGCAGAATAAACACGCGAGACACATTTATTTATTCTTTTGATGAATGAAGCTTACGATCAATAGGTGGCACTAAGATCGGTAAAAATATTAATTTTATTCAATATGCAAGAAGTTACCGTGTGAAAACTGCTAAATATTTATGCTGAAATAATAAAAAAAAAAAATCCCAAAATAATTCGTCAGGATTATTTAGCTTTATAACAAAAACTGGAAACAGAAATATTAAAAAAAAAGAACGAGAAAAGATCCATCTTTAAAAAAAACTTCAAAGAATCGATAAACTTTATAGCAATTCACAAAGGTTTTTGAAGACAAACAAAAAAGGAGAACAATCGATATAAAAAACAACAAACACAATTATCGGTTTTACACAGTTCTAAATCAAATAACTTCAGTAATTTTCAGTTAAAATTTAGTTAGATTCTTATGCAATGGTTATATGTTTCGTGATCACAAACCTTGTGACGGTTGAAATCAATGTTTGTTCTCAGCAGACGACGATGCCTGGCTTGAGTAGGTCTAAAATTGTTCACTAGGGGCGCTTTCGGATTATCTGGTTCCCCTTGCATCAGCTGTCGAAGAGCGTACAGCTGTTGATTGAAAGATGGTCTTTTTTAAAACATTTGATAACATGTAGGAATAAAAACGAAACGAACAATACCTTATTCTTATAAAACGTTTTTTTTTTGGCAAAATTATTAATAACTTTGAGCTTAGACGACATTTTCTGTTTATTATTCATGCCCGAAGAAGCGTAAAAAAAAAGGAAACAGATATAATGTCCGTTTCTCTTCAGTTGAACCTGTTTTCTCTCTTAAGGGTTACGAGTTTTCGTTACTAAATCAACTCCGTGTGTTTTGACGATGCACTTAATTATTATATGGCCAAGCGTGTTAAGGCGTTCGATTCGTAATCCGAGGGTCGCGGGTTCGAATCCCGGGTCGCACCGAAACATGCTCGCCCTTTCAGCCGTGGGGGCATTATAATGTGACGGTCAATCCCACTATTCGTTGGTATAAGAGTAGCCCAAGAGTTGGCGGTGGGTGGTGATGACTAGCTGCCTTCTCTTTAGTCTTACACTGCTAAATTAAAGACAGCTAGCGTTAGGATTCGAACCTGTGGCCCTCGGATTACGAGTCGAGTGCCATAATCACCTGGCCATGCCGGGCCTGTGGCAGAGATATGTGATCACATTTCACAAGTTTTGTTAATAGACTCATGTTTAACGTCCGAATCTAGATCCTCGTTCTTGTTGTCTTGGTGTAAAACCACACAGTGAGCAAGGAATCTAACCTCGGATTTCTGCTGACACACCGAACGAAAGAAGCTTAAGAAAGGTTTATAGAATCTGCTAAATCTGTTAAAGTTAGTTCAGATTTATGCAAACATTTATTTGATTATTTTAGAGTTCGAACATATCTTTGCATTGTTTTTTTACTTTAAGAATTTATTATGCGTTAGTTAATTCAGACGTTGTCAAGGTTTTGATACTAGAAGGCTTAGCTTCGAGTGTTTAGGCTTAGCTCCGAGTATGTAGGTCTGAGTGAAGAACTGTATTTCGGGTTACTTGGCTTAGCTCCTTGTATTTAAGTCTGGGTAAAGAACTGTGTTTAGGGTTACTAGGCTTAGCTCCTTGTATTTAAGTCTGAGTAAAGAACTGTGTTTAGGGTTAGTAGGCTTAGCTCCTTGTATTTAAGTCTGAGTAAAGAGCTGTGTTTAGGGTTACTAGGCTTAGCTCCGAATATTTAAGTCAGAGTAAAGAGCTATGTTTAGGGTTACTAGGCTTAGCTCCGAGTATTTAAGTCTGAGTAAAGAACTGTGTTTAGGGTTACTAGGATTAGCTCCGAGTATTTAAGTCTGGGTAAAGAACTGTGTTTAAGGTTACTAGGCTTAGCTTCTTGTATTTAAGTCTGAGTAAAGAACTGTGTTTAGGGTTACTAGGCTTAGCTCCGAGTATTTAAGTCTGAGTAAAGAACTGTGTTTATGGTTACTAAGATTAGCTCCGAGTATTTAAGTCTGGGTAAAGAACTGTGTTTAAGGCTACTAGGCTTAGCTTCTTGTATTTAAGTCTGAGTAAAGAACTGTGTTTAGAGTTACTAGGCTTAGCTCAGAGTATTTAAGTCTGAGTAAAGAGCTGTGTTTAGGGTTACTAGGCTTAGCTCCGAGTATTTAAGTCTGGGTAAAGAACTGTGTTTAGGGTTACTAGGCTTAGCTCCTTGTATTTAAGTCTGAGTAAAGAACTGTGTTTAGGATTACTAGGCTTAGCTCCTTGTATTTAAGTCTGAGTAAAGAACTATGTTGAAGTTACACTCCTCTGGCGCGTAAATCAACTATCAAAATTCCTGTTGTGTGATATTTATATAAACTTTTCTGGTAAATATTTTCAGAGCATCTGAAAAAGTAACCAATCAACTTAAAAAAAGGAAAGAATTTATTTGCTTCTGGGAGCACCATATTAGAAAATATATTTAGTATTTTCTCAGTGAAGGTTTATATGTAAGAAGATGTCAAGATAGCAACAGATGTCCACTGACAAGATAGACCCAGGAGAACTTTCAAGACGAAGAACAATATTCTTCTGGTGTACCTTTAGGTATGTCATTCAAGATACTCTTTTTTGTTTGTTTGTTTTTGAATTTCGCACAAAGCTACTCGAGGGCTATCTGTGCTAGTCGTCCCTAATTTAGCAGTGTAAGACTAGAGGGAAGGCAGCTAGTCATCACCATCCACCGTCAACTCTTGGACTATTATTTTGCCAACAAATAGTGGGATTGACCGTCACAATATAACGCAACCACGGCTGAAAGGGCGAGCATGTTTGGTGCGACCGGGATTCGAAACCGCGACCTTCAGATTACGAGTCGAACGCCTTAACCCATGACGGGCCAATATTCTTTAGAACGTGTGTCTGTTTTAAGAATTTGTAGAAAAAGACAGTCTTTTTTTTTTAACTCTAACTAACCCAAGTAACGTAGTGAGCACGTGCAGACAAAAAGAATCGTTTAGAGAAAACACATGTCTGCAGGGAACTGGGGCGCATTTCGAGATTTATTCAGTCCCCCCCCCTGTTTTACACCCGGGTTCGATACCCCTAGTGAACAGAACATAGTTAGCCCATCGTATATATTTTGTGTTTAACTTCAAATCAAACAAAACTTAGCAGCAACTTAAAATTAACGGTTGAGATTGGTTGCCATAGAGTTTAGAAACAAACGAAAATATTATTTTATGTGCGGACCAAAACGAACGAAAAGCAATCAGTTGTAACTGATGAGGTATGTTGAAAAATGTCTTAAGAAGTCTCGGTGGTCCAGTGGTGTGAAGTAATGTGTTACAAATATATATTTTATATATACATTAAACTCTCTGAAACCAACACAAAAATCTCCGAGATGATTCTTTTTGTCAATTTTCAAAAAACCCAAAGTTGAGATCTCTCAAAATCCAACTAATCCCCAGTATTAGGAGTATCAGTAATCTGTATAGTTCAAAAATATGAATTTATACTGCTGTTTTTGAACTAATACTTCTCACTGGTTCATGGCAAGTCATCAAAGCACCTATCTAGTGACACAGCGGTATGTCTGTGGACTCACACCACTAGAAACAGGGTTTCGATACCCGGGATGATTAGAGCACAGATAGCTCATTATGTAATTTTGGCCCGAGGGTTGCTGGTTCGAATCCCCGTTGCACCAAATATGCTCGCCCTTTCAGCTGTGGGGGCGTTATAATATGACGGTCAAACCCACTATTCGTTGGTAAAAGAGTAGCCCAAGAGTTGGCGGTGGGTAGTGATGAGAAGCTGCCTTTCCTCTAGTCTTACACTGCTAAATTAGGGACGGCTAGCGGAGATAGCCCTCGATTAGCTTTGCTCGAATTTAAACAAATAAACAAACATCGAAGCAGAATCATAATTTCACAGAAGTCACACGTGATTCCTCGAACTTCTACCAACAGAGAGATTGCTTAAATAATCTACAAGCTAAGAAGGAACGAGAAATAATTTTAATTTTCAACCATTCCTGGGCTAGTTAATAAGCCTGAATAATTGGATTGGATTTATTGGCGTGATTTTTTTGGAAACGGATATAAAAGACACGCGTTTAATATGTGTGAGAATGAAGAAATGAACCAAAAGACAGGCGAATAAAAAAATATGCTGTCAGTGAGAAGAAAATCCTGCTTTTAAATTATTAATTATAGAAATAAACATAAATTTGTTATGTTAAATTGGCGCGAGAGATTAGTCTGGTAAGAATGGAACACGTGAACGAAGCGTTCTGCCCCCTAGCGGCGCAACAAGTCTGTGTAGTTCTGTACTTAAGACCAAATAAGACGACGAACAGAATGCATCTACGATATGGTTACTTAATAAACCTTAAGGTTTTATTGTTCTTAAATTAACCAACATCGAAACTAATGTTTTTATCCTTTAACATCAACCTGAGGATGTGACTTACAAAACCCGCATGTTTGAAAAGAATCTCTTCACGTGAAATAATGTTTAGAATCAGCTTAAACATTGGACTTAAAAAAACACATAGGTATAAAAATCTCTACACGTAAGATAACGTTTAGCACCACCTCAAATACATGGATTAAAACACACATGTATAAATCTCTGTATTTGAAAAAAATGTTATTGTTTTTTTAAATTAAATACAGTGTCACACAATGGCCTGTCTTTGCTATAAATTCCACTGCGACGCGTAGAAAAGGATATTAATTTTACATAAATTTTTACACATCTTAAGCCTCCACCTTGTGTCAGTTTTTTTCACCAATTCTGAAAATACCTTAGATTTATGTTTTATAGTTTAATTCGGTGTTATTGTTTTTTTCTATATTTGTAGTGTTTATTCCCTTTGGTGATAACGTAATAAGATACAGAAAACTGAGTTATCGTCAGACACGTCTATCAGTCGCTATATGAACCATAAACGTACTTGTTGTAGAGTTATATATATTGGTTTGTTCATCACGAGCCACGTGACAGTCTCGTGACATCCTGGCATTGTTAATGAGCCCTCGTAAGTGGTATAAAAAGGTGTGTCTGGAAGAAGTTCCCGAACTGAGAAGGAATTTAGGACAGCTTGTTGACCTGTAACAACAACATTTAACTTTAGGAAGTGTTAAGTAACGACAACATTTAACTTTAGGAAGTGTTAAGTAACAACAACATTTAACTTTAGGAAGTGTTAAGTAACGACAACATTTAACTTTAGGAAGTGTTAAGTAACGACAACATTTAACTTTAGGAAGTGTTAAGTAACGACAACATTTAACTTTAGGAAGTGTTAAGTAACAACAACATTTAACTTTAGGAAGTGTTAAGTAACAACAACATTTAACTTTAGGGAGTGTTAAGTAACAACAACATTTAACTTTAGGAAGTGTTAAGTAACAACAACATTTAACTTTAGGAAGTGTTAAGTAACAACAACATTTAACTTTAGGAATGTTAAGTAACAACAACATTTAACTTTAGGAAGTGTTAAGTAACAACAACATTTAACTTTAGGAAGTGTTAAGTAACAACAACTTACAACTTTAGGAAGTGTTAAGTAACAACAACATTTAACTTTAGGAAGTGTTAAGTAACAACAACTTACAACTTTAAGAAGTGTAAAGTAACAACAACTTACAACTTTAGGAAGTGTTAAGTAACGACAACATTTAACTTTAGGAAGTGTTAAGTAACGACAACATTTAACTTTAGGAAGTGTTAAGTAACGACAACATTTAACTTTAGGAAGTGTTAAGTAACGACAACATTTAACTTTAGGAATGTTAAGTAACAACAACATTTAACTTTAGGAAGTGTTAAGTAACAACAACATTTAACTTTAGGAAGTGTTAAGTAACAACAACATTTAACTTTAGGAAGTGTTAAGTAACAACAACTTACAACTTTAGGAAGTGTTAAGTAACGACAACATTTAACTTTAGGAAGTGTTAAGTAACGACAACATTTAACTTTAGGAAGTGTTAAGCAACAGCAATATTTAATTTTAAGAAGTGTTAAGCAACAGCAATATTTAATTTTAAGAAGTGTTAAGTAACAACAACATTTAACTTTAGGAAGTGTTAAGTAAAAACAATATTCAACTTTAAGAAGTGTAAAGTAAGAACAACATTCAACAAAAAACGACTGTTACACTCCAGAAATAGGTATTTTATTTTTCAAACCACCGTTTCGTCTTTGCAGCTTCATCTGGGTTTAATATACCCAACTGTTTGATATTAAAATAGTCGTTAAATTATATATTTATATCTGTATGCGGTATACATGCTTTTCTCTAAACTATCTTAATGCATATTTTAACAATGCATCTCTTTCTCGTTCTAGTTTATTTCAGGAAAGCTCTCACCTTTAAAGTGAACACTTGTCAGCTGGCTGGTCAGAAGTCTGAGTTCAAAATTCGTTTCTTCGCCAACCTTTAAAAAAGTGTATTAATTAGAAAACGAAAACAACAACTGAGTGCGAGATACTAACACATTTGTGGAGGGTGTGATTAGCCTAAAATCAACCGTTACTTACAACGTCAACATACTACGAGAACCATCAAACCATCACCATTAATAAAGTCTCAACCGTTTCTGAGCGTACCATTTAAATCAATACATAAAAAAAATATTCACACGAAAAAGTTAAAACATAATTAGTTGATTACGTCACTTCCGCATATCGAATTTTCGAATTCTGCAAATTCCCTCTTGTTTTTACAAACCCTGCAGAGAGCTTGTTTGTTTCAGTCTTTTTCTGTCTCGACAAAATTCACGACGTGATTTTTTTTCCCGTAACATTTTATAATAAATTTTTCACGTTTTTCGTTTTCGAAAAACAAAATAAAAACGGCTGGTACCCCCTCAATGAACATAATATAAGTTTTGTTTTCTTTTTCCTCAACGAACCAGATTTTTATTTCTCTGGAACATTTTTTTCCGTTCTAGAATTCTCGTGTTTTTTTTTTATTAGAACTTGTGTTCCAGTTGTCACTAACTTTTCTATTCGTTTTCTACGCCACTGAATCGTGTCAGTTTCATTCTCCATTTTCTTTGCTGTGGTGCACTCTGTCGTTTTTCTGTGTGAGTGGCGGTAATAAAGTCCTTCAAAATATTTCGCTTACAGTTGCAAAAAAGAAACAGATAGAAAAGGAAGTTAGTAGTAAAAGAAATATTAAATTTCATAAGGACGTAATAAAAGAACGGCTAAGATAAGAAACATCTGAGACGAGTCACGATTTTTTTTTTGTTATTTCTCACACGTCTACTCAATAACTGAGGCCTGGTGACCAGGGTACTTGATTTACAACCCACGTGTCGCCGCATCGAAAACTGTTGATGCATATACTTATAAGCCCTTTGAGCCGTAAAGACGTCATAATGTGATGGCACATCCCATTATTTGTTGGCAAAGAGTAGTTTAAGAGTTATCTTACTGACTATCTTACCTCTAGTCTATCACTTCAAAGCTAAGAACGGATAGCGCAGACAGTTCTCGAGTAGCTTCTCGCGAAATTTAGAATGCAAGCGCGAAATAGAGCAAACAAGTTGATAGCTGAAATCAGTTTTGTGTATAAAAAATAACAACCGATAACTCGACTCTTCTTCCATCCTTAGTCTGGCATGGCCAGGTGGTTAAGGCACTCGACTCGTAATCTGAGGGTCGCGGGTTCGAATCCCCGTCATACCAAACATGCCCGCCCTTTCAGCCGAGAGGGGGTTATAATGTTACGGTCAACCCAACTACTCGTTGATAAAAGAGTAGCCCAAGAGTTCGCGGTGGGTGGTGATGGTTAACTGCCTTCCTTCTAGTCTTACACCGCTGAATTAGGGACGGCTAGCGCAGATAGCCCTCGTGTATCTTTGCGCGAAATTCAAAACAAACTATATCTTTTCTCCTTCCAAGTTCACCAAGTTCTTATAAACAGAGCTAACCTCATGTTTATCTTGTCCTCTCTAGCTAGGGTAAATATTGTGTAAAATAAAAAGGGGGGGCTGGCCTTACTATTTTCCTTTAGTTATTTAGAAACAGTGTCGTGTAAACCAAGCTTAGGTTTACCTGGTTATGACATTGGTTTAATTGCTTTTGCGATAGCTCAGCTGATAAATCTAACAATTCATCATGTTCCTTTGTACCACAAGAATGGAAACTTTTCTCTGGAATATTTCACAAAGACTGCTGTAATCTAAAGACACCAAATGAGAAGAGATCCACACGTGTGTTTGTTTGACTCCGCTGTGTGTGTTTTCTTATAGCAAAGCCACAGCGGGCTATCTGCTATGTCCAGCGAAGGGAATCGAACCTCTGATATTGGCGTTGTAAATCCGAAGACTTACTGCTGTACAAGAAGGGGACAAATCCGTTGTGTGATCTTAATTTGAAAGTTCTAGTTTGGATATCTCTTTGTTGTACCAAACCCTTTCTTCCCTTAAAGTTTAAAACGACCAGTGTTTTACTTTATAAGTAACACGTTGCATTTATTGTAAGGAAAAAATTTTACAACTATAATAAAACTGTTTTTAAAGGAAAGTTGGAATTCATATATAAGTTACCTAGCTGTGTATATCAATACATAGAGGTTTAAATCTACCAAAAAGTTTTGATTGGTTTGTTTTGAATTTCGCGCAAAGCTACTCAAGGGCTATCTGCGCTAGCCGTACATAATTTAGCAATGTGAGACTAAAGGGATGGCAGCTAGTCATCACCACCAACCACCAATTCTTGAACTACTCTTTTACCAACGAATAGTGGGATTGACCGTGGAATTATAACGCCTCCACGGCTGAATAAATAATCATGTTAGGTGCGAAGGAAATTCGAACCCGCGACCCTCAAATTAAGAGTCGAATACCTTAACTCACTTGGCCATGCCGGGCAATACTACAAGAGGGCTATTTGCGATAGCCGTCCCTAATTTAGCAGTGTAAGATTAGAGGGAAGGTAGCTAGTCGTCATCACCCACCACAAACGCTTGGGCTACTCTTTTATCAAAGAATAGTGGGATGCACCGTCGCATTATAACGCCCCCTGCGGCTGAATGGGCGAGCACGTTTGGTGCGAAGGAGATTCGAACCCGCGACCCTCAAATTATGAGTCGAGTGCCTTAACCAAATAGCGCTCGAGTATCTTTGCACGAAATTCAAAACAAAACAAAATCCTACGTCTTTGAGCGTGTTTCATCTGGTCAGTAGTTCGTATTTAATGTCAACAACAGGTATCTTTAGTACCTCTGGTGTAAATACCGATATTCCAATCACAATTCGCAAAAGTCTTCAAATTTTGTATTTTCACACCTTCATTATTTTTATGAAATAACATAACAATTATCAAATTATCCACAAAAGACAAGCTGCGTTGGGCTGTCTGCTGTGTTTATCGAGGGGAATGGAACCATGGATTTCTGCTTTGTTGGTCTTCAAGCTTACTGCTCTCCCTCTGGCGAAAAACCAGTTGTTTGACGTCATCTTAGATATTTTGAAAGACAAGTGAAAGTATCTATTATTGGTCGCATTCGTCATTTTACATTCTATTCAAGAGGAGAGTAAATCGAGCGTCCGTATTCAATAGATAATAATTACAATTATGAGCTTGATATTACCCCAGTGAGCCTAAAAGGGCTTAAATAACGATTACATATTTAAAAATGAATTCTCTCGCTCGGTCAAAGGTCAGCATTGAAAGGACAACTTTGGGACATGCTTGTAATTTCTTAATTTTGATGTTTGTGTCATTTGGACCAAAAATTGCGTTAGAACTTATGCACACCGTTTTCTGGGTTTCATTTTTACTTCACCATAGCCTATAGTTATTTGTTTTACAATCAAGTGTTAGTTTTTTTATCTTTGTTGACAATTTATTCGTGTTTGTTGTCAAAACAAAGTTACTCAGTTTGTGCTCTGCCAATTAAGATAATCCAAATCTGGGTTTCAGCGTTATAAGCCACTGAAGTGATGTGGTAGATATTTCATGGCCCGGCATGGCCTGGCGCGTTAAGGCGTGCGCTTTGTAATCTGAGGGTCGCGGGTTCGCGCCCCAGTCGCGCCAAACATGCTCGCCCTCCCAGACGTGGGGGCATTATAATGTGACGGTCAATCCCACTATTCTTTGGTAAAAGAGTAGCCCAAGAGTTGGCGGTGGGTGGTGATGACTAGCTGCCTTCCCTCTAGTCTTACACTGCTAAATTAGGGACGGCTAGCACAGATAGCCCTCGAGTAGCTTTGTGCGAAATTCCAAAACAAACAAACAAACAGATATTTCATTATGTAACACATAAAACGTTTTTCTTTTTCAATCAATTTACGTTAAACGCGTTTTCAGACGTGCAGCTGTTTGTACGAACAATTACGTTCTGATCCAAATAACTGTCCTTCTATATTCGTATAGCATCTGTGTTTACCCCCTCCCCACCAAAAAACAAATGGAGGAACACAATAACTAACCTCGTATTAATTTAATCCGAAATTCTCTCCAAGGTTTCAATTTTCCAGTTTCAATTTCGTCATAAATCGCAATTAGCTGTTTCTTGCGGAGACAGAGTTTTCTTTCTCAACACTGTCGGTCTGGTGACACAGTGACCACTCTTCATAGACAATTAAATACAACTGTCACCATTTTCATAGTGCTCACAATAATTCAGCAATCTGTACCAGAAGAACAGCTGGTGACAAACATAAAAACAAAGTTCGACCTGGATGTAGAACATCCGATCAGCGAGTTTAATGCTGGAAAAGTTCAGTTTGTTGAATTTTGATTGGTTTATTTTACACTTTTTGTTTTATTGATTTCGTGAAGATGAAGCCAGCAGAATTTATTTTTGAAAAAAACGAACCAGTCTCGTGAAAATCAACTCGACATCTGTTTCTTTGAGAGAATCATACTTCATTCATATATAGGTTGATCGACAGTTAGACGCATGTTTAAGTATATTCTGTTCTAACGTTTTTACATTAATGGTTCCTTTTCCTGTTGTAAACAAGTATTATTACAATATTAGTGGTTTTAAAGCCCGAATAATGGAGCATATAAAGAGCAGAAGATAGAAGATAAAAAAAGAAATGGTGTGGACCAAAAAAATCACCTCCACTACGAGCACAGCGGTATGTATGAAGACTGAAAAACCGGGTTTCGATACCCGTGGTGGGCATACCACATATAGCTCATTACGTAGCTTTGTGCTTGTTGTCCCCCAGTGGCTCAGCGGTATGTCTGCGGACTTACACGCTAAAATCCGGGTTTCGATACCCGTGGTGGGCAGAGCACAGATAGCCCATTGTGTAGCTTTGTGCTTAATTCAAAACAACAATTGTGCTTGTTTCCGAACTCCAAAACGTATTGATTCCCACAAAACATAATTTTCCAAGCAGTAGTGGCCCGGCATGGGCAAGCGTGTTAAGGCATTCGACTCGTAATCCAAAGGTGGCGGGTTCGAATCCCGGTCGCACCAAACATGCTCGCCTTTTCAGCCGTGAGGGCGTTATAATGTGACGGTCAATCCCACTATTCGTTGGTAAAAGAGTAGCCCAAGAGTTAGCGGTGGGTGATGATAACTAGCTGCCTTCTCTCTAGTCTTACACTGCAAAATTAGGGACGGATAGCGCTGATAGACCTCGAGTAGCTTTGCGCGAAATTCAAAAAACAACCAAGCAGTCGTTAAAGGAATCATTTTAAATTTCGATTGGTGTAATAGTATTATTCAAAGAACCAAGTTTTAATGCTGCGTGTGTTAACTCAAACCTATATTCTGTGTTGTGAATCACAAACAATCCTCAATTCTCGGATGGTTACACTTTCTACTTTAGTAATTATAAAAACTTTTTAATCGCTCTATAATATAAAATATAAGCATAATGAACAAGTTTACTGTTACATTTCAATAAATATCTTTTATATCACTTTATACACTGAAAAACAACGCAGGTGTAATCTTTTTCACATTCTAAAGTCATGTTTACGCGTTTGTTTTGAATTTCGCGCAAAGCTACTCGAGGGCTGTCTACGCTAGCCGGCCCTAATTTAGAAGTGTAAGACTAGAGAGAAGGCAGCTAGTCATCACCACCCACCGCCAACTCTTGGGCTACTCTTTTACCAACGAGTAGTAAGATTGACCATCACATTATAACATTCCTACAGCTGAAAGGGCGAGCATGTTTGGTGCGACAGGGATTCGAACCTGTGACCCTTGGATTACAAAGAAACATACACACTCCAGAAAACTATTACTAAGCGATGCATGAACACACGCAGAGACGCGTCTTAATTAAATTTTATATCCAGAATGAATTGTGGAATGTCTTAATTACAACTGAAATTATAGATAAATGGCCGTACGTTTGAATTAATAGTAAAATAAAAAATGAATGGTGGTTTTAATTGAATTACGAGTAAGAAAGAAGTGATAGATGTGATTATTATAAAAATAAACCTATAACAACACACCTTTAATTAACATTCAAGCAGCTTTGTTTTGATTGAAACCGAAATAAATAAGGAATTTGATGCCTTAATTATATTCGAAGTAGAAACATTCAGTGTTAAGCCTTAATTTACAGTCTGATAATGGAAATTTTGTTCAGGTCTTCTCGTTGGGTCAGGGATAAGTTCGTGAATTTACAACTTAGGAATCTGGAGTTCTATTTTCCCATGTGGACAAAACGAATTTTGTCAGTAGTTTAGGTTCACACTGAGACAAACTTTTCTTAGAATAATGAGAGCGTGATATATTAGCCGAATTGTTTTGATCAAGTGATGAAAAATCTGATGTCGTGTTCTGAATTCTGTAAACAAAATTTTTTTTGCGCGATTAGTTTGATTAAAAAAAATTTTCTGCTTTATTGTTTGTTTGTGATATTTGCGTGTAGTTAAAAGAGAACAATTTGAGCTAAGCGTCTCCTAGTTTGACCTCACAAACTAGTCAGCAGTATATAACATAGTAGAATGTTGGGAGTTGACCGTTACACTTTTAACGCACGTACAGCCCCAAACTGAAGAACGCATTTTATGTTTGATCGGTAAAAGGAAAAAAGTCACGAACCATCCGATTCATGGTTCGGAACTCTTGTATAATACCTTCTTTCTAAATATTTAAACAAAATTTTTTACAACTGGAAAACCTACAGACCAGAAGATAATACACCTTAAACGTTGGTAAAAGGCTTAACTTAGGGGAAACAGAGAATACAATAATTGAATTTTTAAACGAAACAGAATATAAAAACACATCGTATAAAAGCTGGATATGTGAATTAATGAAACAAAACTTGTGCTTAAAATACGAAAAGTTTGTTTTTGTTCAATGGTTCTCAATAAATTTAAAAATAAAATTATTTTACGTGCATTTATGAGGTTATTTATATTTGTAAAAAGCGAAAAAATGCCAGCTTTAAGTCGTGTTATCATGGTTTTAAACATATTGAAATAAAGCGTTGTAACATTAAAATATTGTTGCATCTTTCGCAAAACACTTTCCCTTTCTTTTAATATTTTATCAGTCACTGGTACCAGTAAACATTTTTTGTAAGCAACCCAAATGGAACAATTTTATATCTCAAAGTCTGTTGCATATAAACACAGTTATGGTGTGATAGAATATTTATGTCTCTGGAGAACTCCCTCCATACGAAGATTAGTCAAATTAAACACTATTAAAAAACAAAATTTTTGAAATTAAATTAATATCTAAAACAATATCTTAGTTGATTTTGTTTCATGTTCTTTGCAAAATTCCTGTTGAATGTTTGTTTATTTCTTACCTGGATTACCAGTGATTCCTTGAGAGTTTCACTCCTTTTGAGATGTTTGTGGAAAGTGTTTTATTTCTTACCTGGATTACCAGTGATTCCTTGAGAGTTTCACTCCTTTTGAGATGTTTGTGGAAAGTGTTTTATTTCTTACCTGGATTACCAGTGATTCCTTGAGAGTTTCACTCCTTTTGAGATGTTTGTGGAAAGTGTTTTATTTCTTACCTGAATTACCAGTGATTCCTTGAGAGTTTCACTCCTTTTGAGGCGTTTGTAGAAAGTGTTTTATTTCTTACCTGGATTACCAGTGATTCCTTGAGAGTTTCACTCCTTTTGAGATGTTTGTGGAAAGTGTTTTATTTCTTACCTGGATTACCAGTGATTCCTTGAGAGTTTCACTCCTTTTGAGATGTTTGTGGAAAGTGTTTTATTTCTTACCTGGATTACCAGTGATTCTTTGAAACTTTTACTCCTTCTGAGGCGTTTGTAGAAAGTGTTTTATTTCTCACCTGGACTAGAAGAGCAATCCCAATTATTCCTTGAGATTTTGTTATTGCTTCGGAAATGTTTTCGTAAAGGTCAGAGTTGAATCCCAGAATCTGCACCTAAAAGTAACAAACTCAAATTAGCCCAATCAAGGAAGAAACCATTTATCTTAGGTAAAGTTACCAAGAATAAAACTTCTCACTTGCTCTGAAGCGTACGAGAAACTACGAAAGGATACCTATCAATATAAGTTATACATAAAACACACTGTTTTATCTAACTAAAGGTTTTCTAATGTTATAGAACGAATAATATTTTTGGTGTAACTATTATTGTAGAACGAACAACATTGTTGGTGTAGCTATTGTTATAGAACGAATAACATTGTTGGTGTAATTATTACTGTAGAACGAACAACATTGTTGGTGTAACTATTGTTATAGAACGAATAACGTTGTTGGTGTAATTATTACTGTAGAACGAACAACATTGTTGGTGTAACTATTGTTATAGAACGAATAACATTGTTGGTGCAGCTATTGTTATAGAACGAATAACATTGTTGGTGTAATTATTACTGTAGAACGAACAACATTGTTGGTGTAACTATTGTTATAGAACGAATAACGTTGTTGGTGCAGCTATTGTTATAGAACGAATAACATTGTTGGTGTAACTATTGTTATAGAACGAATAACATTGTTGGTGTAATTATTACTGTAGAACGAACAACATTGTTGGTGTAACTATTGTTATAGAACGAATAACATTGTTGGTGTAATTATTACTGTAGAACGAACAACATTGTTGGTGTAACTATTGTTATAGAACGAATAACATTGTTGGTGCAGCTATTGTTATAGAACGAATAACATTGTTGGTGTAACTATTGTTATAGAACGAATAACATTGTTGGTGTAATTATTACTGTAGAACGAATAACGTTGTTGTAACTATTGTTATAGAACGAACATTGTTGGTGTAACTATTGTCATTACCAGTGTTTTTATTTTGTCTTGAATGGTTTCTGTTCGGCTATATTACATTACACGTTCTCTGGACATATTCTTTGTGATTTTTCACATAACAAATTGTTCTGTGCCACCAATCGCTTACCTCTGCAGGGAAGGTTTGCCCAGCTATCGTGTGCTCCGATCCGGTCTTTTCGCTGCTCCCGAAGTGTAAATGTACTTCGTTCACTCGGTAGTTGTAAGACAAAGGTCCGTTGTTGATGTGGACTGCTGTTGATTTGCCCGAAGAATTAGTTTTGAATACGATGCCATGTCCGGTATTAGTGATTATTCCGTTGATCTTAGGAAAGAAAAGAAAAGCTGTATATATAAATGGAGGTTCATAGGCTTAAAAAAAACTTTCAATAGACTTGAAACATTTCTTGACAACAGATTACAGTACTTATTCGAGGCAAAACGTGTTACGTCACAACTTCACAGCCCCCACACGTACATACACACAGTAACTCAGCGGTAAGGTTGAAAGTTTTCAAACTCTAAACACAGGTTTTGTCCTCCGATGTAACAGAAGTAAATATATGGACTTACAACGCTAAAACCTGGGGTTCGATTCCCCGAGGTACATGGAAGAGGTAAACGAATGTGGCTTTGTTTATAAAGAAAACAAAATACAAACAATATTTTTTATCTGTTAATTTAGATCAGGGGTTCCCAAACTGGGGGTAATTTAACAATTTATTGGGGGTAATGGAGGGGTGACAGAAAAAAGTTAAAATTCTGAAAATCAAGAAAACATTGAGGTAGCTGATATTAGGATTAATGTTAACTTAGTTTTAGTATGTAAAGTTGTAAATTAAACGTATTTTAAGTATGTAATAAAGTTAAACCAAATAATAACAAACATCAAAAACTAATATACAGTAGTAGAAAAGAAAATAATATGTATCTAAGTGTGTGGTAACCTAAAAGTATTTTGACAAGTATGCTTCAGAACACAAGTCACTCAGTAACCCTGATGACGCATCGACGTGTCCAGTACGCGTCACTCACTGCCTGAGGTTGCAGGTTCACACTGTCAGGTTCTATGTGAGCATCAGCCGAGGTAGACAAAACCTGGTATGTATGTGTACTGTCCTGTGCAGTATAGTTAGTATTTACCTACTATTACATCATTCCTATGCTGAATAAGCTCTTTTAATGATGTCTAGAATGCCATGAAAAAATAAATAATAAGTTCACATTGTTCAAACTTTTTTATGCAGTTTTTCTTTTTCTGCAGATTAAACAATAAAATGTCTTAAAAAGCGCACCTACTCTGACGCTTTTCTTCGCTATGGCTTTGTGAATTTACCTTCTGGTGGAGAGGATCGGCCACAATGTGTAGTATGTCACAAAGTGTTGACAAATGAAAGCCTCAAGCCATCAAAACTCTCAGCTCACCTCCAGAAGTGCCATCCAAATCTTCAAAATGAGGATCAGGCTTATTTTCAGCGCCGGGCTGTAGCACTGAAGAATATCCAGTTCGGTTCATCTGGAATTCAAGCCCAAAAGCTTCAAGCTGCGGTCGAAGCATCTTACTTTGTTGCATATAAAGTTGTCGAACAACAAAAATGCCACACCATTGCAGAGAATCTGATTACGCCTTGTGCATACGAGATGGTAAGCAAGGTATGTGGGGAGGATCAAGCGAAGAAACTGAGTGTCATATTTCAATCAAACAACACAATCCGCCGACGAGTCGATGACATGGCATCAGATATTCTGTCCCAAGTTACAACAGAGATCAAGGAAAGCTCATAAAGCAAATTCTCCTTGCAATTTGATGAATCGTGTAACATCGCCAGTTGTGCTGTTCTCCTTGGGTTCGTTCGTTACGTCCACCAGGACAAGATCAAAGAAGAGTTCCTATTATGCGAAGATCTGCTGACAACCACAAAGGGAGAAGATATCTTCAATATCGTCAACAGTTTCTTTACCACGAATGGATTGGATTAGAACAGCGTTCAACAGGTAGGGAGAGATGTTTATATAAAGTCTAGATTAGTATAAATACAATGAATTACATGGCATATAGTCAAATAGTTTTATTTATTGTACAAGTAGCTGTAGTGTAGCTAATATTTTATACATAATTCACAAAAAAATATCGTGCCTGTCGTACTGAAATTCTAAAGTACCAAAATAAATTAAATTAAATTAAAACCATATAATTATAACGCAAAAAATAAGTAAGAATGACTAACTGACGCAATATATAATAGTTTTTCTTTTTTAATTTAGGTCTCCGTCGATGATGGGTCGTAATCGTGGATTACGGGGCCTCATACAAGCTGTGAATCCAGAAATTTCTGTAGATCATTGCATTATTCATCGGTACTCTCTTGGATCAAAAAGCCTGCCTGGTAATCTGAAATTAGTGTTTGAAGATGTGTTGAAAATCGTCAATTTCATCAAGTCCAGGGATGTGAATTCGCGCATATTCAGGAAGCTGTGCAAGGAAATGGGAGAGCAGTATCAAGTTCTGCTCTACCACACCGATGTTCGCTGGTTGTCACGAGGCAAGGTTGTACGTCGAGTCATTAAGCTCCGAACGGCTCTTCAGGAATTTTTGAAACAAGAAAAATCTCCTTTTGCTACCAAGTTCACTGATAAGGAGTGGCTTGCTCGACTTTGTTACTTGGCTGACATATTTGCGGAGCTGAACAGTGATAATCTGCAACTCCAGGGCCAAAGCACGACTGTCATTGATGCCCATCACACTGTGACTGCATTTCTGGGAAAACTGAGACATTGGATTGGATGCTTGGAGAAAGGAGTGATCGCTCAGTTTCCCACCCTAGACCAGTTTGTTGAGGAGAATAGTTATGATACTGGATCACTTTTACAGACCATTTGAAGGGGCTTGAAACAAGCATACAGCACTACTTTCCAGAGAGTGACCTAAAAACAGCCAGTCTTCAGTGGATCATTCATCCCTTTTCTGTACCTGATGAGGCCATTCATGATGATGATTTCCCTGCAAAGGAGGAGTGGATCACAATGCGAGCAAATGAAGCCTTGAAAGTCAAATTTCAAAACCAAAATGCAGATTCCTTTTGGATTTCACAACTAGCTGACTCGCCAACTCTGTCCAAGAGAGCCTTGAAGTTGTTGGTATAATTCTCAACAACGTATCTGTGCGAGAAGGGGTTCTCAACCCTGCTGGGGATGAAAACAAAAAAGAGGACTCGCTTGAATGTTGCAAACGATGCCAGGCTGGCACTTTCAACCACAAAGCCAAGAATTCCTAAACTAGCTTCAAGTATGCAACTCCATCCATCCCACTGATGTTCTTGACATCTTTGGCAATATTCATTACAAATGCACAATGATCAAATACAATAATTAAAAGTGTAATTCAGTGTAAATAAATTATATGAATAAAGTGTAATATATCTCTAGTCTAATTTAGCCATACATATCAATGTTGAAAACATTTTGTGAAAGGGGTAACATGCTTAATGTTAAATTAGGTAGCAAGCTGAAAAATTTTGGGAACCACTGATTTAGATGTTAGATGGACGATATATCGTGTTACTATCACGTGAGCGTTCTTTTAACGAATGAGGTATTTTGATGAGATAGCTCAATGTGGCTTCGCTCAAAAACAAACGCATGCAAAAAAAGCATGTCCACTGTGCCAGTTAAAGTCAAATATGGAATTGTTACAAGTACTTTAGTTGAACAAACGTATCACTACAGCCCACCAAAACGTAAAAGCTCCCAAGAGGCACAGTGGTTCTGCGGACTCACATCGCTAAAATCTTGGTTTCGATACCCGGGGTGGGTAGAATACAGATAGTCCATTGCATAGATTTATGGTGAATTCTAAACAAACAAACAAGGCCTGGCATGGCCTAGCGCGTAAGGCGTGCGACTCGAAATCCGAGGGTCGCGGGTTCGCGCCCGCGTCGCGCGAAACATCCTCGCCCTTCCAGCCGTGGGGGCGTATAATGCTTCGGTTAATCCCACTATATGTTGGTGAAAGAGTAGCCGGTGGGTGGTGATGACTAGCTGCCTTCCCTCTAGTCTTACACTGCTAAATTAGGGACGGCTAACACAGATAGCCCTCGAGTAGCTTTGTGCGAAATTCCAAAACAAACAAACAAACAAAACGTAAAGGCGCCAAAACCAAATATACTTCATTCGGGAAGTTTTATTTATAATGTATTCATTCCATCTTGTTTGTTTGTTTTTTTCTTAACACCCCCTTCCACCCGAGCAGTAAGCTTATAACTCTAAAATCTAGGATTCGAGCTTCAGTCATGGATATAACTTTACGTTTAAAAACTAACAGATTTTTTTAACGTAATACTCGCACAAATATAAAAATAAAAGGCTAAAACGGCGAATAACGAGGCTTAACTAGCATAACGGTAATGATTAAGCTGTATGTCATTCATAAAGTTTCCGTTACATACTTCAGGGTTAACTTTGCTGACTAAACTGCAAATAATTGATGAAGTTTCTGTTCTCTGCGTTAGGGCTAACTTTGATCTCATGATTTTGTTCAGGTATATAACTTACTGTGTTTATGTTTAACGAATTTGAAGTAAACTAAAATTATGTTTGGACTTTGTATTTTGTACGCTGTAGTAAAGTAAATTTTTGCCTGACGGTCAAGTTCAGTGTAAGCTTTCGGACTCTTAAGACAGCTTAAACTATGTTTCGTAACTTACGTTTTGGTTTAGGCTAACAGCATGATGAAGACAGTTATATTACAAGATGTTTGAAAAGTCTCGAGCCATAGGTTATTTGAAACTTTCCTTAATTTCAGACAAGTGACTTATTATGGCGCTGTCAAAAGACGAAAAGATCGAGTTCATCGTACTGTTAGGCCTAACTTATTCGAATTGCAAGGAATGCGAGCGCAACACCATTATGAAAAATTCATTGAAATATCTATAGTTTAGGCCTTACGCATAATAACATTCTTAAAGGTTCCTCCAACTAACTCCATCTTGCGGCTCAACTGTATTTCTGGAGACAAAAAACAGAGTTTCAACTCTAATGGTGGGCACATTGTGTAGCTTTGCAGTTTGGTATTACTAATAAATAAATCATCCAGCTAAATAATAATATTTATCTATGGGAAATTTAAAACATACGAAATGTAAAGATATCTGTAACTCTAAATGTTTGTAAGTTTGTCTTTTGGGATTTATGAATGAAGCACAAAAACAAGAGAAGGCGATAAGCGAACTTCTCAGTGTAAAATTTTACGTTGACTCGAAGTAAATCGCACCGAGTTATTTCTAGTAAGAGTTGTAAAACTTTGCAGCTCGAGTTATCGATTTCATACAGAGCATTTATAAACCACACATTCGTAATAAATTTATTCTTCGTTGGACGTTCCTTTTCGTGTAAAATATAGACAGAAGTAAAGAAATAAAAATATACGTTTCTCCTTCTGTGTGATTTCGAGAGAATCTCCTTCCAAATATATTGGTGAAACTGACATTTTCTTACGAAATGTTTGAATAAAAAATACGAATTCTGAACTTTCTAAAAAAGACAAATTCTTTTAGAAATATCGACCAGGTGGTTAGTGCATTTGACTCATCATCTAAGAGTCGTGGGTTCGAATTCCCGTCACACCATATATGCTTTCCCCCTGAGCTGTGGAGGCGTTATAATGTGACAGTCAATCCCCATATTCGTTGGTAAAAGAGTTGCCCAAGAATTGGCGATGGGTGGAGATGACTAGCTGTCTTCCCTCTGGTCTTAACACTGCGAAATGAGGGACAGTTAGCGCAAATAGCCCTGGAGTAGCTTTGCGCGAAATTTAAAACAAACAAACAAACAAACAAACAAACAAACGTTTAACCTAAATAATGAAAAGCATGACAGAATAAAAGACTGTCTTAACTTAGGCTTAGTAAGTTGTAGGATAAATTCGAGTGTTTGATGTTTTACCCACGGTTAACTTAGGCTCAGTAAGTTGTAGGAAAATTCGAGTGTTTGATGTTTTACCCACGCTTTATTTTACGTTTTCTGACATGAGGTATAAAAGCTTCACGAATCGCCAGATTTACTCCTATACGCTCTCTTGATCTAGGAAGACGATTTGGGCTAATGGTTTTCCACTTAAGCCGAAAGTTTCAGTTAATTACAACTGTTTTCCGCCACCTCTAGTGACGATGCGCAGAACTAAAAGGTCACTTCTGTGTCGTCACCTAATTAGCAAAGCACAAACGACTATCGGTAATTTTCATCAGCATAGATAACTTTACCATGTGTACATCGCATGATGTAACAGCTATCAACAACATTATGCGAATTATCCATTTAAATCGAACACAAATACTTAAGCCAAGTTCGACACCGACTCTGACATATTTGGGGTTGGCGTTTATTTTCATTCCCTGTGTGTTCTGTCAAAACTACTTAACTACTTGTTAAAACTGTTAAATTGAAAAAAGAAAAGTGAGAAGATATTCAGTTAATTAACAAATTAAATACTGACTCGGCAGGAACAAAAATTAAGGCGTAGCAACGCCCGAGATAAAAGTGAAGGTAAAAACATCCCGAATCTCAACACAAGCATGAATGCTTAAAACTGTTAGAGCTACCTCAATTTGTTGGTCTGTGGCCATGCGCAAAGCTTTAAAATTGTCCATCTGTGATCTGCCCAACTCCATCGAGTTCCGACATGACCAGATGGTCAGGAACTTGACACGTAATCTGAAGGTCGCGGATACGAACCCACGTCGCGCCAAACACGCTCACCCTCCCACTCGTGGGGACGTTATAATGTGACGGTCAATCCCACTATTCGTTGGTAAAAGGGAATCCCAAGAGTACAGCTAACTGCCTTTTCTCTATTCTTACACTGCTAAAGTAGAGACGATTAACACAGATAGCCCTCGTGTAGTTATGCGCGGAATTCAGACAAAGTAAACCGTCCAACGCTAGTGTGAAAACCCGATTTTCAGCATCAGACTTGCTGCTGAACCTCGGGGATGGCGGTGGAGGGATGCATCTTTGGAATGGAAAATAGAAATGAAGCTAAAAAAACAATACGATGTGGCAGAAACGCAAATTAAAAGGCAAATTACTAAAAAAATGCACGCAAAATATTGCGCTATTTTCTGAATCTGAAACACTGAAAAGACTCACTGTCTCTAATTTTGAGCTTCTGACTAGAAATAACACAATCAATCAGAAGCACTCTATTATGCACCATTCACGTTAAGGTGTTTACTGTCACTCTTATAACGCAACCACAAAAAAATACAGAGCTCTATCGTTGAGTCAACCCGCATCCAAATCAGTACAATAACAGCTTGTATACGCTACTTTTAAAAATCATAGATCTACAATACTTTGGAAATGAAGCTAACAACAATAAAGGCCCCGGCATGGCCACGTGGTTTAGGCACTCGATCCGTGATCCTAGGGTCGCGAATTCAAATCCCCGTCATACCAAACACGTTCACTCTTTCAGCCGTGTGGGCGGGCGTTATAAAGTGACGGGCAATCCCACTATTCGTTGGTAAAAGAGTAGCCCAAGAGTTGTCGGTGAGTGGTGATGACAAGTTGTCTTTCCTCTAGTCTTACACTGCTAAATTAGGTACGGCTAGTGCAGATAACCCTCGTGTAGCTTTGCGCGAAATTCAAAACAAAACAAACAACAAAAAATATTATGTTTAAGAAAAAATATGGTTAAATGTACACAAAACGACTGAATATCATTTTCAAATCCAAACAATAAAATGAATCTTCATTGTATGTGATTAATACAACAGTAATCTTCAACAATACGACTAATTGTTTTGTAGCACGGACATAAATCTTTTCAGAAATAAAAATGTCAAAGTGTTTGTTTTTCTGATAAACCACGACTCTCAAAATGTTGTACAAAATTACACTTATCAACTTTCTCCACTTTTTTGTGAAACTTACTTCCAAAATTTATAATTTTGCGTACCTCCTGTGTGTATTCAGCAATCAAATAATGATACAATATTATTTTGTCTTTATTGTGTGTAAGTGAAGAGGAAATTTCATCGTGCAAACTATTGCACAGTTGAAACTGCAAAGTTTACTTTTAAGTGATTTCCACAATAATCTTTATTTCTGTATTGATCGCCACTAAGGGAAGAGACTACAAAAAGTTTGCTTTTTGTTTTGTTTATGAATTTCGCGCAAAGTTACACGAGCTCTAGCTGCTCTCTATAAAAAATGTAATCCGAAGCGTAATAGGGAAAGCTGGGCTACATGCTTGCAACGTGAGCACCTAACGACCACAGCTAGCAGGTTTTTGTTTTATCTCTCGCAAGCTTTACGAAAAGTACTAATACTCCCTCCAGTAACATGAAGCAGTGAATTTGATCTGCATTTGCTTAACTGTGTCAGTTACGTACTTTTCTAACGTTGTAAATAAATATTTATTTTTGAAAACTTACCAGGTCAGCGGTAAGTGAAAAATCGATTGAGGAAATATAACGAAATGTCTACATCATGCGGCAACTCTCGTTCTTAGAGTTCATTTCCCATAGACCAGCTTAGAACGAGACTGTCATCTCGTGTCTCACACATTGTCTGTCGTCCATAAAGACAATACACTTCCTATCCCCGCGTAATCGATTTCATTATGTGTTTAATATTAGCAGTATTTTGATTCGTATATAAGCTATTTCGATTTAAAGGCCGAGTAATGATTAAAATGCCACCGTTGGTTGCTGTAACATATTAATATCTAGAATCATACAGAAAACACCTTAACGAAGCAGCCCGGCGGGTTAAGGCGTTCGACTCGTAATCTGAGTGAGGGTCGCGGATTCAAATCCCCGTCGCACCAGACATGTTCGCACTCTCAGTGGTGAGAGCGTTATAATGTGACAGTCAATCTCACTATTCGTTGGTAAAAAAGCAGCCCAAGAATTGGCGGTAGGTGGCGATGACTAGCTGCCTTCCCACTACTCTTCAAACATGCTCGCCCTCCCAGCCGTGGGGGCGTTATAATGTGACGGTCAATCCCACTATTTGTTGGTAAAAGAGTAGCCCAAGAGTTGGCGGTGAATTGTGATGACTAGCTGCCTTCCCTCTAGTCTTACACTGCTAAATTAGGGACGGCTAGCGAAGATAGCCCTCGTGTAGCTTTGCGCGGAATTCCAAAACCAAAAAGAATTAGTGAAGCAAAAAAAAAAACACCAAAATTTTGCTCTAACTCAAACACTAACATGTCTCACAAAATAAAGCGGTCGATCATCACATTCTGTAATTTGATTTGTGTAAAATTTATCTCACGTTCATTTTTTTACTTCTAATTCAAGGGTTAAGCAAATCAAAAGCCAAATTCAATGGAAAATCGATTTTACTGAAAATAAATAAAACTGCAGAGCACAACTATTACCACGTTATTTCATTTTTTGTTTGTTTGTCATTTATTGTTCGAGCTAAAACAAAATTTTAGTTTGTTTATCGCTCGAGTGTTTGTGGTTGGATCTTCTTACCACATCGTATCCAACCTGAATGAGCGTTTCTTATCTTTTAAAACCTATATATATATAGACAATAAGAAGAATCCACAGATAAGAAAGACATGATATATGTATTTCAGTTTATTTACAGTAATTATTCGGTGTAAGGTACCCGAAATATCATGATTACATAAATCAATCAATAGAACTGTTAATATATTTTTGTGGAACAATTCTAATGGCTATATCTAAATTATACATCTCATTCTTGAGGGGTTTTGCTCTTTTAGTTTATTTAGAACAAGAGGTTGAGATGTAATAGTAAATTGGCAGTTTCGTTTGTTTGTTTGTTTGTTTGTTTATTTTTAATTTTGCGCAAAGCTACTCGAGGGCTATCTGCGCTAGCCGTCCCTAATTTAACGGTGCAAGACTAGAGCGAAGGCAGCAAGTCATCACCACCCACCGCCAACTCTGGGGCTACTCTTTTACCAATGAATAGTTGGTAAATCAGTCGCATTATAACGCCCCCATGGCTGAAAAGGTGAGCATGTTTGGTGCGATGGGGATTTGAACGCACGACCCTCAGATTATGAATCGAGTGCCTTAACCTACCTGGCCATACCGGGCCAACTGGCTATTTCAACAGAAGCAAACCTCTGAAACTGATATAAAAAACAAACAGATTAGCCAGTAATTGACATTTACACTTGAGTCATTTTACTTAAGTTACGCCGTCCACGAAGTTTGTTTTGCATAAACCGTAAATATAACAAACAAGTTACACACACACAGAGGTGACA
Organism: Carcinoscorpius rotundicauda; assembly: GCA_011833715.1. Taxonomy (NCBI): domain Eukaryota; kingdom Metazoa; phylum Arthropoda; class Merostomata; order Xiphosura; family Limulidae; genus Carcinoscorpius; species Carcinoscorpius rotundicauda. The sequence goes on from CM022402.1 coordinate 6,079,465, forward strand.
AACATTTTTACGCCATATTTAATCAACATAATTGGGAAACCCCTGTTCAGAAGTTTTCAACACGTAACGCCATCATAAACTTTACGAGAGTTTAAAGTTCAGCGTATAGACTGGAGATTCGTGTTTATTGTTACGAAGAGAAATAAAACTCCATATATTTCATTAGGAGTTGTCGTAACAACGAAATTAGAATTAATTTTTTTTGGTTGTGTCTTGTTTGCCAGATGTTACTGTGAGGTCTCTTTTCACTTTATTTCTTTTGAATCAGAAGATGTTTTGTTTTTATGAAAAAAAACCGTGTTTAACTTTTGTCATGCAACGAATTAATAAATGTTGGAGTTCGAAACGGTGAAAAATAATAAAGATACTTACATGATGACTGATACAAGATGTGAAAACACACAACGTGTATTGTTATTGGTTGTTGAATATCCACACACACACACGTGGATGTATAGAGATTTTGCAGGTTTTCATGACCTTATCCTTTGATCTTGAACCTACAAAAACGAAATTCTTCTAAGTTTAGTCATAGTTCAAATGTATACCAGCTCTCGACCGTTTCTGAGAGGTTGTACTGACAAACGCACGAGTGGAAACATAACCTCCGATGTGGGAAGCAATGACATTAACATTTTATCAATTTTAACATCCTGCAGTTAAAACTTTAATACAACTGACAGGTTTATAACTTCAGGGAGATACAGAAAAGGTAAAATATTGCCAGTTAAAAACTTTGTCAACTGAATGTCGATCCATCATTCTTTGTCTTGTTTCAATGGTCAGCGTGTTGATATGTAGGTCCAGTGTTTGTGTCCCATTCTCCCCAAACAAAACGCTCTGTACTCTGAGCCATTAACGTGTTATAAGTGTAAGGACAGTTTCCACTATTCTTCCAGAAAATAGTAACACAATAATTGACATGGTGTACTGCTGAGAAGCTGTCTTCCCTTTAGTTTATCAGTTGACAGTTAGAGCACCTTACTTAACTGGGTGTCAATACTCTGAAAGGAAAACTTTTTAAGGGGCACATCAACTAATTGTAAATGCTTTAATAACTGAATTACGTAATCCTGAATGAAAAGGGGATATAGTAGGGGTTATGCTCTAATGATAATAAAAACCATCTTACACTTACTGAACAGTAACGGAATGTTAAAAGCTTTTTATGAAGTGTTAGTCGAGCCGTAGTAAGACTCGAACGTGTGTTCAGAAGGTTAGAGATCTATCCATTAAAATTTAGGTCGAGAGTTTTAGTCACACGTATTCAAAATTTTTTCTGTGAAATTATTTTATTTTTATTTTTTAGAATTTCTAACGCTGAATTTTATCTATAGGGGCAGCATTTTCAACTATCTGTAAAATGTGTCATACTAAAGTTTACACAAAAATGACGGTAATAAAGTAACTCCTTTTATGCAAGAAATACTAAATGTGTCGTAAAATTAGATTGTGCTTGTGCTATAAATTATGTACTTGAGCTTAGAAGAATGGATATTTACTCCATTTTATAATAACTGGTCTGAACATTATGTTAATTAGAATACAGTCCACAAGAATATTATTGTTGAAGAGCTCTAATTCAGGATATATTAATTCTGTAAAGGTAACAACAGTGTAGACTAAAATGATGATAGGCTTAAAAAACAACAGTATAAAATAAAATAATAATGGGCTTAAGAAACAACAGTGTAAACTGAAATAATAATAGGCTGAAGAAATTAACAGCGTACACTAAAATAATAACAGGCTTAAAAACAACAGTATAAAATTAGATAATAATAGGCTTAAGAAACAACAGTGTAAACTAAAAAAATAATAGGCTTAAGTAAATGACAGTGTAGACTAAAATAATAATAGGCTTAAGAAAATAACAGTGTAAACTAAAATAGTAATAGGCGTAAGAAAATAACAGTGTAGACTTAAATAATAATAGGCTTAATAAACAACAGAGCAAACTAAAATAATAATAGGCTTAAGGAAACAAGACTGTAAACAAGAATGATTACAGGCTTAAGAAAATAACAATGTAGATTAAAATAATAATAGATATAAGAGAACAACAGTGTAAACTAGAATGATCATAGGCTTAAGGAAATAACAATGCAGAATAAAATAATAATAGATATAAGAAAGCAACAATGTAAACTAAAATAATAATAGGCTTAAAAATAACAGTGTAAACTAGAATGATTATTAGCTTAAGAAAATAACATTATAGACTAAAATAATAATAGGCATAAGAAACAACTTTGTGAAATAAAATAATAATAGGCTTAAGAAACGATAGAGTAAAATAAATTAACGATAGTCATCACAATGACAACCCTTCTGAACACATCTGATATGAAATAATTATGATGATAAAAACAATACACTCATTACGATAAAGCAGGGACATATTATGTTAGACACATCTCATGGTTTGCCTCCAAGCTATTCTATGTCTCTCGTTTTTCTTCTGTTCCATTAAATTTGAAGAGCTACAGGGTAACTACTTAAAACTGAACAGTCTTTCTCCATAATTTTAACCTATAACGAGATTCTGTAGAATTTGTTAGCCTAACCAGAAATAATTATAAAAAGATACCAAATTATAGATTTATTGGAATTGTAATGAATTTTATAAATGAAAGAAACTAATCTCCCAAACAACAATAAAAAGAATTAGGCATCTAAAGTTATGTAATTTTTTACAAATTTATTTTTGTCGAGAATATAAACCTGAAATTCCGTTTTATGTGTTTTTCTTGTTTGCCCAATTAAAATACGTAATTGGTTTCGTATACTTGTTTCTACATTTATAATCTGCTAAGTATTTTTGTTTGTTTCGAAATTTCGCACAAAGCTACGCGAGGGCTATCTGTGCTAGCCATTCCTAATTTAGCAGTGTAAGACTAGAGGGAAAGCAGCAACTAAATATACAAGTGCATAAGTTCAGAAAAGGCTAAACGAATATCTGATTAAGAATTAAAATGTAACTATTAAAAGGGTCACGTAGTTACTTATTTCTCGTTTTAAAAGGTTTACTCTCGTCGTCTTTACATAGTATTTTAAATTAAGTCAGTTTTAACCATTTTCAGATGGAGTCCCATTATAACCGTCTTCGTGTGGTGCAGGTGTTTTGTTTTTCAAATTAAATTCCAATTTTAACCGTCTTATGCGTTGCGCGTTTCTTAATCGTTTTAATAATTTATGGAGTGTTTTTAAATTAGAATTAATTAAAATATTTTAAATCAAACCCTGTTTCAACTTTTTTCACGTAGTATACTTTTAACGAAGCTTTGTTTTAGCAGCTTTACGTGGCGATTTCTAATGAAATTTCAACAGTTTCGCCACCTAGTGGCAATACAGTGTGTCTGTGGACTTATATAAGTAGAAATCGGGTTTCGATACTCGTGGTGGGCAGGACATCGACAGCCATTTGTGTAGCTTTGTTGTAATAAACGAACCTAACAGTTTCGTGTGTGGTTTTAATGAAACTGTGTTACAACGGTTTTTATAATTTTTCTATTGTAATCCATTATTAACAGTTTCTATGCATTGCTTTCAAGTGAAATCCCGTCTCATCAGGTGTTATGCAGTATTGTTAAGTAAAACCCTGTCTTTACAGTGTTTATGTAGTGTTTCCAAATGAAATTCCCGTGTTAAAAGTGTTTATGTATTGTTTCTTTAATGAAATTCTGTTTCTTTTCAATTCTTACACATCGAGTAAATGCAGATGAATGCTATGTTTATGATAAACAGTTTTATTTTGTTTCTTGTTTCTCTTATTTGTGAAAAATCTAATTATGAAAGCAGCTGAACCTTTATCAAATAAATACAAATACTAGAAGGGCAAGTGTTCACTTATCTGTAATAAACATTTTATTATCAATTGTTTACCGGAAATGAGTCGTGGTACTGTAACGGAAACACAAGTCGTTTTCTCCGTGGCCGATATTCACGCTCTGAAGTTCAAAAGTAGCAATATTTGAATACGAAGATAAGACCAAGCAAGATTCATACAATATTTCTTGAAGAATTCTACCTTTGTTTCATACTAGTTCTTAGCAAGTTGTTTAGTAATGATGGCCTTGATCAATGATGACGTAAGATAACACCGACACCAACTGGTGCGTGACGTCAGAACCTCTGTTGACGAATTAACGAGCGGTTAGCAACTGATATTTTCAAGTTTCTACACTGTAACGTTAGCTCGTGCCAGTAAATACTGCGTTCGGAGTTCCAACACAACCTTCGGTCGATTCATTGACAAACCTCAGATGTCGGGTTTTCTCTCTTTCGTTGTTTCACTGACAAACGTCAAATATCGGGTTTTTGTCTCTTCGGTTGTTTCACTGACAAACGTCAAATATCGGGTTTTTGTCTCTTCGGTTGTTTCACTGACAAACGCCAAATTTCGGGTTTCAAGTACTTGGTTTACTAAAAGTGTGGAGCGCTAATTGACATGAATGGTTATAATTTTCACCAGTTTGGCGGCGGGTGGTAGTAACACCTCTAGTCTTAGACTGCTAAATTAGGAACGACTAGCGCAGACAGCCCTCGAGTAGCTTTGTGCGAAATTAAAAAAACAAACAAACCAAACCAATGGTCCCCCTTCTCAAGTGACGCAGTGTATGTCTGCACTTACAACACCAGAATAGGGGTTTTGATACCCGTGACGTGCAGAGCACAGATCAGCCCATTGTGTAGCTCAGTTACAGACATCAAGCTCAAATGTAATTAGAACTATTTTCAATTTTGTCCCTCTTAACAGAAGACCTCCACTAACTTATCATTTTCTAACAGCTCACAAAATTCTCACCAGACAGAGAGTAAATATTTTTCGTGTACATTTGAAGCAATTGATACTTCAGCATAGAAACTTTTCTTTCATTTGAGACTCCTTTAGGTCTCTCGTGGTTTTGAAGGATGTAGTTTTGGATACAGAATAAACAGACCCACATCAAACGGCATCCTTTATTTATTAATATTCCACGACTCCGCGGATGCACTCTGTTGTTGATAATGTCTTTACTTTCACGGATTCCCGAATCGTGTATTTACATCCTATCAGCATATTTTGCTCGTTTTCTCTGAATATTTCCACACACAGCTCGTTTGTAAAATGTCACCGAATTGGTCGTCGCTTACTTGTTCAGTCTGTTTCTGATTCGAAACGACTTTTCTTTTCTTGCTACTTTTTTGAACTCTATATTTGAAAAATGTTTCACGAAATCAAGAGTTTCCCACGTTTTCTTCGTACATCACACATTTCAGTCTCGAAGTGACTCATCTCGGACACTCTGAGATCAAGCATGACGTAATGGCACCACGAGACTCCGCTGTCTCAGTTCAGTGACGAATGACAGATGTGTTCTTGAAGCGCGTTGAACGCGAGGGAAGACTTTAAGATGGAGCGACCATTAAATAACAAAACAGAAAACGTTATCTCCCTCTCTTTCTTGTGTTCTTCAGAGCAAAGTTAGAACAAAAACTAACACTTTTTCCTTATCATTATGGAATCATTGGAGTTTTTCATAAACATATATTATCTGATCATTTGTTAGCATTTAAAAAGAATTTTGACGTCTAGTGCTAATAAAAGCCTAATCACACACATACGTTTTTCAGATTAATTTGGTAGAAAATCCATGTTTACGTGTATAAAACAGACATATCCACTACATAATAAGACTTCATGTATACAATACGTGTTTTCATCTCTATGATACAGCACCCTCTGAAAATAACATCACTATCTCGAGAAACAATAAAATTGGACCATGTTTTTCATAATGGAAAGTCAATTACCTTGACGTCACGATTTGATGTTTGCACCAAAAGATAAATTGTGGAAAATTTCCTAAATACGAACGGTGGACGAGAGATACTTTTACTTTTACCAGTTTTTAAGACACTTTGATCTGAATACTTTTCTTCAGATATTTTCCTACACGTCTCTACCTTGATAATGACGTTTATCTGCACACAATATGTATGAAATCATTTCATACTATTACCTACTTCTAATTTTCTGACGTAACTCATTTATATCATACCACTAGTCACATCTAGTTTCCTAATATAACTCATCCACATCATACCAATGGTTATATCTAGTTTCATAGTGTAACTCATCCACATCATACCACTGGTTACATCTAGTTTCGTAATATAACTCATCCACATCATACCACTAGTTACATCTGGTTTCCTAACATAACTCATCCACATCATACCACTGGTTACATCTAGTTTCCTAGTGTAACTCATCCACGTCATACCACTGGTTACATCTAGTTTCCTAATGTAACTCATCCACATCATACCACTGGTTACATCTAGTTTCCTAGTGTAACTCATCCACTATATACCACTAGTTACATATGGTTTGCTAGTGTAACTCATCCACAACATACCAATGGTTACATCTAGTTTCATAGTGTAACTCATCCACGTCATGCCACTGGTTACATCTAGTTTCCTAATATAACTCATCCACATCATACCACTAGTTACATCTGGTTTCCTAACATAACTCATCCACATCATACAACTGGTTACATCTAGTTTCCTAGTGTAACTCATCCACAACATACCACTAGTTACATCTAGTTTCATAGTGTAACTCATCCACATCATACTACTGGTTACATCTGGTTTTGTAATGTAACTCATCCACATCATACTACTGGTTACATCTGGTTTTGTAATGTAACTCATCCACATCATACCACTAGTTACATCTAGTTTCATAGTGTAACTCATCCACATCATACCACTAGTTTCATTTAGTTTCCTAATATAACTCATCCACATCATACCACTAGTTACATCTGGTTTCCTAACATAACTCATCCACATCATACAACTGGTTACATCTAGTTTCCTAGTGTAACTCATCCACAACATACCACTAGTTACATCTAGTTTCATAGTGTAACTCATCCACATCATACTACTGGTTACATCTGGTTTTGTAATGTAACTCATCCACATCATACTACTGGTTACATCTGGTTTTGTAATGTAACTCATCCACATCATACTACTGGTTACATCTGGTTTTGTAATGTAACTCATCCACATCATACTACTGGTTACATCTAGTTTCATAGTGTAACTCATCCACATCATACCACTAGTTTCATTTAGTTCCAGCCCGCCTCTCGGAGCTCTTTGAGGAATCAATGATTTACCGACTACATCACGAAGTTCGATTTTTCAGGCTGTAAGTTCGAATTATAATCACGCTATTAGAGCCCTTAACCCAAATGATGAACCAAAGAATGTGTGGTAACAACCAGCACCGTACTCTCAGGTCTCGTTAAGAACCATAGGGTCAGATCTTATCGAGAACTATACTGTCAGGTTTTGTTGAGAACCATCGGGTCAAGTCTTGTCGAGAACTATACAGGCAGATTAAAAACCATTGGGTCAGATCTTATAGAAAACCGTCGTGTCAACTCTTTTGATTCATTTTATACGTATTACAGTATTTCAAATCTATATGTTAACATGTATTGTTGTCTTTTTAATATTTCATTCAGTGACAAAATGGTAGAAGAAGAGAAACTGTTTTAAAAATAGTTATTTGTAACAGAATCACGTTCACATATTTTATAAAGGTGGCAACTTATCACTTGTACGGATTGCTACAAACAACAACGAACAACGAGCCACTGTTTGTTTTTGAAATTCGCACAAAGCTACTCGAGGGCTATCTGTGCTAGCCGTCCCTAATTTAGCAGTGTAAGAATAGTAGTAAGGCAGCTAGTCATCACCATCCACCGCCAACTCTTGGGCTTCTCTTTTACCAACGAAAAGTGGGATTGACCGTCACATTATAACTCCCCACGGCTGAAAAAAACGAACATGTTTGGCGCGACGGGGATGCGAACCCGCGACCCTCAGATTACAACGTCGCACGCCTTCACACGCTTGGCCATGGCGGGCCGAACAACATATATTTTAAAATGTGAAAATACTTTTCATTTATTAATCATCAGAGAAACGACCAGGATACCAAAGAGCTTAGTATGATAATCAACAGAACATTTCATCCGTCACTGATAGACTGCTGGAATAAGGGACATTTTGTGTCTTGAAACGGGCTCTTGTACCAAGTAGAGTCGGTACCTGTTTAATTGGTCCAGCTAAACCTAGGTTATTAATAACAGAAAACACAAAACACAGATTCAACATCACAAACGAACATATAACTAGTGTACAAATAGTAAGACAGTTTTCAAATAATACTTCTTATCCGGCCAACTGGAAAACACTCATAATCGTCTATAGTTTCCAGGAAGTATTGACTTTAAATTGCGGATGGAAAAACAACAGTTATTCACAGCATCACCAGGGTTAAATTCCAAGTGTTAAGGGCCTTAAACAGTGGTCATAAATAGCTATTATTGAAGTTACATTACGAGTGTTAAGGGCCCTAAAAATTGCATCACAAACAAGTGTTCAGCTCATGAAGTAAACATTTTACAGAATCTCTATACTTGGTAAATAGTGTACAATTACAATACTGAACAGAGAATGTAATTATTATCGGTAAATAGTGTATTATTACAACAATGGGTAGTGACTGTAGTTGTTATTGGTAAATAGTGTACAATTACAATACTGAACAGAGAATGTAATTATTATCGGTAAATAGTGTATTATTACAACAATGGGTAGTGACTAAAGTTGTTATTGGTGAATAGTGTACAATTACAATAATGAACAGAGAATGTAATAATTATCGGTAAATAGTGTATTATTGTAACAATGGAAAGTGACTGTAGTTGTTATTGGTAAATAGTGTACAATTACAATACTGAACAGAGAACGTAATTATTATCGGTAAATAGTGTATTATTGTAACAATGGGTAGTGACTGTAGTTGTTATTGGTAAATAGTGTACAATTACAATACTCAACAGAGAATGTAATAATTATCCGTAAATAGTGTATTATTGTAACAATGGAAAGTGACTGTAGTTGTTATTGGTAAATAGTGTACAATTACAATACTGAACAGAGAATGTAATTATTATCGGTAAATAGTGTATTATTGTAACAATGGAAAGTGACTGTAGTTGTTATTGGTAAATAGTGTACAATTACAATACTGAACAGAGAATGTAATTATTATCGGTAAATAGTGTATTATTGTAACAATGGGTAGTGACTGTAGTTGTTATTGGTAAATAGTGTACAATTACAATACTCAACAGAGAATGTAATAATTATCGGTAAATAGTGTACAATTACAATACTCAACAGAGAATGTAATAATTATCGGTAAATAGTGTATTATTGTAACAATGGGTAGTGACTGTAGTTGTTATTGGTAAATAGTGTACAATTACAATACTCAACAGAGAATGTAATAATTATCGGTAAATAGTGTATTATTGTAACAATGGAAAGTGACTGTAGTTGTTATTGGTAAATAGTGTACAATTACAATACTGAACAGAGAATGTAATTATTATCGGTAAATAGTGTATTATTGTAACAATGGAAAGTGACTGTAGTTGTTATTGGTAAATAGTGTACAATTACAATACTGAACAGAGAATGTAATTATTATCGTTAAATAGTGTATTATTGTAACATTGGGTACTGACTGTAGTTGTTATTGGTAAATAGTGTACAATTACAATACTGAACAGAGAATGTAATTATTATCGGTAAATAGTGTATTATTGTAACAATGGAAAGTGACTGTAGTTGTTATTGGTAAATAGTGTACAATTACAATACTGAACAGAGAATGTAATTATTATCGGTAAATAGTGTATTATTGTAACAATGGGTACTGACTGTAGTTGTTATTGGTAAATAGTGTACAATTACAATACTCAACAGAGAATGTAATTATTATCGGTAAATAGTGTATTATTACAACAATGGGTAGTGACTGTAGTTGTTACTGGTAAATAGTGTATTTTTACAACAATGGGTAGTGACTGTAGTTGTTATTGGTAAATAGTGTACAATTACAATACTCAACAGAGAACGTAATTATTATCGGTAAATAGTGTATTATTGTAACAATGGGTACTGACTGTAGTTGTTATTGGTAAACAGTGTACAATTACAATACTCAACAGAGAATGTAATTATTATCGGTAAATAGTGTATTATTGTAACAATGGAAAGTGACTGTAGTTGTTATTGGTAAATAGTGTACAATTACAATACTGAACAGAGAATGTAATTATTATCGGTAAATAGTGTATTATTGTAACAATGGGTACTGACTGTAGTTGTTATTGGTAAATAGTGTACAATTACAATACTGAACAGAGAATGTAATAATTATCGGTAAATAGTGTATTATTACAACAATGGGTAGTGACTGTAGTTGTTACTGGTAAATAGTGTATTTTTACAACAATGGGTAGTGACTGTAGTTGTTATTGGTAAATAGTGTACAATTACAATACTCAACAGAGAACGTAATTATTATCGGTAAATAGTGTATTATTGTAACAATGGGTACTGACTGTAGTTGTTATTGGTAAATAGTGTACAATTACAATACTGAACAGAGAATGTAATTATTATCGGTTAATAGTGTAGTATTGTAACAATGGGTACTGACTGTAGTTGTTATTGGTAAATAGTGTACAATTACAATACTCAACAGAGAATGTAATTATTATCGGTAAATAGTGTATTATTGTAACAATGGAAAGTGACTGTAGTTGTTATTGGTAAATAGTGTACAATTACAATACTGAACAGAGAATGTAATTATTATCGGTAAATAGTGTATTATTGTAACAATGGGTACTGACTGTAGTTGTTATTGGTAAATAGTGTACAATTACAATACTGAACAGAGAATGTAATAATTATCGGTAAATAGTGTATTATTGTAACAATGGAAAGTGACTGTAGTTGTTATTGGTAAATAGTGTACAATTACAATACTGAACAGAGAATGTAATTATTATCGGTAAATAGTGTATTATTGTAACAATGGGTACTGACTGTAGTTGTTATTGGTAAATAGTGTACAATTACAATACTCAACAGAGAACGTAATTATTATCGGTAAATAGTGTATTATTGTAACAATGGGTACTGACTGTAGTTGTTATTGGTAAATAGTGTACAATTACAATACTGAACAGAGAATGTAATTATTATCGGTAAATAGTGTATTATTATAACAATGTGTAGTGATTATTGTTTGTTATTGGTAAATAGTGTATTATTACAACAATGGGCAGTGTCTGTAGTTGTTATCGGTAAATAGTGTATTATTACAATAATGGGTAGTGACTGTAGTTTTTATCGGTAAATAGTGTATTATTACAACAATGGGTAGTGATTGTAGTTGTTATTGGTAAAAAGTGTATTATTACAACAATGGTCAGTGTCAGATTTTTTGTTGTTGTTTTGAATTAAGCACAAAGATACACAATAGACTATCTTTGCTCTGCCCACCACGGGTATCGAAACCCGGATTTTAGCGTGTAAGTCCGCAGACATACCGCTGAGACACTGGGGGGCTGGCAGTGTCTGAAGCTGTTTTCGGTAAATAGTGTATTATTACAACAATGGGTAGTGACTGTAGTTGTTATTGGTAAATAGTGTATTATTACAACAATGGGTAGCGACTGTAGTTGTTATTGGTAAATAGTGTATTATTACAACAATGGCTGGTGACTGTAGTTGTTATTGGTAAATAGTGTATTATTACAACAATGGGCAGTGTCTGAAGCTGTTTTTGGTAAATAGTGTATTATTACAACAATGAATAGCGACTGTAGTTTTTCTTAGGAAATTGTGTTTTATTATAACAATGGATAGTGACTGTAGTTGTTATTGGAAAATAGTGTATTATTATAACAATGGGTAGCGACTGTAGTTGTTATTGGTAAATAGTGTATTATTACAACAATGGGTAGTGTCTGAAGCTGTTTTTGGTAAATAGTGAATTATTACAAAAATGAATAGTGACTGTAGTTGTTATCGGTAAATAGTGAATTATTACAAAAATGAATAGTGACTGTAGTTGTTATCGGTAAATAGTGTATTATTATAACAATGGATAGTGACCGTAGTTGTTATCGGTAAATAGTGTATTATTACAACGATGGATAGTGACTGTGGTTGTTATTGGTAAATAGTGTATTATTACAACAATGGGTAGTGACTGTAGGTGTTATTGGTAAATAGTGTATTTATTATAACAATGTGTAGTGATTATTGTTTGTTATTGGTAAATAGTGAATTATTACAAAAATGAATAGTGACTGTAGTTGTTATCGGCAAATAGTGTATTATTATAACAATGGATAGTGACTGTAGTTGTTATCGGTAAATAGTGTATTATTACAACAATGGATAGTGACTGTAGGTGTTATTGGTAAATAGTGTATTATTATAACAATGTGTAGTGATTATTGTTTGTTATTGGTAAATAGTGTATTATTACAACAATGGGCAGTGTCTGTAGTTGTTATCGGTAAATAGTGTATTATTACAATAATGGGTAGTGACTGTAGTTGTTATCGGTAAATAGTGTAGTATTACAACGATGGATAGTGACTGTGGTTGTTATCGGTAAATAGTGTATTATTATAACAATGGATAGTGACTGTAGTTATTATCGATAAATAGTCTATTATTACAACAATGAATAGTGACTGTGTTGTTTTTATTGGCAAATAGTCTATTATTACAACAATGGGTAGTGATTGTAGTTGTTATTGGTAAATAGTGTATTATTACAACAATGGGTAGTGTCTGTAGTTGTTATCGGTAAATAGTGTATTATTACAATAATGGGTAGTGACTGTAGTTGTTATTGGTAAATAGTGTATTATTACAACAATGGGTAGTGACTGTAGTTGTTATCGGTAAATAATGTATTATAATAACAATGGATAGTGACTGTGGTTGTTATTGGTAAATAGTCTATTATTACAACAATGAATAGTGACTGTAGTTTTTATTGGTAAATAGTGTATTATTACAACAATGGGTAGTGACTGTAGTTGTTATTGGTAAATAGTGTATTATTACAACAATGAATAGCGACTGTAGTTTTTCTTAGGAAATTGTGTTTTATTATAACAATGGATAGTGTCTGAAGCTGTTTTTGGTAAATAGTGTATTATTACAACAATGGGTAGTGACCGTAGTTGTTATCGGTAAATAGTATATTATTATAACAATGAATAGTGACTGTAGTTGTTATCGGTAAATAGTGTATTATTACAACGATGGATAGTGACTGTGGTTGTTATTGGTAAATAGTGTATTATTACAACAATGGATGGTGACTGTAGGTGTTATTGGTAAATAGTGTATTATTATAACAATGTGTAGTGATTATTGTTTGTTATTGGTAAATATTTTATATTAGGAATTGTTTCGTGTGTATTATTACAATAATGGGTGTCTGTAGTTGTTATCGGTAAATAGTGTATTATTACAATAATGGGTAGTGACTGTAGTTTTTATCGGTAAATAGTGTATTATTAAAACAATGGGTAGTGATTGTAGTTGTTATTGGTAAAAAGTGTATTATTACAACAATGGTCAGTGTCAGATTTTTTGTTGTTGTTTTGAATTAAGCACAAAGATACACAATAGACTATCTTTGCTCTGCCCACCACGGGTATCGAAACCCGGATTTTAGCGTGTAAGTCCGCAGACATACCGCTGAGACACTGGGGGGCTGGCAGTGTCTGAAGCTGTTTTTGGTAAATAGTGTATTATTACAACAATGGGTAGTTACTGTAGTTGTTATTGGTAAATAGTGTATTTTTACAACAATGGGTAGCGACTGTAATTGTTATTGGTAAATAATGTATTATTATAACAATGGGGGTGACTGTAGTTTTTATTGGTAAATAGTGTATTATTACAACAATGGGCAGTGTCTGAAGCTGTTTTTGGTAAATAGCGTATTATTACAACAATGAATAGTGACTGTAGTTTTTATTGGCAAATAGTGTATTATTACAACAATGGGTAGTGACTCTATTTGTTATTGGTAAGTAGTGTATTTTTACAACAATGGCTGGTGATTGTAGCTGTTTTTGGTAAATAATGTATTATTACAACAATGGGTAGTGTCTGAAGCTGTTTTTGGTAAATAGTGAATTATTACAAAAATGAATAGTGACTGTAGTTGTTATCGGTGAATAGTGTATTATTATAACAATGGGCAGTGTCTGAAGCTGTTTTTGGTAAATAGTGTATTATTACAAAAATGGATAGTGACTCTAGTTGTAATTGGTAAATAGTGTATTATTACAACAATGGGTAGTGGTCAGTTTTGAAGGTCTTTCTTTGGGCGAGTTTGAACCACACCTGCATTAGAAACGATTGGATGGCTAGAAACTCAGTTTATGTTGACAAAACAAAAAAAATATAAAAAAGTAAATATGTTTTATCTGCAGAAGTTTTAAAGTCACGACTAGGATACTCAACAACAACACGAGGTTGTCAGGTACGTCCAATGGGATTAGATTTAAATTCTGAAATGTTTATTGTTGCTATATATATAGATATATATATATAATACGGTGTTTAAACGAATGTTACACTCACTCTGCTTTTCTCCACGTCGATGGGTCTTAAATGAGGGTCAAACAACAATATCGATGGATCAATGTCTACAGGTGACTGTCGACGACCCATGTTACACAAACTCCACTCTGGATTCAGAAGTCCCCAATACGTGGGCCCTAGATAGAAAGAATTACACATAACAGAGATCCATATGGCTAATAATTCAATATGGATTCAAAAAAAATCATTAGGTAAGCCCTAAATAGAAAGAGTTACGTGCCATCTACAAATCACATTACATAAACTCCATGATGGATTCAGAAAAATCCGCTCTGGATTAAGAAATTCTTGGTCGATAGGCCCTATATAGAAGTAAAGTTCGTGTGTAAGTGACGACCTACGTTACCCAAGCTTCACTTTGAATTCAAAAGATCCCAGAAAGTTACTCCAAGATAAAATAAACGAATTATAACTTTATTCAAAGAACATTTTGATCGGTGAGATTGTTTGGAATTTTGCGCAAATCTACACGAAGGCCAACTGCGCTAGTCATCCATAATTTAGCAGTATAAGACTAGAGGGAAGGCAGCTAGTCATCACCACCCGCCGCCAACTCTTGGGTTTCTCTTCCATCAACTAATAGTTGGATTTACAATCACATTATAACGCTCCCACAGCTGAAAGGGCGAACAAGTTTAGTTTGGTGTGACGAGGATTCGAACCCCCGACCCTCGGATTACAAGGCGAGTGCCTGAACCACCTGGCCATGTCGAGACGATCATTAAGCGAGGAAATGTTTTTCATGTAATTTCTTTATCTATCAAACTGTGCTTCAATATATGATCACGTATTCGATGTATTTGTGTTAAAATCAAGAGAAAATCTCCACGTGACCGTTTTCGAGAAAATTTTATTTTTCCTCGTGATCTCTTAAAAAACGTTATGTTGTTGTATTTCTTCAGGAACATTTCACAAACAGACGTAAAAATATCGTGACGTTATAAACAAAGAAGAGAGAAAATCCGATAAACCCTCAACGTACCGGTTTGTTTGGTAATACACACACACACATACATATCTCAAGGCAATAACTTTCGTTTGTTTGTTTTCGAATTTCGCACAAAGCTACTCGAGGGCTACCTGCGCTAGCCATCCCTAATTTAGCAGTGTAAGACTAGAGGGAAGGTAGCTAGTCATCACCACCCACCGCCAACTCTTGGGCTACTCTTTTACCAACGAATAGTGGAATTGACCGTCACATTATAACGCCCACACGGCTGAAAGGGCGAGCATGTTTGGTGTGACAGGGATTCGAACCCGAGACACTTTCCCCAGATTACGAGTCGCACAACTTCACCCACCTGGCCAGGCCGGGCCACAGAGGAAAGAATATAAGCGAGCAGCACCTGCCGCCAAGAGTGCTTTGTCAGGGTTCGAACCGAATAACGGGATTGACTGTCATTTCAATAACTTTCATTCTCAGTTTTAAGTAAGTTCAGAGGCGAGTTGAAGCAATCGTGACGTGAATGTTGGACCTTTTAAAACGGAACAAACGTGTCTGGCAAAAAAACAAAACATCCTTGATATAGAATATTCAAGACAAAAAATTAGCCTTTATATAAATTGTTTTATTTTTCTTTTGGCGAAAGTTTCTTTCTTTAATGCGTGTAAATCTAAGAAACTATCGATTTGTAATACTTTCTGTCCAAAACTAAACAACGTTAAAATTTTCTTCTCAAACGTGTGTGATAGCACTCGACGTCTGTGGTATTAAATAAGCAACGGAAATGAAATTCGCGTTCTTCAAACGTCTGCGCACATCTGATGTTTCATTTAATGTCTGCGCACATCCGATGTTTCATTTAACGTCTGCGCACATCCGATGTTTCATTTGTTTCTCCACTTTTAAAACTCACGTGAGTGTTTTATTATTCTGCATAGACAGATTAATTTACAGACGTACACGAATGTTTTATAGTAAAAACGGAACTGCGCATGGCAAGAACGCAAACGATCCCGTTTGACGAGTAAGTAAACATTTTAAAAACTGTATTACTCGGGGGGAAAAGAAAGATTTTGTCTTTGATCATAGGATAACGACAGTTTCACGTGACATTCTTCACGTTCGAGACAGGCGCTCTTATTAAATTTTGGTAAATAAACTGCGAGGGTTTTCACATTTTTTCTGTAAGACGTAACCAGTTAATTAAAGAAATGTGTCAAGAGCTCGCGAGGGTTAATTTGCACGTGATAACGAAAATATCGAACTTACATTATTTATCAAATAAAATTATTATTCGACCTAAATAACTTCTCATGTCTGGTTCTGACAGAAGCAAATTCGACTCGCAGCTGTTGATTCATTTAATTATTAAAACTTACGTTGTCTAGCGTTTGGTGTTTTACATTTGTTATCTTAAATTCGACCCTGGTGTTATAAACTCTATCTCTTCAAAATAAGGGCCTGGCATGGCCGAGCGCGTTAAGGCGTGCACTCGTAATCCGAGGGTCGCGGGTTCGCGCCCGAGTCGCGCTAAACATGCTCGCCCTCCCAGCCGTGGGGGTGTATAATGTGACGGTCAATCCAACTATTCGTTGGTGAAAGAGTAGCCCAAGAGTTGGCGGTGGGTGGTGATGACTAGCTGCCTTCCCTCTAGTCTTACATTGCTAAATTAGGGACGGCTAGCACAGATAGCCTTTGAGTAGCTTTGTGCGAAATTCATAAACAAACAAACAAAACGTATTGTCAGATAAAGGACACAGTGACTCATATTCCGGTAGAGGGCACTGTGATGAATGAACTAGTAGTGTGACATATGAGCAACTAGGAAATATTATGACACATAATCACGTAACAGATGTGTTGATACGTCGCTTGGTAGACGATTCTGTAGTAAGCAGTTCTTTTGGAGGTTCTGATGGTCAGGTAAGTTCAGTGTGATGTGTGGTCAGCGAATAACACTGATATATGGTCAGGTAAGTTCAGTGTGATGTGTGATCAGCGAATAACACTTATATATGGTCAGGTAAGTTCAGTGTGATGTGTGGTCAGCGAATAACACTGTGATATATGGTCAGGTAAGTTCAGTGTGATGTGTGGTCATCCAATAACACTGTGATATATGTTCAGGTAAGTTCAGTGTGATGTGTGGTCAGCCAATAACACTGTTATATATGGTCAGGTAAGTTCAGTGTGATGTGTGGTCAGCGAATAACACTGTGATATATGGTCAGATGAAGGACGCATCAGTAATGGTGACGTAAAAGACACTGCAGTATATGGTACAATGGAGGACTATGTGACAGGTGAATTCATAAATTATGACGCAAAAACATGCCAGGTGAAGAACAATGTGACACGTGGTCAGGTGAAGAGAACTGTGACACGTGGTTAGGTAAAGTGAACTGTGACACGTGGTTAGGTAAAGAGAACTGTGACACGTGGTCAGGTAAAGAGAACTGTGACACGTGATCCGGTAAAAAGAACTGTGACACGTGATCAGGTAAAGAGAACTGTGACACGTGGTTAGGTAAAGAGAACTGTGGCACGTGGTTAGGTAAAGAGAACTGTGACACCTGATCCGGTAAAAAGAACTGTGACACGTAATCAGGTAAAGAGAACTGTGACACGTGATCCGGTAAAAAGAACTGTGACACGTGATCAGGTAAAGTAAACTATAATACGTGGTCAGGTAGAGTATAGTGGAAATCGTTAGCTATCACGACAACATGAACTTAAAGCACAACACTGTATCATAATTCAATATCTCACTAGGTATGTTAAAACAATCCTTCAAACCATTTCTGATGATGTAGTAAATAAGTCAAAAGTTAAACCAACACAGACTAAACACAATGTACATAAATAAGAATGAGATTGTTAAGCCTAAACTAATTATGTTAATGAGTCCGGAAATCCAGCTTTGCTCTTTTAAGATCAGCTTGTGCTTCGAATTATTAGTGCTTCAACGTGCAACTGGTGGGGCCTGGTATGGCCGAGCGCGTTAAGGCGTGCACTCGTAATCCGAAGGTCGCGGGTTCGCGCCCGCGTCGCGCTAAACATGCTCGCCCTCCCAGCCGTGGGGTGTATAATGTGACGGTCAATCCCACTATTCGTTGGTAAAAGAGTAGCCCAAGAGTTGGCGTGGGTGGTGATGACTAGCTGCCTTCCCTCTAGTCTTACACTGCTAAATTAGGGACGGCTAGCACAGATAGCTCTCAAGTAGCTTTGTGCGAAATTCCAAAAAACAAACAAACAAGCAACTGGTGGATCTGTTCAAAGCGTCACCATAACATGAGGAGACAAACAGTTGTTAGAAGTTATCTTCAGTAACTTAATTGTAACAGTTGCTACAGTCCTAATGCACAAAAGTTACAGGTGTGATTTAAACTAATGATAATAAATACCACACGTTATAACATGATTAGTAAGTTTAGAACTCAGAAAAATTTTGTAGGCTAAATTTCAACTTCAAATCTATAATACAACATCAAAGTTAAACATTAGTCATGTTGTATTAAACAAGAAATAAGTCTACTGGCTTAATTAAACAGATAATTTGTTTTAAATCCGAAGCTCTGCTACAGACCAGTCCATACATTCTAACTTTGAAGTGAATCATCTGTTTAATTTTGCCAGTATTTTGCGAAATAAGAGTGCCAGTAAATCCCTTTAAATGCTCAGTTAGATTTTTCCTCACTGCTGCATTTTCTGTAATTAGTAGCTCAAAATTAGAGATGGCGAAAACACAGAAAGCTTTTGCGACATTCGATATTATGAGCGCCTTAGTGTATTAGGCCTAAAGTATTGAGTTTGGGCCTGATTTTGTTGTTTATTCTCCGAAAGCATGCGGATCAATTTAGGCTTAAGTTGAAATGCTTTTGTTGTTAGCAAGTTTTGGTGATATGCTGTTTTGTATTTGTGTGAAGTAATTGACTAAAAAACAAACACGCTTTAAATGTGTAAACTATATACATTCTATGGAAGGTTTCGAATTCTTACTTTATGGCCTTGCTACTAAGGTTACTACCTAATATTGAACCACTGCCCAAAGGGAAGGCATCCAATCAGCACTATCCTTCCATTCAGCATCTACGACAAGGATTTCTGTCACGTTTATAACGCATCCACAGCTTAAAGTGCAGATAATAGTTTGTGGTATTTCATTGGTGTGAGTCGTGGCTCGCCAGCTCCGAAATCCAGAGCTCTAGGAGTCATTTTGAGGAGATATTATTTACTTCTTGGCTAATGGAGCATTTCTCACGTCATAAGCAACAAACCTATAATCAGTCATAGCACGACTTAAACTCCACAGAAGAAAAAAGAGAACCACTTTTCCAACTGTGAAAGAAAAACAGTCGTTGACAGTTGACTGAGAGGGTTATACATTTCTCTTGAAGTGGATTAGTTCCAAAAGGCATTTTTTTGTTTCTTCTTCTAAGCTTCGGGTTCGTTTGTTCGCTCTTGTAGGATAAAACCAGAACGATAACAAAGACGCTTAATTTAGTTAGGAAGTCCTGAATTAAGCGGAGTTTTCTGGGATTTATTCTACAGGATTAATAAGATAAGAATGCTTTCAACGTGTGGATATATTAATGAATATTTAAAAGAGAGATGATCTTTACTGCCTCTCTCTAATGATGTATCTGTAACAACTGTCACCCCCGGATTGAAGGAAAACGTCATTTATCTCTAAGATCGAAAACTATAAAACGACGAAAAGCTCCCCCAAGTGGCTCAATGGTAAACTTTCGGACTTATTATTATAAAATAAAATGGGTTTTTAAACCCGTAGTGGACATAGCACGAATAGCAAATTATGAAACTTTGCGTTTTGCAACAGACAAACAAACGAAGTAGCTTTAGAAGAACATTGATAATTTAGTTTAAACCACTAACCTATTTATGACGTATGTACGTTGAGAGAGAAAATTACCATAGGTAATTAATTCTACGTTACACCAGTAAAATTATCTTTCATATATATCTTGTCAAAAAAAGCCAGTTATGATGAAAGATTCGTTATGCATGTCATTATTTGACCGGAACAAATGGTGTTAACGCTTTGTAAGAATTCGCTCTAAGAAGTAGTACGTCAAGCAGATGGTGTTGACGCTTTGTAAGAATTCGCTCTAAGAAGTAGTACGTCAGGCAGATGGTGTTGACGCTTTGTAAGAATTCGCTCTGACAAGTAGTACGTCAGGCAGATGGTGTTAACGCTTTGTAAGAATTCGCTCTAAGAAGTAGTACGTCAGGCAGATGATGTTCACGCTTTGTAAGAATTCGCTTTAAGAAGTAGTACGTCAGGCAGATGGTGTACACGCTTTGTAAGAATTCGCTCTAAAAAGTTGCACGTCAGGCAACCTTTTCCATTGTTTCTCTGTTTTTTGTTGAAGTTTTCACACAGATACTCAATGAAAATATGCTCTAGCTATCCCTAACTTAGAAACGATAGCCCTAGAGTTGACCCTTAACTAACTGCTGTTTCTCTAGTCTGTCAGCTCATAACTCTAAACGTTTTTAGTCTCGTGTACTTACAAATGTAGCGAAATCAAATGGATGCAGGGAGTGTCACTTTAACAGACTAGATTCTCACTAAGGTACGCTTTCAATTTCTTACATCTGAGTTTATGTACTCTGAGTTTCTTCCATGTAGAATAATAATTTTAATAATTACGACTAATTGAAAGTTATTACAGAAATATTAGAGATATACAGTGTATTTTATAAAACGGTACACAACACTGACTTGATTTGAACAGGCAAAGCGAAAATACAAGCTGGGTTTTTGGTCCTAGTGTTTAAACGAATCTTTTTCATTAGGCCTACTCTTCATAACGGAATACAATAATTAACAGTCACGAGCATATATTCGTGTAACAATGACGCAGCTGATGGGGTCGTCTTGGAGATTTCTTGATGCGCGTGAGCTGAAACAGGAAGCTTGCATTCTTACATCATTTTTTCTAGGCCTTTTGTGACAAACTGGAAACACAACGCGTTATTACAGCAACGAAAATATCAAACCACCGATCAAAATAACACGACGTATGAACTGGTTGTAAGAAATATTATTCTATAATTCTTAAGCCGAATGATTTTCTGGTTCATTTGTTTCCTAGATGTTTCACGAAAAGCCATACAAAGGGTCATCTGTATTAAGTTAGTGCTAATTTTAAATTGACAGAGTTAGGCTGTGAAGAGTATTTATCACTATCTCTTGGGTTACTTTTGTCTAAGTGAATACTAAGCTAATGAATGATAAAACGTACTGTAATACAGTTAGTATTGATAATAATAACGTACTGTAATACAGTTAAATATAAAAATAACAGTATTATTTTGTGAGAAATTATCATAAAAACGTGACTGATCTTACACTGCTGGACAAACCTGTTCATTGTTGTACGTATTGCATAACAATGTTTTATTATTGTGTGCATTGTTATGTAACAATGTTTTATTATTGTGTTTATTGTGATGTAACAATGTTTTATTATTGTCCGTATTGTTATGTAACAACGTTTTATTATTGTGTGTATTATTATGTAACAATGTTTTATTATTGTGAAGCTCATAATTTCATTAAATTATTGAAATATTGTCTCGGGAACTCGAAAGTTTTGTGCCAAGTGTGATCATATAAGAGACGATTTGTTTGTTTTGAATTTCGCACAAAGCTATTCGAGAGCTATCTGCAGCTAGTCATCACCACCCACCGACAACGCTTGGTCTGCTCTTTTACTAACAAATAGTGGGATTGAACGTCACATTATAACGCCCTCACGGCTGGGAAGGCGAGCATGTTTGGCGCGACTCGGGCGCGAACCTGCGTCCCTCAAATTACGAAGCGCACGCCTTAACGCGCTAGACTATGCCAGGCTCTACCTTAATCTACCTTACTCATCTAAAATAAAGTGTTAATGCCGCGCCGTTATAAGAGGCGAACGTTTAGGAGCAACTGATCACACACGACACGTTTCTTGATGTTGCTTTCACGGATTTTGATCAACAAAGGGGGGCATTCGTGATGTTTGTACGTGTGTTTTCTCATAGCAAACCCACATGGGGCTATGTGCTGAACCCACAGAGGGGAATCAAACCCTAGATTTTATTCAGCATTTTAAATCCCTGGACCAGCGGGCGCAGTGTTTTTAAAATATCTCATTAAGTTTTGATAATAACTCCACAAAACTTAAACAATCTGAGAGGATAAACTTGGTTTTTGTGTTTTTGAAACTCAATAATAAATTATCGATGCAAGTTTGGTTTTAATCAAAATTTACCTCTTTTATATAAAGCGTCATTTGACGTATTACTTAAACCATGTTAACCAGCTCTCCCCCAAATGCTTGTTAAGACCAGGTAGTAAGTTATTACATTTAATTTTTATTAAGTACAAAGCTACAAAGAAACTGTCTGTGCCCTGCCTGATTATGGATGTCGTACAAGGGCATCGATGCTGGGGAGGATGGAGGGATACATCCCCCCTTCATTTTAGATGGGGGGTATGGTGCATACAATCATCTCCCTCTACAGTTTGGTCTGTTGAATTGTTTTATTGCATCACAAGCATACAAATTGTGTGTTTGTTCTTGTGATTCTCGTGTTATCACCAATCGAATTACATAATTCGGCCTAGATGTAGGCTTTTTCAGTAGCCAAAATGTACATCTTTAATATAGGCGTGCTTCTAAGCTATTCGATCTAAGCGATAGTTCTAACTATCAGTCAGTAGGCCTAAGTATACATGCAAATATCGTGGTAACAAGATTACTCTGTGACTGCATGTTTACAGCTTTCAGGTTCACGTAATCAGAGATTAACAATTTGAAAATTGAACAGTCCACATAAGTGGTTGTAAAAATCATTCCCCCATCGGGTGTAAAAAAATCTACCTCCCTGATATCGAAACCCAATATTTAGCACCGTTAACCTCAAAAGGTACCTCTTAACCTCTGGGAGGCAGTGAGATACCTAAACTATAAAACTAATAATGGAAAACTTAAAGGTGTTTTTTTTTTTCAGGAATAGCTTTATAGGTAATAAGAAAAAATTAAACACGAATGAGAAAGTGCATTACCACTTGTTTTGTTCAGACATGAGACATTTTCTACGTAATAACTAAAACAACACTATCACATACAATTTTCGTATAGTTCTAAGTAGTTAGTAACATGGTTAATACTAAAATAAATTACATCGTTTTACAAAATGTAAAAAAACTGCGGGTTCGAATCCCCATCACACCAAACATGCTCGCCCTTTCAGCCGTGGGGCGTTATAATGTGACAATCAATCCCCCTATTTGTTGGTATAAGAGTAGCCCAAGAGTTGGCGGTGGGTGGTGACGACTAGCTGACTTTCTCTAGTCTTACAATGCTAAATTAGGGATGGCTAGCGCAGATAGCCCTCGTGTAGCTTTGCGCGAAGTTCAAAAACAAACAAGAATACAAAAAAAAGAAATGAACTTGAAATTGGTCACTTATTTTTTTATTCCATTGTACAAGAAAATGGTCGGACACTCTATTCTACTAGGGTATCAGTTTTTATCTTTACGTCTTCATAAATGTATAAGATATTCAAAAAAAAATCCAACAACGTTATGTTTTGTCCCTTAATCTTTGTAACGATTTGTTGACGTTAATTTCAAAGTTAAATCAGTGATGGTTTTACTGGTATTGAGAATTTATGCAACCGGTTTTTTGTCCGGATTGCGAGAGTCGTGATTCGGTGTTCTGGTGATGTTCGTGTCTACATAAGATCCATTAAAACTAAACGTAAATCTATCCTATGTGTACAAGCAAAGTTTTGGTGTTATTGACAACCCGTGAAGCGATATGAAACGTAAACCTCATTTTGCGAACACTGGGAATTGTAAATAAATACAATTATAAATTTCGAGAATTATACATAACCACATTTATAACTGTTAACTAGTTGAAGTATACTACGTGATTATAATGACAATATTTACATAGAAAATCAATTATGAAATATATTTCGTACGCCGGGAACAAACGCTGTATGTTTACAAATCATCTTTCATTTGTGATATGTTCTGTCATAAATACTTTACGACGGCGTTATTCAAATGTATATTGTTATATTTCTTCAAATTACCATTCTTTTATAAAGTAGCGACAAAAATAAAATACTGTAGAAAACTACAGAGAAATTTTCATGGACGAATCATCGATGAAACATCAGATTTCAAACATTCGCTTTGAAAAATGATTGGCTGCGTTTGTTATTGAACTCATATCGTGGAAAATATCAAAGTGTCTAACAAGTTAGAGAAAGTCAACCAAGTTGAAGAAACAAAACTGTTAGAAAAGCAACTGAGACAGACACATATTACGGATGAAGTAATATTACTTCATATGTGAAGACACATATTACGGATAAGACAGTTTCAAACACTCATCTCGAGTCTATAGAGCACTACTCGTATGTTGGAAACGGTAGGCTGAAGATCGTATTACAAGTGAGGCCTAATTTGTTGTTTTTATGTGAGGCCTAACCAGTGATTTATATGAGATCTAACAAATAATTTGTATGCGAGGCCTAACTAATGATTTCTATGTGAGAACTGATTAGTGATTTGTATTTGAGACCTAACTAGTGATTTGTACGTGAGGCCTAACTGGTGATTTGTATGCGAAGCCTAACTAATGATTTGTATGTTAAGCCTAACAAGTGATTTGCATGTGAATATTGTATGGTTAGCTATTTAAGACTTGTTGCTCGTGTTAACTTTTCTCGTCAAAATTCATTTATTAATTTCATTTGCTCTCCCTACCTAAACTAACGCAAATAAATTAGGTACAGTTTTTTCCACTATCCCAAAATCTAAAATGATTACATTAATAGTATCGTTTATCTCAAACATATTAACCTACAGAAGGATCTATATCCTTATAATGAGAAACATAAACTGAATTAATAGTATTCTATGTAACTGATCTTAGACGAAGATTTTAAATTGTGCAGGTAGAAACCTACACGAAGCCTCATTTTGAAAATGAGGCTGTTTTTTCGAACAGTACAGTTAGCTTTGTTTGGTTTGAATTTCACTTAAAGCTACGCGGTTTTATGATCCTTTTCTGTATTATTTACATGGTTTACATTAATATTTTAAGATAATTTGCACGATTTTTATATCTACATAAGCGGAAAATACAGTTTGTTAACGATAATTCGTTTCATATCTACGACAGCTTACATTCTGTACAGGTGATTCAATTGCTTGTTACACAGTAATCAATACTTTTGATAATAGTGATAGTCAACGACCCCTAAAAGTCTTACCGCAAGAGGGCAGTAGCCTTTAAATGCTAAAAAAGCATGCATATAATCTAAAACGCATTTAAAGTTTGTTTTGCATTTCTTGCATAGCTTCACGAAGGTTATCTGGGTTAGCCTTCTATATTTTAGCACTTAAAGACTAAAAGGAAGGCAGCTAGTCATCACCTCCCACCGCCAACTCTTGAGATACACTTTTACCAACGAATAGTGGGATTGATTGCACATTTTAACGCCCCTGCGACTGAAAGGGCGAGTATGTTTGGTGCGACGAGGATTCGGACCCTCGACCCTCAGCGCCCTAACCACCTGGATGTACCAGGCCTTATCAAGATGAAAATTAGACAAAAAAAGACATTTTGTTACAAACATACAGCGGGAATATGTAGTGAACCATACTACAAGATAGTTACATAATATAGTGGTACATAAACGAGCAATGCCAAATGTAGTTGTAGTGCTCGTCGTTAGTCCGCGATATATCCTTCTACACAGTGACTCAGCGTTAAATTTGAAATATTCTAACCCTAAAAATTGAGTTTCGATATTCGCGTTGGTTTGCTTGTTTGTTTTTGAATTTCGCACAAAGCTACACGAGGGCTGTCTGCGCTAGCCCTCCCTAATTTAGCAGTGTAAGGCGAGAGGGAAGGCAGCTAGTCATCACCACCCACTGCCAACTCTTGGGCTACTCTTTTACCAACGAATAGTGGGATTGACCGTCACTTTACAACGCCCCCACGGTTGAAAGGACGAGCATGTTTGGCGCGACGAGAATGCGAACCCGCGACCCTCAGATTACGAGTCGCACGCCTTAACACGCTTGACCATGCTGGGCCATCCGCGCTGGATAGAACAAAGATGGACTGTTGTGTATCATTGTGCTGAACAACAAACAAACAACTGCATCTTTACACGGGTTGTATTTGTCACGCGATATGATGATTCAACATTGTATTCACATAACTTATTGAGCCCTCTGTATAATTAAAAGTCATTTGTCATGTGTACGGTCCAGCTTACGAATTGATCCAAATCATTTTGTGGTAACGTAATCAACATCCAGAAACACCCGAGAGTTTAAATATCATTAATAATTGATGCTAATTATGACCCAGTCAATATAATCGATGAATATGAAGAAATAGAACCCAAGTACTGACGACTGAGACACTGTACTATTTCTAAGGGCTACTTTGACACTAATAACAACTATCATACAGTCCAGGGTTAGTTATACTCTTTAAAAGAACAGTGACGTCATTTCAGTCTCTGAGGAAGACATTTGCCTAGCATTAACACTTTATTTTATATAAGTAAGGCAGACATTTGCCTAGAATTAATACTTTATTTCAGATCAGTAAGGTACATCTTTGCCCAGCATTAACACTTTATTTTAAAATTTTCTGCTAAGCACAAAGAGATTAACATCCCAATGATTCAGAGAAAAAATAGATAACTCTTATAAAAGTTTCCACGAATATTGTTATTACATTATCTCGTTAAAACAGAATATAACAAAATATTTAAAACGTAAACCATCTAACATTCTTCGACAAAACCTTATCATAAACATACTTTGAGGGTTCCTTCTCCATTTTAAGATTTTGCTTACATTTGAAAGACTTTAGAAAAAAGCAACCAGCTGTTTTTGATAAGTTCTTTTGCATTTCTAAATTCCTTTCTTAAAGAAGTTTTAGCTTTCCTATAGTTCCGTAAACCTTCTCATATTCCTGTCGATGTAAACTTCTGAAACTTATGGCATTTGTCTTTGATTTATCCAGGACAGCTTGGGCTCGTTTCTTTTGTACCCTTATCTATATCTAATGAGCGAAGGAGAGATGTGAAAGTCTTAATGACGTGATGTAGTTTCGTTTCCGACAAAGTATGATCACTTTCCATTCATGAGTTATGTTCTTCAAGCAGATGTCCTAGCTATGAATGGAAAATGTAGCAAACATGGTATAAAACGCTATTATTGAAACTTCTCTGTTATTCTCGAAATGCGTCGACTGATAAAGATAAAAAATGGTATTTATTAATAAAAGAAATAAAGTGGAAGATTCTCTTTGAAATATCGTTTTCGGACTTGAGAGCAATGTTGGAGTTGAACGCTACTAGGCGACCATTTGCTGAATCACAGAATGCGCTCTCGGACAAATGCAACAATGAATTTAAAGTCGCAAAGACTGAAGCAGGAACTACGTTCTAATGAGATTAATGAAACAGAGAGACACAGAACTTTCCCTAACGTTTTTAGACAAACGGTAACTGATTTAGCGAAGGACTAGACAGGCGATATAAAAGTAAAATTAAAGGCTACGTTTAAACATGGGCGGTGTTACTGCCAGTATCCATTACACGTACAAAATATATCTTTTTAATGTTTTCACAATACAATTACAGCGTCTCGAAACATGGTGTCTGTAAGTTACTTCAGTTAGTCCAGAGAGGACTGTTGACCTTTCTTGCTTATATTATTATCTATGGATTTAGTTGGTAAAAGAGTAGCTCAAGAGTTGGCGGTGGGTGGTGATGACTAGCTGCCTTCCCTCTAGTCTTACACTGCAAAATTAGGGACGGCTAGCACAGATAGCCCTCGAGTAGCTTTGTGCGAAATTCCAAAAACAAACTTATTATAAAAGCACGAAGTCCATCAATAGTGGATTCTGGATTATCATCTTAGTGTTTTTATTTGTAATTTAATTTAGGGTCCCCCGCTGGTACAGCGTACGGATATACAACGCTAAAATCAGGGGTTCCATTCCCCGTGGTGGACTCAGCAGATAGCCCGCTGTGGCTTTGCTGTCAGAAAACACACAAACATTGCATTTACGAAATGAAATGTATAGCCAAAGTAAATCCATAAAGATTGCGTACTTTTGTTAATTTATTTGGAATTCTTCGATAGATGTCAATTAGACTTGTGGCGTATGGTATGACAGATTTCTATCCAATTCATTTTACTTCCTTTAAGCACCTTCATCGCTTCATATGAGATTTAACTTAGTCAAACAATTCGATAACCATCTTTCAAGTTTGATTTTTATTAAACAATTTGACAGATTTCTGTAACACTTAACTCACATAAACACGTTGACATATTGTTTGAAATATCTTATGAAACATAAAGTTGGGAAAATTGTATCAGTCATCTCTTATATTAAATAATTTGATTGCATCTTATCGTGGCCCGGCATGGCTAGGTGGTTTAGACACTTGACTCGTAAACTGAGGGTTACGGGTTCAAAACTCCACTGCACCAAAGATGCTCGCCCTTTCAGCCGTGAGAGCATTATAATGTGAAGGCCAATCTCACTATTCGTTGGTAAAATAGTAGCCCAAGAATTGACGGTGGGTGATGATAACTAGGTGCCTTCCCTCTAGTCTTACACTGCTAAATTAGGGACGAATTTCGAAACAAATCTTTCATCGCATTTAAATAGTTGAATGGATTTCTATCAAACTGAGTTCATTTTGAAAAGTTTCGCCAGCTCGAATCAAACGTACTTTAAATAAATACCGTAGACTCAAAGTTAAGTCTGAAGGCACACACTGATAAAATTGAATTTCGATTCCTGTAATGGGCACAGAATTGTAACACAGTGTGTAGGCTTACGCTTCTCAACAGAGCGTTTCTCTCATACCAAAGCCACATCGGGTTACCTGCTTCACTCACTAAAGGGAATCGAACCCCTGATCTTAGCTTTGTACATCCGAAGACTTATTTCTATCCCAGCAAGGAACCACAACGGAGAGACAGACTGGCCCCTTAATAAGGTTACCAGAGTTTTGGCCTTAATTATATTAAAATGTATATCTGAGGTATACAAAACTCAAGGAATACAATTTGTAATACCAGAAAACCTTAAAAAATCCGCATTTCAGAATTCGCGTGAAAATCCAAGAAACAAAACTACTCGTGTAAATAATTATATCCAAACTGTGTGAGAGCTCAACAAATATTGTTTTAAAAGTTTAAAAAAAGTGGGCTGCGCAGACTCACTTTTGATAATAGTTTTAATGCACAGACAACTGACCTTGGAATACAAGCAGCTACTGGCCCGGCATGGCCAGGAGGTCAAGGCGTTCAGGTAGTAATCTGCGAGTCGCGGGTTCGAATATCCCTCGCACTAATTATGCTTGCCCTTTCAGCCGTTGGGGCGTTATAATGTTATGTTCAATCGCACTATTTGTTGGTAAAAGAGTAACCCAAGAGTGGGTGGTGATGACTAGTTGCCTTCTTTCAACTCTTACATTGCAAAATTAGCGACGGCTAGCGTAGATAGTCCTCGTGCAGCTTTGTGCGAAATTAAAAAAATAAACAAACAAGCGGTTACCTAGCAACGTGTAAGTGGCTTTATTCGGTTCTTTCTGTGGACATAATTACGTTCTAGTATTTAACTGACAAAAAGCTTCTATGATACGAATGACAATTATTTTGACAAATTAATTTCGGAGGCTTACAAAAACAACAATCTTTCTATCTGTAATGGAATATTCACACAAATTCTACGCGTGTGATTGACTGCTGTTAACCGAGTTTCTAATTTATTCAGTTTAAGGTAGAATTATTAGATGCTTCTTAGAAAAGCTTAGCAAATACGCATTTCTTACTGGATGAGACAGCGATAAGGGTCCGGCATGAGCAGGTCTTTAGAACGCTCCTCTCGTAACCCGAGGATCGTAGGTTCGAATCCCCCTCCCATAAAACATACTCACCCTTTCAACCAAGAGCGTTATAATGGAACGGTCAGTCCCACTATTCGTCAGTAACCAAACAGTTGGCGGTGGGTGGTGATGACTAGTTGCCTTTCCTCTAGTTTTACAGTGCTAAATTAGCAGATAGCCCTTGAGTAGCTTTGGGCGAAATTCAAAACAAACACACAAACAAACGTTTAACCTAAATAATGAAAACGTGACAGAACAAAAGTCCGTCTTAACTTAGGCTCAGTAAGCTGTAGGATACATTCGAGTATTTGATGTTTTACCAACGCTTAACTTAGGCTTAGTAAGATGTAGGATAAATTCGAGTGTTTGACGTTTTACTCACGCTTTCTTCTATGTTTCCTGACAAAGATACACGAGGGCTATCTGCGCTAGCCGCTCCTAATTTTGAAGTGACCGATTAGTAAAAGCAATTAGCCAATACCATTTCTTGCCAACTTTTAGGTCTACGTTTTTACTAACGAATAGTGGAATTGATCGTCACGTTATAATGCTCCCACGGCTGAGAGGTCAAGCACGTTTGGTGATGGAACAGACAGACAAGTTCGTGATGACCAGAAACCCATTTCAAATAAAAATGTATCTCAACAGAGTTAAAAACCTCTTTGTTATCATAAGGATGACGTAACATTGTTCTCTCCTTTTATTTTAATAAATGTTTTAATACCGTAGAGAGAAGAAATATTAAGAATATTTGGTTTGGCATTTTATTGTGCTTAGTTCAAAAACATTAATATATTTATTGTTATTATTAGAACTTCACGAGATGCTTGGATGACGTAAGCATTACGAGTATTTTGAAAGTAGAGAAGTACACAACATGGAGACAGCGAGTGCAAGTTTCGAAACTTCCGTCTTCCAGTAATGCCCATCGCTTGTGGCTGAGCGACAAGTTTAAGGACTTCTGTCGCTAAAATCGGTGTTCGATACCTATGACGGGCAAAGTCTCGATAATTCATATTGTAACTTTATTTTTAATGATAAATATTTTTTTTTACACAGAAGTTTAGTTTGAAGAAAGAGTCAGTAGATTTCGAAAATCACATATGTTAGCAGACCCTTCCGAATGGGGGGTGTTGAAAGTGTATTATTCTCTTTCGCTTGTTTGTTTGTTTAGAATTTAGCACAAAGCTACACAATGGGCTATATGTGCTCTTCCCACAACGGGTATCGAAACCTGATTTTTAGTGTGTAAGCCCGCAGTTATACCGCTGAGCCACTGGGGAGCTACTCTCTTTGGCAATTAATAATAATAAAAACCACATAATTGGATCTTAGCTTGTTGGGCACCGGCAAAGCCAGGTGGTCAGGACGTTAGACTCGCAATCTAAAGGTTGTGAGGACGAATCCGTTTGGAGCCAAACAAGCTCATTCTTTCAGACGTAAGGTCATTAATATAATGGTCAATCCCACTATTTGTTGGTAAAAGAGTTGCCAAAGAATTGACTGTGGGCGGTGAAGACTAGCTTGCCTTCCCTATTGTCTTTCAATGCAAAATTAGATGCAGCTAATGTGGCTAGCACTCGTGTAACGTGGTGCGAAATTCAAACCATAATTTGATTTCGTTTCAAATTATGTGCATTCTTTTACATCGCTTTACAGGTAGGCCCGGTATGGCCAAGTGTGTTAAGGCGTTCGACTCGTAATCCAAGGGTCGCGAGTTTGAATCCCCGTTGCACTAAACATGCTCGCCTTTTCAGCCGTGTGGGCGTTAAAATGTGACGATCAATCCCACTATTTGCTGGTAAAAGAGTAGCCCAAGAGTTGGCGGTGGGTAGTAATGACTAGCTGCCTTCCCTCTAATCTTACATTGCTAAATTAGGGACGGCGAGCGCAGATGGTCTTCGAGTAGCTTTGCGCGAAATAGCAAAATAAACAAACAAACAAATCGCTTTAAAGGCTACTGTGCTCTTGCGTTAAATACAAATTGTGAGGGATCATTGACTAATTTCCACTGCTATCACGAGTAACGGTTACTGTGTAGCAGAGAATTAAATAAAAATTAAATTATAAGACGTGTTTATGAAATTGATTACCTTTAGCAAACTGTGAAATCCCAGACAAACATTTACCAAAGTTTTCTAACAAAATATTGCATCTATTTCAATATATCCGATACCCTGACCGGACAGGGCACATACACTCGTTTGTGTGGCCTTGTAGTTAAGTACAAACAATTCATTATTTCAGTTGACTGGTCGAAATTTTCTTGTAACTCCAAATTGATTGTAGGTTCAGTTATTGCAATGTTTGTTTAACGATTTAAAGACAAACAAACTTCCCCATAATAAAATTTCTATTGGGGAACAAATGGAAGAGGTATTGATTTTGAAGATAATGATTTAGTTTACTCCTGCATGTAAATCTTCAGACGCGTCTGATACGAAGATAACGGAGATAAAAGGTTTATATAAAAACCGTTTATTCTTTGGAGCGTTATGAAATTGGCATCGATTTATTATTAATTGTACTTTCGCAAGAACAGTAGATGTAATAGTACATAAATACAGAAAATGAGTGGAGTTCTCTGATTAAATTATTTGTCAATAACCACGGACAAGACGCACCTACCACGAGTAACGTGATAAGAAACTTGCAAAAAACGAGGTGACACGACGTGATATAAATGTCGTTCTCCAGACGAGAAACTTGGAAACGCAAATAGAAAATTAATGTAACATTTGTATCCGTG